>JAIXND010000646.1:2644487-3966731 GCA_023646645.1 Varanus salvator macromaculatus | reverse complement strand
TCAACAGAGAGCTGTTTGGGGGCTGAACTAATTGCATGGTGTGTCTTGATTTGTGTTCTTGAGCATGAATATTGGTCAGGGAAAGCTTTTCTAATGGAGGAAAAGGCTACATTGGAATGAGGACTGAGAATGTGAAATTTGCAAGGCATAGTGAGGCAGAATACTTGACAGAAAGACAGACATAAATGGGCATGATCATTTGTCTTGTATAGGAAGTAAGTAGGCCACTCTCCATAGAGGATAATGTGGAAGGCTATATTTAATAAAGAAGGCTTTTTCAGGAGGAAAGTGGAACAGATGGAGGCAAGGAACTGGAGAAAAATGAGGGGGTAGTAGGAAACATCTGTTTGAGCTAATAAGAAGTGAAAAAGTAGAGGTTTTCAAATGAGAGTCAGGATAAGGAAATGTAACCTGCACAGATTAAAATCTGGAAAGTGTTAATATCATTCACATCTCTGAGGCAGTCACATTTTCTTAAGAACTTTTGGTAGGGGATTTTTTGGGGGGCAGGGGGCAAATCCTTAAAATCCATGCATCAATATTTATCATGTCACCTGTACCTTTTTGCTGCCCTTGGACATTCCAAAAAGGCCCGTGGAGGAAGACTTATTTTGCAGAAGGTAGCTGGTAGTTTGTCAGCAAGGCATGCTGCTGAAGTCCAGGAAGCTGGGTAAGGGAAAGGCCTATAGAAGAAGAACAAGGGCATGAGGAAAGCCTCAGACATGAAAGGGAGCTCGGTAAATTTGGTTACTTGGCTTTCCAGAGAAAATTCTGAAATCTCTTGGTAAGTCTGCAACTCTTTTCAGCCTGTTGCAGAATTGCTGCCAGCCTTCCTCCTGATACGGCCCAGCTCTTTGCTTGCACAGCTGGTGTGCCACCACGGCTTGGTTTTGCTGGCTCCTCCTACTGGACATTCCGCTCCACCAGTACTTCATTGCTTGGCACTTCTTCCTCTTGGGAACAACCTGCAAGCCACCCATCACCGTGATAACTGGGTCCATATATTATGCTGATTGCCTGGTGGGTGTAGTACGAAATACACTGCACCTTCCACATGGTGTTAACACGGCAGCAGGTGCTGGGCAAGGTTGGATTCTGCCTACTGCAGGTTATCCTTAGGTGTGGTGGCTTGTTTATAGGTTGTAAATTGAAGGTTGCTCTTGCAGAAAGCAGTGCTACATTTGGGGATACTGATGCCGGTTTCCGGGTTGTGAAGGGCAGGTTATCTCCTCTTAGCAGTGTGAAGAGAGAATCTCTTTCTCATGGGAGTGAATGAATGGCCAGCGTGGAACCAAGTAGAAAAGGGATGTGCTTGTTCTTTATACAGAGAAAACAGGAGGAGAGCACCAGATGGGAAGCCTTGCATGATCATATCACAGAGCTGGAGGCGTGTGTGCATGTCTGATGTAGTTCTCTCTTCCTATAAGCTCAAGTGCAAATGTCATAAACATAAAATGTATTTTGACCTGTGCAGATACATGCCTTTTTCTTACAAGTTTGTTAAACTTTGCACGTCCGATAAGGTGGAACCCTGGTCTGCAAAAGGTTATGTTATACTAACGTTGTTAGTCCCTAAGGTGAAACAGAACCATTGTTTTAGCCTCAAGAAACAAACCTGGTTGCATTTAAATGTTTGTGCATTGGATGGTAGCTAACCTCTAAAATTACTTTCTTTCACCAAAGGGGAAAGAAAGGGGAAGGATCTTAGAGCAAAACTGGAGGAGTCTGCCCTTGTTTAACACAGAGTGCCTATTCATATGGCAAGCAAATAAGAAGGAAAAACAGTCACTATGAATAATATATCTGAGGTCTTGAACTATCAAATAAATCCTTGCGATAAATATTGAAAAACTCTGTGTCAGTTTCCTTCAGTAAGGTCATCTGATCTTTTAATCATAGGTTCCATTACAGCTTATAGAAAGCGTTGAATGCCGAGATATATTTCAGCTTCACTTGACTTGTAAAGACTGCAAAGTTACCAGGTATGTATGTATGTATGTACAGTTTATCTTGTCAGCTGGATACAGTACATTATGCAAGCAAACATGACCTCCCCTGAAGTTGAATATCAATGTCCTTTTTTATAATTATGGATTATACCTAAGGGCAACTCCCCACACTTGTCTAAATTGTACAAAGAGAATGTTGGCAATCAAGCCCAGCTGTTTTAATTTCTCAGCTGAAAGCATCCAAATGCTGGTGGTTGATGAATTATATGCTGTCTGGCACCAGTACATGGGAGCTGAGATTAAAAGGGAAGTTCCTCACAATTAATTCCTGTTGTTTGTAACTTCTGGAGGACTTCCCAAGACATGTCGGTTAGTCTGTCCCACTAGATGACAGGTAGGGTCCAATAAAAGAAGTCCTTTCCAGAGGGAAGAGCTACCCAACCTCCTCATGATGGACTGGAAAAGTCAGGAGCATCACCAACTTCATTGTCAAATTTAGGCTTCATCACCATGAAAATTAGGATTAAGTGCCCCAAACATAGAAGGCACCAGTTCAACTCAAACCAAGGCAACAAAACAACAACAAACAAGGGAGAGGGTTAAACCAGGGTAGAGGAAAAACAACCTATCATCCCTCACATACACAGCAGGGGCAGAAGCTTATGAGGAATAAAATGGCTACAGCAGCTACCAGGAGTGGTTGAAAGCTCTCCAGAAGATAAATATAGAAAACAGGAATTCATGGTAAGAAACTTGCCTGTCTCCTGTATCTTCTGGAGGTTGTTGCCAGATCTTTGGGATATACTGGAGTCATACAATCTCCTGGGAAGAACTGAGGTGTTTTCTTCACTCAACATGTTCCTGCTGCAAAACCCATCTTCCAAAAACAGCATCCATTAAGAAGACAGATTAAGTGCCTGGCAAAGATATGCAAAGAAATTTAAGTGGCTACTTGGCATATTTTGTCCATAGAGGCGTTACCACTACACTGGCCACCAGCAGGAGGGAATGTGCCATAATTCCAGGGAGAGGGCAACTTCCCAGCAGCTGATTAGCCAGGACAATCCACTCCCTTATCCACCTGGAAATGGTAGAAATAGAAACCATCCTACTGGAAGTAAACTCCTGTAACCTGCAAACAAGGCTCAGGTTTCCTGGAAGGACACCATCCTGTCCAGACAAATGTGACTTAAGCATGCCTAATTTGTTCCTGGGAATGAACAAGCTTGGGACAAAAAGAAAGGAGAACTCCTGTTGCCAGCAAAAAAGCAAATTGATCTTGAGCAGACAGGTGAGATCAGTTCCTAGCATCACCTCATCCTGATGAAAATACAAAGTTAGGGATCCAAAGACAGCACCCCCAGTGCCAAATTTCTTCTAGCAGAAGTGATTGCCACCCAAAAAGAAGCAGTTTTAAAAGTCTGGTGTTTTTTTTAAGAGAACAGGTAGACATAAAAAACAGTAGGGGCCAATTCAGATTGCATATGAGGGAATGTAAGAGGCTAAGAAGGGCAGCTGAAGATGAGGTCGGGGTGATGTTTCTGCCTCTGGCTTTTCAGCTGGAAGTGGGAAGAAAAACGGGCAGGGATTCTGTCAAAAACGTTGAAAAGCTACTGCTAAGTCCCACAAAGATCCTGTTGCCAGGCAGGGCCAGTCTGGGAAAGCTGGATAGCTCCTCCTCACAGAGAAGATACTTTTAATGGGAGCCTTCTGTTGTCCTCCCGGAAGATACTGGAGAAGGGCTCCCTTAGTTTTTGTGGCTGTTCTCACATGTGGGGGGCGGGGGATTGCCTTCCATTTCCACCATTTAAATGCAGATACATCTACCACATTCTTTTCAGTGCTGTTCTTCTCAGCCCCATTTCTCTTTTTGCCATCATGGGCCCATTTGCCCACAGAGTTGTCAAATCCTATTCCTCTGTGGAAAACCCATGAGAATATGCTGGATTTTGCAACACTGCATCTAATGTGATAACGCCTTGGGTACGCAAATGAAATCATGATGGCGAGAGCAAATAACCCTCATTGGAAAACGCTCTGCTACATGTCTCTGTCCTAACTTACAGGCCATGTAAGTTAGGACAGAGAAGAGGAAATCCTCCCATCTATGGCACACCTCTAGGATACTTCTGGTAACTGTGGCACAAGTCATATGAAGGTTTATGCAAAAAAACCCCAAGGGATTAGAAATGGCTCTCCTCAAGGTAGCCTTACTACAGTTTGTGTCAGCTCATTTGTCCAAAACCCCGCCCAGCATCATACAACCTTTGAAGCATATTAGCATTGTTTTCTCTTCTCTGGCCTTCTTTGAAGCTGATCTTTCATTGACCTTGTGACCTGGATCTGTCTGAATGGAGTCTGATGGGATTTTATCTGATGTGGAACTTCCTTTTTTGTTTCTGTTTTTAAACAGGTGTCAGTTCTCTACCTTTGAGCAGTGTCAGGAATGGCTTAAGCGACTGAACAACGCCATCCGTCCTCCTGCAAAGATAGAGGACCTCTTCTCATTTGCGTACCATGCCTGGTGTATGGAGGTGTATGCTAGTGAAAAAGAGCAGCATGGAGATCTGTGCCGGCCAGGTATAGTCCGGAGTGGTGGATTTTTGCCTACGGAAACCTTAGAACCAAGGAAAACAAGCACCACTGCCCAGATAGACTCCTGGGTATGCGCTGTGCACTCTGCCCCCCCAGGCACAGCTTTGCAGCCAGTCTGGAGAAATGAACTTCTTCTAGAGGCAGTTACACAAACAGCTTGATGATGTCACAGCATCTCACAACCAACCAGCCAGAATGAAGGAAGCATGTTCCGTCCTCATTCTTAATGGGTCAACACTTTTCCCTCAAGTTGTATGTCTGCCTCATTGAACAGTCGTTGAAAGGGAGGGAGGGCTTTATGGAGGACAAAGCCCCCCCCCCCCTTGTGCCTTGGCTCTGCTGTTCATGGCCACGCACAACACATATCTTCATGTCTAATGTGCATATCTAATGTCAGCTTCATATCAAAGCAGCCTTATAATACCAATGTCCTTTTACCTGTCGCAAGTGGCAATTGGTGGCGACAGCTCTTTCAGCAGAGCAGCATCTTGACTGCAAGCTCAGTTTCCCAGCAGAGCGTTTATAAACATGGAACATGGATGAGGGCAGTTGTTGTGCTTTCCTATGGAGAAGTTTGGATTAGTCACAGATGGAAACTTGATGGCATCTTAATCATGATCTGCAGCCTGTGAGTGCAGCCCAGCTCCTCCTGTCACCCAGTTCTGCTGCTGGATCTGCAAGAAGAGCTGCAACTGGTGGAGGCCAGCCTGGAAATGAGGAAGCGCTCAGCAGGCCCAGAGTGTGTACAAGCCGGCGCAAGTGTTGGCCGGCACTTGCTGGCAACTGGCCATAAAAGAGGGGCTTCACCTCAGACATCCAGAGCTGGGGATGAGCATGTCTAGGGGAAGCGCTGGGGGATCGGTAAAAGGGGCTGGCAAGAAAGCTTTGTTCTCCTTCACACACCTGTGCAGCACCTGCATTTGGGAAGATTTTCCTAGCTAAATCTAAGGCCATATTTTCCCCTGAGGAAAGATGAGGCCTAGCTGTGCTAGACAATAAGACTTGGCAAGGACCTGGAATCTTTTAATATCTGTCTCAGTGGACTGTGCCTGGTAATTACTCAAGTAAATCCCCATGAGGTCCCCGGGGCCTCTCTTCTGAAGGAGGGCTGTGGATCAGGGTAGTCAGGCACTAGACTCATAGGAATTCATAGAATATGCGCTATTTGCAATGGCCAAGCTTCTGTTCAATTAATATGAAGGGATCTCCAGAATTATGTAGTCCAAACTGTAAAGGCTGCAATGAATGCTCAAGGTCTACCTGAAGAGCAGAAGAAAATTTGAGTCCTGCTGCAAGGAAGAAAAGCCAGTATCTTCAGGTCACTTTCAGGAAACTGTACAAGCGACTGCTTCGTATTTCAGGTGATGACTGCAGGAACAAATAGCAGACCAGACTACATACACAGCTTGAGACTTGGATTGATAAGAGTTTTGCCACTGCATAGCAAATGCTGAAAATCAGAAGTTTGACCCACAGTGAAAGTTTCTCTCATGTACAAGGCCCAGCCCCAAGCATTGGTCAGAGAAGGAGCAGCTGGAGATGCAAGCAGCTCTTGTCTCCAGCTACCAGTTGCCCAGGACTGGAGAGCAGAGGGGACATGCTCAGGTTCCAGCCATTAGCCAGAGGGCCAAGGGATGTGTGTTATCTACCTTGGGAATCATGGGGGTGTGCCAAGCAAATAGGATATGGACCAGAAGGGTTGGTCATTACACTCTGGAATCATTTAAATGAAGCAGTCATCCTTTGATTGTCTAGAGCCCAGGTAAAATTACTAGCCCTGCTCTCTGAAGTTATTTCAACATTTTATACTTTCCCAGTCATTGAACTTTTGGGGCCTTAAGTGGGCAAAAATTATGAAGCATTGGGCATCCAATGGTGTATTCTTGGCCTTTTGGCTATTTGTTTACGAGTTGTGTCTTTTGTTGAAAGCAGCTCATTATCGGATGGCTGTCAGGGCTAATAATGCTCCCTGGGTCTTCATGGTTTTTTCATGGTGCGGATGAGTAAAACAGGTTTGCGCTTGCTTGCTTGCTTCCTTCCTTCCGAGGGTGGCTGCACACAATGGACTGTACAGAACAGATGTGTTAACTAGGGGTCCCTGCATGTCTCATTCTGATACCTAGGAGAACACGTCACTTCAAGGTTTAAAAATGAGGTGGAGCGGATGGGTTTTGATATGAACAACGCCTGGAGGATCTCCAATATCAATGAGAAGTACAAGTAAGTTCCGTGGATGCTTGCAGAGAGCTGCCGTCGGGTAAGTGGTGAGCCCTTATTGAGCCAGGCCCTTCTGAGCCTTGCTGTAACGGGATCCTGGTGCGGATCCTGGCACTACTTGTAGCTGAGAGGGTGGGCCTTCTTAACCTTCAAGGGTGTAAAAGGTGGAGAGGTAGAACTCTGCACACAACTGCCACTGTGCTGCCCTTTCATGGCCATTCATAAACCGGGCACTGCAGAGATGGCTGCTCACACGGCTCACTGTCGTCTAGCCGCAGAGGGCTGCGAAGACTTCCGGACCGACTACATAGTCCTCTCCAGTCTTGCTGTCCACTTCATACTGAGCTAGGAATAATGCACAGCAGCAAGGTTGGGGTGCCCAATGTTCAGGACCATGCCTGGAATTTTGGGGACCACTGGCGAATGCTAAATTAAGAGGCTGCTTTGTGGTTGTGATGACAAAGGAGTGTGGGATAGAAAAGGGCAAGGCAGGGATGCTTAAAGTAGTGGCAGAGCTTGTAATTTTCACATATTTTTCTCTATTTGATGCCATTGTAGACTAAGCTGTAGTGATCATTTTCAGATATAAAGGCATGTGCGCCTGCAGGAGGCACGAGGGCAACTTCCTGCTCCACTTGGATGATCCCCCCCCCCCCCCAGGCTAAGCAACATCAACTCTTCTGTGAGAAAGAAGGCGCATGAGGAATAGGAGCAGGCAGCTGGGGGAACATCAGGCCTGATCCAGTTGGACTGACCTCCTCCCCCCTCACCCCACACGCACACACGAGATGAGAAAGGAGGCAAGGCCGTCCCCCCAGCTGCACTGACAGTTGCATTTTTTCCTCTTCCCTCTCCATCCCTTTTCCTTGTGTGTTACATCGTTTTACATTATAAGCTTGCAGGCAAGGGCAGCCCCTCCCCTCCCCTCCCCCTTTTTTCTTTTCTGCTGTTTGATTGTGAGCTGCTCTGGAGGATGTGATTTGGCTGCAGAGCCAGATTAAAATACCTCAAATAAATAACTGTGCCCACAGCCTGTTGAAATAATGTTTGGGCACCGGACAGCGATTCGTGTAAGAATTCTGCTCTTTATGTAAACATATCAGACTTGCACTGTTTGTGGAGTAATACACAGTGATCATTTTCAGGTATTGGGGGACCCTGAAAATGGCAGAAGACACAGTAATTTGCATGACAAATAGTTTTTAGGATCCTTCAGATTACATATTTCTATTAGAATGGTATGCATTTGGTGTTTTTATGAAAGAGTGTAAGTTACATGAGTCGCTGTAGAATTTACCAAGCTCAGTCTGCTCCACATGTGAAATAGCACATCCCTGGATATCTGATCCCTATGTTGTAGTCTACAGATGATATAAACTTGGAGCTTAAATTCAAGGAATGACAGCATACTGGAAATGCGCCAGCACGTCTTGCTATATCTAGCAAAAGAGAAGGGCTTAATTTTATTGCTTTCGCACCTTTCGTTTTCTCTTGTTACAAGTGCCTAAACAGACTGATCTGACTTGCACAATTGTGGCATGTTTAATAAGCCATGCTGATTTGTTGATTCTGTGGTACAGATTTCGCTAATACCCTTGTTGGTGCCACTTACCATGTCACCCCTAATCTGGAAGCAAGGTTTGTTTGAGGGGGAGCAACCCTGAAACAAACCATGGGCTGTTACTCAGTTATTTGGGGGTTGTACCCCCCCCCCCAACAAACTGTGCTATCTGGGTTCAGACAATACAGCAAGCTGCACCAGTAATTAGGATAACCTGGCTGGCATGTGAGCAGCACATGCACTGCAGTGGTGCAGACTGGTTCCCTATAGCTAGGAAATGTATGTTGCATCTATAAATGAATGAATTAGAAACATAGAAATGGATTGAGTCAGAAGGGGCATCCTGGGCCATCTAGTCTGACCCCTGGCTTTGCTCATGACATGCTTACCATGTGCAGGAGGAGTTGTGGAGGCGAATCTGAGGTGGCTACAAAGGCCTGCTTTGTTTCTCCAGGATCTTCATCTGTTAACATGCTTGTTCTTCCAAATAGGCTCTGTAGCAGCTATCCCCAAGAACTCCTCGTTCCTGCCTGGATCACGGACAAGGAACTGGAGAGTGTGGCAGGCTTCCGGTCTTGGAAACGCATCCCTGCCGTGGTTTATAGGTAAGCCCTCTACTACAGCAACCTTCTGCCACGAGGATGGCTGCTAGCGTTTGTTTTGTTTTAATTTTATTTCTTTTTGAAGTCATTGGGCCACATCCTGTTCTTGGGCCCAGAGTAGGATTGTGCTGGCACTGGGAAATCTGGCTCGCTTGAGCTTAATGGATTTCATGTCCACTTCTAATCTGATGACTGGAAGTGGACCAAGGCGAGACATTTTCATGGACTTCGGTTTCTGAGACAGGCAGTGATTTGTGCAACTTTTAAAAGGCTCAGGAAATGTTCAGAACTTGCACTAGAACCATGTAACTCTGGGCTTCCAGTGTTGCCCAACTTGTAAAAATTACGTGCATTTCCTTACCATTTAATGCAAATATGCAACTTCTGGCCCACCTCACCGATGGAGGTCTGCAGACTGGCTCAACACACAGCGCAGTAAGTTGGCACCAGTGTAGGGAAAATGAACCAGAATCCAAGGGACTGGAGCATGAACATCTGTCCGCACGGCACCCCAATAGATTCCTTGCACATCCCTACTGCAGTAGGTGAATGTCTACTTCGCCTGCCTTTGGGCCACGGAGCACCAAATCCTCAGCATTCATCTGCAAGCCAAGCTGCCCAGGACTCGTTTTGCTATAAGGCAGCGTCCCTCCAGGAAAGGCAAGAATGATCAGTTGGAAACGGGGTTACTGCATTTGTCAAAAAGGACACCCTCACCTTGAGACCCTGTGCCTATGAGTGTGAATCCCGGGAAGAGGTTCCTGAAAGAGCAGAGTTACATGGGAATAAAAAGGTGTGGGACAAATAGGGCAAACTGGAATAAAAATAACCTTAGGGTACTGCTTAACTAGGAGTGAGATACTTTCTAGTTGGCATAGAAAAAGCAAAGCTAGCTGTGCTGGTCCTAATGAAAAAAATACAAAAATCCACTGTTCGGTTCGGTACCTTTATTTGGACTGACCAAACTGCCACAAAAGAGTTTTCAAGCATTCGAGTTCTCCAGGACGCTACATCAGGCTAGATGGAAGAAAAACCGGGGGTGGGGGGGAGAGGCAGAAGGGAGAAAGATTAGGCCAGATGTTGTTGCAACTTGGTCTCAGACTCCTTGCAGATAGTCTGCACTTCTCTGAGACTAAGTCTAAGTCGCAGGCCTCACAGCAATGGCATGTGCCTAACCACTTTTCCCCTCCTTCCCTTGGTCTGCTTCTTGTACCGTCCGGCTCACTGAGGAGTCCTGAAGGACTGAAAAGCTTTCAGACTCCTTTGTGGCATTTTGGTTAGTACTCATAGAGGTCTTGGCTAACCAGATTGTCTAGCTGGTATTCAGAAGCTCAGAACAAATGCGTTCTCTCCTTTTAGGCTCCTCTTCCTCTCCCTCACCCTTCTTGTCATTTTCCTTACATTTGCCAGTGGAGTCCCTGTATTTCCACTGCCAGGGAATTGCATCAGAGTGCAGTCCGGTTTCATCCCACTTCTGCCACAGAGTCTGGCCCTAGACAAAGAGGCACGTATGTGTTTGCTGTCACGGCTCAGTTTCTTAGGGAAACAAAGGAGTCAGGCCAATTAAGCCAGCAAGGAGCCAGGCTTTCCTCCTTGACTATAATAATTTTGGGGTGTGTCACATAATTTGGGACACTGAATTTTGTGTAATCAGAAATGCACTTTGATTCAGCTGTTAGGCTTTTCCGAAATTTAATACTTTCTGGAAACACCACATCTGTAATATCATGCAAACTATTTAATTTTCAGGCATGCTTTTCCAAATTGCGAATGTATAAGCAAGTTGTTGCCTTGAATGAAACAGTAAAGATTGGCCTTCCCCATGCAGGAAGAGGTGCAGAGCACTTGCTCCTGTCTCACTTTGCATGGAGGGAAGAGCTTCTCTGTGCAGAGATACACAGAGCAGCAGTTCCACGATGTTGTCTGCACAGAAAAGCTCCCCTGTGATGCCAGGGGATGGGGCTTTGGGAGGCAGGGTTCGCCCTCTGACATCACCCATTCCCTAAGGAATGAGCCTGACAAGATCCGGACAGGAGCTAAAACTGTTCCCCACCTCTGTTCTAGATGTTGCAAATATGAAAATCACTGGAATTATTTTTGCATCAGAAGTTTCCACTTTTAAGGCTTCCGTTTTCTTAGTAACAGTAATTAAAGTAACTATCTGTAGCGTAAGCTAGTTCCTGCTCCCATTAGAAGAATTTCTCCTTTTCCAAGGAAGAACTGAGTGTTCCTGTTTGTCACTGAGCAGCACTCCTGCCAGCTCCTACTTTGGGGAAGGTGCTTGGATTCAGACAGGGGTTACTAAACAAGGGTTTCATCTTGCAGAAATGGATGTGTATCCACTTCCAAATTACTGCTGCAGTTTGGAAATAACATTCCTGCAGTGTACCAAGAACCTTTATAATGGTGCAGTGTTGCAGTTGCCCACACGGACTGGCTTTGGATACGCAGGTTATGTAAAACTGTAGATGTGCTTCCCTGGTTGCTCATTCTAAACAAAAGGCATCTCGAAAATACTGAAGTTGCTGATCAGCATTCGCATCAGCTGCTGATTGCTGATCTCTCTTTAGGAATCAACTAGCAGCCTTCCAGTTCTAGACATCTCTGCTCCACAGGCATTTTGCCCGAGTCAACAAAAGTGGATTCAGTTCCTGACCTGGAACAAGTGGTCATCAATCCATTGGTTTGGCTATTTTGAAACCTGCTTCTTCATGGGTCCCACACAGATCTATTTTAAACTTGATCTCTGATTTCTTTTGTAACCGAACTTCCCTTGCAGCCATCAGTTCAAACAGCAAATGTTGAATATTGTTCCATGGGGCATGCAGGTATTAGAAAAGATGAACCACTTACAGAATTCTCCAGTGGGCCAGCAATTTCTAGGCCACGCACCGCTCTTTTTCTAGCACTGCCTGCAGCCTGGCTCCTGTTCAGATGGCTGCAGTATGCTGTTCCATTTCTGTTTCCTGGATAGGCACCAGAGCAATGGGGCAGTAATTTCCCGTTGTGGGCAGCCCGAGGTCAGCTGGTGGGGCTGGAGGAATGCTGATGATGAACATCTCGTCCAGTCAGTGGCCAAAGCATGTGCCTCCGATTCAAAGTCTAACACCAGTAAACTAATGAATGGAAACTGTTCAAGGGACTTCTCCAATGGAGGGGACTTCTCTGATGTGGAATTTGGTAAGTTTGGTAACATGTCGGCTTTTGAAATGCAGCATGCCACTTCCTATTGGGTTTCAAATGGCAAACTTCCATTGATATTTCACAGGCAGGCAGGAACTCAACTTTTTCCTGCCGTGTGATTGATACAGGGACGCCCCTGCCAGCAGCTGCAGTTCTGCACAGTGAAATGGTTGGATTTAAGCAGCTGAACTGTGCAGCTCTGTAGCTCCGGCAGAGAATATGTCTATTGCCTTTATAAGCTGCCAAAGCATAGAACATTTAAGTTGTATAAAAATGGTTTTCAGTTGGAAGTCGTGATAGGAAAGAGGAAATGAAGCAAATTCAGGCACTTCCTCTTTGGTATTCTCACCAAATAGCCACGTGGCTTAGTTGCTGCAGGAGGTAATTTGGGCAACGGAGGCACTGAAGGGAACGTGGTTCCAGGCAGGCCAGTGGAGTGGACCTGTCTCTGACCAGGCGGAACCAGCTGCTGTTGGTGGTGGAGGAAATGGGGCTTCCGGCTGCACTTCTTTCAGACACCAGGTCTTGTCCTAGATGTACACATGGCCATGCAGAAGATGCCTTGCAACCAGTGGGCTGCCTGTGACCTCGCACGAACCAGAGGTGCACCCACTGCAGGTGCCATGCAATCTCCTGTCACTTTCTGTGCAGACCGCTGCATCTTCACTGGCCCCGCCTCTTTTCCCCAGTTGACCTGCTGGGCATTGGGAGGAGAGACCACCATTCTAGGAGTGATGGGAGTCCCGGGGGCTATCCTTCTCCCTTCTCCAAGCAATCCTGAAGTGGTCGGATCACTGCTGTACTGCTGCTAATGGTGGAAAGAAGCAGTTGAGCTCCCTTGGGCAGGAGGAGACCCCCAGCAACCCCAGGGCTGCCCTTGCCTTCTCTGTCTGAATGTGAACTGCTGGGTGCATCTCCGGGCCCATGAAGGTTGCGCATCAGGGGTTCTGGTTGGACAACTGCTGCATAATAATGCGCCTGTTCTTCTCTTTCCTCCCTGAGATTCTTCCATTTCCAATGCATCAGGGGCAGAAAGTTTAGCCATCCAGCCCCAGAAACTTCTGATCTTAGATGCACGCTCCTACACAGCTGCAGTAGCAAACAGGGCCAAAGGAGGAGGCTGTGAATGCCCAGGTAAGTCACAGGGCTGTGCTCCACGCCTTCGCACAGGGCCGGTTTATGTACACACGGAGGAGCGAGCAGATTGATATCTTGCCTAAACTGAATCGGGCTACTTAGACTTGTGCTACTGGAGAAACCACCCTGAGTGAGAGAAGGCGGGTAGGAAGCAGGGGTGTCCCCTAAGTGGTAGAAAGCCAGAAAGTGCACTAGCTTAGAACAGAGCAGCCAAGTGCCTGCCTGCAAATTAGACCAAGCCTCCAAGGCAGCATCTTATGGCTCCCAAAGGCCCTGCCTGATTTAAATTGGAGGTTTGATTGAAAGGAAAGGAAAGGAAAGGCGGGCAGGCTGTTTGGATTAAGGACAAAGAAACCCTGAGATGTCACAGCCACTGTAGTTTAGCATCACGGTCCCAAGCCACAACTAGTCTTGGGCCCATCCAGTTCTCCCTTCCTTTTTGCAGTTTGTCACAAACTGCACTTTCCTGTTTCATCTGAAAAGGAAGATTCAGATCTATCTCAACCCACGAAGGAGAAGTATTGCATTCCCTCTCTTCACACGAGGGAAAAGGGAAGGAGAGGGTTGGCAAGGCCCCGCTTGAAGCCCTGGAGAGCGGCTGCCAGTCAGAGCCAGGGGGAATAGAGAGCTGGTGGTCGGAGGCTTTGCCCCTGTGCACCACTTTGATTCCCCTCCATAATTCAAAGTCTGTCAGACACCCATCGGAAAGGCCACGAAGCCGCGAAGAGGTGTGGCCCAGGAGAGCTGATGCCACAAGAAGTGGCTGGCCTCACAGAGGCCACAGGGCTCTTTGCTGTTCTCCTGAGTTCATCAGCCCAGCAGAACCGGCCCAGGGCGCGTGTGCTGTGCTTCCCTGCACATCTCAGAAACTGCGCAGCGTTCCCAGGAGAGGCCCTTCTCACCAGTGAGGCCTAAGGGCGCGCGATTATCAGACGAAGGCCACGTCTAGTCCGGCAATCTCTGCAGACAGGGACCTCCCCCTGCCAGCAGGACATGGGGGCAGTGGCACTGTCCTACCCAAGTTCCCCAGCATACTGCCTCCGATACAGGAGGCTGGACATAGCCACCAGGACTAGTGGCTATTGGTCCTTCTCTCCATGTGTTGCTCTAACATTCTTTTAAAGGCATCCCAATTGGTGCTGTTACTGCACCTTGAGGCAAGCAGTTTTGTAGTCCATGATGGTATACTCACGATGCCCTACTGACCCTGATCATTCAGAAGGGTCAAAGCACAGCACAGTCTGCATAACCCTCTGCTCCACCCTCAGGGGGCATCCTGACTGCACGGATACATCATGATCATTGGGTTCATTAAACATTTCCACACGTGCCAAAAGACGATCGGCTCTGCAATCTTAGGACCACGTTAGGCGCTGGAACTTCCTCCACGTCGAGCAGCTGGAGGGTGCAGCACAGCCAGAATGCCCTCAGCGAGAGCAGCTGCTGCCCAGCAGTGGCACATGGGGGCCGGGCAGGAAACGAGCCCCTGCACATGTTGCTGCAGGCAGGGTGGGAGGGGGGCTGTGTCCAAACGGCCCAAGGCATGCTGCCATCGCGGGAGACCCACGTTCCATTGGCCAGGGATACCGCTGGATTTCAATCTGCTTTGACAGACAGGAGCTCTTGTTCCCAGTACCGGTCTAGCTGTTAAACAAGTTCATCTATTTTCTTTAGACAATGTTAGAATGACTCCCTCTATTCTGCCACAACAATCACCCTTTGTGATCGTGTTTGGAGTGCTGGAGAACCTCTAAAGGCTAGAGGAGGCGGGCAGGGCTGTGGTGTGGAGCTCAGGCCGCAGCTGCCACCGGCTTGTTTCCACAGCAGAGCTGCTCTGTTCATTTCGTCCCTGCCTTGTTTGAAGTGCCTTCCTTCTGCTTCTGCTTTTTCACAGAGTATTATCCAAACTGTGAAGTCGTGTTCATGGGAATGGCAAACATCCACTCTATTCGAAAGAGCTTTCAGTCACTGCGGCTGCTCTGCACGCAAATGCCAGACCCAGGAAAGTAAGTGACCCATGCAGATTCCTCCTCTCTTTCCCTTCACATTAATAGACTGGGATGTGTTTAAAATTTCAGTCCTCTGCCATCCTTTTGTAATGAAGCACATATTTGAACCTTCACAGCTGTTTTATATAGAAATGATTTTTGTCTTAGACAATCCTGGTTGTTAAATGACACCTAACACACTGGTGTTGGAACAGCAACCAAAGGGCAAAGCTGGTATTCTGTCTTTTTGTGAGGACGTGTTCTTGAGTGTTCCTTCATGGTACTCCACTTCTATCCACGAAAACTTCTAAATGTCCTAGTTCTGCCTGCTCTCAAAGTCACACGATTCCTCTTAAAACACCTGCATGGGCAGCCCTGGAGCTCTGGGCATGCAGCCCACATGCCACCGGAACAAGCTGGTTCCAGAGACCCAACGGGGGCACCGGAGGAGCTGGCTCCTGGATACACGGCATTGCTGCAGCTTTGGCCTGCCTTTTAGAAACAGTAGGTCAGCTTGAGTTGATTAAGAGAAGCCGTCCAGAGACACGCAACGTATTGGACAGGGTTGTTGTTGTTAGTCGCGAAGTCGTGTCTGACCCATCACGACCCCATGGACAACATCCCTCCAGGTCTTCCTGTCCTCCACCATCCCCCAGAGTCCACCCAAGCTCACACCAACTGCTTCAGTGACTCCATCCAGCCACCTCATCCTCTGCCGTCCCCTTCCCCTTTTGCCATCTATTGTTCCCAGCATTATTGTACAGGGTAAAAATACCCAAATAAATAAATAAGAGCATGAGGAGTAAAAGTGACCCAAAGCAGATCTATTCATGCTCAGGCCATTTGTATCTCGCCCCTCAGGGTGGTGGACTCTGGCTGTCCCTCCTCCTAGGTCCCAGAAGCACTGCCCTGAGAGGATGACCGGCAGCTAGGCAGCCGTGTCTCGCTGGGGCAAATCTTGCCCTCTGTCCACTGAGCTCGCCACTTTCAAAGGCCAGCTCAGGATGCCCGTCCCACACTGCAGGAGTGGGCAGCCTCTTCCAGCCCAAAGCAAAACTTAGTTTCAGAGAATCCCTTGATAGTCACACTTGACCAGTGGGCAAGGCCAGAAGGAAAAATGAAGGGGCACACACACAACCTGCCCGCCCGCCCCTCCTGAATGCCAGTATATAGTAGATTAAAGCTTCGACTGCCAGCAACTAAGCCTTAAGAGAGGAATGCCAACATTTTAGAATGGGGAAATCTCAAAAGCCACAGTACAGCATTCCAAGACCTGAAATCTGAACTGGAAGAAGTGGCAAGATTAGAATGCTTAGCTGAATTGCCAAGGCCAACTAAGCACAAGATAAGCTGAGCAACTGGTGAGAAGCGGACCACCTCTGATTCAGTGGGAGTCACTGCAGAACAGAAGGGGAGCCGGGTAACTGAATCAGCCCGGTGGGTTAACGCTGTGTCAGATGAGCAGACCAAGCACTCCCGCTGTCTGGCCCACAAACCTCCCTGAGGGTGGAGCCAGTTCTTTTGGTGGGGGAGGAGGAGGCAGATTCCATTTGGCATCAACGTCTGGCTTGGGCAGAATCAGTTCGAAGGTTTGTTGACTTGATGAATGTGTCTTGCTAATGACCTTTATGTTGTTCTCTTTGTATCACAAAGCGAATCCTGGCTGGCCAGCTTTAACATAATGGAAGACTATAGTTAGTAGCCTCTCCTCTTGATCTTCCAGGAAGGAAAAAGGAGGGAGGTGGGGGAGAGAGATGCAACAGGAATCACAAAAAGTGGGCAGCCAGGGTCAAGGGGTGGCTCTAGGTGAAGAGAGCAGCCCCCCCCCCCCGAAATGTCAAAGGGCTGAATTTGGCACACGGGCCTGAGATTTCTACTTCGTTGGATCTGTCTGGCAAGGAACATCATGGTGCCTTCCATGGAATCCGTGCACACTGCAAATAAGGGGCTTTTAAATTTAATTTTACACGTAACGCCTGCCAACTCGGGAATGCTCCCCAGGAGGCAGCCAGCACTTGTATGCCCTGCACACTGTAGGGCAGGAATGTGGGGAGCAGGGAGGACCTTTTGGAAACGCTTCGGAGCCATTTTTGAGCTGCCGGTTAAGGAGCTCCAGTTACGTGTTTGAGACACCCCAGGCCTTCTAGGAACAGAAATGGAAAGAAACCCTCTAGCGTTCTGTGTGGCTTCTTGCTGTGGATGAAAAAGAGACACCCTTCCGGTGCCGTTGTAACAGGAATTTAATTTGCTCGGCCTACAAGCTTCGGTTTAACGGGATCAAAGACATCAAACTATTCTTGCTTGTTGATCTGCAGCTGGCTGTCAGCACTGGAAAGCACCAGGTGGCTGCAGCATCTGTCAGTGCTTCTGAAATCGGCACTGCTGGTGGTTCACGCGGTGGACAGAGACCAGCGACCCGTCCTAGTCCATTGCTCGGATGGCTGGGACCGGACTCCACAGATAGTGGCTCTGGCCAAGCTGCTGCTGGATCCATATTACAGGACCATTGAGGTTTGTGACCAAAGGCTGGGGAAACAGGGTGACGGGGCCGGCGAAGGGCCTTGAATGGAAGGCGTTGGGGTGGCAGCTTTGCGTTCATGCGATTTTTTCCCTTCCTGTAGTCCAACCCTAGAACTTTAAAAGAAAATGGATTTAATGCTGGAATAAGATGTTAGGCTGATGCCTAGGAGAAATGGCAGTCAGTCTCCCAGACTGCAGCCTGAGGCAAGGATGGATTTGGGTGCTGCTAAGGAAGGCCAAGTGGGATACAGACACCCCTCTGGCTCTTGAGATGCCACCCGTGGGAAGCTCTTCTTCACAAGCCTCTTAGATTCCAACGGGCTCCGCACATTCATGTTGGTGAAGTTTTCGCAAGAGACCTTCCTAGCAGAGGTTTCGCCCCAGATGCTGAGGGTGAAGCGATGTGGTTGGATCTTGTGACAAAAGGATGGGCTGCCTGTGAATTTCATTGCATGCACTCTGCTTGCCCCAGGGTTTCCAGGTGCTAGTGGAGATCGAGTGGCTGGATTTTGGCCATAAATTTGCTGATCGCTGCGGCCACGGTGAGAATTCGGACGACCTGAATGAACGCTGCCCCGTGTTTTTGCAGTGGCTCGATTGTGTCCATCAGCTCCAGAGGCAATTCCCCTGCTCTTTCGAGTTTAACGAAGCATTCCTTGTGAGTTGAGTGCTTTTTCACATGGCTTTTAAATCTCAGAAATAATAAGTTGAACATTGCCCTGTGCACCTTCAGTAGCTCACTTACCCGAATGTTGGGTTTTCCCAGCACATGTGTGCTGGGAAAACCCAGCACATGTGTAAAAGACCAGCACGGCACATTCTGCATCATTGCTTACACTGTGAATTGATCCCATTCAAGTAAAATTTCTGCCAGCGATTGGACTAGCCGGAGTGCAGCTTCCGTCATGGCGTGTCTTCTCCCTTTGGCTCACCTGCCCCCCTATTAGGAGAGTAGGAGGACTCTCATATTCTGTGCCTCCGCTGAGGCAGCCTGTAAAGGTGTTGCACAGAGTGGGTTTTGCAGTGGGAGCACAGGTCCCTCTGAGAGCTCCTGATGGGGCATGGCAGAGGGGATAGTGCCTGCGTGGGCTCTCTGAGGCCTGCCACGTAAGGGGGATTAACGCACTGATACTGAGGGCTGCAGTTTTGCCTGTCCTGCCAGCGGAGCACGTGCTTCGCACTCAGCAGTCCTGGGTTCAGTCTCTGGCGCCTCCACTTGCAAGGGATTGAAGGGCTAAGACCAGCCCCTGCCTGGGACTGTAGGGAACCGCTGCCCCTCAGAGTCTCCACCACTGGGCCAGGTGGACCAGTGGCTTCCTTGGAGCATGGTAGGTTCAGAACTCCATATTGTACATCTCCAGTGACGAGGCCTATGCATGAACTTGTATGCGCACGTATGCTGTGCAATTATGTTTTCATACTGCCTGGGACCAGCAGCTCTGGGTGGCTCACAAAACTTAAACCATAAAGTGCAACACAGGAAAGCGTAACGGAAAGCTTTTCATACAGAATAAAGCTGAAGTAAAACTGCAGCAAAGCCGGCAGAAGTGCAGCGATCTAACAGTGTTGTAACACATTATTAAAAAGCATGTATACGAGTACTAAAAAGCCCGAGAGAATAATAGGACCTTCACCTGGCATTGTACAAGACCACAATTGTACAAGATTGTTCGCCGATCTGCAGAGGCCGTTCCACAGCTGGGGTGCCACTGCTTTCCCTAGTAGCCACTGACCTCACTTCGTTTGTAGGGGCAGCAGAGAAGGGTCTCTGCAGATGGCTTGGACAGGTCTGTGCATGTGTATGTGTTTGCGCGCATGTGCGTGCCTGCATCAGTGCGCATGTGTGTGCATGCAGGAAACCTGGCCTGAAAGCGTTTAAGGTCTTGAAAGTTAATACCAGCACTTTGAATTATACCTAGAGGCTAGTGCAGATCACAAAGAGATGTTTAAGAGACCAAATGTTCTCAGAACTTCATTTTTGCCCACTTTGTTCCCCTCTTCCTGTTAATATTGACAATGGATGATATATGCTTCATAGTAGACAATAAGCTTTGTACTTTCTCTCAAATTTAACTTCATTGCAGAGAGGGGGCCATCATGTTTTTCACATCTGACCTGAAAGTCCACACATGCAAAACCAGCCATCTGGGGCACAGTGCTTTGTGTGACAGAGGTCAATTTGTAGTTTACTGGTTTTTATTGTTTATGGTGTGTTTTAATTCTGTGATTGTCAGCTGCCTAGGAGTGCCATTGGAAATGTTTTAGGGGCGGGGGGGGGGGGGGAGGGAGAGAGTTTAGACTGAAAAATCTCCTGCAACTTTCAGAATTCCCCAGCCAATATTTTTCTGTCCAATTATGCGTAGGATTGAGCCCTTCTGTGCCTTTTTCCACACACTCCCTCCTGTATCGATAGCTTGGAGAAATTTAGTATAGCCATCAGTAGCGATTATGTTTGCGTAGCTATTTTCCAGCTGTGAGCCAAAGCTCCTGTTTCCATGTACATTTGGATTCCTGCCAAGGTTTCTCCATGCAGTCCTCTACACATGATGGATTTGTGGAGAATAAAAATGGCCATCTTGCATTTGCAAACTAGCCTTCTCGGGATAGGTGCTAAATGAGAAAATGCAGGATTTTTCTCCCAAAGCTTTGAAGTACACATCAAGTCTCAAATGAACAAGTGACTGTATTTTCTGCTCAGGTGTGTGTGAGGCTCGTTTTAGGCTTCAGCTGTATCGTTTCTGTACAGGTCAAGCTGGTGCAGCACACCTACTCTTGCCTCTTTGGTACGTTCCTGTGCAACAACGCAAAGGAGAGGGGCGAAAAGCATACCCAAGAAAGGACCTGTTCTGTTTGGTCTCTACTTCGAGCAGGAAACAAAGCCTTCAAAAATCTGCTTTACTCCTCCCAGTCAGAATCTGTATGTACCTATTTATTATTTCATCTGTGTATTACTTTGTTATAACCTTCCTTTCCTCCAAGATACACCAGACAGCATGTGAGCATGTGTGGGCCTTTCCTCCTCCTTTTTTCATGTGTACATTTTCCACATCATCCTGTGAGGTGGGTCAGGTTGGGAGATTATGGCAGGCACCCACTGAGCCTCCTAGGGAGTGGGGATTTCAACCTGGGTCTCCCCCAGTCCTAGTCTGAACCCTCCGTTGCTGCACCCCATTGGAATTTTTGCCGTGGTTGTTTCTTGCTCCTTCAAATTTTGTTGAAGCAACACTGGTTACTACATTGAGCCAAGTGCTTGTATCTTAAACAGAGTAAGAGGGCCTGGCTCTTGAGAGCATGTGGAACACGACACCAGGGGAAGCGTTGATCTGGCTCATCTTCGGCTGTATCATTTTGCTCTGAATGGGCAAACATCCTTTATTACGAAAAGACCCACAGCACTGCAGCACCGTGAGGTTTGACTGGTTTATCGTGGCATGGAGCCAGAAAATGTAGTCTGGAAATTGGCCTCTTCAGCCTCAAAGCCCGTGATGCAGTTTCACTGTTGACATCAAGCAGGCCTGGCCTTGTAAACCTGGGAAGTGCAGTCGATAGCAGCAAAGTGCAGTCGACGCTTTCTGGATTCACAGGGAAAGGACATGAGGAGGGCTGCGGTGGGTTTGAGTGGCCTGCTGAGGGACTCTTGGAGAAAGAGCCAGCAGCCTCCTCCCTTGCTTAGCCGCAAGTGCTGGAGGACGACTCAGCCCAAAGTCCCCAGGAAGGCTGTGGCAGGGCCCCTGGCAGTAGGCCTGCCCTGCAGCAGCAGTTCCACTTAAGGCTGCGGATTACAGGAAGAGTAGAGCTTCCCCATGGCGGCCTTTTTACATGGCACTCATGGAACCAGGTGGTTTTAACATTCCTGTTGGAGTGACTTGTGCACAACATTGAATAATGGTTTTCCTACGGCCCTCAGAGTGATGTGCTTAAATGCCGAACAGACTCCGCTCAGCAATCTGCAGTTGACGAACAGCTACCAAATTGGAAATCTGGAAAAAGCAGCCTCTGCTGCAAAAAGAAAACATGGGAAAAATCTTAAAGCTGTGATCATGTTTTCACCCTCATTATACCTGAGATTGTCGCCTGTGTAGAGGACAGTTTAGTAAAATAAGGCAAGCAGCCCCACTATAAGAAAAGTAGTCACATAAAGGAATCCACTTGGGAACAAATATGTCACTCTGGGATCTTCTGAGCCTGAAGAGAAGTCTAAATAATGAAACCACTTGGGATTATACTAATTTGCTGTCAATTTGTTGTTAAATCATATGCTAATTCTGCGTGCGGCTGGGTGTCTGCTTGCTTTCCCAGTTTTTGCAGCATTTCCTTGTCTTTGGAATCGTCTCCTTTCTCAATTAGTGAAATCCTGCAGTGGAGAGCATGGGCTATGAGCTTGCAGGAATGCTGCGCCGATTTGAGCGAAGGGGCAGGGAAAGGTCAAACGCAGGCTGCTTTGGCTGGGGGGAATTTCAGAGTCCTGCTCTGGGGTATTTCTAATACAAGCCAGCCACTGTGGGTCCACCTGTGATGCGGGCTGCTCTCAGCTGCTGTGCTTTTCTCCGAGGTGCTGTATCCCGTGTGCCACGTGCGAAACCTGATGCTCTGGAGTGCTGTTTACTTGCCATGCTCTTCCCCATCAACTCCTGCGGATGACACCTGTGCTCCTTACCCAGTCCCTGGTTCCAGCCCTGAAGATCAGCCTCTGGGCAGGTGAGCTCTGTGTTCAGGTGATGGAAGATAAGCAGATGTGTCACATGGGAGTGCGTTGCCCCCGTTGCTGTCCATATGACGAACAGACGTTGTTGAATGAGCGGCCCACTGTTGATGGGTTGTTTGTAAATTGTTCAGTCTTGACAGGCTGTTATGGCTAGTCTGTACCCCGTTCTACACGTTATTCTCTCCTAGGCTACCAAAGACAAGGTCATTTGACAATCTGACAACAGCCTGTGACAGCAGCGTACCGACAACCAACCGGCGCAGCAGCGATCCCAGCCTCAACGAGAAGTGGCAGGAGCACCGCCGCTCCCTGGAGCTCAGCAGCCTCGGGAACCCTGGGGAGGATCCCTTCGAGGGAGACAGCCTTGGCAGGCAGGGCAGAACTCTGGCGGGAGCAGAGCTCTCTGTCGCTGTGGCCGAGGGGCAGATGGAGAACATCTTGCAGGAGGCCACCAAGGAGGAAGGAGGCCTGGAGGAGTGCGCAAAGTGTGCTCAGGAAGGGCGAGAAGGCGCTGCCCCGGGGAAGGAGAGGACAGAACCCCTGGGTGGCTCTGACGACAACGTCTGCAGCAAGGCTGAACTGGAGGCGGAGTCTGCGCTGGACAATCCCGTGTCCAACCAGCAGGTGGATTTACAGGGTGCTTCTGAGCTTCAGGGGCAACAGGACCAGCCTAAGGCTCTCTGTTCTGCTGTCCAGAAGCCACCTCAGGTGACGGACCTGCAGCCTGGCTTTTTGGGTGATGCTGTAAATAGTGACATTCAAAGACTAGAGGAAGACACTGTTAGTCGGCTTCCTGTAGAAGTTGAAAACCTGCACGGTACCCCCCAGTCCAGCCCACCATTGCCTCTCCTGCATGAGGCAGGAACGTCGAACATGGAGAGCTCTACCGAAACCCTGACAGAGACTGGGGCCAAGACGGAGCTGACCCATCAGCTTCACCCCACAGAGATCAGTGCTGATGGGCTTCCCCAAATTGTTGAGCATAGGCCTGAGACAGAGGACTCCACGGAGCTACACAAAATGGTTGCCGGCCTCAGCAGGACTCCTAAGAGCAGCAGCGTACCTGACCAGATGCCTTCACCTCGTGCCTTGCCGTTAGCAGACTACAAAGAGACTGTGTGTAATGGAGAGCCAGAGCCTGAGAACAAACTGACTGGGCATCCTGCAGGGCTCCGCACGACTCAGAAATACGCTCCGCCAGACGGGCACTGCCTGAACGGAGAGGAAGGCAGGACGAAGGCTCCCCTCAGCCGGCAGATCTCTGCTGCCAGCTGCAGCTCGGTCCCGCTGCATCTGCGGAGCCTGCACCACAAGTGGGTTCACTCGGTTCCCGGCCGGCAGCAGATGGCAAACAGCCCGGATCAGCCTGCCCGGAGTCACCTGGATGATGATGGGATGCCGGTCTATGCCGATGTTATTCAGCAGCGCCTCCGCCAGATCGAAAGCGGGCACCAGCAGGAGGTGGAGACCTTAAAGAAGCAGGTGCAGGAGCTGAAGAGCCGCTTGGAGAGCCAGTACTTGAACAGCTCGCTGCGTTTCAATGGGGATTATGGGGACGAAGTGGTGAGTAAAGGGGCCCTCTGCTGTGGTTTGTGTCCATGTGCCAGGCAAGAGGAGTGGTGCTCTCTGCCACGGGGACACAGCGTTGCAGATGCAGGAGCCAAATCCAAACTGCCCTGTGTCTCCGAGGGGCCTCCCAGCATCCCCTGGAGAACTGTGGCCTCTGCCACTGGATTGGCACTTCTCCCGTGACCGCTGATCATTTGGTGTGGTTTCCTGGCTTTTGTGCAGCTTTTCCCCATCCTAAAAGATCGAAACACTTTTCCTAAGGCAAGGTTACTTGCAGGAAGAGCTTTGAGGTAGGATGTTCTGCTCTTTTTGGTATTTTCACCCTGCCTGTTTTGCTTTTAGTCTCCTTCCTGTTTGCTTTCGCCCCCATCCCTGCTGCAGTGCAGGCCCCTAAGAGCTTCTCCAAAATAGAATTCAGCCCTTCTGCTGAAAGAGGTTCCCCATCCTCCGTCCCTCGAAGTTTGCAAATACATTCAGATCAACAACTAACCCGCTTGCCTGCATTCTAGTCACTTGTGGCAAACCGATGGCCTGGAGTGGGGTGGAAAAAACCAGCAAAAATAATCGGCGCTCTGCAGCTTCATGAAAGCTTTCCTGTGTGGCGAGTTTTATTCAGCACCGGGAACTATATGAGTAAGCTATTTACAAAGCTGCTCATGTTTTGGGAGGGCTTTGTGGGTGCATTTAAGCAGCCGGGGGTTTAATCAGCAGAAGTTGCAAAATTATGCTTCATCTGGATGGGGAAGGTAGCTGCTTGTAAAAGAACTTGATTTCTTTTATTAGCAGAAGATGCCCAAGTGTGTCACTGCTGCAAAGCATCAGAAATGTTCCACGCCATGCCCTGCCCAAACTGATGGAGTCAGGCCTGTTAGGCAGCTCGCACTGTCTGTGGAGATCTGTAGGTTGCCCTGCTATGTGCACCCACAAGCCCACCTTCAAAAGAGCCATCTCTGCTCCTTCACTGTTCTAAGAGGCAATCAGCTGGGTGTGAGAGCGCGTGTGCATATGGATGTTTAAAGCAGCAGCTTTTTCTAGAATGAGTAAGGAAACTCTGACCTTCTGGGTGAAGTTGCCTCGAGCTCCCATCAGCCTCAGCCAGCATGGCCAATAGTCAGGAATGATGGAGGCTGTAGCACAATATCTGGAGAGCCACAGGTTACTCACCTCGTACTTAGAAAATGTATCTCCAGGAGAAAGCATGAAAATACAATGGTCAGGTGCCAGGTGACATGCAATGGAATAAACAATTATTTTTTTAACCCACCTTTTTTTCCTCTTCCAAGAAACCTAGGGTGGGCCACACGGTCCTCCTTACAACACCCCTGTGTGGTACATCAGGTTGAGACAGTGGCAGGCCCAAGGTTACCCAGTGAGTTTCATCACCAACTGGGGACTAGGAACTGCATCTCGCAAGTTCCAACAGTCTAACCACTGTGTCACACCAGTTCCTGCAGTTAGCAACTGTGTGAATGCCTTTTAAAATGATTAAGGGGGGGGGGGTGCAGGAATCCAGACCAGGTCCCTGCTGGAAGGGATGTTGAGTTGCTTTAACCCTTTGCCTCCCACTGCAGTCTCAGTCTGGACTGGGAGCCTGCTGGCCAATTTGCATCAGAAGTAAAGCTCCCATTTGTGCAGGGATGAACTTTTCCACTCGCTGCCAAGAGGACCCTAATTTGATTGAGACAGCAGTGGGAGTCAGAGAGTTGAAGCTGCCCTGATCTAGTCAGCTGTGCCTGGCCCAGCCTCTCAAATGGCTTCCCTTGGCTGGCGGGGCCGGGTTTCTGCCCCATCCTGCTTCTCACTGGGGCTTGATTGGCCCTCGCTGCTGCAGAGTCCCAAGCCAGCTCCATGTTGTTCAAGGCGGAATGGGCTACTCCCAACACAGTCTGGATGTGAAGGAAGGAGAGCAGTCCTTTGATCCCGGGGCTATACAGTTGTTCAGAATTGCCTCCAGGGTCAGAGACTGCACTCCAAGCTCAGAAGGGGGAGTCGGAGATCCAACCCCAGGCCCCACCCTCTCTCAGTTGGCATGGGGAGCTTTCCCAAAGTACCCCCACTAGCAACACTACTGCAGGCAGAGAACAGGAAGGCAAAGATGGCCTCCATCACCCCTCCAGTCCTGCTTATTTCAGCCCGACAGGATATAGTCAGGGCTTCCAGGCAGGGAGGGCTGCGCCCTAAGCAAGCAATGGGGAGGTTTGGGATTTTTGTGGGTGATGGACTGGTGGTCTGTGGAGCTTTGTGCTTTGGTCTTGATTGGTTTTTCAGCTGGCATCACTGCTGTCTTTTTAAAGGCCTTTGAATGAGGTGAGGAGAGTCATTTTCAGCCCCATACAATAAGGCTCAGTTGAGACTTCCAAATGCTCCCGTTACCCAGAATGGTCTTGGGAAAGCTCTTGCTATGGACCTTTTGTATCATTTACTTACTCTATTTATTTTGACTGTGTGTTGAGTAGAGCTATGCAGCTGTTGGCAGGCTTCTGTTTTTAAATGGCTGATGTTTTTTGTTTGCATGCCTTTGAACACTCTGAAATTGGCAAGTCTAACCCGCTGACAGCACGGCAGTGTGCTGCCGTGTACTTCACTTGAAGGGAAAGAAGCAAATTTTTTGAGATCCTTCTGAGTTTGCTATGCAAACGAGGCCAGCCTTCCTGATCGTAACCTTTGGTTGGGTGGTGGAGGTGGTAGCCTGGGAGGAACCAGCCTGGGAAAGGCTGGCTTAGGTACTGAATTCACACTCCTGCAGTTTTTCTCCTTCTGGATGCTTTGTGAAAACTGCTCAGAAAGTCAAGCATAAGGGGGCACAAATGAGAGAACTGCATCCTAGATAGCCCAAGTCCTTTCTTAGCAGGGAAATAATTTGGAAAGGAAGAAGTTGACTTCTCGCACATCTTTCTGTGCCTTGGTTTCTTCCTGCTGGGAAGTAGATCCAGAGGGTTGGGTGTCAGCTTGCTAGCAGGCCAGTCTGGGATAAGATAAGGGACTGCTGATCCACCAGAGTGGTCTGCCAGCGAAAGTGGCTGTGGGCCAGGGATACTGCCAGGGTGATATCCCAGGTCCTAACTTTCTGAATGCAGTTTCTGCAGAGCTTTATGTAAAACCTCTTCTTGAGGAAACATTTGAGTTTCACAGACAAATGTGTCAGCTTGGGTTACACTGAAAGGATTTGCTATTTACTTCTTTCACTGGTTCAGCAGGAGTGATGTAGCATCAGATTTAGTCAGGGCTGGGAACTGGTGCATATTACAGTGTACAGTGGGTAAACATACTGCATAAACATATTACATATTACTGGGTAAACATCAGTTTAAGCAAGATTGTACCCGGTTGTTGTGTTTGCATCTAGTCCTTGGAACAATTATTCTTTGAAATAAGCAATCTTGAATGTCTTGTATAATCTTGGATATATCTTGTTAAAGTTGTGTGCTTATTGAGTTCAGTGGAAGACCTCAAAGAGCGAATGCATGGAAACCAGCCCAACAGGAACAGGCAGGTGTATACTTAAGTTTCAAAACAGTGCTTGCTTTCCAGATTATGCCTTGAATTAGACACCAGTAATTTACAGATACATAGATACCATCCAACTCGTTGCCACTTACACACCTACAAGAATGTCAGTGGCAGAGATTTTATTCTACAGCTGCGGACCCTGAAGAGACACAAGACATCGTCTGCTCTACATGCATTTGGTAGAACAGGTCCTACAGAAGACAGTGCAGGAGAAAGCTCTGGCAGGAGTTTGCGGGCTCTAGGTGGACCTGCCTGCCAAGCCATCATCTGATCCCCCCCAGCACAGAATTCCCTGTTCTCAGCTGTCTAATCCCTGTTCTGTGGAATTGGGAATAGTTTCACTTCAGCTGTGTTTGTTTGCCAACAGACTTCAATTCCTGACTCGGAAAGCAATCTGGATCAGAACTGTTTGTCTCACTGCAGTACAGAGATTTTCTCTGAAGCCAGCTGGGAGCAGGTGGATAAACAGGACACAGAGGTACAGGCAGATTCCATCTCCGTGGCCTTCCTCTCCCTTTCCTTGTATCAGCACATGATACTAATGAAGCAGCCCTGCTGTATAGCCCTCTGGTTCTAACACTAGTCTCTGTCAGCTTCCCCATCTCCTTGTTGTCTCTGAAACTTTAAGCATCTCTACCTGTTCTGAAGTGCCCCGTTGTTAATTGTCTGTCTCTGGATTCACTGGGACATGATGATGAGCACGTCTCCTAGACTAACATGTGCAGCACCAATGCACTTGGCTTATGAAATTGTGCCAAGAAGTGGGCAAACTTTGCTATGGTTTTCTCTGAGGCTGTGAAAACTTAGATTACTCTGCAACGATTCTCTGCTTTTTGGCATCAAAAAACAAAACACACTGACCCTTCACTGTAAACTATAAGGGCACGTTCCTTCCTCAGCTGCTGTTCCCCACCCCCCACTTGCCAAAGCTGTGTGGCAGTGCTGTTGTACAGCTCTCTTTTTTCTGCTTTGGTTCATAGGTGACCCGGTGGCTTCCTGATCACCTGGCTGCGCACTGTTACGGCTGCGATAGCGTGTTCTGGCTTGTCAGCAGGAGACATCATTGCAGGTAACGTGTGCCCCGGGCAGGGAAGCAAGACGGCTGCAGATGTGTCTGGAAGTAGTCCCTGTTCCTTCAGCCCTCTGGCTAGATTTTCCCCTGGCAAGGCATACAGCTGATACTCTGCTGCTGCAGCAAGTGTAGCCATCACAGTGGGAAGAGCAGAGCAGTTCCAGTGGCTGAGTTTAACTTCTTTTTTACACTCTCTGTCTCGCTCCCGTCTCTGCCATCGTGCAAACCCAGCCTCTTCCTGCGCTGTGCCAGAGGTGCTTGGTAGACATGAGTGTGCTTAACGCGGGAGCAGTCGGCATCGTGTCCGTGGGTGCCAGCTCACTCCTGCACACCTCCTTTGTGGTGGCAGTGGAGGAGGGGACGGTATCTTACTGGCAGGTGGGGCTGCTGGGAGATCAGTGTTTATGGGTGCTGCACACGGTAGGTTCAAAGGAGGCATTCATTGCTTTGGGACTCAGACCCCACCTCTCTTCTGCTCAGTCTTTGGGGCTGGTTACTTGTCCTTGTCATGCTGTCCATGGCACGTAGGGCTGCCCATTTACTGGGGGTGCCCAGGTCAGTTTCCATTTGCCAAGTAACCAGGGCCTAAGAAAGGTTGCTCACTACTAAATGACACATTGCCATGCAGTCTCATCTTACCTCTGTTCAGTACTTCTGAGTCACAAGGGAAATAACTCCATGGCCTAAAACTTGGCACTTAACAAAGCATGCATCGGGCCTGTGATGCAGCCTTCTCCAGCTTGCCCCCCCGCCCCCGCAGATGTTGTACACCAGCCCTTTGAGGCCTGGCCTGCACTGCCAAGGGTTCCTAGAAGCCCAGGGTCAAAGCATATAAAGGGCACCAGGTTGGGGAAGGCTGCTGAAGTCTTGTAAGTGATTAATTGAGAACAAGCTCTGTGGAATGCGGGCTGTTGCTTCTGAGGAAGCACCTGAGGCATCATCTCGTTTTCACATGCTCTTAGCACAGGAGATCCGAGGGCCATGGAAAGCCTTGTGCTGAGGCAGAACTTGGCCTGTCCAGCCCAGCAGTCAGCACTGCCTGGCAGCCATAGTTCTGCAGCGTTTCAGGCAGGAATTCTTCCAGCCCTGCCTAAAGATTAGGCAGGGGATCAAACCTGAGGCCTTAGGGATGCAGAGCATGTGCTCCACCACTGAGCCACAGTGCCTCGAATCTTGTGAGGATGCAAGCTTGAGCTTTTAGGTTGTTGGGCTGGCTCTTGATTTTCCCTTTTGTGCGCCGTGGCGACTCTCACGAGTTCCAGGCTTCCCAGTAGCTTTGCACTGGGGCTTGAGTGAACCCCAGCTTGCCACCAAGGCTCCATCCTGAGTGGAGTGCCAACCCTGGTGCCAACCAGGTGGCAAAAGAGGAGTGGCACAGTCACTGTGCTGTTATCCTCTCGGCCGCCACCTGTTGTTGCCTGCAGCAGAAAGTCTCAACAGAATCCCTCTCTGGTTAACCCAGGGCACAGCCCACTGGCATGCACAAAGCTGTGCTGAAATGAATGGGAGCTATGCCAAAGCACAGGACTTGAAGAAACAGGAGACCTTCCCAACTGATTCCCCTCTATAAAAAGAAGCACGCGTGTTTTCCCAGGCTACCTCATGACGCCCAAGGCCAGCCAGATGCGGTATCGACATGCCCAGTAGAGCTTTGCAGTTGGCCACACAGCAGAGCCACTTGTATCTGGTTGAAGAACGGATGCTATTGCACACTCCCAGAAGCCTGTCCTTGCTAGCACAGGCCTTGCTGCTTCCAATCTATGAAGTGCTAGAAAAACACTACCTATCTGTGTGCGTCAGACGAAGTGGGGCAGGTTGGCTCGCCAGCCTTTGGCAGTCGGCCAGCTGGTCTCGCTTCCCATGAAGCAGAGGCATCAGTGCCTTCCCCCCATTTTGAATCTCCCTGGGCTTATTGCGGCAGGGATCTGCCTTACTTGGTGCTTGCATGTATGGCACTCTCCTACTTTGGATTAAAATCTGTTAGACGGCAAGCTTTGAAGAACACCGGAAGCCTCTCATTTTACTTGCTTGGTCTTCCAGGGGCCCAGTCCTTGCATGTTTAAATGGGGGGTGGGGGAGCCCTACAGCACCCAGCATTCCTCAGCCAGCCAGGTTGGCCAGAGCATATTGAGAGCTGTAGGACCTTTTTTGTCTGAGCATGCATCGGATTTCATCCTAAGCGTGTTAACGCTGAGCCACGCTACCTTTCTTAGCCAAGAAGGTTTACAAAGAATCACTATGAGCAAAATCTTCTTGGGGCAGTGTGTCATATCTCTTCCTACAATATGTATTTTACCTCATTTGATACATTTCACTCCTATTTTCCTTCCATCACGGGGTCTCAGGTTGTTCTCTCTTCTGGGCCTGGACTAGATCCAGACTTGGTGGCTGCATTATATGCTATTAGACCATACCGTAAGCCTAACATCACATAATATTGAAACAGGGCTTCCTGAGATGCATTTTCCTTCCAAGAGTGTGTTGGAGTAGAATAAGAACCAGCCATTCTCAGTGGGGGCCATTTTTCTACATTGTCAGTGTTCTTGGCATCTCTGCTGCCTGGAAAGAGGTGATCTCAGAACAGTTAATCTTGCTGAGATGCAGGAGGCAGCCTGCTTTGTGGATGGGTAATGTAGGCTCATAAGAGCCCTTAACTTAATTTCACATAGGACCCTAACAGTTTTCTCATAAACTTGGAAATTGTGTTTCCAAGCTTGGAATTTCCACAGCTTGGAAATTAGTGAGGTGTAATTGTGTAATATGCTCCTTCAAGCTAGAGGGCAACATCAGCAGTCCTGCCTTGCTTTTTTAAATCTTCTCTGATTTAGTCTCCCCTCTGAGCTTTCTCTCCCCTCCTTGCAGGGACCCTGAACATGTTGATCAGACTTGGTGAGCATTTGCAACAGCCTCTGTTGTCTGTCCGAATTTCTCTGATAACCTCTCCAAACTAACTTTTGACTCCATTCCCTGTGCACCCTTTGCTCAGAATTTGCTAAGCCCAAGGTAAATAACAACAGCCTGTAGGATGTCAAAACCTGTGGGCATCTCTTCTCTTGCTTCCTGTTCCATACTGATACATGGGCCATAAGTGGTTTAGTTAAATTGTTTTAGACTTTAAAAAACACTGATTGGAATGAAGATTGACTTGTGTTGGGCAGTTCTTGAGCAGTATGCCAAGAAATATCTGACCAGCCATCTCAGAAAAAGGTAGAACGGCAAAGCAAACTTTAATTAAGGGTAAAAAGCAGAGACCTTACAGCAAAGAAAAAAGGCCTTGGAATCTCTTTTGCTAGCCAGGTGGAGCCATGGGAAGGAATATGGTTGCATAACTCTGGCAGGAGAAAACCCAGCTCCCCCAAGATGGATGGAAGGCTCATTTGGGGACAAAGTCATCCCTTTGCGTGAGATCTGAAGAGCTGCACCCAAGTTGAAAATGCCACAAATAGCTCTGCTTTTCAAAATACCCAGGTGTTCCTCTCGAAAAGTAATGTTAGCCTTCTATTTGCAGCAAGGTCCTGCTACAAACTGTTAGCCTTTCAAAACCAGAACCACTGAGGGCATTTGAATGACTTTTCCATAAAGCTTTCTTTCTTCACTGCATTAAACTTTTCACTCAGGCCATTTTTTTAACAGCAGCTTTTATTGGAGTCCATAAAAAACACTTCCAAATCTCTTGCCCAAGACTAGCCTGAGTGAATTGCTAGAGCAAGGATTAGAGCTCGGTATCTGGAGTTTGCTTTGCCAATCCACAAAGACCAAATCTAGAAGTTGAAAAATAGGGTTTTCCATTGTGGAAAAACTGTCTCTCACATTGAAGCGTTAACGTCAAGGCTCTGCCATGTACCATCAGAGCTGTCTAGCTTGTTTCACATCTCCCATAAGCCAGTACAGGCACTGGACAGGAGCAGACCCAAGTTTTGCTGTGCAAGACATTTCCAGAGCTCAGTATACTTGAAGCATGGTATGAGAGTTCCCAATGTCAGCCTGAGGTTGGAGCTCTGGGATAAGTCGGGGATCTCGTCAGTCTTATTGGTTCAGAGCTCAGTTTGGGAACCAGGTGGGAGAACAAAAGGGGGTGGACTCCCACACACATTTCCCCACCCAAGGTGCATGCGCTGCTGTGCCAACTGACACCTGACACACGTGTCGGCTGCTGAACCACTTGCAGCGTGGGGGCTGCATCCTCTGTGGCTGCTCACGGTGTGGCTTTGCATGGTCCCCCTCGACTCACCTTCTCCAGCTGAAGGACGGTGCTGGTGTAGCTCCCTGGGGCTATGGCTGGCTCCTGACATTCTTTAAGGTTTGGCTTGTTGTTTTCTTCTCACTGGGAAGCATAGTTCAGTGCTCCGTTGCACCGACACATGGCACAAAAGGAGCCTGTGCTCAAGGGGATCTAGCCCTCTCTCCACCCCTCCAGGCCACCGCTACTGATTTGGGTGGGCACCGCAGCAATGTCGCCTCCACCATGCAAGCTCTGCCCTTTGGCAGCTAGCTCCAAAGGCTTTCCTATTTTGCAAGCACTAAGTGAAACCATGTACTTTTCTGGTGGGAACTGTATTTTGCACGCTTGTTCTAATTTCTTCTCTTCCTGTCCCTGACTGAAGGAATTGTGGGAATGTGTTTTGCTCCAGCTGCTGTAACCAGAAGGTTCCGGTCCCCAGCCAGCAGCTTTTTGAACCCAGCCGTGTCTGCAAATCCTGCTACAGCAGCTTGCATCCCAGCAGCTCCAGCCTTGACCTTGAATTGGACAAACCCATTGCTGCCACTTCAAACTGAGACTCCAGCCTGAAAGGAAAGCTGACAAGAGACCATGCTGCCTCTCCTGCTTATGCAGACATGCACAGTCTCAGTTGGTCGGGCTGGAGGAGCCACGCACTTTGGAGTCTTTGGAGTGGAGTACAGATGACTGCTCAGAGGGACCGGATGTTGGGCATATACCAGTGAAGTGCAGAGACCCTTGTTTTCCAGCTGTTACTCCCCAGTTCCTTTTCATCCTCGTAAATTTTGTGTGGATTTTATTGGAAGACTGTGAAAAGGGGGGTCAGGCTGGAATTTGATTTCCTACAGGCGTTTCATCTGCCCTGTTGTTGAAATGTGCTGCAGGCAGAGGGATTGGTCCAGAGACATTGTGAATACTTGTAGCATCAATGCTAGTGCTTTCAGTCACTCCTGATACTTCCTGACAGCAAACTGCTGCTCGGAAGTTGTTGCTGCTAGAAGAAATGGAAGCTGCCTTTTGATGAACTCTCTCTCTCCCTCTCTGTTCTTAGAGCGGGCTTAGTTTTTCTTGCTGCACAAATGGGGTGGGGGAAGTGGCTGCAGATCTCCACACTGGGCAGTTCTTTGCCACTGTTGGTCAACTTGTGGCTCGGAGTGGGAAAGGCCTGGAATGCTTTGGCTAAAGAAAGTGTGTGCTAGTGTGAGGGAAGTGAGAGGAGAAGGGAGCAGACAGGCTGCCTGTTCAGTTGTTTTTAAGCTGGCACTTCAGTGGCAGGTTCTGTACATGCAGCTTGCTACAAAGGAACTGGTATCTGGGCTTGTCAGTAGCTTTTAAAATGTCTAAGGTTGTCCTGTTTTTAAAATAGGTTACTCAGAAGGCAGAGTTGCTTCACTGCAATTGACAGGCTGTTGGCAATGTCAGGCAACAGGATGCTTTTGGCCAGGGTTGCCCACTCTCAAAGAGTGCCCCAAAGCAAATGTGGGGTAGATTTTTTCATGCAAAGAGGGGCTGTCCACTCATCAGTAAGAGCTTGCTGCTGCCTAAAGTAGGGAGAAATTCCCTCCTTCCCCTGCAGAAATCTCTTCTATAAGAATATGATACAGTCAAAACAAATTCCAAACTTTTCCCTTATATTAAAAAAGTTTTAAAATGTTGGCCTATATAGATGTGAGTCATAGTATCATTTTTAGCTTTTATTCCCTCTTCTCACCCCCAGCTTTAAAATATGCTCTGCCTAAAGGAGGAGGATGAATTGCAATTCCTGTTTTATACCATGTTGATATCTAGGCTGAGCTAAAGCAGGTCCTGCCTAACTATCCACCCAAATAGTCCTGGGACTCCATCTTCTGCACACACGTGTTCTGTCCTGAAGATGTTTCCTTTCCTGGACTCCAGCTACCACCACCACCACTGCTGCTGCATGTCTCGTCCATGTCACCTGTCCATGATTTAGGGTTAGTATGCATTCCTGCCACCCATGTTGTTCTCACACACAGTGTCACTGGCTTCCACAGCAGAGCCAAAGACTACCACAACTGCACAGCATTGGTGTGAATCCTCTCCTTGGCTTGCCAAAGCCACTCAGAGAGTGAAACTGCATGTGAATTGGAGGGACATGGAGATAGAGACATTATACTGGGGTCATTTCAAGCAGTAGCAGTGGAATAAGTGATCCAGTCTTTTCAAAAAAGAGAGGAAATATAAAAGCGATGTCTTCTGAAGCAAATTTTATAAAGCTTTGAGCATCTTGGAACACCTGATAGATCCAGGGAGAAAAGATGTATGTCCGTTTTTAGTTCCGGATGCCTGGTTTTTCTGTGTTCTTTGTGAAAGGTGCAGGGGTTGGCTTCGAACACAAAAATGCAAAGAAAGCGTGTAGGAATCAAAATCAGGGATCCACAAGGTGTACGTAAGAAGGCTCTCTGGATCTTTAAAGCAGCCAAGGATATGACTTCTTGGCACTCCTTATTTTCTTTCAACAGGGATAAGCAATGCACAAAAATAATTCCAATCCAGTTTTTTAATATGAAATGAAATTGTTTTGGGGAAGTAGGCAGCAGATATAAATAGTATTCCTGTAGAGGTTACAGTACCAGGTATAGTAGAGAAAGTTGGAACAGGAAATGGAAGCTGATCTATGCCCATTAAAGTGGGTGAGTAGAGACATGCTTTTGGAAGGAAAATGGTCTTGTGTTAACACACGGTGCCAGTGTGCTTTTATGGTACAAATGGATGGTGAAAGCAAGGTCTAATATTTTGCATAATGACAGGTGCCAAGAGGTTCTGATACGGGTTTGGGGGGTCTGTGATGTACAGTGTGAATAAACGCTTGCAGCTCTTAGTCTTTTCGATGAATGAAGCACTTTTTTATTTTTTCTTTGTATGTAATGCAGGAAACTATCTCCACATAGCTGTGTATATAACTCTTCCTAAAGAGGAACGGAATTGTTCCTCTTTTTTCCTTTCCTTTCCTTTCCTTTCCTTTCCTTTCCTTTCCTTTCCTTTCCTTTCCTTTCCTTTCCTTTCCTTCTTTTTGTCAAAGCAAGACGTAAATACTTTAGAATGATTAAATATATAAATAAAAGTAAAATAAAGTTTAGAGTTTTGCATGGGAGCAATTGCTGACCTACTTCCCGCTCTTCATCTGCTCCGTCCTTTACAAATGGTAGGCCCAGCAAACCCATCAGGCTTTGGTGATGGAATGTACTCCTGCCACCACCTCCTGCCTTGTCACTTCTCTGACTTGTGGGAAGTGGTGGTTGGACAAGAACCTTGCTGGCTTGAGAAGTAACATCACCTTTTCTCATGCAAGAAGCCCTGCCACACATGCCTTTTAAAGCAACTGGGTAAGAACAATCAAGAACCACCCAGTTCTTCAGGCATCTCTTTACTTTCGTGACTACTGCATTGAAAAGTAAGTCTATTTGCAGTTTGGTGTGAGGAGTTTTCCCATGTCCAGGAAAGGCAGGGATTACATGACCGAAGTCTTTGCCTTAGTGTTGGCACTCTCAGAATCCTCTTCAGCATGTCCCTGTCTTTTTGGATCAAACCAAAAAGGATCCCAAGGTGGCTTACAAAGATGTCTCTTAAGACAGCCCCTGTTCACAGGCAGACAATCTAAAGGGCACAGTGCAAAAGAAAAGCAGGGGTTGGGAGCAGGGAGGAAGAAAGCAAATTCAGGCATTTGATTTTTAGTTGCAAAGTTCTGCAGGTTAGAAGGTGGAGGAAGGAGCTGCTGCTTCCTCTCCACATGACGACCTCAGTCACAACAGCAGGAAGGACGTGTATCTGGCTCCAGGCACCATGCAGAAGTAAAGATCAGGTCTTTTTGATCCTCTTATCTTTCCTAAAAGCTTTTCTCTTTCAACTTCTTTTTTAAAAAGGCTTCTACACTCTCTGCCTTGGGTCTTCTCTGTACTCCTCTTTAATACCTGGCTGCTTTATTGCTCTTTCCTTCTGTCTGCACTGCCCATGGTCTGTCCTCAAGGCCATGAAAAAAGTCGGTTTAACACGTGCCAGGCTACGGTGGAGCTCTGTGCAGCCTCTGCAAGCAGCTATGCCTCCTGGTGCCACAGCCGCTTCTCCTGATGCAATTCTTGGCAAGGCAACATCCACACCAGCCAGCCACAGGTGCCCTCAGCGTTCTCCGTGTCAGTGCAGCTAAGGCTGACTAGCGATGCTGAGTCTGATGCCACTTCTGATCTCCGTCTCATCTCTCCTGAAACCAGCCACAAGGACACCACAGGCAAATTTTGGTCATCCTGGGGGCTACCTGGTCATTGGGAGGAGCACAAACTGATTCTTGGGGATATTTCACAGAAATTAGTTCCTGTGAGATTTCGATGGTGGTTTTTGCCCAACCTGGGCAAATTCTTACCAAAACCAGGCACAATTCCTGTAATATTTACTAGTTGCCTTTCTGCCTTTTTACCAAGCTGTGGTATTCAAGAAGTTCAAAATCCACTTTTGAGGTAATGGGGGAGGCAGATTTGGGTCAGTTCCTTCTCTGAAAATCCCTTGGTTTGAAATTGTACTCATTCCCTGTAGATTCAAAACAATGTAATATGCACAGGTAGAAAGGTTCTCGTATGTCTTGTGCTCCCAAAAGGTTTGAGATACTTTTCACTATGTCTGCAGTGGAAGCAGGTGAGTAGGATCTGCATCTTTAAACAACTTTTCCCATGCTCCCAGTTTATCTTGTCGTGAGCTATAGTCCCCTTCTGAAACTGGCTCTCTTAAGTAGCCCAGTTAATGTATACTTGAATAAACCTATGGCTTTTCTTCCATCATCTATGTTTTGGCAAGGCTCTCCATGTTTAAAGCGTCCCCTTCTCTTCCTCTGATTCAACACTCTCCAGAAAGTCCTGTTCACCAGTCCCTTCAAATGGACATTTGTGAAAAGGGCAAGACTTAAATGGAAGGAGATCCAGTGGCCTGTAGTTCTTGATCTCTGTGTTGAGGCTGCTGTAATCACACTTCCCTTGGCTCCCAGGCAGTTAATCAGGAGCAAGCAACTTCATCAGAGCTCATTTCCCAATCAGTGAGCCATTTCAGATGCTCTTAAGAAAGGAGGTCCTGGCTTTTGGAATTGCAGTCTAGGGTTTGCAACTGGAAACACTGCATGAGTTGAACTTGGTTTGGTTTGCAGCAGTTAGTCAAGGCTCAACCCTCAGAACCAACAAGCTGGGGTGCATTTTTCGCATACTGACACATGCACACTGTGCTTTGACATTGAATGCATATGTTAACCTACTAGGACATTGTCCTTTCTCAAAACTCCCTCAAGATTTTACTGTGTGCCCTTCCTGCTGGATCATGCCAATGGTTCAAAGCATCCTGTTTCACTTGAAGGGCAGCCAGATGCCTTTGAGAAGCCCAGCAGCACAACATGAAGACAGATGCTTTTCCCAGCAGCTGATGTTCAGTTACAGAGTACTTCTGAACCCAGAGGTTGCCCGCCATGACTAATAGGCACCAGTAGGCTTATGCTCCATGGTTTATCTACCTAGGCCCCTCCAAGTCATTCACCTCTGCTTCAGGATGATGGTTTCAGGAAAGGAAGCACTCAGCCGTGAGTCCCATGTCCAGATTTACGCCTTCTACATCAGGCTAATTACTAGCTACTAGGTGGTCCACTAGAAAATGTTCAGTCAACCATGGTCTTATCACTCCTGCTCAGGTGTGCTTTTTTCTTGACACATGCTCATGCTCTGGATAATTTCTGCACAGCCATAGTCAGTATTGTTGTTGGTCTTGCAGGATTCATAATAATGTACAAACACCACGCTAGGATAATGCAATCTACCAAAATCAGGAGAGGTATCTCAACTCTGGTGGCAGAAAGGAGAGATGCAATCCATCTGCACACATGCGCCATGCAGAAACTTGCACACACTTATTTTCAGAACACACTTTCATAGCTGGAGCAGATGCTTTTACTGTAGATGTGGTTCTTCAAGTATTCCTGGCTTATTGCAGCCCCCAACTTGTACAATCAAGATGTGCCAAGAGCTGGGCCATGTTGTAATTCATAAGTAGGCTGACTCTTTGTACATGCAGGACCAGGACAAAGTTTTCCGTGCCGTTCCACTGGGAGCATAGCCTTTAAGAAAAGCCTTAATGTTTTCAGGCCAAGTGTTCAGCATCCAATGGCCAGCCGGCCTTCTGCAAAACCCTGCTATCCCCTAGTGTCACCCCCAGGAACTGGTATCTAATGCAGAAGAACACCTCTTGCAGCCCAGGGATCACATTCCATTCTAAGGAGCTGCACTTCAGGTGGTGGGCAGAGCAAAATAATCAAAATACCAACCTATTATCATGTAAAATTCTTATTGCTAGTAACAGGCTTAGGGGAAGCATTGCATCCTTTTGGAAAAGGAGCATGTACAAAAGCTAGAGGCCGCCAAATGAATCATGGTTCAGGGGGAAAAAGAGACTCCTGGGATACCCCAGGTTCTTCATGTTCTCCATTTGAGGGCATCTTGCCTCTGAACCTTGAGGTTTGATTTAGCTATAATAACTAACAGTCACTGATACCTGTTTAAGCAGTGAAAAGAACTTTTTCCTTTGGGCAAACATTTTGCTCAGGTTTGCTTGTTTACCTTTGAGTTAAATGGTAAAATGAAGCTAAATGTTACTGCTGGCCTAATGCTTTTCTCACAAGAGCAGAGGCAAGGAAGACACAGTTAAAGGAAGCGAGGTTCCGTTCAAAAACCAGAAGTACCATCATTTAGCACTTAAACCACTGAATCTGGTTTATTACCATAAAACCAGTCGCTTGGAACAAAGTCAAAAGGATGAGAGAAGCAACCCCGAGTATAGCCTGGTTTTATTCTAGGGCTAATGGCTTGCCATTGCACCAACAGTTAGCAAGTTGTAGAGCCCTTACAAAATCAAATTTCTCACCAATGATACAAAACTACAGTGCTCATTTCCACAGAATAAACCGTGTTTACTTCGCCATTGCCAAAGCCTCTGTACTAATAACCTAAATATTCATGTTGTGGCAAGAAGCATCTGAGATTTGAATTTATTTGTGGTTTGCCCAGTAAGGAAGTGGCCATCCAGGTGACTAGAAAAATTCCTTTAGCATCGGCTTAAACTTAAAGAGAATTTAAGGCTCGCGTCAGCCATAGAACCTGCCAGTTCACTGGAGCAAACTGTCAAGATTTTAGTTTATATCCTTCCCATTCACTACAATGGCACTCAAGGCAACTACATTCCAATATACCCTTCAGCAGCTTAACTGGCATATGGCCACATCAGAAGAACTGGGGGGAGGGTTTTCTCATCATTACCTTATTTCATCTGTTACCATGGCCTACTTAGCATTGCCTCTGCCCCCCAGCTTAGTTATTCCAACATAATGGATGGCACCTCGGTCTGCGCTCAGTTCAGTTCTTCTCCCGAGATTGAATAGCCGTCATAAACTAAAGAGGCATCCAGGGAAACTGCCGCAGCACTGTAAGAGCCAGCTTGGTCTTCTTGGGCTACTGGGCAGAGGTCCTGGTGACACCACCTGTTGAGGGGCAGCAAAGGCTTTTCTGCGTAATACAATTCCAGTTCTCTCTCAATGGCAGGTACTATTTAAAGCAGGTTGAATGTATCTGCGCAACCTCAGGCAAGCATCTCAGGTGACATCATCCACTTGTGCTTTCCTCAGGCCCGGATGGCCGTCCGGTGCAAGCTTCCTTACCCCCGATTAAAAGGGACACTGCGTATTGGATGAACATCCATCCACCATAGTCAGCGTCTAGGCCAGTGGAGGCGAACCTATGGCATGTGTGCCGCAGCATGCACGCAGAGCCCGCTCTGTCAGCATGTGAGACGTCACCCCAGCATCACCCCAGCAGCCGAGCATCAGATAACAGCGCTCATAGGGGCCATGTGCATGCTTGGAAAGGAGTAGCGGCGCCAGGCAATGACATGATTCGTGACATTAGCCGCAACTCATCCGAGCTTTTGCATCGCCAGGCAGTGCGCTGCCAAGGATATATATGTGCGTGTGTGTGTGTGTGTATGCTTGGACTGGCTGTGAGTTTTAATACATTCATTTTTATTACCACAAGATTTTAGCTTTGAGTTTTCTTATGAAAAATTGAAATTTAATATCTAAGATTTAGCAAATATATTCTAATTAAGAGACTGAGATCCTTTTAATGTGCTGTCCCCCTGGCATATCTGAATCTGCAGCATCATATTTAGTTGTTTTTTCTAAACAAAAACCTCAGTATTCAGGTTTTATTGCAGAGTTGGCACTTTGAGATAAATAAGTGGGTTTTGGGTTGCAGTTTGGGCACTTAGTCTACTAAAAGGTTCGCCATCACTGATCTAGGCTCTGAAGCTGAAGGACACAATATTGTGGCCCTTTTAGGAAATACTGGAAATCTGGTGCCAAAGATTCAGCAGATCATATCTGCCACATGACATCCAGCTACCTTCCATTCACTGCAGCACCTGCCCACCAATGTCCCACAGCCCTTTCCTCTTCAGAGGAAGTCAGAGGTTATTTTCATGTCCTAGATCTTCTTTCTCCCCCACACCATGCAGCCCTCCTCTTTGTGCATGTCCTAAGGTGTGTTTGTGGCAACCAGACCTCCTTTCCTATCCTTCACAGGAGGTGCACTGACTCTCAATATTCTGTGACTGTTCCCCTAGTACTGGAAGCGTCTGAATAGTCAGTAACTTCTCTATAGGAATTTAGCTTGTTAAATACCTCTGAGCAGCAGAGATGTCCGTGGGTGAGGCATTGGGCCTGGCAGCATGTTCCAGTAAGAGAACTCCTGCATGAAGTAAATACATAAGCCATTAACATTCCCGATTTATCCTCGTACATTATTCTACCAGAATAATCTGGCAGGGGCACCTGAATTATGGTGGCACCTGGGGACTCCTGTGGTATAGGGACTAGTCTGCCCCCTAGTTTGTCATTATTTGCCCCTCCATCCACTTAGTAGCACCAAGGTAGTGAAACAGGCACTCTGAAAATAGGGTGCTCTTCCCCTTACAGGGTGGGTCTCTGGTTAGTAGTTTTCTGCAGGGCAGGATCAGAAAATCATCACAGAACACACAGAGCTTACGGGCTGCTAGGCATCTTGCTGCAGTTAATAACAAGTTGGCAGAGGGATTCTTTAACAGCTCTTCTCTTACCTCCATAAATTCTTGCGAGAGTGTAGGCAAAGTCTCTTGCAACAAGCTGCAACTCAGCTTCTCTCTTTAAGCCCTTTTCCTTAATGAAATGCCCGAGTTTGTGGAGAGCTTCATGAACCTTTTGCACAGAAGATCCCATTTCAGGGAAGCCAAGAACCACCTCCAACTTGGCCTGCAATGAAAAGAGCCATAGAACAAATTGAAGAATGTTTCTCGAAATCATAGCATGGCTGACCTACCCAAGCTACCATATCCACCTCCTTGGAAGAAAAGCTGCTCTTCTATTTGCGCCCACTCAGTCATGTTAGCTTGTTGCACCCAAACCAAAAAAGAGTCTCGTGACCGTCATGAGCTACTGTCTCCCTTCGCACTCCAAAACAATAGACAGTTCTTTGGCAAAAAGCTCTTCATTCTTCAGTGCACTTCCAGTTAGCACAACCAACAAGGAATGAGTCTCTGAACATGCACAGGGAGGTTTGTTGATGCAACAATTTTTGAGAACCCCCCTTCGAGTAAGTCTGAAGGCCCTGGAGCTGCTGCACAACACCCCCTCCGGACAGCTGCAAATCTTGGCTATTCTCAGAGTCAGCCTGAAGACCTGAACAGGTAAGCACCTCCACCTCTCCCATCTCGCTACCTGGAGGCCCAGTTTCCCAGCCCCCTCCCACTGACCTGGAAATGTGTGCCAAGAACAACAGCCCCCTCCTTTCCCAACAGGTAGCAGCCTTTCCCTCCAACCCTAGTACAACTCCCATTGGTCTTGCTTGGAATTTGAAATCCAAAACATGTGAAGGACACGCATTTGAGAAGACTGGAATAAGCTTTCCTGGGCGAGAGTCCAGTTCATTAAATAAATGAACAGATCTGGCAGATATATATGTATATATGGGTGCAAAGTGGGATAAACATATTTGTTACACTTAACTCGCCCATTTTGGTGTCTCAAGCAGCCCATAATCTTCCTCTTCCTCCTATTTTATCTTTGTAAGAACCCTGTGACTGGGGGACCTAGGCACACTGCCTCTGATATGGGAGGGAACACGTAGCTATCAGGACTAGTACCCATCGATGGCCTTCTCCTCCAAGAATTTGTCCAATCTTCTTTTTAAGCTATCCAAATTAGTAGCCATCTCTACATTTCATGGAAGGGAATTGCATAGTTTAACCATGCACTGTGTACCACGCACTGTGTTCCTCCTTTTCTCAGCCCTGAATGTTCCACCAATTTGCTCCAGGGGCTGAGCCTTCTGGGTTCTAGTGGTATGGGAGAGGGGGAAATGCCCTCCTCTGCTTTCTCCACACCAGGCATGTATCGGCACGCTTCTATCACATCTCCCTTTCCTCACCTTTTTACTAAGCTACACCATCTTAGCTGCTGTAACTTTTCTTCATAGGAGAGTTACACCTTGGTCACGTTAGCTGCCCATTTTTACATGTTTAAAAACTCCTTTTAAGGTGCAGCCACCAGAGCTGACCAGAGTATCGAGGTGCAGTCACATCACAGCTCTGGAAAAGGGCAATGGGATACTGGCAGTTTCTCTTCAGTTCCTTTTCTAATTATGCCTAACCTGGAGTTTGCCTTTTTTCACAGTGGTTTGATACAGCAAAGCCCGTTCTTAGGATAAGTAATCTTCCATAAGGGTCGTATATGAATTCACTAAAGAAGTAGTTGGTCATTATGTATAATGCCTTTGCAGACAAAGGCTCTATTTGCATATCATGGTGAATGGCCACTAATTAGCATCAATTAATTATTAAATGGCATATTTTAGTGCAACAAAGAGTGAAAAAGGTCAAATTTTGCTTGAGAACAAGCTAAGCATAGCCCTTTTGGAATATGGAGCTGTTCTGCAGTACATTTCAGTGGAGATACACAAGATTTTTTGTTTCTACACTGAGCCCAGGGGTAAAAAACAGTCCCCAGACCTGCCCACCCTTGCAGAAAGGCAAAGCCAAATAAGGTGCTTTTGGAGAGCTCACCTGGGCAGTAGAGAAAAACGCCTCCAATACTCTCCCATGGCTTTTGTCACAGGAGCGCAGAACATCCAGGGAGAGGATATTTGTTGTCCCTTCCCAGATTGTTAGCACCTGTTTGGGAAAGAGGTGCAGAGCCAGACTAATTCAAGTCAAGGAAGAGTGGACAGCAGAGTGGAAGCCAATGTGGCAGAGGGTGAAAGAAGCCTCTGAGCAAACGAGTCGGAACCACTAGAGGACCCTCCCAACAAAATGTCTCTCTCTCACAGGGCTCTTTCCTGATATTAGAGCTGGCCCTCCTAAGAAGCAAGGAGAGACAACCAAAGCAAGCAGCAGAGTGCAAGGAGCCGTGAGTTGTGCTGCTCTCCTCAGCCCCACCAAGAGAACCTGCCACCACTGCCCACCTCCAGTGGGTTCTCTGGAAAGCCTCACCAGCCACTCTCCTGCTGGGGTAAGAAAGCAGCCTGCAAGGCTCTCGGCTCCGTTTCCCTTGTGCATCCCCTCACGCTGGCTGCAAATGCCACGTCGGCTCTGTGGAGAGCCCTGTGGCCAGAAGTAGCTGTGCAACTTGACTGTGCACCTGGGACAATCTGATGGGAGAAGCAGCAGCTGAGTGGCTCTGGCCACAGTCAGGAGATCTTTTGCAAGAGCTCCTCAGCCACTTCTGGCCCCTGCTCATCACAAAGCACACCAGGGCTGGGTTTTACATGCAGGGGAGGGAGTAGCTTCATCATTACAGTCCCAAGGCCATGCCTCCCAAACAGGCTCTGGTTGTGTGTGCAAACTGTTGTTGCTGGGAAAATGTATTTCTCGCCCCCAAACTAGTGAATGGAAAGCAGCTACGCTCAGTGGGATAAAGGAAGTCTAGGGAGGGGCTGCAAATAAAGGCCATTCCTGCTACTCAAAAGGCGCAGGCCTTTGACTCCGAGAGCCACTGATGGGACACAGTCCGATGAAATGTGTGCACCCATGAATGTGCCCCGCAATGGGGATAGGGCATCAGGTAGTGCTCCCTGTAACCAAGAATCATCTGTCTTCAGCATTTTGCCTGCTGGAACCTCTAGTTCAGAAACCTAGGTTCTCCATCTTTCACAAAAAGACAACAATCAGAGACCAGTTGTGTAGATCTTTCACAAGAATTCAGACAGCAATATTATGGTCCCCAGGAAAGTATCCCCGGGACCAATGGATGGCACAGAAGCTCCCTGCTGAGACGGGTGACAGTGCGATGTGATCTTGGAGCGAGGAGGCAGAGATCTGACCCCCCTCCTCTGCTCCCTTACAGCCCGGAGGGTTAGAACAGAACCAAACCAGCTGGAAAATCAGCCTTGGAGGAGAAGGAAAGGGGGCACTCCAGTGAGTGGGGGTGGGAAAAAACTAGAATGGCCAGGACAAGAGCCATCCTGAGCCTCCTCCAGCTGCTTTTCTCCCTTTCCAAAGCACCTTTGTCAGCAAACCTGCAGGAGACTGAAGGAGAGTGATGTCAGGAGTGATGGTGCCATTCTTCTTGGACTGCTAACTTTGACTTGGCAAGGCATAATATCAGAAGCCTCCAGGTTCAGAGACTTCCAACAATCCAATAGCTGTCAGTACTATATATCTTCTTGGAAACAGCAGCTCCAAAGTGTTTCCTTAGTGTGTAACTGGATTTACTCTTGAAATACCTGGGACCAGGTTCAAGACAGCAGATCAGATAGAATCTGCATTGCTCATGGTACTTTAAGGTAAGTGCCTTAAGCCTTTTCTCTTTCTATTGCTTGCTGGGGAATACCGGAAGTTGTAGGACCTTTTCCTGTCTAAGCAAGCACTGGATTGCACCCTAACACAATTGGGCTTCTGACACCTGAACAGATGAAAAGAATGGAGTCCCAGCGCAGGCCCACTTTTCTCCCCACTAGTACCATGAAGGCAAAAGGAGGAGAGGGCAAAGGAGGGAAAGCACCACTTGAGGGATTCCTTACTTGTACATCCCGTAGAAAAACTGGCAGGCCGGTGTCTTCCATGAAGCCCTGTGCTCCGAAACACTCCAGCCCTTCTGAGACAACCGCAACACCCTGCAACATACAACTGTGCGGTGAATTTGCTCCCACTGAACATGCATCGATCGTGGGGCTGGTGCCCAGGATGTCTGGCAGGCACCAGGTGGAAAAACCTCTTCTACCTTGAAACACTACCTGTTTCCCCGTGTAAAGTTTTACAATGGAGGTCAGCAGTCTAAGCATGTGCCGGTCTTGTTCAGTGGCCATCTCAGTTTCTTCCAGGCCAAGCAGCCTCCCCACTTCCATCACCAGAAGGAATGCTCCTCGGGCTTCCACCTGAGCAAGCAAGAAAGCCGTGAGCAATTGTGTCCATGCATACAATAGTTCTACAATGATTAGCAATAGACTAAAAAACCAAGCAGGACCATCTAGGCCCAGGTCCCAAGGCTATAACTATAAATATGGTAACCACTGCATTTTTTGATCTGTGACTGCCACATTAATAAAAGGAGAGGGATTTCTACCCTGGCATCAAAAGAGAACCCTAACTTTTTCCCTCAAACATTCTAAATTGCTCTGTTTTTCTGTGTGGCTATTGGTACATTCAAAATCAGCCCTTTTCCTATAACCGTTCAGCCCTTTAGTATATTCATAGTGGAGTAAGATTCCAAATATTTCACAGGCTTTCACAGGTCTTGCATTCTTAGCTTCCTCACCATCCATCTCATGGCCAAGTTCAGTGTCCTTTCAAAACAGTCCGGCTGCCTTTATAAAGGATAGATCCTTAGGAGAGTCTCTTATGTGGCAGAAACTTTCTACATCCACCTGAGAAAAGGATGTGTGTGTGTGTTGTGCAAAGGTTTGTACTGCTGCTGCACATGCATCACTTTTTCATGCCAAAAGAACTGGGGGGAAACAACGGTGTAAAAAGGCGCACTATCGGAATTGGGTCGGGGGGAGGAATCTACAGTAGGGATTTTTATGGGTGTTGTAATGCCTGACTCACTGGCAAGTCACAAGAGACAAATCCAAACTGATGTTCTCACACAATTTTCGTCATTATAGTCCAGATTTCTCCACATTTCTTGTATACACTGTATTTTTCTGCAGAATATATTTCAGTCTGTTCAGGAGTACGTGCCTCCTCCCCCAGCCCCCTCCCCCGCAACAGGCGTGCCCCTCTCCCTTGTCCAGTAAACTGGAAAGCAACTGCAGTGATTCTTCATGCCTCACCTCCCTCATACTTTGAAACAATAAAACCGGGAATCTCTTTTCAAGCCTTTCCAAATCTTCTCCTCTGCCCTTTTTATTTTTTTGCCGCAAGAAACAGCCGGCTGAAATCCCACCACAGAGATGCCTGCTCAGAAGTAATCACATTTGCTTCAAAGGCATTTACTTGTGCAAAGGTCAGCAAAGGAGGCGCTTGCAGTGGCTTTCAGGAATGATGCAGCAGAAAAGGAGCTGACAGCACTTGTGGCAGCTCAGCAGGTGGCAGCCCTTCAAAAGATATTTGGGCCACTTTTGTTGAAACCGATCTATAATTCCTAGAAAGTTGTTTGCATTTCACACAAATCCGTATGTGCGTGTAATTAAAAAGTATAACATTACAATAATGTTTTGCGTGCCTGCAGGCATCACACTGAACATGCCCTCGGTGGGTGTCAGTGGAGGTGCTTGTGGGCCTCACAATGCCTGCGGGCGCTGCCTTGCACATCTGTGCTGCATTTTGCCTACCGTATATTCCATCTACAGCCTCATTTGCTATTTTGCCTGACTTGAGCGCCATTTCCTCGGCTAAGATAGACGGCACACATCAAATAAATAATAAATAAAAGAATTCTGATTCCTAACAACAGTGAGAGAAGTGCTGGAATCTTTGCCAGATGGTTCAATAGTCGAAGCCAGACTTGGCTATGCTCACCTCCATACGTGCCAAAGTCTGCATATGCACAGGGTATTCCTTAAGGGTTTTCCCAAAGGCCCACCTCTTGGTTGCATAATCCCGTGCCATGCTGATCATTCTGGGAATGGAAGCACAACCAATCCACAAGGATAAATTTGGTATTTTCAGATACTTAAATACACCTGTGCATGCTTTCCATGCTCTTATGACATGGCTTAGACATACATTATGCTATTTGTTGTCTGTGATAAGAGTTGATCTACAATAGCCTCCAGCAGAGAGATGTAGTATTCACTGCCCATGTACCTAATATACTAGAAGCATCCTGTCCTGTAAATCTGCCAAAAGTCCAGACTGCAGCAGACCCCACTGGCTAGATAGTCCCCTGAAGCCACTCCTCTTTTCACCACTGGTAACCGGCTTATTCCCTGTGTAACCTGCTTATTCCCTTGTAAACTCATCCTTATGCTCTGGCCCAGACAGTGGTGGTGGTGACAAAGATGAGGAGGTGAAGCTGTGGCCTCCTTGCTCCCCTCCTGTTAAGCCAGCAACGGTCACACTGAGGAAGAGGAAGATGAGCAAAAGCAGCTGGTGACCATGGTGGTGAGGAGGTAGAGCCACCGCTGCAGAGGACCCATTGATGGTGTCTTGCCCAATGGCCTCCACAACCAGCCAGCACCGGACAGGAACAATGGTAGAAGTTACAAAGGCTGTGTTCTAAACAAGCAGTTATAAAATAATTTCTCAAGTGTTTAGAATTTAAAAGGCAAGAGGTCCTACGCTGCTTTTGCTTTGCGCTTTTTTTTCCCTCAAAACTAACTTCATTTTGTTTAAAAGCTCTCCCAGATAACAGCATAACTGGAATCATTCTAACTGTACCAAGGGGGTCCTTGGATCCTGCCCAGAACATCTCAAAGAACAGGGTGGGAATCACCTTCTCATGATGGCAGCTGCAGAGATGGCATTATGGATCCTAGTAATGGTCAGCATTTTGGCAATGGAGGCCAAACCCCGGCCCACTGGAGAGATCTGGAAATGCCAAGAAGCAATAACAAGAGTGAAATCTGAAAACTCTAACATGGATTGTATTGATATGCAATTCACACAGAGAGAAGTTTGTGATTGGGCAGAATAAAAATGCAGTTAACTTGTAACTAGTAGGTAAGTACCTGGAACTCACTTTGCTTCCTCTCTTCTTCAGGCAGCCTTCCCTAACCTGGTACCCTTCGGATGTTTTGGCCTTCAACTCCCATCAGCCTTGGATGGCATGAACAAGGATGAAGATTTCTGGGACTTGTAGTCTAAAACTGCAGGGCGCAAGACTGAGTGCTCCACTAACTTGTCGCATTCCAGAAAGGGCTGTTTTCGCTAGTGTTCCATTGATCTAGTAGTCTTTGCCTGCACTGACTCCCTTGAACTGGAAAATGGAACTATACGATTGCTTTTAATGATTAACAGCAACTTACTATGAACTAAACATAAAATAAACTGTTCATGAAATAAATTATCTGACAAATGCTCAAGTAACAGAAGCTGGAACAGCATGAAAGCTAAAAAGATAGGTAAAACAGCAGGGTCCAGAGCACAGGTGGTGGGGGCAGCCCAAGTAGTGGTGGGGGATGTTGAAGCCACACTGCAGCAACACAGCACACCCAAGGGGCCTGTTCGGCCTGCCTCTAATTTTCAGAGGGTTTCACTGGGCACTGCTCACAAGTTTGACAAAACAGTTTTGGGAAACTCCAATATTTGTGTATGCTGCACTGGCCACTAGATGTCAGCTCCAGCATGGCTTTTCCACTTACATATGAAATTTAAATACCTGCATTTTCCTTGCCCAGTGAGCAGAAATTGAGCCTTGAGACCCAATATCCTGCAAGTATTATTCTTTATCGGTTGTATCTATAATCCCAGCTTTCCTCATCCAAGAAGCCCAAAGCAGCCTACATCCTCTTCCACCTCCTCCTCTTCTCCATTTTACTTTCACAGCAACCTAATGTCGCATGGTAGGCTGAGAGTCAGTGGCTGCCCCAACATCACCCCGTGAGCTTCATCCCAGTACAACGCTAACTACCACACCACATTTATTGTCCTCCACGCCTCATTTCACTTACCCGGTGTGCCCTTGCTCCAGCTAGAAGCAGTTCTGCCGTTGGCAGCTGCCTTGTGCCCAGCTTCTCTTTCAGCCGCTGAATCTCAATCCCATTCAAGTTCCCTTCCTCATCACGTATTTTCAGGTAGAACAGGGACAGGCCTTTGGAGCCCTGCAACCAAAAGGATGCTCACATGAGAAATACCGACTGACAGTATCAACAACAACAAGGAGAAAGGGACTGGGATGCACTGCTGCTTGCTTGCTGTCGCTTCCCCTCCCCTGCCTCTGCTGGGAATCTGACCTGTTCGATTTGCCCGTCAGCAGTCTTGATCCTTGCCAGTGTCAGAGTTATATCTGAATCAATGGCTGACGTGAACCATTTCAAGCCATGGAGACTGTAGGTGCCATCATGGAGCTCCTGTGCCACCGTCTCTGTGCCACTAGCTGCAAGAAAAAAACACAGGGTCATGGCTGCTGGGAATCTCCCTAGCTGGCTCCCCACTCAAGAAGCAACACCAGCTATGGAGAGACATCAGAGAGAGGAAGACTGATTTTCCCACCTTTGGGCACTTACCAACATCAGAGCCCCCTTTGCGTTCAGTCATCCACTGGCCAGAGGTCCAGAACCTTCTGGGGTCACGTGATACCAGGTGTGCAAAGGCTTCTTCCAAAGGCTTGGGGATGCCCAGGGACTGTTGGGGTTGCAGCAAAGCCACAGGAGAAAAAAAAGCAAGATCTCCTTAGAAGTAGAAAATATCAGAAATAAAAACCCTGCTACAGGTGTCAGGGCCAAATGAGATGACTGTTCTCAAGGGCTTGTGATACGGAGAAATATAAGTAACAGACAGAAGGAAGGACTCCTTCACACAAGTGAAGGTCTAGTGATGGCCACCAGTTTGGATGGCTTGAAAGGGGGATTTGGGAAAATTCCTGGCAGAGAAGGCTTTCAAGGGCTAGTAGTCCTAATGGGTATATGCCACCTTCTGTACAAGAAGCAGCGTTCTGATGTGCACCAGTGTTGAAAGAAAACGAATGAGAAGGTGCCATTGCACTTTTATTCGGCTTGTGTTCCTCCCTCAAGTAACTAAAAGCTACTGTGGGAACAGAATGCTAGACTAACTCCATCTGATCCAGAGCGGCTTTTTTTAAAGTCCTGCATGGAGGACACAGACCAGTCTGGAAAATGCCTGGAAGCAAGAGAAGGCCTGGGGCCAACTCGGGATCTGTCCCACAGAGTGTGGGTAGAGGTACCTAGGGCGCCAGGCCAGCAACTTGCAAGTAAGGAGCTGACGGGTTCTGACATGCAGCTGGCTGCTTTGCCCCATCCCTGATCCAGAGACTGCATCCCAGCTGGCCTCCTCCCAAAGAGGGCTGGCTAAGGAAAGACCTTTGGCCGCATTGCTACTGCTGGTCCGCAACGCAGGCCCACCCCTTCACTTCGTGAGGTTCTATGGGTGGTCTGGAGCTAGGACAGAATCCCAGTGGGCACTGCACCCGTTGACATTGCAGCCCCCTTGAGCACAGTGTCTGCTGAGGTCCTCAGTGGTGTGCTGGGTCCCTGTGGTTCCAGCCAGGGCTAACTGGCATAGCAGAGGCCTTCTCTACTGGAAGCCTCCTGAGATGTAAGCTTCAGGAACCCACAGGTCCTGACGCAGGGCTGGTGCACTGGTTGCTCAGCACTGCAGGAAAACTGAAATTAATTTCACAAATGTTTTCTTACTCCAGGAAAGCTATTGCTGATCTGAGGGGGTATTCTCATCTCACTAAAAGATGGTCCCCAGGTTTTTTTGGGCAGGGGTGGGGGGAGGGAGGAGGTATGGCAGTTAAACCGATCTAGTTTTGCAGTGAAGGCTTCTAATCTTCAATTAGAAGATGGTGGAAACAGGGAGCTGCATAAAGATGATGTAAATGATTCAAGCTTTTCACAGCTACAGTTAAGAATACTTTTTCATGCCTCCAAAACTGAAGAGGGGCTTCTGCATGCATTGCATGAAGGAGGTCCCATATTCAACCCCTAGCCTCACCAGGTAGGTTTGGGAAAGACTGAAACTCTGGAGAACCACTGCTAGTCAATATGGCAATACCAGGCTAGATGGACAACAATCTGACTTTCTAGGCAGCTTTCTAAGTTCCTAATCTTAGTTTTAGCCTAGAAGATTTTACAGTGAATTCAACAGGAATACAGTGCAACAGCCTACCAAGCAATGGAATCCTACCTCAATTACTTTTGCTGCTCCATCAGTCATGGCCAAAGGACACGTGAATACAGCAGAAGAAGGTGCATACAGGTACAGTTTGGCGATCTGGTGAATACGGCTGTAGAGAGAGAAACACAGAACACCTTGCTAAATTTAGTCACACCAAATTATAAGATCTTTGTTGAAGAGAGTCAGCAAAAAAACCGCCAGCAAAATGGTCAGCTCACTGGAGCTCACATCTGATTTGGAATTGTGCTGAAGATACATGGCATGTTCAGGCTGACTAGCCCTGAAGTCCAGCTAACTGTGAGACTTCAGATGCCAACAGAGTTAATATATTTACCTCCAGTTGGAGTATCTCCTCTCATAAGCCTCAGCAACCATCCCCTCCTCAGCTGAGATCTCCTTCATCCTCTTCCATGCCGGGCAAGTGATGACTTGGTCCACACGCCTTCCCCAAGCATCAAACTGTTGTAGCCTGGGAAGATTTAACTCACATTCACCTCCAAGGAAGTCAATTTCATCCTTCACACGAGCCCCAAACCTCTGAAGGTCCACACTCACCTCAGCAAACACCTACAATGAAGGACAGGATGTTAAAAACGCAAGATGACATAGCTGAAATGACCATGACTTTGACATGACTGAAAGTATAGGCTATATTTGTTTAAAATTCCCTTTGTTCACTTTCTTTTAGTTTCTTCTGTTTATATTAGATTTTTTTTTACATTTTCCTTTATGTATTTGTTAAGAAAATTAAGTCCAATTAAAAATTAATTTAATTTTTAAAAACCCTAAGATGACCCATGCTAGACGAGACTAAAGGTTCATTTAGTCAAGCACTCTTCACACAGCAGATGACCTATGGGAAACTCAGCAGCAGAGCAACTGGTGTCCATAGGCCTACTGTCTCAGATGCTGAAGGCAGCATGGGCCATCAGGAATAGCACCACTGATAGCACCAATAGCCCTACATGAATTTGTCTAACCTTCTTTTGAAACCATCCAAATTGGTGTTCATTGCTACATCTTGTGGTAGCAAATTCCATAGTTTATGCACAAAGAGGAAGAAATCCTTCTTCTTATCCATATCTTCTGAAAATCCCACCAATTAGCCTCATTTTCAATGTAGGGATAAGAAAATGAGGCAGGAACCAAAACTAATCTTTGGAAGTGACAAAGACAACTTTGTTCAATGGCCTATGGGATTTTTCCTTGCTGGCTCTGCAACATCTGTCTAGTCCTAGTTCTTGTTAGGTTTTGAAGACCTTTCCTAAGACTAGCTTCCAGGAGTATGTGCTTGAATCTGGTTTGAGGGGCTGGTACTTATGTCTTCCACCATATCCATAATCTGCTATTTTAATTAAGTCCAAACTATATAGGAACATGATGTTCCATCAAAATATAGCAATAAAATAACAATAAAGCCAGAATTTAGTATTAACCAAAATTGTGGGCTCCCTTTAAATGTCTCACTCCACTGACTAAATACCTGGTAGAGCCGACCATACTAGCAAAAAGGAAGATTTTGCACTTTATTGTGTATTCTGGCCTATTTCCCACTCCCCTTCCTCTGCCACCTTTCTTTCAGAAGCTGCTTAACTGAGAGGCGCCACAGGTAAATCCTTCCAGGAATCTTAGGCTCAGAATTAGAAGCCCTTCTCCCAGGAGGAGGCTGGAGTTAAGAAATCTTATTTGTTTATTTATTTTTCTATACCACCCCACTAGCTGAAGCTCTCTGAGCAGTTCACAACAATTAATCAAATACAAAAGATAGAATAAAAATGCAAATACGATAAAACATAGTACAAAATTCCAATCCCCTCCAATCACAATAGTAATTTTTGTGCAGTCCTTCTAGATGATAATGACAAATTAGAAAATGGAAGGCAAATTCTACAAAATGGCTTTTGTTCTTACATGGTCAAAAACTTCCCAGACTCACCTGGAGCATACACTATGATTTTTCTGCATATTTCTTAAATCTTGGTGCCCAGAACAAGACACAATATTCCAGATAATGTCTCACTAGTGAGGAGTATATGGTAACTACTACTTCTCATGATTTGGAAGTAATACTTTTATTAATACATCCCAAAATAGCATTTGCCTTTTTTGCAGCTGTATCAGATTATTGGCTCATATTTAGCCTGTTTCCATAATTACTCCAAGATCTTTTTCTTTTTCAATTCTGCTGAGCCATGTATTCACCATCTTCTATCGATGCATTTGGTTTCTTTTTCCTAGGTGGAGGACTTGGCACTTATCCTTACTGAATCTCATTCTTTTGTTTTCAGCCTAACATTCAAATTTATCAAGATTGCCCTGAATCTTCATTCTGTCTTCTAGGGTGTTTGCTATTCCACCCGGTTTCATGGCTTTGATTGTTGTGAACTGCCCAGAAAACTTTCAATAGTAACAGTATAGAAATATAATAAAATTCCACATGCTACAGCTAGGAAGGTCTAAAAAATAAACACACCCTTACCAACAGGTTGTATAGGCCAATTGTGTGTCTCTTACATAACTAAACACCCTTTGGGCTTTGTTTGCAACAAAGTGTAAAAACAATAAAATACCATAGATAAAAACATTAAGAACTGAAATTAAAAATAACACACAAGAATATTAAAAACAATTTTAAAAGACAATTTCCAAGAGTAAAAGAAAGGCACCTGGCTAATTGTATCAGCCCCCTCAACGACCAGGGAGGTCTTTAAAGGCCTCTGCAAAAAGCGCAGTCCTAAACTGGCACCATAAATAAAGTATAATTCCCCAAAAGTCTAGTACAGCCATTCTTTTTGCAACAGTAAGTTACTTTCTCCAGTAGAAATTATACAGTTTCCTCGGATCATGTTGTCAAACAAATGATGGATTTTATTTCAAAAGGTATGTGCATCACGATTGGCTAAATGAACATGATATGACTTCACAAGCAAGACCATTTTTCAAAGGCTCTTTAGAAGGATATTTTCTATTTGAATGCTTAAACTTTCTGGCCAATAGCTCCAGTTAATTTTAGGTTAACTAATGAGAAACTAACAAGAAGCTTTCCAACTCTCAAGCAATGAGAAATCGACAGATACTATTTTGGTAAGAGCTTTGAAGACAGAATGTTGGCAGCGGCACAGTTTAAATAGGGCCATAAGAACCAAAGTTTCTGCCCTCAATGATTATTTTTAAACCCAAGTATCTTCCCTGAAGGGATAAGAAAGGAAATCTGGACAGAGTCATGTTATAAACCTGTTTGAATGTTATCATACCTCCTCTGCTTTTACTAATGTGCTTGAATGAATTACAGGTTTAACTCTGAACTTCAGCAGATGAAAGCTTCTGTAAAAACTTAACTCTATGCATGTAGGTGTCTTTTATGTGCGGTGGAAGTAGAAAAGAACTGCACTGTTTAGGTTAACCTTGAATTTTCTCTCTCCTATTTTTATGAAGGCAATTCATAAAAGGATTGCATTCTTGCACTGGTACAGGACTTTATAGTGCAATCCAAACTAAAATCCTTTAAATGCAGGTTCTTATCTGTTTTTCCATCTCATCCCTTGCATTATTTGGGCAGAAACAATTAGACAACGGCAATATTCCGCGTAACAGTGTTCAGCATAATATACAGAAAACAGGCCTTGGCAGGCAGCACTGCTTTCAGGTAACGCCGAAGAAAAGCGTCTTCCAGGAATGGGTTTCCAATACGGGGCGGTTCTTGGCAAAAGACTCCGGTTTCCGTCCTTGCCAAAGGTGTTCCCGGGGGTCGGGAGCAGCTCGTAGCCACCGCCTGGCCTACGTGACGCTGCCTTTTAGAAAAGGCGCCCAGATGCAAGCCGCGGCCCAAACTGCACGGCCTCATTTTCAGGACTCTCATCTGGAAAAGCGCGCGAGAGGCCGCTTGAGCGCCCAGGGAAAGCAAACCAGGCCCGCGCGTCCGGCGGCGACGGATCCGCCAGCAAGTTCCGCAGGGACCCGGAAGGCGGCGGCGGCGCGGCGGCGGCGGGGAGTCACGTGGCCGCCGCCGCCCAAGGGCGAGCGCTGCGCGAGGGAGCGTGCGCGCCCGCCACGGAGACGCTCTGCCCTCGCCGGAGGGGAGGACTGTTTCTCTTGGGACAGCTGGGCCTTCCTTCATTCAAAGCCTTTCCCACCGTCCCTTACCTGGGTCTCAGGACAGTTTAACAATAAGACAAAATAGAATCAAATGCAGCATCCTAGTCAAAAAATTCCACGCAACGATAAAACCCCGTAATAAAATAACCCTAAAACAATCAAGTCTTAAAACATTGGGAAAATAAAAAGGGTTTAGAATATAGCGAGGGCACCAGGCAAACCTCTCTGGGGAGCAAATTCCACAATCGGGGCACCATCAGAGAGAAGGCCCTTCTCTGGGTAGTCACCCTCCTAATCTTCAGGAGGGTCTCTGCCCCAGATCTTAAGGGGCAGGCAGGCATATACGGAAGGAGATGCTCCTTCAGATAACCAGGCACTGAGCGCTTTTCTAGCAGGGCTTTTTCAGTGTATGCCATATAAACCTGTATCATGTTTCTATGTAATCTCAGAAAGTTAGAGCATTGCAAAATGCTTATTTACTGGTACAACAAGAGGCTTTGCAAGGAGCTCAGCAGTTGGCCAAAGGAAACAAAACAATGCACAGCAGTAGAAATGCAAAAGAGTCCAATGTGAGCTTCTTTAGTTCCACAGAGCGGTATGAGGGAGGACAGTGCGTCTCGCCTCCTTCCCAAGCCTTCTTTTCCAGTAAATACGGCATGCTTGTGCACAGGCTTACTCAATGCACCTGTGTGTTCTATGGCATGGATTCACGGCTTTTCAACCAAGACTGGCTCCCACAGCAACTTCCAAATAATAAACACAGTATAATGGGAATACAGATGAACACATATGCAGAGGTTTCTGGGCCTGGGAGCTGACGCTCTAGTGGAGAAGCTCTTCCTTCCATGCAGGAGAGGCAGCAGAAGCATGGGGGCCTGGTGGACACTAAATATATCAGCATGCAAAGGCAGCCCCTCTGTGGGTCCCATCTATGGAACAGCCTTCCCAGAGCTGTTTGCCTAGCACCATCATTGCAATCTTTTCAGCGCCAGGCAAAACCAATCTACTCTCCAGACATTTTAATAACTGATTTTAATGATTGTATATTGTTCCATTGTAATGGTACTGTTCTATATTGTTCTTAAATTTAATATACTGCTTTTATATCTGACCCTACAGCAGCATATTGTGACGGTCATATATTTAGATGTTTTATTAGGAGATATTGTTTTGATTGGTATTTCTGTAATCTGCTTAGCGAGTCCTTGGGACTAATTGTGGGATATAAGTTGAATAAATAAATAAAGTCATTGGTAAGGTATTTCGGAGTCCTTTCATTCATAGGGTCTGCAGGAATCAGAGGTGACTTGGGCCACAGAACAGCAGGCACCCTGCTTCCCGGAGACTGGCACACGGTGTGCCAGATGTGCAAAAGGGCGCCGGCGCTGACCTTTGCACACCTCATGGAGAAATAGCGGCCGTCTCCCAAAACCACCTGCTGGGGAAGACCATCAGTGCAACACTGGCCACCACTCTTGGTCCAAACCACATTCAGGAAGCTGCCCTACCTGGAAATGACCCATGGATGTCATAGCTCTGCAGAAGCCACAAGCCTCTCCATTGAGCCTCCCTCGTCCCAGACATCTGCAGGCTCGCTGAGTCGGCTAACAGCAGGCTGCCCCTTTTTACCTGCTTTACTGCTTGCTCCATTTCGACAGAGCCCTTAGCTGAAGTTCTCTGAAAGGTTCATGTAAAAAAACAACAACTTAAAATCAGAGAATGGAACACAAAAATAAAGTAGAACATAACATTAACAAGCGGGGGTGGGGTTGTGTGGACTGTGTTTTCCTAGCCAATCTGTGCTGGTGTATATGGGGGGGGGGGTTAGTTGTATCTCATTATTTTACATTATGAATGTTACTGTATTATGTAACTATGTTCGGTTTTGTATTGGAAGCTTTTATGTGTCGCCCCAGGCACCCTTCAAACCAATTATACTGTTCACTGTTTGGATGTGGAGCTGTACAGAAATACTATAAAGGAATAAAATAAAATGAATGAGTTTACTCCCAAATTACTACACTGCAACTCCCAAATTAAAAGCATAAATCTAGGGATGTTTTGATTGAATTTGTAGGATTTTCTCCTGTCTAAATGCTTAGGATTGCACCCAAAGAATCCTAAAAATGGAGCTCAAGGGACCTGAAGAGGCTTTTAGGCATTTGCATGTTTTTCTCTTTGTGGTATGTTTATATTTTTGTAGCTACATGGTTCGTACATTGTACTTTTCAGGCTTGTAAACGTCAACTACTCAGAGGTGGAGAAACATAATAAATGACTTCATTCGTTCGTTCATTCATTCATTTCAAGTTGCCCATCAAGGGTAGCACCAAGTCAAGTTGCCTGGCCGTCAACTGTAGTGAGATAAATTGTTTTTTTTTTTTCAACTGAAAGGCTAGTTAGTATTTCCAAATGTCTGTCTAGAGATATAAAATCAGCATGCAAAAATTATATGAGGGCTTCTTTTGGTGAAATGCTTTATGAGGGGAAGGATTGAGGGAAGGAGCAGGCCCAAGTCAAGCTAAAAGTGGGCCAAGAAAAGTAGTGGGGTCAAGGGCGTTTTCTCATGACAAAATCATGAACTGACTTTTAATTATTGTTGTTTATTGTCGTATTGGTTCTATAGTGTTTATTTCCCCCGTTGCATTTATAGGGTTGTATTTTTATTGTAGCTTCATTCTATTGTGCGTTCTGGTTTTAGTTATTATTGATATTTATTTTTATCTCTATTTTTATGATTGTGCCATGAGCCGCCCAGAGTGCCTCTGGTGATGGGATGGCATACAAATGCAATAAGTAAGGAAAGAAAGAAAAATTTGTTTTTAGAACAAAACGGGGTTTTGGTGATGCATAATCAATGAAAATTGAGCTGGGGCCATGCCCCCACGGCCTGTCCTTGGCAGCAGGCCTGGGACAGAGGGAAGCTATGGGGTCTGCTGGAGGAGAGACGGTGAGGAAGGGTGGCCAAATTCAGATTCTCCCACTGGCAGCTCCTCTGGGTGGCCTAGTTTACAGAGGACAGTCCTCCCTCTGAAAGGCTGTGAGGGACAGTTCTCGTCTCTTCAGAGCCCGGTATTTGAAGGTCTGCCCCATCCATGTCTGACTGAAAGTCTGAGGGCAAGGGTGGAATTAACGGGGCCTGGAGGGTTTCTCCTCAGGGCAGAGGCGTCTCCTCATGTTCGAGAATCCTGCCCTTCCCGCCAAAATCAAAGGCTGCCTTCTGGCTGAGGACCAGCAGCACTTGGTGCCGTTTCCCTCAGAGCATTTCCCTCAGGCTCACAGAACCCTGCTCCTTCTTTTTTATTTATTCATTTTAAATTCAGCTTTTTCAGATAGAATAACTGCCACACCCCTTAACTGCTTAGAAGCCCCATCCGCTTTGGCATACATGTTCGACTGCTCCTGCCCCTTCTTGCCGCAGGCCCACAGCCATCATTGCCGCAGGCTGGGATCGGCACTTGGGGATATCCCACCCTTCCTGCCCACCTCGTCCCAGAGAGACGAGGACAGGAGAGGGAGAAAACGCTCTTTTCCACTTGGAGGCACCCACACAATCCCTGTGATCAGAGCCTCCTGCCTTCCCAGAAAAACCTTCTCCCCCTGTTCTGGTTTCCTCAAAGAAAAGACATTTGCCCAGCAGAGTTGCAGCCCCTCATCTCCCGAAGACGCACTCCCTTCCATCCCTGAGGTGAGGGGAGTTTCACTGATGGAAATGCTCTCTGCACATTCTCAGGGACACCTTTCACGGGTTGAGATTTAAGCCCTGGCAGAAAAAATGGAATGTTTGCTTGACACTGCTGAAATCATTGCTGAGGGAGCAGAAATGGGTTCCTGTCTCACCAAATTTAGGAACAGGAGAACATTGTCCTTCCTGTCTTATTTATGATTATATCCAGACTGGAGCTCTCAAGCCAACTTCAAACATTTACTGCCTGAGATGCAGCATCATTTGCTGCCCCATCAGGGTGCCATTGATCCAAACTCCACCAGGCTTTTTTGGCACCTGAAGCAAGCAGTAAAATCCACACATGTTTTCTTGGTGGTAAAAATCCAGCAATAATAAATAGCAACCAAATTTTCCAGCCTTTTCTGACTCATCCTGAGGCAGCTGCCTCATTCTACCTTTTGAAGAAGGCAAAACTTAACTGAGCCTGTGATTTTGCTGAGGAATTTATGATATATAGCTAAATTCTTCCTGCAAATGGGACCATTCAACCTGCAGTACAAATCTGTCTCGAGCAGAATTCAGAACTGCCCCATCGGTAACTGTACTGATGTGGGAACCACTGTAGCTCAGCCTTGAACTTCCAGCTCTGCCAGCCACCAAAAACAAAACAGATATTTGCAAAGATAAGATTGCTTGTTCAAACATGCCTATGGTGGGGTCATTTGACAGTGGGATCTAAAGTTTGGAGACAGGGTAAAAACCTCAGTCATTAGAACTGATTCCTGCTTAATGCTGGTGACCAGCCTAAAAGTCAGTCACAAGCTTGTCACAAGATGGTCACAAGCTGATAAAGTGTATTTAGCTGTTGTAGGTCCCAAGTAACTAAAGTATTTTGCATTTTTCCAGGTTCCAGCCACATGAGGAAAACAGCTAACTGAAGTAATATGGCTACCTCTCAGGTCTTGCACATTGGGCAGAAACATAAAACCTTGAAGGTACAAAATATGGGACTAGCAGTTGTGGCTGTTTAGACAGGAAAAAGTCCTACAACTCCCAGCATTGTCTAGCTGACATGGCTGCCTGGGGTATTCTGGGAATTACTAGAGTTTGTCCTGTCTAAACATGCATAGGGTTGCAAGCTAACTGCAATATATATGCTTTCTAAAACCAATAGGAAATGTGTCTCTTCTTTTTCAGGAAACAATTCTGTTTCCCAACAGAGTTGCATCTGAGCAGCAGTCTATGTTTTTGATGAAAAGACTGCTGGCAATTTCCATTTCCTGTATAACATATCTGCGAGGGCTCTTTCCAGAAAGCTCTTATGGAACTCGCTATTTAGATGGTAACGACATTTCCCTTCTGCTATCCTCCTGTTTAACGGAGGCTACTCTGGAATTAGTGTCTATCACCAGGTCTCTCATAGTGAAAAGGATGAACACTGTGATGAATTGGTTCATGTGTTAGACTGGGTCTTGGGAGATCTGGGTTCTGGTTGCCACTCAGGTAGGAACTCCCTGACTACCTTTGATCCTGTCACTAACTCTCAGCCTAACCTACCTCATAGGGTTGTTGTGAGGATAAAATGGAATGGATAAAGAGCATGTAAGTTCTTCTGGGCTCCTTTTAAGAAGAAAAAAGGAAGAATGTACATGTGATAATAAATGCACAGTAATAAATAAATAGTCTCCATGGAAAAACATGCTGAATGGATTTCAGTGCAGAGTTTGCAGCTTGGCCATGTTGCTTAGCCCATGCACAGGCTTACTGAATGCTACAGTTCAGAGTGGAATTGTGTGGTGGAATAGGGCAAGCTTTTGGAAGAGTGTGAAGACTAGAAAGAGGCAGATATCACAATTCCTAGCAGCTGTTAAATGGACAGGAAGAACATCTGCCCTATAGGCACAATGTGTCATGAGGCTGCTCTGAAAACAGGTGCTGTGTTATTATTTCACGCTTGTTTTTCATGGTGTCAGGAGCACATCTCCCCACCCTCACCTGCTTGCTTTTTCCTCTCCAGCTGACTTTGAGGAAACCTAGAAGCACAGTCCTTTATCACAGCCTTATCATGCTTCAAAACAGCATTATTCAAAGAAATACACTTTTTGAGATGTGGTTGAAGCAACTGTCCATGTGGACAGTTGAATCCAAACTGGAACATCCACTCCTTTCCTTGCTTTCAGAAAGTTTCTGACATCATCCTCAAGGTGGCACCTGCTGTGGAGTGCTAAAAGGCAGGAAAGTTGGGCATTTCTTAACTGGTCAATTCGTGTCCGTCATCTCCTTACAGGGTCAAGGAACTCAATCTCCACCCCTCCCTGCTCTGAAATATCTTCCTCCTTTTCCAGAGCAGGCTGGCTCTCGCACTCAGCCTGAGTATATTCACTTTATAACCTTGAAACTGCCAACTCTGCCCAACTCTGCCCTTTTATCTCCTCTAAATCTGAAGAATCCATCTGAAGAGATTGTCCTTTATCAATAAAAGATTTCAGGATGCTCTGCATCACTAAGGTTAGTTAATCCTTATCACCTTTCCCTGTCTTATTCAGGGTAGTTAAATGAGCAGCTGGACATTCTTTCTTTTCTTCCTTTATCAGAAACTACCACTTTTTTCTTTCTCTTTCTTTTGTTTTGTGATGATGGGAAGTAGAAACTTGGTTCTTTAACATAAAAGCTGAGAGTTACAGGTACAGTTAGATGCCCTTGTCATTCATATGACTTGGTTGGTAAAAAGTCTTTGCTTGCTTTTTCAAAGATGTTTATGTAGCTTATATGGTTATGATTTTGGAATTACTGTAAGAGTGATATTATTATGTTATATATCATGCTTCAGTAGACACATGGCCCATTTGTACATCCATGTTAACTTAATACCAAGGGAAACATCCTCTAGATTTTAAGATGATAAAACTATTTTGGACCCTCTGATCTGTTGTTGAAAACTCTCACTTGTATGCAAGTGTTTAGAAGTATTCATGGCATTTATAAAATGAAGTAGATTTAATCTTGGAGGTGCCTGGGAATCCACTTAGTCAGCATTATTTAACATTAGATATTGTGGATTTTTTTTCTAGACATGTGTCTGAAAATCCTTCGAGAAGATAACAGCTGCCAGGGTTCACTACAGATAGTTAAGTGGTAAGAAAGTGCAAATGTAAAGGATCAAGAATACAGAGGAATAGGTATTGCACTGGTGCCTAACTGTAGAACCACACCCAACCATATTGTGTAGAATTCAGAGATTCAGGTTCGTCATGAGCTGGACTCCACTAGTGATTCAGATCCTCTAGGAGAGGTGCTAATGACTCCGTCTGGTCAGATAACATTGGATGAATTTCAGTTATTGTGGCCTGATGATGTGGACAAGGTGCTTAGACAAATACGTCCTACCACCTGTTTACTTGACTCTTGACTGTTGTGGCTGCTGACCAAAGCCAAACGTGAGATTGGTGCCTGGATCCTGTAGATCATTAATGTCTCTCTGAGGAACAGCTGGGTGCCTGCTCCTCTAAAGGAGGCGGTAGTCAGACTGGTCCTAAAGAAGGCACCCCTGGATCCAGAGATGGCTGCCAATTACAGACCGGTGGCCAACATCCCGTTTTTGGGCAAGGTGTTGGAATGGGTGGTGGCGGGACAATTTCACGCACTCTTGGATGAGACTGACTATCTGGACCCATTTCAGTCCGGCTTCAGACCTGGGTATGGTACTGAATCTGCCTTGGTCGCCCTTATGATAACCTGTGCAGGGAGAGAGACAGGGGGAGTGCGTCCTTGTTGGTCCTCCTGGACCTCTCAGCGGCTTTTGATACCATCGACCATGGTACCCTTCTGGATAGACTGGTGGGATTGGGAGTTGGAGGCACTGCTTTGCAGTGGTTCCACTCCTATCTCAACGGCCGATTCCAGAAGGTGGTGCTGGGGGACTATGGCTCTGCACCATGGCAGCTATGCCATGGAGTTCCTCAGGGTTCCATTTTGTCCCCCTTGCTTTTCAACATCTACATGAAACCGCTGGGAGAGGTCATCAGGAGGTGTGGGCTGCGGAATCATCAGTACGCTGATGATACCCAGTTTTACCTCTCATTCTCCACCGATCCAGGTGAGGCAGTGGCTGTGCTGAACCGGTGCCTGGCTGAGGTAATGGGCTGGATGAGAGCCAATAAACTGAAACTCAATCCAGACAAGACAGAGGTCCTGTTGGTGGGTGGTTCAAGCTTCTGGGTAGGTGACTTGGACCTTGCCCTGAATGGGGTTGCACTCCCTCTAAAGGACAGGGTTCGCAGCTGGGGAGTGCTGCTCGACCCAGAGCTGCACCTGGAAGCTCAGGTGACTGTGGTGTCGAGGAGCGCTTTCCTTCAGCTTTGGCTAATTCATCAGCTGCGTCCCTACCTGGATGAAGATTGCCTAGCGACAGTGACACATGCATTGGTTACTTCCCGGTTGGATTTCTGCAACGTGGGGCTGCCCTTGAAGACAGTCCGGATACTTCAGATGGTGCAAAATAGAGCAGCCAGGTTTCTGACTGGGACTGGGTGTTACTCTCATATAACCCCAGTCCTCTACCAGCTTCACTGGCTCCCCATTGAAGTCCGGGCTCGATTCAAGGTGCTGGTTCTTACCTATAAAGCCCTTAACGGCTTGGGACCTGGATACCTAAAGGAACGCCTTCGTCCGTATTTCTCCTGCCCCCTGAGATCGGCAGCAGAGGCCCTCCTCCAGGAACCCTCCGTGAAAGACATTAGGAGGCAAAGTACCTGGAGGAGGGTTCTCTCTGCGGTGGCGCCCCGCCTATGGAATGCACTCCCCAGAGAGGTCCACCTGGCACCATTGTTATTTGTCTTTTGGCACCAGGCTAAGACGTTTTTATTTAAACAATATTTTAATAACTTTTAATATCAGCTATATAGGTTTTAATCTGCAGCCAGGGTGGATCTGGATTTTATTTGTATTATGTTTTATTTTATTTTTCTTATTTGTGTAAGCTGTCCTGAGGCTATGTGATGGGACGACATACAAATACTCTAGATAGATAGATAGATAGATAGATAGATAGATAGATAGTTAGTTACTACTGATTAATTTGGTGCATTCTAAAGCACTTCACTTTGTTAGGTGCAAACTTTAAACTCCATTTGGCAGCTTAGAATTTTCTGCTTTTACACATTTTCTGATGATTGTATACTCATTGATATTTCTGTTATGATAGGATTCAGGGATGCTTTGATGCACTGGAGAAGAACTATGTAAGTTTTAATTTAATTAATGCTAAAATGAGTTTTAAATATCACACCATCTTAGAAACATAGAAACAGAGCAAGTCAGAAGGGGCCTTCCGGGCCATCTGGTCTGACCTCCGGCATCTTATTCTATCTCTTATTTTATTTGGAGGTGAGGAAAATTATCTGCAGGAATTGTCTATTCTTTACCTTTTGCCTTGAATGATCATACAAAAGAAAAGCTGTATGCTAATCCCACAGATTCTTCACCTTGAAATTCTGTAACTGGAGTAACCATGAAACTGTCAATCAGCCAAATTAATTTGCATACCATTTTGGTTGCATATTGTGGCTTCAACAATGGCTTGACAGGCAAAAATTAATTAGATAAGTTTTTCAAATCATGTCAGTTCTTAATACATGTTATGACAATATAGAATTACATGGTCCCATGATTATTAGAATGTTTCAGCTGAGGCACTGCACAGTTTGCAGATATTATACAAATGCAGTTTTTCTTCCAGCATACACTGACAGGAAATGTCACACCTGCAAAAACAGCTGTTAAAAATACAGTACCTACATCATTACTACTAGATTCTATTTTTGTTTAGTGCTGGGTTTTGGATGCTTAATCTGGAAATTGTTGTGCCAATTGTTTTCTACATATTAATGGTCAACCTGACTGGCTCTCCTAACCTGTTTTAACCTTAAAACAGCCACAGGAGATTCTGATTTTAATCAGAGCAGTAGTGTTGGAGGATGGGGTATTTCACCCTTTTCCATAATGTCATCCCTCCTGCCTTGTCCCCCTTGAAAAAAACCTGCTATTAAATCTGCAGAAGAAATGAAACCAGGTACATCACACATATGTGTACTTTTTTATCTGGGGTAATAAGCGCTGTGGTGGTGTGGGTAGAGCATTTCTATATGTGCGGTCAGGAGAGAGTCACTAGTACTATGTTGCAGAATGGCCATTGTATCCTGTTCCACAGAGCTGGGGGACTCATGCCCACCCTCCATCAGTGGATGTTGCTGAACTACTCTTCCAGTCATTCCTTATCATTGTCCAGGCTAGCTGTAGCTGATAGGAATTGGAGTCAATCAACATCTAGTTCCTCAGGTCAGCTATATGCCGTGCTCAGGATGGGTAGGCGTAATACAGAACACAAAAAATCTCACAATGGCATAAAAATGGCCCATAGCATTCCTGCTAAACCTCACCTGTCATAAGCAGTGTGGCAATGCAATGGAGATATAAATCAATAATAATAATAATAATAATAATGATAATGATAATAGATGAGCTGGTGAAATTGCAGCCAGGCACCAGAGAAGGCAAACCACTCACAAAAACAGAGACACACACCCATTATATCCTTCCACCCCATATACAATTTGCTGCAGCACTATCCACATATGAGGCAATGTAGCATAGGCAGGAAGGTGTGAGCAACATATATAGACATACAGAATGTCTATATATGTCAGTTGCTGGTGAAGACAGGTGATAGGTAGAAGGGTGCTGTTGTACCTTTGGGCAGCTATTTGGCAACTGTGTGAACAGAATGATCATCTTTGTTGTTGTTTAGTCGCGAAGTCATGTCCGACCCATCGCGACCCCATGGACAACATTCCTCCAGGCCTTCCTGTCCTCCACCATCCCCCGGAGTCCACTCACGCTCACACCCACCGCCCCAGTGACTCCAGCCACCTCATCCTCTGCCGTCCCCTTCTTCTTTTGCCATCTATTGTTCCCAGCATTAGACTCTTCTCCAGGGAGTCCTTCCTTCTCATTAGGTGGCCAAAGTATTTGAGTTTCATCTTCAGGATGACCCTTGATCTTAAGAGCATGGTTCTTATTAAGTTGTGTTGTGCTCCTTTAGCAAAAGGCAGGAATCTGGTGAAAGGAACTGTGGAAAAAGAGCACTTTGTACAAAGCAGGCTGGCTTCATGAAAAGCTGAGTACAGTTCTAACATTTCTTTTCCTAGAACCCTAAGAAGTATCTTGCCTATCTTGATTTCAGTTGATTTTAATTACATTTTCATCTTGTACTGCACCCTGGATGACACCAGTTAGTATTACATTCAGGGTTGTTTCCCCTCTGATTGTTCTAGGACACAGCCATTTAGGGCATTGTAAAATGTATAGCTCCTTCATGGATCACTGCCTTGTCGTGGCGAAGGGGCTTGCGTAGCTCAATGAAGCTCTGAGCTATGCCGTGCAGGGTCACCCAAGACGGACAGGTCATAGCAGAGAGCTCTGACAAAACGTGATCCACTGGAGAAGGAAATGGCAACCCACTCCAGTATCTTTGCCATGAAAACCCCATGGACATGAAAACCAAAAGGCAAAACAATATGATGCCGGAAGATGAGCCCCTCAGGTCGGAAGGTGTCCAATATGCTACTGGGGAAGAGCGGAGGGCTAGTACTAGTAGCGCCAGAAAGGATGAAGCGACTGGGTCAAAGCCGAAAGGACACTCAGTTGCCGATGTATCTGGTGGTGAAAGGAGAGTCCGATGCTGCAAAGACCTATACTCCATAGGAACCTGGAATGTAAGATCCATGAATCAAGGCAAGCTGGATGTGGTCAAACAAGAGATGACAAGACTGAACATCCACATCTTAGGAATCAGTGAACTAAAATGGACAGGCATGGGTGAATTTAGTTCAGATGACCATCAGGTATACTACTGTGGGCAAGAATCCCTCAGAAGAAATGGAGTAGCCTTCATAGTCAATAAAAGAGTAGGAAAAGCAGTACTGGGATACAATCTCCAAAATGACAGAATGATCTCAGTTCGAATCCAAGGCAAACCATTCAACATCACAATAGTCCAAGTCTATGCCCCAACCACTGGTGCTGAAGAGGCTGAAGATGACCAGTTCTATGAAGGCCTACAACACCTTCTAGAATTAACTCCAAAAACTGATGTCCTTATCATCATGGGGGATTGGAATGCTAAAGTAAGAAGCCAAAAGATAACTGGAATAACAGGCAAGTTTGGCCTTGGAGTACAAAATGAAGCAGGGCACAAGCTGGTAGAATTTTGTCAAGAGAATACAATGGTCATAGCAAGCACTCTTTTCCAACAACCCAAGAGACGACTCTACACATGGACATTACCAGACGGTCAACACAGAAATCAGATTGACTATGTGCTCTGCAGCCAAAGATGGAGAAGCTCTATACAGTCAGTAAAAACAAGACCAGGAGCTGACTGTGGATCAGATCATGAGCTTCCGGTTGCAAAATTTAGGCTTAAGTTGAAGAAAGTAGGAAAAAGCACTAGGCCACTCAGGTATGACCTAAATCATATCCCTGATGAATATACAGTAGAGGTGACAAATAGATTTAAGGAATTAGATCTGATAGACAGAGTGCCTGAAGAACTATGGACGGAGGTTTGCAACATTGTACAAGAGGCAGCAACTAAAACCATCCCAAAGAAAAAGAAATGCAAGAAAGCAAAATGGCTGTCTGAGGAAGCTTTACAAATAGCTGAGGAAAGAAGGAAAGCGAAAGGCAAGGGAGAAAGAGAAAGATACAAACAATTGAATGCAGAATTCCAGAGAACAGCTAGAAGAGATAAGAATGCCTTCCTAAATGAACAGTGCAAAGAAATAGAAGAAAACAATAGAATAAGGAGGACCAGAGATCTCTTCAAGAAAATTGGAGATATGAAGGGAACATTTCATGCAAAGATGGGCATAATAAAGGACCAAAATGGCAGGGACCTAACAGAGGCAGAAGAGATTAAGAAGAGGTGGCAAGATTGCACAGAGGAACTATACAAGGACATGCACATGGTGGGCATGTCATGAGCGGAGCCGGCTGGTGCCGGAGGTCAGACTAGATGGCCCAGGAGGCCCCTTCTGACTCGCTCTGTTTCTATGTTTCTATGTTTCTATGTTTCTATACAAGAAAGAGCTTAACGTCCCTGATAACCACGATGGGGTGGCCACTGACCTCGAGCCAGACATCCTGGAGTGTGAAGTCAAATGGGCCTTAGGAAGTCTGAGCAACAACAAAGCTAGTGGAGGTGACAGCTGAGCTATTCAAAATCCTGAAAGACAATGCAGTTAAAGTGCTACACTCAATATGCCAGCAAATTTGGAAAACTCAACAGTGGCCACAGGATTGGAAAAGGTCAGTTTACATTCCGATCCCCAAGAAGGGCAATGCCAAAGAATGTTCAAACTACCGCACCATTGCACTCATTTCACATGCTAGCAAAGCGATGCTCAAAATCCTACAAGCTAGGCTCCAGCAGTATGTGGACCGAGAACGACCAGAAGTACAGGCAGGATTTCGAAGAGGGAGAGGAACTAGAGATCATATTGCCAACATACGCTGGATCATGGAGAAAGCTAGGGAGTTCCAGAAAAAATCTACTTCTGCTTCATTGACTATGCTAAAGCCTTTGATTGTGTGGATCACTACAAATTGTGGCAAGTTCTTAAAGAGATGGGAGTACCAGACCATCTTATTTGTCTCTTGAGAAACCTATATGCAGGTCAAGAAGCAACAGTGAGAACTGGACACGGAACCACTGATTGGTTCAAAATTGAGAAAGGAGTTTGGCAAGGCTGTATACTGTTGCCCTGCCTATTTAACTTATATGCAGAGCACATCATGAGAAAGGCAGGGCTAGCTGAATCACCAGTTGGAATCAAGATTGCTGGGAGAAATAACAACCTCAGATATGCAGATGATACCACTCTCATGGCAGAAAGTGAAGAGGAACTAAAGAGCCTCTTGATGCAGGTGAAGAAGGAGAGCGCAAAAGTTGGCTTGAAACTCAACATTAAGAAAACTAAGATCATGGCATCCAGTCCTTTCACTTCCTGGCAAATAGATGGGGAAGAAATGGAGGTAGTGACAGATTTTATTTTCCTGGGCTCCCAGATCACCGCAGACAGGGACTGCTGCCAAGAAATTAAAAGACGCTTGCTCCTGGGGAGGAGAGCTATGGCAAATCTAGACAGCATACTAAAAAAGCAGAGACATCACCCTGCCAACAAAAGTGCGTATAGTCAAGGCTATGGTTTTCCCACTTGCAATGTATGGCTGTGAAAGCTGGACCATAAGGAAGGCCGAGCGCAAAAGGATTGAGGCTTTTGAATTGTGGTGCTGGAGAAGTCTCCTGCAAGTCCCTTGGACTGCAAGGCGATCAAACCGGTCAGTCCTAGCGGAGATTAACCCTGACTGCTCTTTAGAAGGCCAGATAGTGAAGATGAAACTCAAATACTTTGGCCACCTAATGAGAAGGAAGGACTCACTGGAGAAGAGTCTAATGCTGGGAACAATAGATGGCAAAAGAAGAAGGGGACGGCAGAGGATGAGGTGGCTGGATGGAGTCACTGAGGTGGTTGGTGTGAGCTTGAGTGGACTCCGGGGAATGGTGGAGGACAGGAGGGCCTGGAGGAATGTTGTCCATGGGGTCGCAATGGGTCGGACACGACTTCGTGACTAACAACAACAACAACAAAATGTACAGAAAAGTACCCTCTGTGGAGCATACATTTATCCAGCCAGTGCAGGAGTAATTGAAATCACCTGATAGCGCAATACTTCCTCATCTGGGTTTGTTTTCCATCTGAGGGTCAATTTGAGTGGTTTGGTTTGCGGGACAATCACATGTTCCTTGTGCTAAATTAGTTTTGGAGCCTGGTAGTGTCACCCACAGTACTTCTGTGAAAGAGTCTGCCCCTTTTAGGGTTTCTGGTTTGCTGATGCCTTCTATGATGTAAAGAGCAGTTTCTCCTCCAAGGCACTCTTTCCTGTTCTTCCTGTAGAGTTATATCCAGAGATGACTCTACTGTACTGGTTTTCTCAATTGCATCAGATTTCTGTAATGCCCACTATATTTATGTTCTCTTTTAAAACCAGGCTCTCCAATTCTCCCCTCTTGATTTGGGGGCTTATAGCATTTGCATTGCAAAATCTAGACATGGTGTCCCTCCCCAGATTTCTCTGGGTGTTTGCATCTTCTCCTATAGTTTATATAGTTCACTTAAGTTTCTTTGATTGGCTATTGCATTTCACTACATGCTTGTGTCCTGTTTCCTTCCTTTCTACGTGTTAGGAATGATATAGCTATATGCCCTATTGTCTGATTCATGGTTACCCTGTGTGGGGTTTATATACTGGTATTGATATACTGCAATTAGGTACTGCATTACTTCATATATATGCTCTGTTATGACAACACATTATACTTCTCCCCTCATTCCCACTGAAGTCAGTGAAAAAGAAATCCCTTTGAGTGAGTCTGAGGCGTTTAGAATCATAGAGATGGCTTTCCAGCTGCATCATGAATGCCTCCAGCATGGGAGAGCCCATGACCTTCCTAGGAAATTGGTTCTGTTGTATTGCTCTAACGCTCAATAAATTTTTCCTGCAGTTCCACTGGAATCTGGCTTCCTCTAACTTGAGCCCTTTATTCCATGTCCTGTACACTGGGTTGATCAAGAAGAGATCCTAGGTCCAGTCTCTGTGACAATCTTTCAAGTACTTGAAAAGTGCTATCATAGCTCCCCTCAGTCTTCTACTCTCAGGCAAAGATCCATCTTCAGTGGAGGCATGGACATAAATAAAACATTTTCCTCTCCCGTGCCATCCATGACTCCATCTGATTTTAGCCATTATAATGTTGTAATGTTTTGCCGATGGAACACCTTCAACAGTGGAATGTTCCAGCCATGTAGCAGCACTCTGCTGTCATTCAGCCGACAGCATAGCATTTAGATCCATAAAATGGCACAGGGCAAATGTTTTACACTTTTTCTTCCAGTGCTACTGCATTCATTGAAATCAGAATAGCCACTACTATGTTAAAGTACAGTTTTTAAGACGTTGACACCAAGAAGGACTAGTTGAAATCAGTGGGTGCTGGTGGCTCCAATGTCAGTGCCCACTCTGAGCTTCAGTCTTTGCTTTCAAAGAGCTATCCATGGTACTGGCTCACAAAATAATAGGTTCCACCCCATGGATAACCCCTTTACAGATCAGACTGAAATCCAAAGTGGATACACTGCCGTGTTGACATTGGAGCCACCAGCCACAACTGGTTGAAATATGCAGAATTTGGGTTAAAATTGCCACTTTTCTGGTTGCAGCCTGTAACATCTGCATAATGTATGGTGCAAAAGGGGTTGTATAGCATTTAATCAAAGGAAAAAGCAGCTAGAAAAAGAATTATTAAGCATGGATATGATCATTGGAATAAACTGAGATTTTGGGATATTTCTGTGCAATTAATTCAAATGTCCACAAGGTGTCAATGATGTTGTTTGCAAACATATCTGAATTACTGAGACACTGCTTCGGAAAAATTATTGATTCCCCCCACCCCCAGCATGATGTGATACTAATACTAGTTAGTAACGTCTGACTCTCACATATTTAGCCTTGTTCAGAAGGCAAATGGAAAAGAAAAAAAAAAAAAAACCAAGATAGTGCTCTGGGAATTAACAACTTAAGAGAAGTGATGGAATCAAATGCAGATTGCTGACAATTCCTTTGGTTTTGTTTTCCAGTTGCATATGGCTGTCTTGGCAGTAAGTAAATCAAAGCAATGCAAAGCAGATCTGGTCTTTCTCTATTTAGGATAAGGCGATCCCAATGGGCAAAACAGTCCTATGGAGAATCCATGGCAGTTACTCTGCCACATCCAAAATCCAAAGTCCTCCTGGCTACACTGTGACCAGGACAGAAGTAGGAGGCAGCTTGCTTGCTTTCAAACTTACTTCCCCTTCCTGTTGACTCCAGTGGTGGCAGCGGGAGGACTTACCGTTCCTGTCCCCAGACTGAAGTAGCTCCAGGTTGCTGTTGAGGAATAAGAGCTTCAGAATCCTGCAGATCCACAGCTTCCCTGACACACCCATGGAAAGCCCCATTTCTTGCGCACAATGATGGTACAATGGCAATGGGTGTGGCTTTCTGCCATTGCACGCAGGAGGATTCTGGATGCAGGCCTTCCTATCTATCCACAGGTGGACAGGGAGGTCTGTAGTATCCTATCCTAGGGCTCTTCGGCCATAGTCCTAGGGAGTATAGTAGTCTGATCTGCTTCTTTGCAAATAACTGGAATGATGGATGGTAACGAGGGCTTCTTGTTGCAGTATGCTGCCCACTTAGTTGTGACTGTCCCTGGCAGAAAGAAGGCACTTTCTTCACTTTGCATGATAGAAAGTCGTAATTGTTACACAGTCCTTTGACAGACACCTGAAACCAGACTTATAGCCTGTTATGTTCCTGCTTAATTTAATGGCTCTGTTACTATGAAAGTTATTTCAAAATGGTTATAATCTATTATGGGTATTAAAACTTATTTAGTTATTTGTTAGCTTTTTTAGCCTGCCCCATTAGCCACATGGCTCCCTGGATGGGTTACAGACATATGTATTGGGTAGTTTGATTAACTTACCACAAGTATCTATGTGAGTGATGCTGCTTCTCTGAATAAGAGTTGGGTTTATGGGAAATCTTTCTCGATCATTCCAAAGATAGATATTGATATAAATTTCCCATAGTTAAGAATTTGCTCACTTTGTGTGACTAATTACAGATGAAGGAAAGATAAGAACATTTCCCTGCATCAACATTTGTAGTCTGTCTGTGACCACACAAAATTGTTTTTTGAGTTCTTTTACTATGACTGTTTATGGAAGAACAATACTAATTCTTCCTGTTCTTTTAAAACAGATCTATACCAATCCCAAAGAGCCTGAGGTAAGAGTGTTCAATAAAATATAACCTGAAAATCATTTAGACACAGCTGTTGACTCTGTGTCAAAGTAAGACAAAATTCATTTTCTTATCCCATTTGATTGTATAAAGGAAATTTACGATGTAGATAAAAGCAATAATTACATTCTTGTACCATCACTGCATCCCTCACCCATCCACCACTCCTGCTTAGAAAATACATCTTTGTTTACTTCAGTAAAAGCATACATTTTCTTCCCTCCTTCAATCAATTTCTTTGCTTGTCTTTTTGCTTACACTCAACATGTTACGTAGTGTAGTCTAGCACTACTGAAGCAGTAGATGGTCCTGTCAGATGGCATTAATATACTATAATACATGGTGTGACAAAGTCTGGAAGAACATGTCTTTGGGCAAGCACAGGGATTCCTGTCTAACACATGGCAAACACAATCGCTTCATAAAACATGAAACTGTCCCTAATAAGGTATCGTAGAAGAAAGTAATAAATTGAAAGAGGGAGAAAAATGCCAAGAGGCACCCATGTATTTTTATACCAAGAGACTGTGAATCACTGTCTTAGAAAGCATGTGGGAATTCTTTTGTGGTCAGAAGAACCCATCTTGATGGCCAGAAGCATCTCCCTTACAATAACATCTTCTAATTATTATCTTCCTTTCCCTTTCAATTGCTAGCGCATGACAGAATTCTACCAGTTCAAGTTCAAATATTCAAAGGATGGACCTCAGATGGACTTTGCTAGGTATATCCCTCATTACTTAATTTCTGGAAAATATACACTGAAGGAGATGCTTGTTGAAAAATATTTTATTAGAAGACGCTAGTGTTGTGTGCACAGACATCTATTTTATTATTTTAAATACAAACTATTTTACATTTCCCAAAACAGCCTATGAATGTATTAACACCCTTGTTTACAGAATTAAGTTTGCAATCATGGTAACAGATGAACTAACTGAACTTCAAATGGTTTATTTCCCCATCAGGGGTCATTAAAGCAATCCCTAATATAATTCAGTGGTGGTTCCAGGTTCTTAAGGGGCCTTGGGCAAGATGTTATCAGTGGGCCCATGTCTCTGTGACTCACCACTATTGTCTCCAGGTGCTATTGCTGCCCAGCCTCATTTTCATCATTGCTACCACTTGTTTGCCTGAAGGTCAGAGAGCCAATGAAGAGTTAGGCAGTGGAATCACCTGCTTCTCCTCCGCACCACCAGCAGTGTCTAGGCTAGAGCAAGAGGCAGGAGAACAAGCAAGTTGCAGGGATGAGGAGGAGGAGCAACTCCAGGGAACTCTTAGTGGGCCCCTGCTCAGGAGTGGCACTTGGGCAGGTGCCTGACCATGCCTCTCTTTGATGCTTACCCTGCATCTATACCATCTAGCCAAGATATCATGAGCAACCAGGAATTAGATTCAAAACAAAACCAATCAAAACATTAGACACAGTTTATTTGTAGGGAGGTACTCTGTGGAGGAGAAATAGTTATATGATTTGATGCTTTTAAGTATTCTCTTGGATACTTTACTCTTCAGTATGTACCTAGTCTCCTCACTCAGTGAGCTGCTGCTGGATGCCATGATCTGTTTTATCAGCCATTCAATCTATTTCAAATGGAGCATATTATCTCTGTTGGTAATCTAGTATTTCTGCATTGTTCCTTTATTTCACAGATGGGGGTGAGATTGTAGAGATGAGGGCTCAACAAATGAGTATTCATAACCCATTTTAGGTTGGGTGATGTGTCATTGTGTCAGTCCATCATTAATGACACATTTTGTAATTCTAGGCAATTGCCACTGAAAATCTGTCTTCCTTCCCTATTTATTTTGGTTACAGTGATGAAAAAGCAGACTTTTTTTATGGTATTCCAGTAAACTGTGTCAGTGGGTGTTCTATATTTGCCATTGAGGGCATGGGTGATAGTGCTAGATAGCTACTGACCATCATATCCTTGCTATTTTGGTTTCTATCGGGGTTAAGATGTCACTAATTCAATCCTGTAGAATGTCTAGTTGCTGGAACCAACACATACATACACAGGCTTATTGTTCTGTGCATAGTCGGTTGGCTGTCAGTTGCAATCTCATCACAGTACTGTGCTGTAGTGTTTCTATTCAGGGGTTTAAACATAGATAGCTCTAAGATGATAAAAATGTCTTCAGACAGCACATACCTCTATCCCTGTCCTCAAGCATCTTGTTGTAGCTCCTTACAACCCATCTAAGGGTGGCATAATCTCAGAGTTAGTTTTCATATTCCAGCGGTTGCTGACTTCCACAAGCCTACTCAAGAGAGCACTGTAATGTTAGAACTGTGAACTTATGCAAGATCAAGACTCTAACTCCACGGGGCTCAAAAAAAGTAGCACATTCCCAGGTGTTGCACATTAGAATTGCAACATGTGAGACCAAAGCTTTCACATCACACTGTTCAGACAAGCAGACTGTTTACATGGGCAGTTTATTCATGAGCTGGCTGTGACAATATTGCAGCTGACAGCTGTTATTGTTAGTGCAAAGTTCTAGGGTATGCTATTCTGGCACAATATCCCTTGCATCTGGTCCTGCAATAGCTTATAGAATTACATTGGACTTCAGCATCAATAGCTTATAGAATTGCATTGGACTTCAGCATCCCTGTTCAGTTGCTTCTTGGCACATGTTTCCTCTTTAGTTTTAGCACTTAGCATATGGTTTGGGATGGGCTTTGACATGTGTCTTGTTTTGGTGGTAGCACTCACATGACCTTTGCAAATGAGGGAACCAGTGAAGAAATTAAGAAAGCCAGTATCCTGCTGATCCGTAGACTGTATGTCTTAATGCAGAATCTTGGACCACTGCCTAATGATATTACATTAAGCATGAAGCTGTTCTACTACAATGATGGTAGGTGGTGAGACTTCCTTCCCATCCTAGCTTTCCCTCATTTATTTCTCAGGACAAACATCCAGCCAAGGAAAGTGGGAAGCTGTTATTCAAGTGCATGTCAAAACTGAGTGTCTGGAACCAAAATGGAGGACAAAGTGGGAGGGATGGCAGGACACTGAAGCAAGTGCCTGTGCAACATGATGGTCAGAATGAGGAGTTAGGCCACATTCAGTAATTTTCAGTGGCAGCAGGGAGATCAGCAGCTCATTCCTCAGGCAAGTTACTATGATAGTGCAAGGTATGGCAGCTGATTCAAACTGAAAGAAAAAAAAAAATCCTGCCTTGAGATGGGAAGCAGAGCTGTCAGCTCTGCTGAGAGACCAGCTTCTTTGGTAATTTCTTTCCCTGGACCTTTTACATTTAAGGGAGAGAGCATAAGAGCTTTGTAACTTCAAGAACTGATATCTAAATTCACTAGTTTTTCTCTTCCTTTCTCTTCCTTATTTCCCCTTGTATCATGTCTTTTAGATAGTAAGCCTGTAGCAAGCAATGTCTTGCTTGTCACTAAGTTTATGTAAGCCACTCTGGGAACCTTTTTCATGTTTTCAATAAACACACATGGCCTAAAGATAAACAACACCATGGGCTACCTTATTCAACAATACCACCTAACAAACTGAACATTGTGGTTAGAATTTGCTTTCTTTTCGGCCACTAAGCCCTGCTTCTTGTGCCAGGCACTGCACTGGGCTTCTGTTGCAAACCCTGTAACTTTTGCATGTCTTTCCTTTGCAGTCACACCCAGTGATTACCAGCCGCCTGGCTTTAAGGAGGGCAACAGCTCTGATGGTCTACTTTTTGATGGTGAACCTGTGAACCTAAAAGTAGGCTCAGTCTCCACTGGGTTCCATGTGCTGAAAGTGAGAGTAACCACAGAAAGCAAAAGGATGGGGATGCTGGAGAGCAGTCTGGTTGAGGAGAATGATCACACAGAGATCTCCCATCAAGGGCTAGACTGTGATGAGGAAGAAGAGGAGGGCAGCCTTAAAGTACAGGAACAGGTTATACGCACTGCGATTTTTTTGAAACCATTATGTGTAGAGTGGCTGGTGCAAGAGTGGCTGGGGGAAGAGATCTATTACATAAAACTTTTTGATTTTAAAGGGATAATATAGTTTTCTCTTAAACACAGGCCATCCTATTTAAACCATCTATGGCAGATGTTTGTTTAATCTCACCCCAACTCCCCACATACACATGCATTTTATTTTGGTGGTCACAGACCAGGAATAGAAAAACAAATCATAAAAGAAAATGCATAATCCATAAAACCCAGACCCATAAGCAAACATAAAAATCCCTAAGTACTTATATTAAGATAAAATCCATAAATGCACCAAAAAAACCCCTTAAAATTAAATTGTTACAATTTGTTAATACCCACTAACCTCAATTTATGTACATTCATAGCACTTTTCTAGCTTGGCACTTTTATGACCTTTGAATCATGATCTGACAGTAAATGTACTAGCTGTTTTTCATCTGCTTTCACCGGAAACCATTGTATAATAGGAAATATAACTGAATGCCACAGGTCTGATAAAAGATACAGAAAGATATGCAGTACCATTTCCATTTCTGCACCCCCTTAGGGTCATTTACCTGTTCTTCATATTGTTTCTTTTTAAAGCTTCCAGTAGGTCAGAGGGTAGCACATTAAAACTTGCCTGAACTAAAGTTTTCCTCAATTTAAGGATAGGTAAAACAGACAACTATTTTGCAGGTAAAATGCCCTCTTATCATGTTTATATTCAGGATGTTATAAAGCCCTCCTTATAAGATTTTGTAACTCTGCATCCCAAATACACAGTTGAGTTATCATTTTAGTTGGTTCATACAATAACCCTGAGTATAAATCCAAAATCAATTTTTCATTAAACATAATATCCCATTTCAACTGACAAATATGATTAAGTTCAACAAGATGAAGCACACTGAGGGGAAAAAATCAACCTTTGCCAATACTGGATTCTAGAGAACTACATGTGGACCTCCTCAAAAATTTGCCCAGTTTCTTCATGCACACATACTCCGGGAACACTACTCAAAATTCCCAACACTCTGAAAGCAACTTAGTCAATATAATTTCAAGCTGGGTATAACTTGTATAGGCACAGAGTTGAGATTCATACAACACCCGGGAAATGACCTGTGTTGGGAATACTTGAATGGCCAAAGAAAGGTTCTGGCATTCTTTTGTATAAAAGAAAAACAGGAAAGCTGGAGCTACCTTACTTTGGGCTAGTCACAGACTCTCAGCGCAATTTACCTCACAGCGTTGTTGTTGTGAGGATAAGAGTGTAATCCGCCTTGAGTTCCTTGAAAGGAAAAGGTGGGATAAAAATATAATACATAAATAAATGGAAGACCTATCTTCAAATGATACATTAGTTTCCTAGGTTAAACTGTTTTGACTAGAAAATTGTTCTTTCCTTGTTTTCCCTCTTCCAGGCTCTTACTAAGCCTTTTAACATCAAATAATTAAATTCAAATAAGTGTTTATCTTTTGCAAATGGATGGAGGTGTTCCTTTAATGCCATCATTTCAGTCATAACCAGCCTCCCAGATGGATTTACAGAGGAGCATCATTGACTCAGTTCTCATGGGCTTGACCTTGAAGATCTAAAGACCAACCTAGGATGGGCTTGAGAGGAGCAGAACTTTTCCTTTGTAACTTTCTCTTCAGTTTCCTCTTCCCCCCACTGGAAATAAGTGTGATTTTCTCTTTTTTCTCATAGTTGTAAAAAATTATCTCAACTCTATGACCGTCTATCGGGCTGCTCTCAAAATTAAGTGGTATTCCTCAAGCTTTAAAAGCTTTTCTAATGTGCATAATTACTTTTTGAAGATGGCTTTTCAGACTCACAATATATGATTATAGTAGAGCCTTTTATTACTTCGAAATATAGCCAACCCTCCTACTTGCACCTCCCCTGAACCACTAATAATAAACTATTGAACATCAAGCCAAGGGAGAATTTAGTAAGACAAAACAGAAATATCAAAAGCAGGAATGAAAAAAGTAGCAGATAAAATTCATAATTACAGTGTATCACAGAAGTGAGTACACCCCTCACATTTTGTAAATATTTTATTATACCTTTTCATGTGACAACCCTGAAGAAATGACACTTTGCTACAATGTAAAGTATTGAGTATACAGCTTGTATAACAGTGTAAATTTGCTGTCCCCTCAAAATAACTCAACACACAGCCATTAATGTCTAAACTGCTGGCAACAAAAGTGAGTACACCCCTAAGGGAAACTGGCCAAATTGGGCCCAAAGTGTCAATATTTTGTGTGACCACCATTATTTTCCAGCACTGCTTTAACCCTCTTGGGCATGGAGTTCACCAGAGCTTCATAGGTTGCCACTGGAGTCCTCTTCCACTCCTCCGTGATGACATCACGGAGCTGGTGGATGTTAGAGACCTTGCGCTCCTCCACCTTCCATTTCAGGATGTCCCACAGATGCTCGATAGGGTTTAGGTCTGGAGACATGCTTGGCTGGACCATCACCTTTACCCTCAGCTTCTTTAGCAAGGCAGTGGTCGTCTTGGAGGTATGTTTGGGGTTGTTATCATGTTGGAATACTGCCCTGCGGCCCAGTCTCCGAAGGGAGGGAATCATGCTCTGCTTCAGTATGTCACAGTACATGTTGGCATTCATGGTTCCCTCAATGAACTGTAGCTCCCCAGTGCCGGCAGCACTCATGCAGCCCCAGACCATGACACTCCCACCACCATGCTTGACTGTAGGCAAGACACACTTGTCTTTGTACTCCTCACCTGGTTGTCGCCACACACACTTGACATCATCTGAACCAAATAAGTTTATCTTGGTCTCATCAGACCACAGGACATGGTTCCACTAATCCATGTCCTTAGTCTGCTTGTCTTCAGCAAACTGTGGGCTTTCTTGTGCATCATCTTTAGAAGAGGCTTCCTTTTGGGATGACAGCCCTGCAGACCAATTTGATGCAGTGTGCGGCGTATGGTCTAAGCACTGACAGGCTGACTCGCCACCCCTTCAACCTCTGCAGCAATGCTGGCAGCACTCATATGTCTATTTCCCAAAGCCAACCTCTGGATATGACGCTGAGCAAGTGCACTCAACTTCTTTGGTCGGCCATGGCGAGGCCTGTTCTGAGTGGAACCTGACCTGTTAAACCGCTGTATGGCCTTGGCCACCGGGCTGCAGCTCAGTTTCAGGGTCTTGGCAATCTTCTTATAGCCTAGGCCATCTTTATGTAGAGCAACAATTCTTTTTTTCAGATCCTCAGAGAGTTCTTTGCCATGAGGTGCCATGTTGAACTTCCAGTGACCAGTATGAGAGAGTGAGAGCGGTAACACCAAATTTAACACACCTGCTCCCCATTCACACCTGAGACCTTGTAACACTAACGAGTCACATGACACCGGGGAGGGAAAATGGCTAATAATGCCCAATTTGGACAGTTTCACTTAGGGGTGTACTCACTTTTGTTGCCAGCGGTTTAGACATTAATGGCTGTGTGTTGAGTTATTCTGAGGGGACAGCAAATTTACACTGTTACACTGTATACTCACTACTTTACATTGTAGCAAAGTGTCATTTCTTCAGTGTTGTCACATGAAAAGATAAAATAAAATATTTACAAAATGTGAGGGGTGTACTCACTTCTGTGATATACTGTATATGACTGATTACAGACCCTCAGTTCACAGTATGTTCTACATCACTATCTTGATCCTGATTCCTGACACATAAAACCAATGTACTTTCCTCCCATTGTGGTTTTACAAGCTTAGGTTCTCTTTCCTTTTAAAGTATTAGGAATTTAAGACAACAATAGTGTGTCTCCCAGACAGCAACTGGGGAGACATAGTTTATAGTGGATACCCCAGTGAGGATTGATTTATTTTCTATACCACCAAATAGTTGACATTCTTTGAGTTGTGAATAAATGCAATAAGGTACAAGTATAGAATTAAACAATAATAAAACATCATAAAATTACATTTAAAATCCACATGTTTAGAACTACTGAAGCTAGTTCATACTGCTAGGCTTGCAGACAAACAGCTGGCAATACCCCCCCACCCCCATGTGTACAGGGCTATACTCTTGAGGCAGGGCTAGTGGGAAGCCTGCTTGGATTTCTGACTCCAGCTACCATCAAAAGCTCTGTGAGGGCTCCTCTTCCAACAATGCTGTTGCAACCTAAGAAGGGGAAGCAGGTGGGAGCGGCAGAATATCTGTCAGCAGGGAGGGGAGGGGAGAGAAGAGAACATGGATCCACTGAATCCACAGGGAGGTTAGGAGAGTCAGTCAGGCCTTTGAACCTATCACGCTCAAAATTGAGGTTGTGAGCCGCCCTGAGGCTTGTGGCAAGGGGTGGCATATAAATCTGTTAATAAATAATAAATAAATAAATAAAATCAATTGAAGGAAAAATGGGAGGCAAAGAAGTCTCTCACCCTCCTGGGCAGGGCTTAGAATAGACAGCAGGGCATGAAATCAAAGCTCTCCATCAATTGAGTTGCAATTTGGATAAATCATGCCCTTAATTAGTGAATAAATCAACCAAATTGACATATTATCATTTGTCACACCTGATGTACACATCCCACAGTCAAATATGTAGACAAGGAGGTTCCCTGTACTAAATTTAATGAAAAAGGATCAGTGTCCTATAAAATGTTTTACAGAGCGAACATCTAGCTGCTGGCATCAAGTTGGAGACAAACAGGATGCATGAAAGGAACCCAGAATCAGACTGCAAAAATATTTTATACGTAGATACACAGAGAGCAGGTAAAAACTCTTCCTTTAAAAATCCTTCGTATTTTTGAGATCTTTACATGTACATCCAAGGGTCATTCTGGAATTACCACTACAACACGAGAACTTTTACAGCATTCTTTTTTCTGGCCTTGCTTGCATAATGTCAGAAATTCCAGACCATGTCAAGGAATGCCAGATTCAGTACTTTTCCGAAGCAGTATTGCCTTGGAGGTGCAAGACTGCCGCAGACTTTTCCTGCATAATTCTGAGTCTTGAATCATATAGAAATGAGGTAATGCCAGAAGTTGGTTCCCATGATCTGTGCATGTTTAATGGGTAGTTTTGCTATTAATACAGAGGTCTGCACATGCCAGTTCTATATTTCTGACTGTAAAATACCTGTATTTTTTCTTTTTATAATAAAAGAATGTCCATTGATTAATTATCTTCATAGTGCCAAGACAGTACAATCAAGACACCTGAAACTTGGGTGGACTCATCAGGGTCATTTTATTTTTACACCACATTTACAAAAATGTTGCTGTCCATGTGACTGAAGCCCGAAGTACATCTTCAGCCACTAGGGGCAGATGTCCCTAACCAGTGTGTATCTGCAGTCCATACAGTTTGAAGGTATGAAAACACAGCTGTACTCCTGTTGCGCCCTCCACTGCTGAGAAGCAGCATCTCTTCAGGGAAACAGTGTGCACGCTTTTTTCCTGCAGGTAACTGTACAAGTATACCATGGCAGAGACTGTGCCTAGACGTGCCAGTGGGAATAGCTTCAGTGAGACAGAGCAGGCACAATTCTTCAAGTTTCCTTGAAGGCTTCCATGTAGTGAAGTAAGGGTTATTCCAAGCAATGCAAAGCTGGGTCCATTTGCTAGTCTTAAATTCTGTTTCTGTCAAATACCACTCAGCAATTAAGAAACAAATTCTTGACATCACTTTCTTAGAGGGGGCCCTGTGTGAACAGTTACAGTGAAAAAGATCTTGTGGCATTTCTAAGATTCATTGTGGCTGAAGCGTCAGTGGACTGGAGCTCATTTTATTTATTCATTTATTTATACATGTATTTATGAACTGGAACCTACTTCATCTGCAACTGCTAGTTGTTAATGTGTCAAACTTTCTTGGTTATGTTCCTACCATTCAATTAATACCTGAAATAAGATTTAAAATAATTTGTTAATTACAGAGCATGGTTTTCCAAAAGTCACTTTAACAGATGAATAATAATTAGTCTTTGGATATATGCAGAGCACAGCCTGGTCCAGTTTTATTGGATGAGTTTCAGCTGGTACAGCTCAAGGATGTGGACAAAGTGCTTGGGCAGGTTTGTGCAAACATCTCTGCAGTGGATCCTTGCTCCTCCTGGCTTATAAAAGCCAGCAAGGAAGGAATAACCAGCTGGGCCACAGAGGTCATTAATGTCTCTTTGCAAGTGGGAGTAGTCCAATGTTTTAGAGGCAATGGAGAGACCACTTCTCGGGGGTCTGTTCTGTCTCCCATGGTATTCAACATCAACATGAAGCTGCTGAGTGGGGTTTTGGAGTTTTGGAGTGCACTGCCATCAATATGCTGAGGACATGCAGCTCTATTTCTCCTTTTCTCCTCAGCAGGTGAGGCTGAGGCAAGGGACTGGATGAGGGTTAAAAAACTGAAGCTCAGTTCAGGCAAGACTGAGGTGCTGCTGGTGGGTGGTTCCTTTGACCGGGGACGGGGGGATGTTCAACCTGTTCTAATTGGGGTTGTACTCCCCCTAAAGGGGCAGGCTCATAGATTTACAGTGCTCCTTGATCCTTCTTTGTCACTCGAGGCTCAGATGTCATTAATGTCATTAATGACTTGGAGTGCTTTCTACCAGCTGTGCTGGTGGCCCAGCTGTGCCCATACCTGGATAGGGATAACCTGGCTTCAGTAATCTACACTTTAGTAGCCTCTAAATTAAATTACTATGATGTATTCTTTGTGCAGCAGCCAGATTAAAAACCAGAACCCATAGGTTCAAACATTTAAGATCGGTTCTGGCCTTCCTGCAATGGCTTCCTGTATGCTTTTTGGCCCAATCCAAGGTACTGGTTTTAACCTATAAAGCTCTACATGACTTAGGACCACAGTTCCTATTGGAGTGCCTCTCCCAACCCCAATCTACTCAGCTGTTATGCTCAACCTCTGGTACTTCCTCCAAGAGCCAACCGCACAACAGGCTCAGAGGGTAGTACCTGGGGGAAGGCCTTTTCTGTGGTGGTCCCCCATCTTTAGAACAACCTTCTGCTACGGTCCACCTGGCACCAAATTTGTCATCTTTTTGGCACCAGGTCAAGAACCAAGATGTTCTTGGTTATCCAGGGGCCTGAGAGGATTATCCTGGCAATTCTTCTTCTTGCTGGGTCTTTTTATTGTATTTTTCTTGTATTTTTGAGCCATTTTACATTAATTTTAAATTCTTTTTATTATTGTTATTTTAATGTTATTTGTATTGTATTTTATTAGTTTATTTACTATATTGTCATAAACAGTCCAGGGATCTTCAGCTATGAAATGATATAGAAATGAAATAATAATAGTCAGACAACTGTATTTCTAAAATGTATTAGCATAGTTGTGGTGGTAAGCCACATATTTCCCCAAAAATAAGCCCTAGCATGATTTTTCAGAATGCTCATAATATAAGCCCTACCCCCAAAATAAGCCCCAGTTAAGATTGTCAGCCAGATGGATGCATTTAGTACATCACTTGCAACACAATTTGGGGGTTGGAGAGTTATGACGATGTTCCAGAAGATGACATGACCGTATTTGAATAAATGTAGATTTTTGTACATAAAAAAAGACATCACCTGAAAATAAACCCTGGTGCGTTTTTTGGAACAAAAATTAATATAAGCCCTTGTCTTATTTTTGGGGAAACACAGTAGCTGCAAGAAACAAAACAAAATGTTCTTAGGCTGAACAAGAAAAAATGATATTCATAGAGGTAAGGATCCAACTCAGAACATTCAGAGAAAGAATAATTGTCAGATATAGAGGTGAAAGCCCATAGCAACTAAAAATGATGCAGTTCATCATATTTTACATTTGTTTGTATCTTAACAAATAATGTAGCTAAGTAGAAAATATGTAGCTTTACTATAAAAGATTTTACTATTGCATGCATCAAACATTAATTTCTGGGCTGGGCCCATAACTAAGTGGAAAAGCCTCTGCTTTGATTGCAACTCAGTAGTAGCACTCATGCTTTGAATATCTAAACTTTTTTTCTAACCAAAAGCACATTTTTTCCACTGGAATTACTTTTCTCCTTATATTTTCCCTAAGAAGGGAAGCAGAGAAAGCAATGATTTTGAGCAGAAGAAAAAAAATCATGCACACATGCACATAAACGGCCAGTATCCCAAGTACAAGATCTCTGAAATTATTGTCTTGAAAACTCTTATAGACAGCAGGGATGGAAATTGTACAATATCATGAGCAACCATTTGTAAGCTGCCCAGAGAACCTTCAGGTTATAGGGTGGTACAGAAATGGAAATAAATAAATAAACCAATGATTCGGTGTGAACATTATGTTAAGGCACCTCACAGATCAACTCTTCAATTTTCAGTTTCCTTTTACAACTAGATGGTGCTAGTAACCTGCTAAAAAAAGTATTTCCCCTTTTTCTAAGTGCATGTCACAAACCAACCATATTTTCAGTGCAGGAATTCCTAAGGTCCTTTCATTAAACTGTATTCTAGACCAGTGGTTTTCAACCTTTTACAATTGGGGACTGGCAAAAAGAGGAAAATTATTTCGGGGACTGCTGAGAAGAAATAAAAAGTATTACATACATAATATAGTATTTTGTGTATTGCTTTTTGATTACAGCCCCAAAAATGAAAATTCTCTAAAATAACCAGATGTTGAGCAGTATAAAATGCTAATAAAAGAATAAAATATTGAAATTAAATGTAACTGAATACTACTTAAATTTTTAGAGAGCAATATGTAATTCAAATAAGGCTCCTGCAAAATCTGCTGCTGCTTCTTTTCTAGAATACTTGATCAAAAATTTAGAATAGAAACATAGAAACAGAGCGAGTCAGAAGGGGTCTCCCGGGCCATCTAGTCTGACCTCCAGCACCAGCCGGCTCCACTCATGACATGCCCACCATGTGCATGTCCAGCCTATCCTTGAACACCCTCACCGATGGGGCCTCAACGACCTCCGGTGGAAGCCCATTCCATGCCCTTGGGGTCCTGACTGTCAGGAAGCGCTTCCTGGCCTCCAAATGGAACCTTGGCTCCCTGAGCTTTGCTCTGTTGGAGCGCGTCCTGCCTTCCTCTGCAGGGGAGAGCAGGTCTCTACCCATCTGCATGTGACACCCCCTCACATACCTGTCTGTCGCCAACATACCAAATAGCAAAATACAAAATAGAAAATCAATATAAATGCAATACTGTGCTCATAGCAAATGCAAATTGAAAAACAGCAGAGCAATACAAAATCACAGTTGCTTAATACAATAATATTGATAATGTTAAATAATGAAATAGAACTCAAACCCCCGTACACACCAACACAGACTGGCTGAGCAAACACTCTCAGCACAATCCAGCCTCTGCAATTCCCTTCCTAGTAGAAAACACAGCAGAGAAAGGAAAAGGTCCAGTCTTTGGGGCCTCTCCCAGAGGGTGCACCTGGTGTGGCTCCCAGCGGGAGCTGCCTCTCCTCTCCCTGACCAAGGAAGAGGTGGGGAATCAAATCGGCAGGGAGAACACAGCTAGTTCCATGCTGGTCTGTGGCAAGAGGGGTGCAGCTGTTGTGTGCGCGCATGACAGTAGCTCCTTCATCCTGATGGACTGGTGCTGGTCCACAGACCAGTGGTGAAAACCACTGTTCTAAACTAGAGATGCAAATAGAAAGAACAGAGTTTATTGACAGACTTCACAGGTAGAATTTCCAACACATTAAAGTGTCGTCAGAATGATCCAGTGTCTCTAGGTTCCAACTGTTGCCACATGTTTGATGTATGGATAGCCATGTAGGTATCTGACCCTTGGCAATTGGTAATAGCAAGACAGTCATTAACAAGTGACAGATAGCAAATATATTATTTGGTCACCTAAAGAAAGGTATGTTGGTTCATAGAAAAATTAGATATTTGTGATCGAGCACTACCTTTATGAGTAGCATCCACATACATACAGAACTGTTAGCAAACCAAATGGCAGTGTCCTAGCTGCATTGTCATACATAAATTATTTGTCCCCCTTCTGGTGTTTACTAGGAGAACACTTAATGACTTATCTGTTGTGTAGCCTATTTTCTCCTTCATGGATCACTGCCTTGTCGTGGCGAAGGGGCTTGCGTAGCTCAATGAAGCTATGAGCTATGCCGTGCAGGGTCACCCAAGACGGACAGGTCATAGCAGAGAGCTCTGACAAAACGTGATGCACTGGAGAAGGAAATGGCAACCCACTCCAGTATCTTTGCCATGAAAACCCCATGGACAGTACCAAAAGGCAAAATGATATGACGCCGGAAGATGAGCCCCTCAGGTCGGAAGGTGTCCAATATGCTACTGGGAAAGAGCGGAGGGCTAGTACTAGTAGTGCCAGAAAGAATGAAGCGACTGGGTCAACTCCAAAAGGACACTCAGTTGCAGATGTATCTGGTGGTGAAAGGAAAGTCCGATGCTGCAAAGATCTATACTCTATAGGAACCTGGAATGTAAGATCCATGAATCAAGGCAAGCTGGATGTGGTCAAACAAGAGATGACAAGACTGAACATCGACATCTTAGGAACCAGTGTTTGCCCTGGTTACTTTTCAAGGGTATATTCTTGATATTTAATACTAAGGAATATTTTGTTAAAAATACAGCCTATATCAGAGTCTTAATGTTTGTGTTTCAGACACAATTAGAAAAGCTGAAGTTGAAGAGACAAAGAGAGTACCTTCTATTAAGACTTCTCACCAGGTGACCATCGCTATATTGTAAATGTGAACTATATCAACTGGTTCTTTGTCATTGACTGCTGACCAAGACACTTTGCTACCGAAGGCAGAGCACAAATGACACCCTTCCACTCTGAAGCCATAAATTTAAACGGGGGTCTTAAACCTCAAGGCTATGGGCCAAATTTAGTCCACCTAGAGTCCCAGTCTAGCCATCTGGGATTCTCCAGAAGGCAATATTCCCTTTCCCTAACCCAAACCCATTAAAAATGATGAAATGCTCTCCTACGGCTTTGTTAGTGGCAGTAAAAGCCTTAACTTGGGGTTTTGATATTTTGTTCTTGCCACCTTTGCATTTCACCCACCTACTTTTGTCTTTAGTTTTGCCCACCTCTGGAATATAGCCCCTGAGAACTTCTCTAAAACAGAATTCAGCCCTCAGGTTGGAAGATGCTTGACATATCTACTTTAAAAAGTCTTCCAGAACAATTCAGACTTGCTTTATCCATACCCCCATTCATTCTCCATGGTAACATCAAAGCAGATATATCTGTCTTATCCAGAGAATGTGGCTTTAGGAGGCCATCTGTGGGCCTGGCAGCATAGAAACTATTTCAAATTACTATACCAAAGAGCAAAACTCCTGAAGTGTGACATATTGGAAAGTGTAGATATTCTGTCATTACAGTAGCTGTTGATGTCAGAATATTTACGGAATATCTAATGAAAAGCTGGTTCTATATGTATCGATGTTAAAGGTGTGTTAGTGTATGGGATATGCAACCCATCCTTTTAAAAAACATGGCATGTTAAATTCTCATCCAAAGTTCTGTGAAAACTTTAACTGTCATCACAGCAAACCCCAATGCCATGTGATTATTATTTGTTCAAGGATAGGCTAGAGATGCACATGGTGAGCATGTTGTGAGCGGAGCCAGCTGGAGCCGGGGGTCAGACTAGATGGCCCAGGAGACCCCTTCTGACTTGCTCTGTTTCTATGTTTCTATGATTATGCTAGCATTAGATTGATATTAAATTTTAGGGAAGCTGTTGGAATCAATGCAAGTATTTCTTATAAGGGTGGTGTTGGTCCTATCACATTGAGCAATCTTTTGTTTAGTTTTGAAGTTGGATTAAAGAGGGAAAACCTCTAGATCAGCAGTGTGCCAGGATTGTTTCAAAGTTGGTGAACTGTGCCTTATAGAATCTGCTTTATAAATGAAGTAAGTTTTATTTAAACAAGAGGCTTTATTTATACAGCTTTCTTAGGCTTTGGCCTCTTTCTTCTCAGACCAGAAGCAGTGGGGCTGTCCTTAACTGCTTCCTTGTTCCTTCCAGGAAACAGCCCATTCAGGTTGAACCCAGTAGTTGCTTCATATTACATCCTTTCAATTTTGAGAACAATAAAATAAAATGAAATGAAATAAACCACACTGCAAACCACAACTATTCTGTTAGAGGCTATACTGAAGCTACTAGTAATTTAAATGAGACTTCATGCTTGTATCAGCCTCTACTTTATAAACTTAAACTAGCTATCCAACTTCTTCAAAAACATCCCTGAATTCCCTCTGAATCCTTTCTTGATTCCATCTTCATCTGAGTTTTCCTTCACTTTGTTTTAAAAGAAAAACTTGAAACCAACAGTGCTGCTATAAGTCCCATGGAATATATGATAGCCATTGTGCTGGCCTATATCACTTCATTGACATAGAAACATGGAGACAGAGTGAGTCAGAAGGGGCCTCCTGGGCCATCTAGTCTGACCCCTGCCCCCCCGCCCCCCGGCTCCAGCCAGCTCCACTCATGACATGACATGCCTACCGTGTGCAAAAATGTATGCAATAGCAGAGTTCTCTGATATCCTCACTGTCTCAGTTTGTGTGGTAGTTTTTAATTTTGAAATGCTGACCTGAGAATTTGTCCAAAGAAAGCATTGCATAAATCTCAGTGTTTGTTTCCAGGAGGATCTTTCATCAAAAAATGGGAAGGATATGCTTTCAAACTTCTTCCTTGAATCAGCAATCTGAACGTGCTGAGTCACTGGATACACTGTGAACAGAGGCCCTCCCTAAAGTGGCATGATTCATGCCTTCTCCAAAGCCACATTTGTTAGTTTACAGTGAGAGTCTGTGCACATTTGTGCTGGCCACTTCACAGGCACCGAGGGGATACGGGCCCATTATCCCCTATCCTTGTTGGTACCAAAAAGTCCACACGCATTCCCATTTTCATGATCATTTTCTCAATGGAAAAACTTGCTCCATGTTTTGCAGAGACACTTGAATTTGGACAATCATGTAGAACATTTCTGAGGGAAAAGGAAATCAGGAAATCAGAAATGCCATTATTTTGTGAATGATTCATTCATTTTGTTCCCTATACTAGGAACGTTCTCTTCCTCTCACTAGGAATCGAGTAACACTAAATGATTGTTAACACATGGTTCAATGGAATCGGGAGGTGCCAATTAAACAAAGCCACTATGTAACACAATCCTAACAAACATGTAATGAAATTGCATCAAGTCAGCAAAATGTAGCCAAAGCAAGAGAGGCCAGCAAAAGCAAAAAGGATGATCTTGGAGATGACTCTGCTTCTCTTCACAGCCTAGTATACCACTGCTATAGTGGAAGTGATTGTTTTGAGATGCAATCCTATACATGCATGGAATTGCTCCCTTAGAGGAGATAACCTGAATTGTGCTTTTGTGAGACTCTGAAAATAAATGGTGGTGAGCAAAATGGGATTGTGATTGGAGCAGGGAGCAGGAGACAAAAGGGGTTCCAGGATATTGGCTGTAAAACCAATGGAGACGGAGGATGAGAACAAGTCAGGTAAACCTGGTTGACTGCTGGGCACACGCTGGTAATGTATGTGATCCTCTTTGAGCAGATAGCAAACATCATATATGTACCAAGTGCTTTATTAGGAAAATGCATTATCTAATAAAAAGAGATTTCATAATAATTTACAAGCACAGAAAAATATCGTAAAGCAGAGTTATCACTCATGAAGAGCCATGGCTGAGATATGAAAAAGAGTTATGCATTCATTTTCTGCAAAAAACAAAACCCTCAAACAATGGTACTCAACATTTATCCCTGACTTTTATCATTGTGCTGCATCTGACAGTAACTTCCTAGAACAATGTTTGAGTGCATCCGGTTCATCATAACTTAGAGTTCAGAGCTATTTTTATTTCCATACTCTTCTTTATTTTTATTTCCCCACTTTTACATGACCACATTATATAGCAATAGAAACACAGAAACAGAGCGAGTCCGAAGGGGTCTTCCGGGCCATCTAGTCTGACCTCCCGCACCACCGGGCTCCACTCACAACATGCCCACCATGTGCATGTCCAGCCTATCCTTGAGCACCTGCACCGATGGGGCCTCAACGACCTCCCGTGGAAGCCCATTCCACACCCTCGGGGTCCTGACTGTCAGGAAGTGCTTCCTGGCATCCAAATGGAACCTGGGTTCCCTGAGCTTGGCTCCGTTGGAGTGCGTCCTGCCTTCCTCTGCAGGGAAGAACAGGCCTCTCCCCACCTCCATGTGACACCCCCTCACATACCTGTATGTCGCCAACAGATCCCCTCGGAGTAGCCTCTTCTCCAGGCTGAAGAGACCCAGTTCCCTCATTCTCGCCTCATACCCCATCCCCTGCAAACCGGCCACCAACCTTGTGGCCCTACGCTGCACTGACTCCAACCTGGCTATATCCTTTCTGTAATGAGGGGCCCAAAACTGAGCCCAATACTCCAGTTGTGGGCGCAACAGAGTCGTATAGAATGGTAGTAATATGAAGGTTCAATCCACCTGTAATATACTTGATCCAAGATTCTAGAAGTGACAAATGTAGCAACTTCCTACTAAGACTTCTCCACATGAGGCATTTATTGTGTGCTCATGATTTCATTTATCGTGTCCTATATATCAGTGTTTCCTCTCCTTTCACATACTTTCATTTCTTCTCAAACTGGTAAAACTGTTTTGCATCCTTCCATTATAAAAGAAATAATGAAGTCCTCTTTGTTGTTGCTAAATATATTCCTCACTCTATCTTTTTTACTCCTTTCCCCCCTAAATTTTCTTTCCTTGTTTTCTTTCTGATGTTATCAAAGGCTGCCTTCCATAAACATGTGCAAGGCTCTTAGAGTGGTCAATACTGTAAACCTGCCAGAGTTTTCTTGCCTGTCAACCTCCATCTTTTCATCCTTACTGCAGTCCATTCCTCTTGCAGACCCAGCCATGGGCCAGTCACCATTGCCAACTTGAGCAAATTTGCTGAAGCTGAAGAAAATAGAGAAATAGAGAAATAGGCCAAGAGGACCAAGGAGGTAAAAACGGGTGTGTCTTCAGCCAACAAGCATAAGGGCACTGAATGAACTCAGTCAGTCCCAACCATGTTGAATCCATCCAACCAGGACAATTTGGAGCCAGACTCAGCACTGAGGCTTGAATTCATCTCTGCCTGTGACAGAGGGAACAATTCAAGACATTCCACCTGATCATCCCCGCAATGAGGCTCCAGTTCTAAGACAGCCAACTGTGCCATTCCTGGCTCTCCCTCCCATGGAATCTGCTGGAACTGACCAGCAAAGAAATTACTCCCATTCCCCCATCTCGGATCAGAAGGAGGATCCACATACTCTCCCACAGGCCTACTGAGGGTTTTAGAATCCCTGGAGCTCCCATCACCAAGGGCCATCTTACCACCCTCAGGGCAGACCTATCTGCCATCCAGATGTCTACAGAGGACAGAAAATATTTTTCCATGCACCAGCATTCTGGAGACCACTGATACTACCTCAAAGAACACAATGGCCAATCTCTACACTCAATTAACTTCATGGACCTCCAGAGCCACCTGCCTGCACCTCCATGCCTCCATGTCAGTCCAGCTCTCCTAGTCCCATGCCGTCCTCCTTCTGTCCTCTTTCACTGCTGGATATTGACAACTACGAATCCAACATAATCATTCCAACATGGTGGAATTGGTACAAGGAAGGTCACATTGGAAGCACTCCACCTTATGATAAGGAGAGATGCTGCCTGGTTGCTTTGGAAAATTGGATCTATGCTTCCTTGGTCTTGGGAATCAACATGGTCAGCTATAAAGCCACCAGGATGAAGTACCAGCTTTACCTTTGGAAGAAGCCCAGAACAACAACAGGAACTCATCAGGGTTTTCCAGGCTGAGGCAGTGTGCCTCTTCCAAATGCAAATAATAATAATAATAATAATAATACTGTGAGACATTATGGAGACTGTGGCATGATGAGCACAGTGGTGTTATGGAGGCATGCCTGCCTCTGCTTGTCTGGTCTCTTGCAAGAGGCCTGTTCCTGGATTGAAGACCTTCCATCCAATGGAGACAGTCTCTTCAATGTGAGGGTCAATGAGTACATGAATACAATGCATAAAGTGTAGACCACTGAAATGAAGATGGGGATCTACCATCCTCCAGTTTCAAGTCCACCTAAGTTGTTTGGGCCAGCTCTTCTTCCACTTTGCCTCAGTTCCAAGCAGAACCTCTCACCTTGGCAATGCACCATTCCAGACACAGAAGGATGGTGCCCTCACTACCAGCAAGGACAAAGACACCCTGATTGCAGTCTCTGGAGGCACTGACTAGATGCCTGGCCTGAACCTTTACCTCATCTCTTTTCTGATTTGGTAATTTTAAGGGCTCTCTCTCTCTCTCTCTCTCTCTCATTCTCTCCACCTGGCAAGCAATCGCTCTGATGCTTGGCTTCTATTGATAATACAGAGGGGTCACCATAGAAGGCATCTGATCTCTCCTCCAATAAGAGGACTGGTTTGCCTTGGTGGATTTGAAAGATGCTTATTTTCATATTTCAATAGTACTATGGCAGAGGCATTTCCTTTGCTTCCAGGTCAGAAGAGAGACCTTCCAATTTTTGGTGGAATGAATCCAAAGCCCATAAACATATCACCTACCTGGAGATGCTTGTGGTGAAGAAAACTCTCACTGTGTTCCAAATGTTCTTGCCAGGACACAACATCCAGATTGCCATGGAAAATAGTATAACAGTCTTTTACATAAATGGTATGTGGTGCACAGAGATCATGAAGGCAGGTTGCTTACCTCTCACTGTCATTCTTTTAGTGGTCATCTGTGCATTCACACAACCCTCTCACACTGGCTCAGCTGGGTGTCATAAACTACTTAGCCATTTTCTTTTTGAACTGTGTTGGCTTTGTGGAGGTTAGTCCTATTAGTCCTCCTTCAGTCCCAAGGCCACCTGGTTGGTCTTGTTGGACCTGAGGGAAATGACAGGAATGCCTTCCCTTTATAACTTAATGTCGGGGAAGGATAGAAATTGCTGCCAAAAGGCTCTTAGTTAGTAAATCTTCCCAGTAACAGGCTCCATGCAGGCATAGAGCCCATGTGTGAATGCACAGATGGCCACTTGAAGAATGGCATTTACAGATATATACCTGCCTTTTCTTCATCACTGAGCACCAAAATGTCTGCATGCGGCAAAACAGAAATTCTGCAAACCCCCAGCCATTTGAGGGTGCAAAAGTCAACTGGATTTTGTATTCTTATCTCTTCCAGATCTTGATGCTCAGCTCTTTTCTCTCTCTTTCTCTGCAGTGAGCCAATCCTCTGCACTGGACTCTTCCTCCTTTTATGATGTGGGGAGGCGGATATCACTGCAAATAGCACTAGCAGAGGAAAAGGTCCTGTAGTGTCTGTCTGGGACTGTCTTGTATACATTTAGGACCTAGTTAGAAATGGCTGCTTACTAGTCATTCGAGGTTTCCTCCAGTTCTACAAAATCGTATACTTTCTTGTTCAGGTAAAATCATATTTATCAACCATCTAGAAGAAAGCACTCAGCCCCTGGAAACAGCATTTCTGGAAAGGAAATGAGGTTATTGTGGTTGCAGCATTATGTACGTTTGAGCAACTATGTGAGCCAAGGAGCTCACATGGGAGGGATTGATGTAGCCTGGCTAATGTAACATTGTATAGCAATTTGTAACCTTTGTGTTGTTTTTAAAACAAAAACAAAACAGCCAACATTCTGTATTTGCTCACTGATATTAAATATGATTAATAAACATATTTTGTTGCATAAACAGTTCACCAGCATCATTGTCACTAAATGGGAGAGCAACCTGTTGAGATGATGCAGTGTTGTAGCCCAACTTGGAACCCATGGCTATAGTGATCCCTTTGTAACAGGACAAAGAGCCTGTCCTTACCTGATCTGAGGGAATAGAGGGAAGCGTGTATGGCTGGGATCTTTTTGAGTCTGGTGGTGGGGACGGCAAATGTTTGCAGGTACTCTGCCGCTGAGTTGCAAACCTCCTCCGACTTGAAATGTGACCAGTCAATTCATGGCCGAGATGACATCTGTAAACTCTTGTATTAGTGGTCATAGTGCATTCTTCTTCCAAACAAACTGCCATTTCAAATTAATAATCTTTAACTAGGATTCTGAGTATGGAAGAAGAATCTCTACCAATTTATGAACTACTTCCTGCTTTTCCACCTTGGTGCCAATATAGGGAAACAAAGATTGTCTCTCAGAGTATTAAGAAAAGGAGCAAATAGCACTTTGGATTTTTTTTAAGGTTTACTGAAGTTGGCTTAAAAGGTTATTATGTAATTTTAAAATCACTATAAAACCCGGTGGAGAGGGAAACAGAGATGAAGGCCACCTCCATGTTCCTTCCACCCTGTAAAGCACTTGGTTAGTTTTGACTGTCTGGTGCTCTGAAGCAGGAGGAAGGAAGTTGAGGCACTGCCAGGATACATCATATCTTAGCAGTGCTTATCATCTTCCCTCCTGGCCATCTGAAGTGCCCTCTAGAGCACTTCTCCAAGGCTGCTCTTCTGTCTTTGGAGAAGTGACCAGCACTGCTCTTTTGTGTCTGTGGGTGGAGAGGGTGGGGAGGGGGCATCCAAGTGTGGATTCCTAACTATGAAGTTGGAGTGTTTTCTTGACCTCTTAGCTGGGAATCAGAAAAACCTTACAACTGTTTAGATGCATGTCTACCTGCCATAGGATTGTGCTGCTCCAGTATTTTTATTGTTTATTCATTTCTCTTTTAGCACTGTCCTGGAAACTATTCTGTGGGTGAAGGGCAATGCAGAATTTATGCAAACTATTAAAGCGCCAGTCATCTTTTCTTTGGTCACTTTTGCAGACAAAGCAACTAGATTTTACGTTGAGCCAGGAGGAGGCAGGTGACCCAGGGAAAAAAAGAAAGATCAGCACACCGGTTGATTCAATTCTTGTAGCTCAGAAATGATGACTGAAATGGAAGAAGCATCTTGCACTAGAAAGTGTTAGTAGGCATCTTTCTTGTACACTGTCTTTTCATCTTTTATCTGCTGTAATTACCTCTCCATGCACAGTACATAGTTTTAAGGGATTTTGTCTAATTTCCTGATTTAAACCCTGTGTGCAATATAGTGACAAAGACCATTTAATGATGAATATTGTGACTATCTTGATGCTAACTGAACTAGTAAAAGAATTACACTAATTTTAGCATTCTTTTTTCTTTTTGGTTATAGTTTTGGAAAAACTTCTCAGTCTTTCATGAAATTTCTGCTTGTTTCAACTGCATGTGTGTCTGTCTCCCAGTTAGTTGCTGCTTTGAATACAATGATCTGGAAATACAAGTTGTAATGCAAACTGCAGCAGGACACAGTTGTATCCTTGCCAGGCTCCCACTTCACCAAGCAGGCATGGTCCTACAAGGATCACTTTCCTTGCAGGAGACCTTGCTGGACACCTTGTTTGCCCTCAAATTTCTATTTATTTACAGATATACAGGGAACAGCTGAGAAGTGCACAGTCCATTCTCCCCAAAGCATCAGCATGCATTAAAGCTAGAGAGCAAGATCTCTTCCATCTCCCTTTTCCCCAGCAACATTCAAATCAAAATGTCAAGCAGATGTGATCTTTCCATAGCTACCAGTGATCAATGCTCCTGATGCTAATTTGAACAGTTGTCTTCTATCCCTCACTAGCCAACCACTTGATTTTCCTTTACCATGCATATACATTATATTTTATGTTATTTTATTTTATTTCATTTCAAATTTTGGTACAATTCCTAGTGTAGGAGATGTCACATGTTAAGGGGAAGAGTCTGGACACTGTGGCAAAAATGATGATTAGCAGCAAATCAACATCACGCACGTCTTTAGGACCATTGTTCACAGGAACTGGCGAGCAGATGGTGTGACTTAATGAACCAAGTTTCAAACTGAGATTTGGATTCAGCCAAGAGGATCTAAAAGCATTATATTTCTGGATACTGAATGCTGGAGACAAACAGGAGAACTGTGTCTTCACATCTTGCTTTTGAGCTTTCGTGAGGGATCTGACTGGCCATTGTTGGGAAGATAGATGAATAAATAGGTCAATATGCAAAGACCAGTCTTTCCCAAACTTTGTGCTTTCCAGATCTGTTGGTCTGCGACTCCTATTACACCCAGCCATAGGATGGTAGGACTTGTAGTCCAACACATCTGGAGGTCACCAGGTTATTGGGGAGACTGAGACAGACCATTGGTTCATTCCAGCAAATGGACAAGCAGAGGAGATGACAAACTTTCCAACATCTTTGTCCAGCTCCTCTTTTCCAAACCAGAAGGGAAAGAAATCACTGCAGACTTTGCTTTTCTCTACATACTCCTTCTGTCCCTTTCCCCAACTATAAGGCTTAGAATTACTTCTAATGACTCCCTACTACATATTTACAGAGAAGCATGGCTCTTAGTAGCCTTTGGACAAAACACAAAAAGTTGCAACATTTGCTGGTAAAACAGTGAGTAATACAGAAAATTGTATAACAGCTTTCCTTTGATCTCACCAAAGTGCGAATTATAGTGGGTAGTTGCATGTCCCTCGGAAACATTCTGTGTGCTGCAAGTTAATGTATTCTGCAGGGTTTTTTCAGGAAATTGGTGAATAAGGGGAACTCTTGGGTTGTCACCTTTCTTCATGAACACAGACCTTTCCAGCAATGATTCACATAAATGTCGCACCTGCACTGACATGTTGCAAAGTCCCCTAAACAACCAGGTATCATTTATCAATCAAAAGCAGTATCTCACTGGGACTTTGCTGGGAACAGCTGTGAAAGTGTTCAGAAAAACTGCAAGCCACTTCCTTCTACTTCAAATTACTCTTAGGTTTTAATACTAAACTACCAACAATATGACTGCACTGAAATGTCGTTAAAAGTTGTGACAATTACTCACTGTCTGTGGTCAACAACTTTTGCTTTTGGTCAGACTTCACTTTCCTCACTGAGATTTGGAAATGGAGCCAATAAGCAAAAATGAAACATTCTTATCTGTCTTGTCAGAAAAATGCAAAGATGCTTGTGTGAGTTTTATCATGATGTTAAACAGGGGATTTCAGCAGGTCAAGAGTCTTTTATCTTTTATCTGCAGGGTAGAGACCTGTTCTCCCCTGCAGAGGAAGGCAGGACGCGCTCCAACTCAGGGAAAGCTCAGGGAACCCAGGCTCCACTTGCATGCCAGGAAGCACTTCCTGACAGTTAGGACCCCGAGGGCGTGGAATGGGCTTCCACGGGAGGTCGTTGAGGCCCCATCGGTGTGGGGGTTCAAAGACAGGCTGGACATGCACATGGTGGGCCCAGGAGGCCCCTTCTGTCTCGCTCTGTTTCTATGTTTCTATCTTGAAACAGCACCTACTGAAACTCTTTGGTCTGCACAGCTATTAATCTGACAACGTCCCAGTCTTTCATTCCTACATTGAGGTAACTGTGTTTTGACCTTTCTGATTCTAATGACTAAAATGATTCCAGGTTAAAATGTAGGCATCTATGCTGTGCTGTCTTTCAATTCCCAGACGTAGTAGGAGACAAGGCAGTTTGTGACTTCTTCACCCACCTGGTTCCCACTTCCCTTCACAGAAAGGGCAAGATTCATCATCTTACAACACACTTTTAGATCTCCAGTGATCTCAGAAAATAGTGTGAATTTTCAGAAAATAGCGAGTGTGCATTTGCATCTAGACTTTTTCTTATGAAGTTGTGAAAGAAATTACAGAGGCAGTATCTTGCCTAAATGTCCTTTGGGCTAAAATGTCATCAATAAGTGTGAAAGCACTGAATTGGCAATGTTTTTTTCCAATAGCTTAAAATATTTTTATTGGATTCTAGTACTATTTAGTAGAATTAACAGTCCAATTCTAACTCATATGAAAACAACCCTCTGACTTAAATGGGACTTACCTTCTAGTTAGTGTGTCAAAGACTGAATTCTAAATAAATTTACTCAAATCAGGTTACTTTTATTTAATAGGTTACTATTAAATTTAATGGTTACTATTTATTTAATGTTTTTCTGTGTTGACTTTTGGTAAGCCAATAATTGGGCTGCTTTAATGAAAAGACAAAATCAAATAAATGCCCTTTGTCTTCACTCATGTACACTCTCACAAACAGAATCAATCAATTTCTAGCTGTGGTTGTTAACTTTATTCAGTTTTCCTGCTAAACTATTTTTCAATATTTTTTAAAATTAATGTCTTATTATACGCCCATTCCTGACAGAGATGGTATCAGGCTTGGTGTGAAATACCCCTAGAATGATGATTCAGAATCAGCTTGCAGAATGGGATGGGGACCCTCCTAGCATCGCAGTTGTAAGTGGTCCTGGAACAGACAACCACAATATCACCCCTTCCAACCTATGCAACAGGGATACCCCATGGGGCATCAATCCTGCCAGCACAGACCAAACCATCCTTGCTGTACCAACGTGCCTCATTACCAACAGTCCAGGAAGCGTGTCTATATGGACAAATGCCGGCACTGAAGGGCAGCGCGAACCATTCCTCTGCTAAACTCACCTCTCCTATTTGGGGATCGACTTCAACATCATCTCCCCATATGGGAGTCCATCACTTCTGATCAGTGGGTTCTATCCATTATAGAGCATGGATATAAAATCGAGTTTGAAACTGTGCCTCCTCTTGGAGTGTCTCGGTGAACACAGGCTCCACCAGTCCTGCTAGAGGAAGTAAGCATGCAACTTTGTAAGGAAGCCATTAGAAAGGTTGGCCCCTTGGAGAGAAAGCATGGTTTCTACTCAAGGTACTTTACAGCACAGAGGGATGGAGGCATTTGCCCCATCCTAGATCTGCATGGAGTGAATTGCTTTATTAAAACAAAAAAAAAAGTTAGAATGACAAAACATTCTCTCATTGCTACAAAAAGAGGATTGGTTCACATTTCTGGACTTGAAAAACAGTTACTTTCATATAGGCATACATCCTGCACACAGGCACTTTCTAAGATTCACGGTTGGTGAGGAAGTGTATGAATTCAATGTACTCCCCTTCGGTCTCACTACATCATCTAGAGCGTTCACAAAGTGTATGGCCCCAGTATATGCCCATCTGAGACTACAGGGTGTGCAGGTCTACCCATCCCTAGATGATTGGCTGTTCATCTCATCCTCAAGGAGGGACCTCCTGATCCACATGTACTTTACTGCACCAACTAGGACTGTGCATTAATAATGAAAAGTCATCACTTGTTCCCTCTCAGGCAATCACATATATCAGGGTTCATCTGGACTCCAGACAAGCGCAAGTATACGTGCCAGCAGAATGGAGGCAAAGACTAACAGATTCCATCTTAAAACTGCTCACCAAAAGAACCAACTCTACTCAATCCTACTCAATTTGGATGCCAGGAAGCACTTCCTGACAGTTAGGACCCGAGGACGTGGAATGGGCTTCCACGGAGGTCGTTGAGGCCCCATCGGTGAGGGTGTTCAAAGATAGGCTGGACATGCACATGGTGGGCATGTCATGAGCGGAGCCGGCTAGTGCCGGAGGTCAGACTAGATGGAGGCCCCTTCTGACTCGCCCTGTTTCTATGTTTCTATGTTTCAATCCATACAGCAAACTCCAGGACATATGGCATCCATGATGTCTGTAGTCCTGAACACGAGGTTGCAAATGAGACCTTTGCAGTTATGGTTCAACCACATCTTCCATCCTATTCCAAACCACTGTACTGACTGCTCAGACCTCTGCATTCATTCCCATGAATGCTGTCCTGGTGGTTAGTCGAAACCAACCTGACCCAAGGATGCCATTCTGGCCACTGGACCCGTCTACGATGGTCTACACAGATACATCTCAAACTGGATGGGGGGCCCACTATGCGTCCTACTGAACTCAGGGTATCTGGCATGGTCACGAGAGAATGAGACACATCAACTACCTGGAATTACTGGCAGTCTTCAAAGCTATCTGATCCTTCAAAGCCATCTTGAAGGGCAAGACCATACAGATAGCAACAGACAACATCTCCACCATGATCAACGTGAACAAACAGGGAGGGAGAAGATTGGTTCTGCTTGCACATCTCACACTTTGTCTATGGAACTGGTACAGCAACCACAGGAGGGACATACAAGCAGTCCATCTTATTATTTATTTATTTATTTATTTAAATATTTATATGCTGCCCCTTGCAACAGCGTCGGGGCGGCTCACAACACTAAAAACATATACAATATTAAAAACTGGCCCATCTCCAGGTTAAATATAAAAACATGCTACGTAAATAAATAACCCAATAAATTAATCTTAAATTAAAAATAATATTAACATTTAAAATACCGTCTAAATAAAAAGGTCTTAGCCTGGCGCCGAAAAGCAAAAACGACGGCGCCAGGCGAGCCTCTCTGGGGAGCGCATTCCACAGATGGGGCGCCACCGCCGAGAAAGCCCTCCTCCGGGTACTCACCCTCCTAATATCTCACACGGAGGGTTCCCGGAGGAGAGCCTCTGCTGCTGATTGTAAGGGGCGGGAGAGCATATATGGTCGCAGGTGCTCCTTTAGGTAACCAGGACCCAAGCCGTTTAGGGCCTTATAGGTAAGAACCAACACCTTGAATTGGGCCCGGACTTCAATGGGAAGCCAGTGGAGCTGATGGAGAACTGGGGTGATGTGAGAACCACGTCCAGTCCCCATCAGTACCCTGGCAGCTCTATTTTGCACCAATTGAAGTATCCGGACCGTCTTCAAGGGAAGCCCCACGTAGAGCGCGTTACAGTAATCCAGCCGGGAAGTCACCAACGCACCAGGCAATCACCGTCGCCAGGCAATCGAGCTCCAGGAAGGGACGCAGCTGATGTATCAGCTGAAGCTGTTGGAAAGCGCTCCTCGCCACTGCTGACACTTGAGCAGTCAAGGTCAGCTCCGGGTCGAGGAGCACTCCCAAGCTGCGGACCCTGTCTTTCAGAGGGAGTGCAACCCCATTCAAGACTAGGGTCAGGTCCCCTACACTGTAGCCCGACCCACCTACCAACAGGACCTCTGTCTTGTCTGGATTGAGCTTCAGTTTATTGGCCCTCATCCAGCCCATTACCTCGGCCAGGCACCGGTTCAGCACAGCCACCGCCTCACCTGGATCGGTGGAAAATGAGAGGTAGAGCTGGGTATCATCAGCATACTGATAATTCTGCAGCCCACACCTCCTGATGACCTCCCCCAGCGGTTTCATGTAGATGTTAAAAAGCAAGGGGGACAAAATGGACCCCTGCGGAACCCCATGGCATAACTGCCATGGCGCAGAGCCATAGTCCCCCAGCACCACCTTCTGGTATCGGCCATCGAGATAGGAGTGGAACCACTGCAAAGCAGTGCCTCCAACTCCCAATCCCGCCAGCCTCTCCAGAAGGATACCATGGTCGATGGTATCGAAAGCCGCTGAGATGTCAAGGAGGACTAACAGGGACGCACTCCCCCTGTCCCTCTCCCTGCATAGGTCATCATACAGGGCGACCAAGGCGGATTCAGTGTCAAAGCCGGGTCTGAAGCTGGACTGAAATGGGTCCAGATAATCAGTTTCCTCCAAGAGTGCCTGGAATTGTCCCGCCACCACCCGCTCCAGCACCTTACCCAGAAACGGGATGTTGGCCACCAGTCTATAGTTGGTGACCACCTCTGGATCCAGGGAAGCCTTCTTTACGACTGGCCGGACTACCGCCTCCTTTAAGGGGGCCGGCACCCGGCCGTCTCTCAAAGAGGCGTTGACCAACTCCAAGATCCAGGGCTCAATCCCGTCCTTGGCGCTCTTTAATAGCCAAGATGGGCACGGGTCCAGTAAACAGGTGGTTGAGCATACCGATCCAAGCACCTTGTCCACATCATCGGGCTGCAAAAACTGAAATTCATCCAATAACAAGGGACAAGCAGGCATGGTTGGTCCCTCCCCAAAAGAATCTGTATCAAGAGTGGAGTCCAGCTCGTGACGAATCAGAGCAACTTTCTCCTGGAAATGCGTGGCGAACTCGTCACAGCGGGCTTTCGAGGGTGGCACCAGATCTTTATCGGGGCCAGGTTTTGTCAGCCCCTGCACTACCCGAAAAATCTCCGCCGGACGGCATTGCGAGGAAGCAATGGACGCGGAGAAGAATCGCTTCTTCGCCGCCCTCACCGCCACAGCATAGGCTCGATAGTGTGCTCTAAGATGTGTTCGGTCGGACTCATCACGTGATTTCCTCCACCTGCACTCTAGCCGTCTCCCAACCCGCTTCATCGCCCATAATTCCGATGTATACCAGGGAGACGAACGGGCTCTGCCAGGTTGGAGAGGGCGCTTAGGAGCGATCGTGTCGATGGCCCTGGTCATCTCCCCATTCCATGTTTCAACCAGGGCCTCCACAGGAGTGCCAGCCTTGTCAGCCGGAAAATCCCCCAGAGCCCTCAGGAATCCATCCGGATCCATCCGACTCCGGGGGCGGACCATCACAATCTGGTCCGCACCCTTACAGAGGGAGAGGCCACTCTCGAGCTCAAACCTCACAAGGAAATGATCTGACCATGACAAGGGCGTCAAGCATAAATTCTTCACCCTCAGATCACCCTCTTCCTCCCCTGTTGAGAAAACCAGGTCCAAAGTGTGTCCACATTCATGGGTCGGGCCGGTGACATGTTGAGACAGCCCCATGGCCGTCATGGCAGCCATGAAGTCCTGAGCCGCCCCGGAAAGGTCAGTCTCGGCATGGAGATTGAAGTCCCCCAGGACCAACATCCTGGGGGTCCTCAACACCAAATCCGAGACGACCTCTGTCAGCTCAGGCAGGGAGTCTGTTGGGCAGAAGGGTGCTTGGTACACCAACAGAATCTCCAATCTGTCTCGGTCGCCCAACACCAAGTGGAGACACTCCAGCCCCGGTCTCGAAGGGACAGGAAGCCCCGTGAGGGAAAGAGTAGCCCGCTAAACTAAAGCGACCCCCACTCCCCTCCCCTCCAGGCGCGGTTGGTGCTGCACTAGGTACCCGGGCGGGCAGAACTCCGAGAGGGAGACATCTCCCCCCTCCCCCGCCCAGGTCTTGGTGATACAAGCCAGGTCAGCCCTCTCATCGACTATCAAGTCACAGATGGTATTGGCCTTATTATGGACCGACCTGGCATTGAGTAGCAGCACCGTTAGGCCTGTGGGGCAGCTGACAAGACTCCCTGGTACCCGCCGGTTGGGGGAGTAACCAGAAGGAGGGACAGATGTTAACCATCTGTCCCACCTTCTCCTAGGTGGGAACGTTAAACCCCCATTGCGGCCATACCGACCATTGCCCATCACCACCCCGATGGCAGCGCCCCCGCGCTACCCAGGTAACATCCTGAACAGCTTACCTGAGATGGGCCTCTAAAATGATTAAAAATTTAAACTCTAAAAACCCCCACCCTCTTACCCTCTCAGCCGCATAGTCAATGATATGAGTCCACCACAGCCAAAGTCCAGGGTTCCTGGCCAGCCCAGTCCCCAAGGCCCCAACGGCCCTAACGGCGGCCCTAACGGCGGCGATCTTGTCACCATTGAGAATGAAGAAGCCAATTTTGTGAGCCACTACATGTCCATAACACACGAATGGGAACTCGATCAAGAAATCTGTCATTGTCTCTTTGACCAGTGGGGAATGCCCTCGATGGACCTGTTTGAAACCCATCAGAACACAGTTTGCAACACCTACTGCTCCAGGGCAGGAATGGGACTGAATTCTGCAGGCAATGCATTCATGGTTCTGTGGAACAGCACTGTTTTATGCTTTCCCTCCAATACTGAATGAAGATTGGAGGGATCTCCAATGAATAATAATGAAGATGTTAGCAAAGATCGGACAGACCACTGCCACCGGCATACTGATTACCCCATGGTGGTCTCGCCAAACCTGGTTCCCAACCCTGGTTCCTGAGGGACATACAGTCACCTGCCGGAAATTTCAGACCTGCTCACTCAACAACAGCACAGGATTTGACATCCAGAACTACACACACTGAAACTGACAGCATGGCTAATACATTAACTTTGGTAACGATGCCTACCTCAATAACGACGTCAAGCTCAGTACCAACAAGCCTACATCTGGACATTCAATACATCTTGCAGTCAGCCTTACAACCAAATACTCGATGATCATATGGCTCGAAATGGAAATGATTTACAGCTTTACAGCTTCCTCACTGTCAGAGCAATACAGCAGTGGAACCAGCTGCCTGGAGAGGTGGGGGCTCTCCCACTCTGGAGACAGTCAGAAACCTGAATGGCATGATGTGACTTGGTGTCCTGCAACAGCAGGGGGCTGGACCCGATGGCCTTCATGGCCCTTTCCTACTCTATTATTCTATGATTCCATGAACTATAGTCCACTAGCCAACTTTTCTTTCCTGCACAAGGTCCCTGAGTGGGTGGTTGCCAGTCAGTTCCAGGTACCCTTGAAGGAAATGAATCCATATGCATTATCCATATCCATTTCAATTGGGCTGATTTTGGAATGGAAATAGCCTTGATTGTCCTGCTGGATAACCTTTGCTGGAAAACAGATGAGGAAAGTGCACCTGTTGATTCTCTTGGACCTCTTGGGAGCTGTCAGTACTTTTGGCTGCCTGGGTTGGGAATTGGAGGCACCAATTTGCAGCTGTGGCACTCCTACATGAACAGCCAGGTCCAGAGGGTAGTGCTGAGGGATTATTGCTCTGTGCCTTGGCAGTTAAACTATGGGGTTCCACAAGATTACTTCTGCCCCCAGGTACATTGGGGGAGATTACCTGGAGATGTGGTTGAAGTGTCATCAATATGCACATAACACCCCACTCTCTCTCTCCTTTTTATCAAGTCCAGGTGAGGCAGGAGCTATTCTGAATTAGTGCCTGGCCATGGTAATGGACTGGATGAGAGCCTGGAAAGTGAGATTCAACTCAGACAAGATAAAAGTACTGTTAGTGGGTTGATTCACCTGCCTGGAAGACTGTTGTTCAGTCCATTCTGGGGGAGGTGGGGGGCGCATTCCTCCTAAAGGATCAGGTTCATCATAGAAACATAGAAACAGAGCGAGTCAGAAGGAGCCTCCTGGGCCATCTAGTCTGACCTCCGGCACCAGCCGGCTCCGCTCACGACATGCCCACCATGTCGACGTCCAGCCTATCCTTGAACACCGATCGCCTATCACCAATGGGGCCTCACCCACCTCCCGTGGAAGCGCATTCCACGCCCTCGGGGTCCTGACTGTCAGGAAGTGTTGCCGGGCATCTAAATGGAACCTTGGCTCCCTAATGCCCAATTTGCAAATGAAACATCATTTGAGGGTGTTGTTGGGTTCAGCTCTGTCACTGGAGATGCTGGTGGACTCCATGGCATGGAGCACTATTTATCAGCTCAGGTTGACATATCCCTGTCTTACCTAGACAGGGATAGCCTAACTGCAGCCATCATCCATTCTCATCTGGAGCCCCCACCTCCAGACACCTTCCCCCACCCATGCTTTGGTAACCTCTTGATTAGGTTGCTGCAATGCATTATGTATGAAGCTGCCTCTGAAAATGGTTTGGAAACTTCAGCTAGTCCAAAATAGGGCAGTGAGATTGCTAACGGGCTGCCCAACATGATTGTATTAGGTTCGTATGTTAGCCTCTGCACTCACTGCCAGTACATATTCAGACCCAGTTCAAAGTATTGACATTCACAGTTCTAAGCAGCTTGGGACCAGGTTACCTGAAGGATTGTCTTCTCCCGTATATATTCTCCTGGACAGTAGGATCTTTCTCAGCGCTTCCTCTGAGGGAATCCCTGCCAAAGGAAGTGAGGTGGCTGGCTATTAAGAAGAGAGCTTTCTCTATTGTGGAATAAACTTCTCAGAGACACTTGCCTGGCACCTGCATTGTGCTCTTTCTGATGCCATGCAAAGACCTTTTTATTTTTCCAGCTGTTTTAGTCTTTCAACCTCTGCTGTTTACTGTAATTTAAATCTTTGTGGTTTTACTTCTATTTTATACTGTAGTTTTAAATTTCTACATTTTATAGTATATTTTATATTTTTTAACTGCTGCAAACTTCCAAAAGAGCTTCAGCTGTTGGATACTATAGCAATACATACTTTCCTGTTGTGCAAGGCCTGAAAATATGTCATGCCCTGCTCATTTTGTGCCTTTAACGGCACATGGATCTGCAGAAATCCGCAGTAGAAACTGGTTTTTGTTTTGGCATGGAGATAAAAGGATGACCATATCTATTGGCATCTATGCATCATTGTAAAAGGATAGGAACAAAGGCAGATAAAAGCATTGCCAGCCTTTCTGATATATGAACCATCTCTCAACAGTCTTTAGATACCCTTCAGGGTACTGACCATGAAACACACATCTTCTCTTTTTGGAAGTCTCTGAACATGCTGTGCTAAGCATTGTTTACATTAAAGACCGGAAATTGCTTTAAAACCAACTGTTCTTGAGCACAAAGGGAAGGAGGACTCAGCACATTGGTCACTGATTACTAAGCAAAATTAGCTGTTTTCCTGTCACTTTCACTGGTCCAATTTCTTATGAGGAAATCAGTCTGAGAGATGAACTTGCACTGATTTCTAAGAATAATTTCTAAGAGATGTCTTTCCTCTTTCTGTTATCTTCACAGGAAAGAAGGGAAGGAAGGAAATAAATCCAGGCGAAAATGAAGAAGCTCAGAAGCCACTAACCTGATGTAAGAAAAACCACAGAGACTGTCAGCTTCCATGGTTTACAATACCTTCATTACACATATGAACTAGTTAGTGTCCTAAACAATTAAATACAACTGATCTCTTCAGGTGTGTCACATTCCTGTGCAAAAGCCAATGGCATAAATGATAAAATCAGAGTGACCTACATCTAACAGCAACACTGCTGATCAATTATATTGAGAAAATAGCATTTCAAAAGTGACTATTGGTTTCTGTGGCAGAAAAGCTATCGCAATCTTGAGTCAGACCAAATTCAATCATGCCCAATTTGCAAACGAACAACAAAGTAACTACTGTCTCTACTGAGCACATAATATCACTTAAGTAATGTCTCTAAGAATGAAGTGAATTCTCATGTACATTACTAATTTTATGCTGCTACTGCCAGCTCTTGAGCGTCATGCCTTCATGACTCAGGTTTTTATGTCTGAAAGGGATCACGTCAGATCCAGATTCCCCAGCTCTCATCCATGGCCACTGGTGAGACAATGGGTGATGTGGCTGTCAGAGTGCGTGTAGCAGAGCTTGCAAAACCTATTTTTTGCTTTGGTATCCTTCCAAGCCTGGACAAAAGATACATTCAGCAAGAGACGAACTTCTTGTGACTAAACAGCTTCCAAAGCAGAGTTTGTCAAGTTTCCTAAACCTGTAACAGTCCAGGCATCCAGGCAGAAATGCTGTGTGTGGGATGGACCTGGCAAGGAGCAGTCCTTTGAACTTTCTCTTTATTAAGTTGCTTTCCTGTTTGGGTTCCTTGAATGAAAACTTTAGCCAGTCACTTTGTGTCTATGACTAGTTGTTTTTTATTGGCAGAGGTGGCATCAAGCCAGTTACAAGAGCATGTCGTCTTTTTGCTCACTAGCAGATTACATCAAAGAAACCTGACTCTTTTGTGTCTTGCCTCAGTTTTTTCAACATTAGGAAATTCTGTTCTGATATAATCCAAGAGTTTTTACAAGCTCTTCATTTCTTTAATGTTTCCCGAATTCCCTTCCCTATTCATTACTAATCCTGGTTTCAGGGGCAGCCCTTCCATTAGGCACAGTAAAGTATTGCCCAAGGTAGCAGATTCAGGGTCTCAGGGAAAAGAGTGGTAAATGGTTATTTATTTTAGTGGAATTTTCCTGCCAAAGAACGTGAAAGATGCTTGTGGTTTTCCTGTGCACATTGACACGGCAGTGGAATTACGACACATCATTTGCTGCTCTGCATTAGGCAAAATATCTTGGATCAACCCTACCTTCTACCTCTGATAAGTTTGGAAAATGCCCATCACTGCAATGCATAGACTATGTGTGGAGGGAGAACCATAGTATCTTGGCATATGCATTATACAACTCCCTCTTCCTAATCTGGTTCCAAACCTTCTCTCCCTTCAACAACTGGGCGTTGTTCTCCTATAACCCAGTCCTCCATCAGCTTCACTGGCTCCCCATCGAAGTCCGGGCCCAATTCAAGGTGCTGGTTATCACCTATAAAGCCCTTAACGGCTTGGGACCTGGTTATCTAAAGGAGCGCCTGCGTCCATATCTGCCCTCCCACCCCCTGAGATCAGCGGCAGAAGCCCTTCTCCGGGAACCCTCCGTGAAAGATATTAGGAGGGTGAGTACCCGGAGGAGGGCTCTCTCTGCAGTGGCGCCCCACTTATGGAATGTGCTCCCCAGAGAGGTCTGCCTGGCACCGTCGTTATTTGTTTTTCGGTGCCAGGCCAAGACCTTTTCATTTAAATGTTATTTTAATTGCTGATTTTATTTATTGATTTTATAAATGGAATAAATATATAAATAAATATTTATTTATGGAAGCTGCCCTGAGGCTTATGCGAATGGGGCGGCCTATAAGAATCCCAAATATCGTATTTTTTGCTCTATAAGACTCACTTTTTCCCCCCTCAAAAGTAAGGGGAAATGTCTGTGCGTCTTATAGAGCGAATATGTGTGTGCAGTGAGTCTGTCAGATGCGCAGCCTATAGGGAAGTGATGGGGAATGTGCCTGTGATCATGTGCCCATTTGGTTCAGAATATTTTTCTTCTTGTTTTCCTCCTCTAAAAACCAGGTGCGTCTTATGGTCAGGCGCGTCTTATAGAGTGAAAAATACGGTACATAAAGTAGGGCCAAAGTAGATATGATGCAGAAGAACGGCAATTAGCTTCATCGAACAACAACAGACCAGCAGGCACATGAGACGGGGGGGGGGCAGGGGGGGTGGAATCAGAGCAAGGCTGAGAGAAGGGTGTAATGCCATTTCCACGGTGATATTTCTTGAAGTGCTTCATACTGGGCATTTAATGTGGAATTGCTACACACTTGCTCTCTCACTTTTTGAAGGGGACCTTTATGATGTTGTTGCCAAACTGTGGGTGTCCTGTGTCTTCTCTGACTTCTGAACATGCTACTTAACACACACACACCCCCAACAGCAGCACAATGTCTGCAGCTCTAGATTGGTTAGCACTATTCGTACTTTTTTTTAAAAAGATGTGCAGTGATGACGTTATTGGGCAGGTAAGCCTTTCACTGGGCGCCTATAGCTTGACACACTATTATCTTTCAAACTGGTGCCTGTTTATCAGTAGTTTTTAAATTAATTTTATCAGTCTTTTAATTAGCAGTATGTTGTGGCTACCTTAAAAAATTAAATAATGTTTCAGTGGAACATTTCATTTTAACACACATTAAAAAAAAATTAAAACTCACTTGGCTGCCTGTATGTTACTGCCATTTCCAAACTCCAAATATGTGTCCAAACAGTTAAAATTTAGAATACTTTTCCCCCTGAAATGATTGTGCAATATTACTTAAATTTGTCAAAGTACTTTGATACCAGTTGAAAACAGATTTTCAGAAGATGGAAAACATTTGTTTTTTTTTAAACCCTATGTTGAGTTGAATTGAAGTTTCAGTAGCCACATAGCTGTTTCACATCCACTGGTATAGACCGAAAATGGCAAAATACATACAGATAAAAAGCATATTACCCACCAAAGCATGGAAACCTCACTTTTAACATATAGTAGAAGAGTAATGACTAGGTCGGACTTAGGCTAGGAAACATCCAACAGAAAGGTTTCTGAGGAAAATCCCCCAAGTAGCTATTTGCTGTACCAGGGGAAATATGTGAATTTTACTTCGGTGTATGATTTGGATTGGACATTCATTGTCTTCTCTTCTATGAAATTCAGGAAAAAAGTCCTACAATTCCCAGCGTTCTGGAGGCATGCTAGAGGCATGCTGGGAGTTTTTCTGTCACAGCATTTATAGGATTGTGCCCTTATTAATTCATTTTAAATTCTCATATAACTCATCGCATGCAAATTTTGTTCAAAGTTGTGACACTTTTACTGCTGCTAAGCCTTGAGTCCAACAGCTCTTCTCATAAATTTGCAAAAAGCTCCCTCCTTACTTGCACATTCACAACGGGAAGTTGACAACATGCTGTTTCTGTACCTAGTTTCTGAAAATGATGAATCCGTTCCTGCCCCCTTCCCCTAAAAAAAAAGCTTTCTGTAAGACAAGCTGCCCAGTTGGAACCATGGTCTCTGTGAATAGCGTCAGGATTATGGGATTGGCTTTGCTTTTTGTGAGAACTCAGCGACCCACTAATTGGAACCAGATGCTCAAATCGTGGAGCTGATTACCTACTTTACCCTGTGAGCCAGATACTGGGATAATCACCATGCACCAGCACAAATCTGTGTCTGAGTTGCAGCACACCAGGAATGCTAATAAAAATGATAATTAAAAACCCTCTAGAAACAGCCAGAAGAACTGCTTATAGAACTGTTTAATGGCAACCAATTAACACCCCTGTCGTATAATAAATGACACAGTGATTGAGACAGAAACTATTCACATAAGCCAGCCATGACAATTTTCTTTATAAATTGCAGTTTTACCAGCCATTGGAACTTAAATGTCTCTACCAATCTACTGGCCTGAGAGCTACCAACAGATTTTGACTACCATCTACCCACCCAGTGTTTGAGGTATACATGTCACAACAAGAGAGACATGTCAGAGGAAGAAAACATACAGGTAGGTAGCTGTCTGATAGTCATACAGTCTATCTTCTCTTTACCTATATAAGAAAGCCTGGTGACCTGGTCAGTGCATCATCAGGATAATTTTCATTCTCTAGATTCAGCTGGAATCCTGTGTACTACAAAATACCATAAACCAGCCTTAGGATCATAGAATAGTAGAGCTGGAAGGGGCCATGGAGGACACCAGTTTGCATCATGACATTCAGATGGCTGTCCAGTTTCTTTTTGAAAGTTTCTAATGTGGGAGACTTGTAGTTCGAAAGCATGTAAATGCAAGTAGATGAAAAGGTACCACTTCGGTGGGCAGGTAACAGTGTTCCGTGCATCTCGGTGTTTAGTCATGCCGGCCACATGACCACGGAGACTGTCTGTGGACAAACGCTGGCTCCCTCGGCCAGGAAACGGAGATGAGCACCAGCCCCTAGAGTCAGACATGACTGAACTTAAAGTCAAGGGGAAACCTTTACCTTTACCTTTAATGTGGGAGAGCCCACCACCTTTCTAGGCAGCTGTTTTCATTGTCATATTGCTATGATGGTGAGGAAGCTTTTCCTATCACTAGCCTGAACCTGGGTTGTCGCAGCTTGAATTGATTATTCTGTGTCCTGAACTCTAGTATCATCAAGAAGAGAAGTCCTTCCCCAACTGGGTTTCTTCCTGATGTGGTGAACTACAATGCTCATCATGCCCAGCCAACCAGGCAATTGATCATGCAGGCTTAGGTAATAGGAGTGGTACTCGACCATGCTATGTGGGTCTATTCCAGCAAGACTCATATAGGTATGTCTGGTCTGCCTTGTCTTTGGTGCTGTTCTACGAGGGTGGGCAGAAAGCAGAATTCCAGGTTTCAGCTCCAGGCATATCTATCTATTGGCCGTGCTGGCAGAAGCTTCTGAGAGTTAAAAGTTCAAAGCAGCAAGTGACCTACATTCTGTCCACCCTGGCTCTAGAGTTATAGGGGGTAGCACTGTGGGGCTGGAGGAACTTATCTGGTCCGTTGTGCAGCTGGATCTTCTTGGCCTTAACAGCTAAGATGCTTATCTAGAACCAGAAGGGGTCCTGGAAAACAAAGCATCTACTCCGTATTTCAGGGCTAAAGAACATCTTTCAGCTTGAGGACTGAATTCCATGTGGGAGAAGTGTTTGGCTGGCCACATTCCAGTGCAGGGTGAAGCTGAAGGAAAAAGGGATGGGGGCAAAGTATATTTAGTAACTAAGTCTTGGGAGAGACATTTCAGTATTTTAGACTGGGACAAAACTGTACAAATGTCAGGAAACCACCCAGTAATTGGCGGTTGGGGGAAAGAAGATGGAGCGAGGCCAAAAGGACTTGTCTCTCTGGAAAGCCCTGGTGGGGGATCTGATTTGGCCCATGGACCTGAGATTGTGCATCTGGCTCTATCACTTTAAGGACAGTAGCTGCCATTCCCTGAGAGTGGACCCTTAAGCCCCCATACTTTCAGTTTGGAGAGGCAGTGAGAAATGGGAGCCATATCTCATGGCTCACGTGCCTACTTTGCATGGGTGTGCAGTGGGCACAAAATGACCTTCTTTCAGCACGGGAGGTGCTGAAGTTCAGCTTCACAGAGCCAAGAATTCGATGCCGGTGCCAACAATTTTGCTGAGGCTGCCCAAGGGAGTTTAGATGTAGGAAGGAAGGATCAATGCAACCACTTGAACAAGCGCACAAGCCATCCAAAGTATGCAGACACATGGAAAGCAATGACATCATAGTCTACTTATGCTACCAGTTGTCTTTTGCCAGGCAAAACCACAGAACACTTGCACTGACTTGAAAATTTGACCTTGGGTTAAAAGGAAAAGGCCCAAAGGAAATAGAGGTGCATGGGGTATATTCTGGAGGGGGGATCCCAGAAAGCCCATTGCCGCTGATGCAGGGAGCCCCCAAATTTAACTTTCATTCTTTACTTTTTAAAGAAAGTACTGAGAAAAGTAACGTCAGGTCATGCAGCTGCAGTCATTGCCATTTTTCATACCCCAAATTAGGCACTGGCAAATCTATCAACTGTGGCTTCTTGCAGTTTGTGATTTTTCAGATTTGGAGATTCTACTGGCTTTTATTTTGATTCTTCAGAATCACATTCCTGTTGGTGGTTATAGATTCTTTGGAGTGTGTACTATACCTGTACAATTGGACCACCTGTTTAAAAAGTCTCATTGGTGACTGATGGATTTGTATGGGTAGCCCAAAAGATCCCTGACTGCCAGGCTAATGTTGTCTGTATTGTCACGGCAACACTGAAAAAGATCCTGTAGTGTCTAGGCTATGTGACAACAAATGCCAGGCCCAGGGGGAAGCACAGGGGGAATATACAGTTGAGGGTGCTTTTTAGAAAGCTGAGTGTTTGGAAAGCAATTCCTTTTACCTCGGTGAAACAGGAAGCTCTCTCTTTAAAGGATATAAGGAACATTTAGCTGATATGCAGCATATCGAGACACGTGCTAGACTCTGGTTATTTGCTATGAAGAAGACGCACACTGTTAGTGGTCATTTTGCTTGCTTGTGCCTTGGAGCAGATCGCGTTGCCTGCACAGCAGTTGAGTCAGTCTGCAATCACCGCAGTGTGCTCTGTGTGCCTCCGAAGGCTGTTCAGAAGCGGTTCCTTGTCCAAAATGTGGCATCCAGAGAGTCTGAGCCTGTGACACTAATTCTGGGCTGACTGCATGGCTGCCTCTATGCTTCCAAGTCAGATTCAAAGTGCTGTTCTTAACTTATAAGGCCTTAAAGCGCTCAGGACCACAATACTTGGCAGAAATGTTGTGTTGCTTTAGTGCATTTGGAGTCTGAATTTTATTTTAATGCGTAGATTGGTACTAACTATTGAGGCAGCTTTGGCTAGTGGGCAATATAGAGATTGTTTGTTTGATTGATTGATTGATTGATTGATACTGCCCATGGATACTGAAATACAGAACCTGGCATTTGGACAGATGTACTGGTGGTTTTGGACTCAACGGGTCCAGACCTTGGTGCACTCAGCCTAATTAAGCATTACAATGGTGAAAGATTGGAAAAAGTATTGCTATTCTTGAGAATGAGTTTGATCACAGTGAAATGGCAATCAACCCTGAGAGCATGGCAGAGTTCCTTTATGAATCGTACTGCTCATATATACCCTGGCTGACCAGGTAACAAATACAACTGCTTGCTGGGCTGGAATTCCTGCCATGAGTGCTGATTGGAATGTTTGAATCCAAGTGGTCTTGGCAGGTACCTGGGAGGCAGGGCTACCCAGAGTCTGGGCTGGGGGCTTTGGTGGGAGATTGCTCCATCCCTAGCTGTTGGTGATGCCCTGCTGTCAAGGATGCTTGGGAGGTGACCCGCCTGCTCTTACCTAATGTCGGCCTGCCAGGTATGTCCTACAGTGGCAATTATACAGCTGCAGACTTGTGCTAAGTAGTGTTTTCACCAAAATTACCAAAAAAAAAAAAAAAAAAAGACAGGAAAAAACTGCTAAAAATAGACACAAGGTGTTAGGAGATCTTTCAGTGAATCTATAACCAGAAAATCAAGGAAGTGGTTAATTAAATGCAGTTACTCCCATGGTGGATATTTGGCTAAGGATTCCTCCTGCCACACCCCGACTTACTCCATCTCCATTACCTCTGACAGTTAGGGCAAAAAGCCATCGTTCCACTTCCTGTGATTGGAATAGAATCTGTTCTTTGACAGCCAGCCTGGGTGTGGTGAGGAATCTTGCTGGAGGACATTAGATCTCTGGGGAGACAATGTGGGTTTTGGGTGTTCCGGACCCTGGCGTGTTGCCACATTTCTTCCCCCGTGTGCTGAACAACAGTGAACCTCTGATGAGGATTTAGAGGATGAATATAGTTCATGATGAACTAGATAACACCTGTACATGATTTTTCTGAGCCATTGTTTCCAGAGTGTTTCTCTGCAAGCTTCCGCACCGATCCAGTAACTTCCTAACCTTATTGGAATATTGCTCAAGTGTTCAGCAAGGTGATCACTGGGACACCAGCCCTGAAGCTATTTCCCTGGACCCTAAATCTTTCGAACAAAGCCTTGAGTCCTTTGGTGCCAATCGAGAACATTTCATGCTCTCTGGTTTACACAGTCCATAAAAACAGATTAAAAACATGCAATAAAATATCTTAAAATAAGAAAAAAATAGAAGTTTAAAACAGCTAAAACAGATAATAAAAACAGACGATAACAAGGAATAATGGAATTTATTTATTTGGGATATTTCTAATCAGTCCAATCATTATGTGTCTCTGGACAGCTTACAACAGATTCAATACATACAACAATATAAATATGATAAATACCCCAAACAATAGTTAACTAACAACCCACCACTGAATTAAACAATAACTAAAATCTATTAAACATTAAAATATTGGGTGAATAAAAGAGAGAGAGAAAGATCAGTTCAAGAATATCAACATCATCATTGTGTCACCATGATCATACTGCTCTGTTTTGTTTTTTGTTTTGTTTTTTTAATTATTATTCTTGCTGATGGGCTGATCTGATTATTCTGATCTGCTTTGTTCATTTATGGGTGGGTAGGGCATCATTTTCTTGCAGTAGCGGACTGTTTTCTCAGCAGAATTAACAACACACAACAGTAACCCATTCCCAGCAGATTCCAGTTGATTCTGTCCTTTACATAAATTCTGTATCTGTTCATGGTGTTGCAGTAGCTTCAGAGGACATAACAGAGGATATGTTGTTGTTGTCATCCTGGTGGTGATAATAGGATACACCTATGTGTGCTTTTAAATGGTGGGATATATAGAGTGGTTCTATGTAAGTCTACTGAGAGGTAAGTTTCACTAAATTCAATGGGATTTACTTCCATGTACTCTCCTCTGCTCTCAACTTCTTCCATTTACTTTCTGTTTCCATTTTGTTTCATAATGTAATGCATCTTAGTCACGTGGTGAATATGCGGTTTAAAGCATCTTTTGGGTGGTGCACAGGAATGCCTCGGAATGCATATTCCTAGCTAAATTCCTCCTGTAACCAGATGAGAAGGGAAGGCATAAGTATAAAATAGGAAGCAAATGGGGGAAATGAAATAAACCAGGGAGGGGTTTATCACTGGTTATATAAGGCCGACAGGAGCACTTGTCATCCCTCCTTCAACACATCAATGGCAGGCTGCATTGAGTTGAATACATCATTGGATCCCAACAGTGATAATGGATCATTCTGCTCATGACCATCTACAGTTTTGTTGCTGTTGTTAGTTGCGAAGTTGTGTCTGACCCCATGGACAACATTCCTCCAGGCCTTCCTGTCCTCCACTATCTCCCAGAGTCCACTCACGCTCACACCAACCACCTCAGTGACTCCATCCAGCCACCTCATCCTCTGCCATCCCCTTCTTCTTTTGCCATCCATTGTTCCCAGCATTAGGCTCTTCTCCAGGGAGTCCTTCCTTCTCATTAGGTGGCCAAAGTATTTGAGTTTCATCTCCAGTATCTGGCCTTCTAAAGAGCAATCAAGGTTGAGGTTTTTTTTAGGACATGACAGAAATGCCCTTGGGGCATCCTGACCACTTTAGACAAAAAAAAAAAAAAAAGGAGGCCTGGATCATGGCCTCCCCCTAACATCATCTGAAAGGAAACATTGGCAAGCAAATCTATCAAAGCAAATATTTAACTCTTCAGAAATGCAAGTTCTCAACCGAAGTCTCTCTTTGGTAGCCAAACCACATCATGCTCTAGTGCAGACCCAGCTGGATTGATTCTACTTTTTCAGGCTCTGACACTGTTTCCAAGGATCCAACTTTCAGTCAGTCTATGGATTCTCATGCACTATTTCATCCTGTTCTGAGGTTTATGCCCAACCCCCACCTGGGTTCTATTGTTCCAGCCATTCTGGTCTTTAAGCAGAGGTTCCATAAAGATCTAGAAATAATAGAAAAATCTACACACCAGCCATGGGTTAATTCAATCTGCCAGGAATACTTCATGTTACAGGCAATGTCTAGACAGACACACAATGTAACCATTCTTTTTCAGAAAGACTATATGACTGAGGCTTGAAGAAATCAGACACACCATGTTACCAAATTTGTACAAAAGAACCCACTAAAGAAATAAAGAGCCTGATAATGCCCTCTTAAAAGAGAGTCTTCATATGGCATCAGGTATATTTCAGAACTAGAAGACAAATTTCTACACAAGGACAACTCAGTTCCAGAAATCCACAATGGTATTCACTGTATACCAAGATATCCTATAGGTTCAGACAGTAGTCCTAGTCTTCAACTTTTATCACCGTATGTCATTTCTTCTCTGAACTTTTTATTCCAGTTCATGACTCCACTGATTTTCTTCTGAAGTTGAGTATACTAAAGATAAAATCAGAACCCATACCATGTGTCACTCTGGATGTCAAATCACTTTATACCAGCATCCTTCAGGCTGAGGCCATTAATATCACAAAAGAGACCTTAGAGTAATGTCTACAGAAAGTACCTCACACCCATTCTGCAATAGCATTAGCTGAGTTATTCCTGAAGAAAAAAATTCTTCAGATTTCATGATCTGGTAGATGAAGGGAGTCCTGGTGCTGTGCAATGTGGCCCCAATAATAGCCAGAATATACAGGGAATGACTCTGAGAAGGAAATTATATTTAATTTAGAAATACATTACTGTACTTGCGCAGGTTCATCTGATTCTATCTCAGTCTTTTTTTACATGGCTTAACACCTGTGATATGAATATAATATTTACATGCATCAGGATGACAGGAGTATCAATGTCTTAGATGTCATTGTGGAGAAGGATTGTTAATACATTTCAGGCATCATAGTATAGAAAATGAACAGCTAGAAACTTTGTATGTGGAGCATGGCAGTTTTCACCTGCCTATATAAAAGTAATCTAAGCTATAGTCCATTTTTAAGAATCCATAGGGACTGCTCTTCAATTCAGGTTTTTGAACATGGGGAAAATATATTATGTAACAAAACAGACCTCATTTTGCTGTGATGGAACAAGCAAAGAAAAGGGCATGCCACAAAAATAGGGTAGAATTAACAAGGGGACATGGATTAAGAGATAACAAACAATATATTGTAGTCCCACATGGTGGAGGTCCTAAAGATGCACTGAGAATGGTAGTGAGTACTGGGGGGAATCTGGGTTCTACTCCCCACTCAGCTGTGAAGCTCACGGGTGATTTTGGGACCAACATTCACACCCACCCCAACCTACCTCACATGGTTGTTGTGAGGATAAAACAGAGCTATGTGAGTCACCTTAGATTCTTCACAAGAGGAAAAAAGAAACATAGAAACAGAGCAAGTCAGAAGGGGTCTCCCAGGCCATCTTGTCTGACCTCCGGCACCAGCCGGCTCCACTCACGACATGCCCACCATGTGCACGTCCAGCCTATCCTTGAACACCCGCACCGATGGGGCCTCAACGACCTCCCATGGAAGCCCATTCCACACCCTCGGGGTCCTGACTGTCAGGAAGTGCTTCCTGGCATCCAAATGGAACCTGGGTTCCCTCAGCTTTGCTCCACTGGAGTGCGTCCTGCCTTCCTCTGCAGGGGAGAACAGGCCTCTCCCCATCTGCATGTAACACCCCCTCACATACCTGTACGTTGCCAACAGATCCCCTCTGAGTCTCCTCTTCTCCAGGCTGAACAGACCCAGTTCCCTCAGTCTCGCCTCATATGGCATCCCCTGTAAACCAGCCACCATCCTTGTGGCCCTACGCTGCACTGACTCCAACCTGGCTATATTCTTTCTGTAATGAGGGGCCCAAAACTGAGCACAATACTCCAGTTGCGGGCACACCAGAGTCATGTAGAGTGGTAGTAATACCTCTCTTGATCTAGAAGCCACACTTCTAGCTATGCAACCAAGGGTGGCATTCGCCCTCTTGACCACCGCATCACACTGCTGACTCTTGTTTAGCCTGCAGTCAACCAGTACCCTGAGGTCCCTTTCACAAGTGCTGCTCTCCAGCCATTTGTCCCCTAACCTGTACTTATGACAGCTATTCCTATGCCCCAAGTGCAAGACCTTGCACTTCTCCACATTGAACGCCATCCTGTTGTCTCCTGCCCACTTCCATAGTCTGTCCAGATCCTTTTGGATCTGGAGTACCTGCTCCTCAGTTGTGGCCACTGCTCCAGTTTTAGTGTCGTCTGCGAATTTGATCAGCAGACTGTTCACCCCTTCTTCCATGTCGTTTATGAAAAGATTAAACAGGATCGGCCCCAGGACAGAGCCCTGGGGGACCCCGCTTGTCACTGGCCGCCATCCCGATGATTCCCTGCTAATGGTTACCTTCTGCTTTCGGTCAGTCAACCATGCCCTAATCCACCGGACAGTGCTTTGGTGTATCCCAAAACTCCTCAGTTTCTCCACCAGGATATCATGGGGCACTTTGTCAAAGGCCTTGCTGAAATCCAGCTATGCCACATCCACTGCATCCCCTCCATCTAGCCACCCCGAAACCTTTTCGTAGAATCCCACAAGGTTTGTCTGGCAGGACCTGTTGTGTGGCTGTCAGCCTCCCTTCCCTATCTAGCATCACTAGATCTCTCTAAAACAGGGGATATAAAGGCAAGGTAAACATAATAAAGGATCTCCAACCATGTATCACACTAATTGTATATCACTTTTAAGAGAACTAGACTTTTAAGGAATGACTAGTACTAGTTATCTTCAGCCACAATGAAGGCCAGTGTGTAGACTGTCGATTTACCACAAAATTTACCATACTTTTATGAATTCAATACAGATAACCATATATGAGATCAACCAATTTTCCACTTGCAGTAGCACACATGTGCAAAGGGCTCTGAGATAAACCATATCTGGGTCAGACACAAAGGCCATTAAGAAATGCATGAATGAACATTTTAGCAACAGATGGAACAAGAGATAGGGTGCTCCTTTAGTCAGGTTTTTTTTGTTTGTTTGTTTTTACAAGCACACCACTCAGAGGAACTTACCTACTGAGAGGAGGTAACTGACCTACTGAGCTTCAGAGACATTACCTGAGAATACATTGCTCTTCAGAAATTGTGGATTTTAACACTGAATAGTGTCTCTTTTTCTCGTTCTCCTGTTACCAATTCCATAAATTCCTGCAGTACCAATAACCAGGCAGAGGAGATCTTTCCCTGTATGTAACGTTATCACGCAGTGCTTCCTGCATCCAATTCGAAGTTTGTTTTGCAGGGTGACTCACATCGGCTGCAAAAGAATTCAATATAAATGGATGGACACAGTCATTTTTAGTATAAGAAATGGATGGTTTTCAGGTGAGTTTGTGGGAGATGAATGACAACTTTTAGCAGATATTTGACTTTATTAACATTTAATCAATGGATTAACCTTTTTTTTTTTTTAGCAAAATAGACTTCTGAGTAAGCTTGAATAAGGTCTTATTATCTTTCTGTTCCTTTTGCATTTTCTTTCTTAGGTAACTGAATCCTGTAGTAGATCCAGATAAACTTAAGGAACAACCAGTTTCAGTAAAGGAAACTGCTCCAGAGTGAATAGGGCGGCAATAAAACTGTGAAGGGTTTTTGTTTGTTTGTTTGTTTGAGCAGCAATATGTTGCAAGGATAATTTGTACCAGGGTGCGGGATGCAGCAGCAGCAGAAATACGTCTTGCACCAAAGTTTCATAAGAATTCCAAACTTGGGCACCATTGCAGGTGCTTGCATGATCATGCAAGGGTGGCTTAGTTATGGCCAGGGCTATTTTTGCCAGATGTTTTTTCAAATGACTTGTTTTTCATAATGCCAATAATTCTTATTGCACTCATGCAGTTTTGATTGTAACTTGATTCAGATTTTATTATAAACTGTGAATATGCTATGTAATACATGTAGCACTTTTAAAGTGTGCTGTATTATGTTCATAAGGCATTGTTGTTATTTATTTATTATATCTAACATATTCTCATTACAAAATAGTCATTATACTTTATCCTTTTAGCCCAACAATGAATGTGTTTCAGTGCAGGGGGTGTGGGTTGTGTATATATAACCATGATATAAACTGATTATATTCTCTTTTTCTCTATAGATCTTTAAAATAGAAATTGTAATATAAAAGGTCATAAAGGTAATTTTATAAATGCATTTGTTGAAAAAATAGTTGTAGACTGTATATGACTAGTGAGTATATTGAGTATTGTTTTTACAAGCTTTGGAGTCACATAAACAAACATGCAACATCCTACTTATTTTAATAGTTTGATAGTTATACTAAATAACCATACTTGTGCATACTTGCTCCTTCATAGCTCCGGAAGAAGGATATTTCGAGAATGAATAGGGCAGCAATAAAACTTTTTCACTGGCACCTGGGACTTTTAACCCTGCCCCTTGCTACCTAAATTCCTCCTGCCTAATGCTTGCTGAGCCACACTTTTAAAATCCCTGTGACCGTGTAACCCTAATGCTCTCTCTTGACTGTGCTTGTCCATTGCTTCAGGTTCCCTGTGTGTGAAATGAGCATCTTCCTCGCCCACTCCAGGTTCTGCCACAAATTGCTTCCTCTTTGTTGATGTCCTGGAGCAGTATCTCCAGGTTACAGAGAGGTTACAAGGTGGCAATAGCCTTGTGGAGCAAAGCTGGTGAGACAAAGAAGGTGCCTTTGGCTGTACTTCCGGTGACCCCCTTTCTGCCTGCCCCCCGCCCCAAGTTGGATGGCCATGAGCCTCCAACTTGGGCCTCCTGCTGGAGTGTCTTTTGGGATGCCCATCCGAGGACTGGGGGGCAGCAACAGCTCGGAGTGAGCCTGATCATCTGTTGAGCTCCCCATGGGTGGGTCACATGACAACCAACGCTCTAGGGCTTGTTGCCAGGGTGCATTTGCATGACATGTGAATGCACACAATCTGAAATGGACAGAGGGAGTGGAAAGGTTCCACAAGATGACAGATATTAAGGCCGAATACAATTATGGCTTTTGACCGAGTTTCTCAGCCTCCGAAATGCAACTGTTTCTGATCAGGCTTCGCATACTGGCAGGCTGCCTTTCCCAGGTCTGACGCAGCATGGGAGACTGGCATCTGATCAGCAAACAGCATACGCCATGATGCGATTAGGGCACTGTCCAGGGTGGCCAACTGGGCACCTCCAAACTTAGAAGGCTGCAGGCATCCAAGGGAAGGCGGGAGACGGGTGGAAGCCGAGGCTGCCCCTTCGCTGCCCAGTCGGCAAAAGAGCTAGAGGGCAGATCGAGCCGTCTGCATCTTTTGGCCCTGCTCGTGAGGAGGAGCTGCTGAGGTGCCACCTGGTTTCTTCACAGGGCGACAGCACTTCATCCCTGCCCCAGAACAGCCCCCTCCCCAAAAACTCCTCTGTCTTTGCAGCCATAGCTGGCAAGGGGAGAATGCACCATCCAGAAAAGCAGAGGCAGTGCTCTGAAGATGGAGTCGCTGCCGAGACCTGTGGCCAAAACGGGCGTCTGCCAGCCACAGGGCTGCACTCCTAGGCCATTGCTGAGACGTGAACATTTAGACACGGTTTGCGTACTCCCTCAGGCTCTCGATCAGGAAGGGGCTTTTTAAAAGCACTTCTGTATTGTATCATTAATGTGGCGGATACCCTTGAAGGCAGGGAATAGGCAAGGTCTCCAGGTGCTCGGTCCTGCGAACTGTACCCCAAACCCAGAGGCCTCTGGTTTCCCTGTGTCCCACAGAGCTGAAATCGGCAGGGTGGAAGAAACCATGGAGGTGATCTTGGCCTCCATCCCCTGATCCCCTGTATTTGGCCCAGTGGCTTTTCTGATGAGCTTGAGAGGCTGGAGGAGGGTCAGCATAAACCATCCCCCTGGCCTCCCGGGTCCCCTCCCTGCTGCACCCACCAGAACACCCCTTTTCCGTCTTTCCCAGCCTTAGGGAGGCAGCCAGGGCAGTTGTCTCCATGCTGCCCAGCAAAGAGAGGGAGGAGGCTGGGGCTGGATCCTCAGCTCCCCGCTGTCAGCTCAGAGTGGTGCGTCTGATCTTGGAGGGACTGTACCCCCCCACACACCTTGGTCCTTGGAATGCCCACTCAGCGACCAGGGCTTTGCTCTCTCAATGCATGCTGCTTATGGGTTTTTTGAGGTCTCCCTGAAGAAGGACCTGCAAGCGGCCCTCCAACAGGCACTGGATCCATGTTCTTCTGTTAAATCAAGGAAGCGTTTTGTCTTCGCCTCTGTTGGCGTCCTGGCATTCACTGTGGGCGTCCTTTTTGCAGGCGATGGCCATCAGGAGCCCTGCGGACAGAGTGATGGCGGAGGGAGGGGAGAAGAGGGCAGGGGGCAGGGGTGCCCTTTTGCAGAGGTTGCCAAACGCCATCTGAGAGGCACGTGTGAGATGGCACGAGAGGCCAGGTCAGAGTGCAGGACAGGGGCCAGCAGGGATGGGGCCGTGGACGTCACCACAGTCGTGACTGCCTGGGATTACACAACTGGGAACTTTGTGCCTTGCACTTTTCAGAGTTGCACATAGCGTCTGGTGGGGAAGTCCGGGGGGCACTGGCTTGGCAGCAATGTTGGACTAAAATCCCCATTATCTATGGCCGGTGGGCAGGGGATGATGGGATCTGCAATCCGACATGTCTAGAGGGTGCCAGGTTGGGAAAGGCTGCTTTAAAGAGACTCACCAATCTTCCCTTTCCTGCACAGACCCATCGTGTGTTCTTTCAGTGCAACATGGGTCATTTGGACATTCCTTTACGTCTGCTCTGAAAACCTTCAGCTAAGGAGTGTGGATCCTCTATACTTAACAACCCCCTTCCTGAAACTTCCAAAGATGCTCTTTCTTTTCCCAAACTACCCTTTGACAGGAAGTCTGACGAGTCTTTCCGTGCCAGGATACTTTAATCTTCTATGACTTAATACTCTAATTCATTTTTACTGCAGGAGCGCCTGGGGTTTCGCTTCTCTTTTTGGCAAAGGCTCCTTCTATATTTCATCCACACGCATTCCCCTGCAGTCATTTCCGAAGGGAAATTAGTTCCCCAAACACATATGAAGCGGGTTGCCTTTTGTTGCGTTGACATATTGATTGCGGTTAACATGTTTTTCCATTTCCTTTGCAACATGGAACAAGAGATAAAGGAAAGAGTGGGGGATGGTGCCATAAGAATAATAATACTTCGGAAGGAAGTGCTTTTTTTCCTAGGTAATGAGGGCTGCAATTTCTGTCTGTCTCATAAGCTTCTGCTAGCATTCTTGAAAGCCAAGTAAAGTGCCCATAGGAACCCCTGCCCTGGCCCACACTAAAGGGTTGTTTTGCTTGGGTTTAGGAGGCTGCACAGGCGAAGCAGAAGGAGTGGAGGGAAGGGAGTGGCGACTGGAGAAGGGTGACCCATCCACTGTTCCTCTGTACCTGATATGTGCAGGGAGGTGAAGCTAGATGATTGTGTATGCATTTCTTCGGGTGAGGGCTAAAGAGGTTATAAAGCAAGAGCAAATGAACAAAGGAGAAGATCAAAGCAGAAGATAGCTGTGTAACCGCAGAGCGAGATCACAAAGCCTGCATCCCTTCAGCTGCTGCAACACCCCATACAGTGCAGTTCTATTTCCATGGCCCTAAACCGCCAAATTCAGAGGCCTAGAGTCATCTGCTGTGGGTAGTATCCTCCCCATCCTTCCACCTGCATTTTCACTAGACAGGCTTCCTTGTCCATCCGGCTGGGGTGGGTTGGAAGAGGACAGGAGAAGGCCGAAGAGGTGTCAGGACAACTTGCAGCCTGGCCTCTGAAGTCTCCTCTTTGCCAGCACAGAAATGGTTCTTTCTGCCATGGCAATGAATCCAGCCCCTCAGATTCTGTCCTGTTTCCTTACTCCAGAGTCGGAAATTACTTAGCTGCAACATGACTTTTTAAAAAAGCAGACTTGAGGCCCTTCCATGTGGGATTTTTATCTTGCAATTGCCCTGCCTCCTTTGCAGAATTTTACAGAGGGTACAAAGGATGATGTCACCCCCTTGTAATTCTCCCTTGCTTCCTCACTGCTATTTTGGCCTTTTTTCTCTTAGTGCTGAGAATCTATTATGGAAGGAACGAAGAAATCTTTCCACAAGAACTTCAGGTTAGTTCTTCAGAGAATTGGCTCCATTCAGCAGGACACATGGCCACCTAAGATAAGTAACTAGGGCAAAAACCCTTACATCTTTCTGATTTCAAGTGGAAACTTTACAGAAGTAAAATGCAAGTGATGAAAAGCCTCAGAGCAGATTAGATGTGCGCCTTTTACTGGATTTTCTCATCTCCCTGTACATCTTCCTTTTATCTGACCAGCGAGTTCTCATTTTTCTGTTAATTTTTTTCTCTTGAAGTCTTTTGCTTTCCAGTAATTTTTCTGAAAGCTTTATTTTTGGGGGTGGGGGCAGGACTGGCTGATGAGTGCCACCTTGGAGGCAAAAACCAAGCTTGGGGTCCCTGGGACAGGGAACACCCGTCACGGATATTTACTTCTAGCTTATAAAAAAGGCAGGTAAAGGAAGACATAGAAACATAGAAACATAGAAACAGAGCGAGTCAGAAGGGGCCTCCTGGGCCATCTAGTCTGACCTCCGGCACCAGCCGGCTCCGCTCATGACATGCCCACCATGTGCATGTCCAGCCTATCTTTGAACACATAACAGAGATGGGGAGAAAGCAGACAGGGAGGCATTTTTCCGGGGACACCCCATGAAGCTGGTTGATGGGGATTCAGGACAGATCCAAGGAAGGACTTCTTCATGCGGCACATAGTTAAACTCTGGAATTCACTCCCACAAGAAGCAGCGATGGACACCAAATTGGATGGTTTTAAAAGGAGATTGGAACATTTTATGGGAATTGAGGCTATTAAGGGCTACTAGCCTTGCTGGTTATGTGCTCCCTCCATGATCAGAGGCAGGTTGCCTGAATGTATCAGTTGCTGAAGAGTTTGGACAGGCAGAACTCTTGGACCTGTCCTGCTGGAAGGATGCTGTTGGTGGCTGCTTTTCCACTGTGTGAATGGAATGCTGGACTGGATGGACCATTGGCTTGATCCAACATGGCTTTTTATGCTCTTATGTTGATCTGCTCATTGATCTGCTCAACCACTGAAATAAGCACTACAAAGACATTGTTCATCTTTACTTGTAAAACCAATGACTTTGGCCCACATGGCCCAGGCTGCAGTAACTCCTTTTCTTGTTTCTTGTGGAAAAAAAATCACATCATCAGGATCTTCCTCCCCCAAGGTTGAATTTGGCCTTTGGTCTGCAAATCATTCTGCATGGCTGCTTTGATGGGCCAAACGTGGCTTACAGGATCACCCGTCAAGTGGGATTTTTACCATGATCAAAGAAAACGTGGCATACGGAGATTTCTTTCCACTTCCCTTATGCAGAAATGTTGTTTATTTCTTTAACAGAGAGTTGCTTGGCCCTTTTCCCTCAAAGCAAATACAGCTGTTCGCAGCTGTTATATTCTAGGGAACCAAATACCTTATCAAGAAGAAGAAATCTGCTTCTTGCCTTGAGTAAGAGCATAAACACACACATGTAGAAGTTCCAATGAAATCAGCAGAGGTTTCTTTTCCAAATCAGGTCTTCAAATAGGGTCTTTAGAAAAATGTTGGCTGCATTACTAGAAAGATCATGCTAAAACCCTCATGTTTTCTATTTCTGGCCAGTGGACACAGATAACAGTTTAACATGATCAAAGATTTAATCAGATTATATTACTTGGACTCAACACAACTGCATTATCTTGCTGTTTCCCTGCCCTGCAATATATGAGCATATTCTTGCATATTCCTTATCTTTCTGAGCAATCATTACTTTAGAAGGACATTTTCATAGTGAGGACTAGAGACATGTAATGCTTTTGCAGTATCTGTTTCCTTGCATAAGTTCTGCAGACTGGTGAAAGTCGGCAAACATGTTTGGCTTCTGCAGTGCCCGGCTTCCAGGGTTTTGAGGGCTCCTGTGGCCATCAGTGAAGGTATTTGAAGGCTGTGGATACCTGATCATCAAAGGCTGCAGAAGGCTCTCCATTAGTGGTTTACTTGTGAGCTCCACAGGAAGTGTGTGATGGCTGCTCTGTTTGGTTTTATCCGGTAGGGAAATGCTTATGCCGTTTGTCGGACAGCAGGGTGCAAGGCATGAGGCAGAGAAAGCCAAGGTGCAGGTGGCCCGTGGACCCCTTAGAGTTGCCCGATCGGCCAGATGTGGCCCCCAGGCTAGCAGCACTCAGGGATTCCATTTGGCCTCCTCCTGGAAATATGCAGGAAATGACCCAATCTGCACTTCCTGAGCAAACGCACAGATTAGGGCACAGTCATCTTTCCAATTCCCCACTTCTCTGAAATTCGCAAAGCAGGTTTCAACTTTTAAAAAGTCCCCAAATGTGTACAAAGTATGTATGCATGATGTATTGCCTATAAACAGTGCAAATTTTATTATCGAATATTTAAACTGAATACATTTTTATGTAGATTTAGGAAAAGCTAACCAAAGTCACTGAATCCCCAGGCTTCTTCTAATCTTATGTGGAGACCTTCCAATCTGGAAAGGATGGGGGAGCCAGCATGGCTGGAAGTCCAGGCATCTGTGGTGACGTTGATGCTCATGGACATGCGTACATTGGCTCCCAGACAAAATCCTAGTCCTTCTGTTATCAAAGAATCTGGAGAGATGCACTCCTTGATTTCCTTCAGTCTGTAGTTTATTGTTCAAAGGACACGTCCAAAAGTGAAGCCAGCTGAAAGGGAGGGAAAGAAACCTTGGAGAACTAAGAGCTCTGTACTTGCCTTCAGGTATTCCCTCTGTGCAATGATGCAGTCTTAATTTCAAATGTGTTTTGAGAATGTTCAAATTCCCTAAATTAGATGCCACCTGGGTCCATTGATCTTTGAGCTGGCAAGATGAACCTTGGTGACCCATCATGGCCACCAAGGTGAGCATTTTGCCCTCAAAAGTGCTCCAACTCCCATCCTTCTTCCCAGGTTCCTCCTCACCCACCTGCCCCCAAACTCCCTCCCTTCAACCTGAGGTTGATTTTGAACCACTGATAATCTGTGATTGGAGGACAAATTATGATTTCTGTTTGTGATTCTTTAATGTAAAGGAGAAAGGTCCATTTGGCTTTTTATTAGTGGAGGAGAGGCAACTGCCATTTAAATGCCCAATATAGTACATGGAATTGGGCAGGTGGGGAAACTTTTATGCCTGTCTAGCAGAGGGATGGCCCATGGGCAAAGTCAGCTGGTGACTGCAGCTGATGGTCAGCTGAGTTTGCAGAACTGCAGAGCTGAACAGTGTTTTCTCTTTCTCTCTCTCTCTCTGCCACCCCATTTCTGCCCATGTGAACTGGAGTCAAGGGCTGCATGCACATTGCATACAATCCCTAGGACAGCAGACTTTTCACCCCAGAAAGACAACATTTAGAAATATGTAAAGGCGTGTGCATTAGGCAGTAATATTTGCATAAGGATAGGAGTATTTCAGGATGTCAGTAAAAGTTTTATCTGAGATCTGTTAAGTCTTATCTGCGAAGATTTCTTCTTTTTCCCCTCTCAGTTTCCCCTCCCTTTGTTTTCTTCCTTGTAACATTGTGTGGCTAACCTTTGGTGAAGGCAGGAGAAAGCACTGGTTGTTATAACAGGCCCTACAAGGTAGAATGAAAAAGGCAGCAGACAGAATGGACTGAAAAGACTCTCCAGTGGTGGTGATCTGCAGTGTCTGTGCAATGTTTGTTTTCCTGCCTGAGGGCAAAATGGCCTACGCATGCAGCAAGTGCAAACTAGTAGCCCTTTTAGAGAAAAAGGTGAGGAACATAGAAACAGAGCGAGTTAGAGGGGGCCTCCTGGGCCATCTAGTCTGACCCCCAGCTCTAGCCGGCTCTGCTCACAACATGCCCACCATGTGCACGTCCAGCCTATCCTTGAACACCCTCACCAATGTGGCCTCAACAACCTCCCGTGGAAGCCCATTCCACGCCCTCGGGGTCCTAACTGTCAGGAAGTGCTTCCTGGCATCCAAATGGAGCCAGGGTTCCCTGAGCTTTGCTCCACTGGAGTGCGTCCTGCCTTCCTCTGCAGGGGAGAACAGGCCTCTACCCACCTCCGTGTGACACCCCCTCGCATACCTGTATGTCGCCAACATATCCCCTCTGAGACTCCTCTTCTCCAGGCTGAAGAGACCCAGTTCCCTCAGTCTTGCCTCATATGGCTTTCCCTGCAATCCAGCCACCATCCTTGTGGCCCTACGCTGCACTGACTCCAACCTGGCTATATCCTTTCTGTAATGAGGGGCCCAGAACGGAACACAATACACCAGTTGTGGGCACAGCAGAGTCATATAGAGTGGTAGTAATACCCCTCTCGATCTAGAAGCCACACTTCTGGCTATGCAACCAAGAGTGACCTTCGCCCTCTTGACCGCCGCATCACACTGCTGACTCAGGTTTAGCCTGCAGTCAACCAGCACCCCGAGGCCCCTTTCACAAGTGCTGCTCTCCAGCCACTTGTCCCCTAACCTCTACTTATGACACCCTTCTTATGCCCCAAGCGCAAGACCACACTGGTCTTGCACTTATCCACACTGAACGCCATCCTGTTGTCTCCTGCCCACTTCCATAGTCTGTCCAGATGTGAGAGCACTAGAGCAGCAGAGTGTCCACACTCAAGGTAATAAAAGAAGATGAAAAGGTTTTAGACAGAGTGATAGAACTGCAACAGCTAAGAGTAGTACAGAAACTAGAAGTGCAACAGCAAGCTGAATAGGAGAATCCTGAGGGAAGGGAAAACGAGGAGGAAATTCCTTGGAAAAGGGTGATGACCAGGTGCAGAAGAATTAGAAGACACTGTGAACCAGTGGAGGCAGTGGAACTCTCAAATTGCTTTCAGTTATTCAAGGATGAGACTGGAGGGCAGCCAGTTGTGGGAGAACTGCAAAAACACCTCATGCAGCCCTCTGGTATGTGCTCCTTCCTTGGTGTACATGTGGCAACAAATGACACTGACAAGTGGAACTCTGAAGAAATTGCATCAGACTTTGATACTTTAGGGAGGGAAGTCAAAAACTTTGGGGACCAGATAGTTTTCTTTTCGATGCTTCCAGCTCTTGGAAGAGGAATAGACAGGGAAAGAAAAATACACAAAGTGAATACCTGGCTACTAAGGTGGCGCCAGTGTGAGAGATTTGGATTCTGGGACCACTGGCTACACTTCCTGGAAGATGGACTGCTGACAAGGGATGGGTTGTGCCTTACAAGGACTGGAAAGAGTGTGTTTGGCCACAGCATGAAGACGTTTATCAGGAGAACTTTAAACTGACTTCTATAGGGATGGGAGAAGTACACCTGGGTGTACCAACAGACAGAGCTTATGCACAAAAAAGCCACAAAAAAGCCTTCTTCCAAAGTAGAAGACAGGCAGGGTAAAGAAATAGGGTTCAACTACTCAATGTGGATGCCAGAATGATAACAGATGACAAAGAGAAGGCAGAATTGCTCCATTCCTACTTTGGCTCAGGTTTTTTTCCCCAAAAGAAGATGTATGACCTTCCTGAGAAAGGGGAAATACTAGCTGCTGAAGCTGAAGGAGCAGGATGGCAGCACAAGTTCGATAGACAAATGGTCAAGGATCTTCTAATTGGGATTAATGAGTCCAGGGCCTGATGAGCATCAACCTAGAGTCATAAAAAAGCTGGCAGAAGCTCTCAGAATAGCTGTCTGTTATCTTTGAGAGCTCATGGAGGGCAGGGGAAGTAACTGATAACTAGAGAAGGGCTAGTGCTGTCCCTGTCTTCAAGAAAGGGAAAAATAAGAACTTGGTAACTACAGATCAGTCAGTCTGACATCAATCACTGGGAAAATTCTGGAGCAGATTATAAAGCAGTCAGCCAGTGAACGCTTTGAAAACAATGCAGGGGTTGCTAGAAGCCAGTATGGATTTCTCAAGAACAAATCCTGCCAGACTAATCTGATCTCGTTTTTTGATTAGGTAACGTCACTGATGGACTGTGGGAATGCTCTGGACATAGTATATCTTGACTAATGCAAAGCCTTTGACAGGGTGCCCCATGATCTCCTGGTTAGCAAACTAGCTAAACATGCCTAGATGGAAGAACTGCCAAATGGATCCACAGTTGGCTACAGAGCTGGACTCAAAGAGTGCTAATCAATGGCACTTTCTCAAACTGGGGAGAGGTAACAAGTGTGGTACTTGCAGGCTTCAGTTCTTGGCCCAGTGCTCTTCAACATTTCTAATTATGATTTGGATAAGGAAGTACAGAAATAATTATCAGTTCTGCAGATGATACAAAACTAGGTGAGAAAGTTAATCCCTTGGAAGACAGAAAGAAGATTCAAGGTGATCTTGATAGGTTGGAATGCTGGGCTGAAAAGAACAGTATGAAATTCAACAGGAACAAATCCAAGTAAAAAGAAACAAAATGCATTGTTACAAGATGGGAAATACCTGGCTCTACAATACTGCAAGTGAGAATGATCTTGGAACTGTTGTGGATCACAAACTGAATATGAGCCAACAATGTGATGTGGCTGCAAAAAGGGCAAATGCTATTTTGGGCTGTATTAAAGAGGTATCACTTCCAAATCACAAGAAGTACTGGTTCCCCTTTACTCAGCACTGGTGAGGCCTCGTTTGGAGACCTGTGTCCGGTTCTTGGCACCACGGTTTTAGAATGATGCAGACAAGCTGGAAAGGGTTCTGCAGAGGGCGACAAGGACGATCCGGGGACTGGAAATGAAGCCTGGTCAGGAGACATAGAAAGGACTGAGAAGAGAAGCCTGGAGAAGAGAAGACTGAGGGGAGATATGATAGTACTGTACAAGGACTTGAAAGGCTGTCACTAAAAAGAAGGACAGGATCACTTTTCAATCACCCCAGAGTGCAGGATATGGAACAACCAGCTCAACTTCCAAGAAGCCAGATTCCAGTTAGATATCAGGAAAACTTTCTGTACTGTTAGAGCAATATGACAATGGAACCAGTTACCTAGGAAGCTTATGGGCTCTCCCACAGCCCAGATAGGAAGCATTCAAGATGCAACTGGACAGTCATCTGAGAGGGATGGTATAACGTGGTGACCTGAACTGAGCTGGGGTTGGAGCCAAAGGCCTTCTGGCCCCTCCACCTCTACTGTTCTACGACTTTATGCCAGGCAGCTTTGAGATTAAAGCCGTTTCATCTGTTAAGATGATCAAGAAACTTCCTATCTACTTTCTGATTTCCTCAAAAGAGAGAGAGAGAGAGACCACAAAAGAGAACTGAAGTCAGATTCAAGCCTTGGGCACAATCTTTGGGCAGCAGCACAATGGTGCTGACTGAGTTCACCGGAAAGAGAAAGGCACACATTTCTGCTTTGGAGTGTGCTGTGTGCTAAGCTGCAAGGCCAGTGCTGCCAGAAGCAGGGCAGCTGATAGGAGCATTCCCTTGCGTGCTGGGGCCCGGTTCTAGAGACACGCAATGGCAAGCGGAGTCATAGGAATGTTTCTTGTGACGTATTTTTTACCGCATGGTTAGAGAACATCATCCTTTCCTTCTACATCTGGGCAGCCCCTGGATGTGTCAGGCTATAATTCCCATCAGCCACAGCCAGCACAGCCATAGGAACTCCAGCAAAGCCAGGCAGTCACTGCATTCAACAGAATCTCTGTGTACAACCTAAAAAGTCATAATACAGAAGTTGGAGAGAGGAAAGAAAAACAAGAAAAATCAGGTTCCAGTTCTTCACATCCAGTTCCTCCAAAGACCGGGTGAATGCAGTGCCTGCTCGCTGTCGTTTTTTCTTATGCCAGCTGGCAGGGGTGGAAGCAGTCAAAGAAAGGAGGTGCCAAATATTGCTGGCCTCCTGGCTGAGCTGAGGGAGCAGCCCTGCTTCTGACCTTTCCCTCTGCTGCAGCTAGCTGGATGGTTGCTGGAGTAGTGATACCCTGCGGGGTGGGAGTTGCAAGGTACCCAAAAGACTGGGACTCATGCCACAGGTCCAGAAAACCACATTTACACGTGCCCATATATGTACATTTTTACAAATTTACATTTATGAACAGATGGTTCCCCTGGAACATCTCATTTTTTGCTCTTCTCTGTATAAAGTAAGAATAAGAAAGCCAGGACAGTTTTCAGAACTTCACCCCACATAAGAAGTAACAATGCAGAAGGTGGTACAACTACAGCAGCTTCACCCAGGGGGCTTCCTGTCCTGGCAGAACAGGGTAGGATCTCTTTCAGCCTGAAAGCCAAATTCCAGTTCAGAGGAGCTCCTTGCCACATCCCCACAGGACGTTATCCTGCGTACAGGAGGAGTCTGGGCTGCAGGAAGAACCTAGGAGAACACCCCACTGTCTCCAGACCAGGAGGAACTGGACGTTTCCTGTGGATGGCTGTAGGTCCGTCCATGGCCATGGAGGGAGAGAAGTTGAGGCAGGGCCGCACAGCCCCTGGTCCGCCAGGCCTCAAGCAATCGACCGGCAGAGCGCCGGGGGAAAGGAGTGCTGCTTTGCAAGGGGGGACTTGTGAGGAGAAAGGGCAGCGCAGCCTCTGGGCGGTCTCAGCAGGGCTTTGGCCCCAAAGCTTCACGTGGTGGCCCTGACGTGCGGGAGCCCCTTCTCTGCAAACACTGCTCCTTCCCACCCTCCACGTGGGCAAAAGGACGGGGCTGAGCTTCTCTCTCTGAGGGCAGAAGAGCCGTGCGGCCGAGGCTTTTGCTCCCTGGGTGGCGGTCGCACCACAGCAGGCCTCGGTGGCCTGCTTTTTCTGCCATGGCAGTGGCATCCGGAGAATGAGTCCAGGTGCCCCAGGGCTGCAGAACAGCTGCAAATGTGGATCTGTTGGTGGAGCCCCCCCCCACCCCAAGTTTGCTTGCTTGCTTGCTTGCTTTGAAGAGAAGGGTTGCCTGTAAGCAATGTTGTTTCTCCCTGCTTTCTCCCAGGCTGAGGCGCCAGCCAGCCAAGGTGCGCCACACTCTTCACAGGGGCTTGCGATGGGGCCTGCAAGGTGCCTGCTTTAACCCGGGCGTGGGGTGGTTTGTGCATTTTCAGCCAGGATGGGGCATTCCAGACTGGCCCTGTGGGCCCTCTCTGCCTCTTTGGACTCATGCCAGAGCTTGGGCATTTTGCCTTTGTGTTCAGCCAGGGCTGGAGGTCTTTTTTTCCCAGTAAGAACCAGAAATTGTATGTCGTTCTTTAATATCTTTAAGCAAGGCATGGTGGTTGTGGATTTTTAAAAAAATCTGGGCAAAGTGTGTTAGCTGTGAGGCACTTACATTTTCCAGGGGACTTGGGAATTTTTATTTCCACTCCCTGCCCCCCAGCCTGCTGCAGAACCTGGCTCAGAAAACATTCTGGGACCCACCAAGGTTGATATGGGTTGCTATAGCATTCTTTCTTCTTTGAAAAAAAAATTATGCTCAGGGAGCACCTATTTACTTAATTTATTTTAGAGTATTTTTATTCCACTCCTCATTCCAGAAGTCTCTTGAAGGGGGTTACAAATATTCCAGAAAAGAAAATTGTGTCTGCCCGCAGGATTACAATCTTAGAAGAGCTGCACACGAGGAAAATGGATAGGGAGGGATGAGGGTGGGAAAAATAAGTTTCTATTCATGTTTGGGCAGAGGTGGATCCTTCACCTCCCAGCTGCCCATGTTTATTTCTGCCTAAACATGTGCAGGATGGCATCCTAAGACCTAGCTGGGCTAACGAATGGTCCTGCTTCTTTCTCAGCACAATAGTATTCTCGGGCTGGTCTTCACAGGTAAACTTTTCACCAGATAGAGAACAAGATACACCTTACAAAAGTATACACAGAGGCAATATTCAAAAACTAAAACATGTTTGTTTATTATGGAACATAGTATCCTTTTCTGGGAGAAAGGGGGTGCTTATTCCAAAGTTAGATTACAGCAATACATTTTATGTTGGGTCACCCTTGAAGACTGTTCAGAAGCTGCAGTTTGTGCAAACGGTGGGAACTGGGCTAATGACCAGGATGTTTGGACACCAGTCCTGGCCATGTGCACTGGCTGGCTGTATGCTTCCAAACCCATTTCAAGGGGCTGGTTTTAAACAGCAAAGTCTGACTTGTCTCAGGATGGCAGTGCATTGCTTGATGGAGTGCATCTCCCAACCTCAGTCTAGCTGGACATTGCGATCAAGAACAAAGACTTTCCTCCAGGGGTGGTCACAGCGTGGCCACAAAGGAGAGGGCCTTTACAGTGGTGGCCCCTTGAATGTGGAATGATCAACCCACTGAGACCTGCCTGGTGCTGTCACCTGGTGTTATGAGAAGGGGAACCCAGGGCCCTCCTGTGAAGCTGATTGCTGGGAGATCAGAACAGATGAAAGGAAGGGATTCCTCACATGGCACAAGGTTAAATCATAGAACTCACTAGTGCTAGTACCAGCCACCAATTTAGACCACAAAGTGAAGGGTCTAAAATTAATTTGGTAACACCAGTGGGATAGCGGTACTGATACTGCATTTTTCATTCATATTCCACCTTTCGTACAAAGAGCCTAAACTATGGCCCTTTTCTCTGCTTCCTTTTGTTGGGAAATTCAGATAAATCCTGATAGAAAAAGGTTGCTTATATGTGCCTTCATGTCATAAAATCCAACTAACACCCCTTTCTGAGAAAGGAGCAGAATTCCAAGCCAGATTACAGTGTCTCATTCCAGTTACTTTAAGAGACTAGAATTTGGCAGCTTGCCTGAGAGGCTTCAAGGGAAGCTTATCCTTCTGTCTTCTGTTGCTGATCAGCAACAATCTGATAAGGTGGCCAGAAAAGTTTTTAGAAGCATTGCAATCACCCCAATTTGCATGATCAAACTCATAGCTAAATCCTTGCCTTCCTGAATCATTAAGTCACTCTCTTGTAATCAACACTATTGACCCTTCAGCAGAACTGTCATATTCTTTTGACTGGTTCCCCTTATTTCTTCATCACCTGCCCTGCTGCTGTGTCATGTGACTCAGAACCTATAAAACACTCTGTATATGTTCTGGAAGTTTGTAGCTGGTTTTAACCTCTACCCAGCAGTGCGGTTCATAAGGTTGTCTCTGCAGAGAGTACTTGAGGGTTCCGTCTATTAAATCTGCTGAGGTTCATAAAGGAATCTGTCTCCCTGTGAATCCAAGAATACATTCCTTATGACTGGAATTCTGAGACTGACACATCTCACAGCAATCCTACATGGTAGACTAGGCTCGGAGGTCACAACTGACTACAGCTGAGCCCTGGCTGGGGTCCCGGAAGCTCTGCCTATGAAAGCCTTCCGTGTTTGCTTAGCTGGTGCTGTAAGCCGAGCCGTTCTTTCAGCCCCAGCATCTCCAGCTTTGCCTTCTGACATGGCCCCATCCTGGTGCTCTGTGCGCCTGCCCTCGGGCTGCTCCTTGGCTCTGCTTCTGCAGTGTGTGGGCCTCTGCCTGTTGCCTGGACCACACCTGCCTCAGCCTGATCCTTGCCTTACTGGTGCTTGTCCTTTTGCCAGTTCCATTATCACTTTTTGTGGAGGTGGGGCTAGTTCCTAAGCTTAGAGTTTGCTTCAGGCACTTGGAAGGGTCACATCCTAGTGGTGGGTAGGAAATAGGGAAAAGTTGTGGGACAAAATGCCATAAAATACCCACCTGTGTAAGCACCGGGCTCTTACTTCTGGAGGCAATTCAGTGTTTTAGGTTGGGGAAACAGCACAAAATCTGGAAAACACCTAACGTTCAGTAGTTGTGGGGAAAGGGGAGAAAGGCATGGGCACCCAGGGTGGGGTGGATCTGGCCCACACTCTTCTTAAGGTGGTTCGTCCTTTTCTTTGAACACTTGGACAAAAGGGCTTTTTTTTAAAAAAGGAACTCAGAAAAGATTACAGTAGGAAGCACAGTGGCATCGCCTTCTTTTCATTAACCTACAGAAGGAGCAGCTTTCATGATGAGCCAAGCAACAAGTTGATGCTTCATCAAGCACAGCATTCCAGTGTTCATTTGAGTGCAAGCACATTGCAGCGAAACCCCGCGCTTGCTTTCTTTTCCGGCGGGGCATGTCATGCAGTCCTCTGGCTGATTTACTGTCAAATGCCTCCTTGCTGTGCCCTGTGAAAACAGGAGGGATCACGCTGTCCGTGCCTCCTCCTTGAAGAGACTCGGTCTTCGTGCCTCTGAGCCCCGGGAGAGCCTGGATTAAGGGGGTTGCTATGTGGGGCGCCTGACGCACAGCCGTGGTGCCTTTTCCACGGGACAGTCCGTGACACATGCAGGGAGCCTCAACAGAGCCATCAATGGGCCGTTTGTCAAGCTGACCATTGTACCCAGGCTGCAAAAAGGACAAATGGCCTCAGCCGCTTTGCATCACTGAAGGTCAAAGGTCAGCCTTTTTGACAGCATTATCCTCGTGATTTCTCCATTCTGGAAGCAAAAGCAACCTGACAGGGCTTGTTGTTACAGAGAGAGCAGAGATTTTGAATTCCCCGGAGATGCGGGTGATGATCAAACAGGATCTGAGCTCATCCAACTTGCCTGGGAGGTTTGGCAATCATCCTGCCAGGGCTCTGGCTGACGATTTCATCACCCCACTCCCGAAAGCACAGTCGCCTGCTCACAGACTGATACGGCCCTGTTGCATTTGCCGGCGGAGGGTCGTTGTCCTCACGACGATCTCAGTGGTCTGACCTAAAACCTCCCAGGACTGGAATCTTGGGCAGTTTTGCCATTCTGATCTGACCCCTTCCCTTCCTTTGGCCCTTTCCCTCCTTTAATATTTCTTCCCTGGTACTTGCAAAATGGGGAGAGCCATAATTCATTCTTTTGATTTTTATTGCTGATTTCAACAAAACAAATTCCTAAAGAAAAACCACAAATGGTTTGCTTCTCCTAAGTCTTTGGAAAAGACTCCTTCAACATTCCAGGCTATTTTTATTTGGAGGCTTCTATTTATAACCCAGCAAGGGCTCATCTTAGCTTCCCTTGTTTCTGGTCTGAAATGTTAATAAGCAACAATGCTGTTTTGGGTTTCTCTGGCTCAACAACTGTGCCAAGGCCTGCCCTGTGCATTTGTTGCTGTTGTTAGTTGCAAAGTCGCGTCTGACCCATCGCGACTCCATGGACAACATTCCTCCAGGCCTTCCTGTCCTCCACCATCCCCCAGAACCCACCTAAGCTCACGCCAACTGCTTCAGGGACTCCATCCAGCCACCTCATCCTCTGCCCTCCCCTTATTCTTTTGCCGTCAGCCCTGTGCATAACCTCCATACTTTCCCAACAATCAGCTGTCAGGTTCTATTAGGAGTGAAAAGGTTGGTTTTTTGGAACAATGGGCTGCTGGCTGCATCCAATGAATTGGAATCAAAATGTGAAACAAATTACAGTGTGACTGTGGAGATTCTGAGATGGAGGAGGAGGAAGTAGTTATTTCAGGCCAGATGCTCACCAAGCCAGGCAGTTTCTGGAAACAACCGAGATGTCCAGCCAGTGTGAGGGATCTCTGAGGAATCAGACCAGCCCCCCTCCCCCAGCCCCATGGCAAGGTGTCAGCAGAAGCAGGAGGCCAAATTGAATTAGTGCATACAGCGAGGAGCCGTGCTCGCTTTCAGAAAGCTCCTCCTAAAGAAATGGGGTCCAGGCATATTCATACGTAGAGTTCCTCAAGATAAACACTCAATTGGGTTCAACAAACTGCTCTGTGCATGCTCAGAAATCCATTCTGGGTGATTTGTACTTGGAGGCCATAAAGAAGGTTTTGCAAGGAAATTGATCTGTGACTTGTGATTGCTCAAAGGAGGAAACTCAGCGCACAACAATCAATGCATTTATGACTGTGGCAACAACCTTTGGGGGTGCTGGGAACTGTAGTCAAGCAAATCTGAGGGGACACCCAGTTGGGGAAGGCTGCTTCATGCCTTCCGGTGAAATCCACAAATATGGGATTATTGGTGTGAGGAAATACATTTTTCAGGGCGCTGGGTGACTTTTTTCCCCAGGAGGAGCTCTTTCCATGTGATAATGCCACCATTCTGATGTTAACCCATATTTGTGGAGGTTGTAACCATTGAAATGGGGTTGGAAAACCTGACATTTTAAACAGTTTACCTGGAATCATCATTATGAATTCTCCAAATCATAGTTATCAGAAGTGTAATCCTCCCAAAAACGTTTTCTCCAAATGGTAAGTATGTCTCAGTTGAAACAGATTTAAAACACCTTGTGGCACAAGTGACTGAGGCTGCCAGTAACCTTCCAAACAGAGATCCTGTGGAGGGAAACATCAGTTGTCTACATGACTTGCCCCAGAGTGTGAAGAGGGGAAGCTGAGGAATAGCCAGGAAACTTCTCTTCCTTTCCCTGGAACGCCCACAAAAGCAACCCTCAAAGCTGTAAGGGCCAGGATGCGGGTGGTGGCTGGACAGGCAGAACAGTGGGGCCAGGGTGCTGGTGTGAAGCCAGGCCCTGCAGCTTAGTAGGGCTAGAGGCTGGCGGCGTGGTCAGCAGTCCAGGGTCAGGGTCAAGGTAGCAGGCAGTCCAATGTACAGGTGAGAGAGAGAGCATGGTCCAGAAGCAGTCCAGTGGTTTTATGCCAGGGAAGCAGCCACATAAAGGTGGTCCAGACAAGAGGGGGCAGGAGCGGGGCAGGAACAACTGGAGCAAGTGAGAGTGCACAGGAGCAGAGCCGGAGCAGACTAGGCCATGCAGGATCAAACAGGAGCGAGGCAGGAACGGCTGGAGCAGGGCTGGAGCAAGGCAGGGACGGCTGGAGCAAGGCAGGAATGGCTGGAGCAGGACTCAGAGGTGCAGGGGCCAGAGCACAAGGAGTCACCAGGACAACTTGCATTGCCAGGGTAAAGAACCGCAGGGCCAGGAAGCCTTTTATGCTGCTCCTCAGGACCTCTGGCTGCACTGCATAATTGCTCTTCAGTTGCTCCCTGCAAGAGTCTGCAAGGGTAGCCCTGGCTCCACAGGCACCTGCAGGGTCACTCAGGCCCTGATCTTGACAAAAGATCACTTTTTCCTCCTCAGAGACACAACCAGCACTGTCCCTCCTATGCCAGCTGGAAGGTCTGGAGAATCATAAAATAGTAGAGTTGGAAGGGGCCATGAAGGCCATCAAGTCAAACCAGCTGCTGTTGCAAGATTACCCCATCCCACTCAGATGGCTGTCTGGTTTCTTTTTTGAATGTTGCTAGTGTGGGAATGCCCACAACCTCTCTGGGCAACAGGTTCCACTGTCACATCGCTCTGACAGTGAGAAACTTTTCCTGATACCTAGCCTGAATCTGAGTTGTCACAACTTGAGCTGATTATTCCGTGCCCTACACTCTGGTATCATCAAGAAGAGATCTTGTCCTTCCTCTTCACAACAGCCTTTCAGGTACTTATAGAGGGATATCATGTCTCCCCCCACTCCCCACCAGTCTTCTCTTCTCCAGGCTGCACATGCCTGGTTCTCTCTGTCTTTCTTCACAGGGCAGTGTTTCCAAACCATGGATCATTTTTGTCACCCTCCTCTGGACCCTTTCTATTTTTTCTGCATCATTCATAAATCTCGGTGCCCAGAACTGGACACAGTATTCCAGATGAGGTCCAGCTAGTGAGGAGTATAGGAGAACTACTACTTTTCATTATTGGAAAGTAATGCTTCTATTAATGCACCTGCAAAATAACATGTTCCCTTTTTTGTAACTGCATCTCATTTTTGGCTCATACTTAGCCTGTTGTCCACAATTACTCTAAGCTGCTTTTCTTTTTCAGTTCTGTTGAGCCACATATTCCTCATCTTATGTTTGATTTCTTTTTCTGGGGTGGAAGGCTTGGCTCTTGTCCCTACTGAATCTCATTCTGTTGCTTTCAGCCCAGCATTCACCTTTAATCAAGGTCACCCTGGATCTTAATTTGCTATTCCATCTAGTTTTGCATCATTTGCAAATCTGATCACCTTTCCTTGTACTTCCTCATCTAAATCATTAATAAAGATGTTGAAAAGCATGGGCCCAGGACTGAGCCCTGTGGCATCCCACTAGGTACATCCTTCCAGTTTGAGAAGATGCTTCAGTCCCATCCTTGGACCGAGTTGTCAGAGTTAGATCTGGGATTCCTCAGTCTCCTGTGGTCACCTAGACAGTGTCTAGAGGCCATAGGACTGCACCTTTAAGTAGGTTCTGAAGAAACTGGATTATTCATTGTGTCAAACATGTTTGCAAGCTAGACATAGGGACTGAGATAAAACAGCAAGGAGAGGACAGTTCTTTTTAGAAAGGTTTATTTTAACCACTTAGGTATAAAAAGTATACAAAACTATGCACAACACTTTGCTCAAAAACATTTATAGAAAATTTATAGACTTTCCTTTGCAAATAGGTTACCCCTTTAGTATAAAACACAACAGATTTTAAAAGGGTGCAATCCAGTGCAGTTTAGACATGGCTTCCCAGGGAATGCTGCAGGTCCCCCCTCCCGCCCCCCATGTAAACTGGCTTAGCAATATCCCTGAGTGTGAGGTGCCCCCATGATGAAATATCCACACACAAGCATGTTAAAAAACTGTCTGGGGAGAAAACAAAATATGTTTATTGGCATATATATATACTCTAGGTAATCTTCAAAACCCCATAGATTATCAGCTCAAGTAAAAACAAGGGCACTGCTAAGGGTGCAAAATCCCAGGAGGGGGAGGGGAACACTTTATAAAGGTGTATTTGGGAGCAAAATCCCAGGGGGAAAATACAGCAGGAACTTATAGCTGCTGCAGCCTCTCTCCAATGTAGCAAGTGGAAGAAAACCTGTCCATCTCACTCCATACTGACAAAGCCTCTGCACCATTCTCCCTTAGGCTTAGTAGTTTGGAGCTTATGGAGAAACTCACAACCTAAAAATCAAAAATCTAACTATCCTAAGTGTGAGAGGTCAAGTGATCCCTTTGATCCCTTAGATCAAAATGCACGCAACACACAGGTGCTCAACCCTCCCAAACATCCCTTCCCAAATCGTCTACTCTTTGTTGTCCCTCCCACTCCCATTGACTATTGTGTTCCACACTGAATAGAATACAGTGGTACCTCGGCTCACGAACTTAATCTGTTCCCCTACTCTGTCGCAACCCAAATTGGTTGTGAGCCAAGTCAAATTTCCCCATAAGGTTCAATGTAAATAAGGTTAATCCATTCTGTAAATATTTTTTAAATCACAAAAATTTGAAACAAAGTAACAAAGAACGACAAAATAGCAAAGTACAGTACAGTCGAGAACACTCTCCTAGGTGGGCGGGGGGAAGGTTACTGTTTGGGGGAAGAGTCCAAACGATGATCGTGCGAGAGCGATTGTGCTCGGGGAGAGGGGGGAGATGGCCGCGATCGCGATCGTGTTCATGCGGCAACATGGCTGCGATCGTGGTCATCACCCAATGTGGAATTCGTGAACTGAGGCAAAATGTTTCTGAAATTTCAGTTTGCGGCCCAATTTGGTCATGAACTGAGGCGTTCGTGAGCCAAGGTACCACTGTATCTCCATTCTTACAGAGACAATTAATATATCCCAGCTCACTGCAATCTGCCTGATTTGTCACAGCAGCAGCTGAACTAACCTATGTGGAGCTGCATAAGGAGACAGGCCTGTGGGGGACCCTGCTACCTGACTGCGAGGGGCCCTGGTGACAGAGTATCAACCCTAGCCCTAACCCTTAAGTGATCAGGTGAGTTTGGCAACAGGGCCAGGACCCTGCGACAGGGATCTCTTCCCAAAGTAACAGTAAAAGGTAAATTAACAACTCCAAATTATTTCCCCCCTTCTCTTAATAATTAATTAATAAATAAATAAATACAATGAAACAAAACAAATCTAATAACAACTATTGAACCATAACCATTATAAATGTAGAAAGCCAGCATGTAGCCCTTAGCAAGGCAGCATAACAGCAGCAGCATAAATGAGCCCAGACTGAGCCTCCTTCGTGCTGCAGACAACGGTGTGTCTACCCAGAGCCTTCCTCGATCTTCTGGACTGGACAGATTTCTTCAGCAATCCCCTTGGACCTCTATTTTGCATGCCCCTACCTGACCTGGATGCTAGGCACAGGAAATGGTACAGCTTGACTCAGGTACTTTGACGTTACCGCAGTCTAGACTTAGCACTTGGCACATAAGCTGAGCCATCCTGATTGTAAGGAAAGCGAAGCCTCATGCCAGCTGGGCTGCACAGGTGGGTGCCCACCTCTTGCTTCCTGAGAGCCACTCGGAATCTGGAAAGGCCAGAATGCTGAGAGGGACCATTTCCATATCCTTCTGGGCTAGGGAAACATCCAGAGAATTCACTTGCATCGATTTTACCTTTAGGGCAGGAGTGACTGGGACAAGCAACTCACATCTTTGAGAGGAAGCTGGGAGCAGAAAAGGGAAGGAGGCAGTGAGGGGAAAAACTGGATTCCAGTCATTAGCCCTGTTAGCCCAGTGCTCATGCTGAGGTTGACATTACCACCACTCTAGGGCTGCAACCCTAGTGTGAAAAGTTTGAAAATAGACTTTATATTATTAATTATTATTATTAATAATTATTATTAATTATTATTACTATTATTATTTACAGCCCATTAGCATTGATGCAGTGCAATAAAAACAAAATAAAATATAAAATATAAATAGCAATATAAACGTAACAACATTTCTCTGTAAATTTAAGGCCCAATTTGGACAAAAGTGGTTCGTATCTAAAACAGTACCCACCCCCTCGAGGGTTACTGGGAGCACTGGACTCTCGCCAGAGAAGTCAGTCTCGGGCTGGCAGTGAAAGGATAGCAAGGTTGGCACTAGTTTTGAGCTTCAGCAGGGAGGTCATTCCACAGCATGGGGGCTGCAGCAGAGAAGGCCTTGGAGCTGGTGTCTGGAGGAAGGCCTTAATGTTGAGCACAGTGTCCACATAGACTGGCAGTGCTTGGAGGGGCAGTTCTTCAAGTACTGTGGCCCTGAGCCATGCCAATTTCTCTGCCTTCCTTAAGACCAGGGCCTTGAATCAGGCTCAGAAGCATACGGGCAACCAGGGCCAGCTTTGCTTCCCGTTCTTAATCTGGCGGCTGCATTTTGCACAAGCTGCCACTTCTGAAAGGTCTCCAAGGGCAGCTCCGCACACTGCAGTAGTCCGGCCAGTAGTCTAACTTGGGTGTGTGTGTGTGTGTGTGTGTGTGTGTGTTGTTACTGATTTCTATATTAAAGAGCCAGCCCAGCCTAATGAAGACTTCCATCAGAAAGCCTTTTATCTGTGCCTGCTTGGAAGGAGGAGCCAATCAACCAGCTCTCAGAGCTAGCGCTGGGCAAGTAAGCTGCTCCTCTCCTGGGGTCCCTTCCTCCACAATGCTATGACTCTCTGGCTGGAAGTCCAAAACAGAGGAACTTGCGCTACTCGCTGCAGTTACCCATGCCCAGCGCAACAAGCGGGATGACTGCGGTGTACTTTCTCAGCACCTGGCAGCCCTGCTGCTTCTTGGCAAAGTGCTTTGTGCCTGAGCTGTGGCCGTAAGTCACGTCCACGTGGTTGACTTTGTACTTGGTGCACAGCAGGCACGTGAGGTTGGCCAGGAGCCCCCGTGCCGTGTTGGTGGTGTTCCTGAGGAGCTTCAGCAGGTCCTCTTTGTCGTTGCCCAGTTCTCGCTGATCTTTGGTGATGTTGCCCAGCGAGGCGTTGAAGAAAGCGCAGATCTTGTACAGTGCTATCAGCTTTTCTTCTTCCCCGCTGGTCCGATTGTCAAAGGAAGGGAAGCTGCTGTCAGGCTGGCAAAACACGTTCAGCTCCTCCTTGTTGGTGAATGGCATGCCTTGGTGTTTCAGCTGATTCGAAGAGAAATAGAGAACTGTTAACCAATGTCGGCACATGCGTCGGTTTTCCAAATGCAGGGTCTATGTGGAATAAGGAGTCCATGTCCTCCCTCTTCTGAGTTAATTTCTGACTTTGGGACCTTCCTGTCTCTCAACCCACATCGCACAGATTTTCCAAAGTGGGGACCTTTGGAAATTAAACACTCTGCATGTGGGGAAGTACTTTGGGCTGAGGGCTGTCTGATCTTGTTCTGGGCCCTTACTGTTGAGAGCTTGAACTCGCCATACCCAGAGTGTCCTATCCAAGAGGCAGGGTTGTCCTTGACCTCTGTGGTTCAACCCCACCCCCCATCTCATGGCCAACAGCCTCAGATCCTCCCACCGTTCAATGAGCAGCAAGAAGTTGCTTCAATCTGAAGGCCAAAACTCTATGCCCCTGGAGTTTCCAAGTCTGTGACAAAGTTGGATCAGCCCTCTTTACGGCGGCTGAGTAAGCCAGGCCTTCCCTTGTCATGGGGATACTTGAAATTGGCTCTTATCCTTCTTTTGTCTTCTGGAATTGGTGCTAGTCCCTTACTTTGGTGTAGAATGCCAGGGAATTGACCCCTAAGAGACATTCTGGTCTCCTTTTCTAGATCCCCTTCATGCCATGAGCTATACGATTTCTGAAGACTTATGCCGTGGGATTTTCTATTATTTAGAGAAACTATTTTATGCATGTTTTTAAAGGGATGATTTGCACTGAGGCATATAAAGTGGACACGTCCTATAGTGGCTTGTTTTGCTTGGCAGTCAATGATTGTATTAAATTTTGCATCTGGGATAATGCTGGATGTCCACACATTTCAAATAATATTTCTGGGAAGTGAAGATTCATGCACAGACAGAAGTGGACTTCAAGAGACACACATGCCAAACATGGAAGCAGAAACATCATCCACTTGTCAGTGGACTGAACTTCTCACAGCTCCTGCTACATTTGAGCATCTCTCCCCCAGCTTCCAATTTCTTATGGAAGCTTGTTTAGCTATATCAATTGCTTCTATGGCTATATATAGCTGAAATTGCACCAGAACAACTTCCTGGGAAATGAGAATTCTGGGAACTTTCTCTTATTTTATATTGGTCTTAAGCAAACGGCGCATAAATTTCTGCTGAGACAACTGAACTCAGAGAGAAGGCCTTAGAACAAACATCTTGTGACCTTAGTTTTGCATTCCTCATTAACCCTTGCGAGTTTCAATATCCTCTGACCTGATACACTTCGCTTCAAGTTCATCTCCTTTGTAATGTTCCAGAGAGTACAAAACCTACACAGATCCCCAGGTACACAACCAGAACATTCCCTTGGAATGTTTCTCCATTCTTCCAACCCTCTACGTGTGTTTAGGCATTTCATGAATCAGGGGCAAGTCATACAACTTGGACACTATGCTCTGCTTTGGAGAATTGTTGTCATGTGCAAGATAAATGTTAAGCAAATGTTATTGGTCTTGGTCTATTATTTCAGTCGTGCTTGTTTAAAATTCTTCATAGGACAAAGCCACTCTGCCTAGTGTCATTTTTAAGCAAGTCTTGGCAGATCTGACAAATCTTTCCCAAAATCCTTCCCACCAGGAACCTTGCTCAGCAATGAATTTCCAAGTGACCCCTCTTTCTCCAAAAAGTTCTTTAAGCTTTTATCACCCTGACACCAAAGTTCCTTCAGTCTAGATCAACTCCTTTGAAGGTTTTGGCATTATCAGAATATGCAATCTTGCACAGCCCACATCTAGCAACATGTACTTTTTAGTGCTAAGAGAAAAATTCTTTCCTTTCATCTGAAACGAATTTCATGTGAAGCACAAACAAAGAAGAAATGCTCCCCCTGATAAATTATTTGCTGCCCTGTACAGAGGCCCAGTGAAGTCTGCTCCAGTTACTTCTAAAGGTGGAGCTTCTAGGAGTCCATCTTTGGGTAGGGGAGAAGCGGCTTCTCTTCCTGGTTGGGCTTAATGCCCTCTGCATCGTGCCCACCTTGAATGGCAGCTTTGACCAGCTATGCCACGTTTCCTCTGCAGAGCCCCTCTCTTAGCCATCTGGAGAGTTGTGTCTCCAGCAGGCATTAGTCTTTCATGCTGACATTGTACCTGTCGTTCTGTGAATTTGTGCATTGGTGGCAGCATCTGGGGAATGCAGCTTATCGAGACAAAGCTGATTCCAAATGGAACGTCTCTCTTTCTTTCCAAACCAGAAAAGCTGCCTCCACCTTTGCATTGCTTCACCTGGAACTTTTGACATTTAGCAGTTGGTCCACCCTCATGCTCTGTCATTGGACTAATGATGTTCTCAGTTCATTCCCCAAATGTGAACCTGTCTGGGTCTTGGCCACTGCAGGGCTGATTTCTGGGCCCCACAGCCTTGGCATCTAAACGACAAATTCCAACCCTACCTTCTTGCACTGCTGAATCAGAATCCAAGTCCGAATCCCTTGAAGGTTCTTATGGGAAGAATGAGCCTGATCCCTAGCCAAGGATCATGACCGTCTCCACTGGATTAGCTGGCCTTTTGCCCACATGGGCTTCACCCCCTGCCCCCTGCCTTTGAATCTTTCTGCCTGAGGGTTCTTTGCCTGACATCAAATACTCTCTTCTCCCCTGTTCATTTATCTCTTTTTACAAATGGGATGCCCTTAGGAAACAAGACCCTTTAAACAGACACAGACTTGAGAGCCTGTTTGTGCATCTTGTTTGCTTCAGCCCCGTGGGACTTGAGCCTCAGTACACAGCACCCCCTCTGTTTCTGGGCTGCAGTCTGTGCACTTGCGTGTGCAGATATCTGTGCCAGGACTTACATAGACATCAAAGAGTTCCTGAGCTGATGCATTCAAGCTTGCAACCTGGCACTGGATCTGATGGAGGATCCTGGTTTGATTACTGCACGGCCGGATGTTCTGACACATGGAGCTACGCCTGCTCCGCAGAAGCGCTTTCCCGGACACCAGTCTGCAGTGGACAGTCAGTAGCAACGACACCACTCCTGTTTGGAACAAAAAGAAGCCGTGAGAGGGTTTCTCTCTGGTCTGCAAATGCTCTGCCAGGCCAAGAGAAAGAAGACACCTTCAGGTCAAGGAATTGCAAATATGATGCTGTAGCAGCATGAATAGCTAATTTTGAACTGCGCATTGGGGTGGTGGGGGGAGAAACCATGATGGAAAGTAGCCTGAAAGAACCTGAAAGAGGGGACAGTGGGTGGTGGCAGCTGCAGGCTTTGGGGGCCCTTCTCAATGAGGGCACCCATGGCAGGTGTCGTGTGGTTCTTGGGCGGTTTTTAACTGCCAGTTTCAGTGGTCCTTTTTGGGGACCCAAAGACAATAGACAAACATGGATAAAGATTACAGGGGATGATTAGTGGACTGTAGAAGAGAGATAATAAAGGCGAGGAAGAAACAGAGGTCAGTCTTTTATCTCATCTGCTGTCAGAAGCGCCTCACAGAAAGACAGCGGGGGCACTCATGGCCAGCATGTGGCACTTCCCACAGCTTGGTTCTGCTCTTAGGAAGACCCCCTAACCCTTTATGGGCTTCTAGGGTCCTCCATAATCATGATTGCTCCCATTAAACTAGGCAGGATTAAGACCTAACTAGAGGGGAAAGCTTCTTAAAGGAGAGCTGCATGCACGGTTAAGACAGTCCCATAACAGGGCTCGGCTGGGGTCATCTGGTGTTACATTCCAGTTGTCCAAGGGGCTATCCAGAGGCACCTGATCATATCTACTTCAAAACCCATGTAACCCATGAGGAAGAGCTGTCTAATCAATTGAAGTACAACCAAAAGATAACTGAGTGACCTTCCCTGGTCTTGGCTGACACTTAGATTTAATCCAAGACTTTTGGAAAACACTTTGAATTAGCACATTCCTCACGGGGAACTCTGAGCTTCATGAGCTCGTTACTGCTAGAGATAGACAGCAAAAGCCCTAACAGAGAGGTGAAGAATGGCCATCCACCACAGCCTTCTCATGATCACAGGGGCCTCCTGGCTTCTTCCTGTGCATCCGGTCTGGTTTGCATGCCATAATAACCTGCAGCTCAGACTACCTGTCACATGAACTGAAGATGTAAGCAGAACAAGCAGGCTGGCAGGGAGAAAGCCAAACAGCATGATGGCTCTTCTGCTCTAGTTTCAACACCACCATTGTCTGTGCCAGAGTGGTATGCAGGGGACATGAAGAAAAGGAGACTCTCCATGGGCTCTTGTCAGTGCGACCCTGCTAGGCTGTGGGCCCTAGGCAGGTGCCCATCCATGCCAGTCCTTGCCAGTGCCCGTCCTGTGAGGTGGGATGCATTACATCCACAGCTCTTGTGCTTAAGAGGTGCAGGACACAGGTGCACAGGCAGGCAAGGAAGTGCCCATCCATTGGCCCCATGGGCAAAAGTTACGTACTTCTTCTATTACTGTTTCTGTGCTGTCCAATAGGCAAAGTTCTCTCAATTAATTCTGAGTACTAAAGCCACAGGGCCACACATGTTTACAGAGAACTCCACCCCCTGTAATCGCTAGCATTTTCCTGCAAGCCCAAAAGGGAAGTCTGTCTAAGCATGCATAGCATTGCACTTGGGTGTGAAAACATAAGACATTAAAACTAGGGGCAAATGATACCTTTCGCTCCCTGTTGCCCATTTTTCCAATCTCAACTTCAGTTCATTCCAAAGCTGGAGTATTTTTCCTCATCTCCACTGCCTCATTTGAAAGAGTTAAGGAAAAGGTTTGGCCTTATGACGACATTGCCCAATTCCATTGCAACAAGCAAATATGAGTTTGTTTGCCAGGATGGAAAGGAGGCAGCATGCCCAAATCCATGGACACACCAAGACATATGTTTGGTTATGCATGTTTTGTAAATTGTTTTTTGAGAGTGTTATGCTAATCACACCATATATAAATGCTTTAAATCAATCAATCAATCAATCAATCAAATAGGCAGGACTGATTCGCAGTTTCTTTGGCATCAAACCCAGGCTGGTCACCAGGTGTATACTCCGCGGGGAGCTTTGCTCTGGCCTCAACACATGTGTAGCTGCATATCTATTCCAACAGTTAAGCGCATGCAGTCCACTTCGGTGTGACCAAAACTTCCATCCTTACTGAAACCCAACATAAGCCATACAGGATTATTGTAATATGGAGCAACTGAGGCTGAGGAACAAAAGAGTGAGCTGCACTGGGAACGGATTATAATCTACCCATCCTGCGGACTGGGCACCCATGGAGATCTTGCTTGGGCACCCGCCAGAGGCCCAGAACCCCGCAGGTGCCACACGGAGGAGAGCCTTTTGGAGTTGCTCCTCTTCCCTGCTGCAACCCGCCTCTTTTCCTGCTCCTCACTCTGGCCGAGACAACAGGGTGACACGAAACAGGGACGGGGTTCCATAGCCTGCTTGCTCTCTGGCTTTCTGCCCACCAAGCAAGCAAGGAAAAGCACATGCAGTCTAGAGCAGCAAGAGGCACCCAGCCAGAGGAGATTTTCTTCCAAATGGGGAAGAATAGGATAGGAAACCTTCCTGAGAAAGGAAACCTTCCCAGGGGCACGGCATCAGTGGCATCTAAGGACAAGCCAAAGGGGGCAACATAACATGATGCCCACCTGGGCAGAACAGCCCCTCCGGCTCACCCAGCCTCTCCTTTTCAAATACTCATTGGCTGTGTTCTGGGCTTGCCTCTGCAGATGTGCCTTTCAGACTGCAACGTGGGAAGCAGCTCCTGTTTTGTTTTCATGCTTGCAGTTCCTGAAAACAGCACACTCTCACATTACACCCCTCCTCCTTTCCCCTGGATCCCTCCCCGCTGTGCACATTCCTCTCCCTCTGGCCACCCACAGCTCGCAGTCTCCCGTACTGATTCAGGCGGCCCTGCCTAGCAACGTCACCAGAATTTCCCCTCTCACATCGCCGCATTCCCAGATTCCGTAACTGCTGGGCTGAACTTGCTCCGATATGCAAAGCAGTGCCTAGCAGGAACGTCTCCAGTTCGGCCTCTGAGGAGGGAAGGAAGGATGGAAACGTGGTGTCTTCTCCTATTGCTGTCCAGACTTTTTGCTATTCTGGGATTTGGTCCACGCCGTCTGTAGCCTGGGTTTGCCTATACTGATTGGCAGTGGCTGCCTACAAGGAGTCTTTCCCAGCCCCCTGGAGATGGAAACTGGGACTTTCTGCCTGCACTTTCTGAGCTAAGCCCTTCCCCTAGAAAGGAAGGCACCTGGCACCTGCAGTGACTAATAGGAAGTCACCCTTTCCTATTCCTTTGAGCACCACAACTACCAAGCTGAGAACGCAGTGAGGGATGCACTGAGACAGGGGAGATGCAGGAATGCCAGGCCTTCTGGTTTGGAGAGGTTTGGGATGTGGGATGGAGTGGAGGACAGGACAAGAGGATGGGAAGAAGAAAACTTAGCAAGGAGAGACAAGCAAGGCAAACAGTGGGAATCTTTTCAAGTAGTTCTTACAAATCTTGTCTTGCTTGTTCTTACTGCCGATAACCCACTTTAGGAAAGCAGAGTAATAAAATATGTACCTTGTAACCCTTATTTAGCATAACACAAATTTAGATAAATCTGAGCCAGAGGGGACAAAATCTAAAAGTCCAAAATAGGTAAAGTTGGATAATTTCTTATGGAGGACCCAAAACACACCTTCCTCCCTTGTGTTTTGGGTTTCTCTGTGTGCTCAGATGAATACTGTCTTCAAGCAGAGCTGGTTCATCCCAGCTGGTTTGGAAACATTTAGGTTTCCCAGATGCTGACTTTGAATAAATACATGTGCCTAATTGAGCTCCACTTCCTAGCATTTGTCAGCAGCCAAAAAGAAGGAAGAAACATTCAGAAGTTCTTTGCAGGCTGTCCAAAAGGGCAGCGATGAAAATGGCACACTGCCCAAATGCTTGCATGAGAAGCGAACAGAAAGCGCTACATTAAAGATGAGATGAGTGACACTCTGAGCACTCTGAGCACTATAAGCACAGAGCTACCTGTGAAGAAGGCAGAAATTAAGATTCAGAGAAAGGTGTTTACCTGCTAGGACGGCCTTCTCTATAAGTTGCATGCCTGGATGACGTAACAGAGATGGGTGTTGGTACTCCCGGGTGTACATTCAAAAAGTGGTGTTTATGCTAGGGGATGTCAAATGGTTTATATACTGTAGAAGCAAGAAAGGAGTGTCAAGTGACTCGCTGAAATACTGAGATCATGGGGGTGCCCGCTCCACCCCCCACACCAAAGGTCTTACTAAAATTTAGATTTATCTAAGGAAGCAGCCCACATCTGCATAATTGACATCATAGGGGCCGTCCCTACTTTTGAATCAAGGATTAATTCCAGACCAACCAAACATTTCCAAGGGGTGGGCAGTGAGACAAAAAAGACCAGAAAAGCCCCAATACACAGCATCATTTGGAAACTATCAGGGGAGGAATCAGTAAAAGGAAAAGGAGTTTCAGTGGCAAGAAATGAAAGCAAGAAACTCTGTGTGTGTGTGGCCGGGGGTGGGGGGGGGGGCAGGTTCTCACGACAAGACAAGCAACGGTGGTTTCCTTACCTCATCTCTGCCTGCTATGTTATCCAAACCCCTTTGTGGTATTTCAGCATAGCACGTCTGGTTTTGAGAAACCACGAACTGTAACAACGGTCCGCTCCCTGATTTATCTGTTTCACAACTCCTTCTTGTACACTCTGGGCTGGAACACACAACCCCAAGTGGTGCTGTGGCCGGAGCCGCAAAGTGTGTGGCCAGAGCACCTGACAGCCACCACGTGGCTCGCCAGCCAGGGTGTCCCTGCTCCTCCCCCCCTCGAGAACTGATGTGGGGCAGGAGAGAGGGGCCAGTGCGGCACAGTCGATCCTCCTGCCAGCACTCCTTCATGAGCAGGAGAAGTGAGAATCAGGTGGGCAGTGGGGCCAGGCTGGGGGCTGCCATGGCCCCTCGCTTGAGCAACGTGCCAGGTGGCAAGGTGTGAGGACAGGGAAAAGAGTTTGGAAATCCCTCTTTGGCAAGGTAGGGTGAAGAAGGGGTGGGGGGCCATGCCGCCATGCCCCAGCCGTGCCCAGCTGCCTCTCGCTCCTACTGCCGCCTCCCTTGCGGTACGTGGCCCCCCACTGCTTCTCGCCCTGCTGCAACTCCATCCTGCAGCGCTGCCCACCTGATTCCACACCTTTTGCCTGAGTGGGGATCAGGGGCACCCCTCCTGCTCCGTGACCCCCTCTGGAGCAGGACAGGAGGGTGCCGGCCAGCCTGGCCTCTCTGCTGCACTTCAGGTTGCAAGCTCTGCTTGTGCCACGAAGGCGGCCCGACCGCTGTGGTGAGGCCGGCTCATGGTCGCATCCCTCCCTGCGGCGCCTGGAGGACCTGGAGGGAAGACAGCGGTGGACCGCAGGAAAGCTCCCACGCTGAGCCCGATCGGTTTGCAAGCCCATCCATGCACGAGACACAAAAATGCGCACGGTGGAATCCACGCAGGGTTGCTTGTCCTGACCTGTGAACCGTCCAGGGTGTAAGAGAGGGAGGACAGAAAGCCTTTATTGCCCCCTGGTGGTTGCTTTGGAATCGCCACAAAACGTAGGCGACAGAGCTGACATTTGTTGAAATAGCACGACTGCTACTTCTTTAATGGGTGATTTTAGAACAGGGGCTTTTGAAGAAGTTTGAGAAAGCTTGCAGCTTGTTAAGTACTTTGTTAAATCTTAATTGTTCAGGTTGCCATTAAGATCGTCGTCTTGTTGGAGTCATACAAAAGATCGGCAAATGTGCCTGTAATACAAAGGTCAATTCCCTTACGGGCAGCTCGATCCCTGGTGCACAGTGCAGAGCTGAACTCCAGAATTCGCTTCCAGGGGATAGTGTGGTGGCCAGGAATTTGGATGGCTTGGAAGGGGAGTGGAGAAATGCATGGAGGAAAGCAGGCTGGGTACTACTACCCATGTACTAGTACTTTACTAACCATGGTTACTAAAAGGCTCTGTGTTATACACCGGTTGCTGGGGAACATGGGTCAGAGGGTGGCCTTGCACTCAGGTCCGATTTGTGAGTTCCCTTTTGACAGCTGTGTGAACAGGATGCTGGCCTGGGCGGCCCTTGAGCCAATCTAGCAGGGTTTGTCCTCCGGATGTATATTCTCACAGTAAATCTTGAACTCAGTGGGGCTAATTTCATATAAATGGGTTTAGGGCTGCCACCTTTAAGATGCTTTTTCCCTGGTCAGCTGGAAACAGGATTTTAATGATGCTTCCTCATGAGCACGATCATTATCACATTGCATTTGTATCCTAGCCTTTTTCCTCTGGCAAGGACCTCAAGATCCATTTTATCCTAACAACAACCCTGTGAGGTAGGTTGAGCTGAGAGTCTGCAACTAACCCAAAGTTGCCCAGTGAGCTTCATGGCCAAGATGGTTGCTGCAGGGGGACGACTCACTGGCCCCCAGCCCAGCACTCCCACCCCGTGCCACACTGACTGTCCACAATGCTCCACAAACCGTGAATTTTTTTTATCAACCACTTCATGGCTGCAATCCTTCTATATTGCTACCTAGAAAGCTGTCTCAAGTTAGTTAAAAGTTTGCTCCTTGAAATGTCTGCCTTCGTAATTATTTCTAATTTAAGATAGTTTTTCTGTCCTTCCTGGTTCACTACAAATGCCTTCTTCTGCGAAAATGCAATGAATAATAGCTAGGGAGTCTTCCATTTTTCCATGTCTAGACAGAGAAATACAGTGGTGATTTGGCTGAGATTTGCTTAGAAATTGCTCCAGGCAAGCTTCTCATTTCTCCCAGCCTTCCACTCGTTCATTTTAGGAAGACTTTGTGCCTTCCTACTTCTTCGTTTCCAAACCATCCAAAAGAGACTCCTCAGCATCAAGAGCAGAGCGGCCTACCTTGATGTGCAGCCTTCCAGATAGATTGGATGGCATGTCCCATCATCCCCAGTGAGCAAAACCCAGGTTCTTCTGCCATTGCCCGGACTTGCCACAAGTCAACTCAGACAGTTCAGGTCCAGTCCTGAGCCAGAGCGGTGATTCCACAGTGCCAGCTGGTCAGATGGCATGTCCAGGTTCCTGCTGAGTGGGATGAGCAAAGCAGCGCCCTTCTCCCAAGCACAGCAAGGCAAGATCGGGAGCCAGTGAAGTTCTCTGCGTTATATAGTCTACGGAGACCTCTACACCCCCCACCCCCCCGCCAGTGGGTGGGGTTGCACAACGGGCCACCAGCGCTCAGAGTCTCTCGATCTTCTGCCCAGCAGAGACGGTTAAAATTGCAACCTCGAGAAGTATTAGAACAGCCCAAGAGAGATTTCTCTCGATGTCTGCTAAAACAGGAAGAGCTCAAGCGGCCAGGCCAGCCCAGGCCAGGCCAGGCCAGAGCCATGAGGTTGCCCATCTGCAGTTACTGGCAGCTCTACAAGAGACAGAGCAGCCACCGCTCAGACGTGGATCACCGAGCCACTGTCTTCTCCATGTGGTTCCAAAGGAGCTATGGCTCTGTGCTCTGAGCCTCTCCTTTCTGATCATGTATCATTAGGGGAATGCATCTGTTTAATTGTCCTTTTCTGTCTGAGATATTTCGCCTGTTCGTTGCAAATCCTGTCTTCTACAACAATGCACAGCCACTTAGATAACTGTGCAACGACATGCATGCAAATGATGCACGGAGTTCTCCCCGTAGCATTTCAATCGCGCAGGGGAGCCAGTGTCGTTCAGAAGTGGCGGGACTGCATTGGGACTTGGACGACTGCGGCTTTCCTCCTCACTTGACCATGAAGCTCTGGTGGCTTTGGGCCAGCTTTGGTGCCGTGAAGTGCCTTGGCTTCCTCATAAGAAGGAAAGAGTCCGGGCAGAAACATCATAATGAACTGGATTCCTTGTCGTGCAGGGCTGGGGGGACTGAGATCAAAGGGGCACGGTCTGGCTCTTGGGTCATTTGTGCTGGTCACTGCAGAGCTCACCACATCCCCCCCCCCCCCCCGTGTCATGGGTTACGCAGGTAATGGTTGGAAACAGTCAGCTCTTGCCGTGCTGATTCAGAGGTCACTGCTGCAGAGAGGAAATATGATATCACCACTAGATCCTGGGCAAAGGAGAGAGCGCTGTCTCTGCCCAAGAGTTTGTGGGAGGGGGATTTACATGCACAGAGGAACCAGGAAAATCGGGAGGCGCCACTCACCAAACACTCACCGGCTTGGCGGCTGAGTGCTGAAGGGGAGGCAGGAGGCGCAGGGATTGCAAAAGGCTGTGTGCGCTTGTGGGCAGACGCTCGATTACAGTGTGCAAGTGCGTGCATGCACCACTGTGCTTGTCATCTCACTTGTGGTCAGTCACGGATGCTGGAGATGGAGCAGGGCGCGGGAGCTGATGGGACACCTGGTCTGGGGCGCAAGGATTCAGGGAGCCAGCCAGCCCAAGCCTGCTTCTAAACCGGGGAGAGAGCGTTGCTTGGCACGAATGCGCGTCCTTAAGTGAGCCGGCCTGGCGCATTTTGCCCCACGGGGAGTGACTTCCTAGGGTCTTTGCGGCAGTCTGTCCCGGCACCTGGTCATTTTGCTCACCCTTCCCCAATGCCCGGTGCTCTGCAAATGTGTTGGGGACACACAGGTGATTCCCATTATCCCCAGCCAGCGTGCTCCTTGCTACAAGGTATAGCCTGTCTTGAGCACCTTTTTCTTGGTAGGGCGTACATTAAAAATGGGCATAATCTTATCCCTGTGTAGTGGAATCCTGCATCTCAGAGCGTCAAATTCATGGGGCACTTGCTTCCCACTCAGGATGGTTTAAACTCTTGCCTGCTTGAGTTTGGCCACAATCCTTTGCGTGTTTAGATGGGAAAGGGTGGGTTGGTTTTTAAATGGAGTGTATGTTTTTTAATTTACTGTTGTAAGCTGCCCTGAGGCTTTATTGCGATGGGGCGGCATAGAAATGTTTTAATAAATAATAAATAAATAATAATAAAGGAGGCCTTCCAGTCCCAGCATGCTGGCTGGGGAATGCTGGAAATTGTAGGCCTTTTTCTGCCTGAACATGCATACAATTATATCTTTAAGAAGTTAAACTCCATATGTATTTATCAGTCACAATAATTGATCAGTCAGAACATTTAATTTTTTTTCCAGAGGAGTGGGAGCAATTTAAAGGAGGGGCAGTGCGTGTGCCGTTCGCTTCTCTTGCGTTCGACTCTAGTCAGCAGGTGTTGGAAGTTTTTGTATCATTTCTTTCATTTGTGGATAATTCTGGCTGTTAGGGAGAGGATTCTAGTTTTAAGTCCAAATAAGTTTTAAAAAACATTTTGTTGATTGCACTGTCGATAGGACTTGTTTGTTTGTTTTTGTTTTTAATTCCTATTTTACTTGTTTCCTCAATGGGTAAAAACTAAGATATGCCTAGATAACTTTCACATGCAGCTCTTCCATCCAATGCCAGCTAAATCTGAGATCAGTGTTGCTGAAAAGGAAGAATGCCACTAGGGATTAAAAGAAAAGTCTGTGACAGATTCACGTGAATCTGGATTTCTAGGGCTCCGACTGCTAGATTCTGCAGTTCGCTAGCTTTCCCCAAGCCATCTGCATCGATAGGCTTGTTTTGCAGTTTTGGGGAATTTGTGCTAAGATAGATTAGTGCAAGTATACAGTGATGTGCACTAATGCAAGTCGAATGAAATTCCAATTCACAAAAAAGCCTGATGTCATCACTGAGCATTTGGCAGAAGAAAACACACCTGGCAATCCATGAAAGACAGATGGGATGGACTTAACATTGGTACCTCCCTAAATGCTGCTCCGAGAGCTTTTCGGAATGGAAGTGACGCCATTTGCCAGAGCCTTTGGGACACTGATGGACTCTTCTTGCTCGGACAAGTGATATCGGTGATGGCGAGGCCTTCAAGTGTTCCCCTGATTTCTGACAGGTTAGCCTAGAGGCAGTTCGAGAGAAAGGGAAATAATCCCTGCAGGAGCTGGACACCCATTTCCTTTTGTCTGATGGAATTCCCACTTAGTAGAAAGGCTGGCGCTGCAAGATGGTTGGCATGCCTAAGTCAAAGCTCCAGGGCTGCCTTTCAGCCGGTCAAATATCTTTCAATGAAGCTCATCTGTGTATTTTACCGGCTGAGTCCATCCCTGCAGTCAAGCATTGCTGAATTTAAGGGCACCCAGGGGAACCATGTGTAGGAATGCCAAGCACATCTGCAAGCTGCCTGCAACTTTGGACTTTTCAAGTAGAGGGGCTATGAGGCAATAGGGCTGCTTATGATAACTTCCCGCACTTCAGAATAGAAGACTGTGTTATTTGTAACCACTGCTTGAGTAAACGGGCAATGCAGTCCAGTGAGTAAGAACAGTGTGTAGCAATGCAATGTAAGGTATTCGTACTTTTAAGCCTGCTATGCTACGAACACTTATGTGGGGGTAAATCCTATTGAAACCAGTGGGGCTTGTTTCTAAGTAGACATATACAAGATTATACACTATATATCATAAGAATACAGTTTCATGTGCTAAATAAGTTATGCATTGTTTTCCTGAAAGGAAATTAAACTCTATATAAACACACACAGAGAGACACAAACTCACGAGGCTATTTCAATTTCTTTCCAGATGTCTGCGTAATGTTTTTCCTTCACCCAAAACTTCAATTTTGCAGAAATGTTACATCTTAATTTCTATTAGCAGAGATACATGTAAAATCGCACAGTCACAGAACAGACTGCTAGTTGCCCATGTGAAAAGACTGAAAGGGTAGTATTGTCTAGTGGCTAGAGTTTCAGATTTGGTCTAGGTAGGCTGGGTTCAAATCTGCTCTCAGTCATGAAGCTCACTGGGTGATCATGGGTGGTCACACTGGCCACCCCATCTCTCTATCTTGCTTGTTCTAACCTACCTCACAGGATTGTTGCGAGATGAAGGGGGAAGGCTTCAATCTCACAAGCTTCTCTGAGTTGCTTGGGGGAATTCATAATGTGTCATTGCTCCAGCTCAGATCTTTCCTATCAGCTCAGTTATAAAACCAGATACATTCAGATGTATAAATGTACAACAAAGAGACATGTATCGACAAACAATTTTGAACAATCCAGAAAAATTCAGGACCTATTTATTAGCCCATCCTATGCAGCCCAAAGGCCCGAGAAAAGGAAAACCTCTTAACTGGGTGCCCAAATGAGATCGGTGTTGGCACCAGATGGCACATTCCTGCATTTGTCGTCTTTTTTACTGACTAGAAATAAAGCGCTGGGCAGCATGCGTGCATTTTAAAACAGGCACATTTCAATAACGTGTACAAGAATGCATACATTTCAAAATGAGGACATTTTAAAATGTGCAGAATTTAAAATGTTTGGAAGAATATGCCCAGGTGAATTTTCATTCCGAAGGGAAAAAATCCCAAATTCCATGATCTCATATGGACTTGGACTGGAACAAGCACCGCTGTGGAACACTTGGACATTTGGAAAACTTTGGTGACTATGGGCTTTGCTGAAGTGAATGCCCCTCCGGGCAACAAAATCTTGCAGTGTGGAAGGCTCCCATTCAGAGTGTCACTCAGCCAGCCGTACTCTTTCCCAATATATTCCATTTCCTCCGCCCCTGCAGCTTTCCGTTCCGTGACTACTGAGCATTCTTCCTCTAGAACATAGATGGTGTTTTTGCCATGCCTGGATAGGAACATGGGGGATAGCTTCTATAATATATATCAGTTTTCTGCAACCTGGTGCCCTCTGGGACTGTTGGACTCTGACTCCCATCCTCCCCAAATGGGGATGGTAGGAAACGCTCTCCAACACATCTGCAGAGCACCAGGTTGGGGGAAGCTGGACTCTGGGCTGAGTCAGACCAGGGACATGATACTCTGCTTCTGTTTGCACCTCTGGATCGTTATGGAGTTGTGCGGCGAGATTATCAGTGTACTTTTGGCGTCTGTAAGGTCAGCAGGCAGGGACAGGAATCAACTAGCCGGGAAGGGGATGGAGTTATGCTGTACAGATAATGCTCCTGCCCCCTCAGCCCCGCATCCAGAGGGGACTGGCTGGTGGAAATGCGATTGCTAAAGACACAGCTGTGCTAGGACCTGTGTGGTCTTTTGGTAAGGGAGGAAGGGATGTCTCCTCCTGGAATGGCTTGCATTTCATTTGCATTTCTCCCTGCAGGGAAACAAACGTTCTCCAGGTGTTCCGCTTCCAAGACTTGAGAAGGCATTTTATTTAGGGCTGCTGTGTTTGGATCTACTCCTCAGTTAAGGGAACCTTTGAACAGAACTACACCTACACCTACTTTGAACTACACCTTCCAGCATGCTTTGCTCCTGTCCAAACTTGCATAGGACTGTGCCTTAGATGTGTTGATTAAAACCTTTTGAATACCTAAAAAGCTGGTTTTATATATGCAATCCTTATCCAGAAAAAGTTGGAGTGGGCAAGAATATCAGAGAAGAAGCTAACAGAGGACATGCATGGTTCTTCCCAGACCAGTGCATGTTCTAAAAGAGAGGCAGTGAGGACAGGGCTAGAGGTGAAAGGTGAGGGGCCAGAACACCCAAAACACCAGCTTAGTTTAATGTAACTTTTCTACTATGATTATCACAGCCTTAGCAGGGATGTTTCAACTGTTTTGAATTTGGAAAATCCTGCACAGCAACCATGAAATGACCCAACGATTGGAGATTGGGAGAATGTGGCCAGGGGGGAGGGGGGGCAGCCACCCTGGGAATCCCAGAGAGCCAGAATTAACTGCTCCCCTCCCAGCCTGGGAGTCCATCTCTGAACTGCCAAGACTATTGCTTTAATCCATAGGTAGGGTTTGTGGAAAGTTCTTGAAAAGTTCATTTCTAGATTAATGGGCCCGTGGATTGATATTCCTACAATGGAGCACTGTATGCTTCTTAATCCCAGGACAGCTCTGATTTTAATTCTTGGGGGTTAAATCTTGAGATTATCCCAATGGCCAGATTCACTGATATTTTCTCTATGAATTCTGGAAAGGGCCGGCCTGAGACATGCCTGAGTTTCAATAGCAAATGGCACGCCAGCCAGTTCAAGTGCCCAAGGCCAACCACACTGGAGAGCCAGGGTGGTGCAGTGGTTAAGAGCCTGGGACTGGGACTCAGAGGATCTGGGTTTGAGTCCCCACTCAGCCATGGAGCCAACTGGGTGACTTTGGGCCAGTCACAGACGCTCAGCCCTGCCTACCTCACAGGGCTGTTGTTGTGGGGATAAGATGGAGGAGGAGAATGATGTAAGCTGCCTTGAGCCCTTTGTAGGAAAAGGGCAGGATATAAATCGACAAACAAACAAATGTTTTTGGTTTATGAGGCCAAAAATCCTGTAAGTGCCTCCACATCCCTGGCTATAAAAATGCAGTGGAAACCCGTGAAATGGGCAACAACCTCCTTCACTTTCATGTTACACAAAATCTCCCACCTGAAGCTGCTGCCTAACTCTTCCTAGCATGGATCCAGCCCTGTTTCTGGACGTGTGTCTCTAGTCTTAGACGTCAGCCATTTGCTATTATTATTTACTGCAATTCCTGATCTTGGCTTCAGTGACTCAATATAATGGGTTGAGTATGGACTGAGTGTGGGTTGTTGTCAGACCATGGTTCTCACTGAACTATGGGTTATCATGTTGTCCAAACACAGCTGCACTAACAACCCAAACCATCCTAACCATGAGCAGCCGATAAAGAGAACCCATGCTTTATCTGTGTGTTGCCAACTGTGGTTGTTCACCAAAGTCCAGACAACACAAAACCCACAGCTCAACAACAGTGCATGGTTCAGTAACAGCCCAAACTCAGCCCGTAAGTGTGAGGTGCTGTGATGTCTTCTGAACCCGGTTCTTGTGTTCTTCTGCCCACCCCTTGCATACATAACCTCATTCTCCTTCAAAAGAAAGGAAAGATGCATTTCTGCCAGCATTAAGCGCTCTTGGGAATGGTTGATTTCGCTAAGAAAGCTGCACAACCCAATCCCAGGCAAGCTTACTCCCAAAGAAGTCCCCCAAGTTCATGCAGGGTGATCCCCCAGGTCAGTGTGGATAGATTTGCAGCTGTAAAGGAAGTGCCCAGAATGCTTTGTTGGAATGAGTAGGACAGATTAATGCAGAACTGCCCAAAACTCAAAAAGGAGGCACCCCCTCAGATCCCAAGAGCTTTGCAGACATGGTGGATGCAAAGATGCAGTGGCACTGTGTTGAAATCAGTGGGACTTGTTAGTCATGATGAATATCAGTCCTATTAATTTCAGTAGGTCTCCTCTACATTCCAAAGAGTGCTTGATTCATAACCTGCTGTGCAACTCAGAATCCCACACATTCAAAACATGGCCAACACCACCAAATAATTCCAGTAAAAGATGCCACAGTACCTGTTTTGGATCTTCCCCATCTTGGAACCCAAGTACAGCAAGGAAGGTCTGCTCCAGCTCCACGGTCCAGTGTTTCGGGAGCTAGTGGGGAAATGTTACCTGAATCGCTGCCTCTGGACCTCAAGCGTCCTCCTGCGATGGACCTGGGACTGGAAGTGAGGAGGCGGGTGCACCAAAGGGAGCGCTCAGCTGCACTGTGAAGAGGCCACTGCCCAGCTGTCCAGAAGCGTGGAGAGGCGGGTCCTGCTGTTCTGAAGCGAGAATGTTGGATAAGCAGCCGCAGTCCTTCACCGGGAGGCCCTCCCACTCTGGGCCAGACCTTCAGAGCCCGGCGTCAGCGACTGCGGGGCTCGGGGAGCCACCAAGACAACGAGGAGCGTACAGGGCATCGGGTCAGGGCCAGGAGCAATCCTGGGGTGGGGGGACCTCAGGATGTGGAGAGTAATGCACACGTTCCCTTCCACCAGCTGCCGTCTAAAGGCAAATCTTCCAGGAGACTGACTCACGCACTGCTGCGGTTCTCCTTCTGCGTCCGGCCAGGAGGCTGCAGCCAGACAAGAGGGAACGACTGACTGGCTTTGATCTCATAATGAAACAGCAGCCCTTCCGAGGGACGTTTTGACTCAGAGAGGCTCCCTTTCACCTGGTAGTCGCGCCCGTGTGTGTGGCCCCTTTACTGAGGATGGCCCTCTCTTGGAAGGGCGGCCAGAGGAATGTGCTGCTTTCAAGGGGCTTTGCCTTTACCTGCTTTAGTGGTAGAGAGCCACTGGGGGGAAGCTGCCTATGCCCTGTGAGCACCTGGGCAGGTGGACGAGAAAGGTGTGCCGATCACCTGGCCACACGTGCACTCTGGGTTGAGATGCACAGACTTCTTTCTTTTGAAAATGGCTGCTTTGGACCACAGGCCAGTTTTATGCAAATCAAAGTCCCCTTTTCATTATTATCATTGATTATTATCAATTTCATTGCCATCCCGCCAAATAGCTCTCTGGGGGCTTTAGACAACAGAGGGGTGCATTGGTTTTTGGATGATGTCTTTCCCCTATTTTTGGACCACCCTTGTTGCGGCCTGCATCCTGGCAGAGCTCACTTTGTACTTCACAAAGCCACTGACATGGCAAGTGCAGAAAAATGGCAAGACCTGTTCAAAGGCAAGAGCGGGGGCTGAAGGGCTGAACCGGAATCAGCCATTCTGGTTCTGGCCACTTCTGGATGGGAGACCCCCGAACCAAAAGACAGAGAAGGAGGGATGTACTCCTTTTGTTTTGTCTTTAAGTCAGTTTTGCCCTGTTTGCAAACCCCGAACACCAAAAGGAATACAGTTCAGTATTTGCAATCACATTTGCAAAATGCACACTTTAGAAAAATCCACACTTCGAAAAGGGTATGTTTCCCAAAATGTGCATTTTTACACTGTAGTCTATGTGGATAAAGTGCATACTTTTTTAAAAAAATGCATAGTGAACATTTTTCCTGTTCAAACAGAAAGAAAAATGGATTGCAGATTAAAACTGAAGTGAGATGGTGGTGTTTGGAGAATATCTGCAAACTTGAGCATTGTTGATTTGTTGGAAAATGCATTAAAAATGTGATGAAAGGTAAGTTTATTTATTTAATTATTACATTTCTATATTGCCCATAGACAAATTTCTCTAGGCAGTTTACAAATGGTATAAAAACAATAAAATACTAACAAGAGTTTTTTTAAAAAATATAAACATTAAAACAGTGGAGGACATTTAAAAGGCAATTAAAAAGACCCAGACAAGAATAAAAGGCAACTGGCTAATTGTGTCAAGCTCTTGATTGAACAGGAAGGTCTCTAAAGCCTCTATGAAAATGGCTGCCTTGACCTGGCACTGAAAAGATGGCAAATGAGAGCCAGTGTGGCGTAGTGGTTAAAAGCACGGGACTGGGACTCAGAGGATCCGAGTTCTAGTCCCCGCTCGGCCATGGAGCCAACTGGGTGACTCTGGGCCAGTCACAGACTCTCAGCCCAGCCTACCTCACAGGGTTGTTGTTGTGGGGATAAGATGGAAGAGGAGATGTAAGCTGCCTTGAGCCCTTCGTAGGAAAAAGGCAGGATATAAATCCAAAAATAAATAAAATAAAATTCGGCACCGGGGGGGGGGGGGCAGGTGCTTGCCCCTTGCGTGCTACCCAGCAATCCTCTGCCCTCTCAGAGGTCAGCATCCTGCAACCTGTTGGCCCCCAGATGCCTTGAACTACAACTCCCATCATCCCCAGCCATCATAGCCAATCAGGCTGTCTGGGAATGGTGGGATTGGTGGGCTGACATTTCTGGGTTGGGGATAGGCTGTCATTTTATACGCTCCTGTAACTCAGCCATAGGCCATTTTATACACTCATTTTATATGCTCCTTTGTGTGTTCCAGGTAACTTTGCCCATTGGGTGGTTAGAAGTAGGGTGGTTAGAAGTTTGCCCTACAATGACTAAAAACAGGCCTCACCGCCCATCTGAGGACCCCCCTGGCCCCACCCACCGTCGGGGAGGAGATCAGGACCATCCCTGTCACTGGGAAGAGGGAGGCCATCCGAGCTCAGGCAGCCCATTTTGGAGCACTGCAAAATGGAGCAAAGCTTGTTTTTATTCTAGCATAATTATGATGCATTTACCGCTCGCCTTTCTGCCAAAGTTACCATGTTTCTTGATTGATTTATTAAAGATGCACAACACCTCCTGAAGTACATTTTTAAAAGCAAAAGTTTGATCGAGATGCTATTGCAATCAAATCAACCAAATAGAACTAATGAAGCCCAAATACAGCGTAAAATGCAGTATCCATTGCAGGAGTTAAAAGCACAGGATAAAAACCCCACTGAAGTGTTTCTAAAGCCTTTAAGGGTGCAGCCCTACATATGCTGAGTCAGGAAAAGGTCTCGGGTTCCCAGCATGCCCCCTCCAGCACTGCTGGGAGCTTCGGTCTGTGTCCCACCTTGGCTTGCAGAAGTTGCTCCGCAGGGCGCGCCCCGGAGGGAGCTTCGGGAGAAAGCCCACAGCTCTCCACAGCTGGCCGAGCAGCACTGGGTGCTGGAGGCCGTCCCTCTCCCCAGAGCATGCGCACAACGCTGCACCGCACCCCAAAAGTGGCAAGGGCTGCCAGGGCTTGGGCACTGGCCCCTTGCTTTCCTGCCACACGTGTGCGTCACCTGCCCCTTCCCCACACGAGCTGCTTGTCTTTTGCTTTCCTCATCCTTTCCGTCGGCAGAGGCCAGGGGCTGAGGTGCGGGAGGCTTGCGGTGTCCTCACCGCACTGCAGCTGGCCCTTAAACCCCAGCGAATCCAATGGGCGATGCTGGAACGTGGGTTCAGTGCCTCCACCCCCCGTCTCTTAAAGCAGCCTCCTAGCGTGACCAGCTGCGTTGGCCAACCCCTCCTCTCCATCCCTTTTACCTCTCTGTGTGTGTCCATAGGGCAAGGGACAGGATCGGGCCCAGGGTTAGTCCTGTCTCTGACTCGACTCCGGTGCGACTGTGCCAGCCTGCTTTTGAATGGGCAGGCAAGGCACATCCCCTTACCAAAGACCTCCTCTAAGGGGAGATCAAAGCTGCTAGAACCAGTTTGTTGATACGGATCAACACCGCTGCCTGAAGGTTTGGGCCATCCTTGCGGCGCAGAGATGCAGCCTGCCGCAAGGAGCGGCCATACTTCAGCACTGACTGTCATAACAGTGTTTCGGTAGCCGCAAAGCGCCCTCTGGGCACTCAAGGCCCATCTTACCAGGCTCCCAGGGACCCTGAGGTTTGCTCGAGATAAAAATCTGGAGCAGGGGTGGGGCAGTCCAAAGGAGATCAGTGAGGACTAAGTGCATGCTTAGTCGTCACAGAAAGTTGACTGACACTGGAGGGAGGGAATGGAAAACAGGGGGAAGGAAGGGGTGGGAATAGAGTATCCTGGAAAGGGGAATGCTCCCTACCTGGAACCACAACACAGTCTCTCAGGTCTCTGTCTAATTGTTTATCATATTGAGTGCTGTGCATAGAAAAATTGCGTTTCCGCAGCCTGGCAGTTCTGGGGTCAGGAGGGCAGTTCCACTTCTGGGTTTCATGTTGACTTCAAGGGACCAAATCTGGGATGAAGATTCAGTGCCATGTATTGTGCCTTAAAGGTTCAGGCCGTACGAAGGCTCACATTGAGGCTACCTGCTTCCACAGGATGCAAGGGCCAATACATGTGTTCAAGGGCCCAGTCCTCTTTGAGTTTAGACAGGAAAGAGTCCTTCCAGTGCCAGCAAGCTCCTGCCATGGCTCACATTCACTTTCTCCATCCTGTCACGAGCCTCTTTCTTGTGTCTCATCCTCTTTTTTTCTCCCTAAACGAAAACAAGCCCAAGACTTTGTCCTCCCTTATAAGGAAGCTACACCTCAGAGTACCGGATGCTGGGGGCAGACCAGAGGGGAGGCCTTCATAGCCTGCATGATCTGCTTGTGGACTTCCCAAAAGCATTGGGCTGGCCGGCCACTGTTGCAACCAGGATCCTGCGCAAGACAGACCTTGTATTTGCTGATGCAACACAGCTGAATTTCAGGGCAAGAGGCGAGGACCGGCTCATTCCAGGCCTGCCGCTCTTCTGTCTCATCTCTCTATGTGGCTTTCTTAAGTATTTCTTCCAACTCTAGCCAGAGATGGGCAACCTGCAGCCCAAGATCCTGATCCAGCCCGTGGAGGATGCCCATGCCCACTCCATGGCCCTCACCTTAAATCCCTGCTTCCTAGCCTGGAGGCCACTGGGCTCTCACAGAGAAGGTGGGGAGAAGCTTCTCCTCGTTATCCCCAACCTACGATTGGCGATATCAGGGCATTGCCCCGCTCACTGGTCCCTCTCCCAAGACGGGGGCAATGACATGCTGGGGAAAGCCTTTCCTATCTCTGGCCACAGAGCTAAGATAACATGGAGGTTCTCTTTCATGGCGTGCCACCAACCTGGGAAAGTAGAGGGAAGGAAGTTAAGAAAGAGAGCATGTATTTTCAAGAAGATATGGTGATCTGTGGTTGTATGGCAAGGAAGGCAGGCAGGCAGGCAAACAAGCAAGCATTTCATAAACACGACTAATTCCTATCCAGTGATAAGAAAGAAGGGAAGCCATCCTGGTTACAGTGGCGAAAGCATTGGGCTGGGTGCCGGGTGCCGGATTTTAGTCACCACTGGCCATGCCAGTCCTGAACTCTCAGCCTTCCTCCTCACAGGGTTGTTGTGAGGATAAATGGGAGAGGGAGCAGGGTGAGGTGGGAGGGCACAGTCGAATGCCCGCAGCCTTAGATGCTTGCCTGCCTCCAAACCGGGAGGTATCCAACGCACAGGGCTGAGCACGACAGTGGCAATCGGCACCACGGCCACAGCACGTTTTGTACTTTGGCCAGGTAGCTTCTTTCAGCCACCTAAATGAAACGCCGGGGAAGGGGAAGGAAGGCAGCTGGGCCACTGATAGGTAAGCCGTAGGCCCCAACTGCTTCCGCTCACACACCCTTTTTGTCCTCTCCAAGACCCAGTTACAACCTCAGGGACATCTGGTGGGCTTCTTTCCATTCCAGCTGTGAGAGGACAGAGCAGAAGCCCATGGTTACAGGTCCTTGTAGCTCAGCTCCAAATAATTTTATAGACCCCCTAGGCAAAGTTGGGAGCCATAGGCATGCCCACCCCCCCAAACTGCCTGGGAGTTTCTTGCAGGAAAAAACTGTGGATGTAAACAAAAGAATATAAATGAAAGGAGGGACTGTGTTTGGAAGCCACCACATAATCTCTAGTTGGCTTGTTCCAAGGAATGCAGAACCAAGATTGGGCTTGAATTATTTTCTTTTTCAACCAGAAAATGACAAGAGCACCCCGGGAGTTGGTTGGGAGGAGAGTTTAGAAAGATCAAGAAGTACACTCATCTGGTAGATCGCCAAATGTCTGAGACTTCAGCTTCCAGAAGCCCTGGTGAGCATCTGTGTTAGTCCAGGACAGAGGGAATTGAAGTCCAAAACACCTGGGGATCTACCTTTGCCCCAGAGCTCTCTTCAAGCAGCTGCCCGCCAACCTGGTGCTCTTCAGAGGTGCTGTTCTCCTGCTCTCATTATCCTCAGCTGAATCCGAAGGGCACTAGGGCTGGAGGTGGCAGCTCTCCTTAGAGAGTTATGAAACCCCCTGGCTCTTGTTCATGGCCCATCTTGTCAACACTAACTCTCACTTTTTGTAACTGGGCCACACCTTCCACTCCAGTTTCGCATCGCCTCATTCTGTGGTCAGACATTTCCCCTGAGGAATGAGATCGGGTGATTCCATGTGCAACCTTTTGTGAAGCTTATGGTGGAGGCAGCGTGTGTTTTCCACAACTCTGGCCTTTGATGATTTGGGGTCTGGGAGCAAAGACCTTTAACTAATGGGAAAGATGAGTTGGAAGGAAGAAGCTAAAGCATTTGCCTCATAAATAAGGAATCTACTCCAGGCTTGATCCAAAAACCTCTTACTTCTCCCCTCCAATGTGGTATAGTGGGAGAGTGCTGGACTCGGGACTAGGAAGATCTGGGTTCTAGTCCCCCCACAGCCATCAAACTGGGGGACTTTGGGCCAGTCTCAGTGTAATGTACCCTGCAGGGTTGTTGGGAGGTTGAAATAGAGAGTTTGATAAAACTTGTAAGCCACTGGGTTCCTTGCAAAAGGAAAACAGGAGGGATATAACTATAATGCAATAACGATAACAACAACCACAACCACAACCACAATAGTCTAAGAAGATCCAAGAGTTTGTCCTTCCCTTGTTGGTAAGATGCTCAGAAAATATGCAATGGACTCCATTGTGTATCAGTTTCTAAGACTCCAACCTGCAGCAAACTGGGTTTTCTAGGTTGTGAGATTCCACAAACTTGCAAACTGGTTTTCTAAAGTTTTGTAATTTTACACAGATTTAGTTGTAGAAAAATAGGAAAAATAAATAACAATGACTCAGAAACTGCCATTGCCTAAAGCACAATAAGAGGTATTTTTTCAGGGATTGTGTACTTTGAGTCACAACATGTTCAGAAGTACGAATTTTCGCAAGTGCAAATTTGCAAAATATGTGCAAACACATTTGAGCAAAATTGGATTCTGTGAGAGGGATGACAGAACAAGAAATACCTGGCACTCTGTGAAATGTAGACAGATTTTACCTCCCTATTTTGAGGGTATCTCCAAATATGAGGTTCAAATGGAAAAGCATTATAGAAACATAGTGAGCCAGAAGGGGCCTCCTGGGCCATCTAGTCTGACCCCTGGCTCCAGCTGGCTCCACTCATGACATGCCTACCACGTGCATGTCCAGCCTATCCTTAAACAGCCCCACCGTTGGGGTTTCAACCACCTCCAGTGGAAGCCCATTCAATACCCTCGGGGTCCTAACTGTCAGGAAGTACTTTCTGGCATCCACCCTAAAGCTTGGTATCCTGAGCTTTGCTCCATTGGAATGCGTCCTACCTTCCTCTGCAGGGGAAAGAAAGGCCATGACCCACCTCTGTGTGGTACCCCTCACATACCTGTATGTCGCCAACAGGCCCCTCTGAGTCTCACCTCGCAAGGCTGAAAGGACCCCGCATTTCCCTCCTGGACAGATTTTCCTGGGCAGGAAAGCATCAGCAGATGTGGAAAGGAGGCATGCGAGATGCTGCAGGACCACACGCCATGGCTCCTGGGCTGGCCAGCAAGGCCTTCTGCGCAATGGAAGGTTGGATTAGAGCACTGCCCAGGAGAAGGGACTCACCAGAACAAAGGAAATTCCTCTCCCAATTTGCTTAACACTTACACATGCTAATTTCCACAAACAGCTTCAATTCTGGGAGTAATTATTGTAATTTGTATGGAAAAGAGGACTCATGACCCCCGCAGGGGCTCCAAGGCTCTCGCCACAGGGCCTCCCATCAGCTGGTGCTCCTCAAGATGAACAGAACTCACCTCTCACCTCCCTTTGCTGCTTGGAAGCGGATGAGGTTAGGCGGAACAGAGACATTTCAGCAAAGGCCATTGTGAAATAGCCACAAATGCCATCCGAGGGAGCGCCAGATGGATGGAGTTGCTGTGGGAGCACCTGAGCCTTTCAGACATCATGGAACATTGTGAAAAGCACAGTTAAAGGTCTTCAAAAAAGAAAAAAAAAACTAGGAGTGTGAAACGGTCACGTTTCCTAGTTGCATATAAGCCTCCACCAGCTGCAGCGAGGGGCACAGTGGTGGCTTCGCTGCACCACCTGCTGCCATCTTACCTGGACAACGGTTTGCAGCATGCGCCCTTCCCCCTCCCTGCTCTTGGATGGGCATCCAGGGCCTCTCCAGGCTGGTCGTGAGGGGGGCAGGGCAGGAGCTCCACCAGTGGAGCCTGAGGGTGAGGCTGGCCGACCTGGGAGCCAGGCGTGTCCTCCCAAACAATGCCAGGAGCCCACGGGAGTGGCCGTTCCCTAGATCTTCCTTGAACCCAGCCCAAGAGGGAACCAAAGTATGTTTGGCTGTGTTCATTCACCTTTAGCCCTTATTCAGTTTTCCTTGAACTGCCATTCCTCATGTTGCCGTCTCTTCTCTTCTCTTCTCTTCTCTTCTCTCTTCTCTTCTCTTCTCTTCTCTTCTCTTCTCTTCTCTTCTCAGGCAATCCAAGAACTGCAGTTCTCTGAACAATGGAATATGTTTTCCATTAGTGTACAAACAGTGTGCAAACAGCAAGTAGTGATTAAAAACCACATGCCATAAAGCCAAGATAAAACTAGTGAGAGTGGGATCCAAATAATCTGCCGCAGAAAACAAGCAGCAAAATAAATCAGTGTGAAGATCCAACAGAATCAGAACCGTTTCTCAGAATGTCTGGGACTGGGCAAATAAAAAGGCACTGGATGGACGGGGGTGCCACCACTTACAAGGCTCTCTCCCTTCTTGCCACCCACCTCCCCTTACTTGGAGAAAACACCTGGAGAGGGCAGGAGCCCGGGCTGAGGGCATGTGCCCATCTCCTGCTTCACCGAGCTGTCTGAACGTGGCTGTCCGGAGGACAAGCAGGGTGCACGGTGTGGCGTGGCCAAGGCTGCCCTGCTGCTGCTTCTTGTGCCACACGCTGCGGATGGGGGCAAAAGGGTCGCATCGTTAGAGTGGAGGAAAAGCAGCACGCCAGCCAGGAAGCCACCAAACACCTTGCGGCTAGGAAAAGAGACAGGGCCAAGAAAACGGGCTGTGGCCATCTTGGCACCCCAGGAGTGATGGGTTACCCCCTGGATTTCAGTTCCCTGCCCCTGCCCTAGAGGCAGCCTCTGGCATTGCTGGTCAAAAGGATCCAGTTGTTGGTGACTGAAGACGGTGAGGGGCCATGCCAGTCGACAGAGCCAGCGTCACAGTTTTCGATGGAGCAGTGGTCCAGCCTGGGGGTCTAAAACACCTCTGCACATGTTCAGATCGAGCCTCTTTCTGTCTCTCAGAGTAAGGCAGCTCAGCACACAGCAAGGGCCGGGGTGGTGTGGTGGTGGGAAAGTGGCACTGAGGACGCAGGCAGTTCCAGGTTCTAGTCCCCACTCAGCCACGTGACTTTGGAGCAGCTGCTCACTCTCTACCTAATCTACTCCATGGGGTTGTTGTGGGGATAACATGGAGTGGAGGAAGACTTTGCAAGCCAACTTCTACTCCTCACAAGTGGCAGGATATAAATGTAAAGCAATAACAATATTGATGCACATGGATTTGCCTTAGTGAACTGCTGGAAGCAAGGAGAAGTCACTATAGACTTGTGCAAAGTTCTGAAGTCTTTGCCCTGGTTGAGTGAAAAGACATGGATAGGCAGGGAGCCCTAACCCTTCTGTGTCAGTGGGCAGCTTTGGAAATTTGGGCACTCTCGCAAAATGGCTGCCACAGGGACAGATGGGGCTTGCCCATTCCTAAAACAGCTGCTATGATGTGCCTGAAGCATCCTAAAACACTTTCCCAGAAGGGAAGACGTAAAGAGAAGTGATTTGCCCAGGAGGCAAAGCACCAGGCTGAGCTGGGTCTGGCATGGGGTGTTGTGAGAGGCCTCCCGAGAGCAGAAGGTCTTGTCCCTGGAAGGCCGCCGTCCAGCAGACTTCCCACCCGTTCAACAGGCATGGCAAGGCATGTGGTGGGCACAGGGGTTGGCCACACGCTTCTCCCCCATGGTGACTCCCACTGGATTTCTATTTGAATTACAGAATTACTACTTGGCACATGCGGTTTGGCTGGATCCAGTGTGCACTCAATGGGATGAGGATGGCTGATTTCAGCCTGTTTTGCATACGACTTGCTCAGGATGCAGCCCACCATTTCCAGAATGGTGCAAATCGCCGGCAAATCGGTTTCTTTGGGTGGTGGGGGGACTCTTTTCTAAGGAGGTGAGGCATCTGGTGGCCAGCTTGCCACATTTTCAATAAACAGATATTCCACCTGGCAAACGATGCAACTGGAAGGACTGGGGCAATGGAGCTGGCATGCCGCACCCCGCACAGCAACACACACTCATTGCAACTTGCAGCGGACATCTAGTGTTTCTGCAATGCCTCTGAGAAACCAAAAAGACAAGCTCCAACAACGGGAGCCATGGAGAAGTGAGGAGGGTGGTATTTTCTGTGTATGTCTGCCATCTCTACTTACTAAGCTGGCAAAAATGGAACCATTCATGAAACCACCAGAGGAAGCGGGGACTTTTACCCCCTGAAAAGAGACTTTGCTCCAAGGGTTTCATGCCCTGATATTTACAACCTGGCCTCAAGTGACTGTTGTTCTTTCTTAGCCAACAACCTCCGTCTTTGCTAAGCTGGACCTCTGCTCCACGTCCCCTGAAGGGACCTGCGTGCTTTGCCCAAGGCAAGCCATCGCTTGGAGCTGCATTTCCCCAGAAGGAGAGCCACCATTGTTCTGCTTTTCCAATGCATTGCTCAGAGCAATCAGGTATCTGCAAGATCTGCTAATTGCAAATTCTAGCATCTCTGCTTTGAAACTGGTCTTTCTAAACTGCGGACCTTGTGGCTACAACACCTGGCCAACTTTGTGGGACAACTTTGTTGTTTCTCCCCATTCCATGTAGCCTAATGAGCTTCCAGAAAACTTAGCAGTTTGCACTGTTTTGTGGAATGAGTGTTGCACCTACTAAATAATAATGATGATAATAATTCACCTCTGGAATTCATTTCTGCAAGATGTCATGACGGCTGCCAATTGGGATGGCTTTAATGGGGGAGTGGGCAAATTCATGGAGGAGGAGGCTATCAAAAGCTTCTAGTCCTGATGAGCTTCTAGTCCAGTTCCCTCCAATATCAGAGGTGGGATGCCCATGGACACCAGTTGCTGGGGGACTTGGGTGGGAGGGTGCTGGTGCCCCCCTGTCCTGCTGGAGGGATCCAGTGGGCAGCTGGTTGGCCACAATGGGAATGAGATGCTGGACTGGAGGGACACAGGGCCTGATGCGGTGGGGAGCCAGAGACCCTCCCTCCAGCCACCGCCCTCCGTCCCTGCCAGCCCCAGCCCTGGGAAAATGCACGGGGGCTCTCAAGGCTCCAGTCACATGCTGCAGGCCCTGGTGAGACCTGGACACGTGGCCAGGAGAGAGGGGGCCTTGCCCACGTACCCAGATCTCACCATAGGAAGAGAAAACTGGCAGCTGCTCCAAGTGGCCTCACCAGCCATTTTCTGGGCACAGCAAGAGCCATGGCAGGAAACCGGCTGGTGGGGCTCCCAGGGCAGCAGTGGTGGGCCCTGCCAGGCTGGGAGCAATGGGCCGGGGCAAGTCTAGGGAGGCCACAGGGAAACTCCCCTCCCACCAGAACATTCCCTTGTCCTCTTCTCCAAGGTTGCTTTCCTGACCTTGGAGAGCAACTGGGTGGAATTTGGAACACAGTGTCCAACCTCAGAGAGAATCCAGACTTTCCTGTGGCTCCTCAGTCAATGTTCAGGGGCCATAGGATCATCCCCTTCTCTCCAGCAGCCTTCCTCAGCTCTGTGCCCTCCAGAGGTGTTGGCCCTCAATCCCATCATTCCTGGCTGAGCTTCCTTTTCTTCATGGCTGCACACTTGTTCACTTGCTTCTTGTTGTGGCACAGACTATGGTGCTTGGGAGGAGAATGATGGATTCATAGATAGCAGAGCTGGAAGGGCAGGGGGCCATCAGGTCCAACCCCCTGCTCAGTGCAGGACTCCCAGTCACACCGACTCTCTCAGATGGCTGTCCAGTTGTGTCTTGAATGCCTCTAGTGGGGAGCGCCCACAGCTTCCCTTGCTAATTGGTTCCATTGTCTACTGCTCTAACAGTCAGGAAGGTTTTCCTGGAACTTGAGCCCATTATTCTATGTCCTGCACTCTGGGATGTTCGAGAAGAGACAGCCTTTCAAGTCCTTGTAGAGGGCTATCCCATCTCCCCTCAGTCTTCTCTCCTTGAGGCGAAATGTTCTTTCCATCTCTCCTCACGGGACTTTGCCTCCAGTCCCTGATTCATCCTTGCTGCCCTCCTCTGCAGCCTCTCCAGCTTTTCTGTGTCTTTTTGAAACTGAGGTGCCTAGAATTGGGCACAGGACTCCAGGTGAGTTCTGACTAGTGGTGCAAATAGAGGAACTAGTGCTTTGTGTGTTTAGGAAGTGATGCATCTGTTAATGCAGCCCAAAATAGCATTTGCCCTTTTTGCAGCTGCATCACGTTGTTGGCTCATATTGAGCTAGTGATCTACAATGACCCCAGAGCAGGGGCTGGCTTGCCCTGGCCCTCTGATGGAAACAGCGAGGAGGAGGAGGAGGAGGCAGACAAGCTGGAGGCTGCGGCAGTGGAAGGGTAGCCCCACAAAGGGCAGAGCCCATGGAGGGGTATTCCAAAGGCCTCAAAAGCCCCAGGCAGAGCCACCCCTGAGCAGAAAGTCAACCCGCATCTCCCGATGGATCGCTGGACAGTTTGTAGCCCATCAGCAGGAGTTTCTGGGGAACTGGCAGGTTTGCTTTACTTTGGTTTGTTTTATTATTTTCTGATTTTGTTTTTGCTTCACAATAAAAACAGAGAGCCAGTGTGGTGTGGTAGTTAAGAGGGCAGGACTGGGACTCAGGCGATTCGGGTTCGAGTCACCGCTCAGCCATGGAGCCAACTGGGTGACTCTGGGCCGGTCACAGACTCTCAGCCCAGCCCACCTCACAGGGTTGTTGTCATTAGGATGAGAGCAGGAGGAGAATGATGTAAGTCACTTTGAGTTCTTATAAAAAGTTAAAAGGCAGGATATCAAGCTAATAACTAAATTAATACAAATTAATGAGGAAAAAAGAGTTCATGGGGGAAATCGGTGCCCATTTTCTTCTCTGATAGGAGCACTAAAAAGGGCTTCTTGCTCTGGCACTGGAATGCCATTTGGAATAAACTCCCTGCGGGGAGGCAGCTCCAGCATCGCTTGAGGCTCAATCCCCTTTCCCCAGGCCTGGGACCTGCATGCCGATCTATCTAAGCATCTAAGCACATCGTACCCAACACTGCCCCGCGGTTACAAGTCAACGACTCCAGTGAAGCCAGGAATATCCCTGCTGGGCAGAGCAGCTGATAGGTAATTCAGGCCATGAGTCCGTAGGATATCCATCTGCACACGCTTGCCCGTGTCCGTGTCTGTTATCAGGGTCTCCTGATTAATCAGAGGCAAAGGTGGCCAATCCACTTCTCTTCCAAACAACTTCAATGGACTTGCACTGCGTCCTGGATCATCCCAAAGCAATGGAAAAGCCCCCCTTCTTCCTAAAGTTCACTGCGTGAGAAGTTTTTGAAAAGTGGAGGACAGCACCCCTGTTTCCTTCCCAGCTGGCGTCCCCCTTGAAAATTGTCCCCTGCATGGCAACTTATTATTTAAAGCATTTAAATCTCTCCTTTTTAACTCTTGTGAGGAACCCAGGGCAGCTTGCACAGCCTTGCAACGACAGCCCTGTGAGGCAGGCTGAGCACAGAGTCTGTGAGTGGCCCAAAGTTCCCCAGTGAGCTGCATGGCCGCGTTGGGACTGGAACCCTGATCTCTCAGCCACACTGGCTCTTGAGTCAAGCAATAAAATAAAGCAAGCCCAGAACACTTCCTGTCGGAGCCAACTGGGGCTCCGTGCTCTGGGAAACTGATCCGCGGGCACAGGAAATGGCTCTGGCTCAGGTGTAGCAGTGCCCTTGCCAGGCAGAAAGGTCAGAAACGGATGAAACCGTTTTAGCTCACCACCCCATCCATTTCAGGTGAAAAATGTTCCCCACACAGCTCACAGAATGCAGCAATCGGACAGTTTCTGTCCTTGGGCTACTCCTCTGAAAGGCACAATATAAAAGGGAAAACAGCTCGGAGGGATGTGGGGGAAAGAGCGCGAGCAAGTCCTTCGTTAAGAAGTTCTCATTTCTGTTCCTTCCAGCAGAGAGGAGGCGAGCAAGTTCCCTGCAGCTGTCGATGAATGGGGCACAACGCCTCGCCCGGGACGCAGGGGGAAGTGTGCCGATGAAGCACGGCTGGTTGGTTGTGCAATTGGGAAACGTGCAAAATTGACCAGAGAGGTCCCCCAACCCCCTCCCGTCCCCCCACCTGATTTTGGGAGCAAAAAGAGCTCCATCCCCGAATTGGTCCTTCTCCTGCCTTCACAGAAATCAATGGCTTCCATTCACTCCCATGGGAGAGCCAGATCTTAAGTGAAGGGGCACAGATAAAGTTAGGTCCATGAGCAACCTCGGCCAAATGCTTGGGGAAGCTGCCCCCGTCAAAATCACATGCAAACCGCCGCGCCGCCAATCGCCGCTGCTTCTGCAGCCGCTTAGTGAGGCAGGATCAGTAGGTCTTGACTCACAGGGAGATCATCAGGGTGCTTTTCCAAGCCACCTCTGGGTGGCCTGCAGTAACCCCTACAGAGGACCGTGTCCAGCGTGACTCGCTGCCACGCCAACAAGAACAGGCTGCTAAAACTCTCACCCCGGTCCCATTTGACCCGTTGCAATCTGCTTAGAGAACCCTGGGACTAATATAGCAGGCTATAAGTTTAATAATAAAGTTTAATAATAATTTAGTGACTTAATCCATTCCCAAATGCCAAACGCCCTTTTGGGTTAGTGGAACAGCTTGATGGCATCACTGCAGAAAGGGATCCTTCTTGCCCATGTCTTTCCCTTCCACAGATACCTTTCCAAACATTATGATTGTTATTATTTCTATACCACCCAGAAGGCAAATCTTTCTGGGCAGTCCACAGCAATTCATGTGCAGGAATACAATAATAAAAATAGATAGAATAAAAATAGAATAAAATACAGTGTAAAATTCCAAAATACAAAATCTAAAACAGGTTAAATGACTAAAATAATTCCAGTAAAAACTAGACTTGTTAAGACAACTGAGAAATCCTAGAGGGCAGCCTTAAATGGGTGCCACAAAGATGGCACTTTTGGCACCAGGTGGGCCTCCATGGGCAGACAGTTTCCAAATTGGGGGGCTGCCACTGAGAAGGCCCTTCTCCTTGAAGGACAGCCTCAGATGTCGATTGTAGTGTATGGGCAGCCTGAGGTTGGGAGAGGCATTCTGTCAGGTATTGCAGTCCCAAGGCACGTCGGGCTTTTTAGGTTAAAAGCAGCATCTTAAATTGGGTTGGAAGAATAAGGCAGCCCGTGCACGTGGGCCAGAACTAGCTTTATATGTCTGGACTTTCTACTCCCAGGTATTAACTTGGCTGCTGCATTTTGCACAAGTTGCAGCTTCTGAACTGTCTTCAAGGGCAGCCTCACATAGAGTGAAGTGCAGCCATCTGAGTCAGAGCTTACCAAAGCATGGAAGACTGAAACCAGCCTCTCCCTGTCCAGGCAGGGGCACAGCTGGGCCACCACCCAAAGCTGGTAGGGCGCACGGATCCAGGAGAACCCAGGGTACCAAGCCTGCTCCGGGGAGCCCAGCTGTGCCCAGAACAGGCTGAGCACCCACCAGCTGGTCAGAAGAACCCCCACCCCCACCCCAGGCACCTCGGCCTTGTCTGGGCTGGGCTGTGGTTGGTTGGCCCTTGTCTCACGCTGTGTCACAGCAGGCACTGGCTTAGCTCATCCACAACCTCACCTGGTGGCGATGGCAAGGGCGCATGGATGGCTGCGCACTCCAGAGCTCCAGGTGACCCCACTCAACAGGTGCATGCAGAAGTTAAACGGCCCGGGACAAGACCATGCTGGAGATGCAGCCATCCACAGGTCTGAGCAACATTCCCCAGGCAGGGCAGCCAGCCCAACTGGCTGGGCAAAGGACAAAGCACAGCACAGCCCTTCGCTGTCTAGGCCACACGCCCCTCCCTTGACTGGCTCTCTGTCCGAGGCCAGCGTCCTCCTCCTCCTCCTCCTCCCAGGCACCTCTTGCAGACTCTGTACTGGGACCGAATCCCCCGGGAAGGGTCTGCTTTCAAAGCCTGCACACTTCTTTGGGAAAGCTGTGTGGCAGCCACCAGTGGCCCTTTGGTTCTCACCCTCTGGGCCGTGCTTGAGGCTGATCGACTTGCAAGAACGGGTCAGAAGCCAGCACTGGGTGCTGGTCCCCAGCTGACTGCACTCTCACGGCTCCAGCCAACCCTCCAGCCATTCCTGCAAACACGGAGCACTACCGCAGGATTCTGATACATTCCACCACTGCATGCAGCTTGGCTCACTTACTCGAGTCATCCCTTGGAGAGGTAGCACCTCTGCATTGAGGCGCACTTGCTCGATGCACGTGTTGCGCCGAGGACCACCGCTCATCTGGGGGGGCCTTGTGAACAGTGCTGCCCACAGCCATGACTCAATGTCCCTTCCAGTCAGTCAAGGAGTGGCCACGCACCCTCCCCGTCTCTCCATCTGCTTGCCTTCCTTTCTCCTTTTCAAAGGCCCTGGCCAACTTCCTAATGATGCTGGAGTAACTCCAGAGTATGCGGCACCCTTCAATCTTTTGAGAGAACACAGAAGTGCCTGCAGGTCTCTCTGGGAGAGTCATGTTGCCGGGAGTGAGGCCCCGTAGGCACAGGGCACACTGGGTGTTATACAGAAGTCCCAACACTGACACGGAAGTTTTGTTCAGTCTGCTGAGCAACTCGGCCCCTTGGTTCTGCAGCTCGCTCTGCTGTCGCCAGAGGTGTGCCAACGCCTCCTTCATGTACCGCAGCATCTCGTGCAGTCCCGTCAGCATCGTGGTCGCCCTTTTCCAACTTATAGTTCTGTTTGGGAACCGGGACTCTGGGCTCCCTCTGCAGCTCTCACGGGGAAGCCTCAGCAAACCATTGCGGGACACCTGGATAGTAGGAGCAAAGAGGGGAGGCGTGAGTTCTTGGCGTGTCCTAAAGGTATTCAGAAGGGATGCAGGGCCAAACCCACAACAGAAAAAGCGAAGTGAAAGGGGTGACTCTGCCCCGGCGTCTCTGGGAACAGCCGCAGCGGCGGGCAAACAGGATGTGCCGCAGGAAACGCATCACTGGAGGGCCGCTTCCTACTGCGGGGCAGCACCTGCCCTGCCTCGCCGTGCCTTCCGTGCCAGTCCAGCGCCTCTGCCTGGACAAGCGCCAGTTCGGATTTGCCAGGCATCCCTTCCTTGGGCTGGGGAGATGAGCCAGATGTGCTTTGGGGGCCAGATGTGCAATTCTGGGTTGCACATCTGGTTCTGCGGTCACCCTCGGGCTGGCTGCACCTGTCCTGGTTGGCTTGGTCCTTGGGACAACGAGGCCATGAAGCCGGTCTCCTCCGACCCCGCGGCAAAGTCGCAAGGGGCACTCTCTCGCCCGCCCTCCCTCTCTCCCCCCCTTCCACACACACAGATTGGCTTTTATTTTTGGAAGCACCAAAAAGCACATCACTAAATGAATACACAAGGAACTTGAATTGTATGAGGGGTCTTCACAAAGTTTCTGCACGTTTATATTTTATATATTTTTTTGCTGCTGGCATTAAAAAGTTGGTACGATGCTAGAAAAATGCGTCGCAAAGGAAGGTGACTATGCAGAAAAGTGACATAATTTGTTTTTAAAATTCTTAATAAATAGAGTTTAAAAAGTGCAGAAGCTTATTGAACACCCCTCGTATTACTGTGTTTGTGAGTATTTTAGAAAAGGGAAGTATTTGGAATGTCAGTTTCCATCAGCCCCAGTCAGCAGGGTCAAAGTTTGGAAATAGCAGGAGATTTATTGATTGCAATTCTGCATCCAAAGCTCTCTGAACAGTTGGCAGTGATTCAAACCATAAACTACAGCATTCTTGTAGCTATCATATCAAACTTTAAAACATGAGAATTGTCTGTTATTGTGATCCCAAAACATCTGGTGGGCACCCAGTTGTGGGAGGCAGAGCCTTGGGGCCACCCCCCAGCCCAGCCGGCCCATTGCCAGTGCCGGTCCACCAGATGCAATCCATGGTTACTTACATAGGACTTATACAGCTCCTGAGCATCCTTCTTCAGGTGCATGATCTGTAGCTTTACGTTGTGCAGTGGATCGGAGCCTGAGGGGCACTTCTGGCAGAGGCTGCTCTGGGAAGCCGCATGCGTCATGGACAGGAGAAGGAGAGCTGGCACCAGGGCTGGACAGGAAATCACACAGGAAGCAGGTAAGCCCCGAGGGGTGGTGGTCCATGCAGGAGGACCTCCTCGGAAGCTCTTGAGTGGGGTGGAGACATCTGCACGCTTGGCACCCTTTGAAGAGGACCAGGTCAGAGGATGTGGGAAAGAGAGTTCAAGGCCCCGAGAGCATCTCAGGTTATAGACTATGGCTGGGTTCACACAACATGGAAAGGGTTGGGTTGGGTTGTCGTTGAACCATGGATTGCCATTGAATTGTAGGTCATTATGTTGTGTGAACCCAGCTGCGCTAGCAAACCATGGATTGTTACCTATGAACAGCCCTCAGAGAGAGCCTTGTCTGGTTATGAACTGTGGATTGATCATACTTAACTAGCTATGGTTTCTTGCTACATCAAGAATCATACAACACCACAAGTAAATGATGGTTTAACGACAACCTACGGTTTTGGCATGAAGTGTTGAATGAATGAATGAATGAATGAATGAAAGTAAGGGGTTTGGGGCAAAGCTGCCAAGTGAAGGGCCCTTAAACTCCTCCTCTCTTGGGCTTTCAGAAAGGAATCTGTCATAATTCTGCAACTCATATTTTGGGGACAAGTCTTCCCAAGATATTTTTCCTCCCTTGATTTATTAGGGGTTAACATTTCAGAATAATACTGCTACGCTGTCTATTTGACTGCCAATCCCAACACTGCACATTTTGAATGCTGTCAAATTTAAGATTTTTTTAAAAGCATATGGCATTAAATTCAACCATTTGGCACGCAACGATTTCCTTGAGAATTCCTCAGTGAGATGCGAGCATTTTCTGGTCTCGTCAGTTTCAACAGAAAGCAATGAGCTGGGGCACCTTCCATGTGCTACCCACATGAGCCAAGCAAGGCCTCCATCCATGCTTGCAGGAAGTGATGCGCAAGGCCAGGTCAACCATCCCTCCATCCCTCAAGCGCTGCCTTTTCCCTACAGCAGTGGCCAGCTAGATATCTCCAGGGTTCACTGACAGGACACGGAGATGCCACAAATTCTCTCCCAGGGTCTTGTACACAGAGGTGCACAACCATCGTGCATCGAAGTACCAGATCCTAGGAACAAAATCCCACCGTCTCCGACCTCTTCTCTCTGCCTCCCTCTTTTTAATCTTCCGATCTCCTCACCCCCAAGCAGCGGTTCTGGCTAAGGAGCACGGAAGAGCAGGGGAGCCTTTTTAAAACATTAAAAAGGAAGTGACATGCTACAGACCAACGAGCAGGAAAGACAAGAAAAGCCCAGCACATACCAAGACGGACGCCGAGCGACTGGGGCTTCAGCACCATGCTCAGACCAGTGCCGCCACTTCCTCTGCAGTCGGTGCAATGGAGAAGGAAATCGCCTGTCCCCCCACCCCTTTCTTCCAGGCATGATCGTGAGCTCAACTTTACTTGTAGGCCTTGGCCCCACGTGCTAGAAAGGAAAAAGAGAAAAATAAAAAGGGGAAGCGGGCGCTGCGCATCCTGCCGCCGTTCTTTGAGTTCTGTTCGTCGGGGTCACGTAATGTGCAAGTCGCCTGTTGGTTACATAACAAGGACACGTTCCCCTTCCCACGAATTTAGGTCTCCACCTGCTTGGGAGAGCGAATCAGAGCTGTTCTTGATGCAGATGGCCTGAAACTGACCCGCCTAAAAAACGGGACATGAAGACAGAAGCATATTTGCGGGCCTGGCCAGGATGGTGTCAATCCTGCCATCGCCTTGTATTCCACTTTAAGGATCATGTCCTTCTTCCCTCCCAAGGAATATTAGGAACTGGAGGAGTGCCGGCATCTGGTGAGATTCTTCAGCAACAGTCTTGGATTCAACTCTCTGGGTGTAAGTCCTGCTGAACTCGGTGGAGCTCACGTCTGAGCTGATGTGTTTTGGATCTCACCATTCGCTTTCCTTGGGCTTTTCTTGCAGGCTGGGATGCGGGAACCAGTTTCAGTCCTTCGCGTGGCGTTGCCCGGGATGGCACAACTTCCCAGACGTTCAAGTTTTTTCTGCCTTTTCAAATCCGCTAGGGCACCATGCAACACGGAGGCCTGTGCTGCAATCGCCCCCATAAAAGCTGTAAGGTTTATACTTTAGAATATAGAAAGCTTTGCCTGTTTCCCTTCACCCCCTCCAATCTGCAGGGGGAGGGGGTTCCATTCAGGTTACTTCTGTGGGAAAAGGAGGCAAGCCCAAGAGCCTCGGGACATGCAATGATTCACCCACTGGCAAATCACTCTCAAAGGCAGAGCACACCCTGCAGGGAGACAATACAACGCAACACAACGCTGTCATTGTCTTTCCACCACATTTTCTACCACAGACTATAAAAAGCAAACATTGAAGCCTGTTAACTTCTGATTGTTTTATCTTGTTACCTGTCACTCAAGACCTTGATGCATTATGCTTTTCCAATGTTTCCCCGGGCATTTCTCAATGTTTCTGTATTTTCCCTGTGCGCTTCTATGTTGTTCTTGCATCTCACCCGTTCAGTCTCATTCTCCTCCCTCTCATGTGTACATCATCCAACTCCATGAAACAGTCCATGTCCTGTTCCTCATAGCCAATCTTAAAGCGCTACCCTTCAGCGCTGTTGTAATTTAGGAATTTCTGTTTGCTGTAACTACTGCTGAGTGCTTGACCGGACGCTTCCACTGAATCCAGGTGTGCGTAGCAGGCAGGTCCTGGCGCCTGTAACCCAGGCTTGGCGGATTGTGGGCCCCCATGCAAGGCTGGAGACGGTCTCCAAAACGTGTCAGTGGCCACGGATGACGCCGACTCTCTCGCGGGAAAACTCATCTTGGGCAACACATGGATGGACAATCTCTCTGCATCAGGTGGGACCCCTGGAATTGCTCCACCTGTGACATGTGCTGTGTGTGAAGGGCCACAGGACTTGCAGTGGGGAACTTTAATTTGGTCCAGACACAATCTTCTCAGCCCAGTGCTGGGCATCCCCCTTCCCCCGGGGGAAATAACAGAGTGGGCCCCCTCCAAATGCCCTCCCTGTTTTCTCTCAACACTCGGTGCATTGAAACATCCACCAAAAAGGGGATCGGTGGCCTGAGGGTGGGTGCCTCCCCCTTCTGCCCCCAGCTGCGGGGCTCCTCACCAGGTAAAGGATTTTGCTATGGTCTCACCAGGTAGCTTGCACCTGTAGGGTAAAGAGAAACAGGTATGCCTCTTGTTTTGGTTGCTCTGCCGTTTCACCTGTTGTTTTGTCCACTGGCTTCCCCACCTGTTCAGGCCCCTCTGCATCTTTCCCTGGCAGACAGCCATTTTCTGTTGTGGCGCTTTTGTCCTTCCCTGCATACAAGTGTGTGCTTGTGAGTGCAAGTGTGCAAATGCTATTGTGTGAGGACAGCAATTGTGACTGAGGACTCCGTCGTAGCCTTGGGTGAGACAGCCGGGCCCTCTGGGGACAGTTCCATGTGCCTTGAGTTACTTCAGTTCAATCAAGGCTAATAGGTTTTCTAGATTCCGCGCACAGGGACCCAGGCCAATATAGTGAAATCCACATGTTATTAAATCAATAAATGTGTTATAGTTCCTCATGAAACAGGGGTGCAATAGCCAGGGGGTTTCCTCCCCTCCATTGTCCAGAGAACAGAAACAGAACAAAAATCACATCCTTCCTTATACTAAGAAAGGCAGGGGAAAGTGACGGATCCAGTATTTCTTAATTGCTCTGCGCAGATCATTCCACTTGGAGCAACTTTCCTGAACTGGCTGCAGAAGGGGAAATTGATTTAGCAACAGAAGTGGCCCAGGCAAAGTTTTATAAGAATGATACGTTCAAAGCCTGCCCTGAGGCTGGGATGGATTGCTGACTAACTGCATCTGAACATGTGTTCTTTGTCTAGTTAAGAACTGTGTATGAGCCATGCTTGTAGCATTGTCTTTATTATGACCTACGGCTCCTGCAGTCATTAAAGCTTTGCATCATTGTGCCAGAACTTCTTCCAAAGGATTTCAGTGGCTTTGCATTTCTGCAGTCGTTGGATTTTTTTTTTTTGCCGTTTTTTCCTTTTTGGCTTCTTGACTCCTTCCTTCTGTTTAGCTCTGCTCCATTTTCTCATGATCTGTTGGTTTTCTTGGCTGGTTTTTGAGCGTTCTGTGCACAAGTGCGGTGCTTACATATACATTGGGGGTTTGGGGCATGTAATTTTTGCTCACAAAAGAAGTGAGCATGTTACCATTAAATGCCCCAAACTCAAGTATGAGCATGGATTCATGGGAAAAGTTTGCAGATTGTCAAAACTGCCCGTGGTCACCGTGTTTTTGCCTTCATATCCTGCTTGCCCCTCAGTGCACTCTTGTTCCATTGTTAATTAAGAGGAGTGGCCCTTTGTGCTACAGAAAACAGTCCCAGCTGTGCTTGCCGGGGCAACTTTTCAGTTTCAGCAGACTCGGAAAGACTCCCAGCAGAATCGCCCAAAACTCCTTATGCTTGGATATGGTCGAGCCGAAATCGTCAATCTGCTGCCTTGATTATTAATTGATTGCTCTTCCATGCTTAACATGCTTCACTGCTATGGTTAGTGATTGTTACTTTCAGTGCACACACCAATCCCAAGCCACCATCTCTCACTATCAGATAGCAGCTAGCAGACACAATAGCAGCCCGCAGGCACTATGTTAATGATGTTTGCTGCTGATCTGCTAGGTCTTTCAAAATCACTTCGTAAAATCCATTGAAATAAAGGTGCCGGAACGCCAATCCGGTGCGTTCCATGACAAAAAAAGCCCTGGTTACTTTGGGTTATTATTTTGCTGTTGCATTGTTATGTTTTTTCATGGCTACAAACTGAGGGCATTTGCCAGTTGGGCATTTGATGAATGCAAGCATAGCAGTTCCGGAATGATGCCCCAGGCAGTGCTGACTCTGCGTGATGAGGAGCTCTGTGGCACCAGGTGCTGTGCCCCACCGTTGACTGGGTCAGAGGATGAGGCTGCTGGTGGCCATGGGGAGAGGAGGCACACGGCTGTGAGTGGGCCCTGCTTGGCTCTGGGTTTCCCGCAGGTGCCCAACTCGGCCAGACTCGACACCCTGCCCATAGGTCTTTTCTAGGGGGGTGGCCACTGTGTCACCGTTGGTCTTCTCAGTTTCCACAGGTATATGTGAAGATGCAGGTGGGTGCAGCAGAACCATTTGCAATGGTGTTTCCTCCAAGCAGAGCATAAAGCAGGCAAAGCAATTCCAGCCACACTTCTTATTCTGCTGTTTCATATTGCCATCAGAGACTGTGGTGGGCGACGAAGCTGCCAAAAGAAAAGGGCTTAGTAAATAAATGGAGCAATGCTATAATTAGTTAATTTTGAGATAATGGGTTGGAGCCACACGTTGCTATTCAGGTTCCATGGAGAATTGCAGATGAAGGTTTGGGTTCTGCTGTAGTTCAGTTCTGTCACCGTTTGGGATTTGGATTTGGTTTGACTCCCTGGCTTGGCTTTTGGAGGCCCATTTGCAAAGGAGGGGCCGAGGAGTAAACCTCTGACTCCTTTCTTGCATCACACAAAATGGTCACACCTCTCCAGCCACAGCAAACACCATTTTCCATCCAATGAAATGATGGAGGGTCATGGATGTATTAAAATATTGGTTTTAATGTATTACTAAATTATATATAGCACCATTCAGGACAGGGTTTTCTTCTGGAGAAGCTTAATGGTTCTTAAAACTAGGAACTGAGAAATCTGTCTTGTTCTGGTCCGTGCCATGTTCACATTTCTTCCTCACCCCAAATTCAATATATTTGGGTAGATACATATGCAAGATACATGTTTTAAAAGCATTCAATGTCTGGTGAATAGGAAAGGCTGATAGATGGCGAAATTCTGACCCACACATTACCAAAAGGGGTACAGAATAAGGCAATTCATATCAGAATGCACAAAGACTGAACTCCTGTTTAAAACCTTAAATATAGCCCATAGTGGGAGCCCATGGCAGGTTCTCCTGGGTTCCTTTACCAATGACTATGAGAGTCTCTCCTTGCCAACAATGCTGCTCACTGGGGCAGGTTGAAACAGATGCACCCGCATTCTTCAGAATTCCAGCAAAAGCAGGCAAACAAAAGAAATTCAAGAGAACTGAGTGGGTCTATTTTTCCTGCTTTCTCAGAAAAACAAGCCGATGACCAAGCCCATCTGCCAATGTATACATGATGGGGAGGAAAGGCACAGAAGCTGTAGCTTTCGGAACTGTTCTCAGCATGACACGAGGAGAGGTTGACTTGGGCCATAAGAACGCTGGATTAGTCACCTGACCTTTTGTTTCCATTCCTTAGAATGGAGGTGGGAGACCATGGGATTTCCTGGTTTGGGGAATGTTTTTCCCTCGTTCTAGATATCCTGCTTTTTTCCTCCTGCAAGAACTCAGAGCAGCTGAAATATCAAGCCCAGACCTTCCCTTCTGGCTTAAATTGCAGCCCTGTAACCTTGTGAGCTGGTATTTCACGATGGGGTTGGGATGGCAAAGGCAGATGCAATATGGTTTCCTTGTGTATCCTTCCACAACTAAAAGCAGAGAGGGAGTTGAACCAAGAACTCTGTGCTGGAGAAATGGGTTCACCCCCACATCCTCCTTCTCCTCCATAAATTGGCCTAATCCTTCTTGGAAGCCACCCAAGTTCTACATCTGGCAGAAGTGAATTCCACAGTTCACCTCTGTGCCGTGTGAGGAAGCCCCCGCTAGGATCTGCCCTGAATCTCCCACCCTCTAGCCTGCAAGGACTGAAATACTCTGGGGCCCGCACCCATGCCACTTCTGTGGTGAAATATGCCATGCTCCTTTCAGATCTTCAGACCTCCTCCAGTACACCCTTCCCTAACCTCCAATGGAGCTTATATCCAAAGACGGCCGCATCCACTGGCCCTCTGCAATCTGCCAGCTTTCCATAATGCCCACCATATCTAGGTTCTCCTCCAAAACCGCTCAGCTGGGTTCCAGCCATCAGGACTCACAGCTTTTATTGTGAAAGAACCGTAGAAGGTCAGTGAAATAGAAACTTCACAGGCTCAAGTTATAGGAAACCCAGTTCTGGCTGGACATCAGGAGAAATTTCCTAACTGTTAGAGCAGTAAGGCAGTGGCGTCCATGACCTGTGGAGGTTGGGGGCTCTCCCATCCTGGAGGTCCTCAAAAGGCAGTTGGATAGCAGTCTGCTAGGAAAGGTCTATTTCGAGTCCTGCATTGAGCAGGGAGTTGGATTCGATGGTCTTAGCAGCCCCTTCCCACACTATTATTCCATGAGGCCATGATTCTACCTTTGCAGAAGCCACGCTCATTCTTTTTCAGCAGCGCTTGTCCCTCTGCAGGCGTACGGGTTCCATCTTTAATCATGCTTTCACCTAATTTACTTGCATCAGACTAGCCAGCTTGTACTTGTCCAGCAAGCCAGCCACCAATTTCCCTGGTTGCCCCAGGATCCCATCTTAAAAATGGGTGTTGCATTGGCCATTTCTCCAGTCCTCCAGTTCAGAGGCAGATCTTCGGAGCATGTTGCCTATTTAGCAAGAAGTTCAGCAGTTTTACATCGGAGTCTGTCTGGGGCCGGGGATTTAATAACGGGTGCCATGGGGCCCCGCAGGGCTCTGCTTTATCCCCCAAGCCCTTCAGTTTCTGCATGGAGCCACTGGGAGAGTCGTCTGGAGGCTTGGGCTGAGAGTCATCAACAGGCTGAGGACATCCAGCTCTACGTCGTTTTCCTCTGATCCAGGTGAGACAGTGGCCATCTTGAACCAGTGCTTGAGCTCAGTAATGGACTGCATGAGGGCCAATAAACCGAGACTCAATCTAGGTAAGACGGAGGGGCTGTTGATTGTCCAGTTGGGAGCTTTTCAACCTGTCCTGACTGGGGTCACACTCCCCCAAAGGACAAGTTTTGTCCTTTGGGGGTGCTTCTAGGTCTCAAACTATCACTTGAGCCTCGGTGGCTAGAAGCACTTTTCGGCAGCTTTGGCTGATTTACCAACTACCTCCTTCTGCGACAGACAGAGTCTGGCCACAGTGATCCATGCTCTGGAAACCTCTTGGCTGGATTACTGCAACATGCTCTGTGTGGGGGCGGCCTTTGAAAACTGGCCAGAAATTTCAACTGGTCCGGAAAAAGGCAGCTAGGTACCAGCCAGGACTAGTCTGCGTGCCCACATTGTGCTGCTGCTTTATTGGTTGCACTGGCTGCCAGTTGAGCGCGGGGCCTGTTTCCAAGTGCTGAGTTCTGGCATATAAAGCCCTAAACAGCTTGGGGCCAGGAGATCTGAAGGAACACCTGCTCCCACGTATTCCTACCCACCACTAAGGTCTGCCTTCTCAGAGAGCTGCCCCCTAGCAAAGTAAGGGGGTGGGAAACAGCAGAAGGCCCTTCTTGGTGGTTGTGAAACATGTTCCCCGGAGAGACACACCTGGCACCTTCTTCATTTTCTTGTAGGCACCAGACATTTTAAAAAGTAGATCTATTAATATTTGTATTATAGAGTGTTTTAGACTTGTTTTATCGTTGCTGTAGTGCCTTGGAGTGGATTTATGGACTGTTGTAGGTAGTTCTTGTTGGGTTTGTAGCTTTTTCTAGTGGTTTTTATTGTTCTGCCTTATTGCTGGATTTTTATTGTTATGAATATGTTTTAAATTGTACACCTGTGGGTTATAAGGCAGAATAGACATGGATTTTTTAAAAGACAGTCCTTAAGGCCATCCTTGCTAGTCTTTGTCAAGTCACTGTATGAAAGGAATGTTATAATTTGTTTCAGTTGTGACTGATGGGGAGATGGAGAAACTCAGATGATGCTTATCCCCGCCCCCCCCCCTGCCCCCCTGCTGCGTTTCTCTTCTTAGACTCAGCCTTGCCTCGTATTCCTTGGAAGAAGATAAGGGAAGGAAGAAATGACTCTCAGTGAGGAACTTGACTTTAAAATAGTCTCTGGCTCGCAATGCAGCATGTGGTTTCTTTAATCTTCTTGCTCCTTGGCTAGACGTCACTGTGGTCTCATGACTCGAGAAACAGTCCAGAAATGGTGGAGAGGTGAGCAGCCCCAGACTTCCTGGGAACTCCTGCAGAAAAGTTTTTCAGAATGGAAATGACACACAGAAAAGAAACAGCACAGTCTGACTCGTTTCACCATGCTTCCATCTGCGCGGAAAGGGTGGCACATCGGGACAGCCAGGACCCAATTCTGCATGAAATAAGCAACACGTTTCCTTGTGCTGTGAAGTCACAGACGAGATGAGGCACCTCAGTCCTGGAGGCCGAAATCCCATGTGAACAAAAATCCAGGCAGCCTGCTGCAACTTGGAACTGAGCTGGGGTGGGGAGGAATACTTTTCAGCCCTCTCATGGCAGGGCATTTGCACATGTGGGTCTTCATCCCCATCCCCATCATCATCTGGGTAGCAGTTGCATGTTCTAAAGGCGTGTTAGGGTGCTCTCCTGTGGCCTCCCTACATCATCTGGGAGGCCTTAGGATTCTCCGGGGTCCCACCTCTGTGATCCTACAACCTTGGAGCTGGTACTGTGCAAGTCAGGCACCTGCCCCGACTCTTTGCAGCTGGTGTGAAAGAACCGAGCCAGCTGCCCCAGCACAGGTTGCAACTGGGCCTTGGAGGGAGAACGAAGGAGCATTTCAGGGGACCAGGAGGGGCCGTGAAGTTCTGCCAGTTCCAGTGGGCAGCCCGGCCCCCTCCCCTCCCCTCCCCTCCCCTCCCCTTCCTGGGTGCTGACTCTACAATGGCCAGAAATGGACAACTAGAAAATACTGGGTGCCGCATATGTTGGTAACTAGATTAGATCCGTGTAAGCCTCCAAGTTCAAAGTTTCATGAGCATCCACCACGGAGCAATAAGCTTGTGCCCCTCATCCATTAAAAGTTGGAGTCCTTACAACAACCCCGTAAGGTAGGCCATTATGTTTATACCATAGTGATTGGCCAGCTGGGAGAGGGATCAGCTTGCCCAAGGCCACCTGGTAACTCCACGGCAGGGGTGAGATTTCAAAGTGAGGGTTTCACCCACCCAGTCATTCCGCCCCCTCAGCTGACTCTAAGAAGCCACAGTGGGCAAGGGCCAAGGAGACACTGGGGGTCAGTCTGCGGCAAGCATCTTATGCATGTCCTCAGGTCAGGGAGCTGAACCTCACCGACGACACTGGGCCAGAAGGTGTGCTGGACCTACCCTAAGCCAGACCGGATGCAGCTACTGCGCTGCATTCATGAAAGAGGCCATGGACTGCCCGCAAGCCACTCCCGCGATTGCAGCGTCGCAGTTCCTGGTTTAGCAAATGCACCCGCAAAGCCCTGCAAAGCTCTGCTGGCCGGTGACTCCAGGACACCAAGGCGGCAGCGAGGGAAGTTTGCTCCACAGCCCTCACGGCCACGGAGGAGCTGCAGCTGCTGCTTGCATTGATTACATTACTATCCGAGCCGTTTTTCCTGCAAGGAGCGCAAACCAGTGGGGGAGGACCCGCCTCATGTCCATACTCTGCTGCCATCACTTGGGACTCTCCAGAAAAACTCCATCAGGCTGCAACTTGAAGTCTGAGGAACCTCTGGCTGATGTGCTATGGATCAGCCAGGGAACTACCATTTCAATGTATTTATTGATCTGATTTGATCCAAGAAGAATGGCACTCGATGCAGCTTACAGTCTTAAATAAAACTTGCCTAAAACAATAATGAAACAAATGCATTAAAACACAATTAACAACAGACTAACTTCTATTGTCTGCCACCGTTGCCTATGCTAGACAAAAGATCTCTACTCTGCTGTTTGGTACCAAACACATGAAGAGATCAGCAGGAACACAGAGGACTAGGACCATGCATAGGCCCACCCCAACCCACAGCTGATTTGTGATGCATATCAATTTGAAGGGGGCTTTTTCTAAGGATCTTCTACAGGTCTAGGATCCCGGAATGGCCATCCCATCTTGTGCCGGAAACCCTGTGGCCTCCACACAGATAGGCACCCCCTATTTACGTATTTATGCGCATATTTATATGCTGCCTATAACTGCCAAAAAGCCTTCCTAGGCGACTTACAGCCTTTTGACAGAAGCCAACAACACATCGGCTGGGGCTGAGACAGGACCCATATGGGCTAGCCCCACACATTCCCACTGGTACCTTCCCATGCTTGGACCAGTGAATGGACTTCGGGGGAAAGAGGCGATGGGGCGTGAGAGGAGGAAGTGATCTGCTCAAGTCCTGAATGGTCCTTCTCAACCTGGCACCCCATCTGAGCAGCCCCCGTCTGCACGGCCGCATCCAGAAGGCAAGAAGCTAGGAGGCCTGGGTCCCGCCGGCAGCATCCTTAAGAGGAGACGGATGTGCAATGTTTTGATGTCAGATTCCACTGTGTAAAATAATGGGAAATATTGTTGGGAGACTGAGGAATGCGATGAAGCATCCTCCGCAGCCCCCTCGTTTGGCAAATGCTTTCTGTGACTTATGGCGTGAGCTGAATGGAATCTAAAGTGATACACTGAAGCGTGACTCCAGCCTGTGGGGACCAAAGGAGTTCCTTTGTGTATCAGGGCCACAGGGAAGCACGCTTGGCCACCACGGCAGAGATAGTGGTGGGAAGGGGCATCCGAGATCCGGTCGCTCTGGATGGGCCCCTTGCCCACACCACCAGAAATTCTCCCACTGTGGAGTCACATCCTATCCTCCTCACAGGCTGTGAGGCCAGAGACATGACTGAGTGGGAAGGATTTCAGGGGAAGGCCCTCTCAAGAAAGCAGCACGGAGCCTTTGCAAGCGTGAGTGGATTGATCGGCTCCTCCAGTGGCCCAGGGAATCCCCTGCAGAACAACAAAGCCTTCGCTGAAAACATGCAAAGAAGTCTGCTTTGTGATTTATTCCTGACCTTTTCTCTTCAGAGGAAAAGCTCAGCGTCTTTCATGAACCTGCAGTAGAAAGAGGCAGGTTGACTCGTGCCCAGAACAAATTGTCTCAGCACCTTCTGTAAGCCCCCGAAGCACGGTGCCCGAATTGGCACACTTTCCTTCCAGGCAGATCCCAAGGAGGGGGCCTTGGTTCTGCAGTGGGTGTCAGCACACAGCCGTGATCCCAGGGCAACGTTTCAGTTTCAGGAAAAAGAGAGTCTTGGAAAGACGCTTAGCAAAGTGTCTGAAAAACCCAGACGCTTGGAGAGAGTCAGGACTGCATCCTCCATCTGTTGCCTGAATCATTAATTTTACTGCTGCTTAGTATTTCAAATATTTCAAATGTTTTTACAGTCCACTGCTGTACCTCTTGTTCGGGTTGCTATTTTATTGCTGGCTTGGGGGCTTGACTTTTATAACTGCAAATGAAGGGCATTTGTCAACCAGGCCCTGGATGAGTGCAAGCATCTTTTTTTAAGGGTGCTGTCATTGCAGGCAGTGTGGAATTTGCACTTTGGGGAGGCCTTTCAGCAAGGCACCCCCTGGGGCTCCCCCGGCCCAGCAAGTCTGCAGAAACCCTTTGCCCTGCAGAACCCGGGCATTCTGGAAGGCACTGGATCTGCGCCGCCATCACGTATTTCTTATTCCGGCAGGCCCCTGATTCAAGCCACCCTGAGAGCCTTGTCAACCGTGGCTGAAGAGCCAAGTGGGCGTGGCTAAAATTAAAAAGCAGAGCCCTTTCCTTCTTAAGCAAGGAGGTGCACGCTTGGGGCATGGATCCGGAGCCCATCTGGGCATTTGTAAGAGTATTCACAGGGGTGGGAAATGATGAGGCAGCCAGAAACATCCATGGCCTGAAGAAAGAAAGGGATGTCTTGCCCAGGAGGCAGGCCAAGCGGCGAAGTCAGCCCTGCGGGATTGGGCCAAAGGCTGCTGCTCTCCCGTCTTCTGCCCATGGCTGAGGGCTCAGAGGAGAAAGGGGTGCAAGCCAACGGCATTCCTGCCCACTCGAGGAAGCCTGGCCGGCTGGCTCCTGACCGGCTGCCCATGTTTTCGGCAAATGGGTCCATAACGCCATCTTGGCCTGCTGCGTTTTCACAGGGGTCCCGCACAAAATATCGATGTCTCCATCTCCCTCTCCATCCTGCGCCAGATGAATGGCTAGCGCTCCAAGGGAGCTCGCACCGCCTGACAGGCTGATTTTTACGGACAGGTTTTTGAAGCAGGACAAACTTCGTGTCCAGAAGATTTGACTGCAGGAGCCCTTGGCAGGCTGGAGTGGCCCAGGCCCAGCACAACTGTCCTGTCCGCCCACCGAGAGGAAGGGCTTTTATTTTCATGGCTCTCTGTCCCCAAGCAGGTGAGGACAATGGCCTTTCTTCTCCTTATGACCCATGGGAACTTAGCTTGTCTCAGCAGGCAAGCAGGATGTTGTCATCCATGATATGTCCTTAAAGTTCGAAGGCTGGCTTCCCCAACGTGACTTTAATTTATTTATTAGCTCAACATGCCAAAGTGGCTCACATCACTCTCCTCGTCCTGCTCTCCATCTTATCCCCACTGCAAGAACCTTTGAGGTGGGCTGGGCTGAGAGCTTGGGCTGGCCCAAAGTCACCCTGTTGGCTCCAGGGCCGAGCAGGGACGAGAAATCGGATCGCCTGAGTCACAGTCCTGCACTTGCACCACTCCTGCGGTCTCTATTGTACAATATTTTAACAACAGTAGTAGAACTTGCAGTTTGATGCTACTGCCTAGGATGACAACAGCTGCAGTAGTTGTGGTAAAACAGCAATATATTGCTGAAAAAAAATACCAATATCAAAAACACCAAAACCAGAGAAGTGAAACTACAATGAAATGCTGCAGGGGGAGTATTCCAGGTCCGGGCGCCTCACGCCATCCATGCCCCCTGACAAGGGAACCACCAAGCATGAGCCTCTGGGCAGCTCCCATTAGGCATCTGGGGCATCCTTTAGAGCATCCCTTAGAGTTATTCTTCTGCAATGGTGGTGGCACTTGTGCAGACCGGGCGCTCCCTGCATGCAGCTCGCGCTCCCTCTGGCAGAGGGCAGGCCCAGCACGAGAACAGCGCTGCCTGCTGCGAGCCATGGGTGTCCACAGCCGGTCCTTCAGAGGCAGGCGTCTGGCTCCCTCTGGTGACTAGTTGTGGGATGCTGGACTGTCCTTTCGTTGCCTAAATTAGAATTTTAAATATGTTAAAAATGATTTAATTTTTAATTGTATTATTATTTTTGATTTGATTTATTTGATTTATTTCTTGTTGTTGTTGTTGTTAGTTGCGAAGTCACGTCTGACCCATTGTGACCCCAAGGACAACATTCCTCCAGGTCTTCCTGTCCTCCACCATCCCCCGGAGTCCACTTAAGTTCACACCAACTATCTGTTATTATTGTATTTAAGATTATTTTTATTTGATTGTATTGTTTTATTTGATTGTATTGTTTTATTTGATTGTTTTGTTTTGTTTTGTTTTGTTTATACAAATGGGCATTTTGTGCCCTGGTGTGCATAAGCCCAATAACGCACAATAGGGCAAAGGTTTTTAAAGGCTTATTCTCAAGAACAAAACAGCTGCCAATGAATCATGCCAATATGGTTCTCCCCGAGCAGTGCTTGGGGTGCCCCTTTATAAACTGCTCATTAAAGGGTAACAGGTAACACAATTAACACTTTCTAACAGGCTGCAGGTGGCGCAGTGGTTTAAACTGCTGTGCTGCTGGGCTGGTTGATCGAAAGGTCGCCGGTTTGAATCTGCACACGGGGTGAGCTCCCGTGCGCCGTCCCAGCTCCTGCCCACCTTGCAATTCGAAAGCATGCAAATGCAAGTAGATAAAAAGGTACCACTTTGGTGGGAAGGTAAACAGCGTTCTGTGCACTTTGGTGTTTAGTCATGCCGGCCACACGACCACGGAGACTGTCTGCAGACAAAAGCTGGCTCCCTCGGCCAGGAAACGGAGATGAGCACCAGCCCCTAGAGTCAGGCATGACTGGACTTAACGTCAAGGGGAAACCTTTACCTTTACCTTTAATAGGCTGTATAGCTATAGTTGCATTGGTGTGTTTTTCCCGCCTGCGTATCAAAGTGGAAAGAAGATATTCCAAAGTTGGGAGGGAAAGTCACAGGAGACGAAGGAGGACAGCGTGCTTTTCTGGAGAACGGGATGCTCTTGGTTCCAGCTGCCATCAGTCCTGTGTGGACTGACCTGCCTTGACATGCGCCTGGATAGCTAAGTTGCAGGACAATGGAACACACACAGACTTTCTCAGACTTGTATCCTCTAGCTATAGGCAAGGACTGCATGATAGAAACATAGAAACATAGAAACAGAGCGAGTCAGAAGGGGCCTCCCGGGCCATCTAGTCTGACCTCCGGCACCAGCCGGCTCCGCTCACGACATGCCCACCATGCGCATGTCCAGCCTGTCTTTGAACACCCTCACCGATGGGGCCTCAATGACCTCTCGTGGAAGCCCATTCCACGCCCTCGGGGTCCTGATTGTCAGGAAGCGCTTCCTGGCATCCAACTGGAACCTGGGTTCCCTGAGCTTTGCTCCGCTGGAGAGCGTCCTGCCTTCCTCTGCAGGGGAGAACAGGCTTCTACCCAAACTTGGAGCAATACAAATGTGAGCGCATAAAAGCAGGCTTGGAGCCACAGAGGTTTTGCAGAAAATGCCCTGGGCACCAAGCAGTCATGACCATGGACATATTTGGTCACTCAAAGGGTTTGGCCTGGCATCCCCCAGTTGGTCCAGCGGGCGGTTGGGACTGTGGCGTCATAATGGGAGCAGGCCGGCTCCCTCCAGCTCCCAGCGCCATCACAGAGCTGCCGGTCCTTGCGGGTCATAATCCGCCCCCTGATAAAAGCCGGGACTTTCTGAGGCTGAGCTCAGGCTGCAGCCAGCCTTCGGAGGGTCCAGCCCTCCCAGGAGCTGAGCTCACCTGCAGAAGAGGATGCTTGGCAATTGCTGCCAAGTGCTGGTCCAGAGCCTGCAATCCAGCCTGAAGGCTTGGCAATTTTTGCCAAGTGCTGGGCCTGAGCCTGGGATCCAGCCCTCTTGCGAGCTCAGCTCACCTGCGGAAGAGAAGGCTTGGCAATTGCTGCCAATGCTGCTCCTGAGAGAAATCCGGGAAGATGAACGAAGAGCAACGCCTGGAAGGGGAGACGCACAGGAGGGGTCGCCCCTGAGGACAAGCTCTCCATGAGATGCCCTGAGGAATGGCGTCAGCCCCACTGGCCGGCCGGAAAGCACCCGCAGGGGAGGCAGCGGCAGCGCGGAAGGCGGAAGCCCAGCCCTGCGGGGACGGCGGCCTCGGATGGAATCCCAGCTCTGGCCCAAGGTCTGGCTGAGGTGTGCGCATCCACTCCGACAGCCAGCACGGCTGAAGACTGCGAGCAAGAACAAGATATTGTATATTTGATTCAATAAAATGTTGATTTATTTCTAATAAAACCATTTGCCTTCTTATTCATTTCAATAAAAATACTCAGTCCTTGAGAATAAACCTAAAATTTGGAAGTTACGTTCAAGTACACTGAAAAAAACCCAAATTGTTCAAAGAATTAGAAGAGAAATTATGTTTTTTATGTGACTTATGAGAAAGAGCCAATAGAGCCTGCACATTTACAGGATCCTCAACAAGCATTCTTCAGAGGGTATTTTATAGTGGCGGGTGCAACACTGAAAAGAGAAATGGGCCCAGAATAACAAAGTAAAGAAAGACTGACAGAAGAGCATAAGGAAATGGGTTGAAAGAAAACCTTTATACATCTGACGGGGCCCAAATCAGAATTGGCAACATTAGACACATTAAACCATATGCAGCCACGAGGTACTTAAAGAGGAGCTGCTATTAGGAGTTATGCAAAACAGAATTAATTGAGAGAGAAATATTAAAGAATTTGTGAGTGTATTACCAATAAAACCAATTCCTGACGAGCGTAAACAGCTTAACTCTTCAGTAACTAGTGGAAATCAGAACAGCTATTCTGAGACTAAGAATACTAGTAAATTACTAGTGTTCATTATTACAAAATTTGGGAAAGGGGGTGTATCCATTCACTTGTCCAAACTGTGTAACTCAATATTAGGTGGAGGAAAATACCAGAATCTTAGAAATGATCTAGAAGAATAGTTACACCAAAACAAGGGGAAGACCTTGCCCTTCCCTTCGCAAACAGGCCAATTATATTGCAAAACCAGGATCAAAGTCGTTTTCTTCCATTTTGGCCCAAAGATTGTACAGTTTCCTAGTGAATTATCCCCACACAGATCAGGACAGCTTTCTGCCAGCTCGACAAATGGCCGATGTGACCCGAAGAGTACTAAATGTTAAATTTGGGGCAGCTGAGGAGAAACCAGAAATAGCAATGCTCTCATTGGATGTGCTTCAAGCTTTGGATCATGTGGAATGGCACTATTTGTTGTAACTTAAGGGAGAAATGAATTTGGGCAAGCGATTTATACGAACTCTAAAAAACCTACATGAAGGAGTGTTTGCTAAAGTACGGATTAATGACTTAGAATCAGAAATACTGGCGTTACACCAAGGGAAACATAGAAACATAGAAACAGAGCGAGTCAGAAGGGGCCTCCTGGGCCATCTAGTCTGACCTCCGGCACCAGCCGGCTCCGCTCATGACATGCCCACCATGTGCATGTCCAGCCTGTCTTTGAACACCCTCACCGATGGGGCCTCAATGACCTCCCGTGGAAGCCCATTCCATGCCCTCGGGGTCCTAACTGTCAGGAAGTGCTTCCTGGCATCCAAATTGAACCTTGGCTCCCTGAGCTTTGCTCCATTGGAGCGCGTCCTGCTTTCCTCTGCAGGGGAGAACAGGCCTCTCCCCATCTCCATGTGACACCCCCTCACATACCTGTATGTTGCCAACATATCCCTTCTGAGTCTCCTCTTCTCCAGGCTGAAGAGACCCAGTTCCCTCAGTCTCGCCTCATACCCCATCCCCTGCAAACCAGCCACCATCCTTGTGGCCCTACGCTGCACTGACTCCAACCTGGCTATATCCTTTCTGTAATGAGGGGCCCAGAACTGAACACAATACTCCAGTTGCGGGTGCACCAGAGTCGTGTAGAGTGGTAGTAATACCTCTCTTAATCTAGAAGCCACACTTCTGGCTATGCAACCAAGGGTGGCATTCGCACTCTTGACCACCGCATCACACTGCTGACGCATGTTTAGCCTGCAGTCAACCAGTACCCCGAGGTCCCTTTCACAAGTGCTGCTCTCCAGCCACTTGTCACCTAACCTGTACTTATGACAGCTATTCTTATGCCCCAAGTGCAAGACCTTGCACTTCTCCACATTGAACGCCATCCTGTTGTCTCCTGCCCACTTCCATAGTCTGTCCAGATCCTTTTGGATCTGGAGTACCTGCTTCTCAGTTGTGGCCACTGCTCCAGTTTTAGTGTCGTCTGCGAATTTGATAAGCAGACTGTTCACCCCTTCTTCCATGTCGTTAATGAAAAGATTAAACAGGATCGGCCCCAGGACAGAGCCCTGGGGGACCCCGCTTGTCACTGGCTGCCATCCCGACAATTCCCCGCTAATGGTTACCTTCTGCTTTCGGTCAGTCAACCATGCCCTAATCCACCGGACAGTGCTTTGGTGTATCCCAAAACTCCTCAGTTTCTCCACCAGGATATCATGGGGCACTTTGTCAAAGGCCTTGCTGAAATCCAGGTATACCACATCCACTGCATCCCCTCCATCTAGCCATCTTGAAACCTTGTCATAGAATTCCACAAGGTTTGTCTGGCAGGACCTGTTTTTGCGGAAGCCGTGTTGTGTGGCTGTCAGCTTCCCTTCCCTATCTAGCATCACTAGATCTCTCTCTATTATGAGCCTTTCCATTGTTTTTCCTACAATGGACATAAGGCTAACCGGTCTATAATTCCCCATGTCCTTCCTACTACCCTTTTTGAAAATTGGGACCACCGATGCCACCCTCCAGTCCTCTGGAACTTCACCCGTTCTCCACGAGGCCTCAAAAATGGAGGCCAGCGGGTGTGAGAGAACCCCCGCCAACTCTCTAAGTACTCTCGGGTGTAACCCGTCAGGGCCTGGCGCCTTTGTAATGTCCAATGCCCTGAGGAGCCCCTCGACTTCAAGGGGGGTGGCTCTAATCTGTGCCCCTAAGTCCCCAGCCTCATCCAATCTCCTATACGGATATCCCCCGTCCTGCTTTGGGGAGAACACAGAGGCAAAATAGTCATTTAGCATCTGTGCCTGTTCCCTCATGTCAGTCACTGGATCACCTTCCTCCTTATTTAGTGGTCCCACCACTTGTCTCCCCTTCCTTTTCCTATTTACATGCTGGAAGAAGCCCGTTTTGTTGCTCTTGATATTCTTGGCAAGTCTCAGCTCATAATCAGCCTTAGCCTTGCGAAGAATCCTTCTGCAACGGGCCTCCTCCTCCCGGTATACCCTTTTGTCTATTTCCCCCAGTACCCATTTCCTATGGATGCTCCTCTTTCGTCTAATCCCCCTAACCACCTCCTTTCGCATCCATGGCGGCACTCTCCTCTGCCTCCCCACCTTACTGACTAGAGGTATTGTCAGGGCTTGCGCCTGCAAAACCTCCCTTTTGAGTGCCATCCACCCCTCCTCAACTCGCTTACCTTCCAGTAACCTATCTCAGGAGACTTTCCCCAGCCTGGCCTTCAGTTGGCCAAAGTTGGCCCTCTTGAAGTCCCAGCTTCTAGTGCTCGCCCTGCTGCACGGCCCCAGTCCCCTGATCTCAAAGCAAAGGATGGAGTGATCACTCGCATCCAGAGCTACCCTAATCTGTACTTCATCTATCAGCTCCTCCCTATTGGTCAAGACCAAGTCCAGGATATTTCCCCCCCTCGTCGCCTCTTGGACCCTCTGTGTAAAAAACCCACGGAAGGATTTGTACATGGGAAACCTATTGCAACTAGGCGCTTAGAAGACTAGTCAAGGAAAAAGCAATGTGTTGCAACTGACTCAGATCAGAGATTTGGCAAATCAAGTATAGGCAACTTCCGGACCTATTAGAACATTGACGGTATTCGAAAATTATGGTATGGGAGACACTGATAGTTTTAAAAAAAAAAGCTTTAATCTCAATTTCGTATAAAAATATTGTAAAAGAAGAGTGCACCAGTTACATAGGAACAAAAAGAGTAAGGGAAAGGAATTTAAATGTTAAAATACCCGAAAAAGCATGGATGAAACCCTCAGTTCTTGGAATCAGTATCGGCACAATCCGAGGAAACGGTCTTGAGGAGAATTCAGAGATGGCGCTCATTCCCCACAAAACTTCATGAAATAAACAAGGAAATATCAGACACGTGCTGGCAAAATTGTGGGGTAAAAGGCTTGCTTGAGCATATGTGAATATCCTGTGCAAAAGTGGAATTATTCTGGAAAGAGGCAATTAAATGGTTAGAAAAGTTAACGCATCAAAAGAAGATTGGTAACAAAACTCTCCCATTATTCTCCCTCTTTGTGGATGGGAACAAGAATTTAAGTAAGAAAGAGTGGGTGAGATCCTTATGGGAGCAGAGAGATTAGAAATGGGGCATAATTGGAAAGATGTTAAGATCTCCTTTCAAAGATATTTAGGAAGGGTATGGCAAATTGGACTAATGGAGAAATGGACTAGACAGGCTAGAATTCTGAGAAGGGAAATGAAAATGGATAATTTCATTAAATATGGAATCAAATATTGAGATACTTGTAAAAATGCTGGATAACCCTATAGTATTGCTCTGCTGTTTATTAAGTCTACATACACACACACACACACACACACATCTGTGAGTATCAATTTGTGGAATAGACTTGGAATGGAGATGTAAATATTGTTATATGGAAAATGTACATGCTGTAAGATGATGGTATGCTTTTGTTATTGTTAAGGATTGTCAAGTTTTAAAAAAGAAAATGATTTTAAAAAAGATGTCTGGAGAATCCCAGGCATGTTTGGAAGAGTGAGGCTGCTGTCTTTGGGCTTTTAGTGGCCTATTTGTTAAAGCACAACTTGGCTGTGGCTGTGCTTGAAAGTCACGCTGTCCCTCCTACGTTTGGCGTCTGCAGCTGCCATGATCCTTCTCACAGGAGCTGCAGGATCACAGTAAAAACCCCTTCCTGAGGTGCAACCTGCTCCTTCTCCCAGCTGGGCAGGATCCTATGGATGGTGCACGTTGGAGAAGCCGCTGACGAGTTTTTAAAGTCAGACGTCAGCCTGCCTTTGGCTGAGCGTATGTGGGAGAGAAGGAGACTTATTTTTGCATGACACTCTATGCATTGTGTTTCTAATCCTCCAAAAGCTCTTGAGACGGTTCACAAGAATGAAAGCCGTACGGGGCAACAGATAGAATGCAACATGGAAGATTCAACCCACTGTAGAAATATCAATCAAGCCCAAAATAAAACCTTGCAGCAATACAAATGTGAGCGCATAAAAGCAGGCTTGGAGCCACAGAGGTTTTGCAGCAAATGCCCTGGGCACCAAGCAGTCATGACCATGGACATATTTGGTCACTCAAAGGGTTTGGCCTGGCATCCCCCAGTTGGTCCAGCGGGCGGTTGGGACTGTGGCGTCATAATGGGAGCAGGCCGGCTCCCTCCAGCTCCCAGCGCCATCACAGAGCTGCCGGTCCTTGCGGGTCATAATCCGCCCCCTGATAAAAGCCGGGACTTTCTGAGGCTGAGCTCAGGCTGCAGCCAGCCTTCGGAGGGTCCAGCCCTCCCAGGAGCTGAGCTCACCTGCAGAAGAGGATGCTTGGCAATTGCTGCCAAGTGCTGGTCCAGAGCCTGCAATCCAGCCTGAAGGCTTGGCAATTTTTGCCAAGTGCTGGGCCTGAGCCTGGGATCCAGCCCTCTTGCGAGCTCAGCTCACCTGCGGAAGAGAAGGCTTGGCAATTGCTGCCAATGCTGCTCCTGAGAGAAATCCGGGAAGATGAACGAAGAGCAACGCCTGGAAGGGGAGACGCACAGGAGGGGTCGCCCCTGAGGACAAGCTCTCCATGAGATGCCCTGAGGAATGGCGTCAGCCCCACTGGCCGGCCGGAAAGCACCCGCAGGGGAGGCAGCGGCAGCGCGGAAGGCGGAAGCCCAGCCCTGCGGGGACGGCGGCCTCGGATGGAATCCCAGCTCTGGCCCAAGGTCTGGCTGAGGTGTGCACATCCACTCCGACAGCCAGCACGGCTGAAGACTGCGAGCAAGAACAAGATATTTTATATTTGATTCAATAAAATGTTGATTTATTTCTAATAAAACCATTTGCCTTCTTATTCATTTCAATAAAAATACTCAGTCCTTGAGAATAAACCTAAAATTTGGAAGTTACGTTCAAGTACACTGAAAAAAACCCAAATTGTTCAAAGAATTAGAAGAGAAATTATGTTTTTTATGCGACTTATGAGAACGAGCCAATAGAGCCTGCACATTTACAGGATCCTGAACAAGCATTCTTCAGAGGGTATTTTATAGTGGCGGGTGCAACACTGAAAAGAGAAATGGGCCCAGAATAACAAAGTAAAGAAAGACTGACAGAAGAGCATAAGGAAATGGGTTGAAAGAAAACCTTTATACATCTGACGGGGCCCAAATCAGAATTGGCAACATTAGACACATTAAACCATATGCAGCCACGAGGTACTTAAAGAGGAGCTGCTATTAGGAGTTATGCAAAACAGAATTAATTGAGAGAGAAATATTAAAGAATTTGTGAGTGTATTACCAATAAAACCAATTCCTGACGAGCGTAAACAGCTTAACTCTTCAGTAACTAGTGGAAATCAGAACAGCTATTCTGAGACTAAGAATACTAGTAAATTACTAGTGTTCATTATTACAAAATTTGGGAAAGGGGGTGTATCCATTCACTTGTCCAAACTGTGTAACTCAATATTAGGTGGAGGAAAATACCAGAATCTTAGAAATGATCTAGAAGAATAGTTACACCAAAACAAGGGGAAGACCTTGCCCTTCCCTTCGCAAACATCGCCGTCGGAGGGGGCCGAGCCACGCCGGAAGAGGAGCCCGGACGCCCCTCGCCTGGCCTGGCATCGCCGCGCCGGAGGCCGGTACCGTCGCGCCACCCCATCGCGCCGCGGACCCACCGGGCGGCCGTCGCGGCTCCCGCCGGCTCCCACCGGCACCCAGGCCCCTGCTCCGAGCCCGCCGCCCTCGTGTCGTGAGTGGCAGGCACGCCAAGGAGGGCGGGGCGGGGCGAGGCCGGGACCGGAAGTCGGGACCGGAGGTGGAGGCCGCGGGGCCTATAAGGCGCCGGTCGCACCCGGGGCCGGTGGCCTTGGGCTGGCGGCCGAAGGGCGACGGCCTAAGGGCGGTCGCCGCCGTTTGGGCCGTTGGGGCCGCTTGGGGAGCTGGCCTGGCCAGGGGCTTTGACTCTGGGTCCTCGACCGGACTCCACTGGACTATGGTGTGGCCTTCCAGGGCAGAGGACTTTTATAGTTTTAAACCTTTTTAGTTGTTTTAAGGGCCCATCTCAGGTCAGGTCAGCATGTTACCTGGGGAGCGCGAGGGCGCCACCATTGGGGTGGTGATGGGGAATGGTCGTTATGGCTGCAGTGGGGGTTTAACGGTCCCGCCTAGGAGAAGACGGGACCGATGGCTAACACCTGTTCCCTCTTCTAGTTATTCCCCCAGCCGGCGGGTACCTGGAAGTCTTGTCAGCTGCCCCACGGGATTGACGGTGCTGTTACTTAATGCCAGGTCGGTCTGTAAGAAAGCCAACGTCATCCATGACTTGATCATGGATGAGAGGGCCGACCTGGCCTGCATCACCGAGACCTGGGCGGGAGAGGGGGGGGATGTTGCCTTCTCGGAGCTTTGCCCGCCCGGGTACTCAGTTCAGCACCGTCCACGCCCGGAGGGGAGGGGAGGGGGGGGTCGCTTTAGTTTATCGGGCTGCTTTTTCCCTCGCGGGGCTTCCTGTCCCTTCGAGACCGGGGCTGGAGTGTCTCCACTTGGTGTTGGGCGACCGAGACAGATTGGGGATTCTGTTGGTGTACCAAGCACCCTTCTGCCCAACAGACTCCCTGCCTGAGCTGACGGAAGTCGTCTCGGACCTGGTGTTGAAGACCCCCAGGATGTTGGTCCTGGGGGACTTCAATCTCCATGCCGAGACGGACTTGTCCGGGGTGGCTCAGGACTTCATGGCTGCCATGACGGCCATGGGGCTGTCTCAACATGTCATCGGCCCAACCCATGAATGTGGACACACTCTGGACCTGGTTTTCTCGACGGGGCAGGAAGAGGGTGATCTGAGGGTGAAGAATTTATGTTTGACGCCCTTGTCATGGTCAGACCACTTCCTCGTGAGGTTTGAGCTCAAGAGTGGCTTCTCCCTCTGCAAGGGTGCGGACCAGATTGTGATGGTCCGCCCCTGGAGTCGGATGGATCCGGATGGATTCCTGAGGGCTCTGGGGGATTTTCCAGCGGACAAGGCTGGTGCTCCTGTTGAGGCCCTGGTTGACATATGGAATGGGGAGATGACCAGGGCCATCGACCCGATAGCTCCTAAGCGCCCTCTCCTACCAGGCAGAGCCCGATCGTCTCCCTGGTATACACCAGAATTACGGGCGATGAAGCGGGTTGGGAGACGGCTAGAGCGCAGGTGGAGGAAAACACGTGATGAGTCCGACCGAACACATCTTAGAGCACACTATCGAGCCTATGCTGTGGTGGTGAGGGCGGCGAAGAAGCGATTCTTCTCCGCGTCCATTGCCTCCTCGCAATGCCGTCCGGCGGAGATTTTTCGGGTGGTTCAGGGGCTGATAAAACCTGGCCCTGATAAAGATCTAGTGCCACCCTCGAAAGCCCGCTGTGACGATTTCGCCACGCATTTTAGGGAGAAAGTTGCTCTGATTCGTCACGAGCTGGACTCCACTCTTGACACAGATTCTTTCGGGGAGGGACCAACCGTGCGTACTTGTCCCTCATTAATGGATGATTTTTCAGTTTTTGCGGCCTGATGATGTGGACAAGGTGCTTGGATCGGTATGCTCAACCACCTGTTTACTGGACCCGTGCCCATCCTGGCTATTAAAGAGCGCCAAGGTCGGGATTGTGCCCTGGATCTTGGAGGTGGTCAACGCCTCTTTGAGAGACGGCCGGGTGCCGGCCCCCTTAAAGGAGGCGGTAGTCCGGCCAGTCCTAAAGAAGGCTTCCCTGGATCCAGAGGTGGTCGCCAATTATAGACCGGTGGCCAACATCCCGTTTTTGGGTAAGGTGCTGGAGCGGGTGGTGGCGGGACAACTCCAAGCACTCTTGGATGAAACTGATTATCTGGATCCATTTCAGTCCGGTTTCAGACCCGGTTTTGGCACTGAATCTGCCTTGGTCGCCCTGTATGATGACCTGTGCAGGGAGAGGGACAGGGGGAGTGCGTCCCTGTTGGTTCTCCTGGACCTCTCAGCGGCTTTCGATACCATCGTCCATGGTATCCTTCTGGAGAGGCTGGCGGGATTGGGAGTTGGAGGCACTGCTTTGCAGTGGTTCCGCTCCTATCTCAATGGCCGATTCCAGAAGGTGGTGCTGGGGGACTATGGCTCTGCGCCATGGCAGTTATGCCATGGGGTTCCGCAGGGCTCCATTTTGTCCCCCTTGCTTTTTAACATCTACATGAAACCGCTGGGGGAGGTCATCAGGAGGTGTGGGCTGCAGAATCATCAGTATGCTGATGATACCCAGCTCTACCTCTCGTTTTCCACCGATCCAGGTGAGGCGGTGGCTGCGCTAAACCGGTGCCTGGCCGAGGTCATGGGCTGGATGGGGGCCAATAAACTGAGGCTCAATCCTGACAAGACGGAGGTCCTGTTGGTAGGTGGTTCGGGCTTCGGAGTGGGGGACCTGACCCTAGTCTTGAATGGGGTAGCACTCCCTCTGAAGGACAGGGTCCGCAGCTTGGGGGTTCTTGGGGGTAGCCCAAGTGTCAGCAGTGGCGAGGAGTGCCTTCCATCAGCTTCGGCTGATCCATCAGCTGCGTCCCTTCCTGGAGTCCGACTGCTTGGCGACGGTGACTCATGCGTTGGTGACTTCCCGGCTAGATTACTGTAATGCGCTCTACGTGGGGCTACCCTTGAAGATGGTCCGGATACTTCAATTGCTGCAGAATAGAGCTGCCAGGGTGCTGACGGGGACTGGGCGTGGTTCTCATATCACCCCAGTTCTCTGTCAGCTTCACTGGCTCCCCATTGAAGTCCGGACCCAATTCAAGGTGTTGGTACTCACCTATAAAGCCCTTAACGGCTTGGGTCCTGGTTACTTAAAGGAGCGCCTACGACCATATATACCCTCCTGCCCCTTATGATCTGCTGCTGATGCTCTCCTCCGGGAACCCTCCGTGAGAGATATAAGGAGGGTGAGCACCCGGAGGAGGGCCTTCTCTGCGGTGGCGCCCCATTTATGGAATGCGCTTCCCAGAGAGGCTCGCCTGGCGCCGTCTTTATTTGCTTTTCGGCGCCAGGCGAAGACCTTTTTATTTAAGCAATATTTTAAATGTTAATTTATTTTATGTATTATATTGTATTTGTTTTAATTCAGACCTGGAGATGGGCCAGTTTTAAAGTTTTAAAGTTTAATGGTTGATGTTGTGAGCCGCCCCGAGGCTTGTGGCAAGGGGCGGCCTATAAATCTGTAAATAAATAAATAAAAATAAATAAAATAAAACAGGCCAATTACATTGCAAAACCAGGATCAAAGTCGTTTTCTTCCATTTTGGCTCAAAGATTGTACAGTTTCCTAGTGAATTATCCCCACACAGATCAGGACAGCTTTCTGCCAGCTCGCCAAATGGCCGATGCGACCCGAAGAGTACTAAATGTTAAATTTGGGGCAGCTGAGGAGAAACCAGAAATAGCAATGCTCTCATTGGATGTGCTTCAAGCTTTGGATCATGTGGAATGGCACTATTTGTTGTAACTTAAGGGAGAAATGAATTTGGGCAAGCGATTTATACGAACTCTAAAAAACCTGCATGAAGGAGTGTTTGCTAAAGTACGGATTAATGACTTAGAATCAGAAATATTGGCGTTACACCAAGGGACTGGACAGGGAGACCCCTTGTCTCCATTAATATTTGCTATGCTCCTGGAACCATTAGCTTTCAGCAGAAGGAATAATATTACAGGCGTAACAATTAGAAATAAGCGGCACAAAATTAGCCTTTATGAAGATGATAGGTTTTTGCTTTGGAAGGACCTAGTAAAAAGCATGGGACATATAATAATTAAAACATTAAAATATTATTAAAATTAAATAGAAGTTAATCAAAATAATTTTAATTAATCATTAAAACAAGTACTAGAACAGTTACATCGGATTTAAAATTAATCATCAAATATTTAAATTACTATGCATAAATATCCCTATATCAGAACAACGGGAGATTAAAGCAATGTCTAGCTTAGACGTCTGCTCTTCCAGTTTTAAATGTTTGGAAATTTGGCTGACAAAAAGTATAAATCGATAGACATATAGAAAATATATGTATATGTATAATGAAATAAGAGAGAAAATTAGGAAATGCAAGACATTAAAATTTTCATGACTAAGGGAGAATTGTGGTGGTAAGGGCTCATATTCTGCCAAAAATTTTATTTTTGTTCCAAAAATTACCATTGCAACCAGAATTGAATAAGTTAAAGTTGTGGCCAAAAAAAAGGAAAAAATTATCTCAGCAAATCGGAATAATCTAAGATTTCGAGACGGTACAAAACAGAGAGCTGACACTGCTGTGGAAGGAGGGTTGGCAATGCCACATATAATAAAATCTTAGCAAGCCTTCCAAATGTCCTGAACTGTAAAACTTAGACAAGTGAACAAGACCCCCGACTGCATTCAAATGGAAGAAGTACAGCGAGACCATATGATTAATTCTTTATACATACCCAAATTGCTGAGCGTAAAGAACCATTCAAAACCCTTTTATCAAGGAAACTGTACCGGTATGGCTTAAGTATAACAAAACTCTGGCACACCAATATCTCCATTCCGTCCCTTCCTGGAGCCTCCTAAATTGAAATCTCAAGAAGAATATGCACAATTTAGAGGCTGGAAAGAACTAGGCTTCTAGAGATTTAGAGATGGATTTGTACATGGGAAACCTATTGCAACTAGGCGCTTAGAAGACTAGTCAAGGAAAAAGCAATGTGTTGCAACTGACTCAGATCAGAGATTTGGCAAATCAAGTATAGGCAACTTCCGGACCTATTAGAACATTGACGGTATTCGAAAATTATGGTATGGGAGACACTGATAGTTTAAAAAAAAGCTTTAATCTCAATTTTGTATAAAAATATTGTAAAAGAAGAGTGCACCAGTTACATAGGAACAAAGAGAGTAAGGGAAAGGAATTTAAATGTTAAAATACCCGAAAAAGCATGGATGAAACCCTCAGTTCTTGGAATCAGTATCGGCACAATCTGAGGAAACGGTCTTGAAGAGAATTCAGAGATGGCGCTCATTCCCCACAAAACTTCATGAAATAAACAAGGAAATATCAGACACGTGCTGGCAAAACTGTGGGGTAAATGCTTGCTTGAGTATATGTGAATATCCTGTGCAAAAGTGGAATTATTCTGGAAAGAGGCAATTAAATGGTTAGAAAAGTTAACGCATCAAAAGAAGATTGGTAACAAAACTCTCCCATTATTCTCCCTCTTTGTGGATGGGAACAAGAATTTAAGTAAGAAAGAGTGGGTGAGATCCTTATGGGAGCAGAGAGATTAGAAATGGGGCATAATTGGAAAGATGTTAAGATCTCCTTTCAAAGATATTTAGGAAGGGTATGGCAAATTGGACTAATGGAGAAATGGACTAGACAGGCTAGAATTCTGAGAAGGGAAATGAAAATGGATTTCATTAAATATGGAATCAAATATTGAGATACTTGTAAATATGCTGGATAACCCTATAGTATTGGTCTGCTGTTTGTTAAGTCTACATACACACACACACACACATCTGTGAGTATCAATTTGTGGAATAGACTTGGAATGGAGATGTAAATATTGTTATATGGAAAATGTACATGCTGTAAGATGATTGTATGCTTTTGTTACTGTTAAGGATTGTCAAGTTTTAAAAAAGGAAATGATTTTAAAAAAGATGTCTGGGGAATCCCAGGCATGTTTGGAAGAGTGAGGCTGCTGTCTTTAGGCTTTTAGTGGCCTTTCCATTTGTTAAAGCACAACTTGGCTGTGGCTGTGCTTGAAAGTCACGCTGTCCCTCCTACGTTTGGCATCTGCAGCTGCCATGATCCTTCTCACAGGAGCTGCAGGATCACAGTAAAAACCCCTTCCTGAGGTGCATAGAAACATAGAAACATAGAAACAGAGCGAGTCAGAAGGGGCCTCCTGGGCCATCTAGTCTGACCTCCGGCACCAGCCGGCTCCGCTCATGACATGCCCACCATGTGCATGTCCAGCCTATCTTTGAACACCCTCACCGATGGGGCCTCAACGACCTCCCATGGAAGCCCATTTCACACCCTCGGGGTCCTGACTGTCAGGAAGTGCTTCCTGGCATCCAAATTGAACCTTGGCTCCCTGAGCTTTGCTCCATTGGAGCGCGTCCTGCTTTCCTCTGCAGGGGAGAACAGGCCTCTCCCCATCTCCATGTGACACCCCCTCACATACCTGTATGTTGCCAACATATCCCTTCTGAGTCTCCTCTTCTCCATGCTGAAGAGACCCAGTTCACTCAGTCTTGCCTCATACGGCATCCCCTGCAAACCAGCCACCATCCTTGTGGCCCTACGCTGCACTGACTCCAACCTGGCTATATCCTTTCTGTAATGAGGGGCCCAAAACTGAACACAATACTCCAGTTGCGGGCGCACCAGAGTCATGTAGAGTGGTAGTAATACCTCTCTTGATCTAGAAGCCACACTTCTGGCTATGCTACCAAGGGTGGCATTCGCCCTCTTGACCACCGCATCACACTGCTGACTCATGTTTAGCCTGCGGTCAACCAGTACCCCGAGGTCCCTTTCACAAGTGCTGCTCTCCAGCCACTTGTCCCCTAACCTGTACTTATGACACCTGTTCCTATGCCCCAAGTGCAAGACCTTGCACTTATCCACATTGAACGCCATCCTGTTGTCTCCTGCCCACTTCCATAGTCTGTCCAGATCCTTTTGGATCTGGTGTATCTGCTCCTCAGTTGTGGCCACTGCTCCAGTTTTAGTGTCGTCTGCGAATTTGATCAGCAGACTGCTCACCCCTTCTTCCATGTCGTTAATGAAAAGATTAAACAGGATCGGCCCCAGGACAGAGCCCTGGGGGACCCCGCTTGTCACTGGCTGCCATCCCGACAATTCCCCGCTAATGGTTACCTTCTGCTTTCGGTCAGTCAACCATGCCCTAATCCACCGGACAGTGCTTTGGTGTATCCCAAAACTCCTCAGTTTCTCCACCAGGATATCATGGGGCACTTTGTCAAAGGCCTTGCTGAAATCCAGGTATACCACATCCACTGCATCCCCTCCATCTAGCCATCTTGAAACCTTGTCATAGAATTCCACAAGGTTTGTCTGGCAGGACCTGTTTCTGCGGAAGCCATGTTGTGTGGCTGTCAGCCTCCCTTCCCTATCTAGCATCACTAGATCTCTCTCTATTATGAGCCTTTCCATTGTTTTTCCTACAATGGACATAAGGCTAATCGGTCTATAATTCCCCATGTCCTTCCTACTACCCTTTTTGAAAATTGGGACCACCGATGCCACCCTCCAGTCCTCTGGAACTTCACCCGTTCTCCACGAGGCCTCAAAAATGGAGGCCAGCGGGCGTGAGAGAACCCCTGCCAACTCTCTAAGTACTCTCGGGTGTAACCCGTCAGGGCCTGGCGCCTTTGTAATGTCCAATGCCCTGAGGAGCCCCTCGACTTCAAGGGGGGTGACTCTAATCTCTGCCCCTAAGTCCCCAGCCTCATCCAATCTCCTATACAGATATCCCCCGTCCTGCTTTGGGGAGAACACAGAGGCAAAATAGTCATTTAGCATCTGTGCCTGTTCCCTCATGTCAGTCACTGGATCACCTTCCTCCTTATTTAGTGGTCCCACCACTTGTCTCCCCTTCCTTTTCCTATTTACATGCTGGAAGAAGCCCTTTTTGTTGCTCTTGATATTCTTGGCAAGTCTCAGCTCATAATCAGCCTTAGCCTTGCGAAGAATCCTTCTGCAATGGGCCTCCTCCTCCCGGTATATCCTTTTGTCTATTTCCCCCAGTACCCATTTCCTATGGAGGCTCCTCTTTCGTCTAATCCCCCTAACCACCTCCTTTCGCATCCATGGCGGCACTCTCCTCCGCCTCCCCACCTTACTGACTAGAGGTATTGTCAGGGCTTGCGCCTGCAAAACCTCCCTTTTGAGTGCCATCCACCCCTCCTCAACTCGCTTACCTTCCAGTAACCTATCCCAGGAGACTTTCCACAGCCTGGCCTTCAGTTGGCCAAAGTTGGCCCTCTTGAAGTCCCAGCTTCTAGTGCTCGCCCTGCTGCACGGCCCCAGTCCTCTGATCTCAAAGCAAAGGATGGAGTGATCACTCGCATCCAGAGCTCCCCTAATCTGTACTTCATCTATCAGCTCCTCCCTATTGGTCAAGACCAAGTCCAGGATGTTTCCCCCCCTCGTCGCCTCTCGGACCCTCTGCGTGAAAAACCCACCCTCTAGAGCTTCTAGGAAGCGACGTGACCTGGCTGTCACCGCCGAGTGAGTCTCCCAAGTAAGATCCGGGAGATTGAAATCCCCCATAATTACTGTGTCTCTCCCCTGAGATACCCTTAGAATCTGGCCTGTCAGGACATCATCCAGGGTCTCAAGTTGACCTGGAGGGCGATAACATACCCCCACTGTCAGGTCTCTTTCTCTGTCAAAACCCCTAAGTTTCACCCAGACTGCCTCTACCGAATCCCCATCTGTGCTGCACTCTATCTCACTGCATCCTATCCTTTCCCTGACATATAAAGCCACACCCCCACCTCTTTCCCTTCCTGTCCTTTCTAAAAAGGTGATACCCTTCTATGTTTACATTCCAGACTTGCCTTTCATCCCACCAAGTTTCTGTGATTCCCACCAGATCATATCCTCCTATTCCCAGGAGAGCTTCAAGCTCTTCCTGCTTATTACCCATGCTCCTAGCATTGGTGTACATGCACCTCAACTCCTTCCCACCGCTTCCTTTCCTTGGAGTGCCCAGCATCCTCCTTCCTCCCATCCTCCCTGATACCTGGCCCCTCTCTGTAGAAGTCCTGTCAGTCCCTGCAGTATCTCTAAAGCCCTGCTCCCAGAGCCCCGATCCTCCCTGCACACTTGTCCAGTGCAGACACGTTACTGGGGGGCCTGAACCCACCCCCCACTGGCTCAGTTTAAAGTGCAACTTGCTCCTTCTCCCAGCTGGGCAGGATCCTATGGATGGTGCACATTGGAAAAGCCGCTGACGAGTTTTTAAAGTCAGACATCAGCCTGCCTTTGGCTGAGCATATGTGGGAGAGAAGGAGACTTATTTTTGCATGACACTCCATGCATTGTGTTTCTAATCCTCCAAAAGCTCTCGAGACGGTTCACAAGAATGAAAGCCGTACGGGGCAATAGATAGAATGCAACATGGAAGATTCAACCCACTGTAGAAATATCAATCAAGCCCAAAATAAAACCTTGCAGCAATACAAATGTGAGCGCATAAAAGCAGGCTTGGCGCCACAGAGGTTTTGCAGCAAATGCCCTGGGTACCAAGCAGTCATAAGCATGGACATATTTGGTCACTCAAAGGGTTTGGCCTGGCATCCCCCAGTTGGTCCAGCGGGCGGTTGGGACTGTGGCGTCATAATGGGAGCAGGCCGGCTCCCTCCAACTCCCAGCGCCATCACAGAGCTGCCGGTCCTCGCGGGTCATAATCCGACCCCTGATAAAAGCCGGGACTTTCTGAGGCTGAGCTCAGGCTGCAGCCAGCCTTCGGAGGGTCCAGCCCTCCCAGGAGCTGAGCTCACCTGCGGAAGAGGATGCTTGGCAATTGCTGCCAAGTGCTGGTCCAGAGCCTGCAATCCAGCCTGAAGGCTTGGCAATTTTTGCCAAGTGCTGGGCCTGAGCCTGGGATCCAGCCCTCTTATGAGCTCAGCTCACCTGCGGAAGAGCAGGCTTGGCAATTGCTGCCAATGCTGCTCCTGCGCGAAATCCGGGAAGATGAACGAAGAGCAACGCCTGGAAGGGGAGACGCACAGGAGGGGTCGCCCCTGAGGACAAGCTCTCCATGAGATGCCCTGAGGAATGGCGTCAGCCCCACTGGCCGGCTGGAAAGCACCCGCAGGGGAGGCAGCGGCGGCGCGGAAGGCGGAAGCCCAGCCCTGCGGGGACGGCGGCCTCGGATGGAATCCCAGCTCTGGCCCGAGGTCTGGCTGAGGTGTGCGCATCCACTCCGACAGCCAGCACGGCTGAAGACTTCAAGCAAGAACAAGATATTATATATTTGATTCAATAAAATGTTGATTTATTTCTATTAAAACCATTTGCCTTCTTATTCATTTCAATAAAAATACTACAATCCTTGAGAATAAACCTAAAATTTGGAAGTTACATTCAAGTATAGCGAAAAACCCCTAAATTGTTCAAAGAATTAGAAATTATGATTTTTATGGGACATATGAGAACGAGCAAATAGAGCCTGCACACTTACGGGATCCTCAACAAACATTCTTCAGAGGGTATTTTATATTGGAGGGAGCAAGACTGAAAAAGGAGAGAAAGAGGCCCAGAAAAGCTGGGAGTAAAAGAAAGAGGCTGACAGAAGAACATAAGGAAACGGGTTGAAAGGAAACCTTTATGCATCTGACGGGTCAGAATCAGAATTGGGAGCATGAGACACATTAAACCACATGCAGCCACGAGGTACTTGAGGAGGAGCTGCTATTAGTAGGAGTTATGCAAAACAGAATTGAGAGAGAAATATGAACGCATTTGTGAGTGTATTACCTATACTACCAATTCCTGACGAGCGTAAAGAACAGCTTAACTCCGCAGAAGCAGTAGTGGAAATCAGAGCAGCTCTTCTGAGACTAAGGAAAGGGTAAATTACTAGTGCTCATTACCACCAAATTTGGGAGGGGAGTATATCCATGCAATTGTCCAAACTGTATAACTCAATATTAGGTGGAAAATACCGGAATCTTGAAATTTATCTAGAGGAATAGTTACACCAAAACAATAGTTACACCTTTCCCATCCCTTAGCAAACGGACCAAGTACATTACAAAATGGGCACCCATTTCGTTTTCTTCCATTTTGGCTCAAAGATTGCAGAGTTTCCTAGTGACTTAGACCCACACAGATCAGGACAGCTTGATACCAGCCGGACAAATGGCCGACGCGACCTGGAGAGCGCTGAATATGTGCTTTGCAGCAGCTGAGGAGAAACCAGAAATGGCTACGCTCTCGTTGGACGTGCTTCAAGCTTTGGATCATGTGGGGTCTGCAGGGCTGGCTTCCTGCGGGAGACGTGAAGGCCCCTGATGGAGGAGTCCCGGAAGAGACCCAGCGTTCAGCCTGAGCAGCCCCCGTGTGGAATCGCTCTGATTTTGGGGGTACCACTCCCAATGCATGGCTTTGCTGCCCCTTGGGCTTTCGTTGGCTGGCGGTGTGGGAGAGCGCAAAGCGCCTTCCAAGGACTGTAGCACCAGCCGCCTGCAAGCATGTGGGGGGCCCCCTGGGCAGACGATTCCCCCTGCATTCAGCAGGGAGGCACGAGCAAGAACTTCACCTCCGGAAGGGCCACCCGGTTTTTGTTTACTGGCAGGATGGGCAGTGGTCCAGCCGTCTGGAGCATGGCGTCCAGCATGGAGACCTCTTCTGACCGGCTGCGGTTGGGAATTACGTGAACTGCAGTACAAAGCAGCTGGCAGGCAACACGCGGGTGGAAGACTGCAAGGGAACCCACAGAAGCACCGTTCACGTGTAACCGCTTTGGTCTGATAACTGCTTCCTGTGACCAAGCGTTGCACCTTTGCACCTGTTTCCCATCTCGAGTGTAATGCAAGATTTGCAGAAGGTGTTCTGCCACCACTCTCTGTTGCACCTGAACCTGGTGAAGAAACAGTGGCTGAATCTTGATTTCGATGGCAAACCGCTTTCTTCCCCAGCCTGGAGCCCTCCAAATGCATCAAGACGCACACACTGATGCCAGACTGACTGGGAATCATGGGGGTTGCAGTCCATTTTGTCGGGAAGGTGCCAGGTTGGAAAAGTTCAGAGGAGGACATTCAGAAATGCAATTCTCTCTGTGTGTGTCACCTGCTTACAGAGAGAAGGGACAGGCGTGCTCCCCAATTCACTGTGCTCTTACAAACGCAGAGCTGGCTTTGGGGGGCTCTGTGTCTGCCCTGCTGGGAAAGCCAGGAAAAAATGCTTGCTGAAGGACCGAAGAAGGTTCTCCATGCCATAATATCCCTGATCCAACCCTGTTCTTCTCCCCAGCCCAACGGAAGACAGAAAAAGTGAGCAAGCACATGGCGCATGTGAATTATCTTTATATTTGTTGTGTGGTTTTTATTTTTTTTTAAAAAAGCATAAGGTCAAACCATGAGAAGGCACTTGAAAGTGTTAAGGCCACAAAGAGCAAAGGAAGGAATTTTTCTGCCCACATTCCTTCCCTCCACTCCACCTCAAACAGGCGGCAACGGACATCCTCTGCCCATGAATGCACCCTCTTAATACTGTTAATGAATGACACAATTCCAGGACGGCCCAACTTTGGGACAAGAGTCCAAGCATCGTCCAAGCACCAGATAAGCTGCTGTGGGACGAGATTCTATAAAGCAAAAACCCAACGGTGGAGGCAGAAGCCAAACCCAATCACCTCCAGGTCTTATCCAGCCCTTTCCACAACAAACGGTTCCAGTGTTTCCTAATCTTAGCCTCCAGCTTTTAACAAGAAAAAAAAAAGTCTACCCTAGAACACATTTATGCATGTCAAACGAATTAGCTACCCCTGAAAAAGTCACCCTTATGAAGCAAAATAGGCACTCCAGACTCAACTTCCAGTTGGGAATGTTCAGGAATGGCAAAGGGGATTTTGAAAAGGAGCATCTCCCCTGCCGAAGCATCTTCAGCATGAATCCCTCCCCAGGATTCAGGCTGCGCATAGAATGAAAGACCCAACCAAAGGGGCTGAAAAAGCCCGGCCCGGATTTGGCAATGCTGGATTCCGGTGGCCGCTTTCCCATTCAGCAGGTGGGAGGAGTTGACCCAAAGCTTCTCTCTTGGGAGCCCAGAACAGCTCCCCCGGCTGGAGAGGCGCCGCTTGCTCTCTGCAAAACCTGCAGCCCTTTTCACACAGAGCAAGGTGCAGGGTGGTCTGCTCCTTGCTCCAGGAGCGCCTGTGTCTGGCACGCCGGGACAGGATCCAGTCACACGTCTCTCTAAACAGGCACCGCGGTCAGCACGGCCCAGTGGCTATCTCCCGCTCTCCTGGCGTTTCTGGAGCACATCGGTGACGTTACCGATGCCCTCTTCTGGGACCTGCAAGAGCAGAGAAAAGCAGGCGCAATTTCAACAGTAACAGCTCCGTCAGAGGCAACACTGAAGGGGTGCGCTACTAGATTAAAGACTAAAAATGGAAACTCTTGTAAGAACCTGTTGGTCACGTTGGGGGAAACTAATCAAAGACCATCAAGAACTCAATCATTTCATAAAATTTGCAGCTATGCTTCTTAACCCTCATGGATCATCTCCTTCAAGATATACCTGCTCAGACCCTAAGGTCGTCTTCAGAACCCCATCTCTGCCTCTGCCAAATGCAGTGAGGGCATGGCTTCTAAGGACAGGGCCTTTTCGGGGTGGCCCCATGACTGTGAAACATCCTGCCCAGAAAGGCCCGCTTGGTACCTACATTGCAGCCTTTCTGATGCTAGGTGAGGAATCTTTAGAGGTACACATTTTTCAAAAGCATAGATCTTCACAGTCACATTTTCAAAGTGTCACACACAATCCAAACACGTTTTGGGCATCCATGAATCACACAGACACTGACCCCCAAAAGCAGGGATGCAATTCCTCCTGCAGCCACGTTCCACTTTGGGGAAGATTTGGGGGCTGCAATCTACTGCAGGGTCCGGCTGAAAAGGGAGCAGGATACTATCAAAAGTATCAGTGCATTTTAACAGAGCTCTTAGTACCTGGAACTAAACCTTAGGAGAGGCATTTTACTAGTTTAAAAGCAGAGTTTCGTTGAGAAGCACAAAATCTGAGCAAACTCCAATTGGTGGCTGACGGAAAGGCAGTGGGGAGCCAGGGGAAAGACGTGTGGCCAGAAAGTCAGATTGGGATACCCTGGAGGGCTCTCAGCCCGAGACTCCACATCTCTGCTCTAGGGGATTCCCTCTAAACATGCTACCTTAACCACAAAAGGGAACTACTCCAGTGTTGCTCCTGTGATTACTCTTCTGTTCAAGGATGTGAGTTTTGTTACATGAGCCAAACAAAGTTCTTGACGCCCCATTTCAGGTAGAAGCAGTGGATACTCTTCAGTACTCCTCTCCCCCAACAAAACATGAACATCTATATCCAAATACATTGTCTCACAAAGGATTCTTTCCTTCCTGGACTAACCAAAAATGCAGACAGAAATCCTGTCACGGCCACCACCATCCATTTGTCCCAGCCCATCTGTGATGCTGATGACAGCTAATCCGAAAGCTTCTGGATATTTCCACAGGACAGCTCAGTCTGTCTCATCATGGTACCCTCCTGATGGTACCAACACCAACTTCCATCAGCATCAAGCACAGCCAAAGGTCAGGAATTGCAGGCACTGTAGTCTAGGACATACAGATGCCACTAGGTTGCCGAGCTCTGCTCTTGGACAGGCTTCTGCAGCTTGGATGTGCTCCAGACTACATCGACCAGCACTTCTGACCGTAGACCATGCTGGCTGAAACTGATAGGAGTGGTAGTCCAAAGCAACTTCAGGTCTCCTCTGGTGGAGGGCTGCATCAATTTATCATTTAGTAAAGATGCACATGGCATTTTGGGGAATCTCACCAGATGGATTAGGGAGTGTGCACTGAATTACTGAATTCTGCAAGATTTCAAGTGCCACTGGGATTAAATGTTTTCGCCGTGGTAGGTGGGGTCAGTGAGGAATCTTAACATTGCTTTTTGGTGGGAGTTCGAAAGTACAGGAATAAGGTGGACCACACAGAAACCTTGGCTCAAAAGTGCCTTTGTTGCATCTCTTCATCAAGGAGCCGCAGGGCATTTCAAAGGTCACCTGGCCGACTTACCAAGGCATGGTCAAAATTGAAAGTGCTGATATAGTAAGCAGGTATATCTGCGTCGGCCAGAGGTTCCGCGATCTGAGCCACGATCCCACACTCATCTGCAGAACAAAACAGGGAAGCGTTAGCTGGGGGTCAGGATGTGCCCGACCACAATTCTGGCAAAGCACTTGGGGGCCAAGTTGCAGCGCTGGGTGGGACGGGAGAGCCAAGGCCAAAACACTCGTCTGTTTCAGTGCAAAGTTCTTCCTGCGGGGAACGAAGGCTCGGAAGAGAGATCTCAATCTTCCAAGTGGGGAGAACTGCCCAGGAGTTGGGAAACCATCAGCTGCCAGCTGGATGGGCAAAAGTGGGAAAGGCGAGCCAAAGCAAACCCATCCCGAGTCCCAGTGGTGGGTCCAAAGGGATGATGGCTTGGCTTGGTCATCTCCCCAGAGGATGATGTGATCTTTGGTCTCAGTGGTGAGGGTGTGGAGAGGGATCTTACGGCTGGAAATAGAACCTCCGTCATTCTGGGCACACGGTCCAGAAGACAAACAAGGCCTACACGCCCTGCTTGCCACTAGTTCCCAGTTTTTTTCTGTCTCAACTTATTATTTATTAGATTTATATTCCGCCTTTGTAAAGAATACAAAGCACTTTACATCATTCTCCTCCTCCTGCTCACAACCCTGTGAGGTAGGCTAGGCTGAAAGTCTGTGACTGGCTCACCCAGAGGGCTCCATGGCTGAGCAGGGACTAAAACTCGGATTACCTGCATCCCAGACCCATGCTCTTAATCACTACATCACACTCACCCTGGATTGGACCCTAAGCACATGTCGTGAGCGGAGCTGGCCAGAGCCAGAGGTCAGACTAGATGGTCCCTTCTGACTCGCTCTGTTTCTATGTCTCTGTGTTACAGAGCTCTTTTGCCATGTTCAGTCTGGCCTCCCCTTTCTTTCTCTTCCTCCCTGTGCTGCCTCTTTGTGGTTTCCCTGCGAAACGCCACAAGGCGATGTTTTAATGATGGTGGTGCAATCAAAGTAACACTCGGTGCGGCAGCCGTTTCTCAGCCTAGCTTGTTCTACAGGTAGACAAAACTGCTCCAGGGGAATGTGGGTTGCAAACTTTACATGTGCAAGGAAAGGCTTTCCAGGTATCCTGACATGCAAAAAAATACCTCACAGGAATGAATCTATAATACTAAAGCAGCCACAGAAACAAGATGCCTTGAATTACTATTGAGTTAATAATTTAATGCAGCAGCCCTCCTTACCTGGTATCTACTTGAAGAAAAGGAAAGCGGGTTCAAAAGGGGCTTTTGCCAGACTTCCCTGCCTGGTCGCCTGGGGGAGAGACTCGCTCACCCCGAGCAATCAGACAAGAAGCCACATGCTCTGCTTCCTGGAACTTGCTGCCTGTGAGCAGGTCTATCGTGCGCTTGGAAAGCTGCATGGAGGGCGCAGAGGGGAGGAAAGGGGCACTGTCCACTCACCAAAGCCGAGGGGCTGCCCGCCTATTCTCACCATCCTCCAGAGCTCTCCCGAGGAGCTGGTCAGCAGCAGGTCACTGGGGAACCTGGGAGAAGGCAGGAAGGTTGGCCTAGGGGCATGCGGGCGACCCAGTCTGGAGGTGTGAGCCCTCCTCAGCTCCACTCCGCTCTCCAGACTCTGGCCCGCTCCCTCTCTTCCCTACGCAGCCTCACGCCACATGTGTGCGTGGGGGACTGGCAGGAAGCGCTTCAAGCCGCGTTCCGCTTCCACACACATGAACTGCAGGCTTGCCATACTGTCTGCAAAGAATTACCTAACACGCCCGCTTTGTGCACAGACGCGCGTGCCTTGCACAAGGAGCCCGCTAGTGTCTGTGAGCCTTCGCAGACCTGAGCTCGGCCTGGCAGGGCCGAGCATGGGGAGGAAATCCCGCACGTGCAGGAGAGACGGATTCGGACCCGATCTCTGCACCCCCAGATGGCAGCACAACCGGCCAGCGCCTTCTCGGACGCAGCGAGCGAGGTTAGCCTGATTCATCGGGCTTCCCACGGAGGCAGCCACGAGGCAGGGCTGTGAGCCATGCGCCACATCCTCTGGCACATGCTGCATGCCCCTGGGCTCGGCGGCCACCCCGTGACTGTCACTCCCTGGCAGCAGAGGAACCCAGTCGACCGCGAGTCCAGCCGGTCCCGCCCTCCAGCCTGCGTTTCTCACTCCCACACAGTTTGCCCGCCATTGGCCAGTCGAGTCTAGAAATCCCAAACTGTACGCCAGGACAAGCGAGAAAGCAGGCTGAGCCCCGACCCCTCCGTTGCTTCCCCTGAATTAATCACCCTGCAATGCTCCATCCCTGGATTCTTTACTGTAATGCCCGAATGCAGAGTTCTTCATGTCACTTGATAATCCCAAGCTGGAACCCACGGCTTCAGCTCATGGCGAAACCTGCGTTTCAGCCGGGCGCTGTCTCTCCTGCAACCTCTCAGAGGCCTGGATTTGGGTCCTCCAACAGACTACCAGGGAGGGAACTCGGCTGAGTGCATGAGGGCCTCAGGGAGGGAGCCAAAACCAGCCACATGTTCACACGTATCTCTCCGTTCTTTAAGGAAATGGGCTTCGCACGAATTGCCCAGGTAAATCTCACCTGTGAGCACAGAAGCGGGCAACAAGCCGGCTAGTTAAAGTGGCCTGCTGGTCACCATCACGGGGGACTCCTGGCCTTTCCAAGACCCACCCACTTTACGCAAGCACATCGTGCCCCATGGCCTAGCGGCCCTGGGTGACAGCAGCCACCTGCACTTGGATGCTGGCCAATCAGCAGCGCTGCATCAGTTCCAGGGATGCAGGGATGTAGCACATCTGGACTAACCCTTCTCTCTGCCCCTTTCAGCATCAGGCAAAGGCCTATCTTAACAGTTGAGATAATTTTTATGGCTTATTTTATTTTATTTTATTTTATTTAGTGCTACTAGCTTAATCTGAACTGTGGCTATCGTGGGGCTTTCTTGTTGCTGTTTTATTCTTTTAAGCATTTGTGCTAGATTTCTTTATTATGTATTTGCTGCTTTGGATTTCTGTAAGCTACCCAGAGAGTCATCTTGGCTAATGGAGGGGCTAGAAATCTAATAAAATAAATAAGCAGCCCTCCGCACTGAACCTCCATGCAAGTCTGGGATGGGCCAGCAAGAGGCCGTCAGAAACCTCAGGCGAGCTGCAGTCTGTTCACTCCATCACAAATAAAGCAAAATGTTTGATTCTAAAATGCTTGCACAGGGCTTACGGTTGCTTCGAAGAACAACCCCTACTAGAAGAGCGGTTCATCTGTGGTTGTGGTGCATGCGATCATCCCAATGCCAAAAGCGCCTAAACCCCTACCGGCCCCGCTGGGGAGAAGGACACACTGTAGACGTCTGAGTACAGAACTCGTTTCCTCGGATTGCATTTTTCCCATCACTTGCCACCTGTCCCTTTTAAGTGGAGATGCGTAAGGATTAAACCGGGCACTTCGACCACCAGGATCAGACTGTGGGGTACCCCACTAACTTCAGCTCTCCCCCAGAGTTTCAACTTCTTCTATCTGATTCACCACTTCACTGCTGCAGCCCAGCAAAAACAACCTCATGCCGCAGATGGAAAATCCCGTTTATTGGACGGCAACCAATACTTAAGGGTATATGCCCTCATGCCCCTAAAGATTGGCAGGGGAGGCCTTACTCCTAGAACCCTCTTTGGGGGGAGGTACGGAGGATATCCACACAGAGGAGGGCCTTCTCTGCGGTGGCACCCAGACTGTGGAACATGCTCCCCAGAGGGGTCTGCCTAGCGCCAACCCTCTACTCTTTTCAGCACCTGGTAAAGACCTTTTTATTTAACCTTCATTTTAACAACTAATACTATTATATTAATACGGCTGATTTGTATAGTTGCATTTTTTCTTTTATTATTTTTATTAATTAAGAGAGGATATACTGTGGAATGTTTTTATGTTATTTATAATATTATATTGGTATGTATTTTGGAATTTTATTTGTGTAAGCCGTCCTGAGGCTCTGGCAAAGGATGGCATACATATGCCTTAAATAAATAAATACTTAAGTGGAAACATGGACTGCAGAAGAGATGCAATTTGTCCATTCACAAAGAAGCTGTCAATTCAGTATTTCCTAGCAGCAAACTCGAGCCTCGCCCTCAACCCCCCCTAACTTACTTCTTCTTTGTCTCGGCATCCATAACAATGGAGATGTAGCCCTCGATCAGCGAAAAGGCAAAGAATGTAATGGAGTCGAGATCTTGTCCACTTGGAGTGTTTTCCTTTGGCGGACTGAAAATGCAGGGCAGGGAGAGTTGGGGAGGAGAGAGAATTTAATCAGCTGCCAAGGGAAAACAAGAATACTGGCATTCCTCAAAGCGGTGCAGAACGGAGCTAGCCACCTGTCCAGAAATTATGGCCTCTGTGAGAAAAGCGATTTCAGTCAATCAATCTTTCTTTGCATCAGCCACAGGCCTTTGCATATAAATGTACGGAAATAAGAACAAATACAATATACCAAGCTAAAATTACCTTAAACCTTCTGTGATTTATATTAGATACGAGTACCAAAATTATTGGATAATTCATTGTACAGAGCCACTCAGAATCTTGTATGACTCAGAGCTCTGAAACAAAAGCAGATCTTTTATTTTAAAAGCACCGGCTAGGAATCAAACCGGTTGGCCTGGAAGAGGTATCAGTAGGGGAGTGATCACTGCAGTGCTTAGATCTTTACAGAAATTTCAAAATAATAATACCTGCGCTATTGTCTCAGTATTGCCACCTCCATACGGACATAAACGATTTCCCAAAGGATTCTTTTAAATCAGCCCTCAAGTACAGCTGATGGCAGTACACTGAGTCTTGCACGCATGAAAGCTCATCTGCATTTTAAAACTGTCAGATTTTGCAGATATGATGCCGATGTGTCAAAGGACCTAAGTGAAAAATCTTTTTGTAAGAGCCAAATTGTTCTGCTGTTCTGTATCATACACTGTTTGGTTAAGGCCGAGTCCTAAGGCTCAGTTTGGACCTCAGGGACTGAGAAGCTCAGCCCCGGCGGCTTGCCCCCGGTGAGAGTGCTTTCTTGGCCTGTGGCTCCACCACGGCCTGCCCCGAGGCTGGGGCAGACCCGTACCTGTGAGAGTAGAAAAGGACGTCAATGAGGATCGTGGCGATCGCGGGCAAGGAGTCAGGAGCCACGCTCATGATGCAGAAGCGGTTCTGGGGACTCTGCACGGGGTGCACGGTGGCATTCGCCCCTGCGAAGAGCAGACGGGCACATCAGCACCCACACGGCATTCACCAGCCACTCCCAAGAGATGGTCCTGGAACAAGCAGCCTGGAGTTGGTGTTGGCTGCATTGCATGTTTGGTTCTGCCTGTCACGGGGTTCGTATTTTGCTTGTAAACTGTCCCGAGCACTTTCGCTATTGGCCAGCGGACAGGCGAGCAAGCTGCGTTATGTCAAAAGGTCCTATCAAGTCCTACGTCCCTTTTCCAACAGTATCCCAGACCAGACATTTTAACATCACGCAGCATCAGCAAAGCATTCTTCCCAGGACCGCTCCCTCGCTGCAAATTCTGGTCACAGGGACAGCGGCCACTGCTAAGCCATGGGAGTGGAAAGCATTGCGTTTTCTGCCTTATCTGGAAACCTCACCCAAAAGCTTCTGAGTTACAACTGCTCAGAGGTTAAAGTGAGCCACAAGGTTTGACTCTGTTGCCAGAGGCTTGAATTGGATGACGGGTTTTAGATCAAACCATCTGTATTAATTGGCTTACCAGTGTTACTGGCAGCTGCTCTGAAAATATCTGCTCTTACTAATGTGGCTGCCACTGCCAGTAGTCCTTGCACGAATTCGCCTTCTGAACTCACAGTTACCACTTCCCCACATCACCAGCACCATGCACTTTAGGGTGATGCAAACCCCTTTGTGGTTTTGGGCAGCAACAGACCAACACAGCAGCCCCACTGGAAACAGAAACTTGCTTTATAGGGACAGAACTGATTCAATAGCGATCATTTCTATCTTTGAAATGGGGAAAAAAGAAGCCCCCCAAAATGAGTTCGGTGTGCAAGATAAATCCTATGAGGGAGGAAATGTAGTCATGCGATGCAATCCTATGATAATCAATGCAGTCATATGATTACTGATCTGACCCTCTGCTCTTCTGTGGAGGAACCTCGTCCCATTTCTGAAACCGCAGCACTGGTCACAGCTCCCTTTTGGGGCCGAACCCAAACTGGGCAGAGAGCGGTGGCTTAACCTGGCGTCGGAATGGGAGCAATGCTGGGTCGTACACGCACACTCTGATGAGATCCCCAGGCACGCAGGAGAGACGGCCCGTTTTGGTGGGACGGATAGCTCAGGCTCGGAGGATGACGCGGGAAAGGCTGAACCAGAACAGGCTCAGAGCTCACACTCCGATAATGGAATTGTTCTTGGAACTGAGAGGCCTGCACCTGCTCTGGAGGAAAGCAGCCCGCGGACACCCACCCACGGGGCCCAGCTCCCTCCCGCCTGTGGGAATAGAGCGGACAAAGGACGGGAGGGGGGAGATGTGGAACTGGGCAGCCTCTCGGGCGGAGAACGCCAGACGTGGACCTGAGGGCCTGTCGTCACAGCCGCGGGCTGGACCAGCCAGGGGCTCGGAGCACAGAACGCAGGAGTGCGCGTTTTCACAGCGCCCCACCTTCCAGGGACCTGCATCCCTTTTCCCACCTGTACCCAGACATTTTAACATCACACAGTATCTGCAAGGGTTTGCTTATGAACCCGAAGGGTGCAGGGGGGCAGAGCAGCACCCACACTTCTTGTGTATGCTCAGAGACTTGTGAATGCTTCGCTTTCCTGTGCAGAATCAAAACTCTTACAAAAGTGTGGACAGACTGCAATGCATGGGAGGGGGCTCCCACCTCATGGCAGCTGGCCCTGGCGGAGCCTCAGTGGGGGGAGTATTCCACAATCGGGGACACCACCAAAAGGCCCTCTAACTTGGCATCCTGAGAGCCCACCGGGGGAGGCCCTCTCAAGCAGAGCACCGGATGTTTGCTGCAGTCGGAGCTATGAACCGGCAAGAACACCCGGGGGGGGGAGATTCACCTTGCTTTGGCCTGAGGAACCCGTTGCTCGCATCTTCACAGTTTGCAGGGACTGGCTCCCCATTCACTTCCTTGTAAATATCAAACTCACTTGCCAGGGTATGAATCACGACAGGCAGGTCCTTCTCCCGCACCTAGAAGACAGAGGAGAGCTCACTGGGGGCACAGATCCACAAAGCTCCCCAGCTCAAACACAACCTCGGACACAAACGCAGCTCGGGCACAGCCCCCGCAGGCATCGGACGCTCGGACGCAGGAGCTGCCGCCGCCACCTCTTTGTCCCACCAGCCGGCGTTTTTGCCCATCCAGCTGGGCCGCCTCGGAGGGAGAGGATGCGCCCTGGCCGCTCCGGTCGCCTACACAAGAACACCAGAAGGAACACGCTGGACAGGGCCAGGGGCCATCCAGTCCTCCATTCGCAGCCAGTCAACCAGCTGCCCAGAAGATCCCGCAAGGAGTACAAGAGCTTCCTCCTCCCCATGTTCCCCAACAACTGGGATGCAGAGGCCAGCACAGCCTCCATGTATCTGGTCAATCTCCTTTTACAGCTGTGTAAATGGACAGCTATCACTACTGGAATTCCAGAGTTTCACTCTGTGCAAGGCCTTCCTTCCGTCTTCCCGGGATCCCCCACCAGCCAGCTTCCCGGAATGGCCCCTTTGGAATCTAGGATCACGGAAACCAGAGAAAAACACCTCCCTCAGCCACGTACCCTTCTATGCACCCTGCCATGTCACCCCTTTCTAGCCTTATTCCTAAGAGAAACCTTCTCAACGGCCAGCCCTTTTCCTTGCAGGGACGATGGGTCAAACCCCCAAGCACTTTCACTGCCCTCCTCTCTGTCCAAACCCAAAGGAGGCAGGGCCTGGGAAACAGGACATGTGGAGACCCCCAGGGAGGCTGGGCTGAGGCCCCAGCAAAGAGGAGGAGGTCCCTGACCCCTGCTCCAGGCAAAAGCTGCCCAGGAGGCGAGCCAGGGCTCACCAGGATGAAGTCGGTCTGGTAGGTGGACAGCATGAGCACCGAGACGTTGTGTTCCGCCAGTGGCGCGATGACGGACTTGGCGATCTTGGTGACGCCGATGGGCTGCAGGCTGGCGGAGGAGCTGCCGTTGGACGAGACGTTCAGCGCCAGCCACGTGGAGTCGACCACCTGCAGGAACTCGGAGGGGGGCAGCTCTGGCCAGGAGGAAAGAGGAGAGCCGGGGATCAGCCAAGAAGGAAGCTCCCAGTGAAGGCCACCACACGAGTAGGGCTTCAGGAAAGTGGAAGGCGGAGGGGAGGCCCACGAAGGACTGTCTCCCTCAAAGAGGCCACGGACAGGGCTGCCACGGACAGGGCATTTTGAGGGCTTTTATTCACAGGGTCGCCTAAGTTGGAAATGGCTTAACAGCAGGTAACAGTAACAGCAGCCACAAGAGAGCTCCTTCCTTTTTTAAAATCTGCGTTAAATCTTAGGAAGAGCCATTTAACTAAGGGCTTTATTAATAGGCGGATTTCAACCAGCACAACCGCTGAAGATAAATGACATGCACTTGGTGTGAACCAGCCTTGTCCAACCTGGTGCCCTCCAGGCATGTTTACTAAAACCCCCATCAACCTCAGTCAGAACACCGTTTCCCAGCAGGCTGGGGCGAATGGGAGGTGTAGTCAGTCACGTCAAAGGGGAATGGCTCCACTCATAATAGATCTGAATGCCATTTTTGGCACTTCTTTAGCTTTAGCCATGAAACTGATGCCATTTTAAGGAATCAAAAAGGGCTTTTTAAACTTGTTTTTCGCTAACTCCCCGGTCACCACAGCATGTGGTCGGCCACACTCCAGTTCCAAAGCACAGAAGTTGCCTACTCTTCTCTCCTCCACCACAGCTATTCCATGCTTTTCCAGCATTTCGACATTCCTGATATAGTCAAGCCAAACAAACAAACAAACACACACACAAACACACACAAAAACCTATTTACCAACCCTAATCAAGCAAAGGAATACTCTGACCATGTGCAGTTTTGCACGGCAAATGCACCCAAATCATGGCTCTATCAGGCCCACAAGGAATAAAACGGCGTTTGCTTCCTTTGCCCTGGTGCTCAACACATTCATGTGGGAACAGCCACTGCTTTGTTGCAGGAAGAGAGCAAAACTTGCACAAAATAGCTTCAGCTTTTGCACACGGGCCTTGCTTCTTTGGCCCGATTCCTCCCGCTGCCGACCGATCCCTGATCAGGTCCGATTTCTTACTCCGTGCTCTTCTCGGACAGCCGGCCCGCAGGGTGCTGCCATGTCCCCGTTTCCTTCCCCGTAACCACAAGCCCCATCCTCTGGGCTCAGCTTCGTCGGGGACGAGAAACAGTGCACAAACAGGCTTGCACGGACTCCCCGGGTCTGCGTGACAAGCTCTCCACCCCAGATTCCTCTCCTGCTCTGGCCTTGAAATGGGTTCTTTGCCTGCCTGGACAGAAGGACGTTCAAGAGGGTGAATGGCTGCTTAGCACGAACCGCAAACAGAGGTCAGGCCAGTGCTCCGTTCACACGGTGGCAGCAACCCAGCAGCTTCCTGGAAGCAGCCGTGCACGGGCACAGCGCCTCTGGTGCCGAGAGCCAAAAAGGCCCGTGGCCACAGACTCTCCTCCGTGAATTCGTTCAGTCTCCTCCTGCAGCTGTGCCACGTGGTGGCCATCAACACGTCCCCCGGAAGGGAACTCCAGGGCACGGCTGCCCACCAGCACCAAGAAGGTACGGCGGTGGATGATTGTTGTTGGGGACTCCCTGCTGAGGGGCACTGAGGCGGCGGTGTGCCGCCCCAGCCTTCAGACAAGGGAGGTTTGCTGCCTGCCGGGCGCACGCATCCGGCACGTGAAGGACAGAGTGGAGCGTCTTGTTCGCTCCGGGGGTCACCAGCCACTCCTGGTGATCCATGTGGGCACAAACGACGTGGCCAGGCAGGGGGTGGTCGGGATCACCAGGGACTTTTTGGCCTTGGGGAAGAAACTCAGGGAGCTGAAGGCCCAAGTGGCCTTCTCGTCAATCTTACATGTCCGGGGATTTGGGCCAGGAAGGGACAGGAGGGCCTCTGAGGTGAACGACTGGCTTAGGGTGTGGTGCCAGAAGGAACGCTTCGGGTTCCTCGACCACGGCACTCGTTTTCTTGCCAATGGACTTCTGGCAAGGGACGGGTTACACCTCACGAGGATGGGGAAAAGGTCCTTTGGAGATGCTCTAGCGAGCTTCATCCGGAAGACTTTAAACTGAGCCAGTGGGGGGTGGGTTCAGGCCCCCCAGTAACGTGTCTGCACTGGACAAGTGTGCGGGGAGGATCGGGGCTCTGGGAGCAGGGCTTTAGAGATACTGCAGGGACTGACAGGACTTCTACAGAGAGGGGCCAGGTACCAGGGAGGATGGGAGGAAGGAGGATGCTGGGCACTCCAAGGAAAGGAAGCGGTGGGAAGGAGTTGAGGTGCATGTACACCAATGCTAGGAGCATGGGTAATAAGCAGGAAGAGCTTGAAGCTCTCCTGGGAATAGGAGGATATGATCTGGTGGGAATCACAGAAACTTGGTGGGATGAAAGGCAAGTCTGGAATGTAAACATAGAAGGGTATCACCTTTTTAGAAAGGACAGGAAGGGAAAGAGAGGTGGGGGCGTGGCTTTATACGTCAGGGAAGGGATAGGATGCAGTGAGATAGAGTGCAGCACAGATGGGGATTCGGTAGAGGCAGTCTGGGTGAAATTTAGGGGTTTTGACAGGGAAAGAGACCTGACAGTGGGGGTATGTTATCGCCCTCCAGGTCAACTTGAGACCCTGGATGATGTCCTGACAGGCCAGATTCTAAGGGTATCTCGGGGGAGAGACACAGTAATTATGGGGGATTTCAATCTCCCGGATATTACTTGGGAGACTCACTCGGCGGTGACAGCCAGGTCACGTCGCTTCCTAGAAGCTCTAGAGGGTGGGTTTTTCACACAGAGGGTCCGAGAGGCGACGAGGGGGGGAAACATCCTGGACTTGGTCTTGACCAATAGGGAGGAGCTGATAGATGAAGTACAGATTAGGGGAGCTCTGGATGCGAGTGATCACTCCATCCTTTGCTTTGAGATCAGAGGACTGGGGCCGTGCAGCAGGGCGAGCACTAGAAGCTGGGACTTCAAGAGGGCTAACTTTGGCCAACTGAAGGCCAGAAAGGGGAAAGTCTCCTGGGATAGGTTACTGGAAGGTAAGCGAGTTGAGGAGGGGTGGATGGCACTCAAAAGGGAGGTTTTGCAGGCGCAAGCCCTGACAATACCTCTAGTCAGTAAGGTGGGGAGGCGGAGGAGAGTGCCGCCATGGATGCGAAAGGAGGTGGTTAGGGGGATTAGACGAAAGAGGAGCCTCCATAGGAAATGGGTACTGGGGGAAATAGACAAAAGGGTATACCGGGAGGAGGAGGCCCATTGCAGAAGGATTCTTCGCAAGGCTAAGGCTGATTATGAGCTGAGACTTGCCAAGAATATCAAGAGCAACAAAAAGGGCTTCTTCCAGCATGTAAATAGGAAAAGGAAGGGGAGACAAGTGGTGGGACCACTAAATAAGGAGGAAGGTGATCCAGTGACTGACATGAGGGAACAGGCACAGATGCTAAATGACTATTATGCCTCTGTGTTCTCCCCAAAGCAGGACGGGGGATATCCGTATAGGAGATTGGATGAGGCTGGGGACTTAGGGGCAGAGATTAGAGTCACCCCCCTTGAAGTCGAGGGGCTCCTCAGGGCATTGGACATTACAAAGGCGCCAGGCCCTGACGGGTTACACCCGAGAGTACTTAGAGAGTTGGCAGGGGTTCTCTCACGCCCGCTGGCCTCCATTTTTGAGGCCTCGTGGAGAACGGGTGAAGTTCCAGAGGACTGGAGGGTGGCATCGGTGGTCCCAATTTTCAAAAAGGGTAGTAGGAAGGACATGGGGAATTATAGACCGATTAGCCTTATGTCCATTGTAGGAAAAACAATGGAAAGGCTCATAATAGAGAGAGATCTAGTGATGCTAGATAGGGAAGGGAGGCTGACAGCCACACAACATGGCTTCCGCAGAAACAGGTCCTGCCAGACAAACCTTGTGGAATTCTATGACAAGGTTTCAAGGTGGCTAGATGGAGGGGATGCAGTGGATGTGGTATACCTGGATTTCAGCAAGGCCTTTGACAAAGTGCCCCATGATATCCTGGTGGAGAAACCAAAGCACTGTCCGGTGGATTAGGGCATAGTTGACTGACCGAAAGCAGAAGGTAACCATTAGCGGGGAATCGTCGGGATGGCAGCCAGTGACAAGCGGGGTCCCCCAGGGCTCTGTCCTGGGGCCGATCCTGTTTAATCTTTTCATTAACGACATGGAAGAAGGGGTGAGCAGTCTGCTGATCAAATTCGCAGATGACACTAAAACTGGAGCAGTGGCCACAACTGAGGAGCAGATACACCAGATCCAAAAGGATCTGGACAGACTATGGAAGTGGGCAGGAGACAACAGGATGGCGTTCAATGTGGAGAAGTGCAAGGTCTTGCACTTGGGGCATAGGAATAGCTGTCATAAGTACAGGTTAGGTGACAAGTGGCTGGAGAGCAGCACTTGTGAAAGGGACCTTGGGGTACTGGTTGACCGCAGGCTAAACATGAGTCAGCAGTGTGATGCGGTGGTCAATAGGGCGAATGCCACCCTTGGTTGCATAGCCAGAAGTGTGGCTTCTAGATCAAGAGAGGTATTACTACCACTCTACATGACTCTGGTGCGCCCGCAACTGGAGTATTATGTTCAGTTTTGGGCCCCTCATTGCAGAAAGGATATAGCCAGGTTGGAGTCAGTGCAGCGTAGGGCCACAAGGATGGTGGCTGGTTTGCAGGGGATGGGGTATGAGGCGAGACTGAGGGAACTGGGTCTCTTCAGCCTGGAGAAGAGGAGACTCAGAAGGGATATGTTGGCGACATACAGGTATGTGAGGGGGTGTCACATGGAGATGGGGAGAGGCCTGTTCTCCCCTGCAGAGGAAGGCAGGACGCGCTCCAATGGAGCAAAGCTCAGGGAGCCAAGGTTCAATTTGGATGCCAGGAAGCACTTCCTGACAGTCAGGACCCCGAGGGCGTGGAATGGGCTTCCACGAGAGGTCGTTGAGGCCCCATCGGTGAGGGTGTTCAAAGACAGGCTGGACATGCTCATGGTGGGCATGTCATGAGCGGAGCCGGCTGGTGCCGGAGGTCAGACTAGATGGCCCATGAGACCCCTTCTGACTCGCTCTGTTTCTATGTTTCTATGTTTCATTTAACTAAACACTGGGAAGCAGCCCTTCCTTGCATCTGTCCCGAATCCCCCACCAAACAGCTGGGTTCTCACATCACGAGGGAGGGAGAGAACGGCACAATGGCAACGACAAACATGGCCACTGGCAAAGGGCTGAGCCCCTTCCACCCCGCCAGGGTCCCAGTCCCAACTGACTGCCCCTTGCCTGTTTTTTTTAAGCCTTTCACGACATGTATGTATTTCTGAAATGTATAAACTGGCCATTAGACACAGTTATCATCATCAGCATCATCATCAAGAAAACAACAGTGGTGCCAATCCTATCTTTTCTGGGAGGGCTTTCCAACGTCAAGGAGTACCACGGAGAAGGCCTCTCCTTTGTGGAGACGTAATTTGGCCTCCTGCAAGGATATCTGAAGGATCCGGAGAAGAACATCAAAAGGATCCGAGGACCTGAGATTTCCACAGGATGCAACGGTGGCTGGCAATCTCATTCATGGGAAAGGTTAGGGTGTCCTTGTTGGTTTCCCACGGGGAGCAGGTTGGCCGCGGCGTGAACAAACCCCAACAGGAGGGGCCTCAGCCCAGCCTAGCAGTTTAGCAACAGAGCAATCTGACTCTGCTTCCTAGCGAAGAGACTGCCTCTGAGCATGCACAGAAGGCATTCCATTCCACTCCCTGCCAGCAGGTAACCCAGCGATCCGCGCAACCCCTGGACAAAGGGCCTTTGCTCCACGGAGCAACGTTCTGTGGGTGGAAATTTCTACTTTCCAAAATTAAGCCAAGCAGTTTATTTTTGGACTTTTTAAAAAGAACTGCCAGCGGTCCAATGGGGCAAAAGGGCGATGGGGAGTTTTAGTGAGTTAGGAAGCTTAACCAAATGTCGCTTTCCACAACTCTGCTGGCATCCAGAGCAGAAGCTTGTTAAAGACTCACAGCCGCTTGGCTCAGGGCCCACCTCCCTGCCAATGAACTCGGGCGCCTCAAGGCACGCCTGCTCCCACCCAGGCAAACCTTCCGTTAGCTGGAGAGCTTTGCTCCCTCCAGGAGGCGCCCAGGCCAAAACACGCCTGGAGCCGGCCCTGGCGAAAAGGAGAGGCGACGTACACGTCGCGCCCTCGGCCAGCAGGGGCTAATTGGAAACACACAAGCGGCACTGCTGTATGCAGCCCAGCAGTCCTCCCAGGGCCGGTTTCTCGCAGGGGCCGGCTAGTTAGTCCCACGCTTCCTGACTCAGAGCAGGCTTGCTGTGCTTTTCAGCCCAAGGAGTCGCCAAGCAGCTTAGCAAGACAGCCCAGGCCATCAGGCTTACAAGCCAAAAGACACAGCGCAAAAGGAAAAAGGGCTGGGAGGGAGGAGGAAAAAGAGGTCATTTCAGGCACCAGTTTCAAAGTTTGCAAAGGTCTTCTTTCTGGAAGGTGGTGGGTGAAGCTGCTCCCTCCAGCCAATGGGTACAACTAAACCGGTCTTCCCCCAAGGTGCCGCCTTCTGTCTGGAATTTCCTCCCAATCGGTTTCAATGGTTAACCCCACATTCTAGTGCAGTGGTAGGAAAGGCATGGTTATCTGGGGATGCTGGGAGTTGCAGTCACATATCTGGACAAGACAGCCCCGTTCCTCATGCAACCCTTACAAACCTCCATCGAAATGATAAACCTCAATAGTTGCCCTCCGGATGTCTCGGATCACAATTCCCCAAACATTCCAGTCCCATGCAGCCGGGGCTGATGGGAGCTGTAATCCAAACTACCGGAGGACACCGGATTAGCAATGTGTCTCTCCTTTCTCCCCTAAAAACTTACATGCTGCTGAGGATGGTCACTACACCAGGAAGAGGCAAGCAAGTTAAAATTTATTACTGTCAGAAATGGTCTTTGTTGGAGCATATGCATAATTATGGGTACCATTAAACATCACATACATTGATCCATCAATCAAACAATCAAATCTCATGCGATAAACTGACAATTGATCAAATCTCATGTAAGAAAGCTATTACTTTGTTTTATTAATAGTTTTCATTAATAGTCGTGAGCAGAGTCAGCTGGAGCCGGGGGTCAGACTAGATGGCCCGGGAGGCCCCTTCTGACTCGCTCTGTTTCTGTGTTTCAATTTTGAATGCATTTTGGCCTATTGAATGGAATGGGGATGGCAAAAAAGGCAGCTGGTCGGGATCCCAGGTCCAAAGCAGCCGGTTAGGTGGGAGCTTCTATTCTGGGGGAAGAACAGGCAGCAAATGAGAAGGAAGGTGCTGCCAAAGAGGGCTGACTTCTGGCTGCCAACATGCGGTGTTGATCTGCACATGCTTTGGGAACACAGGCAGGGGCTCTATTTGCTTTTCGGAGCTGAAGCGAGGGCTTTCTGGGGTTTCTGTATTCTGCAATTTCTGAGTTGGGATTTTAACACGGTTCACATGTTCCATTGTTTTTATTTGGGTCGTTAGCTGCCCTGGACTCCTTGAGAGGAAGGACAGGATATCAGGATAAAGAAATACATTTCTTGGCTGATGTGCAGGAAGGCGCTATAGAAAAAGGGTTAACTCAGAGCAAGGCCGAGGTGTGTGTCGCACAATGGACGGCTGGAGTGCATCTGAGCCAGGGGCCCTGTGGGTGGCCACAGCGGGAGGGAAGGCACAGGGTTAAACTGGCCCATGGCTCAGCTTCTCGGCTGGAGCAAATCGGGGCACAGAGCCAAGCCGGCTGGACCTCCAGGCCTCTCGGCAGTTAAAAATTACATGCTCAGCTTTTCAGATGGCTGCGTATTGTCATCTGCAGCTGGCAAACTGTAACTGGCCAACATCTCACTTGATGACCCCAAAACTCAGTTCAGTAAGAAACCGCCAGGTAGCGAGAAGGAACCCTGTTTCCCTGCCTCCACCCCCAATCCCCCACACACTTTCCCATGCCCCCCACCATGAAATAAGGCCCATTTGGGGTGCCTTTCCATTGGCACAAACTTCACCTCGAACCCTGCTCCGAGGACCCAGATAAAACGGCTAATATCAGATGAGTTTCATGCACATGGGTGGCGTGAACACGCTCGGAAGACCACACAAGGTTCTGGTCACTGAACCTCCGAAAGGATATTGCAAAGGGGGCAAAAAGGGGCAGCCAGATGATCGCGGGGCTGCGCCACCCCCTACGAAGGTGCACCAGGGAAAGGCGAGTGCAGAAATATGCAGCAGTGGTGTGTGACAAGCCGCACGGCGTGGAGAAAGCAGACAGGGAAACACGAGGAACCTGCACAGCAAGCGGAGTGGAAGCCGACTATTCTGGGGGCTGGCCTGTGCCAACTTCTTCCAAGAAGACCGAACAAAGGGTTACGTTTGCTCAGGCCCCTCTGGGCCTCTGTTCCAAGGAAACAGGATGGAGCCTTTCACAAGAAGAATGACCCCCGGGCAGCCTCTCCGGACCAGTAGGGAGCCTGGGAGCTGGAAGGAACAGGCGGTTCACCCAGAGCAAGGACCCACCAAGGCTTTGAAGGCCCGAAAACAAAGCTGCGCCTCGACGCAAACAAGTCTGGAACTGCCCCATCAGCAGGCATGCGAGGAAAACCGAGCGGCTGAGAGAAGAGACATCTGCGGCTCAAGCCATCTCCTGGCATTGCTCTAGAGTCTGTTAACCCAGAGGGTTCGTGCAGAGGATGCTCAAATCTAATAAGCTTCTCCAAGGCAAGGTGTGGGCAGAGAACAGGGAAGTTCAGGCAGGAGAGAGCAGCTCACAGCAGCATTAAGGTGCATCTTGTCTTGCCAGGAAGCCACTCCAGAACGCGTGATCCCTGTCTGAACACGCTTCAGATGACTTCCTAGGCCACTTCTCGGGGGTTCTTCTTCAGTGGCAGGCTGCACAATCCCTGTTTCCAGCACCCCCAGACCCTTTGTTGGGAAAGACCCCTTTATAATCTGGCAGCCATTTTCCCATCAAGCAGAGCCAAAAGTGGGAGCCAAGCAACACCACCCAGGCCATTCCTGGGCTAGCAGTCGCCCCTTCTGTCTCCCTCAAGATGGCGGCAACCTCCCATTCTGACTTGGGCTCACTGTGCCAAATTAACATGCCCTCGAGCCTCCAAAGACAGGAGCAGTCAATCTGTAGCATGTGCTACAGAATACACCTGCACACTTCCTGAAGAAGCAGTTGTGGGGATGGTTCATTGATCCAGGCTGTCAGGGGAAGCACCGGTGTCTTCAATAATTGGCAGTGTGGTGCAGTGGTTAGGAGTGTAGGACAGGCTCTCAGAAGATCCAAGTTCCAGTCCCCACTCAGGCCATGAAGCTCACTGGGTCCCTCTGGGCCAATCACTAACGTTCAGCACAACCCACATCACGGGGTTGTTGTGAGGATGTGAGAGAGAGGAGGGGCCTGTACAGGTCATCTCAGGTTCCTTGCAGGAGACAAAAAGGTGAGCTACAAAGGTAACAGCCAAGAACTAGTACATAAAAGGCCTGGAGTGGTTTCACCTCGCTGGCGCATGAGCCAGTTGTGGCCATTCCGGACAGCACAGCTCGACCGCTGAATTATGGCCATGTGTTTTATTTGGGGCTGCCCCTGAAGCTACTGGGGCTGCTAAAAGGCCAGGTTTAGCAGGTGCGAAAACTGGACTGGCTTTCTTCACATTCCCAAACCAGGTTTAAGGGTTGGGTCCTCTTCTTACCAAGCCCTGAAGAACTCAGCACCTGGATACTCCAGAAACTATCTGGAGAGCCAGTGTGGAGTCGTGGTGAAGAGCCTGGGACTGGGACTCAGGCGATCCGGGTTCTAGTCTCCACTCGGCCGTGGAGCCAACTGGGTGACTTCGGGCCAGTCACAGACTCTCAGCCCAGCCTACCTCACAGGGCTGCTGTTGTGGGGATAAGATGGAGGAGGAGAATGATGTCAGCTGCCTTGAGCCCTTTGTAGGAAAAAGGCAGGATATAAATGGAAAAATAAAATAAATAAATAAATAAATACTGCACGATCCCCTGCCCACAATCCACTCACCAAGATTTTGGAGCTGGGAATTCAGCATCAGGAATAGAGCTCCCTGTCTCTGGAACTCAAAGGGCCTTTTGGGCTGGTGTAGCAGACACTCAGTCCAAAAATAAATAAAATAGAACTCAGTTCCACAACAAATTAGGCAAGCAACAGCCATTAGGGCTGTTCATAACTGCTGGAAAAAGCATGCCTTTGCCAGCAGGGCAGGACCAGACAGTAATCTTATCCTCTGCAGAAAGGGCTGTTTTGGATACATGGCTTAGGAATGTCCTGGATGTTAGCAATTCTTGGATATCATTAAAGAAAATAAGAAGTATTCAACTCAGAGGATGAAATGGTGCCAGTTCTGTAGCCACTGAAGGACAACCTTTCCCCTTGTGCCACAGGATAGGGCTTTTTTCTCCCTGGAAGGGAGGAACAGAAATGGGGCTGATCGTACCCCATAGCCAGGCCTACAGGCTTCCTGCCATCAGGTCCAAAAGTACCCTATTCACATTGCTTCATCACTTCTGAAACCTGCAATCTATAAACACACCCACCCCAGAATTCTCTCGAACCACATGGGATTCTGAATGTGCAAGGGTATGAAATTGGTTCTGGACACACAGCCCATAAAATGACCTGCTTACAGGATCCCATCAGAGATGCAGGAGAGGATAAAGGCCCAAGAGAAATACCTGCCTCTTCCCCTCCCAGCACCTGACTAAAACGCAAGGCTTTTCCCTGGCACTGTTTGGCTTCTCCTCCTGCAAAGGTGGCCCAGTTGCCCTCTCCCCGTAGGCAAGGGGAGGGCCCTTTTCCATGGGAACATGACAAAAACATCACAGCTTGAGAAGGCCATGAAAAATGTACTGCCAAACCCATTCTGGAATTGCTCCAAGAGCTGCTTGCACAAAAGCTGCTGCTGTCAGCACTGACCGAGCAGCCTCGAGCCACTTCCTATCTCTCTTCCTGCAGCTCCACAGCTTTCCCCCATGGGGTAGATAAAAGAGATTTACAATACCAAAGCCGCTGTCCATCTGTCCCCTCCTAAACTTGGAAAAAAGAGAACAGCAAGTTGGTTTTTCTTGCTCTCACAGGATACTTCCACCCAGGATCTGCCTGCAAAGTAGCTTCAGCAGAAGCATATGAAAGAGGCCCCGATCCATCCTTGGGACGGCCACTCTGACCAGGAGAGCTGTCTAGCATAACATGCTCTTATTTCAAGGTGGCCAAGGTAGAATGTGCACATGGGGGGGAGGTGGCTTCCGTGCTTCTCCTATTCGGGGAGACCTGAAGAACAAGAACAACGGAGAGCTGACCTCCTCACCCTGATCTGTGCCAATTTACACTATTTGCACAAGTTGCTCAAGAGGTACAACTCTCTGCTCCAAACCTGTGCAAATATTTCTAGCAATTTTGCAAAAGCTGAAACATGCCTCCCTCTCCTTCATACACTCACACACATGCGCACACACAAAACTTGCCCCCCGCCCCTTTGGCCATTGGCTTGGAAAGATTTTGAAAGTTGTTGAGCAGAGGCGGAACAAGTTTTCCAGCACCACATGCCCCTGGCTCTATCGCTCAGAAGACACGGCCCTCAAAACTGGAACTCCAGGAAGTGTATGACTGAGGTCCCCCAGAGGCAGCAAAGGGGATGCTGTGACTTCCTCAGGCAGCTGGCTGAGAAAATGATCTTATCTTACGGCCTTTGAGGGTACGAGTGAAACCAGTCTGCAGTCCACCAACAAGAAACAAAGCTTCTCTCTCTGGAATCAAGAGTCTGGCAAGCTGCACCATTGCAGGCAAATGGATTCGTATCCACAGGCACCAATGGACCCTCCAGACATGTTTTTTGGAGCCTGCAAACATGCTTCCCTTCTCACTCGGCAAAAAGAAAGGAACCAATTTCCTACAGGCAGCTGCAACTGCTGTGGTCCAGGCAGGGAGAGCCTGGTCTGAGCAGGCTATGCTCTGGTAATCTCCATGTTAGAGTGCCGCACTGCACTCTGCATGGGGCTGGCCTTGAAGGCTGCCCAGGAGCTGCAAAATGTGGCGGACAGATGAATGACAGGGTAAGAAGCTCTGAAGAGAGCGCACTATTCTGGCCCACCTGCCACGGCTGTCCCTGCCCTCCCATGCCTGATTCAAGGTGCCGGTTAGGCACCACAACAGCAGTTGGAACACGCCCCATGTCCTGAGATGCCAGTAAATGCACGGTCTCTAAATGCCTAAAATCAAATTTCTCCTGACGAAAACCTACCCAGACACTATGCTCGGTATCTGAGGCCTTCCTTTCAGGCAGGCTTGGTGGAGGCAACGAAGAAGAGGAACTTCTAAGTGCTGGCCCCACCTTCAGCTGTGGGGCAAGCCAAAGGGTACAGTGGCCTATGGGGGGCGGGGGGGTTACATCACACGTTTCCTCTTATGTCTAGTTTATCAAATGTGCTTTAGCTGTAAATGTGCTTCAAATTCAGTACTGAATTTCTTGCTGTTTTATCATGCTGGTATTTTGCTTGCATTTCATTGCTTTTGTATCAGTTGCGGCTAACCACTCAGAGAGCTTCGGCTACTGGACTGTGCAGAAATAATACTCTCATCATCATCATCATCATCATCATCATCACGCAAATTGTTGTCTTCCTTTTTGCCAGTCCCTAAGCTGCCAGGGCAACTTTTTTCCAAACTGGAGAGGAAGCGGTGGGGAGAAACACTCTTGAATTCAGGCGCAGGAAGAAGCATCATGGGAACTGCCACTCTCTCGGATCTGCCTGCTCCAAAGAAGCTAGCTGAAAACTCAGAAACCATTCCTAGACTTAGAACGGAGCTGCAGCACTGCAGTTTGGCAAAACGGCCTTTCCACTTTTCCTTGCAATTACCCTCCAGGGCAAGGCAGTTGGGAAACAAAAGTGGCGCTGGCCGGGGAAAGACCGGAAGAGAAAAGAGAAGTTCTCGCAGGGCACCAAAACCTCCTGCTACAGCCTCAAAGGGAAACATAACAAGTTCTTGGGCTGTCCCACAGCAGGAAGTCACAAGCTTGGGAAGTCAGAAATACACCAAAAGCACGAGCGACTCTGCCTTGGTGCTCAGGTCTGGGAGGGATGGTATTGTGAACATGCTTCTTTTCCTTGCTGGGCATCAGTCAGGCGGACGTTAAGGTGACAAACGCCAGCCTGCATGTCGGTTTTTTCCAAACAACCCAGCCAAGCCCTGGTCCATGTGAACAAAGCACAGCCTGTGTGAACCTCACATGCTTACAGACGAATTGCAAAATTACATAATGTTTCCTTTTAAAAAGTGAGTTTTTATAGTACAGACACATACAACCTCGATAGGAAATCTGAAAGTATGGCTTGCTAAGATTCAAGGGAACACAGAAAAAGAAGGGGAAGTGAAGAGGACTTCCTATTATCAGGATAAGGCAGAAGCCAATGCAGTGGTTAATAGTCTGGTTAATAAACAGACATTAAAAGGCTCAACCCTTTGCAAGTTTAGACAGAAAAAAGGCCCACAATTCCCAGCACAACCCAGACAGCAGCAGGGGCTCTTTTCCGCCTAAACATGCACAGGATTATTCCCTGAAGCAGCATTCCTAATTTCAGACAAAGTGAAGGCCTTGGGTTGATGCAGAACAGGACTTAGGGGGAGCCAGTATTCTTGCATCCAAATTAGCCTGTTTGCTATTCCCGTATCTCTACCATCTGGCACTCCACACTCTGAAAGAGACATGCTTTAAACTTGTGCTTTTCTCTCTAGCCCCTTAGTCTTAAGCAGATAAATTCTGTCCAAGCCTATATGGATGTATTATTATTATTACCTACTCATTTTCAAATATACTTTTCTTCTTTGCCGAACCCTGAAGATATTGTTATCTTGTGTATTTACTTTTGGCCTGTATTTATATCCCACCATTTTTCCTCCCAAGGAACCCAAGGCGGCTTACAGCATTCTCCTCTCAATCTTATCCTCGCAACAACAGCCCTGTGAAGTAGGCTGCACTGAGAGTCTGTGCCTGACCTGAAGCCACCCAGCTGCCTCCATGGCTGTGCAGGGACTAGAACCCGGATTGGCCGAGTCCCAGCCCCACACCACACAGTCTCTCAAAGTTGCTAGTGCTTGTCTAACAAGTCTGCAGAGCTTACTTCAAATGCAAAACCTGGTCTGTTTTCTTAAAACGGGGATGGGGAACTTCAAGTCAAGTTCCAACTCCAGCCCTGCCGGGCTGCACATCCTTCTCCCCACCTACTGATCAGTTTGCAATTTCCTGGCTTTTGTGCCTTCATCTTCCATTCTGAAAGGCTGCAGCACATGGAGAGCAGAACATCAGAATGAAATGCAGAGAGTGTGGAGCAGAAAGGGAGGGAGTTTGGCCCACAGAGATAATGCCAGCAAGGCAAATTACCCAACATAAAAGTGGCACTCTGGTACCTTTAAAACCTTCTTCATCCAGCATGATCGTGTAGTCCTCCGGAGTCTCTGTCAAGCTGAAGAATTTGCACCTAGAAAGAGAACAGATTCTAAGTTACAATTTTGATCATCAGAACAAATCTGATGATTGATGATTTTTAGTTTCTTTTTGTTAGTTAGTAGAAAAATAATAATAAAACTTACTTTAAAAAAAAAAACCAATTTTGAACAGAGGTTTTTTTGCATAAACCTCTGTTAACCCCCTCAAAAGAGTTGGAGCCAGCCAGGAGCATGCTTTCGAGAAATGTTTGGACATTTCAGCTAACCCAAAAGGAGGTGGGGAATTCTGTAACCAGACCCCGTTCTAGGAACCATGCAACGTTATGCTTCAGCTTCCAGTTCTTTTCCAAGTTGAATTCCAAGTACTGGGCTGGTTATCATCTTTAAACCCTGCAAACTCCCTTGGGACCAGATTATGACTGGGTTCAGATGACACAATAGCTGATCTTCAAGGGTTACGCATGGGCCGAGTGCATGTTGTCACTGAATCACGAGTTGCTGATTCTGAACCATGGGTTATCATGCTGTCTGAATCCAGCTAAGATAACAAAGGAGGACAAACAATCCATAGCTCACAACCTAGCAATTAACTGTGGCGTCTCTTCATGGGTTGTTCAAGGCTAACAGCCTTGGCTCATTCACACAACTAGGTTCAGAAGCCACGATAACCCCACTTTCAGCAACAATGCGGTCAATGCATTTTGACATGCAAAACATTTTACATTAGCCGGTATGATGTGGTGACCACAGTACAGGACTGCGACTCAGGAGGTCTGGGTTCTAGTCCCCACTCAGCCATGAAGCTCGCTGGGCCAATCAAGGACTCTCAGCCTAACCTACCTTGCAGGGCTGTTATGAGGATAAAGTGAAGACAAGATAACCTTGTAAGCTGCCTTGGATTCTTTGCCAGAGAAAGAAAGGCATGATATAATGTAATAATAATTTAGGGTCAAGGTTTTTTCTTTCTCCATTAAGGTTGGCAAACAATCCATTTTCCTCTAATACAGCTTCCATATAGCCAGAAGTGCCTGATTCTGCCTCATCTTGAAAGCTAAGCAGGCTCAGGCCTGGCTGAAATCTGGATGGGTGACTTTAATGTTGTGAACCGTCCAGAGCACTTAAACTACGGGTGGTATAGGAATGTAATGCAATAATATACCAGAAATGTACAAGCAGATGTGAATTGCAGGGAGATGAGATGGGGTGAGGGAAAAAATAGATGTTCAAAATGTACTTCACAACTGATCTCCAAGGTGTAACATGACAAAGCCACACCACCAGTGAAGTTCCTGGCCCACTCAGGACTTCACTTTGCAATATCACTTTGGGTGATATCAAAAGCTATCCAGTCACACACTTGTGCAAATCACACTTGCCACAAAGTTTGGGGAAGATGTGCTTAAGGTATTAGCCATAAGGTGCTAGAAGTTACAGTTCTTAGATTCCCACTCCCAGAAAAACCTGCTCCAGGCGAGTCATTTCCAAGCAGCTTAGCAAAAGCGAGGTCTCCATGCAACAACACAACACTTGCAGCAGTTCTTTTCACAAGCCACAGCTTATTCTTGGGGACGGCTCCGAATTCAGACATGAGTCACTGGAGGTGGGGTGGGGGAAGGAGAGCAGGTGGGGGCGGTGACAAATTCACTTCATGGGCTAAAGCATCTCCCAGCCCAGCCGCAAGCCCTCACCTGTAACGCAGGTGCTATTCCCTCAGCTTTTTGCAAAATGCACATACATCATACAAAGTGCTCAGAAACCCTACAGTAAATGAGGTTTTTAAAACCAGATTGCTTTGCACTTTCACCAGGGAAGACTTTGACACAAATCAGCTGTGCTGGAGAAGTCGCCCAGGAGGGTCCACTCATCAGAGAACAACCCCACTGCAGTCCCGTTTCTGTGTGGCTCTGCAGCTGGGAAGAAGTCCTGGAATCCAGGGAAGCAGGTGGGGAATCCTCCCGGTGAGGCAGAAGGCTGCAGAGCAGACAATGAACGCGGCCTGCAATAATGCTGCAATTGCATATAGAAGCGCAGGCCATACAGGGGATGAGCAGGAATGCCGGTGTGTTGTTCTCGTTTAATCCCCCTGCATTTGCAGAGGCTGCTGAACATCTCCTCCACTTCCACGTAGCCAATGTGGAAATGCAAGCTCTTGTAATCTCTTTGCAAGTCAGTAACTCACTCGGCAAGCTAGGAGCTCTTGTGGGCTACTCGAAGGCTGGCCTAAAGCCTTTTAAAAAACAGCACCTCAACCAAAAAAAAAAAATCTCCTTTTTAACAACAACAAATAAGGGTAGTAAGCATTTTTAAATCTTGTAACTGAGAAAACCAAAACTAGTTTTTTTTCTTTAGGTGGTATAGAATTAACTGGAAGATAATTCTAATTCTGATACTAATAAGAATCAGAAAGTCCTTTGCCGCTTGTGATTTGTCTTAGGCTTCTGCAGTATTTTTAATCCCTTGCCAGTGGTTGTTTTTATCATGTTTATTTGGCTGTTTACAACTTTTTATTAATTTTTTTCACCTTCTGTTTTTATGGACTGTGTAAACCATCCAGACAGCTTCAGCTGTGCAATGGTATAGAAATGAACTAGATTAGTATTATTATTATAAATGTATAATCTTGTTTTCCTGTCTTTATTTGGTTTTAAGTTTTGTTTTGGTAACCTTTACGGTTTAGTATGTGTTAATGGTATGTATATTGTTTTTAAACAAGCTATTGTGAACCATCCAGATAGCTCAGCTGTTGGGTGGCAGACAAATTAAACTAACTAACTAACTAACTAACTAAACCAGCCTGGTCTCTTAATTAGAATGGGGCCGGCTTGCTCAAGGTGCTGTCGCTCGGGTGGCCTTGTGATACACAGCAAGGCCTTCCCTGCTGTGGCACCAGCACAGGGAAAGATCTCTTAAAGCACGGAGTGTTTCTGTCTAAGAACTTAAGCCACGTTGGCACACTTCCATCATGATTTTATTTTGGCAGTTCATCTTGTTTTTCTCTTGTGAACTAAACTGACATTTTAATGTTAAAAAAGAAAAGTAGGGAAAAAAATTCTCTGGAATGAATAAATTAATTCTCTGGCCCCTGCAAACTTGGTGCCCGGTCTACCATCTCCATCCAGGTACATTCAGGAGAGGCAAGACGAACAGGGAGGAAACACAATAAAGGCAAGCTATTTAGCGAGGGCACAATGAAGAAAACACACAATGTGGAAACAATATCCCATGGAGGCTGGAGACAGATGCTGGAAGTCAAAGGACCTTTTTCTTTGCATAGGACTGTGCCCCAAAGGAAGCCGCACCAACTGGGAAATGGCTCCGAAAGCAGGAACTGACAGAAACAGTCGTGGTGGAGAGCGGCCATGGGGAAAAACAGGATGGGGGCAAAAGTAGAAACCTTATCAGGGCATTTGTGCCTCCTGGGGGGGTCAAGAGGGAAACCTGAAGATGTTGAGAGCCAGGGAAGCTGGGACAGGGTCGTCTTTCCACCATCACTGTGGTGCTGAGCCAACCTGATAGACCCCCAAAGACACAGGGTGGGGCTGCACTTCACATTGATCTGAATTCTTTGGCTGCAGGCCTCTGTTTATTACGGCTCGGAGGGGATTGATTACTTAACAGAAGCCAACCAAACAAAGCAGCTCCCAAAACAGGCATGCATGTTGTAGCAAAGTAACAGTCCTTAAAATGCAGTTTTGCGCTGGAGACTGCATTATAGATTTAACAGAAAATTGTGCTGGATGAGCCTCTTAAAATGTAACGGAACATTACTACAAGAAATGTTTAAAAATTAGGAATAGTAAAAAGTCATAATGAAAGAATTATAAAATTCTGCCTGTTAGAACTATGTCCATGGATACCCTTCCAAATCTTTACATGGTTGCTGGCTTTATACTGTACTTTTAAGCTTTTCCAAATGTTTTATTAAGCTGCATTTTATAGTTTTAATACAATTCTGCCCTCAGGAAATTCAGATGGTGTGATTACAGTACCAAGTTAAATCCATGCCCAGGAAATACAAATGAGTCAGAACTCAGTTCTGAAAATTTTAGTAGAATCTGGGTCAGTACCAGATTCGTTGCTTTTTAACGTACCACTTGTACGTTCAGGGACCTACAATTTATTGTTGGCATCTCCTAAGACTTCTTTTCATTCTTCTGCTGGTGTCCAAGCCCTTCACACGGGGAACAATTGCACATTTCAGCATGAGCTTTGAAACATTTTATTCTGGTATCCAAAATTCAAATAGATCCCACCCCAGTTTGAACTGGGCTGAGGAAAGATTTAGAACTGGAAGAAATGAGACAGGGAGCAACTGAATGATTTGTGGTTGACAATAAAATTTAAAGTTTTAAATTGTGGGGACTGGGACTCTCCATCCAGCATCCGATCCCATGCAAGCTGTGTCTGTGCTGAATTCCAGAAGTTGGACAGAGCCCAGATGAAAGTCTTAAAAACAGATGTTCTGCCAACAATGCCGGCCAAGCCCATAAAGGCTGATTGTGGAAGGATGCTTGTTTGCTTGTTCTCTCAGCATTTCAAGCCATGTGGGGAGCCTTGTTTTGCTTCGTCAAAGATCCACAACCATTTGTGTCAGGAGGCACAGGGCTGTTGCAAGGCCTGGCCCCAGGAAGGCCTAGCCCCCAGATCCGCTCCCCACAGCCCCGGGTCCGTATTCATATAACCTCTGGGGTCACTGGAAGGGCTTTCTCCTTCATTTCACTGCTGGGCAAGGGGCCAATTTAAATAGAGCCTGCAGCTGGGAAGAGTTACTCCCCTCCCCACATGCTGCACAAGCCCCCACCCTCAATCCCCCTCCATGGTAATTAATTTGGGAAAAGCCCCAACTTTCTACTGACAGCAATAGAAGGTTTTTCCCGCACTTAGGTGTCCATGACAGCGAGGGGAGGGTGAACCTTCCCATCCCAAAGTTCCAGCCCCCTCCCCTCAATTTCACCTCTTAACAGCAATTAAGGTGGGGGGAAAATATCCATTGATGCTAATGGAAATATTAGAGTCTACCTACTAACTAACCCGAGGGATGAACGTTTACTTCTGTTTTCCCACTGTAACTGCATGCTCTACGCATAGTCTGCACATGAAACCAGACCTTACTGAGAGCTTGGCCAGCACTCACAGGCCTTTAAAGAACGGGGGGGGGGGCTGTAACCACAGATGCAGATTCGTTCTCTCTGCACCCGCTTTTATTCCTAGGCACCCACCTAGTCTAATAGGCTGCGGATTTGGCAGGAGGCACCCAGTGGGAGTCCTTTTGAGTTCAAGAGGCAGCGCCTCCCCGTTAAAAGATGCTGAAGGTCAACCTAAGCCCCCAGCCCCGAGCACCATCCTCCTCCATCCCAGCAAACAACTCGTTTTCTTCACACCCCATGCCTCCCCGCATCTGGCCACACACCGTACATACAGAATGAACACAGTTCATGCGTGCTCCAACAGCACCTTTTCGGGCACAGCCAAGCACCAGACAGAGTGTCACAAACCAACTACGGGGTCGTCTTGCTTCTGCCTCCACCCCCAATTATTCCTTGGTTCACGCGCACAAAAACGCGCAGGTGCACGGGGGGGGGGCATTCTGCAGCCACTTTAGCATTTCCACCTCGCAAAAAGGGGCCTGTCCCACAAAAGTCCTTTGCTCACCCCACCTCCCGATACACGTGTTTACACTCCTGCAACTCCTGCACGTTCAAATTCGGCAGCTACGAAAAGGACTCTGCCCGGCACACTCACGTTACTTCCAGCACCCATCCACACTCCCACCCCGTCCTGCGCGTGCACACACTCCTGCAAACCCAGCACGGGTCAATTTTGCAGGTACCCCCAACACTCAAGTGACCACCACGACACGCCCACCCACTCACTCGCCCGTGCACACGTGCGCACACATGTAAAGACGTGCATACATGCACGCACGCACGCCCCACGGCGCCCGGCCCTGCAGCTACAACCACGACCCCCAAGATGGGCTCTGGCCGGGGAAGGAGACGGGGCCGCGTGCAGCACGGCGCCGCCCCACGTGTGGACGCACAGACACGCGTCCACGCCGCCCGCAGCCCAGCCCAGCCCTCCGCCGCCCCGCCGACGCGCACCCCGGCCGGCCGGGCACCTGCTGCGCTGGGGCAGGAGCAGCATCTTGAGCAGCGGGTGCGTGTAGAGCCAGAGGCCGCCGCGGGCCAGGCTCAGCACCCGCACGCGGTGCTCCAGGATCCGCAGGTCCATCTCGCCGGCGCCCCACGCAAGGCCGGCGCCCAGCCCCGCGCGCGGCTATAGGTGAGGCCGGCGCCGCCTCCTCCGCCAGGCCCGGCCCGGCCCGGCCCGGCCCGGCCCACGGGGAGGAGCCGCGGCCCGGAGCCGCCCGCCGACGGCCCCGGCGCGCCCTCGCGCGGGCCGGGCCGGGCCGGGCCGAAGCCCCCGCGCGGCGCCGCAGGCAAGGCTCTTGCGCCGAGGCCCCGCCGTGCCTCTGAGCGCGTGCAGAGGGCCCCTCCCCGTCGACGCTTGCATACACGAAACGCGCGCTCCTGGGAGCGAAGGGGTGGGCGGTCGGCTCGGTGGGGTTTTGCTTTCCCCGAGAGCGTGCAGGGCCTCTCCGCTCTCACAGGAAGCGGCTGTTAAAGTGCGGCGTGGCGCTGTGCATGTCTGGACAGGGGAGACACGAGTCCTGCGGTCCCGCATCCCCGAGCGGCCGTTGCTGTCTGCGGCGAGAGGGAGGGAAGACCTGTCTGAACGCCCCTCGCATCGCGACCCAGGGACGCGGGGAGGACCTACCCCGGCCGCCAGCCTCGCTCACCCCCACACATTCCTACAACTCCCAGCATTCGCCGGGAAGGCAGCACTGCCCCCTCCCCAAGGCCCTACAACTTCCAGGGTTTCCCAGCCCTTGGCGGGCCAGCCTTCCGTCTGTCTGAGCTTGCTGAGCTCTCGGTCCCGTGCGCCTGTAGATAACAGAAAAAGGCCTACAGCTCCACCTTACCCACATTTGCCTGCGAGCAAACCCCATGGAGCGCAGGGAGTCTTTTTCCTGAGGACAACACCCCCATTTCAGTCCTGTCCCTGGAACGAGCCTTACCTGGACGCAAGTCCCATTCGACTTAGTGGGACAAATACCCCTGCGCGGCTATTGCAAACCGGGGCGAAGCGTCTTGGCTTCAGTATACCACGATGCGATTCCTGCACTTTGCAAGTAATGTGTAATTACTTAGGTTTGCTTTGTATGCAGCCGTCAATGTGCACAGATCGACAAGGACTAGAGCAGTTGCTAGGATAACGGTGTGCGTGGCGTGGCAGGTGGTGGACTTCCTTCTTGTGGTGGAAAACAATGCCATTTATTTTTAAATAGGCATTATTATTATTATGGCATTGCGTTTGTATCCTGTCTTTTGCCCTCCGGTGAGGAACCAAAGGCCATTTACCTAGCTGTATTTCATCCTCACAACATCCCTGCAAGGTACGTTAGGCTGAGTGTCACCGACTGGCCCAGTCACCAGCGAGCTTTATATCCAAGTGGGCACTCAAGCCCACATCTCCCAGGACCCCTCCCAGGTCCAGCAGTTTCACCAGCACACCACATGGTCTTCCTTTATTTCAGCCCTGCCATTTAGAGCAGTTTCCACCTGCAAAACAGAACAACTCGTCAATTATAAAACCAAAATTAGATCAACGCCTATCTAGAAATGCAATGAAACTCAATAACGGGCCGGACAGAATTAAAACAAACTTTAGGGTCCGCTTGGAGCGGGGGAGGGGAACCTCTTCTACCCCAAGGGGTAAATTCAGGTTTGGATAAACTCTTGGGGCTGTGTTCTACTGGGGGCTGGAGGAGGTGGGGGGGCCAAGGGCAAAGGGGGAGGCGAACGATATAAGCAGCACCAGCACAAGAGTTTTAAAGCCTTGCGGCCAGTCAGAAAGATGCTGCAGCGCTAAGCCTGTCAGAACAGGAAGATCTACAAAAGCTGGGGAACCACAAAAGCGTTGTTGGCTGGAGGAAAGGGAACTGGGCCCGGGGAGGTGAGTGGGGTCGAGTGTGGCCTGGGGGCTCAGGTGGGCCAGACCTGAGGTTACCCACCCCTGACTAAGTCTGCAGGCATATATCCACACTACCCTTTCCTTGCTCTGCCGACCTTCCTGTTTTTAAAAAATAGATTCCAGCTCCGTCTGTGAAAACGGTGGGCTGCATTCTCCCTGTGCAGCGTGAGGCTCAGGAATGGGTTGAAAAGTTTAGGGTGCAGGGACCTTTGCAACAGGAGCTTCCACAACCCTGGAAGATCTTGCTGCAAAAGGGGAGAGGAATGGCACCCGCCCCTTTTCAGGAGCAAAGATCACAGTAGTGAAAGCTCACCTTTTGACAACTGTCGGGGGAAAGCACAAGCAAAAATTAAACCTCTTTCCAGCTTCTCCGGCCCAATGTCCCTTTAACAGCAAGCTCCCCACCCCAGGACATTACCCAGATAACGCTGTTTCCTATTTCAGATTTGTGGAAATGCGCACCTTCACAGTTGCACAAGTCCAGCAAGATTTAGTGCAGAAAACTGTGTGCACAGTTAGAGCACCTTCCACTGACCTCATTTGCACAGTGCAGCACATCTGTTGCCTCAAACTACGCCTGATGTTTGTCTTTCCCTCTCCTGCTGTTCCCAGATGATTTGCTCCCAATATTGCTCTGGCAGCCTGACAGCAGGTTCAGGTCGCTGCGTGAATCCCAACACGCCAAGAGCAAAATAGTGTGCCTGCCCCAACATAAAAAGAACAACGGGATGGCACATTTCCCCCCTCTTGTTGAGTTCCTGCTTCCCTGGTCAACTGCCCCATTCCAGATTCTGCCACAGGAACCATTAACCACTGTCTTTTTGCAGCACAACTCCATATAGTGCCCTTTAGCAACAACAGAATGAAATTCCATAGGGAGAAATGCCAGAGAAACCAAATGCGTCATTAGAAGACGAGGAACACGTGGCTCAACGAGAAGCATCTTGGAATTGTGGATCCCAAGCTGAATATGAGCCAAGAAGGTGCTGTGGCTGCAAAAGGGGCAAATGCTATTTTGGGCTGCATGAAGAGAAGCATCCCTTCCCAGTCCCATGAAGTACTAGTCCCCCTTCACTCAGTCCGCCTTTCTGGGCCTCTTTGGGAGCCCTGTGCCCAGTTCTGGGCACCACAGCTGAAGCAAGATGCAGGCAAGCTGGAAAGGGCTCAGAGGAGGGCGGCAAGGATGAACCGGACTGGAGGCAAAGCCCCATGAGGAGAGATGGAAAGAAGTGGGCATGTTCAGCCTCGAGAAGAGAAGACGGGGGAGATAGGAGAGCACTCTGCAAGTACTCGAAAGGCTGTCGCAAAGAGAAAGGGCAGGATCTCTTCTCGATCACTCCAGAGTGCAGGACACGGAATAACAAGCTCAAGTTACCAGAAGCCAGATTCCAGCTACATATCAGGAAAACCTTCCTGACTATTAGATCAGTGCAACAAGGGAGGTTGAGGGCTCCCCATCCCAGAATCCTTCAAGATGCAGCTGGAGAGCCATCTGGGAGGGATGGTTTAACTCAGGGGGCTGGACCTGATGGCCCTCTGGCCCCTTCCAACTCTACGATTCTATGATTCCATGTGTACAGAGCTTGATGACAAAAGACCGGGGGGTTCTGGCAAAGCTCCCACCCTTTGGTTTTTCCCTACCTCCCATTGTTGCTACTACATAAATATCATAGGCAGTTTCGGGCAGTGATTGGCTGAGCTGCTGTGATGTCACAGAAAGGCATCCGGAACCATCTCTAGCAGCCATTGACAAAACTGCTTTCCTCACAGCAGAACTGGGCAACTGGTGGCACTCCATGTTGTGGGCATAGAAGTCCCATCATCCCTAGCCAGCAGAGCCAATAGTAAGGGATGGTGGAGGTTGTAAGCCAAGGCATCTACAAACACACCAGTTGCGTGTACTTTTCAGATACGAATACCATAAATAGCTGAATACAGTAAATATAAACCCAAAGTTTCTGCAGCTAATGGAGGGACAAGGAATCACAAAGTGGGAGAGGGCAGATGTTAACCCTTCTTTGGGTTCCTTGAGACCGTTCCCGGCTAAGTGGCTTGACTAGCGGTGGCTTTCTGAATTCCCTTCACTCCGGAATGAAACTGCTCCAGTGACAGCAAAAACCAGCGGTGCATCCAAGGAGCCTGGATTTAATGGCCTTACAAGAAGACAGATGGGGGTTTTAGGTGGCAGCTCAGCCTCTCCAATGTGTTGCCTTCCAAATGTGTTGGACTACCTCTTCCATAATTCTCCAGCGAGATGGTTGCTGGGGGATAATAGGACCTGTCCTTCAACACATCTGCAGATTGCCAGATGGGAGAAGGCTGTGGAAATACTCCTTCTTTTGCAGCTCCCACATTATGAGCCATCCCTGCCTTGAGACCCTCCTGCCGTTCCCCTGCGCAGCACTCCAGACCCCTGCCCCAAGGCCCCTGACAGCCCCACCGCAGGGCGGAGGGGGAGAAGACGAAGTCACTTCTCTCTGTAGCACCAAACAATGGAAAATTTCAGCCCAGTGGCCAAATTTTGTGGAAACTTACAAGCAGCAGTGACCAGGCAGTTGTGAAGGGAGGTATTATGCAATTGTTTTCAGATGCAAATCCTGTCCAGAGCAACTCATATTTCCAGTAAAACGAGGCTTTCAACCTTGTGGGTCTACGCAAAAGGGATGCCCATAACATTAACACAATAGGCAAAGACCACCACCAACTCTCAGCTCTTGCTGCCCTGCTCCATGGCCTGGCAGCCAAGGTTGGATCCCACCAGCCTTCCCCGACCTGGTATTCTCCACATGTTCTGGACTATAACACTCATCACTGGCCGTGCTGCTTGGAAGGGTTGGGGGTTGTCATCCAACACGTCTTAAGGGAATCAGGGTGGGGAAGGATGGGTGATGAGCATTACTGATTAAGTATGGTGTTTTGGTTAGAGTTAGAAGGAAGATGAAACTCAGATATGTACTTTGGCCACCTGATGAGAAGGAACAACTCACTGGAGAAGACCCTGATGCTGGGAAAAGAATGGGACAGCCTAGGATGAGGTGGCTGGATGGAGTCACTGGGGCAGTGGGTGTGGGGTTGGGTGGACGCCAGGGGATGGTGGAGGACAGGAGAGCCTGGAGGAATGTTGTCCATGGGGTCATGGTGGGTCGGGCACGACTTGGCAACTAAACAACGAAGTGGTAAGAGTGGCGAAATGTGACTCGGGGAACCTGGGCTTGTATCCACACTTGGCCGTGAAGTTCCCTGAGTGGCTTTCAGCCAGTCATTGATTCTCAGCCTAATCTACCCCACAGGGTTGTTGTGAGGAAAAAGTGGAGAGGAAGAGCACATATGTTGCTTTGGGCTCTTTGGAAGAAAGGTGGATCTTGCTCTAACAAATGAACCCAAGAAACAAATCCTTTTTCCTATACGAAATTCCCTAAGTGGAATGACAGTAAAATACAATATTGCCATAGAAAAGGGTTAAAATAATACATACTTTAAAACATAACATTTTAAAATCTTATTTTTAAAATAACATTTGAATTAAGAAAATCTTCTGTATGTGCCTGCCCGCCCCTTGAGGTCTGAGGCAGAGGGTCCTTTTCCAGGAGCCTCTTTGGTGCAGTGCATTGTTTCTTGGTAAGTTGTTGGTTTTTGTTTCTGTTTCTGCTTTTGCTTTTGCTTTTGTAAGCCAGCCAGAGACTGTGGTATTGGATGGCATATAAAAACTTCATGTAAATAAATAAAAATGTTACATCATCTTAACAGAGTTGTAACAGATTCTCTCACAGGTCAGTGAAATCCTACGTTGGCAAATACAGTTTCGAGACCCATTTAAAATTTGTCACCATTTTTGCTTCTTAAACTACAGATGGAAGAGGAGGTGGATCTCTTGATCTTCTCGTGTGCTTGCAGTTCCCCGTGGAATGACACTCAGACCAACAACAACCCCACAAAGTGCTGTCTCCTTGAAAGCCATGCAAAACTTGTGTGTCCATTTTGTGCTTCTGTACTGCAAATCTTGAGTTTTGTGCCACCATCCAACCGTATCCTGATGCATCAAATGTGACTGTGTAGGTAACACACATAAAAACAGCACAGTCGTTATCACCTTCAAACCTGCACCGAAGTTTTGTGCTAGGGTTTGTGCTCCACTGTGCCACAAATCCTGAGTTTTGTGCCATTGCTAAGTTTGTGAAAATGTGACCCCCCCCCTAAGTGGGGCCGGGAGAAGACAGAAGTGTACTTCCTCATATCGTCTCTGACTTTATGTCAATGGTTTATGTCCTTGTTGTGCTGCTTTGCTTTCTGTCGTGCATATTTTTGGATGCCTTCAAAGGTACTTTTAAGATCCAGGCCATCTTTTGACTAATTCATTGAATGCTTAAATCTCTCCCTCCACCCCCACCAAGCCCTAAATGGAACCACCTCCATTCTTGGGCATGTGATCAACCATTCCTATCAGTATATTGAAGTCCACGTTTGCAAGCTAAAAATAACAATGGCACGGAGAGAAGCGTTTGGGCCCCGGAGTTGCACAGCCTTCCCATAGATACATGCACCTCCTTGCTGAATACGCCTAATCATTAACTTGTGGGCATGGTTAGCTGCATGTTTCCAGATGGTCTCTGTTTGTTTATACATACGTTCATTGTATTTGCTTCCCCAGAGAGGCGCTGAGAGGCTTAACCCCTCTGATCTTCATGCCAACCCTACATGGGAAGTTTGGTGGACAGGCAGTGGCCAGCCTCGGGCTGCAGCAGTGAGACAGAAAGCTATGGAGCCAAGGTTAGCTCAAGGAGCCAAGGTTCAATTTGGGTGCCAGGAAGCACTTCCTGACAGTCAGGACCCCGAGGGTGTGGAATGGGCTTCCACGGGAGGTCATTGAGGCCCCATCGGTGCGGGCGTTTAAGGATAGGCTGGACGTGCACATGGTGGGCATGTCAAGAACGAAGCTGGCTGGAGCCGGGGGTCAGACTAGATGACCCCGGAGGCCCCTTCTGGCTCACTCTGTTTCTATGCCCCCATGTAGGAATTCAGACCCACCCATGGCAAGCACAGTCCTCTGCTCACCCTGCCCCAGTGGTGCTGAACCTCTTTCAGCCGAGGGCCAGTTCAGGTGCAGAGTAACTCTTCGGGGCTGCGTTCAAGAGGTGGGCGGGACCAAAGGCAAAGGGGTGGGGCTAAAAATGCAAACACACTGGAGGTCAGAGTACCATCCTTTGCATGTTTAGACAGGGGAAACAGCTGCGCCTTTAGGATCTTTCTTCCCACAGTCTTAGGAGAGGCATTTTGGTTCTTCAAAATAAGGGGAAAACTATACAGAAGATGGGGACTCACCAAATGATAAATATTTGGGGAAAGGGGGTCTTGTAGGGGAACAGGTTTGTCCTTCAGACCTGTGGTTCTTCAGGCGTCTCACCTGTGCTCTGTCTGTCCATTAGCCTCCCGCACAGTGCCAGTAACAATCTCTGGTTCTGAGCTGTGGCACATGGGCTCCCACCTGCATGATGGCGCTCACTTTCTGCATGCGTTCTCACACTTCTTGAACAAAGGCTGCTTTCCTTGTTTGCACTACAAAAATCCAAATCAAAGGTGTTTGTCTTCTGCTCATTTATGTGGGGCGCAGGATCCACTGAACACAGTTTACTTCCGAGTAAACCAGAAGTCAGCGGAACATTCTGTGCCCAGAAAGGATGATGGCTGCAGCCTCTTTCAATGATGTGAACACATGAGAACATCATTGCTCCTTCCTGTTCTGGCATACGAATTTTGCAGATGGATGCTCTTTTTCAGACTCTATCCAGCCTCATTTCCCTTTCACATTTACCGCCATTCTTGCCGCAAGCTCTGGGATCAGAGGCCCGAGCAGACAACCTTTGCCTTCTGAAGTTTGCTCGGCTTTACCTTTGCCAGAGCAAGCATAACTCAGTGTGCCAGCAGAAACTTCAAAAAAAAGCAAGAGGTTCTTCGGAAGTGGGATTTGAATCCAACATGACATGCTTTTCAGTAAGGGTCATCCTCTCCCACTGAGCTCCTGGGAAAAAAGCCATGCAGACGAGGTGTCTGCTGTTGGAAGCAGGTTGCTGGGCTGAGTCGCCCTCAGTCTGACCCACTGTGGCAATTTGAACGTCCTTCTGGGCCTGCCTTCCGTGGGGCTGCGGAGAGCAAGCCCTTCCAGTCCACATTCCTGCAGCTGTCCTTTCCCCTAATCCCTGCCAATCATTAATCACCCGGTGCAGGGGGCTAACTCAAGGTGGGTTACTTATTGCTGTCTCCGATCTTCGCCCCTTGTCCCTTTTCGGTGGTTAACCTGTACTGCTTTCGGACTCATGTCTGCACAACGCAGCTCGAGAGAAATGTACTGAGAGTGCCCCTGTGGTATATGTGACGGGGATGCTGGGGATTTGGATCGTGCTGTCCACTCAGCCATGAAGTTCATGGGATGACTTAGGGTCCATCACTGGCTCTTAGCCCAACCTACCTCACAGGGTTGTTGTGAAGACCAAGCAGAATGGAGAGGGCCCATGGAAGTGCCACGTGTTCCTTGCAAGCAGGAAAAAAGAGGTCCCAAGTGCATATGGTAATAGATGCATTCCCTTTCAGTTCCAGCAAATGAAAGTTATAGACGGGAGCGGGGCGGGGGGGGGGGGCGGTCAGTGACACCCAAAGGAATGGGACTCCTCATGTGTTGCAGCTTTCCTTTTGAGCTTCTCAGGAATTGTTCGGTGTGCTGAACCCCATGTCCCCAAACAGGGAGCACTACGGAGAGCTCTGATAAAGCTCCATATAGGAGCCATGGATTACACAGTCAGAATTATATCTTAGCTTGGCCTGTTCTTCCAACAGTCTAAAATTCCACAGAAAGAAGGAAGGAGGGATGTTCTGGGAGGACATTCAGAGCATACCAGAGAAAGACTGGAGTCATTTGAAGGAGACAGGGTGGCCAAGGGTCCTCTTTCGAAGAGGGCAGTCCTCTCTTTGAAGGTATTATTTGAGAAATGTCCAGTGTAAAGAACAAGAATCAACTGGAAGAAAAGCCAGCTGGGCACAATTTTCCATCCTGCAGGCTGAGATGTACTGCATAGATATTCAAATTATAATAAATTATTTCCAAAATAGCATCTATGCATATACATTAGCATGTGGGGATTTTATACACCCTCACACCCACTTTTTGGTGATGTGTGTCATTTTTGTTGGGGGTGATGTATGTCCTTTCTATGATCAACATGCCATCCCCATAGTGGGAGAATATTAGATCATGTTCATGGATGTATTGGGATTAGAGAGGGACAAACCTGTTGGACTTCAAGCTCCAGCATCCCCAAGCCTTGAGCATGTGAGCAGAGGCTTCCAGGTGCTGAAGTCCAAACATCTGAAAATAAACTTCTGGACTCTGTTTTCTGCAGAGGAGCCAACTTCTCGCAACCTTGTAAAGCCAAAAGCAGCACCACTTGGCAGCAAGCTCAACGTGGGGAACAAAGAGGAGGGAGAGTCAAAGATAAAACCAAGGTTACATATCTGTTCAACAGGGTAGATGCTCGCAAACCTCTCCCTGGCCGTCAGGGGCCCTCCCAGTAAATAGCTCACTGCAACCTGGTTAATAGATCTCACTTTGGCCTTGATGCTTATCTGAATGGAGATGCAGCAGTTCAAGAATGGCGGCTCAGAAGGGCCCAGAATTAAACAAAGCACTGATGCAGAGATACTAGATTTTCTCTCACTGAGATGATGTTCAAAGGTTGCTTAGAGAGAGAATCATCTCGAGATGCCATAAACAATCATTTTGTTGTAATAAACAAAGCCATCTTTCCCAGCACCCTGTGACCCTTTCTCCTTGAGTGGATCTGCAATAAATGCTTTCCAGTTTTTTTTTAATTTATTAGATTTATATTCCACCTTTTTCTCATATCAAAAAGCAGCTTACATCATTCTCCTCCTGCTGCTCTCACTCTTAGCCCTACAACAACAACCCTGCGAGGGAAGTTGGGCTGGTGCTGTCAATCGTATCCCCACAACCTTGTGAAGCAGGCTGGGCTGAGAGCCTGTGACTGGCCCAAAGTCATCCAGCTGACTCCATGGCCAAGTGGCGACTAGAACCCAGATCTAGAACCTGGAATCTAGAACCCAAATCGCACGAGTCCTAGTCCCACTCTCTTAACCATTAGACCACATGGGCTCTCGACACTTTGTAGTCAGAGGTCTAACAAGACCAGTACAGCTAAGGCAAACCCACCGGTCCAACAGCAAGGCATTCGGGATGCTTGGTCAATAGACCAATGGTGTTCAGAAAACATGTGATGTGCATGTGTGTTCTAAGTAATTCAGAATTTCTTGTGTGTTCATGGCCATCCCCAAAGACAAGACCCCAAGGAAAGACCAAAACTGCAGGCAGCTACAATGACCTAGATAAAAGTCAGTATAGAGTTCAGAGTTCATCTCCACCAGGAGGAGGTAACAGGTCTTAATTTTCCATTCAGGACCAAGTCATCCCAAAATAATCTGCATGCAGTGGAAATCTACATATAGCCACTGGGAAACTTCCTCCTCCCAGCCTGCACCCAGCTACTCACAGGATTGCAGCGAATTTCGGGGATTTCTGTTGTAGCTTCAGCCCAGAGCATTTGGGGAAATTCAAAGGATGGAACTATTTCTGTATAGTCCTAAATGGGACCCGAAGAAGGGATCTATGGAGAGCATTGCCAGCTCCTGGTTTCGGATGGCTCTTGGGCAAGATGCCCTCAACGGGGCCCTTCCACAGTGAATGGACCATTAGCGTCTGTAACCATTAGTGGAGAATCGTCGGGATGGCAGCCAGTGACAAGCGGGGTCCCCCAGGGCTCTGTCCTGGGGCCGATCCTGTTTAATCTTTTCATTAACGACATGGAAGAAGGGGTAAACAGTCTGCTGATCAAATTCGCAGACGACACTAAAACTGGAGCAGTGGCCACAACTGAGGAGCAGATACACCAGATCCAAAAGGATCTGGACAGACTATGGAAGTGGGCAGGAGACAACAGGATGGCGTTCAATGTGGAGAAGTGAAAGGTCTTGCACTTGGGGCATAGGAATAGCTGTCATAAGTACATGTCGGGACAAGTGGCTGGAGAGCAGCACTTGTGAAAGGGATCTCGGGATGCTGGTTGACTGCAGGCTTAACATGAGCCAGCAGTGTGATGCGGTGGTCAAGAGGGCGAACGCCACCCTTGGTTGCATAGCCAGAAGTGTGGCTTCTAGATCAAGAGAGGTATTACTACCACTCTACACGACTCTGGTGTGCCCGCAACTGGAGTATTGTGTTCAGTTTTGGGCCCCTCATTACAGAAAGGATATAGCCAGGTTGGAGTCAGTGCAGCATAGGGCCACAAGGATGGTGGCTGGTTTGCAGGGGATGGGGTATGAGGCAAGACTGAGGGAACTGGGTCTCTTCAGCTTGGAGAAGAGGAGACTCAGAGGGGATATGTTGGCAACATACAGGTATGTGAGGGGGTGTCACATGGAGATGGGGAGAGGCCTGTTCTCCCCTGCAGAGGAAAGCAGGATGCGCTCCAATGGAGCAAAGCTCAGGGAGCCAAGGTTCAATTTGGATGCCAGGAAGCACTTCCTGACAGTTAGGACCCCGAGGGCGTGGAATGGGCTTCCACGGGAGGTCGTTGAGGCCCCATCGGTGAGGGTGTTCAAAGATAGGCTGGACATGCACATGGTGGGCATGTCATGAGCGGAGCCGGCTGGTGCCGGAGGTCAGACTAGATGGCCCAGGAGGCCCCTTCTGACTCGCTCTGTTTCTATGTTTCTAATAGGGATGTTCAGTCCTGGATGGATTTAAAAGAGTTTGCCTTTCTAGGAATATGACCAGCAGATTCCACAGCAAACTGGCTTTCTCTGAGTAGGGTGGATTCCACAGACTTGTGGACTAAATTTCTATTCAGTTTTGGGGGATTGGCAGCTCTAAGATGACGTAGAGCAGGTAGGATGAAATTCTGAGAAAACAATCCTATTTGTTCCAAGAGCAGAAAATGGGATGTGCGATGCCCGACAGCCTGCAAAGCACAGATGGGATGGATGGAGGCAACAAAATGCTTCCGTTCCCACCAGGAAGACCCCTTCTCCCTTCCATGGTCGCCCGCTGCTCTTGCACCTCACTCCCTCCTCACCGGCTCCCATTTGCTTGCTGGTTTGCTGGGGCGCAGTTCAGCAGGGGCCACCTGCCCCACCTCGTCACCAGCACCGTTGTGAGACATGGGCAAACAAACAGGTTGCAAAGGGCACCCCCAGGGCCTCTTGTCACTGGGCCCCTGCGGGGTGGGGTCCTCAGCATGGGCCTCGGCTGCTGGCAAGGCTCCCCCACAAGCCCTGCAGCACAAGATTCTTCTGGTTCATTAGGCCAAATGTTTGGTTCTTCGGCCATCCAGGCAAGGCTGGAGCAAGCCCCCTCTGTCCCCTTCAGCAGGAGGAAACTTGGGACCCACCATGAAGAGGCAATGCAATACGGAGATGAGAAGCGAGCAACACAAAGCGGAGCTCCCCTTGCAGACAGCAGCAGCAGCAGGGTAAGGCAGTGAGGCAGGGACCAGAGGCGCCCTCGAGGGCAGGGTGGCCCAGGGAGCTGGTGCACCGAGGTTGCTTGGGCTCTTCATCTTGGTCATCCTCATCGTCATCGTCGCTGCCATCTGTTGGCCTGACTGCTGCCCAGCCAGACCAACTGAAGCCGGCCTTTCCTGCCACAGGCTCTGGCAGCTGCCTGGGATCCTTTGTGTGCTGATGCCAGCCCTGCCCGCAGGTCTTTAATCCAGCCTGGAGGACGCAGAACGGCCCAGGAGAATTCACTCCCACCTGCACATGCCCCCTTAGTGGAAGGTCCTCACAGAGGCTGCGTTGCTCAGGAGTCAGGATTAAACATGAATGGAGTTTGTCAGGCGAGGGGGGGAAGTGCTCCAGTGCATGTACCATCCAACCTTGCTTCAGAACAAAGACCAAAGAAGAGAGGGGGACAGCAGGGCTTAATTTTCCACTAAGCTTTGGCCTGAAAAATTGAGGATCACTGAAAGAGGAGACTCCTTTCAGACAGCCTTCCTCCCTTCACGTTTTTCTCCTTCACTTTCTCCACACCATGCTGAATTTCAAGCCTTCTGTCACGTCTCCCATGACTCACCTTTTTCCAAAACAATCCCAATTGTAGTGCAACATTTCCTCATGGGGAGCTCAGTGCTTTTTTTGTCATAGAACGCACAGGAACGGAGTTCCGGCACCTTTTTTCAACAGATTTTCCAAGTTTTAAAAGTAACTTTTGAAAATTTGATGTTTGGTCCACGTGGATTTGAATTGCCCTGTTGAGCATAGCAGGTCGGTGGCAAAATCATTAAAACGGTGCATGCGGCTGCTTGTGTGTCGAGTCCGATGCATGCGCGCTTCGTCCGCGCTGGTTGTGATGGCGCTGCTCGGCTAGTGATTGGTTGTGTGGTCGCACGCTGAGTGCTCACTGTGGATGGCGACCATTATGTTTTGTTACACAACTGATGTGTGTGGGTGTGTGTACAGTGACTGACTACGTGCGAAAGGTACATAATTTCATGAGTTCCGGCACCTTTTTTCTTCCAAAAAGGCACTGGGGGAGCTGTTCCTGGATGGCTTTTGTTGCCCTTCTCTGCATTTTCCCAACTCAAGTAGTGTCCTTGTTCAGGGGCAGTGACCAGAGCCACACATAATTTTATTTATTTAGATTCTGCCTTTCAGGAAACTCAAGGCCGCTTACATCATTCTCATCCTCCTCTCAATCTTATCCTCACAACAACCCTGTGAGGTAGGCTGGGCTGAGTCTTTGATATGCCCCAAATCACCCTTTAGCTTAATAATTATAGTAGTCATAGTAGTATTAGGAAGACCTGATAGCAAAAATGGGTAAGTATATTCATCAAATTATGTTCAAAGATGCATGTTTTAGGAAAAATGCACACCAAATGCCTTATCAGCTTCCATTTGAGGTTAAAAAAAAATCTCAAAATTCAGATGACTCAAATGTGAGATTGAAAAAAATCCCGAATTTCAGACTGCACCAAATTTAAGATGGGAGAAGGGAGAAACGGAGAGAAAGCAGAATTGGCAGATTTGTCAGCTCTGCTCTTTCTTAGGATTCCAAAGTTCTGCGCCATCTTCAGCTTGCTGGATGTTGAAAAAGGATAGGGAGAGACAAAATTATTGCTGTTGTTATAACAACATGGCATTTTATTTATATATTTATCGTTTAAAAACTTGTATTCCGCTATATTGGCCCGAGGGCCCTCTACATGTTTTTATATCCCACCGTTTTCCTCATGTGAGGGATCCAAGGTGGCACGGCTCCCTCCATTTCAGCCTCACAACAACCACCCTGTGAGGTAGTTTGGCCAAAAAAATCCCCACCCGTGCCAAAGCAACCTCCCCTTTAAGGGCACAACCCCATGTATGATTGGACAGAAGAGGAAGGCTGCCCTTCCCAGCATTCCCCAGCCAGCATGGTTTGCTGGGGCATTCTGGGAGCAGCAGGACTGTGTTCTGTCCAAGCATGCCTAGGATTGCACCAGTAAGAAGTTTTCCTAGACTTTGTAATCTCACAAAGGAGCTGGTGGCATTAAAATAATCATCCCCAGAGGCTGGAAGAGGGACAGAGGTTTAACATAGACTTCTTGCAGAGGGTCTCCAGGCACACGTGCCAAAGGCCATGGAAGCAGATCCAGAGGTACACCAGATAAGAGAGCTGATCCAATCCCAGCAGCAAGAGCCACTGATAATCTTCTTTTCCTAGCTATCTCTGGAATCGAACACCTCTTCGGGGTGGGGAAGAAAGGTACAGCCCCACCTGACTCAGCAGCAAAAGCAAATGCCATGGAATTTGCTAACACATTCGGTTCTGCCATTGCACGCCTGGGGCCTCGCTTTGAAGTCTTTCCGTCTCAAGAAGAGTTGCCCAGGTGAAGGTCATGCCGCGATCCACCCATCCCCCTGTACCTGCGAGCTGCATTTTGCCCTGAACATTGGAACGGCTCCCCAGCACCTTTTAAACACAGCAGGGATGATCCTATAGAAGACTCTGGGGAGACAGGATGGGGTTCAACAAGCACTTGAAAGGCTGTCACAAAGAGGACGGACCAGATCTCCTCTTGGACTTCCAGAGCCAGCAGCTGGGTTCCACATGACTGCTGATCGAGGGTTACTCTCCACCCTTGTTGTGTTGGGCAAGCCCAAACCAACTTCCCCAGGGGAACAAGCCATTCCAACAATTAACGTGATATTGTAGGGACTGTTGTACCCATGATGGGCTGCTGTGTGATCCGAACCGGGACAACCGGCTCCATTGCAGGTCCTGCAAATTAGCTAGTGAGTAATTAGCAAGGCAAGGCTGAGCCCCATGGAAGCCCTGGTAGCAACGGGCCTTATATCTGGCCCTTTTCCTCTTGGGAAGAACCCAAGGCATCTTCGTTATTTATTTATTTATTTATTTAAAGCATTTTATACTATTCCTTCCGCCAAATGGTTCAGGGGATGGTTTGCAACATGTTAAAAACACTTTCAAATATAAAATACAGCACAATAAAATGAACAAAATCAGCCCAGAATCCTAACCAGAAAATGGAGGGCTTACAACTCAGACCAGAAAAGCAACAATATTAACTAACAACCGTAAATATTACAAATTAAATACAGTGGTACCTCAGCTCACGAACGCCTCAGTTCATGACCAAATTGGGTCGCAAACAGAAATTTCATAAAAATTTTGCCGCAGGTTGCAAACTCCACACTGGGTGACGATCGCAATCGTGCCCGCCTTCCCTGCACAGGCGCGATCGCGGTCATGCTGGGGGTGGGTGGGGGGGAGATGGCTGTGCCTGCGCCCTTCTCCACCCCCCCCCCACACAATCACTGGGGGGTGGGAGATGGCCACGGTCTTTGTTGTTCTTTGTCATTTTGCTTCAAATTTTTGTGAGTAAAAACAATATTTGCAGAACAGATTAACCTTATTGACATTGACCCTGATGGGGAAATTTGACTTGGCTCATGACCGATTTGGGTCACAACCAGAGTCCTGGAACGGATTAATTTCGTGAGACAAGGTACCACTGTATTTAATTCACAAATCAAATCAAACAGTCCAAACAGTGTTACACTGAAATGAAATAGAATACAAAATATCAGCAGTTAAAATATTGAGAGAATAAAAAGGGGGTTGCCTGACACTGAAAAGTATAGAGTGTTGGTGCCAGGCACACCGCTCTGGAAAGCAGGTTCCATAAACAGGGTGCCACAGCCAAGACGGCCCTTCTCCTCACGGCTTCCTTCCTTTTGTCTTTTACAGACGGCTCCGGAAGAGGGACCTCTGACGATGATGTTAAGGTCCAGGCAGGTGCGCATGGGGTGAACTAACACGGCTCCCTTTTATTCCCACCACACCCACCCTGCAGGGTAGGTTGGCTCAGCATCTGTGGCTGGCCCAAAGCCACCCGGTGAGGACCGGAAGCTGGATCTCCCCCATGCCCAGTCCAGCACTCTCGCTCCACACCAGCCTGGCTCCCCGAAAGCGAGGCCTGCCTCTTCCCTGGCTCTACCTGTGCAGGAAGTGCACAACGTCTCTGCGGAAATCGCTGCACAGCTTCTCCAGGTGCTGCTGAGCCACGTCACTCAAGCTCTGCCAGACCAGCGTGGCCTTTGCCCTGCCAGGGCACGGGAGGCGGGTGATGAAGAGGGCAGCCCTGCCCAGTGACGCACACTCCTTGGAGGACGTCGCTGCGGATCCTGACATGGACATGGAGCCCGTCCTCACCCGTCGGCTCCTCTGGGGTCTCCCCACAGGACATCTTCTCTACCTTGCTCTTCTGACTTTGGGGTGCAAGGACTTGCTCCGAGGAGGGAAGAATTCCTCTGGTTTGGAGAACAACGTGCAGAAGAGAGCAGAATGTGGGTCCTTCAAGGAGACCCACTTCCTGAGGGAAAGCTGGAGGTGAAATTCATATATTTTGATCATGAGACAAAAATGAAACAACAGTGTGGAGCAGGGGTTGTGAAGAGAGTGAGGCTTCCCAGACGTTCCTGGACTCCAGCTCCCAACAGCTACGGCTAGTATGACTGATAGTGAGGGATTATGAGTGTTGTAGTGTCCATTAATTCATTTATTACATTTCTCTATTGCCCATTAGCTAAAGCTCCCTAGGCAGTTCACAAAGATTAAAAACACAAGATACATCATAAGCAAAACTTACATACAAGCCTATAAACTAGCAACAGAGAGAGAGAGAGAGAGAGAGAGGCGGATGCAGCTAAAAACAATTTAAAACACTGACCACAAGCTTACCGCATTTTGGGCTTTGATGGATGGGAACCAGTGTTGTGCTAGACTGAGACTCGGGAGGTCTGAGGTCCAGTCCCCACTCACCCCTGAAGCTCGCAGGGTGATTTAGAGCGGTCACCAACTCCCAAGCTAGCCTACCTTGCAGGGCTGCTGTGAGGATGAGGGGGAGAGAAGAAAGAGGAGGCTCGTAATGCCGCCTCAGGCTTCTTGGAGGAAAAGCTGGGATATGAATGTGAAAGAAGAGCAGCGCAGAATCCAGAACGTTACTTTTCCTGCAGTGCTCAGCTTCATATCCCTCATTCCTATGTTTCTTTCTATGGACATGTCCACATTAGAAGAATTATATTGGCTTTGGACCACTGTTCTGGTTTGCCATGATTTTTTCCAAACGATCCTCGCAAAAGCTCACTTGGCAACTGACTGGGAATTGTTAGAAGTTCCCATCTGCCTCTTGGAATGACCCACAGGAACTGCAGACAGCTGCTAAATGAACTCCGTTTACTTTCCTCAGGAAAGCTGCAGAACAATCGAAGCAAATTTCCAAGGAGGCCTGCTAAAGCCGTGGCTGGAAGGACAGGTTTCTTTTTTTCCAGAGAGTCACTAACAACATGGGTTGATCCCAAAGAGGCCAGCAGAAAGAGATGGATGCATTTAGGCCAAAGAACCCGAGGTGGCTTGCATCCTTCACCTTTCCAGTTATCCTCACAACAACCCTGCCAGGTAGGTTGGACTGAGAATCAGGGACCGGCCTAAAGTCACCCAGTGAGTTTCACATCCGGCTGGGGACTAACACCCAGATAGATCCAGTCCCAGGCCAACGGTCTCCCCACCACACCAAACGGTCTCCCAGTGATGTTTGGAAAGAAATTAAGGGAATGGACAGGAACCTGCTGGATGAGCAAGAATCCCAGGACACGAGGGGCAGCTTCTCACCCCAAATCTCACCTGAGAAGGCGCCCAGACTGGGCTCTGGATAGTGCACATGTGCAACGCAGAGTGGACACAAAGGAGGACCAAAGATTTTATGGGAAAATGAAGATGCTTTCTCAAGCTTCCACCCTTTAATAAGCCCGTTAGGTGAATGGGCTGCCACACTCCGTGGTCATCTGTGAAGCTCCCCTCACAACACAGGCATCACTGAGGCATCACTGAAACACTGGCTGGACTCAAATGTTGTGCAATTGTGCACTGCTGGCCCACTCGGAGCAATTTATGGTGCTTGCAAGACACATTCTAGGCCTGTATTATCCTCACCCCCAGCGTGGCTACCTCACTATTGCAACCTGCAGCATCACACAATAAGAGGGGCTGAAAGAAAAGAGGAGTGGCCTGTTGCTGACATAATGTGCAAAGGTGCATGCACACATGTGCACGGGGGATCATACATAATCAGCGAGGCTACATTCCCAAATTAGGAGACAGCTTTCATCCCCAGGGGTGGGATGAGAATGCCAGAACTCTGGAGACCTCTGGAAGATGACCGAACTCTTCAGGGTCTGAGTTAAGGCCAAACTATGCGCATGCGCATCTCTTCTTGGGGGTTACTAATGTGCTGCCCCCCAAAGAGGACAGAAGGTACCCATTTTTATAACATTTGCATGTGTCAGTATATAAGGAGAGCTTCCCATTTAGAAGGAATGACAATCAGTTGCATTGTAGGCATAAAAATATACACAGCCGTGTTTGTGGAGTGTTTTGCTACCCTGAGGGCTGGGATTGCAATGATCATCTTGAAATCCAGTGCTCTTCTGTTCATTGGGTTTCTTCTCGTGCTGGCCCCAGCTTCGGAAGCAAACTGAACCGAGGGAAGGTCTGCAAAGGCTTGTGGAACCAGCCATGTGCAACCGGCGACCTCCTTCTGTGTCACATGCGTCACCAAGGCTGCAAAACACACGTGTGGGAGAGGAAGGCTACTTATGCAGCATTCACGCGAGCTCATTTCCTGGAGGGGGCCCACACGGATGCTTGGGGAGTCCGCTACCAAGTCAGACTCGGGGTTCTGAGAAAGCAGATGGACTCGCACTTCCCTGCAAAGGCCAGCATCCCGAAAGGTCAGCGTTCAAACTCGGAGGATTTTGAGCATCCAACCACCCTCCAAAACACTTCAGTGGGCGGTTTTGGCCATCCCAGGGCAATGCGCCTGCTTGAGAGGACAGGCTGAGGCAGGCCCCTCATCCCCTCTCCGGGGCGTGCCTGGGGACTTCACAGCCACAACTGGCACAGAAGGAAGCACGAGGGCCATGAGGGCGAAGGACCCTCCAAAGCGGGAGAAGCAGCACCAATCCTGGGAAGGATTTCTGAGTTTGGAGCTGGAACTCAGACCTTGCTTATGGCCAACCACCCGGCCTCCAGCAGCCCTGGGATTACGCCATAAAGCCACTTTCCAGCATGACCTGGGGCAGCAAATTGCCCCACAATCGGAAAAGTGCTTGTGGTGTCTGAGGAGGCATGTTTTCACCTTGTAAGATTAGAAAATGATGCCTATTTGTTATGATGACGATTGTTAAATTAGTCTTTGGCCATTTGGGATGTTTTTCTAACCACTATGAAGTGTGGCTCTGGCTAGGTAGAGGTCCCCCCCGGGAAATCCCGTCGTCTGTGCTGGGGTGCAGAATAACTTCCAGCCCGAGGGCCTGATTCCAGTTTGGGGAAGCATTTGGGAACAAGGCTGCAGGAGACAGACAGGGCCAAAGGCGAGGGGCCAAAGTCTCAGCCTTACAGGACCTTCGCAGCTTGTGTGGGACTGCAGCGCCCCCTGGTGGCTTGCTTGAGAAGGCAGCTGCTTCCTCATGTGAGGGTTTGCAGAGTTGGCACCAGGCACACGAGTCATTGCAGGACCTCCCTCAGTCCACCCAGGCTGGCCAGCCAGGTGTCACAGAGCGCATGGCAGGGGGCTTTCCCTTCATGCTCAGCCTTGCCCCCACAACGAAAGTCCTTGTGGGAATGGGAAATTCCAAGGAAGCCTCATAGGCCTGGTGGCTGAGGGAAAGGAAATGGCTCTTCTGGGCATTTCCAGAGGGCTCAGTTGGGAAACCAGGAGGGCAGGGTTTGACCTGAAGGCCGGGGGGTCAACAGCATGGCTTTAATGGCCGATTCCCGCTTTTTTCCTTTCTCCTTCTGTGTAATAGCATGGCCTGAGTACAAAGAACAACACATGGTGAAAGCAAGCGGGAGAGAAAACGAAAACCAGCGCTTCTGCCAACCTGCATTAGTGAACCGGACTTGACTCACTATAAGGCCACTGAGTGTGCTCTCAACTTACATCATGGGGAAGCCCATCTGTGCATGGTTTGGCAGAAGCAGCCCTGCTGTGGGAGAAGCCAAACCCTGCGTAATTTTACAGCTGGGCTTTCCTACCATAAATGCGGTGCTTCCTAAAGCCCTTGAGATGATGAAGCAGAGGGGCCGCCATGAGTGAATGCTAAAAAAAGGGAGGGGGGAATCGATTTATGGGACTGAAGCACATGTGGGTCATGAAATAGTCCACGAATTCCACGTGAGCCATAGGATAAACGCCACATGCATTTAATGCAGCCCAAGGGGAAGGCAGACCTCACTCTCGGAGAACACCCTAGTTTTGTAGGGGGTTACAACTGATGCTCTGTTCTTGGGTTAAAATGGGGGGGGAGATGTGGCAACACTGTTATCACTTCAACAGGGACTGAAGGTGCGGATGGGCTCAAGTCTCTTCCCTAAGGCTAGGCCTGAAAAGCTAAGCACCATCTAAATGTGAAATCTGCACAGGACTGGTCCCATGATGCCTTGGAAGCAAACACAGAAGAGGCTATGGCAGGGATGAGCGATTGCACTGGACCGGGAGCTGCGCTGGACCCTCCCAAATTCCTGAGAGCTTGTGTAGTGACGTGATTAAGAAAACAGGATAGGAGTCCTGGGTTCTAGTCCCTGTTCAGCCATGGAGTCAGCTGGGTGAGTTTGGGCCAGTCAGACACTCAGCCCAGCCCACCTCACAGGGTTGTTGTTCTGGGGTAAGATTGAGAGCAGGAATTTCCAGATATGTCAGCCTACACCTCGCATTATCCTCCAAGACTGACTGAGTTAGCTAGAGACGTTGGAGGGGTGGCTCTCCAGAACTTTGTCGTACAAGCTGCCCCCCTCTGGTGCACACACCAGGCTCACAGAAAGCTGTCGGACTACCGTCCATCTAAACCAGCGCCATCTATTCTGGCTGGCAGGGGCCGCCCAGGCCCCCCAGCAGAGAGCGCGGCCGTCCCTTCACCTTCTACCCCATAATTTTAACTGAGATGCGGGGATCGGACCTGGGCCCTTGAGTACGCAAGGCATGTGCTGGGCATGGCCACCTATCCCAGGGGAGGACTGACCTCAGAGAGCCGGCAGAGATTCCACAACATGGTCAGCTGAGGTCTGGAAGTGCTGATTCAAGAATTGTGGATCCAGGAGAGGGTAAGCCAGGTCCATATGAACCACGGATGTGTGCTCCTATCATTGCCCCTGTAACAATTCTGCAGAACCTGCCCAGCGATCAAGACCGGAAGGGGTAAAGGAGCAGCTGAGCGATCAGCACGAGTGCCAGCTAGCACAGAGCCGTGCGCAAGTGCCACGGAGACAGAGGAAAGCTCTACCCAACCACTTGCCCACCCCGTGACACGAGGCCCGTGGTCGTTCCGAAGGGGTGTAGCTTTAAAATTATCCAGACTCTCTCCCCCTGCTCCAGCACTGCTCCTGCATGATGTTCCAAGTATCCAGGGTGAGTCGTGAGGGTCAACAGGAGAACCAGGTTTGGGTTCTGGGCCACTGCGAATCAACCGTGCTTGAAAAGTAATCGGAGGGCTACCGGGGGGGGGGGGGTCTTTTTGCCTGCAGCTGCAAGGGGAGCCATCTCTGACCAGCCAGGCCCACTTCCCCCACAACCCCTCCGGCCCTGGCAGTCCCCATAGGCGAGAGCCGGGGAGCAAGGGCCTGTGTCCCGAGGTCCACCGCCAGGCTGGCCGTGAGGCCCCCCGCCTCGGCATGTGTGCTCAGCCGCACGTCTGATGGAGTGAGAGGTGCTTCACGCATGGGATCACGAAGATGGACGCACATGGCAAGCATGTAACAAGTGCTCTCTACCTCATGTAGGAAAGCTGCCATGTGGCGGATTCTGCCGCCGTGAGCCCTGCGGAGGGAAAGGAAGCGCACCCACCCTGAGCTCGCTGCAGAAAGCCCCCCTTCAGCCCCTGAAGGCCAGGCCAGAGGCTAGTTGCGGGGAGCAAAACAGCCCCCCGACATCCCGTTCCTTCCCACCACTCTCTAGAACGGCCCCCCATCAACAGACAGTGCTCGCCACTTACATAATTCAGCTTTATTTTGCCTTTTGTACAAAACTATTTCAGCAATTGATTTTCCGTTTTAAAAACCCACACATGCAGAGCCCCCCCACCCCCCCAGGTCAGTCGCAGCCCGGCAATGCGAGAGGTGGACAGGCCAGCGCTCCCCACGCCTCCACCTGGACACACGCCACTGTGTTGGGGCCTCACACCGTCCGCATGTGACCACAAAAGCGCCACTGCTCGCTCCCCAGAGCCCAGATGCTGGCCAGGCCAAGGCAGGGGCCGCCGAGAAGGGGGAGGCCTCTGAGCCGCCTTAATGCACCAGAGGCCCGAAGGCCTCGTTTCCATACTGGGGCTGAACTGTCGGCCACCTTCAAGATGGGGAAAGTCTAACCTCAGCTTGTGGCAGACTGCCGAGAAGGCGCTACCACCGATATCTGTCATTTTATGGGGGGGCTGCAGGCAGCAAGCAATGAGCGCCACTCTGTCCCTTTGCCCTCTAGCCAGTAGGGGCTCAGCTCACCCTCCATCCCCTTGGGAGCACGCGTGGAAGGCAGGAGCCCACTCAAAACTCCCGCTGCCATCTGAGGATTTCAGGGGGCCAGGTGACGGAAGTGACTTTAGTGTCATGAACCAGGCTGCTGTGGACGCAATGGGTGGGGGAGCTGGAGCCCTGGTGAGGGACGGGAGGCAACAGACAGCTCGAGCCCACCCTCGCCCCAGGACAAGGCACGCTGGAATCCCACTCACACCTCACCCGGTCCAAGTACCAGATTCCTGCAAAACACAGACCAACAAAAAATGGTCCCGAAGTGTAAGATGCATTTAGCATGACACATCTGGCGCAGCAGGCCCCCCCCGCAACCTAGCGCCCTCCAGATGTGTTGGTCCAGCACATCTGGCGGGCAGTAAGTAGGGAAAGCCTACAACACAGCATAGTAGAATTGACAGTTTGGTCAAGACAGCGAGACCAGCTCCACCTGCCCCCCATTCTCTGCACTTTACGGACTCTGCTGTCGGCACAAGCGTTCACGGGGTAGAACCCTCCCCTGCTAAGGGGTGCGTGTCGTAACTGGTCATGCGGGTAACGGGACAGACAAAGCCCCCCAATTGTTCCCATGCGGGGGGGCAGAAAATATGGAAGTAACTGAGATGGGGCCAGACCCTCCAGGCCGAAAGATGGCCAAGCCAACTCAGGGCAATGAAGACTCAGCATCCAGCATCCGTAAGGCTCACTTGGAAAAGGGGAGTGTGAGGAACGGGGCCTGGAGGGCTGGTGGGAATGTGATGCGGCTGCCCCCGCCCCCGGTGGCAGGGCCCCGGGAGCAGCCCTGATTGCACTAACATGAGCTCTCGCTCCCACAGCAAGGCGAGGAGGGGTGGTTGCGATCCCGCATGCCGGGACAGAGGGGGCCAGCGCACCCCCACCCCCCCATGCCTGCTCTTTCTAATGGAATACCCAGGCTGTGCCAAGTGGCACTGGCAAGGCGGTGGGGCCGGCGTAGCCCCCAGGCCCCGCATCTCTGCCCGCCCTGTGCCACGAAGAATTGCGGATTCCTCCTGGGAGGGGACAGCAACACACGTGCTCTTCAGGCCTTCCGACCCAGGACACCGAAGGCATGTGCAGTTCCTCTCCCCGCAGCTGAGGTGCCTGCGGGACAGAGTGCGGCTCAGCCCAAGTGCCCGCACGGCAACGCAGATTCCCCAGAATCCCGCTCACCCACCCCCTACCCTGGCGCAGCGACAGCCACTCGGACCACCTCTGGGAGCAGGCCAGGGGTGGCCTGCAATGTGCAACCGTCAGCTTTACAGGTATGTGTCCTCGCTCTCCCGGGAACTGAGGCTCTCCTTGGACTGATGGAGGAGCGACGGCTCCAGCAAAGTCTGGGATCCATTTTCCTCAGGAATGGGCCCGTTGCCCGGAGTGCCCTTCTTCCGTTCTTCCTTCCTGGCCCCCTTGGGCAGTTTGCTCTTGTGGCCCTTGGGCGAGAGGGGGGCACCCGGGGGCAGGATGATGGAGGGCGAGGGCTCCAGGGCCTTGCGGGAGCAGGGCTCGGAGTCGCTGATGGCCTTGGCACCGTGGAAGCGAGGGGGAGACTTGCACTGCGGCTCCCCGTGGGTCTCCTTCCATTTCTTCAGCTGGATCAGGTGCTCCCGCTCGATGTGACGCTCCGTCACCTCCAACTCTATGACCTAAGTCACAGCAGACAGAACATGTCTGGCTGACACACTCAAGCCAGGCCCGTGACACCAGTACGGAACTGACTGTGGCCAGGTCACCCGTCTCCCCAGACTCACAGGAATCTTCTCCTCCGCCCCCTCCCAACCCTCCACCAGGCCCAGCTTCTCAACAGCATCATGATGCTGGAGTGGGGCCATGCACAAAGCCCTTGCTCCAAGCAGGCCGCCCCTCCAGCCCCCAGCTGGCCAACGGTCAGCCCAGCCTTACTGAGGATACATAGGGAGCAAGCAAAGGCCTTTTGGCTGGCTGCATGCAGAATCCCCCTCCAGACTTCCATGCTGTGGGGCTTGCCCCACATGGAGGCTGCCAACGGACACGGGTGGGCAACTCCTGGCCTGCAGTGGCCCTCCAGGGGCCTTTTCCAGGGATTCTGCACTGCCAACAGCTACAGATTGGGAGGAGCAGAAGCCACCGGGGATGGAGGCCACGCTGGTGACAGCAGGTCGCCTGTTCCAAGCAAGCCACCCATTCAGTCAAGCAGAGAAGGGACACTGGCTGGACAAGCCACGCCACGTTACCTCTTGCACCAGGAAGGTCTCCTGCATTATCTTGGGATTCAGCGCCCTCAGCCGCTCCATGGTCTCGTACTGCCCCTGGCAGGCCTTGAGCTTCTCAGAAGAGCCCAGCGTGTGTTTCAGCAACACCAAGCCCACTCGGAAGAGAATCTTAACGCCTGGAAAAGCAAAACAGACTGTCGAAGATTCTCCGGGGTGTGCGAGTGGCGCCAGGTGGCTGGCCACGAGGGAACGTAGTTCACGAAGAATTGTCCGAGGGCACACAGCACCGCTGTGCCAGGCAAGCTGAGGAGGCCTCCGATGTGGAGTCCTTCATCCATGTACTGCCTCCAATTATTTTATTCCCCCTCAAGATGCAAAGCTGAGTACAAGCCAAGCAACCGTTTCACACACCCTCCAGATGCTTAAGAAATGGGCCCACCCCTGTTGAAGCACGATGTGGCCTGGCGCTCCAGAGCCAGTCCGGTGGAGCGGAAAGGTAGGGTGTGAGCCTCCAAGCAGGGACGAGCTCAGCAGAAGTGCCCACAGGGCAGGGGTGGCGGCCTCTGGTCCACAGACAAGGGCTCTCCATCCCGCCTGGCAGCTGCTTCCCGCTGTGCCAGGAGGGAAAAGCTCTCATCTCTGCTCACAGCCGATCAGAGGGATCTCTTCCAGTGCTTAGTGGGGGAAAGTACTTGGCTCTGGCCAGCAGAAAAAGCTTTTCCCCACAAGGGAGAGAGTGCGGCCAGGGAGGAATACTGAGAGATTCAAGTCCTGCCACCAGCTCAGGCCTTTCCTACGAAGGCCCATCTTTGCTTACTTCTGAGAAGACACACAAATGTTTCTCCTGCCCTCTTTACAGCAGACCTGCCACTCATGCTTATTTCTGGATAGATGCGCATTGTGAATGGGCATAACAGCAAGTTTGGGCTGGCAGGAATTTAGCTCCCGGCCATCTTCACCTGAGCCCTCTGCTTACCCTTGAATGGAGTCAGAAAGCTTTTCCAAATGGGAATCCAGCCCTCGGGCCCCGAAGGACTGCCCACCCCTGCTAGAGGGTGATCTTGGATCAGTCCGTGTGGCATCTTCATGCAGCCCAGTGTAGTCAAGGCAATTAACCAATTACAAAAGAAATATTTAATGAAATAAAGGGCTTGCATGCCTAGATAAAAGGCACCTCCAGGTGAGACTGTTCGCTAAGCTTGCCCTGACTCCTTCACTGACTTTTGCAGGGGTGCTCCAGATGCCACCTTCCTTTGTCACTGCCTTGTGCGCTTGTGCCCAGCTTTGGTGTTTTATCAGAAAAAACGTTCGGAAGGAGAAGAGCAAATAGGCACGCAATGCCTTTGGAGCAGGGGTGCGAGCGCTGCTTGTCTGGAAGCTCCCAGCAGGTGGCAGCAGCTCTCTATGGATCAGCACCTCAACTCCACGCATAGGAATGAGAGGGAATCTGCAAAAGGGGTGAACACCGGAGGGATTTTCAAGAGCCAGCTCCCTGGATCCTGATCCCCCAGCCCTGCACTGCCACCTGCCTCCTGGATATGATGCAAGCTGAACCAGCTGCAGAATACGGTCTCCAAGACAGACTGCAAAGTGTGCATTTAAAGACGACAAAGAAACATCAAAAGGAAATAGTGCAACATCAGCTGATCTGCAAGAAAGGGCACCAGAGAAGCACAAGGCTGTTGCATGACTCGTGCAAGTGGGCCGATATTACGACAACTGCGCTAGATCCACACACTTTTGGATGCTGATTTGCACTAATTTCCTCAGCGTTCTTTCAAAAGCACCAACCATGACTCTTCTTAGACACAGAAATCCAAGGAGAAAGCAGCCTGGCGCCCTTCCAATCACTGGACCGGAAGAAGGCCAGCTGCCCGTTGTGCTCCAAAAGGCTGGATCTCCCAGCACCGCGCGTGCCTGCCCATGAGTGGGGGGGGGGCCTGTCACTCCCCCTCCGCTGCTCCGTGGCAGCCTCGTCTTTGCAGGAGTGGCCCGGCAGAGTGAGGAGGGCGTGGCACAAGGAGAAGCCAAGAGAGGGAATTCCTCAGAGGAGCGCGTGTGAGGGAGCCGCAGCCCTTGTGCCAGAATGACAGCCAGCCTGAGGCTTGCTCTCCAGGGGCCAGTGGCACCAGGACGCGCGCTCTGGAGCACACCTGCCTCCCGGCCAAGGCAGCCCGCATGCCTTCGCCCCTCGCCTTGCCCCACTGGGCGGAGGGGGCTCTGGAGGGGCCAGTGAGCAGCGTCAATCTGAGCAGGTCAGGGGAGGCCGGGGGTACCTTCGCAGAAGAACATGTCCCAGACCCGCAGCACGGAGCTCCAGGGCAAGGTCCTGGAGAAGGCACACATGAACCACTCCGTCATGTACAGGATGGGGTCCATCTTCTGCTTGCTCAGGTGCTTGTGAGCCACGGGGGAGACCCGACGCAGCAGAGAGAAAAGGATCTCTCCATCGATCTGGATGGCCTCCTGCAGGGAGAGAGAGCAGGCACTTGAGTCCGGCTGAGTGTGGAGGGACATTCCGGCCATCTGACCTCTTTCGGGGCAATTCAGGGCTCCCTCACACCCCCTAGGCCAGCGCGAGAAACCTCAAGGCCAGGTCCAAAACCTGCCCTCTTCAGGTCCCAACCTGGCCCCCTGGGACTCCCCAGGAGGCCGAGTTCCCTTCTCCAGCCCCGTGTCCCTTGCCCAAAATGGCTGGTGGCTTCCCGGCACTTCTGCAGCGCTCTCCCGCCCGAGCCAGCGGAAATGCCCCTCCGAAGGCCATATGAGGTGTGGAGAGATCAAAGCAACAACAGGCTCGGGTGGTTTGTGTCTCAGCCACCTTTGCCTGTGTCCCAGTCCCCTAGAATGCAGTTCCACAGAGCCTACCACCTCTGGACGCAGCCTGTGGGCTGGGAGCGGCTCTAGGCATGGCTGCCTTTTCAGGCCAGGGGTCTCAACACAGGAGCCCTGTGCGGCCCACCCCAAAGGGAAGCGAGGAGGCCCCAGGGCAGGTTCTGGAGTGCCTCAAGTACTCACCAGCTTCTCACTGTAGTAGCCAGGCAGGTACTTCTCACAGATCTGCACGAGGCACCAAAATGCTTGCTGCCGGGAGAACGAAGAAGCACACAGGGTGTCACTCCACAGTGCGGAACGGTCGGTGCTGCTTCCCCACCTCTGCCGCTCCCGATGCCCTGGGTGGAACTCGCCCTTCTGCATTCCGACAGCCGCTTCAGCACCAAGCCCTTCCGGGCAGGCAGCAGCGCAGGGAGGGTCCCAGAGGCACCCAGCTCTGGGCAGCAGCCACCGTTTGCCCAGAGAGGTTCTGCACGCCACTCCCAGTGCTGTGGCCACCCCAGAGCAGCACGATGAGGGCAGAGCTGCTGCGGCTTGCGTTCGCGCACACACCGAAGCCCTTCAGCGCCTCCCTGCTGCAAACATTCAAGCACTTCCTACACCACCTCCTCCCGTGCACTGCTGCTCTAGCCCAATTCAGTGCCCCTTCCACCAATCTTAGAGGTGGTGTCCTGTTCTTGAAATGCACCAAAAAGCCAAGATATCTGATCACGGGGCACCCAGATGCATGCGACTGAGCACTTCGCTGCCAGGTGAAAATCAGCCCGGTGGCCTTAGCACAGCCGTTCCAAACTGGGAGAGCACCCAGTTGGAAGGCTGCTGTAGCAGGTGGGAAAGACTTCCCTCCGACAAGCTGGTGGCCTCGTAGATCAGCACAAAGAGGGTCAGTGCCAGCCGCCTCTCCAAACCGGCTCAGGGAGAAGCTCCAGATCCCCCCCACCACTCACTGCAAAAGAGGGACCCCGTGCACCCTAACCCGAACCCACCTCTGCAGGCATGTGCATCAGCAGCACTGCAGCAATCGGGGCCTGGGCCTGGCAGTAGCCCTCTTCTGGCCGGTAAAGCGTGTAGGCCTTCAGCACCCGGAACAAATCCTGCTGCCTGCAGAGAGAAGAGCCGCCACACAATGAGGGCGAAGGGAGACGAGCGCAGAGGGAGGCGGGGACTGTCATCCACAGGCCCTAGAACTATATGCCAGGCCAGGAGAGCTGGAACATGCAGGGGCCAAGAGACCAAGCGGCTCCTTCAGTCCGGTTTGTTTCCAGTTCTATGCCTGCTGTGACCTTGGGAATTGGGCAGCCTGCAGCTCTCCAGACAGACGGGTTGTGCTGCAGCTCCCATTAGCCCCGGCCAGCAGAGCTGCAGGGCCGCAAGCTGCCCAGCTCTGCCCCAAGGCAGGCCCGCCCTTGCAGCACTGCCCCACTGCTCAGGACTGGGCCATGCCTACAAGTGAGGCTCAGCAGGCGCTTGCATTCAGGAGAGCGGAAGGGTGGAGCACTGGCCCCCGGCTTACCCATGGCCTCCACGAGAAACAAACATTTCATGGAATGGAAACTGTCTGTGGAGATCTCGCTCGATCACATCCAGCCACTTGGGGTCTCCCGGTGCCACGTCTAGGTCCTGCAGACCAGAGAGAGGAACACCTTCCAAAGTTGCAGAATCCAGGATTTATTTTTTTTAAAGCACGGTTTTGTCACACATTCCTAAACAATCCACTCTTCTTTCAAAGGGTGCTATGGGAATATTCAAAACCTAGATAGACTTGCAAATGAGAGGGAGTTGTTAACACTGCAGGGTGAAGGCTAGAAGATCAAAGCACCAGACCAGAGAAGCTGCAAATATGCAGCCAGCTTGTCACTGGAGAGGCTGAAGCAAAGTATTCCAAAACTAGATAAACTCATTATCAAAGAGAAGGTACGGTGCAGTGGGCATCCAATGGCCCTCCAGATACCTCAGCTTATACGTCACATTTTCCCCCCAAGACTGATTGCATTTAGCTAACACAATCAGAACAAGCTGCCCACCTCTGGTGCACACGCCAGGATCACAGGAAGCTGATCCATCTAAACCTGCATCATCTATTCTGCCTCGCAGGGGCTCCCCAGCAGAGAGGACGGTCTCCCACTTTGGCCCCCATTTTAAGTGGAGATGCTGGTAATGAACCAAGACCTCTGTGTATGCAAGCCAGGCACTCAACTACTGAGTGAGAGGCCCACACATGATGAACTACTGCTCCCAAAGAGCCTGCGAAGATTTCACAGCATGCTGTAGCTGCCAACTGTCAGGCCAGGGCTGGAAGTGGCAATTCCCAGACCCTTCCCCTATGAATTGTGTACAATCCATGGACTGTACAGCTCAAGTCAGATGAACGTCAAAACCTGCTTCTGCGAGGTGCTGCCCCAACCTTCTCTCGTCCCTGCCAAAGATAAGGAATGGAAGTCATAAAGGAAAAGGCAGGAGATCAGTAAATGAGCAAGGAAGCAAAGGAGAGTTAAAGAGCCCAAGCTGTGTGCAAGTGACCACTGAGAGAGGAAACCCGCACTCCGGCTGCGCTACGGAGCTCCCCAGAGAGCCCTGCAGACCGACATTCAGGGGCAATGTCTGTGGAATTGGTTATACTTCAGCACAGACCGGCAGGCACCCTCATGACAGACTTTGCCCTTCAGAGATCACAAGACGTGCCCCGCAGGCCCGGACCAGAGCTCAGCCAGGATGCTGAATGCTAAATGCTTGTTCACATTTGTGTGTGAAACGTTAAATTCTTTAGTGGAGAAAAAGCCCGCTCCCCACTCCGGGCCAGAAAGAACACTTGGACAGAAGCGAAGCGTGCCGGGAGTTCCACCATCGGCCAGGAGAGCAGAGCCACTGGGAGGCTGCACCCTTCCTGCTGACCATCGCCCTGGAACTGCAGGCGCGTGCTGGATCCCTTCAACAGCAGGGGCTTCGCTCAGGTAGCACCAGCACAGGAAGTTGTGTCTGGCCTGACATGCATTTCAGGAGCTTCTTAGTGCTTGGAAGAACTGAGCTCCCTCCATGCCACTTCCCTTGTGCCGGTTTAGTGCCCAAGCTGAAGGCAAGGCCCATCTCCCTCTTTTTATTGATGCCGGCCACCAAAGGAAAAAATGGCCGGAAAAGCAGGATCGAAATGCACCAAATGAATAATAAATGTTAAATTCAGCTTTGCATTTAATGTGCGCTCCAAAAAAAAATGCAGACTGCAGCTTTGGAAGACCAATTTTCATCTTTGCCATAGCAAGTCTGCCTTTTCTTCCAGAGTGGTTGCGATCTGCATTTGTTTTAAAGCACACATTCAATGCAAAGGTGTGTGGAACATCACAGCTGCTTTGGGCCCATGGGGTTATCTAATTCATCCTCCTGCTCCCCACAGTAAATAACCAGATCCCACTGGGAAGCTCATAAGCAGGCCAGGAAAAAAAAACAGCTTCCTGTGTTCAGCATCTGAGAGGGAGAGCGAGAGAGAGAGAGAGCTCTTATGCATTATGGGCCCCTCATTTGTGAAATGGTAAAACCATGTAAGTTGGGTTAGTTGGGAAGGAAACCAGGATCAATACGATGACTCATGTTATGAGTCCATGACCAGAGCCCAGGCTGAACCGGTAGACGTCTGGCTGGTTTCCAATAGATGGGGCATGTTTTCTGACCCCCCGTGAAAAACAACAGGAAGCATAATTACGACTGGCCTTGAGCTAATCACCTCTCCTTTAGCATTCCTTGTCTGCAAAAACTGGAGTATTAAATGATGCAGCTTTACTGGCTACTAGAATTCTTGCCTGAGAATCCTTGATTTGCCAGAGTCGAGCGTAGCTTTGCCTTTCCACATAGTGCATGGCTCATGAAGATGCTGATGGGCATTTCTATTTTTATTTACTTTTCAGTTAGAGCCCTCCAAGTAGTTTATGGCATATGGTAAAAAGCACAACACATACAAAAAGCCAGAAGACAAAGCAGAGCTGAATCAGACCGAAGGGGCACATGGGCAGGGCCAGCATGTTCCTCCCAACAGGGTCAGTGCTGACAGCGGATGTCATTTGGCCCCCGGGCAGGACAGGGGACAGTCCACCTGGACATTCTTCCTCATCAGTGCCACTCTCGCCTGGCTCCCCCCTCCCTGCTATTTCTGCCCGGGTCCGATTAGCACATGTCAGGGTTCCAGTGAAAGAAATGCAGATCCCAGAAGGGCAACGCTTGCCCCCTGCAGTCACGCATCACACCTCAGCAAACCCCTTCCCAGCCCATGAAGCAGCGCGTCCTTGGCTCTTTCCTGCATTTGAAGCCGACTGGCTTTCACGAGCAGTCCCACATGCTGGAGCTGGGGAAGAAGTGCCCCCTTCTTTCCTGCTCCCCACCCTCAGAGGGACTTACATCAAACTTTCCAGCGTTCTGCTCCAACTTGACTTTGCCCCCCGAGAGGTACTGCCATGCCCGGCCCCGCAGAGATGGCGGGATCCCCTTCTGGCATCTCAGCCGGATCTGAAAAGGCAGAGAAGGCATCACTGCACTGTGACTTCGCTGTGTGCTCAGAACACATGAGAAACACGCAAAGAAGGGAAGCAGGGCGACAAAAGCTGGTGGTCAGACAAGAGAAGTCACACTTTGTGCTTTTACCTCCTTGTTTTATTGATTTATTAAAACATTTCTATGCCACCCCATCGCAATAAAGCCTCGGGGCGGCTTACAACATTATATAAAATATATAAAACAATTCAATTAAGCCCCCCCCCGGTGCATCTCGGCAAACCCTTTAATATCCCGCTTATCAAATACAATTAATTAAAATATGATTTAAATAAAAAGGTCTTTGCCTGGCACCGAAAAACAAATAACGATGGCGCCGGGCAGACCTCTCTGGGGAGCACATTCCATAATTGGGGTGCCACCGCAGAGAAAGCCCTCCTCCGGGTACTCACCCTCCTAATCTCATTCACGGAGGGTTCCCGGAGGAGGGCCTCTGTTGCTGATCTCAAGGGGCGGGAGAGCATATATGGGTGTAAGCGCTCCTTAAGGTATCCAGGTCCCAAGCCATTTAGGGCTTTATAGGTCATAACCAGCACCTTGAATTGGGCCCAGACTTCAATCGGGAGCCAGTGGAGCTGACGGAGGACTGGGGTGATATGAGAACCACGCCCAGTCCCAGTTCTCTTGTTCTCTTCTTTCTCCTGAAGTTCATTAGAAAAACAGGCAAATGCACGCAAAACAGAACATTCCCTTCTGCCTACCCTTGCGTTATGTTCTTGGGATATGGTGTCAATAAAATCTTTTTTTTTTTTAAACCAGAGTCACTTTGAAATAAAGCATACTCTGTTTGCAGCTAGGCCAGGTCTGTTTCCCCCAAGAACAGATGGACAACACGAACAAGAGAAGCAGCAATTTAGGGTAAGGAGTGTATGTCTCTGCATTTTTCTTCCACAGCTTCCCAGAGACTTCTACCCTGGAGCTCGCAGGGTGCATCTGGGTGCCTCGCGGACAGGATGAGAGCTTCCCACCAAGCACATGTAAAGGGGTCCCTTCAGAAGGCAAGGCACACTGGGATGCAAACAGAACACATCCAGGCCCGGGCTGCATTCATGGGAGGGCACCGGAAATCGCCGGAGAAGGCATGCGGGAAATGTGCAGTCCCGGGGAAGACTGAGGAGTCAGCAGTCTCGGCAGGGCCGTGTTTCTACAGTCCACGTCAGCGAGTGCCAGCAGCAGAGTTCTCTCCATCGCACACCCTCCCCTTGCTGTCTGTGGGAAAAGGCAGCTTCGGAGGTGAACTCCCGCTTCCTGCCCGGCAACACACTCCCTCTGTAATCTCCCTGTGTGTATGCATACAGAGGGAGGGAGGGGCGGGGGAAGCTGGAGATGCTGCACACCCCGAGGAATGGATGGCCTCAGCCTGCAGGGAGCAAGAACCAGCCGCGGGATGTTCGCTGCTGTCGGGGCCTGGACAAGGGAGCGCGTCAGACTCCCAGTTTTGGTCCACCCTGGAACTGCGGCTCAAAACGCAAGCCGCAGAGCTGACCGACTTCCCCCAGGGCTGGCAACACACACACACACACACACACACACACACACACGCACGCAGAGGAGTGCCTTGCCAACTCTCCACTCCTCTAGCAAAGGCCTATTTTGGGAAGTGCCTCGGGCGGCCTCAGAAGCACAAGTGGGAAGAGGGGAGGAGCTCCGGCAGCGAGGCCACGGAGTGCTGCGCAGTCCCATGCCCCACACCCATTCCTGAGATGTAAGCAGTGAGGCACAGCCAGTTCAAGTTAAAATCGCTTCTTGTCACTGCACAGCTGCCATTCAGGCAGAACAACAGAGGAGGGGGGATATTCTGGAATAAGATACACGGAGCCTTTTAAAATCGCCTTTCTAGGTGTCCCCAACATGGTAGTTTTATTAGGTACCTCTATCTCTACCCTACCTGCTCCCTTTTCCAATTTGAAACAGAAAAGTTGGAAAGGTGAGGCTTGTGTACATGGCAGACCTGAACTGCAAGTTAAGGAATTTGGCACCTGCTCAACAGCTCAGACACAAATAAAAGCAGCATGGTCATTTTGCTTTTAAAACAAGTTGCTGGACCTCAGGGTTGCAGGAAGAAGAACAGAAGCACACTTAGCCCACCTAGTTCCACTTGCTGAACAATAGTTTTTTAGCTACATATACTTTTTTGGTATGACTTTTATCCTCTACATTGCCTTGAGGGGGGGTTGCCCTTAAAGGCAGCCTAAAAATAATCTTAAATAATTATTAAAAATAATTAAATACACTTCCCCAACTTGGATGTTCCAACGAAAGATGGACTGTATCCACCCCCACCCCAATCTCCCTCGGACCTCCTCAAAACAGTCGTCTTCTACATGCAAATACAACTCTGCCTTATTGGATGCTGTCCGTCCCTTTCCCGCTTTCCTCCTCATTTTTTTCCAGCAAATTATGCCAACAGAGTTGCAAAAGGGGTGTCAATATGCCAGGAGGAGTACAGCTACTTCTGCAGTCGCAATCGCTCCGCTCGGTGCTCCCAGGTAAGGCTTCCAACTACCAGTGAGCTGTTACTGTGGTGAAATGCGGCTTTTGCAGCAGGGAGTTCCCAGCCAGATACGCCCTGCAGCAGAAAAACAGCTGTGTCGGCCTGCATGCCTGAAGCCCTGGAAGTGCTCAAAACACTGACTAGGCAACGCTATCTAGCTTGGCAACTTCAGAGCAGGAAGGAAACGGAGGCAGGAGGCAGAAGGAGCTCAGCTGGATGCAGCTCGTTGGCGACTTCAACCCAAGCTGCGAGGGACTGGAGGGCCGCTCTGGATCCAGCTCTGCAAAGGGGAGGGAGGCAAGGTGGGAACGACTGAACAAGGACTCCAGGGATTTGGGGATATGGAAGCAGCGTAAGCACAAAGCCTGTATGTTTAAGTGACCTCACTCTTGTTGGGCTGAAGTCAGGAAAGAAGCACATACTCCAAAAACAGGAAATCTGGCTAGAGTTACTCGCTCATATTTGGTATTGCTTTGTCTTTTATCTACTATTTTAAGGCAGGACCAAAAAAGGCAGATGGGAGGAATTCTTGTGAGGTTGATCCACCACTGGAGTGAGCTTTCTTACTGTGTACCATGTTGCTTGATCTGAAAATAAACTCTGCTCTGAACGAGATGTCACTGCTGCACACACAGTGGCTCATGCAATGCAAAGCCATCACCTGGGCTCCAGAGTTCGCATGACCAAGGCAGGTGTGGAGTAGCCCACCTAGACCACCTTACCCAAATCCAAGGCAAAGAAGCTGCTTCTTTGCAATCAGCTGCAGCCCTCTGAGGAAGCTGAAGTCCGGCTCATCGGGATTCTGGGACCGCAATGCAGCTGCCCAGGCTGAGGTCACCAAGGCCAAGCACCTCTGCTCAGTAGACCTATTGACTACCAACCTGTCCAAGAGCCTAAACAAGGAGGAATCATCTAGAATATTTTCAGAACTGGGGATGAACAGCTACCGGACAGTCAGCAGACAGAAACCAGCAAATCCTTCTGCAATCTCCACCCAGGCAAGGGGAGTGGGAACAAAGATCTCCTCCCCTGGGAAGGGGAGTTTGGGGTCTCTCTCAGTACCGGTGCCTAGAGCCACTCTGCCAAGAAGAGGAGTTTGTCACACATTTTCCTCTGGCACAGGGGTGAGGATGCCGGTTTCCCCAAAGGAAGGGAAAGATCTGACAGGTATGAGCAAAACCTCTCCATGGAGACCACAAGTCTTCAAAGAACTGGCCAGGCGGCTTAGCGAAGGGCCATGCTAGCCGGGCTGAACTACCGTATTTTTCACTCTATAAGACGCTTCTGTCCATAAGACGCACCTAGTTTTTAGAGGAGGAAAACAAGAAAAAAAATATTCTGAATCAAATGGGCACATAATCACAGGCACATTCCCCATCCCTTCCCCATGGGCTGCACATCTGACAGACTCACTGCACACACATATTCACTCTATAAGATGCACAGACATTTCCCCTTACTTTTGAGGGGGGAAAAAGTGAGTCTTACAGAGCAAAAAATACAGTATCTATTTATTTGTCCTTTGCCACTGAACCGCAACTTTAAATCACTTTGTGCTCTGAACCTCACCTACCCTTCCTCATTCAGTACTTTTTCCTGAAACCCTGATAACTCTCTTACCCTGTTTTCACCAAAACCCAGGCTGTGTGCATGGGGGATGAAAGAGGGGGAGACTTACAAGGGGTGCACCAATTCTTGGTCAAACCAACACTGTTTTAGTAGCAAGGTTCCACGCAGTGTGCTACACAATGCCTGAAACCTAGCTCTGCTCCCCGAGGAACACAAGTGCACTGCAAAGAAGCTCAGCGCAAGAGACCCCCGCGGGACCCTTGCGCATTCATTCATGAGGGCCTGAAAAGACCAGGTTTTACTCTCAGTGGTGGCAGCAGGTACAAGCTGGCTCAGCTGGAGCAGCTCTTGCACCCATAACCAGGGTGCCTGTAGGCACCTGCTCCCCATAGCAGCCTCACACCTTTCTGTTCTCTTAGGTATTCTAGCGTTGCGATTTTGGAATTTGCAAAATCTGCTGTTTCAGTCCCTACACTGTGGCTTTAACTCTTTGTGCCTCACAGTGATTTTAGCTCCACTATTTGTGTTCTATTTCGTGCCGTGCTGGCATGTCTACTCATTTCACAGCGCACTGGAATTTAGTACTTCATTGTGATTTTGTTTTATCTCCATTATTATTTTAAATCGAATTACATAACACCTAAGAGAAATCTTTTTTATGAGGCTCTTTAACAATTATAATAAAATCCAGCACTGCAGATCGCAGTTTGGGAGGCAAGCATTAAACAAGAGCTAATTAAATATGAGCACATCAAGCGGGGAGGGAGTTCCTGAGCCTGCAGTGTCTCCACTGAAGTGATAAGAACGTTATATCTGAGCCAACTTAGTGGATCTCGGGCAGTGTCTCTCCATACCTCTCTTACATATGACATTAATATGGTCCTGTCTGACGGGGAGTGTAGAGATAATCAGAGTGTTTCACAAATACTAAATAAGATTAGTACAGATCTGGCATCCAGAGCGGCACAGTCACTGATCTTGAAAGAGATAAGCAGATTCTTGCAGTCATACACAGAATTATAGGCCTGCCTGAACCCAGACACTGTTATCTTGGGATACATTGGCAGAGTAAACAGGTCCCTGTAAGGAACAAAAGGAGAGCCTGGGGATTCTCGGTCTAGTTATAAAGGGGTGCTGATGCATAATAAGCTCTGCCGAAACGTCTGCCTGGATTCTTTCCCGAGTCCCGGCCACGGACACAACAGTTTGGAACAAAGTCTGCAGAGTGGCCGAGCGAGATCAAAGCCAAGGGGGCTTTGTGGATGCAGGCCGGCTGAGGATCGCGACACAAGTGCCGAGCCCACCTCCTGAGGGGCAACAGGAAGCTTGCTGGGGAGGGCAGTGTCGAAGGTTGTCCTGCCTGCTGGACTACTGAGGTTCCTTTCAAACAAGAAGCAGAGAGGCACAGCTCGGGGCAAGGCAAAGTGGCCCTCCTCACTACAGGCATACGCAAGGAAGAACGCCAATGAAGCAAGAGCTCTGAAATGCAGGTTCATCTGCAATGCCAGTAACATGTACCATCCAAGTAACAAGGATCACTCAGCCCCACCAGGGAGGCATGCCAAAATACCGCGCACAATCGTGCTTCACTCATGATTTGCCCCTACAGCAACTCATTTTTAAAGCTATGGGACATCATGACAAGGACGTGGGTGGGAGCAAAGGAAGTATCAGCAAGGATGGAGTGTCTGCGTAGCAGGCAGCCCCTGGGCAGCTGCCCAACCGCTGGGGCAAGAAAAATGAGGGCAGGGAACGAAATAATACTGTTGAGTATAAATTCGACTGTTGTGGTTATGGCACAACACAAAGATCCTTGCAACAGTGGTACTGAGGTCTCTTGCTGTGGCAAAAGCACAAACAAAAGTAAGAATTCTGCTGGTAGTCACAACAGTAACGACCAGCATGACGACACGTCCCATGAATCACCCGCGGCAGGCAGGGCGAGCAGGAAGCAGCACTCCACGTGTGCAGGTAGACGCGGGGACCGAGGCAGGCGGCATTCCTGGCAAACCTCATGAAAGGCCTGCATCCCTCCTGGACCGCAGCACTGGAGCCCCTTCAGTGCACGAGGCAGCTCTTGCCTGCCCTCCAACACACCGGCCCCACCGCAGGGCATCTTAAACACAGAGCAGGCAGAGCACGCGGGAGGCCTCGTGCGGGAACAGTGGCCAGAGAGGCCGAGAGAAGAGCCTGCGTGTTTCAGCAGTGAGAAGTCAAAGAGCAAAAGGCTGTGGTGTGGCGGCCACCGGACCCTTCGCCAGCGGCTCACCTTCTTGTGTTTCTTTGCCATCCATTTGTCCCAGTTGTTGAGCATGTCCAGCCACTTGGATTCCCTCTGCCTCAGCACCTCCAGGGGCACCTCCTCCAGCCTAGGAAGGAAAGGAGAACAGCCCAGTTGACCTGACTGAAGACAGTGGCATGAAAACAAGCACATTTCCACACATCAGCTGAACCAGCCCTCCCAGCCTGGTGCCCTCCAGTCACTGCTGGACCCCAGCTCTGGCAGCCACAGCCAGCATGGGCATGGCCAGGACGATGGGGGTTACTGAATTTAAGCCTTTTGAGTAAGAAAAACCATTTTAACAGGGAGCTGGCAGGCTGCAATGCTGAGGGCTGCTCTCCAGGGCCATTTTCACTGGGGTTCAAGAAGGGGTTTTGTGTTTTGGAGTTCAAACACCACCTCTGCACTGTGCTTAGGTTTCTGGGCAAGCTTGTGTTCTTGTGGTCTCAGCAGTCTATCTTTTCAGAAATGGGTTGTGTAACTGGTCATGCCATTTTGCAGACACACAAAGTAGCACCTTTATTTATTCTCTACTGCCCAACAACTGAAGCGCACTGGACAGTGAACAACAATAATAAATGCAATAAAATCCAGTATAAATTTAAACAAAAATGGTAAGAAATGCACTGAAAAATTTAAAACAGATTTTAATGTTCCCATTGTCCGAAAGTTTAAGTTCTTCTGTACTTTGTGACACACAAACACCCAGGGCAACATTTCCCAAACTTTCCGTAGGCAAGTGACACTTCCCCCTGGACCTTAGGTTTTGAGAGGCACACATCTTTCCTGCAACTGAAAGCGGTTTTCAGGGAGCACGAGGAGGCGGCAAGCTGAGAGTGGAAACTCAGAGGCGCATTCCTGATATACCATCATTGCTTAACGTTCAGGTGCATCAGGAGCTGGTGAATGTTCCGATCACGAAAGAGAGGCACCAGAATTGCTGTCCCCACTGGCAGGAGAGGGAAGGCTATCAGCAGTGACTCAGGCAGGGACACGCTGGGCAGCCCCTTCAATGTGCCGCTAACTGTGAGTTCACAACAGCTCTCCATTGTTGCTTTCCTGTGGCAGCACAGCTGTGTGCCCTACCACTAAGAAGGGCATTTAAAACCTGTTTCTGCCTCTCCATGATGGGGTTTCCCCACAACAGGAGGTCCAAGTAAACTCCCTGATCGCTGCTTTTTCCAACTTCCCCAGGTCTTCATTTAATCTCTATCCTCTCTTTACCTAAGGAAACATTATTCAGCAAGGGAAGGGTAAAGGATGGATTCTAGGAGACTACCTAGCGCTGGCTGGCTGCTGGGGTTCTCCTGGCAAAGAATGCTGGAGCACACGGACTTTGCTACGTCTCTCAGCCAGGGTGCAACCTCACTCTCGCTTTGTGCAGTTAAATACCCATCTGTGGATCAGGGGGATGCTAACAAATTGTAGAGCGTTCAAGACTGGAAACAACCATCATTTGGGCTGCATGGAATCTCCCAGCACTGCCCCATCCTGGCGCTGCTTAACTTCAGAGATACCGCATACACATGTATGTGCGTGTGCACGCACGCCTTCAGACCAAACTCTGCTGCCTCCACATCTCCTAAGCCTTTTGCACCTTCCACTGAATCCTTCCCTGCCCATATGCAGGCTAGGAATTTGCACGCTGTGAACATGAAGCAGAGACATTCTGGTAAACAGTAGGACATACCCACCCTAATGACTTAATTGCTTTAATAGCAATCCCCCTCCCAAAGGAATTCCGGAAAGGGCAGTTCGCGATGCACAGCGCATCCATCAATTCTCAGCATTCCTTGGGGAAGCTAGAACTGCCGAATGAGTGCAAAGGCACCCTCAGTCATTATTCTAAGAGTGGAGTCAGCGTTTCTTGGGCTTCCAGCCTGTGCCATGTTCCTCCAAAGCACCCTATGGCTGTTCTGCGTTGTCCACAGAGATACACTTGAGCTTCAGCTGCTTCCACCAAGGAGCCTCATCCATGCTGCAGAGCACAGAGTGGGTGGGGCTCCCCACACAGGAGCCAAGCCACGGTTAAGCAACTTCCCAAGCTCAACTAGCACAACTCGTTTGCATGAAAATCAGCTTCAGGAAAAATCGCCAGAAGCTCAGAAAGGGGATCCGGAGGCCAAAAAGAAGGAGGGAAGCAGACAGGATGGACACCGCAGCCTTGGGATCCAGGCCAGAAGAGAAAGTGAGAACAGGCGGAAGGGGACTTTTGTGGAATGGAGAATGTTGCATGCCAAAGCCACAGCCGACTTCCTCCCCTCCCAGCCTCTCCTAAATGCAGCTCAGCAGCAGAAAGGAGAGGCTGACAAAAGCTACATGTGTGCAGCATCCTCTTGTTTTGAAATAATCCACCGGATAGCCTGGGGGGAAAAGCTGGCCATGTACAGACAGTTAACTGGTTTCCTTTAAGCCAGGGATGGAGAAACTTGGGGGTCAAATACTAAACTGGCCCACCAGTGTTCCCCAGATTGCCCTACCCCTTTCCTCAGACCACCAGCTGTTTGGTGGCCAAGCGTGTGGGCAGTTTTGCCCCTGATTCTCAAAGGCTGAATTGCCCCACCTAAGGCTGGTTACTTCCACTAAGAGTTTCAGGCTCCGCAGTGATGGGATTTCTGGGAGTTGTGCTGCCAAAAGACAGTGGTTAATGGTTCCTGTGGCAGAATCTGGAATGGGGCAGTTGACCAGGGAAGCAGGAACTCAACAAGAGGGGGGAAATGTGCCATCCCGTTGTTCTTTTTATGTTGGGGCAGGCACACTATTTTGCTCTTGGCATGTTGGGATTCACGCAGCGACCTGAACCTGCTGTCAGGCTGCCAGAGCAATATTGGGAGCAAATCATCTGGGAACAGCAGGAGAGGGAAAGACAAACATCAGGCGTAGTTTGAGGCAACAGATGTGCTGCACTGTGCAAATGAGGTCAGTGGAAGGTGCTCTAACTGTGCACACAGTTTTCTGCACTAAATCTTGCTGGACTTGTGCAACTGTGAAGGTGCGCATTTCCACAAATCTGAAATAGGAAACAGCGTTATCTGGGTAATGTCCTGGGGTGGGGAGCTTGCTGTTAAAGGGACATTGGGCCGGAGAAGCTGGAAAGAGGTTTAATTTTTGCTTGTGCTTTCCCCCGACAGTTGTCAAAAGGTGAGCTTTCACTACTGTGATCTTTGCTCCTGAAAAGGGGCGGGTGCCATTCCTCTCCCCTTTTGCAGCAAGATCTTCCAGGGTTGTGGAAGCTCCTGTTGCAAAGGTCCCTGCACCCTAAACTTTTCAACCCATTCCTGAGCCTCACGCTGCACAGGGAGAATGCAGCCCACCGTTTTCACAGACGGAGCTGGAATCTATTTTTTAAAAACAGGAAGGTCGGCAGAGCAAGGAAAGGGTAGTGTGGATATATGCCTGCAGACTTAGTCAGGGGTGGGTAACCTCAGGTCTGGCCCACCTGAGCCCCCAGGCCACACTCGACCCCACTCACCTCCCCGGGCCCAGTTCCCTTTCCTCCAGCCAACAACGCTTTTGTGGTTCCCCAGCTTTTGTAGATCTTCCTGTTCTGACAGGCTTAGCGCTGCAGCATCTTTCTGACTGGCCGCAAGGCTTTAAAGCTCTTGTGCTGGTGCTGCTTATATCCTTTGTCTTCCCCTTTGCCCTTGGCCCCCCCACCTCCTCCAGCCCCCAGTAAAACACAGCCCCAAGAGTGTCTGCAAAATAAAATCTGGTCCTTAAGTTGAAAGAGGGTCACAACCCCTGACTTTAAGAGCGCAAAGACACTCTGCACTCAAATTATATCCAACTTCAGGCTGAATGAGCCTGGGTTTCACGCGCAGACTATTTCCTGCCATTTTTGAGGGCTACGACATTAATAGCAAGAGAATTGAGGCGGGGACCCCTTCATGCAGATCCCTCAGGCCTTGAGTTTCAAATTTCTCAAGCAGCATGAAAAGGTATGGTAGCAGATGCATGCCCTGCCATGGGGGCACGGGGGTTTCAAAGCGGGAGCTGATCCCTTGCCACTTCTCCAGAAATGAAGGCAAAGCAAATCATGGCACAGGAGGTCCAAGGAGAATTATGGCACAGGAGGTCCATACCTACTCACCCTCCACCCATCCACTTTGCAAGCAATCAGCCGTAACCAGATTTTGACAGCTGGCAGGAGTGCTTGGCATGCAAAGAGGACGGACCCTGCCAGAGTGATGGACAACTGTCACAGCCAAGGCAGGCTAAGTCCAAGGCATTTAGCAGCTTTTCCAACCTGGACACTGGCAGATGTGTGGCCTACAACTCCCAGAAGGCCTCATCCAGCTATTGGCCAACCAGATGCCTCTGGAAATCCACAAGTCCAGTGGGTGGTCAGCTTCAGTCCACATTCTGAACACTGAAGTTTGTTCTAGCAAAAAGAAATGCCTACCCATCTCCAGTGATCATACCCTACCTCGTGCCTGATCTGACTATAACTGCCTTTAGACCTTTAGATCTGGCTGTGGGGTGATGGGATTTGTTCTCCATCTGGAGGGTGCCAGATTGAGGAAAGTGAATATTTTAGCATACTAGCTCCACAAAGTTGCCTCCTCCCTTGCTGACACAAAGCATCCCAACCTGGTGCCCTCCAGCTTTGCCAATGGCCCAGCTACCTGGGGAAGATGGGAGTTGTAGCCCAACACTTATGGAGGGCACCAGATTAGGGAAGGCTATTGTAAAACTTTTGAGTCACCCCTGCATCTCACTGCCCTAGAGAATGTGCATTTTAAAATCTGACTCACTCCAGCAAAAGGTTAAGCAAAGGGCAGAGGTACTGCACATGGGGTGGGCGGGGGGGGGGGGGGAGTGGAAAGCAAAAAGGGAACCAGCTTGACGCCTGGTCTCTGCCACATGCAAGCCTGCTTTGGGCATGTCCGGAGCAGTGTGTGTGTATGCAGCATTAATGTACTCCAGCGCATGCTGAGCTGAGCAGGAATTAAATGGGCAGAAGCTGCCAGGGGAGAGCATAGAGTTCCTTGAAATGGTAGCCCCCCCCCCCCATCCCTGGCCCTCTCATGTGCCTGGGCAAGTGGGGGCCCGGAGCACAACCCATCCCTACATATCCCCTCAACCCAGACCTCCTGGAGCTATCACGTGCTTCCACTGGAGAAGGCTCCCACGTGAGCAGGCAGTCCCGGAAGGCGCTTTAACCCCCCTTTCACTCCTGTGCAGAGGACGGGGGCTTTGGCAAAGCCCCTCCACAGATGAGGGACTTTGGCTGCAGCGCCCACCCAAGGTCATCATCAGCAGAGGATCTTTCTTGCACCTCAGCTGCTCAAACGCCTTTCCCTGCATTTCATTCACACACAGAAGATCCCAGCACTCACTGGTGGAGGGCCGGGCGAGGAAGAAAGCCTCTGCCACACCTCTCTTTGGAGAGCTGAACTCCGAAGAGCCCTTCACTCAAGTCCATCTGTGAGCCAGTGCGGATTGCCCTTCAGCCTTTGCCCATCACCAGAATCCAGCTGCTCGGCAAGGCAAGTCCCCAGATGAAGTATGAACGTGAATCATCACACCCAAGACCTGTCACAACCTACTCACAGATAGGTTTGCAATTAGTAGCTGACTCATTCTTTGCCACAAACAGAAGACCTCCCACCGGTATTGAGACACAATGTCCAAGTCCAACATAAACTTCCCAAATCAGGTTCCCCCTAGAAGATTTGGATTTCAGGACAGGAAAGGGCCTTTGGGACGTCCACCCTGGCTGCGGAATGCTCTCCCTGGCAAAGTGTGATTGGCACCAACAGTGTTATATCTTGTCATGTTAAGACTTCCCTCTGTTCCGCTGCATTTGATAGTACATGGCGTGGCATTTGTTTGGTTGGGTACTGGTCTTCTGTTAATTGCTTGTAACAGTTTTATTTCAACCCTGGTTCTTAAGAAAGATTTTTTCCAAGAAAGATGTCTAATAAATCAAATAAGCATCAGCAATGCAACTCCCATAAGCTCCTGGCAGCATGCCCAATGGGTAGGAATGCAAGAAGTTATGGGCCAAAACATTTGGAGGGTACCAGGATGAGGACGGCTGGTTTAGAAACATAGAAACAGAGCGAGTCAGAAGGGGCCTCCTGGGCCATCTAGTCTGACCTCCGGCACCAGCCGGCTCCGCTCACGACATGCCCACTATGTGCATGTCCAGCCTATCCTTGAACACCCGCACCGATGGGGCCTCAACGACCTCCCGTGGAAGCCCATTCCACGCCCTCGGGGTCCTGACTGTCAGGAAGTGCTTCCTGGCATCCAAATGGGACCTTGGCTCTCTGAGCTTTGCTCCATTGGAACGTGTCCTGCCTTCCTCTGTTTAATGTGAGTCTCTCAAGAGTGATAGTCCAAGGTTTCTGGGAAGACGCTAAATCAGCTTTTCCCAACCACGTGCCCTTCAAATGCACTAGAAGTTTAGTCCAACCCATCTAGAGTATACCTGATCAAGAAAGGGGATTCTAAAGGTTTCAAGATTTTCTCAGCTCCTACAGCTAAGCAAAGCAGTATCAAGCTCTAGGGTCTGACTTCTCATTGTTTATACTCTGTGAATGAGCATTTTGGGGCATTTATGTCTGCATCTCTTGCTTGAAATCTGTAACCCTAGACCAGAGTTACAATTTTGGAATGGGATCAACTGTTTGAGACTCCCAATTCTGCCTAAAGAGTCCTTTGTGTATCACAGGCTAGATAACTGATCGGGGGATGCTGGACAAGGTCTCCTTTGTATTCATACTGGGATTGGGAGAGAAAAAAAGTTGTGAAGCCAAACTCCACCAAACAGCCAGAAATCATCGGGCAAGTCTTTTCGTGGCCCTTCGGCTGTCACATTTCTGATGAGATTGTAGCAACCTTGACTGCACCTTGGTTCTGAAACTGTCACTAAGGGGCTGGGTCCATTTTTGCTATCCTTCTGCCAGTAGGCAAAGGCGTTCATGGGCTTTGGGCTTTTAAGGCAATGCTAGAGTCAGTTTTAAACTTGATGGGTACGATTCAGCTTTCTACTGATGCATTTCAATTGATTAACTTTTAATGTTTAATTCTGATTTTGTATTTCATCTGATATGTTACTGCTACCAGGCACCTTGAGCACTATGTGCCACAGAAGGCAGAGTATAAATTTAATTAATGAATTGCATGTGGCATGGCAGAGGGTTAAGAGGGTCAAAACATCAAAAGAAGGTTAAAATGTGCCAACCTTTCCCAAAGTGACTGCCAGAAAACTCCTGCTTGCCTGCAGTGGTGGAACTATAACTAACTTGGTTTGTGGAGGTATTAATCATGACTGGTGTCACTAGAAGGAGAGCTAATGAAGCACCCAGGAGATAATCAAGCAAAATTACCATTGCCCTTCTTGCCTCTGTCAGCAACTGGCTTCAGGCACACTCTTATTTTCTTGGCCTCAATGCACATGCAAATGCTGACCTCTGCAGTGGAGGAATGATGATGACCTGCCTTATAAAAGGGCTGTGGTAAGGATGAGTGACCTGCACGAAGAATTTCTACAGCTAAAGGTGGGGTAGGCAACTTGTTACCCACCAAATGCTGTTTGACATAAAACTCCCATCGGCTACACCGCCTCCCATGGTTTTACAATGACCGGGAAAAGGCCATGGTCTTCTTCACCAGTGCGGCAGCCAGGCTTTTAACCCCCCTTTCACATGGGTTTGTGGTACACAGAAGCAGGAGGTCAAGGGGCAGGGGGTTTTCTTCATGGCCCAAGTCAAGATTTGTCTGAGGGCGAAGAACCATGCCCTTCTCATTTTCTCCCCCGCCCCCATTCCATCTGCCCTAGGTTACTAAGCTGGATTACACATGGGGGATCACCACCATTTTGGGGGTCCATGTCAGTCTGTCTCTCTCTCTTGCACTGCACTTATGTGACAGGCTGAGAAATAACACCAACTCTCTCTGAAAAGAACTGGAGCCAACTACATTACCCACTCCAGACACTCACCCACTCACCCATCTTATCAGCCATGGTTAAGGGATATATCAGCATCAACTTTAATTAGGGTAAACACCAGCCAGGGTTGCCATTTAGCCCTGGATTTGAAACCAACATTTAACCATTATGTCCATGGCAGCTCACAATTGCCAAAACTGACAGGCCAACTAACTGCCTGGCCTCTGAGCCAAGTCACTCAAGCGCACTCATCTGACCTTCCCAAGAACTTCACGTTTGCACATGTTGGCTGAACAATACAGTCATCAGGTTATAAACAGTTGGAGATGCACAGCCCAGCAAAACTGGACCCCCTCCAGGCTTGATGACCAGTTTTGAGCCAGCAAGACAGACAGAAACAGCATAAAACTCTGTGGATGTGGCACGGGTTCTAAGAGCAGGGAGCCGAGCCAAGTCGCACAGGGAGCATTGCCTTCCTAAGCCACCCTCTTGCAGCGACGCCGCATCTAACAGAACCTGCACAGCTCAACATGTTGCCAAAAAAGGAGACATGAGTCTAGAAACAAGCCGTGCTGCCAAACCAGACCAGAATAAAAATGGGGCAACCAGGAGGCGAATTCCACAGATGTCTAGCAGTCAGCCAGCTCCTTATGTGAGGGGTGGGGCTGGCCTGGGCGAGAACCTAAGAGTCCAGGACACAACTTTCCATGAGCAGTTCAAGGTCTAAGGGCCAGCAATTTGGTGGAATTCCTGGAAAATCCAGCAGCTCTAATTGAAACTGAAGCTAAGCTGTAAACAAGGTAGCTTTCATCCTGCCAAACTCTTTCCCAGATGAAAGCTGCCTCAAGGTTTATAGCTCTCGAAAACCCAGGCTTTAGTTTCAGTTAGGCCCACGGGATATCCATCAACTTGCTAACCCTTGGCCTGCTGATGGAAAATTGACATCACACCCTCCCGCACTTCCCAGTAAGAGAAGCCAGCTGCCTTCAAAACCAGGACCAAATGGAGGAGCCTTACAACACACCTCATGAAAGATACACTGGCTGCAGCTTTAGTAAGCACAAAGAAAGCAGCAGCCATTTTGCATTTCTCTTTCTCGTGTGATCTGGTTGCTTGAAGCAAACACATATTAAAGCTGTTCTGGAACGCCCACACACTGCTGCAAGCAATATGAGGGGGGTTTTTTGGGGGGGGCAGTGACACTCCAAAGGCAGTGCTAAACAATTATGTCATTCCTCACAGCCTAACTTAACCAAAGACCTTTAGGCAAAAATTGTAAGATCCATGTGGAAAAAGATAATGGTCTTACAAGTTTGCACAAAAGTTAGGCAAGTGGTAGCAATACAAGCTGTGCCTGGGAGAGGCGTGCACACTCTGCCCATGCTCTTCTCATAAAATGATACATGGCGTTAGACCCTGCCAATGTCCAGGCTACTGGGGATGATGTCAGCTGTTGTCCCACCCATCTGGACAGCACCAGGTTGGGGGAGGCTGTTTGCTGGATTCAATTCAGACATTAGGTCCATTTTACAGAGCAGGGAAGATACAATCATTTCTAATATCCTTTTTGAAGGGGGTGAAAGAGTAAGATCCAAGCAGACTATACTACTGCAAGATGAAGTTTATTCCTTTACTTTTTTATTCCACCCTTCTTCCAAGAATCTCAAAACTCCCTCCTTTTTATCCTCTCATCCATTCTGTGAGGTGGGTTAGATGGAATCATAGATTAGTAGAGTTGGAAGGGGCCAGAGGGCTATCAGGTCCAAACTCCTGCTACTGGAGGACACCAAATTACACCATCCCATTCAGATGCTTTTTGAATGTTGCCAGTGAGGGAGAGCCCACAACTTCCCAGAGAGGTAGTAGGTTCCACTGCCATACTGCTGTGACAGAGAGGAAATTCTTCCAGGTGTCTAGTCCAAATCTGGCTTCTTTGTTATTCAGTGTCTTGCGCTATGGAATGATCAAGAAGAGCTCCTGTCCTTTCTCTCTGAGACAGCCTTTGAGATACTTGTAGAGTGCTTCCATATCCCCATTCAGTCTTTCCTTCCTCAGGGTGAACATGCCTAGTTCTCTCAATCGTTCCACATAGGGCTTTGCCTCCAGCCCCTGAATCATCCTTGTTGCTCTGCTCTGCACCCTTTCTAGCTTTTCTGCATCTTTTTCAAACTTAGGTGCCCAGAACTGGACACAGGACTCCAGGTGATTTCTGCCTAGTGCTGAGCATAGGGAACTAATACTAGTGATACTTCCGTTAACGCAGCCCAAAATAACATTTGCCTTTTTTGCAGCTGCATCAATTTCTGGCTCATATTTAGCTTGCAATCTACACCAACACCAAGATCCTTCCCCTTTGTAATATGGTAGAGCCAGTTATTCTCCATTTTGTAGAGAAAAGTGCATGGAGAGTGCATCCATGCACATCAGAAATTTCTGCAGCTGAGTGGGGACTGGAACCCAGATGTTTCTAGGCTGGTCTCTAACTTGGGCCAGCCTAGCCACTGCAGCACCGCTCCTCCCCAAAGTGCTTCTGAAACAGCACAGGTACACATGGGGCCACGGTGGATTGAGACTGCCAAGTCTGAGTCTACTTCTCTCCACAACCCAACCCTTGCTGGACATGGGTAGCCACTTCAGACTTCAACAAAAATGATCTCGAGGAGTGTGTGTGTGGAGGGGGGCAGGGAACAGGTGACTAGCTTCACCCCAAAAACAAGCTTCCTCCAGACCTTGTAGATGACACCAAGGTCACTCACACAATTCACAACAGCTACAGACATCCCCATCAATTTGTTGTTCCTCCTGCAGGAAGGAGACACTGAAGAGAGTCAGATAAAAGCTGCACCCCAGCGATATTCAAGCCTACTGTACAAACGCCACACAGAAATCCTATGCTGGATAGAAAACCGGTTCTACAATAGCCTGAAGCTGGGCTGACATCATCTGCAGGAAGTGGAACAGCAAGATCCTGGAGCATTTGACAGCTGCCATAGAAGCGTCAGATTAATTCCTCACCCAAACCAGGAGATCCTCATTTCATCTCTCTTTGCTTGGCTGGTGACTGTATTATTCGCCTGGCTGAATGCCCATTCCAGATGGCAGGAGTTGCCAATGAGTAACAGCCATGGAGTTCCCCAATTGTCAAGGCTCGGCTGAAGCCAAATGCACAGCCCCGGCTTTTGCTGCTGTGTCAGGCCAGCTCAGTTTTCACTGTGCCATCAAACACTAACGAATGAAGGAAAAATTCATCCAAGCACCTCAGTAAAGGTTATTAAAAGGTACAAGCCTGACTTCAAGTTCCCTCATGTATTTTTTACGTACACCTATGCGAGTAGAAATCAAGGTAGGGTCCACCTGAAGCTACTGAAACTCATTGGAGAAATGTATATATCCAGGCTGTGCGTACCCAAAAGCCAGAATTGTGCAGAGATAACACAAAATCTAACCAAAGTAAAACTTGGCTACTTGGACATGCTATTCGAGATTTGCAAAATTTTGCAGTCATAGAGCAAAGGGCTACGCTGTCTTGATGTCACACAACCACAATGCAGGCTGCATGGTCTCTGGCTGTAACTGGTTCAGCTATTCTGTTCTAAAGAGGTGGACTGTGCTGCTCTTACCAGAGAGAAGTCGGGGAGGCAGAAAGCTGAGAAAAGGGCGTCTAGAGGCAAGAGAAGCAGGGGCCTGAGAAAGAGCAGACACAGGAAAGGAGGGCTGTGAGGAGGCAGAAGGAGGGTGAACAGCATCCCCCAGCTTTGCTTTCCCGAGCTCACAATTCGCTTAGCCTTCCTCTCCTGTTCTCCATGAGTTTACAAGTGTGTATGTGGGGGGGAGCGAAACAGATTAATGCTTTGCTGTCCCACTAATTATGCCCTGGCTTTATTGCACGCCTTATATAGCTGGGGTTTACATACTCATCTGCGTTTTACTTTCTGGGCAGGCAGACTGCGGATATAAAAACGCTGTCAAGACACACAGCTACAGAGCTTACTTCCTCATAGTTGGAAATCAGAGTTCATCTTTAGGGAACATCCTTGCTCACTTTTGCAAAAGCCTTCCAATTCCACCCCCACCCCCTCGGCATTATTTAAAGAGCCAGATGGGATTTTAATGTGGAAGAGAAGCCTTGTTTTGACCTAATTTTAAGACCTCATTCTGCTCCTCCACATACCTTCTCCCAACCCTTATCCTTTTAAAAAATAGCAGATGCAGCAGAACAGATATTGAGTTTGCTTCTATTTACTAGTAGGGAAACAGAGGGTGATGAGCTGCTAGCAAATTGCATCTAAGGACATGTTTCCACATTATGTACAAGTAGTGCCAAAGTACATGGAAAAGGCAGAACCCCAAAGGACTGTGACATTTTAAATAATGTCAGAGACTCAAATTCTGAAATCTCACTCTACTTCAAGGTGCAAAAAATGGGGCGGGGGGTACCTAAATCTCAAAATTGGGGCCTGTACTTTTGTCAACTATTCATGAAGCATTTTTGGCCCAGGGACCTAGTGCACAGATTCTTCCAAGGTCAGGCCTCAGTACACTTGTGTAAACCTTTCTCCAGGCCTGTTTGACCAGTTCCTGTTCTATAAATGCCACTGGCAGCCAGACAATGAATTTCCCCTAGGCTTTTTTCAAAATTTAAGCTAAGGGCTCAATAAAATCCTTCAAATGGGCACAGATGTGGCAAATGATATGTGCTTAAATGGGCACTGACAGCCGGTGGCTCTTAGCTGCTGGGGACAGATTGGGTGATGGGGCACACTGTGGCTCTAGTGCCACCGCCTCCCTCCTCAATCTTTCTGCAGGTGCATCCAGGTTCTCCCCTTCCCCACCACAACCCATTTTCTGCTGCAAGGAGCTTAACCTTTTCAAAAAGATTTCTTTTCTTAATGATCCCAAAAGCTGCTTCTCAGGGCAGCTTTCACAACCCCCATTTTGTGCAGCCATCAGTTAGTCCCCAAGGAATGCCAGCAGTACTTTGGAAGGACTGGCAACAGCATCCCCCCTACACACACACACCTGGGGTTCTGCACACAAATAATTGTGCTCCTAATTTCTCCCCAAACTGTCCTGTTTGAGCACACAGGGCAGGCAGTGTTAACGTGGTGAGCCCACAGTAGGTGCTGGCCAGGGTGGGTGCCCGTGGGTGGAAACCAGCAGCCGCTCTTTCTCTGCAGTGCCTCGCACAGGCTCGACCTCTCTTTGCAAAGTGACAACGGGTCAAGCAGACCCTACAAAGCCATGGCTTGTTGGCATGGCACAGAAACTGCCTGGGCACTGAGCTGGGTCCAAACAACATGCTAAGCTGCTATGGGCTTCAGAACCACAGTGGCTTAGCATGTCAATGAACCCAGCTGCTTGCTTGCTTGCTTGCTTGCTTAGTTGGGGACGGGAAAAATACTTTGTGACAGTCGAGACACAGTCAGCAAAGGGAAGAAACACATGCAAGAGGAGTGGGGAGGAGAAGTGATGCATTTTAAAAGGCCAACATGTGTCTGTTCTTCTATGTTGAGGTCTCCCCAGTAGCGGTTCACATGATTTACAATTCACAACTTAGCAAAGAACACCAATTCCCCCATCCCCAGAAGCATACTACCCAATCACAGACCAGTTCTTTGGCTTTTTTTAAATGGAAAAGCAAAAGAGACATATATTAAAAATACTTTGAATATCCCTTGCAAAAGTTCTTAGTTCAATCTCTTCTTCAAACTTCCAGCTGCTGAGGCCATCCGCAAATTTCCCCAGGCAACCATCCAAGCAGGATGCATTTGGTTTCTGTCACAACTGCATCTGTCCTTCCCTTAATCTTTGTTTTTCTTGCTCTGAAGCTCTTCTGTCACTATCTTTCCTGGCAACAAGGTTCCTCAGACCAAAACAATATCCAAAGTGCAGCAAAAGCAGACTCATTTGGAATAAGCATTGAACCTTGGCACACAGACAGGGTACTGCAGATTACGCATTCAAGTGTTTTAAGAATATAAATACAGATGAAATTCAGTGGCCAAGCAGTACGCGTTACCATTTATGTAAGTCATGCAAATTAACCTAAGGCCGGTCCTCCTGGCCTGCCATTCTGCTAGCCATGGGAGTGGCACCACTGAATATCCCAACTGTGCTCAGGAACTAATAGCCACCATCCATTCAAGGCTCTACGTGGAAGCTACACTTAACCTCTGGGGCTTTCTTCCGAGAATGGAACATATTTAGCTATTATTTTAACAAAGGAAAATCCAACCTGGCAAACCTCCTGTTTTTTGTGATTTCACCAAGCATTGGTGGATAGACTTCCTATGCATATATCTGCAACCATAAGGGGCAGAATCTTCAATTCTGTTATCAAAGTAAAGCTGGGAATTTTGGCCTATAGTTTTTGCACTATCAGGCAACACACCATCCTGGACATGGATTTGGTAAGGAAAATCATCACATGGGCATTAGACTCTTAAGCGAAATTCCAATTGCTGACCCTGTTTGCATTGCCAAGACTTTGGAATGTCACAGTAGCTGAGTACCCCTCTGGCTGCCTGTCTCCTCGGTGCTGTGTAGCCAATGGCCAGATATCACACAGGGGTTGTGCAGGCTGGCAACCTGAGGCAGTAAGAACTAGTCGCCAGGAAAGGGACCTTGGTAATGCGGAAGGGATTTGTGTGTTTGGTTTGGTTTCCTTTCCTTTCCTGTTGATAGGCAACAGGCAACTTACATTAGATGCATGAGCCAAATGAGAACCCGTAAACATTTGTAAGCCAATCACAGTGGCAAACCAGTAACATTCATGGAATTATCTGCAAGCCTTGGAGAGCTTGAATTACAGACTCTCTTTTTACAAAGTTGGCAATTTCGTTTGTAATCAGTATGTCAGCAGCCTAGGAAAGTGCAGAAATGAAAGAGTGCCACAGAGAAAGGGGGAAATAAACACAGCCTCTCATTAAACCCTGATAACAGCCACAGAATCATGAAAATAAGCTAGTTCCTCCTTCAAGGCCCCATAGCTGCCAAGAGAGGTTCTGGCCACCTGGTGGTATGATAAACGCTTCAACAGCATTCCAGGAGTCACCAGAGGACAAGACTAAGATGAAGTGTCATCTGCCCAGCATTTTACTTTCGGCCCTTTGAACGGACAAGGTAGAAGAACATAACAGCTTATTTGGGACTCTCTGAAACTGTATTATTTTAGGTGTAGGAGACTTCAAGGCAACAATTAGGAGTGAAAGATCCTCAGACACACATTTTTGACTGAAAATGTGTCCTTACATTAAAATTCCCCAGGGTTATAATCTCTCAGGGGCACTTTCCCTTGCACTGAAATTTGGGGCATGCTTCAGCTGGATCCACGCTGGCTTTCCTGGCCACTTCCCGGAGTCATGGGCTGGTATCCTTTACGCCATCTTACCGCCGCTTGCTAACACTGCCTCTATGCCTCCTGCCTTCCCCTTAGCCCAGCCAGTCAGGGCTTTGGGGAGGAAAGAGGCTCGGGATTGTTCTGTGCATGTCAGCATTAACACTGACTGCGTAATGGAATCTGGGTGCATCCCAATCCTAATTCAAGACAATGGCACTGCACATGCATCAGCTGGGGGAAGCAGCAGCAAAGCACGGCACTCTCCTACTCGCAGAGCCAGAGAGCGGTGCATGTGTTCAAAATGCTGTGCCCCAGCAATTGCCAGTTTGTGGCTCAGAGCTGCAAAAAAAGCCCCAGACCAAAACAAAAACCATCAGGACTACTTTCTTTCCTTGTCACAAACCCACCTTGGTAGTCTTTGTGCAACAACACCGTATGTCAGTAAGGCAGATTCCTGTCCCCATTTATAGGGCAGAGCAGCAAGAGGGCACCAGACAACTGGAGAAGTGGCTGCTTCTTTCCTCCTTGGCTCCCACTTACCTCCTGGGCTACAAAGCCTCCCACAGAGATAGTCATACTGTCCTGGCCACATGCAGAGCTCCCCAAGGCTCAATCGTTTGTTATCTGCAGGTGCCAAATATTACCTGTTAGTCTACATGAACTCAATCAGAGTTCTCCACCTATCTTGTGCAAAGTAACAGCAACACGAATCTCAGCCCTTTCAGTGGAGCCTATGTAACAGATGCAGCATATTACTTTCTGCCTAGATTCATTCTCAATACTTGGAGCAAATGCCTTAATTCAAATGGGCTTCATGAACAGTGACTTTCAAACAATGCTCCTGGGAAAGCTGAGCTCTACAAAACACCTGATCTGGAACAAGCACATTCCGGGATACTGCTGCGGTTCGCGTGGAGCCATGACAAAGCCCAGCAAGTCTGACATGATCCTCAGGGATGCTGAAATTGGGCATTTGCTCCCCATCCCAAAACATGAGAAGGCCCACCACCCCAAAAGCTTCTCCAGCTCTTCTTTGGCATGGAGTACCTGAGGAAGCCACAGAAGTCTCGCTTTGCTCATTGACTTACTTCGCACATCCTACCCTTCACATTAAAGGGGGCAACTGAGGGTGTCTTGCTCTAGCTCCCCCAAATTCCTGGAGTCAGACCTGCATATACTTGGTGCAAACTCAACGAGCCCTTCAGAATATACTCCTGATTCCTCTTCCAGATTCAAAGGGATACGCAGTGCAGAAATATGAAAAGCAATGTGATGGACCACCATTTTCTTGCTGTATTTGACCATTATATTTTTAAGTGCTGGATGCTGTATTTCAGAGATGGATCAAGTATCATGGTGATAAAACGGCTCTCTTCTAACAAAGAGTAAGCATCCAGGTGCCTTTTATCAACAGTTTGCTGCCACAAGGAAAACACAAACGTTTATCTAGTGACCATATCCTATGAAATTCTGGTGTGGAAGACGGGACAGGAGCAGAGAGCCAGGGTTCCAGAGAGATAAGCAAAATGTTTTTCCAATCCCATTCTCAATACCTACAAGCCCTGTATTCTGCAGCCTCTGTGCTCCTTCATGTTAATAGCCCCAACGCAGAAGCACTGATCTAGACTCTTTTAAACAACAGACCAGAACTGAGGGCTTAAGTGGCAAGGCAACTCACCCCTGCAACCCCCAGGCGGTGCCTCGCCCATTTTGTGAACCTGTTATTTTTAATCTTTCCACTAGCAGTTCTGTTTCTCTGGAGACTGTCCACTCCCTCCCTCCCTCCCAGGGCAGTGAATACTTCTTGTCAATTTCACTTCCCCATCCATTTCAAGGAACAAAACTGAAATTGACAAGGGGACCTCCACCCCTGCCAGAAATGAAGGAACTTTTCATAAGGTCAAGTTTTCACCCACAACATTCAACATGTGAGTCAAAGTCATTTTACATCTCCATCCTTTCTGTTCTGCTGTAGCCTCCTTCCTCATGCAGCCAAGTCAGATCTTCCACATTGTCTGCTGATGTGGATGTGCCCACTAACAGCCCTTTACTGGATTCCTTCACCCCATGCTGGGATTTCGCTGTTTTCTCATCTCCTATCTGCTTTTCCCCTGAAAAGTGGTGTTTAAAAAAAATTAAACCACACAAAGTTTCTGTGGTGCTGTTGTTCATTCATCCACAGAGGTTTACAGAAAAAGGAGGCATATACACATTGTATTTGATGCTAAATAAAGCTCTTGTGTTCTCGTGCCTCTTGTTCTTTTCCTTAACCCAGAAAACCCGAAGTAACCTGTGCCTGGTCAGTAGGACTAGGGCCTACTGCCTGGAAACACTCCCAGTCCACCTGAGGCCTATTTACATCCACCTATGAGTCACAGCCCACCAACAGAGGATCAGTGGTTTAGGATGGGGTGAAGAATCTGCAGGCCTCTACTTGTTACCGTGTTTTCGCTCTTGGTATCCCAACCCTTCGCCAAGCTGGCAAGTGGGACTAACGAGAACTGAAACGCAATTGCAGCTGGAGCACAACCCAAGAGCTTGTAGTTTCCTGCAGTTAAAATAAGTTCTCCCGTACTAAGAGGAAGACAAGGGTGTATAGCAAGCATTTCTCTCCCCTGCACAGCAGAGTTCACGCGCACTGAGCATGGAAGCAGGTCACTTGGCTGCCTGCAGCAAACAGGGATGTCTTTGTGAAGGGAAAGAAATAAACCTTTACTCCCCCCCCCCTTACAGCCATCAGAACGCCACAGATTGCTGCTACCTATAAGTCCAGACAGCGGGCTAGCATTCTGTGGGTCCACTTGCAAGGCAAGCTTGGGCTGTATTTGACTGTCTGTGGGGCTTGAGAGAAAGACTGCCCTTTTCATGAAATCTTGTTCAGGATCAAATAGGTAAGGAAACGTTTCTAGTTATTGGCTGGGCTTTGACCTCTTGCAACCTGCCACCTTTCTACAGTGAGTGATCTGCTGACAGCCAGGCATGTATGTCCGCATTTATCTGACATGCTAGAATGCAACGTACATCCCACTGGCCAGCTGTTAATAATTTCCCAGGTCCACTGACCCATAGCAGGCTGGTTGCTCTTTTCCTTCACCTCTGCTTAAGGGGTTTTCACGATCTTCACTATTCAGACTAGAGAAATGCTTCCTCCAGGATCCGTTTCTCTGATTCAGAAGAGAAAGGGAGGAAAACACAGGTTCATGTCTGTGATTCAGCACAGAAAGGGCTTTATGATCACTGCCTGGGTGGTAGCTTAGCTGAAAGATGGAGGCATAGTCAAGACAATCAGCCAGATAACCCCAGAAGGAATTTGAACCTGATCTTTTAAGTCTTGCACCAGGCTGGGCTGGTCCTCGGACTGGAAACCCACTTTAGGAAGACCAAAAAGATGGAACAAAGGAAAAGAGATCAGGATAAGTCTCAGGACAGACATACAAATTCCCATTCTAGCAGCACATCTAGAAACTTAGAACACCTTACCAGAGGGGTAACTGCTCCAAAGCAAAGCCAGCCATATCCTGGGAAAGAGGTTATAATTTCAAGAGATCTCTTAGCAGACAGTCATCTCCTGCTGTCCCTATCCCACCCATGAGAAAACGGAACCAAAGGAAGGAGGAATTTGATAATTGAGGCCTGTGCCCCAATTTACAATTTTCCTTAAAGGCCCCTCATCACTATCCAATCTTCAGGCATTGCTCCCAGAAGAGGGATACCTCACATGCTGCCAGAAATGCTACAGCATCAGAAACTCCCCCACCCTCATCAACACAGTCCCTCTGGAGTTTATGATAAACACCCCCAAGTTGGGCTTGCTGCCTTCTTCCACCCCTAAGGTGTTTGAAGGCCTTGAGAAAGTTCAAATGGCTTTAAGAGGAAGAATTCACCACCTGCAACTCCTCACATTACAGTGCAGCTGTGCTGGAGCAAATTTTATCTTCTACAGTCCTTGCTGCAAAGTGCTGGAGCTCCATTTTGTGGGCCTAAAATCACCAATCCCAAATCCACATCCTGTTCATTTCAGGGCTGTGTTCAGCCTTCCCAATCCCTTCTCGGAGGTGCCTATTCCAGTATGCACACCCTGCACGAGAGGCCAAGGAAAGAGCCTTCCAGCAGGCAGGCTAGAGAGATAAAGGCTCACCCAAAGCTACTACCCTATCACTTTCATGACTTTAATTCTTTCTGCCTCTCGGGGGCAAGATGGGTCCCAGATAAAATCCAGGAAAGCTGCAGTAAGAAGGCAGGGGCATCTCCGCGTACAGAACCACGGCTCGCCTTTTCCTCTTCAGGCAAGCCACACGGTACACCAGTGGGTTGGCCTGGCCACTCTTGGTAGCCAAAAAGCTCAAAGCCCCTACCCAGTGCACTCCTGCTCATGAGAAGAGCGTCTTGTGCCTCTTGCATTTGGGCTTATAGAAACGTTCATCCCCTCACTGCTTCGCCTCCAAAAAGAATTCCTCACCTGTCCCCTTTCCAGGTAAGGCCTGCAGGCACAAGGAAGTCCAGGTGACCAAAGCAAGAGTGCCCCTGACGGTGGTAAAAGTACCCACTGCCCCACTAGGACCTGTTTACAAGAACTCACAACCACTTCTGCAGGGAGCCCATTCACCCCCCTGGAAAGAAAAGGCACAGTGTGCCTCAAGTCCCCCCAAAAATTCAAGAGTGTGTCTGCCCATAGCAAGAGCACTACCCCCCATGGCAATACCACCTGCCCATCTGGCCCACCCACAGCTCTCAAACGCAAGGCAACCCAAGTTTCTCTCAGAAGACCAAGTGTGCCCCTGCACATAGTAAGAGTGCATCCCGGGCTTGCAAACCCTTGGCCGCTCTCGGGAACAAGCCCACCCGACCAAGCGCGCCCCTGCCAGCATCCAGAGCGCCGGCACTCACGGCGCCTCCTGCCCGGCCGCGTCGCCGTCGTCGGGCACCAGGAAGCCGAACTTGTCGACGCGCCGCTCCCCGTCACTGCTGAGGCTGCCGCCGCCCAGCGAGCTCCGGGAGTCCATCTCGCCCGGCGCCGCCGGCGCCTCCTCGTCGTCGTCCTCGGCCAGCGGCGCGCGGGGCGCCGAGCCCATCCCGTTGGCGTGGGCGGCGCCGGCAGCGCTCGCTTCCCCGTCGCCGCCCGCGCCGCGGCTCTTCGCCATCGGCGGCCCCCTCAGCGGCGGCCCCAAAGAGGAAGGCGCGCCGCCATCGCCCTCGGCGCCCGCGGAGAGTCGCCTCAGGAGCCGCTCCGGCCGGGCCGCGTCTGCCCCGGCCGCGCCCGCCGCGCCCATTGGCTGAGCCACCCCCGCGGCCCGCCCCTGCGCCGCGGCCATTGGTCCTCGCCCGCGCGAGGGGCGCGGGCCGTCTGCACTCTCGCCAATGGGCAGCCCCGCGACTCCGGAGCGCCGGTGCGCTTGAGAGAGAGTTGGGGAGAGCGGGGGGAGGAGGGCGGCGGCGGCAGCAGCACCGCCGTTGGCCGCGCGAGCCGCCAATCCAGCACCTCGGGGCCCGCCTCCGCTTCACCTGCCCGCTCGCCTGACCAATCGCGCGCTTTTCCCTCGCCCCCTCCAACAAACTCCACTTCGGGGGATCCTCAGTTTAATTTCAGTTCCTCCCCAGCGTGACACACTTTGCGGTGGAAACTCGCGTTTTGCAACGGAGGGAGGGGAAGGCGATTTTCCAGTGCTGCCACTCGACGCGTGTACGACAGCAGCAATCAGATGGGGTTTCTTTTCCCCAGTCTGAACATGCCCGGGACTGCTGCGAGCTGTAGGGCCTTTTTCGGTCGAAACGTGCTCAGGATCGCTACGTGGACTGCTGATATTAAGGTCTCCGACTGGAAGAAAGCTGTGGCATTCCTCTCCACCTTTAAGAGCGATGTAAATTATCCTGCTGCATTTCTCTGTTCGATGAGGCTTAACGTAGCATCTGAACGTCCTCCCAGGCAGTAGCTTATAAGCCGCCCTGGGATGGCTGCGAAACCCCTCCGGGGAGCCACGCCTTGGGGCTTTACTAACTCCTGCCCCCTAAAGCGGGTGGGTGAGAGTGTGAGGTCAGGAGTGGCTGGAAACCACGCTGGGGCTGAAAGGCTGCGGGGCCAAAAGGGCCCGGGTGCTCCGGCCAATGACAGCTGGCCGTCATCAGTTTCCCCTGCGCTCCTCCCGGTGCCCGGACAACGGCATTCCTCATGAGCAAATGCGACGCTTCTCCACCACTGGCAGGAGCGCGGGGGGAGCTGCTGGGCCCTGCCATCTGCTGCCGGCTCACCCACTTTGCCCAAGTTTGGTGCCCCTTGTCTGTGGAAGATGCCCAACTCGCTCCCTGCTTTCCAGCTAAATCCAGAGTAGCTGCTTGTTTTAAATTAGCAATCCATGTGAGGACGCAAACAGAGAGACCCGATCCATGCAAGACAGAGGGTCGCCTGGTTGGTTGAAAGGCAGAGCAGGGGTTTGAGCTGTGGGTTCTGTTTCCCCACGAGACTCGACTTTGCCCTTGGGTATCTTCCTGGAGTCGGCCCTGAACCTGGATGACAGGCTCCGCGGGTAGAGAAATCTGATCTGGCCACAGTTGCACAGAGTTACTCCCACGTCTCCTTTGGACTTCCTTGTGTGCTGCCTAGGGCCAAGTTTTCCAAAACTTCAGCTGACCCAGAAAACTGTAGCCGGACTGTTTGCCCGGGGCAAAAAGGCTGTGATTCCCCTGTTACAACGCGTTCAACAGGCCTGCTTCCGGATGTTGCCTGCATGGCTTGGGACCAGGCAACTCGAAGGACTGCTTTCTCCCATGCAGGTCTGCCTTGCTCTTAAGATCTTTGGAAGCAGGCTGTTGCTCAGCCCTGCCGCTTCGCAGCCCATCCGGGAGAATCGGAAGGAGGCCTTCCTGGTGGCCGCGCCCCAGTTCTGAGATTCCGTTCCAAGGTTGGCTCCGTCTTTACTGTCCTGCCAGTGTTTCGTTCAGGCACGAATCTGACATGTAAACTAGTCTGTCACCAAAGGTGGTAACACTTTGTAACCCACCCTGAGAGCCGATTTGGCTGAAGGGGTGGGATAGAAATCCAATAAATAAATAAATAGTTGAATCCTATTTATTTCTTTTATTGTTGTGATTTTAACCCGGTTTTATGCTTGGTTAAGATTTGCCATTTAGTCTGCATTTTATTATTTTTAGCTGCCCTGAGTGCTCTGTTTGGTAGAAAAGGCAGGATAGAAATTAAGGAACTAAATGACTTTACCAACTGTATAAACAGAAATTCAATGAGAGAAGTTTTCCCGATCCTTGTTGGGGGAAAGAGGTCAGTCAAGTTTTAAAAATTAATATTGGAAGCTGCTGCCCCCTTCTGGCCAGATGTTGCCCTGACAACCAGACAGCTTCAAAATATTTTATTATCCAATTTCCTAAACAATGGGAACTTTACTGACAGAGCAGCATATACCCAGGTTTGATTTTTTTTTTCTGAATGAAGAGAGGGAGGGCAAATATCATAAAACTTCAACAGATACTCAAATCTAACCTCCAGAGTTAGGCAAAATGCTTTCAGCTTACCAAAACTCATTCCCAGCCTCTTTCTCCATATCTAGTGTTTTAGATGCTTTTCTCATATCACTCTTCTACCTCCTTCACTAAATTCTTTTGTCATCCACTCAGAACCCTCCTGTGTTTTCCATTTATCTCTTCCTTTTTCCTGTTTGACACAACAAATGCATGAGTTATAACAAGCACAGACCTGTGGGGAACCAAAGGTGGCTTAAATAGTGCTTACATTTACCTTCACAACAACCCTGTGAGGTAGGTTACACTGAGGGTGAGTGACTGTCCCAAAGTAAACCAGTGAGTTTCATGGCCAAGTGGGAACTAGAACTCAAATTGCCCAGGTCCTCCAGTATAATGCTCTAACTGCTGCTCCTCACTTCCTTTCAGGGTTATTTATTATTTATTATTTATTTTATTTTTATTTATTTATTTATTTATTTAGAAATTTATAGGCTGCCCCGTGCCACAAGCCTCGGGGCGGCTCACAAGCATTTTATTACAAGCATTTATATCCCGTCCTTCTGACAAGCGCTCAGGACGGCTTATACAATATAAGATAGGTGTGATATGCCATCTCCTTAGTCTTCTGAAGGATGTGTAGTGATTGTCTCCTCAGCATATACACACCGTTTTCCCATGAGGTCTAGTTGACCAGAAAATATTCAAGCCTGGATGTGTTTGACTCCCACAGGCTGCTCAACTGGCCCTTCAGGACAGGAAGCCAGCTCCTTGGCACGGGTGGGTTAACAGGAGGTCCAACCCAGGCAGCCTTCATCAGAAGGCCTCTCTGCATATCGCTGAGACAACGGTTCTCCGTGAGCGCACTCTGGACAGAATCTGCCACAGCAATCTGTCCAAGCTCTTTCATGTACTTCAGTATTGGAAAGCCACAATATTGGCAGCTTTGGTGCTGCTGGCAGAAGCTTGGCTTCTCCTCCTGTAACTCTGTACTTGTTGTTTTGGCCGCCTAATACAGCGCTGGAAAAGTGGGTAGGGCGCTTGAAGGCACAGCGCCCCTATGGCCTGTGGGTCAGTCCTATACCCCAGTGTATGGGATTGCAGCCCAGATACAATGCATAGTTTTGTCCTTGAAGTGCCAGTCACACATGCAACTCATTGGGCCAAGCTGCAGCCGTCTCTCATGGTGACCATGCATGTGTGAACCAGCTCTCTGTGTTGTGTGTTAATAGATTCTAGGAAAAGAGGTGTCAGAGTTCAGGGCTGCTGGGAAGCTCCAACCTCTGCCCTGCCACCCCTTTCCTCCAAATTCACTGACATACATGGTCTCTCTGCTATTATTCAAAGGGGAAAAGCACTCTACACCTGCTCAGGGGTACTTTGTTCCTATTTCATGTATTTCAGGACTGGGCATGCACAAGATCCCGTGGCTGATTCTGGGCATTTCTAGATCAGCTGGGAAAGTGATGGGTGCTGTGGACTTTATTGTGTTAGACAGACCAAACTCCTGACTCAGTTTAAGATAATTCCCAGATCTGAGCCCTGACATTGAAAAGAACTACTGGGGTTCCCACTAAGCTCCTGGTTTTGTCTCTTCGGAAAAGCGTGCGAAGCAAGTAGAGAAGTTGGCAGGAAGGCAGCCTTCCCCAGCCTGCTGCCCTCTGATTGTTTGGACTACAACTCACATCAGCCCTGGCCAGGAGCCATGCTGCCCGGCTGGGGCCAAGGGCAGCTGTGGTCCAGCACCTCAGGCCGGCAGGCCGGCAAAAGGCACTGTGGGAAGGGGGGTCTTGTGACATTTCCTGGTCCCGCATCACCCGCCTGAACCTGCTCAACAGAGAGAAAATATGCAGGTTCCACACGTTCGGGGCTGGGGTCAAGGACAGGCAAGGCTGGGCACCCACAAGAGGGGTCCGTGGCCCCACCAGGGCACCTGGCCAAGCTCCCCCCCCCCCCGGCTGCTCCTCCTCTTCCCCGTCACAGCCTGCTTGTTCACCTGCGTCTTGCTCCGGCCCAGGCAGCCACGAGGCAGAAAAGGAGGGACCAGGGCTGCCACCGCCTGCTCGCTCCCCGGCTCTTGGGAGGAAACAGCGAGAAAGCGGACGAGGGGTTGTAGCCATGTGAGGAGGTGAGCGAAGGGCCCACTGTAGGTTCCTTGCCCAGGGCCCTCAGGAAGCTGGGGCTGGCACTGAACTCAGTACATCAGGAAAGGACGACCTCAGGCCCATGGGCCTAATTGGCCCACCCAGGAAACAGCCCGTTCAGTCCTCAGGACAGGATTTGACGGACGAATGTCTGCTGTGACTGGAGAGAACAGTGGGACGTGCAGGTGAGCGGGGATACACCTGTGTGGCACTTTCTCAGTCAGGGATGGGGACATGCGGGCAAAGCCATCTGCACAAGCTGGTGCCATTGCCGCCGGCTCAGCCCTAGACATTTGGACCGCCAGGAAGCTACTCTGCAGCACACAAGGATCCACCGAACAGGTGATTCACTGCATTGCTCAACCATTCAATAACCAAAGTTCTCTGGACGGTGTACAGAAACATCCAAAACACACGGCACAAATGGTAAAACAAAGCCAACAACTGAAAAACCAGCAGCAGATCAGACATATCAGTGATATCGAAGCACTAAAGCAGTGCTTTGCGTGCCTAGGAGGTCAAAAAGGCCTTCCCCTGGTGCCGGAAAGTCCCAAAAGTTGCTTCTGGCTCTCCCTGCCCTGCATGCCCTGCCCTATGGCAGGAGGCACATGGTAAAGGAAAGCGGTTGCCAAGCCCAGCAGGGGCTCTTCTCTTCCGCTCTCCTGAGAGCAGTTGAGTGGAGGGGGCCTCTTCCACAGGGACCACACGCCCTGGGAATAAATTGTCATCAGAGGCATGCCTGGCCCAAACACTGCAGCCTTTTGAGGCCTTGAAAATGTGTTCTTTGACTTTAGCCTCCCCTTAATGCATCCACTGCCATCACTGTTGCTATTTTGTTTTAAAGACTGCATTGGCTTTTATTACACATTTTATTAGTGTATGTTGCCTTGAGAAGGCACCTGTCTGGAAAGGTGACCAAGAAATGAGGAGGAGGAGGAGGCAGAAGAGCAGGAAGATAACCAAACCTGTGTTCTGCACATGACAGGACAACTTGCAATCTGTTCCCTCTTTACTCTGAAGACGGCACTTCCGCTTAACAGCCAGAGGAGGGTGACAAAGATGGTGAGTGGTCCAGAGAGCGAGTCCTAACAGGAACAACTTGAGGGGATGCTGCAGACCAGGGGTCCTCAAACTTTCTGAATAGGGGGCCAGTTGAAAGGTGCCAGGGATGGGCGCAGGCGGCCAAGGCAGTGCGGGCAGGGGGCGTAGGCGGGGCTGGGGGGCGCATGCATGCGTGCGCGCACAGAAAGTCAGGGACATGCATGCACAGAGATCATTTTCTCCCGAGTTCAAAACGATCTCCTTGCGAACAAGCCAGCACCTCGCCATGCATGCGTGTGCATGAGCACAGGTGTGGTGAGCTATGGCGGGCTGGATAAATGGGCATGGTGGGCCGGATCCAGCCCATGGGACGTAGTTGGAGGACCCGTGCTGTGGACATAACCTAGATTCATAGGTTCATAGAAAAATAGGGTCAGAAGGGGCCAAGACAACCACCAGGACCAGCCCTTTGCTGGTGTAGGAAGCCAAGCACACCATTCCGGTGACTGTCCAGTTTGAACGCCTCTAGTGCGGGAGAGCCCACGACTGTCGCACTGCTCTGACAGTGAGGCCGTTTTCCCAGGTGTCTAGCCTGAATCTGGTGTGCTGTAGTTTAAGTTCCTCGTTCCATGTCCTAACCTCGGGGATGAGTGAAAAGAGCCCTGTCCTTCCTCTTTGTGACAGCCTTCCAGGTGCTTGTTGAGTGTTATCATAGCCCCTCATAGTCTTCTCTTCTCAAGGTTGAACATGTCCAGCTTCTCAGTCTCTCATCATCGGGCTTAGTTTCCAGACCATGGATCATCTTTGTTGCCATCCTCTGAACACTTTCTAGGTTTCTGCATCTTTTTAAAACCTTGGTGCCCAGAACTGGACACAGGTGAGGTCTGGCTAGTGCAGAGTAAAGGGGAACTCGTAACAGGATGATTCAGAGGTTCTTAGATGTATTGATTTCATTGATTGGGTTGCTCCCCAACCTTTCTACATAAAAAGGAAAAATAGCACTAAGGATGAATTACAATCCAGACTAAAACTTGATTAAAACAACCATAAAACCAGTGTGCTAAAGCACAATTAAATCATGACATTGCTAGAATAAAAGCAGGAAAAGATAGTTGTCTTCAAATGTTGGAGGGGAGATCACCTGGTGTCAGGAGTGGTTCTGGGTACAGAAAAGATATGGGACTCTGGTCCACAAGGGGGAAAAGGGTGCCAAGCTGCATGTGTTAATTTATATATGCTCTAAAGTCTGTGTGTGTGTGTAGGATATCCTAGTTGTAAAAAAGGATTGCAGGCAGGAGAAAGGAGGAGATTTGATTTCAAAAAAACCCTCATACAGAAAGTTTTGGGGCTGCGGGGGAAGCAGGGGATGAAGCCCATGTGGGCAAAAAGCCAGGTAATCTGGCAGAGGGGGGTTGTCAGATGCAACAGATGGTTCATCAGGACTCCTGACCCTTTATTTCAGCAAGTGCCTCTGGACAGGATAGTGAAGTTGGTGGGTTCCTAGAGATTTCCAGCTCCAGTGCTAAGAGAGCAGCCTCTAGTGCCACTGCTTCATAGAAGGAAGTAGCAAAAAGGAGCGCTTTCCTACAACTTAGATCGGTCCATCAGCTGCGTCCTTACCTGGATGAGCACCCCCTAGCAGCAGTGGTGCACGCTCTGGTAACTTCCCGCTTGGATTACTGCAACGTGCTCTATGTGGGGCTGCCCTTGAAAATGGTCCGGATACTCTAGCTGGTACAGAACAGAGCTGCCAGGCTGCTGACGGGGACTGGCCATTACTCTCAACATAATGCCGGTCCTCTATCAGCTCCACTGGCTCCCAGCTGAAGTCCAGGCCCAATTAAAGGTGCTGGTTTTGACCTGTAAAGCCCTGAATGGCTTGGGACCAGGATACCAGAAGGAGTGCCTCTTCCCGTACATGCCCTCATGTGCCTTAAGATCTGCGGGAGAGGCTCTGCCCCAGGAGCCCTCTTTAAAGGAGATAAAAAGAACAACTACCTGGAGCAGGGCCTTCTTTGTGGTGGCACCCAGGTTATGGAATGTGCTCCCTGGAGACGTGTGCCTGGCGCTGATTCTATATTCTTTTTGGCGCCAGGTTAAAACCTTTTTATTTAATGGCTATTTTAAAAAGTAATTTTATCATTAACAGTCGCTTTTTTGTTTTGTTTTTATATTTTTTTACTGTATTTGTTACTGTTTTATTGTTTTAATTCTACATTGTAAGCTGTCTCAAGATGCCGAGGCATGAGGGGACGACATATAAAAGTTTTAAATAAAAAGATAAAATAATGAAAAATTTCCTATTGCTATTTCCTGCTTGCTAAGAATGGGAAATTTCCTCTTCCTTGTAGCAAGTTTCCTTTCGCCCAACCCAACCTTGTTGTAAACCTCCCAGAGAGCTTCAAGGGGCTGGGGTGGGGGAGCAAGTAAATGAATAAATGCCTGTTCAAATAACGGGGCGGGGGGGCCGTCAGGGGAGTAAGTCTTAGGGAGAACTTCTTGGTCTTAGCGACTTTTGGAGGGCGGAGCGGACTGCCTAGGAAAGTCGTTGACGTTTGGACACGAGAACCCTCTCCTGGGAAGGCCGTGAAAGGCAGCGAGCTCCCCCCGCCTCGGACTTCGCCTCCCCACATTCCTGACCCACAGCCGGGCTGGCAGCCTGGCGAGGGGCGGGGCGGGGCGGGGCGGGGCGGGGCGGCGCGCCTGGCAAGGAGCTGTCCCTGGTGCTGCTCCGACGTGCGCGTCCCGCGCGCCTCCGCGCCTGGCCCGGCGGGGTCCCAGCCGGCCGCCCCTTTCCGCCGCGCGGCGCCCGCCAGAGCCGGCGGGGCCGAGGAGCGCTGTGCGTCCCGAGAGCGGGCGCCTCTCCCCGCTCAGCGGCTCGCCCGCGCCAGCCCGCCCCGCCCCGCCCCGCCGCGCCCCGGACCGACCTGCCGCCGCCGCCGCCGCCGCCGCCTCCCGGGCGCGGGCAGCCGGTGCGGGCGCGTGCTCGGCGCGGCAGCAGCGCCTCGTCCGCCTGGGGCGCGCCCGGCCGCGGGGGGAGCGAAACCCGAGCGGGCGCCCGGGCGCGGGGCTGGGCCGCCGCCTGCCGCGCCGGGGCCGGGAGCAGGGCAGAGGCGATGCGGCCGGGCTGAGCGGGGCCAGGCAGCCTCTTCCACCCGCGGCCGGCGAGCCCGTCGAAGCTCCCCGCGGCTCATGGAGGGCCACTCGCCGCCGCCGCCGCCGCCGCCGCCCGCCTACTCGGACCTCAAGCCCGGCTCGGCCAAGGACGAGCTGCAGCCGGACGGCGACGAGGAGGCCCCCGGCGCCGAGGAGGACGAGAGCTTCGCCCGCGCGCCCAAGAGCTACCTGTGGGTCAGCATCTTCGCCTGCTTCTGCCCCGCGTACCCCGTCAACATCGTGGCCTTCGTCTTCTCGGTGATGGTGAGCCGGGCGGGAGCGCGGGGCGGCGGGAGCCGGTTCCAGCCCGGCCTCCCTCGCAGGGCCGTTGTGCGGACGCACGGGAGGAGGCAGATTCACTCCGCCGTGTCAGACGCTCGGCTTCCGTGCAGGGGAAAGCGGGGTGGGAACATTAGACATAGTTAAATGAACCAAGTCCGGCATTAAAAGAGCGAGATTAGAGTGCCGGATTGGAGTCGGAAGGCTCTGGCTCGAGCCCCCGTCTCGGCCGTGAGCTCGTTGGCTCTGGGACAGTCACCCTCGCTCAGCCGAACCTACCTTGCAGGGCTGTAGTGAAGATAAAATGAAAAGGACGCAACAGGGCTCGTGCTGTGGGGATAAGATTGAGAGGAGGAGGAGGAGGAGGAGAATTAAGTAAGCTTTTTGGAGTTCCTTGTAAGATAAAAGCAGTATTAATCTAATGAATAAATAAAGAAGCTGCGGGGTTCCTGGCAAGAGGAAAACGCTTGGAGCATAGATGTAATTAACAAATAATGGTGACGTGCCCTGTTGGCTGCGTTCACTTGCAGCCACCCCAGACTCTCCTCCGCCTGTATGCAGGACGGTGCTGGAAAAGGTTCAGGGGCCCCACAGCCCCCGAATGGCCATCACAGGGCAGCGGGGGACCAGGGCATCGGACACAAGCTCCCGTCTTGTTCCCATGGTCAGGAGGGGGCCATGGTTCTGTGAATCTTACCTGCAATGCTACACCTGTTCAGAGTTCGTTTGTCTGACTGATGGTTTTAAATCAGGGTTGAGCGTGGATTGTCATCAGAATGTGGGTTGTCAGACTGTCTGAACCCGGCTGCGCTAATTAGCCAGGGCTTGTGAACCACAAACAACTCATGAAGAAGAACCTTCTTCTCAGGTTGTGAACTGTAGCGGGATCACCTGTGATTTGCAGCGGCAGCTTGAAAAATGGTGTGGTGGTTAGAGAAGAGTGTTAGCTGCACGATGAACTAGAACACACTGCTGTGTCCACAGCTCGTAAGACGTTCCATCCAGGGAATAACGCTACCCAGCCGCTGCTTTGTTCCCCAGGGCGGCTCTTTTTCTGGAAAGGAACAAAAAGCACACAGCTCCCACTCCTTGCACTGCTCCTTTTGGAAGACAAATTCGTTCAAATTTTCCCCACTACCTGCTGATCCTTCTATCCTGATCCACTGTGCACTTGCTCAAAAGGAAATCAGATGGAGCTTGTGTCTGAGCTAGCTTGGCTAGTTTATCAGGCAAGCAAGGAAGGGCATTGGATGCTCTCTGGAAAACATGGCTAGGATTGCAGCCACGCTGTCCCACGACGTGGTACGCTGGGTTGACTCAGGCATAAGCCACAAAGGCTGTTCTGGTAGCTCAAGGACCACACATTCACCTGATGAATGAAGTGCTAAACTCAAACTGAGTGATACATTAATAAACAGCACTTGCTAAATCGCTCTTGCTGCCTTCCCACCCTGGTCCTCTCCGCATGAATTAAGATTCCAAGCCCCATTGTCCCCAGCTAGCATGGCCACTGCTGCACCAGGCTGGGGAAGGCTTGCGGGGTCAGATGGCAGACTTGTCTGAATGTGGTCGCGTGGATTCTCTGGTCTGAGCACACGCCTTTAATCTCACTGTCTCATCACCGCGCAGGTTCTGTGTCTCTGGTTCCTTGGCATGTTCCCCACTAGCGTGAAATAGCCAATACTATTTGGGTTTCCCCCCCTAGAATGCCAAAGTCTATCAATCAATCAAGAACAGGTATGAAATAGTGGTCCAAGGAGAACAGAATTAGCTGCAAAATTTAGCGCCATTAGTGCCATACAGAGCTACCATAATCAGGGATTCTGATGCATCATTCTAAGAACGGCTTGTACAGGTGAGCTGGTCAAAGACAACCAATTAGTACTCCCATTTTACAGATGAGGAATACTGAGGCTGAGAGATCATGCTTAAGCACATACTCAGCTGTGGGAGAACAGGCTGGTCTTTCAAATCCCTTTGTTCTTGTTAAAGTTGGAAGCTGCTGGAGATCTACTACAGATCACCCAGAGATCCACTGATAAATCCAGTTCTACTTTCTTCTCATCATGTTGTGCACTACAGATAAGAAAGGAATGCTAAAACAGTATTGAGACTATGAAAGACCAGCCCAAGAAGTTATGGGGACCTGGGGCTGAAAATGTAGCTAAGGAGTAGCTAAGGAGTAGCTAAGTACTCCTGAGCTACTCCCAGGAGTAGCTAAGTTGCCCACATACGTGCCAAAATTTTTGCCTGCTGAAGTCTTGGTTACATAAGGACAGGGTGAATTGAATAGCTTTAATCAAAGCAATCATTTTGTTTTGTTTCTATTCTGGTTTTATTCTGTTTAAAACTGTTAAGAGTGCAATCCTACACACAGAAAAACGTCCTACAGCTCCCAGCTATAAAAAAGGAAGGACCTTTTTCCCTCTAAAAATACATAGGATTGCCCCTTAAGTACCATTGCGAAGCTGTTCTGCCTTACTCCCCTAGAAACTTTTTACCATCTTCTTGCAATCCATTCAGCAACATGTTTTGGATGGGTGTTATTTTATAGATTTTTCTGAGTTTAGAGAGCCCCATGCATAAGGCTCAGATTTGGGCATAACCTAAGGGCTAGAAGAGTGACTTAGTCAAGTGATGTCACATTTTTTAAAAAATCTGCAATAATTTAGTCTACATTCCCAACCTTAGATGTAATTTATACTCATCATTCTATGCATAAAAATGAACACATGGTGGGTGGGAGAATTCCACCTGTTAACATGCTCTATTTGGTAACTGAAGTATTTAAATATAACATTTATTTCTTTATCCCTGGTTGTCCAAAAAGGTGGTTTGAAATAACAGTAAGGAACTGTACATATTCTATGGAGTCTGGAGAATGAAATTATTCTAAATTTAATTATCTGAGATAGTTTATTGTTGTTTAATTACTTATTTGAGATAGTGTGGAAAATCAGGGATGGGCTGGTAAGTCAATCGCCAAATATTTTGCGTCCCACCTCCCAGAATTTTTGACCGTTGACCTTACTGGCAGGGGCCACCATTGTGATAGCAATCTGAAAGCCATGGGATGGATTGAAGGATCTTTTAGCAGAAGGAGAGAAGCTGACTTATCAACCCAGTTTCCATGTCTACCACAGCACCGCATGGCTTGTTTATTCAAGCCACAGTGACTTGTGGCATGTGCAGATGCCGGTTTTGAATATTCAGCCCCAGTGGAGGGCTGTCATGGTTAGTCATCTCAGTGAGCCAGGCAAACCCTTGGTCTGTGCTTGGGTTATTTGAGGGTTGTTTAACCCACAAACAACCCATACTATCTGTGTTTGAATAGTATACTGGAAGTTGTAGGATTTTTTTCTGCCCAAGTACACAAAGGGATGCAACCTTAAAGGGCAGGTAACCCATGTGGAACTGCTGCAAAAATCACACCTATCTACTGTATAAGTTGAGTTGCCTGCCTGCTCCAGTGGCACCAGGAAATATGCAACGTCCAAGAAAAAAAATCTAAGTTCATCTGTTTCAGTTCACGCCCTCAGGGATACTGCTGAAATACTGAGTCAGGTATAGTAGAGCGACTTTTGCAAGGTAGCCAGAAGTCCCTACCTTGGTGCCAGATCTGTTCAATTACGCTTCAAAACTGGGCTGGCTGGGGGATGATGGGAGTTATAATTTCACCTTTGACAAGGTTGGGGAAGGCTACTAGGCAAGTTTATGAGCGCCAGAGTGGTGTCATGGTTAAGACTGCTGGACTGGGACTTGGGAGATCCGGGTTCAAGTTCCCTCACTGGGACAGTCACTTTGGGACAGTCACAGATGCTCAGCCCAACCTACCTCACAGGGCTGTTGTTGTGAGGATAAGATTGAGAGGAGGAGGAGAATTATGTAAGCTGCCTTGAGCTCCTTGGAAGGAAAAAGGCAGCATATAAATATTATAAATAAATGAATATAAATAGAATCTCATTGTGTCCAGGGTGCTTACTCTCCGTTAATGTTATTTAAGATTGTGGCCTTAATCGCTGGCTGCAACTTTCTCCAAACTCTCTGAGTATCTGGTTACAGACAATGCTCAGCAGCAGAACCCCCTCTGAAATAGTCCTCTTAATCTACTCGGGGTCATGCAGTACCTAAATGATCCTAAAAGATTTATCCTGGCAGAAGCCTTCACAGGCTGGAGCCCAGCTTTTGGAATGCTTAGAGGGTTGACTACAGTTTGCAGAAATACACAAGCAGACACAGAAAGAGCAAAGCGTCAACAGCGCTTCTCCCGGTCTTTGTGGCAGTCTCCATAGCCCGCACTCCCAAGGACCTCGAGAAGACCTGGGATGTGATTCTGACTCCCATGAGGAGCAGCTGGGGCTGCCAGGTTGTACAAGAAATTTCCTCAAAAGGAGGGTGTGCTTAAGACTGCTAATCTGAGCAGAACGACTCGAACCAGGGCCCAGTGATTTCATACAGACCTTCTGCAGGGCCTGCTTTCTTTGCAGAAGCGAGCTGTTCCCGCTGCTAACACAGCTCCCCTCTTTTATAGCCCACTGCTTGTAACCCGACCCTGAACTAAGCCTGAAGAAAGAGGGCAGGCCTGATTCCCTTTGCACAACAAAATTTGGCTCCTTAGCACGAGGACTCTGGGATCGTGACAGAGTTGGTTTGGCACAAGGAGTGCCCAGATGCAGCCCCTGGGTGCTCTGCCATAGCAAAGCAGTTCTCGCAGGTTCGCCTCCAACCAGGAGCAGGTCTTTGGTATCCGGGAGGGGCTGACATGCCTGTTCAGAGCCACGCCACTGCAAAAGGCTTCGCCTGCCGGCAGGTGCTGAGCAAATGCATCACTCCCTCAGCCGACGTGGCCACTGGAGCTAAGCTCCGAGGGCGCAAGGAGCCCCGGAAAGCAGGTGGCAGCTTCTCGGTTTTGCAAGGGCTGCCGACACCATCAGCGTCCAGAGAGCTGCAAGGAAAGCGGGTGTGCGGTCCACAAGTGTGTCCAGGATGACAATGCAGTTGCCCCTTTGCTATGCCTGGATTCCCTCGATGTGCCTGGCTTTTCACATCCTTGCGCCATCCGAAGGGTGGGTGTGTGGGAGCGGTTCCCAGGCTTTGGCGTGCTTGATCTCCCATGCAGATTCCTCTGTGGGCATGAAAGTGCCCACATGCAAGAAGCTTGGCGGTAGCTGTTCCCTGGCATTTCTGAGCACAATCAAAAGCACCTTTCCAGCCCGGCATTCAAGGCAAGAGGCAAGAACTGCAGACATTCACATCTTCTGTGAACGGCAAGGGACACCCAACGCATTTTTTCATTGAGTTCCTAGGGAACTTAGTCACTGGCAGTGCAATCCTACGTGCGTCTCCTCAGAAGTAAGGTGCACTGAGTCTGGCAGGAGTGGCATATAGCAAGGGTAGATACGCACCCAAGCACAAATCAACATTAATTTTGTATATTTAACCGGGGTCGTTAAATCACATTCTGTATCCAAAATATACAATGACTCTATTGGGATACAACAGTGAGCACACAGAGTCATTTAAAATCTAGGATCTACAGAGGGGTGAGACCCCTGAAACACAGAACTGAAAATGATACATGGAGGGGAAAAACCAGAATGGGACCACATGCACTTTAGCAGTGTGTCCCTAGTGAGACTATGACATTATTATTATATCGCATTTGCCTCCCACATTTTCCCTTTCTGAGGAAACAAGGCAGCTTACGTGGTCCTCCACTTTGCATTCACAACAACCCTGTGAGGTAGGCTAGGCTAAGAGTGGGAGACTGGCCCAAAGTGCCCCAGTGCGCTTCCTGGCGGAGTGGGCACTAGAACCGAGCTCTCTTGGTTCCCCAGTCCAACACTCCCACCCCTGTGCCCCACCACTCTGGCTCCCATTTATATCCCGCCCTTGATCCAAGTTTCATGCTCCCAACAATCCTGGATGGGGTGGGATGGGCCGCACTGCAAGGACCGGCTTGGCTCATGGCTTCCGCCCCGTAATAAGCCCTGTTATCTGGGTGAACACATCCAGGGAAAGCAAGCGAGTGATTCGCGGTGGCGGCAGCAAGCGGCCACCCCGCCACACATGGGGTGTGATGCCCGGAATGGTGCAGCAGGAATGCCAGTGGCTGAGGGCAGCACCAGGAAGGGGGCTCAGCCCCCTTGCGCAGGGCCCATGAAGCCGGGCAACAGCCCTGCTGTGGGCTGTCCAGGCACGAGCACAGCGTGGCACATGGGCCAGCCTCTGGCCTGTGACAGGCTGCGCTGTGGGAGCCATCCCCAGGGTCCGAATGGGGGGGGGGGCAGGAGGATGGGGGGCTGAACCCTTTGCAGCTCCTTCAAGGAAGTTTCTCATCCGGAGTGAGAGTCAGTCTGTCTGGAAGGGGCAGGGGGGTTATTGGGTGGGCTGGGGATTGGATGTGGCACCTGATCCTCCAGCTTCCAGAGTGAAGCTGCCCAGCTGGAGGGGCTGCATCACGCGAGCCTTCCAATAGCGAGACACCCCCCTCCCGAGGGAGGGACCAGCAGCCTCACTGAACGGGAGGACCCGCAGGGGAGCTTCCAGTTTGGGACCCACTCTGTACATGGGCAGAGGCTTCTCCTTCCAACTTGGATAAGAGGCAATTTGGAGTAAAATGGTTCTGTCCACTGTGGAGTTTCAACAAAAGGGTTGCAGGACTGGAGAAAGGGAACCCGAGGGGAGGAGGGAAAAGACTCACTAGTGACACACAGAAGCAGGTTGCAACGCAACACAGAATAAACCAGTTGCGAGGTCTCCAGTGTTCCCCCTGACTTGCCCCACGCATCATGAGACACCCTGAGGTGGTCAGAAGTCCTACTGAAAGGGGAAGGGCAGGGGCATGTTTGTGGTTGAATCCAACTCTGCATGTGGGCAGAAGCTCTTCCCACTATTCTAGCACAAGGCCATTTGATTTACGCTGCAGTGCCGCCAGCTTCAGTAAGAGCCATGCGTCTAAGGTTTCCTTCTGCATTTGAAAAGAGGGAACAAGGAAGGCCATCCGCGTACAACAGGTGGCTTGCCTGTGGCAGAGCCCTGCCTGGCCTTTCCTCCTTCCAGCTGTACCACCTGGACTGAGAGTCCTTCGGCTCGTAGCCCAACCATCCTCTTCTCACTCTGGTCACCCGCTCTGTGCATTCTTGCACAAGGTGGGCACCTTTGTGGATACAGGAGTACTGAGAGCCCGCATTGTGCAGAGTGGTTAAGAGCATGGGACTGGGAGTCAGGCGATCCGGGTTCTAGCCATCACTCAGCCCTGGAGCTGAGCAACTGGGTGACTTTGGGCCAGACACAGACCTTCAGCCCCACCTACCTCACAGGGTTGTTGTTGTGGGGATAAGAGGGAGAGCGGCAGGAGAAGGATGCAAGCTGTTTTGTAAGAAAAAGGCAGGATATACACCTAATAAACAAATAAACTGGAAATGTTTCCCCTGCAGCATAAGTGGTTGAATTATCTTCTGTAGCACTAGTAATGTGCTCGCTCTCTCTGTTATCGATTACGAAGGTACAAGGGTGTGTGCTTGTGTGTGTGCAGAAATCAAGACGCTGCACATTAGTTCCAAGAGAGTCCATTTAGCAAACCAAATGGACTGTGGGGCATGAGTTCAACTGCCTTTGGAAGCTCCAGGGGACTCCAAGAGGTTTGGGGCCATGCCAGGGAAACGTGAGGCAGGGCCAGTCTGTGAATGGCAAGATGACAGGGCAGAAGCAGAAGGGTTGGCTAAGCAGGTTGGCTTTTCCTCCCCACCCCGCCAGGAAGCAAAAGCTTTTGCAGTGCAAATGTTATTCAAGGATTTAGGAAGTGCCGGAGAGGTTCCTTGAGAGACCGTACGGGCATCTGTCTTTAAGCTGGCATGGCAGGTCCCGTTTTCTTGCCAGGACATTAACAGCCCGAAGTACCCCAATACCAGTGCTTTTCCAGCGGCTCCCTTTGGGTCTGTTCCTCTGCATCCGCTTAAGTCCTCCCTTCGCCACCTCAGTCGACTACGAGGGATGGCCAGAAACCGGTTTGGACTGCACTTTGGCCAAGGAGACACGATCTTGCTGTGGTGTGCCATCCAGTCATCTCCAATTTATGGCGACCCTTTGAATGAGCACCCTCAAAATGTCTTGTCCATGAGAGTCCTGCTCAGCTGGTCCAAATTCAAGTCTGGGTCTTCCCTGATGGAGTCCATCCATCTCACATTTCATCTTCCTTTCTTCTGACGTTTCATAGCATGATGGCCTTCTCCAGGGAGTCTTACCTTCTCATGATGTGCCCAAAGTACGATGGCCGCACTTTCATCGCTTTTGCTTCCAGAGAAAGCACTGGCTTGATTCTGTCTAGAATCCACCTGTTCCTCTTTCTCTGGTTCCAGGGTATTTGCAAAGCTCTCCTCCTGTACCATGCTTTGAATGTGTCCATTCCCCCGCTTGTCAGCTTTCTTCACAGTTCAGCTTTCACAGCCACACATAGTAATTGGGAATACAATTGTGTAGATGATTTTGGCTAAGTCTCCAGTGAGATGCCCCTAGCCTTGACGATCTTTTCTAGTTCCTTTTCAAGACACATTCAAGATGTACGAAATGATGAGTGGTGTAGAGAAAGTGGACAGGCAAACAAGACATCAGAGCGGTAACGAGTCTCTCCCCAACAGTCCTAAAAGCAGCATCAGAAGAACAAACCCATCGCTAGCTCTCCCACACAGACTAAATTATTTTAGCCACCCCGTAAAGACATCTGTGAAACTCAGACTAGGTCCACATAATTGCAGGGTGTTCAATAAGCTATCATGGCTTCTTAACCACCTTGCATATGCTGGGTAACAAGCCATGATGGCTTATTCACATCATGCATGAATTGCTGCATCGTGCCAACCTGGCAAAGGTGGTTTGTTGCCACGGCTAAGAAGCCATCCAGAACACACAGGTTGTGGTTGGGGTCTGGGCAGGCTGTTGAAGCTACTCAGGCTGGTTCTGTGTGAAGGAAGGTGGGCAGAAGAATATACCAGTTAGGTATTTTGCAGGAAGTGCATACACAAAACCTGAGCGGTTTCTGTTCAGGCCCCCAATTCGATTGACACTGTCGGCTTTCATCCTGCAGTTGAGTGAACCACTGCCTGGATATGTCAGAGATCTGTCTCATCCCTCCACCTGCACATTCATTTCCCAGGCTGCCAGTCCTCATTGCCCCACCAACACATAAGAGAGGGGGAATCAGGAGACCTGTGGGAAACTCAAAGTTTGCAGAATTACCAAAAACAAAGCAAAAAACAGAAGCAAGAAAACCCAACCCTCTTGAGCGGGGGGAGCTTCTAAGGGAGCTGTCCCCCTCCCCATACCCTTCATTCCAATGAGGAGCAGGAATGGAATGTTGACTGGATGTACAGGGAAAGAAACAGAAAGCCAGGGCATGGGGAGAGAAAATGTAATGCCGTGGCTGGAACAAGAAACATTTAATGCTGTATTATTTGGTTGCCACTTGCTTTATTCCAAGACCTGCAGCTGCTTCCATTCTGAAGAGCTTGTGACATTTATCAAGTCCATACAATTCAGTTTGGGATCTGACCCCATAGGCTCATCGTAGCCCTATTTTGCCCCTATTTAGTTTGTTGGGACTGTCTTGTTAAAATGTAGTTGCTGCAGCTCACATTGGAGGGTTTTGTTTTCAGATTTCTTCCTCCCCACACCCCTCCCTGCCATGCGCCAGCATGAAAAAATGTGCACACCTATTTCCAGTGTGTAGCCATGTTGGACTGTGGCAGCATAAACCCTGATTGACGTGTGTGTTTGAGAGCTCAAACCATGGTTTGGGTTATAAACTGTGGTTAGCATAACCCCACCTTGGCTTGGTATAATGTTTGAATCAAGCTGCAGAAGGAAGCTTTATAAATAATGGAGATGGAGTCCCATGTTGCAGGTTTGAGGTGTATTTTGTGGGTTAAAATGAAAAAGTTGGAGCGCATTGAGCGTTTTCTGCAACAACATCAAAATCATTGAATTCCCTCGCTGGGGTATTTTGGCAATTGTCCCTCTGTGTGCTTTTACTGCTGTTTTGAAGATTTTATTTCAGAAGTCCTTTTAGAAGGTTCTACTGCATAATGCTGACTCACACTATTAGCAGTGAGGTTTGATTGTTGCTTTATCACCACGGCCATTTTAAGACACTTTTTGTGTGTTCTTGTGTGTGTCTTTTTCTTGAAAAGCAGGGCTTTCCTCTCTACAAAATAAAATGATGCAGCTCTGCTCTGTCTTTAATCCTGAAGAATTTCACTTTTTTGGTTGGAGCTAGAAGGCAGTTTCCACATGAGGAACAGCTCTGCTTGCAGAAGGTCCTTCACCCCAGTTTTGGGGATCCCCCACACTACACTGCACCCCATTCAGTAGGGCCTCTTGATTTCCTTTGTCGGTTCAGACAGCAGCACAGCCCACAGGCAAACACTGAGTGTGGGTGGTCACTGAATCATGGGTGGTTGTGGTAATGTGGGTTGCCGTATCGTCTGAACCTATCCTCACCAACAGACCATGGTTTCTTAACCATAAACAACCCAGCTTTTGTTGGGTTGCAAACTGTAGAGGGTTCTTAGTTCATTGAACATGGTTTGTTATCACCGCTAGGTTCAGACAACAGGATAGCCTGTGTCAGTGACTCATCGTTCGATGGCTGCCCTTGAGTGGCTGAACGCAACCACTGAGTATCCTTTTCAGGGAACTGGGGAGGCTGCCATGGGAAAGCTGCTTCTACCAGGAAAGGTGATCCAGCTTTCAACCCCTGCCTTTTAAGGGAGCTGGACAGAGAACATCAATGCAGTCGATGGTGAAGATCGAGATGGTGGGCGGGCAGGGGTGCCCGGCCTTTTTGAAAGGAAGATTGCCTAACATTTTCCAAAGATTTTTTAATTAAAAATGTTTGAAGGGGACAGGAAGAGAAGAGCTTCAAGTTGGAGGTCCCTGGAAGCACCATGGCCTGGGAGGTGTTCAGACAGCAGTCCTTCCTGTGATAGATGAGGGATATTTTAGGAGTTCAGAGGCGTCATTAATTTTGCACGCAGAGGCCTTTCTATGGGAATACCCACCGCTCCAAGACAGGAGTTGCTTCATTAGAAGTTGTGTATCGGAAGGTAACTTCTCAAGGGTGCCTCTTTAAAAACAGGTCCCTACCAATAAAAAGCTAAGATGAAGCGGCAGGAGTGCTGTTCTCTGAGGTGCTAAAATTAGGACCAGGGTCTTTGGGGATTCAAGGCTCAAAATGTTGTGAGCTGAGATCTCCACTCCAGCAATCAGACTCACCAGAGCTTCTTCCCAAAGGTCTTTATTTTACATGTAAGTCTCTAAGCATACACAAAGTAAAATGTTGAACCCTCTCTGGCCCTCTTCACCCAAAGCTTTGCTTATGAAACATTCTGCACCTGTCCCTGGAGAGAAGAGCACTGGGGGAACTGGGCATGCCTTCGCGCCTCCCTCTGAGATCCCAACTGGGCCGCTCTACAACTGGGAAGACAGACCTTTGGGTCCACCTCCTCAGGAGGGTGGAATTCCCCATCTGATAGACTCCCCATCTCTAAATCCAACCCCACTCGCGACGTGGTTGCTCTTCCTCATTCCCACAGGCAGGTTGACAGGGCCCCTCGGCGAGTCTCTTCCCTAGCAGGCACAAGTGGGCACCCAAGGCCTGGGACCTGGCTGCAGCGAAGTCCTTTCAACCTGTTATCAGCCTGAGCTGCCAGCCCTGCTGGGACTGGCCAACTCCTCTGCACACATCTGAGCTGTCAGTACAGCCAAAATGGCCCCCCTCTCATGCTGCCCCTGAAGTTTGCCACAACGCGCATGCACAACACAAGGCCACAGTGTCTGGTATCTGCTTGTGCTCTAATTAGACCTCCATGGGCCAAGAGCCCTGTGTCTGTATTCCAGCAGAAAGGGCTTATTCAGCTGGATATGGGGTGGAGGAGGAAGGAAATGTTTCAGCAGGTAATTTTTCTGAACCGGCTGCAGAGAGGTAAAACTCACAATGCCTTCCAGGATCAAAATGTTCTGAGGATGAGGGCTAGGGGACCTATTCCATGACAAGCCAGGCATCTCCAGTCAAAAAGACAAAGGGTAGCCAAATCCAAGAAAAACCTCTCCCTCTCACACACACACACATTCAGAGGCTCTGGAGAACCACTGTCACGCCACAGCAGACTGGAGAGGACTGGACTAGCTGGACTAGCCATGTGACCCAAAATTGTGGACGGGGCAAAGGTAAAGCCCCTTATCTGGGTACCCTGGAAGAGACATCAGTTTCTCGTCATGTTTTAACAGAACCGTGCATCTCCGGCAGAGCACCCCCTTTGCATGCAGGCGACCCCAATTAACATGATCCAGGGCAGCTTGGCGGTGAATGATCAGCCCGCTCAGGTAATAGGGGTGATCACCACTCTACCTCTCAGGAGAACAGAGGGGTACCTCGCTGTCTACATCTGTATTACCCTAAGCCCTGGGCCATGCTACTCACCAGGCAGAAAGCCAGAGGTCCCTGCAGCACCCCGATGCACTCTTTCCGCTTCCGTCAAGCTGGTGGGAAGAAATGGAGACGTGACTGGAATCCTGTCAACAGGAAGGATGGTTAGTTCATCCTGTGAGCTGTCAGGGCCGGCCTGACTGCTGCACGGGGATTTCAGTGCATCGTTATCCTATCCTCTTCCCAATCAGCTCTGGGCAACTCATGCAGCAGCCCCACCCCACAAACCCTACTGTCATCCTTGCAACACTTTTGGGGGTCTTCTCCCTGTCTCCCCACATCCCCCAGTCCAGGACAGGAGTGGGAGCTGGTGAATCAGCCACTGCAGGACCAACAGGGGGACAAACAGAGCCAGGGTCAGCAAACCATCCAAACCAGAAGACAGGCTGGACATGCACATGGTGGGCATGTCGTGAGCAGAGCCGGCTGGTGCCAGAGGTCAGACTAGATGGCCCAGGAGGCCCCTTCTGACTCGCTCTGTTTCTATGTTTCGATGTTTCAAGCTGGCCAAGAGCAAGCCAGGTGGTGGGGATGAAAGAGGGCAGGCAGAAAAGCCATCGCTTGCGGCCAAGGCGTTACAGAGCGGGCTCCAGGCAGGAGACAGGGTGCACTTCAGGAGAGCACAGAGGCGGCTTCCAGGAGGGTGGGAACCAGGACGGGGCAGCACCATGGAGAGCTCCCAGTGGTCCTGGGGCTGAAAGCCAGGCAAGCTTGTCTGTATGTAATTCCAGCAAGCAGCGCCGCCCTGCGGGCATGGCTTGCACCAATCCTGTACAGGGCTCTCTCCCGGAACTGCCAGCGCCCCACCCAAGCCCCAGGCGCTGTTGTTCACCGCAGCTGTAGAGGGGCTTCCTCATGAGGAGAGGCACCTCCTTGCGAAGAGCTCTTCTGCTCCCAAGTAGGCCTCCGCTCTAGCCTGGCACTTCTCTGATGCCGTTGCCCCCGTGATGTGGCATTTTGTGAGGGCACCCTCGGCAAATTCCACGGGGTCACAAGCGTTGCGCACCCTGGGGGACCACGCTCCTGTCTATCGGTTGTGTCATTTCCTACGTTTGTCCTCTGAATCGTCTGAAGTGCGGGACCAGGCACATGCTCTTTTCGGCAGGGGCTCCTCTGCAGCCCTGCCCAGTGTGCTCACCCTCATTGCGAGGCACCAAGCAGAAATGTGTCTGTCCTCCCAGGCTTTGGTTCACTTCTACGTTTTAAATGTGGCGGCATTTCAGGTTGTGGATTTTCCAACCATCTGCTTAGACAGACTCTCCATTTGAGCTTGGTGTGCGTGTACAGTCAGTGTGATCATTGTGGTTCACTTTCCAATCATGACTCCACACTCCATGGGTTCTGAGCAAGCTTGGTTCTCCTTGGCTTGCGTGCTGGGTTGGTTGCCCCCCCTTCTGGCATCCCTCCCGGCACAGATCTCTCCCGGGTTGTTTTCCAGGCCTGCACCAACATTCTCCTCTCCCAGCCTTTCCATTCAAGTGGCATGTGGAATAACGTATCCCAGCCACAGGTTGGCCTTGTCGGTAAACTGGTGGGTTGTGAGGTCATCTTTCAGCCTTGTGTTTAAAGCAGGAGGGTGGCAGCTGGTGCCCCATGGGCCAGATCAAGCCCCCTTTTCCCCTCAGCCATGAGTCCAAGTTTCCAGGATTTTGTGCAGTGTTTTCTCCATTAGAACGGTCAGAATGCCTCTGTTTGTTATTGGCAGTAAGAGCTTTAAGCTACAAGGTCTTGGTAGTTTTTGTATCCCCCCCCCCCCGCCATCCCTTTTGGCTTTGGCCAAACCCACCAGTGGAGCAGGGCCTCCAAAATCTTCTCTCCATTTGAATTCGGCCCCCGTGCTGAAAGAGCAAACAGGACAAAGCTGTAGTGAATGGAAGTGCAGATGGGTTTATGGAACGATGTTACGATCACTTTACATCTCTTTGGCAGGCACTGAACAGTTATACGCAAGGAGACATAGAAGGTTCAAAGAGACTGGGCCACATCGCCCTCTTGGTGGCCATCGCAGCTATTCTGATTGGCCTCGTGATGATCGGGATCCTTTGTGCGGTCCATTTCACTACAGTAAGTACTACTTGCTCATTTCCAGTTGGCGCTTTCATGAGCAGGGTAGGAAGCTGTCCTTGTACCGCCTTGTACTGTGCAGGTTTGGGCAATCAATGACCTATACGCAAATGTGAGTATGAGTTGCCTGTGGGTTGTTCTTGAACTCTGGGTTACTGTGTTGCCTCAACCAAGCTAGCTAGCAAGCCCTGCCTTGTTCACCGTGAACAACCCATGCAGAGAACCCACGGTTTGTTATCTCGGCTGGGTTCAGACAGCACAACAACCCACAGTTCAACAACAATCCACATGCAACCTCTACACAAGTGATTTCAGAAAAAAAGGCTGAAAGGATCAAGGAGGGCAGCAGAGTCATGAAGCCCATGTGGGCCAAAAGGCAACTCATTCAGTGGGATCAGGTGCCCCACAGATCCTCAGGCTACCTGTACCTTCATTTCAGCACGTGCCCCTGGACAAGAGGGTGGTGGGACAGATGGCCTCCCAGCAATTCAGGGCCCCGAATGAAAGATTTGGGGGTCTGGCCCTGGTGGGCCAGCCTGCAACACCTCTGCTGCGCAGGCCTAGGTGGCCCACAATGACACAATATACCGCTGGCAGTCAACCCCATTTCTGCACACAGAAAAACGGCACAACTTGCCTCAGGCCTTCCCCTTCCCGCAGCCGCCAGGTGGTTTCCCTGCTTCTGCAAAGTTGTCCAGCACGTCGAATCCCTCCTAAGACTCCCTCATCTGCGGCGAAGGCTTCAAGCCACAAGGCCCCTGAAGGCTGCGTTTGGGGGCTGCCCTTCTTGTCTTTAGCTTCACCCCCTCCCTGTCAAGCGCCTCCATTTATGGGATTTGGCCCTCTGCTTTGCACCCTTTGCTCCGCAACTCGAGGCGAGGGAGGGAAATGGAGCCCGGGGCTGGCACACTTTCAGTTGCACGCTTAGATTTGCATGACTGAGGCAGGATTGGTGGACTATGAGGGTCTCTTCCCCGAAAAAGAGGGCTGGGTGGGGTGGGGCGGGAATCTAGAGACAACAGGGAAGTTTTCAGCAGGGCAGGGCAGACAACCTCTCTCTGGGCACGGCCCCAGAAAGTGCCACTTAAAAGCAAGCTTATATTATTGCAAACTGCTCTGGAGTCCAGTTTGATGAAGTAAGTAAATACATCAATGCAATTATGTAAGTAAATACATAAATAAAATGGAGAAGATGTGGACACTCCAACTGGGACTTGGAAGGAAGGAATTTATTGATCTCTGCATTGCATTTTGCCTCTGGATGTCAAAAAATCGTGGAGAGAGTGCCTCCGACAATCAGGGCCGCTGGAGAGGTTGTGATGTGTTGTATCACATCAGTTCCAGTTCCATCCATTTTCCCTTGCTAAATTGCCTTTATGGGGAATCCAGATTTTAAAATGCTTCAGTGCCTGCAGCAGACTTGGACAGGCAGGTGGGTATCTTTCGTTGGATCAATACGTGGGTGAAGATGCTGCGTTTCTGTGCGTTTTGGCTCTGCGTGCCAAATGTGCTTTACCTCTTTGGCTGAATCAGAATATTTGCAATTACAGCGCTTGTAAGGAGATCAGTTTGGCCCTGTTGCTCTTACAGCTTCAAAGCCCCTGGGCCCCTGCTTTGCTTTGGAAGCATTGATTGAGGCCACACAGTAATATTGACCTACAATCCATTTTTTATAAATACTTATTATCTGTGACTTAAGTATGATATACCGAGTCTTAAATGGAATGGAGAATTAAATTGCCCTGCTTTGCCTAATCAATGGAGCATGTTTTCACCTCTGTGCCAAAAGGGTTTATGGATCTTAGGTTACATCTTATTCAGCAAAACCTTTCTGTTTCGGGTTTAATGGATACCGTAATGTCTTTCAAAATGGGCCTGTCTCAGCTGACTAACTGCTGGAGACGGCTAATGGCTCACTTGCATGCAGGCCTCAGGAATGCCCAGTGGCCTCTTTGCAGGGGGTGGGTCACAGTACAGAAAAACATAGCATGCGCTTTCATTTTTACTGATGCACGCGTGCATTCTTCTGAATTCTTTACTCCTCCTCTATAGAACTTATCACAAGAACATCAGTGCATTATCGATACTTTTAGCCAGTGCAGTGTAGTGGTTAAGAGTGCAGGACCGGGACTCACGTGATCTGGCTTCTCTTCCCACTCAGCCATGCAGCCCACTGGGTGACTTTGAGCCATCACAGCCTCTCAGCCCAGCCTACCTCACAGGGTTGTTGTAGTGAGGATAAGACTGAGAGCAGCGAGAATGATGTAAGCCCCCTTGGGTTTCTTGGAAGGAAAAAGGCAGAATATAAACATGAGAGAGAGAGAACGGTTAACATGTTGGACTGGGGCTTGGGACATCCAGGTTTTAGTCCCCGCTCTGCCATGGAGTTCACTGGGTGATACCCACTCTCAACCACACAAAGCTCACAGGGCTGTTGTAAGGATAAAATAAAAAGGATTGTGTAAACCATCTTGGATTCCTTGCAGGAAGAAAGGCAAGATATAAATATAATACATAAAATGTTTCAGGACTGAAAAGATAAGTCTCCACCTCCCATAAAACAATGGATTGAGGATCTAGTGATCCTTTCAAAATTTGAACAGGTGATATTTAGACACCACCTGCAGAGGGATAAATAGATGGATATTTGGTCCACCTTTTCCAAAGTGTATGCATAACCTGATACTTGTAATATCATATCTGTACTTATAGGCACAGGTCTTCATATCCAGTATATAAGCAATTCATCTTATTTTCTGTCAGAAGTGTGTGTTCTTTTATCTGGTTTTGTTTGTTTTGGTGAAACTCGCATTTAAAAATTGATTTAAAGGAATTATAAAATTATTCATGTTATAAAAAAGGAAAAGGAAAAGAACATAGTGCTTCCTTTCTGAATTATCATAATCTCTTTGCCTATCTAAATGAACATCCATATTAGGTTGACATTCAAATGTAGCAGGAACGGTGAGATCTTCAGCCCATCAAAAGGTAGGTGATGAATGTTTATCCAGTCAAGCTTGGAGGGCGTGTTTCTTTGCCACTGCAAGTGATGTAATTTAAAAGCATTAGACATCTGCTGCTCCCCTACATCCTTCAAGAACAAAATTTATATGAGCAATTCAGTATCGGCTAATTTCCAGCATTTATTAGGATTGAAATCACGCAAGCAAAATTTATCCAATGGACAGGAAGCCACTTTAAGCCCTGCTCCTATCTTGGATGACTCTTTTTGCCACCTTGATCAGTAGCCACAGCAATTCCTGTGCTCTCCAGTCCCTTCCTGGATGCCTGGCAACGTTCACTGGTGCACTGACACCAGCAACCTATCCGACTAGCAGATTGAATTTCCAGCTGTCCCAAACACAGAGGAGGAGCAGAGTGAGGGAACTGGACACTTCTCCAAAGACATTCCAAAATACTCGAAGGCATGCAGAAACTCTTGACCTCTTTTTGGTGATCAGCCTTTCGAAGCTGGGTTTCTTTCCTTTTCCAAGCCAGAGTTCCCATGAAATGGAACAATCTAAAATAATTAACTTTCTAATCTTTAATTGGTTTAATTGCTCAGTTAAAGCAATAATGCTTTAGGACACAAAGCTTTCTGTGCAGGGATAGAAGAAAAGGCCTACAAGAGGCTGGGGCTTTAAGATATTATTTCAAAAGATCCACACCACTAATTGCATATATAGAAACTTAGAAACAGAGTGAGTCTGTTTCTAGGGGGCCTCCTGGGCCATCTAGTCTGACCCCTGGCTCCAGCCAGCTCCATTCATGACATGCCCACCATGTGCATGTCCAGCCTATCCTTAAACCCCTCACCGATGGGGCCTCAACCACCTCTTGTGGAAGCCCATTCCAGACCCTCGGGGTCCTAACTGTCAGGAAGTGCTTCCTGGCATCTTGGTTCCCTCAGCTTTGCTCCATTGGAATGTGTCCTGCCCTCCACCGCAGGGGGAAAAGGGTCATGACCCACCTCTGCGTGGCACCCCCTCATGTACCTGCATGTCGCTAACAGGTCTCCTCCGAGTCTCCTCCTCTCGACGACCCAGCTCCCTCAGTCTCACCTCACACAGCTTACCCTGCAAATATGTTGTGTATCCCTATGTATTTGTATATAGCAAAACATACTACTGCTGTAAAAATAATTATGCATACACTTCAACAAAGGCAGCCCAAATATCCACATATGTATCCATTTGTAAATTATACCTAAAGACCACTCATTCAACATCTGAAAGTTTAATTAAGTCCTCCATCCACAGTGTTGCTGGAGATGGTCATTCGTCCTTCTAGTGTTCTACTATTAGTCTTTTTGCTGTCAAAGGGGCATGGAAAATCCATTTATGATGACCTTGCATTAAATTTCAAGGGATAGATAGGTAGTTTCATTACTGTTTAAACAGCTGGGGGGGAAAATGCAATAATTTTCCATTAGCAAGATTTGGAGAGAAAACTGAGCTGCAGCTGATGTTGGTCACAATCTTCTCCACTCAGGTGAGATGAAGTGTATTTCTATTCTAAAAATTAAATTTCAAATGCTAGTCCTTGTTTTTCTTCGACTTCTCTTTGTTTACACTGTTGTTTGCATCTGCAAACATTATGGAATCTCGAACTTCTCTGGTCCTTTGTAACATAGCGATTTCACCTCTTCTTCTGGTAACACGTCTATACTACAAAAACGAAGAGATGGACACATGCTACACACTTCTCCACTCTTCTTGCCAGCAGTTGGCTACACAAAGCTGGATTGGGGACCCTTGCAAAGCAATGGTGTCTTTTGTAAAGGCTGCCATCACCCAAGCATCCAAAATGTCTTCTTCCTCAGGTTTCCTACTGAATCTACCTGTGCAGGTATTTGACAGATAACCCTTTCTGGACCAAACAGGGACCCATAAATCTGCCGATTTCTGAGGAGCAGCACCCCTTGGTAGCTTCATTCCCCCTTCAGTACGACGTGTTCCGAAAAGTTCTGGAAAGTGTTTGCAATGCCGGTGCAGCAACGGCGCAGCAAGATTTGGCATTCCACAGAGTTCAGCGGCGTCACAATTCTGCTCACTGGTCCGCATAATCTAGAAGCGACGGTTTGTGGTTAATTCATCACCTCTTTGCACATGTATGCACTTGAGCAATACCGAAGAAAGGGCGCAGGTGGGCTATCCTCACCCCAGAACACGTCCAGGCAGTCACATTCTCTCCAAAATACCCTCTCCTCACAACTTTCCTCTGGATTGTGCCAGCTCAGACTGGAACTGGCTTCAGGCTGCACCCTGGCAGACAGGTCTGACTGAAGGTGGATGCCGGACACAAAACGTTTCGGGCTGCAGCCAATTTTCCACGAGGGCCCTTCATCTTCCATCAGCTGCCAGAACATGATGTGCCAGTGCATAAAGGGAAGGCCACTCTGCGAGAACAGGGCAGGATACTTCCCAGCAAAGCCTGCCTTTCCTTCACCTTCTCTGGTCCTGCAGGTGCTTTCAGGTGGAAAGAGTAGCTTTTTGTTCCCATCATGAGTCTTAAAACGGTACCATCCTGCAACTAGTGAAATGAAGTCATTTCCGATCGTGCAGCTCTGGTTTAGCTGCCTTTTCTTCAGCATTAATCTGACCTTCACAATCCTAATAAGAACAAAAAACACCATTTTAGAGAGATCTGGAAGGGAAACTAAATTTAACAACAAAGAAATGCATTACTGCATGCAAACCAATCCACACGTGCTTGTTTCCCTCCCTAGATCTCTCCAAAGTGGTGTTTTCCCTTCTTACTAGGACTGTGAAGGTTAGATTACTCAACGGGGTAGATTTGTGGGTGCTGTTCTGAGCCATCAAGGTATTTGCAACTGACTGCAACCCTATGGATGGATGCCCTGCGACTTGGCCTGTCCTTGGCAGTCTTGTCGAGAGCCTGGAAACTCAAGGCTGTGAGTCCCATTATGGACCAAACATCTCATAGATGGCCTTGGTCGTCTTCTGCAGCCTTCCATTTTCCCTGGCATGATTACCTTCCCCAGAGAGCCTTATCGTCTCATGATGTGCTCGAAGCACGTCAGCTTTGTTTTGCCTTTTTTGCTTCCAGGAGAGTTCTGGCTTGAATTGATCTAGGACCCACGTGCTTGTGTTTCTGTCAGACCAGGATATGCGCAAAGCTCTTCCCAAGCACCATGTTTCAAACACATCCATTTTCTTCCTGTCCGCTTCCTTCACTCCCCAGCTTTCCCACTGAGACTCAGTGACTGGGAAAGCAATCGGTGTGGTGATCTGGGCCTTCGTCTCCAACGACACGTCCTTCCACTGGGTGATCTTTTCCTGTTCCTTGCTGTTCCTCCAAGTCTGTTTTCCTCAAATGTCTTGGCTGCAGTCAGGAGCTGCGGTCTTAGGCATTCTCTCATCTCTGCGATGAGTATGGGGCTACAACAGCTCCCCTGTGAGGAAAGGTCACGACTTGTGGACTATTTCATGCATAAATAAAAGATGAACAACACCTGGTGTCTTGTCTTCCCAGAGACATCTGCCTGGCCATGGTGGAAAACGACATGTTGGTCTAGGCAGGCCTTTGCTCTGATCCTGCAGGCTCTTCTGATGCTTTTATAGGCCAGCAGTGGGCAACTTGTGGCTTCCAGTTATTTTAGCCTACAACTCCCATGCTGCCTCAACATGGGCTCTGTTGGAGAGAGCTGACGGGAGTTGTGGGCCAAAACTTCTAGAGAACCCCAAGCTGCCCACCTCAGCACGGGGATACCACTCCTAAAGCAATTCTTGCTGTGAAATAAAGGCATATTTTGATTTAATCCTGTTTTTACCACATCACAATGTATGCAATCAATTTTGGTCCAAAGTTGACCAAAGCTTGAGAGCCGTCAACTAAGATTTCTTTCATCGGACAACTGACTCCAGATCCATTAGTGAAGTGCTTGAACTTCCCTCTCCAAAAAAAGAATAGTGTGCAAATTGCACAGCTGTAGAAATACACCATTTTACACCTATTTCTATGGGTGACCTTTGCACAACATTGGGAACGTGTGGACTCTTCGGGGTGCAACTTTCCAGTGTGATCACTTAAGTTGTGGCTGTCCCTTGCTCCCCAGGCCCATGTTCAGGTAGAACAGGTGTAGTGGAAGGAGGAAAGGTAAGTGAAGGGTGCTACTTTAGGCAACTGATGCTCAATTTTTATTTTTTTATTTTGCAGGATGCAACTCTTGGCAGGGATGCGCAGCGTCTGGTGATGTGGGCAATTGCCTACCATGGGTGTGGGGTTGCCAGCTGCCCAGAAAACAACGGCTTTGCCTTGCTCTTGTGCTCTTAATGTCAATTTGTTGGGGAGAAATCTATAGGGAGGGGTTATTCCATGATGGAGATCAGTTTGCTTCCTTGCTACCATCGGCACTTCAAGCTGGTGCTAAGGTGAGGCCCTAGGAGTCCACTAAAAAGTTGCCTCTTCTAAACGGTTCGAACATCCACGGAACCGTTGCAGGGGTTGACCCAGGGGCGCAAACACAATGAAGGCCACCATCCCATGTTGCCTGGACATCTGGTAAGACGACCACGCTGCCCTTGACGCTGGGACCAGAAGTGCCTGTGAGGTCTGAGAGGTCACGCAGCTCTGGTCAGGGCCAGAGAGAGAGGCAAGGGCGAAGCGCTCCTCTTCCCAATCCCCGTGCAAAGAATGCCTGGGCTGGCAGCTGGGAGGGGCAGCATCAGCCCAGCCCCCCTTCAGTTGGGACCGAAAGCGCTCACAGCTCCATCACTCAGTTGTCTAATGGCTGGGCCAGCCCTGACCCCACCTGCAAACACCGAAGCAGGTCCTTCCCCCACCCTGCTAGCATCTCGAGAACAACGAAGAAGTAGCCCTGATTCCCATGCACCGCCTAATGGCTCTTGGACACCTCAGCTCAGCTCAGCTGTCAGGATCCAAAGCTCCATTTTTCAAGGGGTAAAACTTGATTTGGGGGATGGAAACGGTAGATAAACACTGTGTATTTTCCAGCCAGCAAAGCAGCTGCCTTAGAAAGCCTACTCAAAAAAGAGTCCTTTACTGTCTCTCAGTTCAGCTGGGTGTTGAAGAGCAGCAGCAGGGCAACCAGACTAGTTCTGCACGTGGCCAAGATGCAAGAAACAGCACAGGCTGTTGCAAAGCTGCGGGGCACCAGGGCACACATGGATGCCCCCTCGAACCTCAAGGGCCCTGCTGTGACTAAGCCCCCTGTGTTGATAGGCCACAACAACTCTGGGCTTTTGCATACCTTGGCACCTTTGACAGGCCCACCTCTCTCAACTGACCAAGGGAGGACTTGCTGCACCCACAGCCCCTGAATTTCACTGTACTGCTGAAACCACCCAGAGAGCTTTGGTGCTGGACAGCACAGAAAAGAAATCGAGACGAATCGGGGACAAAACTGGGTGAGCTGAAACGGTTTTGCCAAGTAGCATTTGCACCCCTGGTGATTGGTGAGTTGCACGATGCCCTACCGGGTTTTTTTAAAAAGGGGAGCTAGGCTTGACAACTTCAGATGTCCGCCTGATGTCCGCCAGATGTTTTGGAACACAACCCATAGTGCAAAGTCAAGCTGTTTCCTGCAGATTGACCTGTTAAAAGCACAGGAGCACTCCTTTTCTGGTCAGTTGACAGCCTTTCAGTGTTGTTCTTCAGCAATGTCTCCAGTAAGGGCCCACAGTCTGCCTGAGGCATGTTAAAGAGGGAAGAATTTATGAAAACATAAAAGAAAAAGAAAGAAAGCCATTGGCCGTCAACAACCCATTTCCTGACAATCAGGAATGCATTGATTTTTTTAGATTGCAGCCATGCATAATTTAGCATTACCTGGCAGGGAGTTGGCAGCTGCCAATGGAAACTTAATGCTTTTGCTTCAAAAGTGCATTGAGCCACTAATGTAGTGGGTTGTTGTTTAATGGGAACAAGAACCATTAAATGGTGCGTCCATTAGGTCTCGAAGATGAATAATTTAAACATGCAATCAAACCTTCTCTCTCTCTCTCTCTCTCTCTGCCTTCCCTCACCTCTCTTTGAAAAATATATTATTTTAATGCTAACGCAGCACGCCATTTGAAATTCAAGACCTGGATACGAAGGGTTGCCATCTTCAAACCTCTAGGAAAGGCCTGGGGAGTCTCTGGTAAAGAAAAAAAGGAAGGAAGGAAGAATGGATCTTTCAGTCCAGACTGTTTGATTAAATCCCAGGAGTCTTGTACAAAGCAAGGCACTGATCTACAGACTGCTGATTGTTGCTGGTGCCCTGTGAGCAACCCCCTCCCCCACAAAAGAAAAGAAGAAAAGAAGAAGGGATATTGTTAAGGTATGCTGTTGGACGGTGTCACTTCCTCTCCTCTTCTCCATGGACCAGCACCCCATGGCTCCATGCTAATGTCTGTCCGAGATGTCCTATTTCTGCCCATCACGCACTCCCTGTTCTGAAGGTGTCGCAGCCCCTCCTATGTGGAACATCTCCCAAGCTAGCGGAACGCCCTGGTGGGCTGAGCTTTCTGGACTGTCATGGGACGCAAAAGCTGAGCCAGAAGGCGCTGGACAATGCAGGTGGCAGCCCGGTGACTGCTGAGTTCAAGCAGTCCATCGAAGCTGTCAGGATCTCGCAGGACACGCGGGAGGGGGCGCCCATGGAGACACACCTGGGCAGCTTCCACCTGCTGCAGCACCGCCCTCTCTGCTGCCTGCTTTCAGCTCGGGTCGCTCCTCCTCCAGCAGAACGGGGGAGAGCGGCTGCTCCAAAGGTCTCGCCTTGCCTTCCAATGAGTGAACGTGCTTTTCTCTCCTCCCTCCGCTGACTTCCCTCCAGTCCCGCTGTAAGGACATTTCCTTCTCTCTCCTCATGCCCGAAAAGGCTCCCCCCACTTTTTTTATTTTATCCTTGTGGGAATGCTTTCCAGACTCTTTTTACAGAACCCGAAATGCATCCGTGTGCTTGATTGTGCCTTGACAATGTCCTGTTGGGAACTGCTTGGCTGCATTTGTTGTCCAGGGGACAAAGACCTGTCCATAGAGCTAGGGCAGAGTTAGGGTGGCCAACTAATGGGGAAAAGGGGGACAACTCGGCCCGTTCCCAAGTCTTTAAGGACAAGCTGGCTTGCAGAAGTCAACAGCTAAGAGCTTTTTGCAGTTTGGAAATTAAAAGCATGACTGCTAAGGAGGGCTTGTAGAACCTGAAGCCCAAGGACTGAATCCAGCTTCTTCCAGCCTTCCAGGCCCCACATATGGGTCTGTCCGCTTTCCCCAGCCACTACTCGTTTGGTATCCTGGCTTTTTGGCGGTTTTCTTCCCCATTAGAAACTGTGGAGATGCCTCTTCTAGGGCTTCATTTTGGGCAGTATGGCTCTCAGCAAGCATATCCTGGTCTATTTTGATATTTCGGCCCCATCCCCTTTGGTCTAGGGCCTCGCTCACCACGGAGCCAGTCCCCCTCAGCTTCCTTGAAATGGAATTTAGGTTGACGACGGTTTGGCACTCTGGCCTTAAGAACTGCTGCTGTTGAAAAGTTGGTAGGGTTTACCTTTGGGGAGGCTGAACTTTGGGAATTGAAGGTTCATTGGGAAACTTGAATGTAGAATTGAATATAGAACATTAAATGGTGATTTATTGCTCTGTCTCCCTCCCAGCACCAGATCCTGGAACATTTGATCCTGTACAGGATGGGTAGAATGATCAATAGGGAAACCAGGAAGCTTGTATGTATGTGGGGAAAATATGAACATGTTTACAACCCTACCCCTCCAAACAAAGTATTTTAGGGGTTTGCATGATCACAATAAACTCTCACTGAGGACTGGAGGGTTGTAACAGCAGTGTTATGTCTAATTGTGGATTTAGAAAAAATTAAAGGCATGCTTGAAAAGAAAACAAGAAAGACAAAGCTCTCACACAATAAACTTGTATTTGTTTGTATATTTCATTGTTTGAATCATCAGTGCTTGGGGGCATGTCACTAAATGAAGTGCTGGACATGGCAGAAAGGGGCAAACAAAAGGATCTTGAGATCACCTTCTCCACAGGGGAAACTTCTAGACTGGGGGGAAAGCAACCAGCGTCTGATCCTAGGCCTATCCTAGGCAGAAGCAAGTCCCGCTGACTTCCATGAGACTCCATAGCTATCTGGGAGATGCTGGGAGTTAACAGTCCAACTCATCTGGATGGCACCAAGTTGGTGAAGGCAGATGGTTGTCAAATCTTGTCCAGCCTGATGCCATTATTCAGCACAGCTGAGTTCAGACAAGATGATAACCTACACTCAAGGACTGTTGAATTGTAGGTTGTTGTTGACCCATACATCATTGTGTTCTCTGAACCCAGCCACACAATCAAGCCATGCCTTCTTAACTATGAAGGAACAACCCATGAAGGAACCCCAACATTTGTCACTGGGTTACGAACTGTGGCTTCTTCAGCATGGCCTGTGAGCTTGGTTGGGTTCGGACAACCCATGTTGCAAAAATAAGCCATGGTTCAATGACCACCCTCCCTTAACATGTTATCTGAAGCTGGTCTATGACTTTGCCATCACTGGCTTTCTTCCAAGCAAATACATAGGGCAGCATTTCCCAACCCGGTGCCTTTCAGATGTCTTGAACTACAGCTCCTAGCATCCTCAGTCAACAGGGCTAAGGCTACAAAGAGCCCTTCAGCTTCTCCAAGCAAACAGGCATGGCTGGAGTTCTCCTTTTCTGTGCCCACTTTGGGAGCATGGCGCAAAAAGGTCCTGCAAAGATTTCCATCCTCATTCACACTGGGAAAGGTGGCATTTCAAAGCCCTTTGTCCAGAGGCCTGGGCTCAGCCTTGCTTACCCAACAAGACGGATTCATTCCCATTTCACAGAAGAGGATCTGGGGTTGAGAGAGCAAGAGGTGACCACTTTCAGAAGTAAGGCTAAATTGAGAAGAGGGTGGAAAAGCCATGCAAGCCATGGGTCCTCGAAGGAAAAGGTGGGGTGTGCAGGTAACCAATAAAACAATCAAAAGAATAAATAGCTTTGGGGGATTCAGAGACAAGACAGTCCTAGCCTGTCATCATCTGTTCCTGGCTTCTCCACAAGGGTACACTTCCCCTAAAGGTGGAGGTTCTGTTTAGCCTGGCGCAGAATTGCCATGGATGGCACTTTCTGGCAGTAATGAGGAGTCTTTAAGGTGGTGAACAACGCCTCTATTGCTGCTGCTGCTGCAGGCTGACCCCAGCTCCTCTGCGAATTTTCCCTCTGACTTACCTGTGTGTTTAAACCCTCCTCCTTCTCAAAGGACTCACAAGGTGCCACGCAACAGTCATCTCTTGTGTTAAATATTTACAGCATGCCCTTTTCCTGCAAGGAAGTGAAGGTGGGCTCGCAACCTCCCCTGCCCACATTTTATCCTCACAACAACCCTGCAAGGCAGGTGAGGCCGAGAGTCTGCGACGGGCTTCATGGCTGAGCAGGGACCAGCACCCGCATCTCCCCAGTCCCAGCCAAACGCTCACCACTCCGCCCTCCAGGCCATCATATTGTGTTGTTGCATTTCCATTTTTGTGTAGTGTCTGGACTTCGGTCCACTCAGGTTGCGATGCTCCTCATGTTTGGAGGGAGTCAACCCCAGTGAAATAACTAAGCAGACACGTCAGAATTGCCGTTTTGGCCGTCATGAGCATTTTGCGCTGATTTCAGAGGGCTGGACTGTGACGGGGCCGACCCAGCTTCGAATCCCCACCCGGCCATGACACCACAGGCTGACCCTGGGCCAGTCACTATTGCTCTGCCTAACCTACCTTACAGGGTTGTTGTGAAGATAAAACGGGGAGGGGTAAGAGAACCACATGAGCAGCCCGTGCTCCTTGGAAGCAACACTGGCTAGACATCCAACAAACAGACTGACACTTTAAATCGAATCAGCAGCCTATTCCTATGTTTGGCCTAAGACCTCCTAAGGAGCAAATACCCATGAGTGGGACCAGACCGTATCTTTGCTCCTGGCTTCCGCTGTCTGCTGAAAATTCTCTCTTCTCCCTCCAGCTCTGCCCGTAAGATCACCTCCTTCCTACCACCATCCCAAGCACTGCCGGGCTGTTCTTTGTGTCTCGGAGCCAAGTTCACCTCTTCCTCTTCCTTAAGCATTTTACAGGCAGAGACAGATGGGCATGGAAATCGCTGTCCTCAGCGCCGACGCTCAGTCCTCTGTGACAGCTGGCTTCTACAAAACAGCCGCGTGCGTGTAATCTTGATATGTAACTCGAGCGAGGGGGCTGCTAAATATAAGAAACAAGGGCCCAGCGGACATTTGGCCATGGGCTGCGGGCGCTTTCTCCAGGGGCAAAGCTGCAAACTATCCTCATTCAGACAAAGCGACAGGAGAAGCCCTTTCTGCCCCTCTGCAGTTGCTCGAAGGGCCAAACCAGGCATCTTCAGATTTTGAGAGGCTGGTTTTTACAAAGTTGGGGGAGCACCTTTGCTCCCCCCACGGGCCAGGTGTCTGTGCAACAGTCCTAAACTGCTTTAAGCACTGCTTTAAAGTCTTAACTGTTTTAAGTACCACACCTGCAGGAATTAATGGCCACATGGGGTGGCAGCGGTGGCCATCGGCTTAGATCGCTTTCTTCAGACGAAGGATGAAGAGCCACTGGAAGCACATGCTGAGCATGGCAGAGCAAGGTCCCAGTCCAGCAGAGTCCTTCTGATGACCTCATGCAGCCGACCTCCAGGTGCATGGAACCACAGCTCCACTAATTTCCAGGAACAATGGAGGTTGTAATCAATGCATCTGCAGGGTACTGCTTTAGGGGGAGAGCATGAAACTCTTCCATGTTCATGCAGGGTCTTTGAAGTTTGCCTGCTCGCAGGTGTTTTTTGGCTGCCAGACGGGCACGGAATGATCTTGGCCTCTTTTATTTTTTATTTATTTATATACATATTAGTATGCCGCCCCTCGCAGCAGCCTCGGGGCGGCTCACAGCAACTTAAAACATATACAATATTAAAAACTGGCCCATCTCTAGGTCAAATTTAAAACATATAACATAAATAAATTAATCCATTAATAAATAATAATCTTAAATTAGAATAAATTAACATTTAAAATACTGTCTAAATAAAAAGGTCTTCGCCTGGCACCGAAAAACAAATAACGACGGCGCCAGGCGAGCCTCTCTGGGGAGCGCATTCCACAGATGGGGCGCCACCGCAGAGAAGGCCCTCCTCCGGGTACTCACCCTCCTTGTATCTCGCACGGAGGGTTCCCGGAGGAGAGCCTCTGCTGCTGATCGTAAGGGGCGGGAGGGCATATATGGTCGCAGGCGCTCCTTTAGGTAACCAGGACCCAAGCCGTTTGGGTTCATTACTGGTTCCACACATGCTGTGCATGTATGTATCTATTTATTAATTTACTAGAGTTACATCCTGCCTTTTTTCTTACAAAGAACTCCAAGCAGCTTGCCTCACACTCTTCCCGCTGCTCTCAACCTTATCCCCACAACAACCCTGTGAGGTAGGCTGGGCTGAGAGTCTGTGACCAGCTCAGAGTCACCCAGATGGCTCCATGGCAGAGCGGGGACTCGAACCCAGATCACCCGAGTCCCAGCCCTGTGCTCTTAACCACGACACCACACGGGCTCTCTTGCTGTCTTCCCAAACCCTACTACCATTTCAGACAGATTCCCTACGGAGTGGGGAGAACCCCTTTGCAGTACAAGCCTAGTTTAACTGCAGCCCAGCTAGGGCTCTTCTGCCTCTGCCGGTTTTCTACACAGAGCGAGCCCTTTATGCTGGAAAGCATCCAGGCAGGCGGTACTTGCCTCCCCGATAGCCTGAAGAGGTACAGTCCAGGCATGCTTCCGTTTTCTCAGGGAACAACCAGAGGAAAGCCAGTGTCCACTGCACATTCCCCGGGTGGCGTTATCTGAGATGGATTTCCTTTGGGAAGGGAGAGTGCTGGAGATTCGTGGCATTTTGCGATCTTGGGTTTGTTAACCGTTCCTCAAGGGACAAGGCAGACCTGGCAGATCTGTTGCTGCATCGAAGGACCGCATCAAGTGGCCCCTGCGCCCCAGGATTCCTCTACTCAGCCTTTGCCAACTCGGTGCTCACCAGATGTGATACACTGCAACCAGGAATGATGGGAATTGCCACCCAACCTATCTGGAGGGGTACCAGGGTGCCAAAGGCTGTCTTAGCGCTTCCCCCCTGCATTTTCACTTCTGCCAAATGGCTGTTCTTTCACAGACACCCACCCACCTTTTGCCTCCCCAGCAAAGAGGTTCTAAGAGGACTGATGGGGCAAAGGAGGGGGCAGGATGGCAGGGACGAAGTGAGCATCGTGGCCTGACGTTTTAGTTGCATGCTGGCATCTTAATCTGTGTTTGTGAGCTCTGCGCTGTGGTAATGCCTTCCTTTCTTGGCCAGTTCTTAATATTTCCTCAACAACTCAGATTTTTCCAGATGGCCAGGTTTCAGTAGAATAACTGCCTGCCACAGGCATCCACTGGACACAGTGTGTGCTACCTCCTCCCGCTCTGGTGCCTTTTCCAGGTTTGCTTCCCCGCTCCTGGTTTGTTCTCCGTTCCCTCTTGGTACACAGAAGATCCCCATTTGAGTCCTCAGCACCTCCAATTTTGTAAACAAGAGTTCGGGTAGGAGGTGCGATGTCTCATTCGGAATTGTTCACATACCAAATTCCCTCCACAAAGCTGGTATTTCTGAATGGAGAGATCAGGTTTCAGAAGCAAGATACCTTGTGCCTATTGTACACCCTGTGCTTAAAATCTTGAAATAAATAAAAAGCAAACAAATTCCGTAACTAGCATAAATGGTGCAAGTAGCAGCCAGCACACACGGTTTGGGGTTTGGTTTCTTCTGTTTTGCATCATTCACTCTGGAGCTTGAACTGGTGGTGCATCAGACTGAGACAGCCCCTGGCTTCTCCCTTAGAGGACACCCCCTCCCCCAAATACACACTTAGACAGAAAAACAGCCTACAAATCCCAGCATGGAGCCTGCATTTTGCCAAAAGTGGCGGGCATCATATTTGGTCTAAACTTGCAAAGGACGCCAGAGCAGGATGGAGCTCTGTGGCCAGAACATGCAACAGGGGTTGGTTTTGGTAAGGCAACTTTCCATACAGCGTCATTGACCCGCCTGAACGGAACAGCAGATAAATGAGGTCGGAGTATCCCCGAATACATGGGGACAGAATCACTGGGTACCAATCACTGCTTCCCTCCACTGCAGTGTACATTATGTACTTTGGCACTGGGTGCAAAATTTAGCCTGCTAAGAATGCCAGGTTGTGCTGTTAAAAAGCCAGAACAACCCCCACGACATGTTTCTAGTCCTTATGTAAACATCCATCAGGGTAGTGAGAAATGAGCATGCAGAGGTCAGAGGGTTCCTACCCTCTGTTTAGGTCATGTAAGAGATATGGGGTAACACCCTGGCTAAAACAGTAAGCGCCTGAGTCCCTTTAGACAGAAAGAAATCCTGCAACTCTGAGCTTGCAAGCCATAGAGCTTTATCTCTCCCAAAATGCATAGAACTGCAGCCTAAGCCAGCAGCTTTCTCCAGTTTTAGGTCCTATCATTTCCAGGCTGTCCATGGCTGCTGGGAGTTGTAGTCCGATGCACCTGCCGGGCACCAGTTTCTGTGGAGGCTAGCACAGGCTCCTGCATCTCCCCACATGCAGCAGTCTGTGTTGCAAAACAGTACATATTTTCAGCTGCCCTTCTGTCATACACGTCCTACTTCAACAGTGGGCAGGGGCAGCCCACGCTTGCTTCCAGGTGCTCTCCTGCACCCCCAGGTCCCTTTCCCCCCTCAAATGGCCCAGTAGCCAAACCCCTCTCCAAGCACAGACCATGTGGCCCATCTGTTGCCGCTTCTGTCTGACGGCAGCCACTTGGGAGTCTCTAATTATATCTTGTGGGGCTCGGTGCCAAATGCCTTCACGGAGGTAAGAACCTCCACCGGAAAGGTGCTGCCACCGCTCTTCCCTGCCTTGCGTAGGTGCTCCCGGATTGCCCGCAGGCGAGGCATCTGAAGGGTGTGAAATATCATCCGCGCACTTGGGAAGCTGCCCGGCCAAGCCAGCCGAAGGGGACAAACGGCTTGCACCAAGAAGCCTTGCCTCTCGCTTCCCATGGTGTCGGCTTGCAGCGCCGTGCAGCATGCACCGCGGTTCTATCAGACCGCTATTGCAGGGGTCCTCAGACTTTTTAAACAGGGGACCAGTTCACTGTCCCTCGGACTGTTGTGGGGACGGACTATAGTTTGAAAAAAACATGAACGAATTCCTATGCATACAGCACATTTAAAAATAATCAAAATTAAAATTAAGAATTGATTAAAATTTTAAAAAATGATTAAAAAAATTAAAACATGTCTGCTCCACTCCCTCGGGCTGCAGCAGAAGCCCAAGATGAGGTGGGGAAGAGCATGTCCATGGTTAAGGGGCATAGCTACAATACAGCCAAGGCACTAAATATAGTATTTAGCATAATGCAGCTGGGGACTGCAACTGGCATTTACAAAGAATGAAGCAAACATACTAAGGATAAATACTGTTAATGCCACTCTTAGTATTTGCAGCAAGTCAGCCCAGAACAATTCCCACGATACACAGTGGCTGTATTTGGATGCAGAGCTCATGGCCACTATATTTTAATGCAACCTTGCCAAAATTGGTACTGCCCAGATGAGTTGGACTACAACATCCACTGGCCATGGTGGTTGGGCACGATGGAAATTATAGTCCTCGCCGCCGCCCCGCTTCCGAGGGGGTGGGAGAGGGAGGCCGGGGCGGCTCCCCGTCCAGGGCGGACGCTGCGAGGAGAAAGGCAAGGGCTGCTTTCTGAGGTGAGGGGAGGCGAGGGATGGGGCCGTGGCTGGCCAAGCGGGGCGCATCCCCCTCTCCCCGCCACGGGTGGAAGCATGGCAGCCACTCAACGGCGGCGGCTTGCCCAGAGAAGGCCGCCCGCCCCCTGGCTCGGCGAGGCAGCCACGGCCGGGGACGAGGCTCAGCGAAGCAAAGCAGATTCCAAAAGTTGCATTTTTCTTACCGTCAATCCTAGTTTAGTGTCTTCGTCTCTCTCTCTCTCTCCCGCCCTCCTCTCGTTTCCCGCTCCGCGTTCAGAGCCAACACACGCGTGCAACGGGGGGGGGGGGTCCCGCGCATGCGTGCAACGGGGGGGGAGAGCCGTTGCACATGCAGTCGAGGGCGCTGTTAGCATGCGGCACGTGCCCCGGCTCCGCTCAGTTTCGCGGAAGGCCTGCGCCGGCTCAGAGCTTTCGGGCTCGCCCGCAGATCGCTTTCTCCGCACCAGTCCAAAAGCGCTGGGGCGGGCCGTAGTTTGAGGGCCCATGGCCTATGTCTCTAAACTTCCGTGGAATTCACAAACACAGCAGAGGCTCCCCTCCCGGGAAGCCGGTTTTGCTGGCGGCGTTTCCTTGGTTGTGGTCGTTCGCCTCGTTTGCTAGCCCCTGTTGCTCAAGGATTAAAGGCAGTCACACAACAACCCTGCAGGCCCTTTTCCGCCTGAGGGCCAGGGGCATCCCGGGAGCCGCAGTCCAGGGCTGGGCCGGGCCAGATATCTGCCTATAGTGCCTTAAAGCTCTGGCTGCCTTAGGAAGGCGGTTCAGCCTTTGGGAATGGGGAAAGCACCAAACCAGGAAAAGCGGGCAGGCCAGGGGAAAGGCTGTGGCCATCTGGGGCATCCCACGGGGCAGGACTGGGACCCCAAGAGGGCTGGAGGCGGTACCTAAGCCCCAGGATCAAAACTAAGCCAATGAGTCTAAGCCATCACTTTGGCAGACGTGACAGCGTCTCTCCGCAGAGAGTGGAGCTTCGCCTGTTGAACTTTTGCCTGATTACACAGAACTGGTGGTTTGGCTGCAGAGGTCCGTGCATGGAATGCTGTTACCTGTCCACCAAAGTGGTACCTTTTTATCTGCTTGTGTTTGCATGCTTTCAAACTGCAAGGTTGGCAGGAGCTGGGACAGAGCAACGGGAACTCACCCCATTGTGCAAATTCGAACCGGCAACCTTTCAATCAACCAGCCCAGTAGCACAGGGGTTTAAACCACTGCACCACCTGTATCCAAGGAGACTCTAAGCATGTACAAAATTCCTTTATCTCCTGGTTGAGGTCAGAGGGGGTCTCATATAGGGGGTGAGCCATTCCTCTGTCAGTGGGGCTCCTGAGCTTCATGGGAGCTATCCCACCTTCAAAGTAAGTTCGCCACCATGGAACGCCATGCATCGCTCCTATAAAACTCAGGGTAAAAGCTGCAATGTATAAGCAGCCCCACTGTCTCAGAAACACCAGTTTCCCCTGCACATACGTAGGATTATTTAGGACACCAGGGAGGAAAGGGTTACATAAGGGTGGGGGGCGAACAGTTGCAACTCTCATTACAAGACTAAAGAGCGAAGAAAATTGAGAGCGGAGGAAGAGAGGAGGTGCGGCCCCTTTAAATTCGGCCTGCTCACAGGTGCCTTTCTGGTTCGGCTCCGCCCACACTCCCGTGGGGCACGCATGCGTACTAAGCAATAATCCTCTACGCCTGTGCCCGACCGGAACCGGAAGTGCCTTGAGGGGTGGTTAGAGGGCAGGCGGAAGAAACGGTCGTTGCTGAGGAAGCCTCGAAGAGAAAGAAACGGAGCCGGTGAGCCGGGATTGCGGGTGGGTCGAGCTTCGGAATCCTTAAGATAAATAAATTCTGAGCAAATGCATTCGGAGGACATTGGGACTCCGGATATTTTAATGCGGGACTTCTGGGCGTGTGCAGAGTGCAGTTCCCGTGCCATCTCCGCTCACGCGTGTGGTTATACCGCATTTTTCTCGCCCCTTTCCTCGAGGAGGAGCCCAAAGTGAGGTTCCTCGTTTCCCCCTTTCTTATGCTCACAACAACCCTACGAGGTAAGCAGGTTAAACTGAGCGAGGGTGAGCGGCCCAAGTGCACCCGCCGAGCCTCATCTCAGCCCGCCTTCGTGCACGACGTTAGAGGTGACCGAGAGGTCCTTTTCGGCGCCGGGCGTCGCTCGCTTGCCGTTCTTCGCATTTTGGCTTAGGGACGCAGACCCGGCGTGGCGAGCCTGCATTTCATTTATTTTAGTACATATTTATCCCGCCTTTTCTCCTCTTGCAAGGAAATCAAAGTAGTTAATGTCATCCTCCTCCTCTCTGTGTTACTCTGGCAACAACATCCCTGTGGAGTAGATTAAGAGCTGGGTTGACTGGTCAAGTCACCCAATGAGCTGCGTGACCCAGTGGGAACTAGAACCCGGATCTCCCGAATTCAAGTCAAGCACTCCAACCACAGCACCGCACTGGCTGGCTGATTTGAAAGTAAACTTCCTTGCCTGCTCTTTCCTCTGGCATCTCCTCCATCCCATGAGAAAAGACACTGAGTGGGGAGAGCTATGACAGGAGGGGAAAAACTCCAGAAAACTGGACAGAAGGACCTTTCAGCAAGTGGAAACTTTCCTTCCAGGGAAAGCAGATCCTGGATCCAACCCCTATTGCAGCCAGAATTTCTGTGGGCTGGTTGGATGAAGCATTTATTTACTTATTTAATTTATATCCCACTTTTTCAGTTTTAAAAATTCTCTGGCTTACATCATTTGCTCCTCCTGCTCAATCTTATCCCCACAAGAACCCTGTGAGGGAGGCTGGGCTGAGAGGTTGTGACTGGCCCAAAGCCACCCAGCTGGCTCCATGGCTGAGCGGGGACTCGAACCAAGATTGCCTGAGTCCATGTTCTTAACCACTACACTACACTGGCACACTGATGGTGACCACAGATTTTGGAGAGCTACCAAGAGGTGTGGAACCTGTGAAGCAGACTGATTTGTCCCCATATTGCAAATGAGGCTGAGAAATGGTGGTTCGTCTAGATAAATCTGGCCTTCTGTAGTCCCCCAAGATGGATGTGCCTCCTTTGTTCCAGTGAGCACAGATTCTTTGGCACTTCCTTGGCTTTTGACCAGTTCTCCCCTCCTCTCCCCCCACCCCCATTCTAAAAAGTCCTAATGCCTCTTCTAAGGCTTAGCCCTTTGGATAAGAGCTTTAAGCTGCAGTTGGCTGGCGTATTTTTGGTCCTGCCTCCTTTGGCTTCAGCCCCTGAAAATGCCAAAACTGGAACTGGCAGTCCAGTTGAAAGGGGCCCCTCAACTTTGCTTTAGCTACTTAAGCAAGCTCCTATCTGAGGTGCTCTCACATTACTGAATGAGTGACCTCCCATTGCTTCATTCTCTTAGCAGCTCTGCTATAGCTTATAGGGCACTTTCCTTGTGGTGAAAAGCTAATGCATCTGGAGTCTTTCAGTTTAGAAAACAAAACATTTTCCTCCCGCCCATCTCCAGAAGACCTCAGAGTAGTGACCATAGATTTTTTTTACCCCACATTTTGTCCTCACAGCCACCCTGTGATCTCAGAGCTGTCACCAGCAGCTTCCCCCCTTGCAATATTTTTCCTTCTTCCCGAATGCTTTTCAGAGCAGCGGTACCTGATTGTTTGGCGCAGAATTAATTGTGGCAGTTTGTGGGGGCCTTGCTTTTCAGAAGCTGAGTGGCAATGGGGAACACGAGCAGTGAACGTGCTGGGGCGGAACGGCAGGGAGGCCATAAGACTCCTCGAAGAGACAGCTCTGGGGGAGGAAAAGATGGAGACAGGCCAAAGATCCTGATGGACAGCCCTGAAGATGCCGACTTATTCCATTCTGAAGAAATAAAGGTACATGTGAGTTTTGATATAGGCTGGCCAGGCTGTTGCATTTATACTTCCATATTGAAAGATATGTGGCCGACTCTACTTGAGGGTCACAGACCCTCCTGGAAGCACCAGAAGCCATTTTGTTTGCTGCTTTTAAACGGTATCTGGAAATTAGTACATCAAAGGTTTCTTGTATGGGTTATTATCAGACTTGGGATCTCTTGGAAAAGGGATGGACAACCTTTTTGGGGTTGTGGATTCCACCCCAAAGTGGTTGCCATGGGAGATACAGATAGTCAGAAAGAACAAGAACCTGCTGGAAACGCTGAGTACAAGGCGGAGGTGGGGTCTGAAACCCAACAAGAAAGACAATTACTTTGAACTCTCAGTTTTCTGTGCCAACAGAAACCTATTTCATAAATACTTTCGATTTCACTGGTGTGTTGTAAGCTACACACACATGGAGCTGAAAACGCCAATGGATTTGATAGGCACTTTTATATTAAGTTCACCCTGCTTCCCTCCTTCCTCCATACGTTAAACCGCAGTGCACCATCTGCCGCCCCCGATCCCGGTTCTTTTGTTCTGGTCAACCCACTTTCCAGAAGCTGAAAGAGAGAGGAAAGATTTGGCACATGTCAAATTCCAGCAAGGAAAAGTACTGTGGGGGGGCCAGAGCGTGGGGATTGAAATTGCTATGTATCTAGTCCACACAGAGGCACAGCATCCAGGAGCAGCATTAATCAGCGAAGGTTCAACAAAGCACTAATTGGTTCTACAGTTTGTCTGAAGGCCGTTGGTGAAGGAGCCAGTCTGACCTCCCTTGGGAGAGTTCCACGAATGGGACACCCACCACCCTCACCTCTTTAAGCCAGTCTTTCCCAGCTCAGTACCCGGCAGATACTTTCTAAAATAAAATACAGCTTCCATAATCTGATTGTTAGCCAGGCTGGCTGGGGCTTATGGGAGCTGTAGTCTAAAACATCTGGTGGATCCCAGGTGGAGGAAGGCTGCTGTGTGTGGTGGAGTACATAACAGGGTCTCAGATGTTTCCTCATGTTACTATGTTATGTCCCATTCCCCCGTTCGTTTTGTAAGGATCATGATATTGAGGACAGGCTGGTGTTTCTAGGCTCCCATGGAGAAAGAGGAATTTCTGGCTTGGCGGCATGATGTGGAGGTGAATGATAAAGCTCCCACTCAAGCGCGGCCAACTGTCTTTCGCTGGACCGGAGGAGGCAAAGAAGTCTTCTTGTCAGGATCGTTTAACAACTGGAGCAAGATCCCACTCACCCGGAGGTAAGCCCCTCCGCACCTGGCTCTGGGATGCTTGCATGCGCCAAGTAATAAAAGCATGCAATATATGGGTTAACGTACACTTTAAAAAACCACTTAAATCGTTTCTGTAGACTCGCTTGCAACCTGCAATGCTTTTCACTGAAGGTGCCGAGAGGCCACCTTTGTGCAAAGCCAACACTCTACCAGTGCGCTTTGGCCGCTTTTCAAAGGTTTAATGGCGCAGCTTCTTGCTCTCTCCCACAGGGTATGCACCAGAAAACATCCTGCCTGCAAACATTAGCATCAAATGCACAGCTTTAGCTAGGATGTAATTCCTGCCAGCCACGCTAATTTTCTGAGAAATTGTCTAATAGTGAGTCCCCCTTCTCCAACCTGGTGCCCTCCAGTTGTGCCTGTCGATCTTCAACTCCCAACATGGAAGGAGTTGTAGTCCAATGCATGTGGAGGGCACCCGGAGTGGGAAGGCCACCAAAAATCCACCCCCTTGCATTTGGTCTTATTTTTATTTGTTTCTTGACGGCTGCTGGAACCTCTCTTGTGCTTTCCCCACACATTCTGACTTCACTCATTTGCAAAGTGGCTTCAGTGAGCCAACAGCTGAGGATTAAGGAGGATTTGGGGTCTTTGAAGTGCTGATTAGGCCTCAGCAGCTGTCAGGACTGTGGGGGAGGGGAGGTGGGCAGGCAAGAGAACAAGTGGGGCTTCCTGTTGCCTGGCCATGGCTAAATGCAAGGACAATAATTTATGGCTATTTTGTGGGGTGGATTTAAACAATCATCAATTGTGAATTGTATATGTTGCTTTTTCTAGATTTTTTAATTTGTCCTTTTGCACGATTTCTGTGTCTCGAGGGTTGTGGATATTTGAAAGTGCAACTCCGAACGTTGTGGCTTGGTATTCCTGCTGGTGTTCAGGCGAGCTTATGAGCAGTTCAGACCAAATGGTGGGCGAGGTCCGAATGTGGTGGGCTATGTCTGCCTGAAACGGTTCCTTTTGGTGGCAGTTTGTGGCTTTCGGCTTCGTGGTACACTCAGCTGAGTGCAGCAGGACTGGCTTCTGGATAGACGTGCATCAGATGTGCTGTGCTTTTCAGATCACCTTTGTGCCCTGCGCTGCCATGCCCACTGCTTTCCTGTGCTGGAATTTGGCCCTCGGACAGAACAAGGTTCCTTGGCCCTGCTCTTAATTAGTGAGAAACAGAAATCTGGGCTTAGCATAAATCTCTGTTTTGGGGGGTTCCAGACTTGAGTAGCCTTTCACTTGGAGGAGGTTCCACCTCTTGTAATCCGGCAGGGCTCCCTGTGGGGAATGTCACCCAAGTGTGACAGCACAGCACACCCTGCTCTGTTTGAAAAGGGAAGCGCATGCTTCCGGCCTTCTCCGACTGCATGGAGCCCGAGGCTCACGGTGGCTTGTTCACATACGGGAAAGTCAGGGCTTTTGGTGACCTCTGAGCCATGCCTGGTCATCGCAGGAGGCTCAGCCCTTGATCCCTGGCAGCAGGATCGACAAACCGCCTCTGTCGAGGAGCCTGACACCATTGTTTCTGGGTATATGGGGTGGGGGGATCTCAGTGCAGTAAGCAGCTCCCATACGCCGGGCATTGCAGCGATGAAATCATGCCCGTGCCTCCGTGGATCACCCTTTTCCTCTCTTGCTGGCTGTTTGTGCTTGTGAGCCAGCCGGAACCACTCTGGGCTTCATGCGCCACCTCTGCACTGCACTTGCAGACTCAGCACTGGGCTGACCTTTTAGGGGCTGGTACCTTCTCTGCCAGGTGACATCCTCCCTCCCTCCACCCACCAGAAGGAAGAAGCCCACTTGGCTTCCAGGACAGCTCCTGCCACCATTCAGGTGTTTCGCTCCCAAGCCTCCAGCAGGCATTGCTTGGGCCTGGGGCTGAGGAGCCTTGGGGGCTTCTTGGGATCTGCAGTCTGGGCACCCTGGAAGTGAGGAGAGTGAGAGAAACATGAGGTGCAGGCACAGCCTTATGCTGCTTGTTTTTGTAGCCCTCCCTGGGGGCTAATTCAGCTGGAAAGTGACCAGAAAGTGGCATATTTGGGAAATCTTGTAAAGTCACAGAATGTGGTCCTCAGTAGACTTGATGCTCTGACATTACTGTGGGGAGCTTTGTGCTCCCGCAGCAGGGCAGACTCATCACTAGGGATGGGTTCCTTCCCAGGAAGGAGCTGGTCTCCCTCCCATGGCCGACTTAGATTGAGGGTGGGTGAATGTCTGGCTGCTCTTCCAGTTCAAAGTGAACTTGCCCACCTAAAAAGTAGGAAAGCCAACAGCTTTGGGTTGCCTAAGTGCATTTCAAGGATTATGCTGGTGCCAGTACAAGGGGCTCCAAGGAACACACGTTCTGTGAGCTTGGCAGCCTTTGATCAGAATCGAAAGAGCCGCTTCAGCCCTGCCATGGGATTGAGCATCGTCCCACAAGCGTATCACGTCCTGGCTCTGAAGCAAATGCTCGTTTTTGGGAGCTGTTTGCCAGGAACAGTGGGGCGGTGCAAGAGGACCCAGCAGTGTATTCCCAGCCCCCAGCAGCAGGGCTCTTGCCAGCCTGGAACAGGCTGTGCTGTTTCATTTGAGGCTTGGTTGCAGGGCATGCCTGAGGACAACTCTTGCTGTATATTGAGGTGGGGGGTGGGATGGCTTGGCGTTAGAAAGGCAAAGTTATCTTTGCAGAACTGGTGTGGCAATTTTCCTTGAAGTTCTGTAGTCTGGGACCGGGCAAGCTTCAGGCTTGTGGCATCTATATGGTGCTTTAACTAGAAACCAGAAACCCACTTAGTCGGGGCAGGTGCACAAGGCATGCCCTGAACCCTTAACATTAAGGAATTCTGAGCCCAGAGGTTGGTTTGGAGAATCAAAACAGAATAGAGCTCCCAGTCCTTGACCAATTCCCAGCTGCCCCAGACTGTCCTATTTCTGCAATGTCATTTAGGCTAAGGGCGAATCATTTTGCTGTTGCTGCTGCCAACAATTGCATGTCAGAAACCCTTGTCGATCTTCAGTTCACCATATCTCCCAGTCATTTCCAATCTGCATTCTGCCCCCCCCCCATTGTACAGAACCTTCTTTTTAGAGTAACAGATTACTTGTGTGTCCCTCTTTCACAGCCACAAAAATTTTGTAGCCATTCTGGACCTTCCTGAAGGTGAACACCAGTACAAATTCTATGTGGACGGTCAGTGGACTCACGATCCTTCCGAGGTAATGCTCATTAGCTGCAGCGTGTTGAGCTGCACATTTGCATGCTTGCTCTGTAATATTGTCAGCTGCCTTGTGAGTGCCATGAGCCTTGGAGGGTTTTTACCTGCCCCCCTCAGGCACACTTTGCAGGTAAGTGAATAATACATAAATCGATAAATTTGCACAGCTTCATACGCATGGACCCACGCTGAACTTGATTTCTTTATGCTTGATGCTGGCAGCTGAATCTGTGGCCCACCTGGTGTGCTGCAAGGCGCTGAGCCAAGGGTGCGCAAGTTCCTCTGGGCATGGGGTGGGGCAGCCGTGGGCTTCCAGCACTGACTGTGCCGCGTGAGGCTGATAGGAGATGGGTCCAATGACCCTCATTTAGGGTGACAAGTGTGCGAGCTCATACTCCGTTCTCCAAGTGCTTTTGCTTTTTGTTAGCCTGTCATCACCAGCCAGCTGGGGACCGTCAACAATGTTATTCAGGTGAAGAAAACAGACTTTGAAGTCTTTGATGCGCTAATGGTGGACTCCCAGAAGTGCTCTGATGTGTCTGGTAAGTATCTGCAGTGATCTGAGGCGGCAGCAGTCGGAAAAGCTGGTCCCTCCCTTCGCTCAACCCCCTGGGTGTGGGCGCCCTGCTCTCTGGCTCTGGCTGCAGTGACTAGCTCCGCCTCTTCACAAAGTGGCACCACTGCCTACTGCTCATTCCCTGGCACTGGTCGACACACAAAGTTGACTGCAGGGTGTTTTTCTTCCATACTTGCTATATTTCTGAGATTTGACCAAAAGGGATGGGATTTTTCCCCCTGCAAAATGCAGAAAATGGGGGGTTTTTGGGTACTCTCCTGTGCTAGCAAGTAGGGTCTGTGTAGCTAGCATAATTGGGAGCAAGCAAATTGTGCTGTGCCCATTGCCCACTAGCTGCTCTGGTTGCTTGGTGCCCTATGAGCCCAGGAGAACCTCTTTGCAGTCTCTCTGACCTGAGGAACCCACCACTATTCTCTAGAGAATGCTCACCTCTCCTGCTTCTGGGGAAGAATAACTCAAGGGCATTTCCTGTCTTGGTGTCTATGGCGGAAGTGATGGGGAAGGCCCTTGCATCTGCACCTGGCTATGCTCCCAGCTGAGCAGGCAATTGCAAAGCTGACTTGTGCCGACTGCTAGCCTGCTTGGTTTTCAGTTCTGCTCCAAACTCCCTTGCATTTTAAAAAGCTGTCAAGGGCAGAAAGAAGCTTTTTGGTTCTAATCGTTTGACTGGCTCACAGGGGAAAAGGCTTTAATCCCATTGTTGGATCCCACACACTTCCCCATCCTACAGGTGCTGAATGACAGGAATGGACAGGAGTGACAGTGACTAGAGCAGGGGTTCGAAAGCTACATTGCCACCCAGTGCTGGACATGGCTGCCGAAGACTGTTCTGATTTGCCTTGCCAACACAGAGCTCCCACGAGTGCTTCCGTTAGCATCATTTTGCTATGTTTACATCCTTCTGTTTTTTCTCACGCAAAGAGCCCCAGGTGGCTCACGTAGTCCTCTCCCACACCGTTTTGTCCTCACAACAGCCACCCTGTTAAACAGATTAGGCTGCAAGTGCAGCTGCCCAAAGTCACCCAGTGGGCTTCATAGCTGAGTGGGAACTAAACCCCAGATCTCCCAGCTTCCCAGTCCAACACTTAAGCTAGCACCCACCACACCCAGAACCCCAAGAAGCAGAAATCAAAGTGATGGTCTTGCCTGGATGATCGCGGGGCTCCTCTTGTGAAAGTTTTAGAACTCCTGGAATCATTGCCAGACTTTTCATTCATTTCTGGTCCCCCATGCTGGAGACCTCAGAACCTGAGACCTCACAGGAACTCTGATTGTTCTTTGCTTTACGTAGGTTCTGCCTGTCAACTCCAGTTGCCTTCCTTATGGATCTCCAAGTCAACCCCTTTTGAGAATCAAGCTATTGTTTGAAATGGAAAATGGCTCTTTCAGTTAGGTTGTAGTTAACTATGGTGTCTTTCTCTCCCCCACCCCCCACCCCAATCCCTTGGCAGAACTGTCAAGTTCACCCCCTGGGCCCTACCACCAGGAACCCTACAACTGTAAACCCGAAGAACGGTTCAAGTCTCCCCCTATCCTTCCTCCCCATCTACTGCAGGTTATCCTAAACAAAGACACTGGGATTTCGGTGAGTAAAGGACTACATTCCTTAGGGTTAGGCCAGATCCAATCAAAACTAGCTGGCTAAATTGGCATATTCGCTTCCCACAAGAATTGTGCTTCTTTGATTTTCAGGTGGGGGGGGCGCCATGTCTCAGCAGGGTACATGTGTGCCTTCTCCTCTCTGAGGTAGCGGGGCTCTTCACTTGCAAGTGGAGGCAGTGGAGTCCTGTGAGAAGACCCCATCACTGAAACTGAGTATGTGGATTGGTCTGGAAAGGCTCTTGAAAGCAAAGGCAAACAAACTGATTTTCTTAGGCCCCCCTTTGTGGTTTGGGCAGCAGAGGGGAGCTCTTGCAGAAGTCGAGAGACTGGTCCTGGAAAAGCAAGCAATGCGAAGGAACAGGATGGTGCCTGTGCTTGGCAGGCATACAGAATCCTCTTCCTGTGAACCTCATAGCTTGTGGGCCTTGAATGATGAGTCCTAAATAGTGGCTTAACGGCTCTCCTCCTCCTCCCAGTGTGATCCAGCTCTGCTTCCCGAGCCAAATCACGTCATGCTCAATCACCTCTACGCGCTCTCCATCAAGGTAAGAGTGCCCCCCCCCACACCTGGCTGGTCACTTTTCTGTGGGTGGTCCAGTGTACCGATTTGTATCCCCTCTTCCCTAGGATGGGGTGATGGTGCTCAGCGCCACCCACCGTTACAAGAAGAAATACGTGACAACCTTGCTGTATAAGCCCATATGAAGTGTGGCTCAGCACCAGGGCACTGGCGGTGGGAAGCAACCCAGCGTGTGCCCTCGCTATCCGTAGCAGCTTGGCTGTCCAACCAGACTGGTTTGCTTGTTTGAAAAAGAGTTCCCGGTAGTCGAACGGCTTCCTTGCGCCCTCTGTCCTCTCCGCTGTGAATTGTTTTCAGACCAGCAAGCAGGTATATTCCCCATTTCTCCGTGAAACACGAACTGCTGAGGATTACCGTGCAGCGCCTGCCTAAACCTGGACTGTTGAACTGCAGCGTGCATTTAGCTGGGTGTGGGTGTTCTTTTTAAATCCCTGAATTAAGTCCTGTGGAAACGGCAGGCCACAGCTGCTGGCGACAGCACACCCTCCATTGTTACGCTCCCGGTCTAGCAGTGCTTTTTCATGTGCCAGCAGGCACGAGGGAGCCCTGCCTTCTCCTGTTCTTTGGGTAGTGAATGAAGATGTGGTTGCTCTTCCGTCTTCTCTGCTCCAGCACCAGTTGCCTTTGCAGTCCAGGTATTTGGGTTCAAATCGCTGGCAAAAGTAACTTGTGTCTTGTTTTCAGTAGAAAGGGCTGCGCCTGTTGATCTTGCAGTTTAGTGTCACTGGACTTGCAGGATTAAGGTGGCAAGTCCTGCTGACCCATAGCATAAAATTAAAGTGGTTTGAAAAATTAGGCATGGCTGCAGAGCTTTGGGGCCAAACAGCAGGGATACAGGAGCATCTTGGGACTAGCTAGTTAAGTCTCCATAATGGCAGAAACTGTGAGCCAGCCCTTCCCTGAATGGGTGAGCATCATGCCCGGGGCCAGATGCTTCTCTTCCAAAATAGCCACATCCTCCCCTTGCGACAGCTGACCAAGGGACCATGCTGGCCACAAGGCCACTGTTGCTGCCTCCTTCCCTTTTGTGCCAATGAGTGTCTCAAGACCTGGGGACACACGCTCCCAAGCCTGCTGACCAGCTGGCCTGTGCCTTCCCTCTCTGGGTTTGTAGCTGGCTTCTTGGCAATCTGCAGAAGCCTTGAGGTAGCTCTTTTAGTCTTGAGTAGCTCCCAGGGGCTATCACTATTTACTCTGAAGTGTTTTGGGGACCATTATATGATGTCCACTCTGACCTGTATTTACTGTTATTGGTCCTCTTCAGAAATACATTTTTTAAATAAATTGCTCAATATAAAGGCTGAAAAACGAGTGTTCCTTTGTACCTCCTCTTCCCAAAAGTTTCTCTGTGAGCCCTCAGACTGCAGCTGCACTGCATACTGCCCGGGCTGCACTGCTGTGTGTTTAATGCTTGCTGCCGTGGCGCACAGGCACGGTGCTTCCCAGCTGCAGCCTGCACAACGCTGGCTCCCCACAGTGACAAGGCTGCGCAGCCCGACGAGATCACTACAGGCCAGCGTGGGGCTCACAGCTTAGTAGGGCATAAGAATTCTTAGAAAATCCTATGCGGCTCAAGCCACGCCGGTGGGTCAGCCAAGCTGCAAGGAGGCATGATGGGTGGAACGGCCCCTCCTGTATTGGTGCCGGATGCTCTCCCTCCACCTGGCCACGTGGCAGCTTTGAGCCAAAGAGTTTGACTAAATCTTGAGCTGATGAATAGGCTCAATATGATGGCAACTGTCAAAGAGCAAAATAGTACACGCTGGGATAAAAGTATACATTCACATGTGCAGGTGAGGTTAGAGCATGTCCCATGTGGCGTGGTGGCCTGTGGACCTAGGAGACCCAGCATCTTGTCTCCACTCACTCAAAGGGTGGCTTCAGGCCTGCTAGTGAATCTCAGCCTAACCTATCTCTTCAGCTGGTGTTGGCGGCTGGAGTGGAACATCACCTTGCATTCCCCACAGGAGGAAAAAGCGGGATTCACCTTCAGTGTGACAGCAAGAATGATACAGCTTGAGGGAAACGTGGTCCTTGTGCGTGTGCCAAGGTCTGGCTTTGTTGCTGCTCTAGTGCATCTGCCCACCCTTGCAGCTTGGCCGTGGTGGCTTCTAAGGTATGCTGAGAGCACAGCAGGCCTTTTCTCAAAAGCAGAATATTGTGCACCACCACTGTTGTGGCCACATAGGATTTAAGGCATGCAAAAGGGGTATGCACAGTACAGGTAGCTCTACTTATTCCAGGCTCCCTCCTCCATTTTTACAGCGGGTGGCAGTGCGCCTACAGGTCGTGAGAATGGTTAAAATGAGGATGTACCAAGGCTAGGGGAGGAAAGGCCAATGCTTATTTTGCAAGTTCCCGAGAATCATGGCTTGCTTACAACTCTTACCATGGACAGGACTGAAACAATGAGTCTTAAATAAGTATATTTTGTGCACAGTCAAAGAAAAATAAAGGAACATTTGTAAACAAGCTTGCAGTTCATTTATACATTCAAGATTAGGCACAACAGAAGTCAAAGCAGTTTGGTTGTGAACGCAGAGCATCACTATGAGGAAGATGTGGACCAAAAAGGCAGGGGGTTGCTTACTGGCAACCTGCTCCCAGCAGGCCAGGGGAAGAGTAGATGCATGGTCAGCTCCTGCGAGCTCCTAGGTTGCAACAGACACACTCTCCCTGTCGAAGAATACATCAGACCCTGTATAAACTGGCTCGATTTAAAAATAGGCGTATTTACATAGCAGTCTGAACTTGCATTCTCTTGCTTAGGGTTACCGGTTTCGATACACAGTTGGATTTTACAAAATTGGAGCCTTGAGGGGGTTACAGCACCAGGCAGGAAGAAATTAGCTGAACTCCATTGTTATTCTGGGCCACTGCTGCCCAAGTCCCTCTGCTCCTGCCTCTCTGTCTACTGACTTTTTCAACATTTAAGACAGACCGATGGCTTAATTATGGGGGTGATGGACTGCCAGGCTGATTACGACAGCTGGAAATTTAGCAGTTACCAGTGCTGTGATTTCAGAAGGACAGACAAACTTCATCCTGAATTAATGGGGAACTCATCTCTGTCTCCTGGGCAGAACTGCGGCAGTTGAACCCTTACAGAGCAATTTAGCTTCTATTTAAAATATTTCTATCCCACCTTTTTTTTTTGCCTGACAACAGGCCTCCAAGATGGAAGACAAGAAGTGAGAATTGGCACATAATAAATTGAAGGCCCTTTCTTTCAAGGCAGCGGTGACTTACGGCGGCATTGGGGCCATGATGGGAAAGGTCCACTTCCGCCGCCTCCATGTTGCCGCTCCTGTAGGAAGGAAAGGTCACTGCACCAAGCCAGTCAGTAGAGTGAATTCGCTTTTATTTGGTTATTGTTCAACAGCAAGTTCAACACTTCTCAGCTGGAGTGTGAATTATTCCTGTCATTTCTTTCCCTTGTCTGCAATAATAAAAAGGTGATGAAGACAAATTCTATTCTGTTATAATGCCTACGACCTCATTGATGCTAACAAGCTTCTGCTGGCAAGTTTAAGGTTACAATATTTATTCATGGGGTCCTGGGGGATGAGGCTGAGGCCCCTCAGTGGTGGCTGAAGACACCTTTCCACAGCCACCGGTAAAACAAAGGGCTAGTGGTTGAAAAAAAAATGCACACTTTACAATAAAAAAGTAGAAACTGATTTGATTTCCTTTTTTTTTACGAATATAAAGTTTCTTGTAAATATGTACAGTCCTTTGAGCTATTCTATAGCAGGAAGCATTTCACAAACAAGACACAAGATATACACTCTTAGGACTCGACAAGCCGAGTTTTCAGGTCATGAGGGACTTTTCCATGAGATGCAAAGACCTTAAATACCTTTCCAGACACCCAGACCAGAGGCAGAAGTCTCAGCATGTTTCCTGACAAACCATCTGATATAAAATAGCCCGATATGCAACACACCAGACCCTGTTATCCACAAAACCCTCCAGAAGGGCACTGATGAAGCAAAAGAGATGTAGGCACCTCTCCAGTAGGGCAGCACCAGCTGGCAAAAGGGGCAAGCAGGAGAGAAGGGTGGCTTTGCTCTTGCCAGCTTGGAGAGAGAGAAATTTGCGCTAAAGCGAACTGAATGGCCAGAGCTTAGCTTGGAAGTAAGTTTCCCTCAGTGCTCAGCAACACCCGAGAATGAGAAGCAATAGAAGGCTTGCAGTTGGAGGCAAACAGTGATGGAAGAGGGGAAGTTGCCACAGCCGTTTGACGTGTCTGTCTCCTCTACTGCCAGGAGGGGTGTGCAAAAGGTTGCAGACCACACCATGGCAATTTTCTTTGCTGCTGCTGTTTTTGGCATGGGTAAGGTTTTCCTGCTCTTACTCTTCCGTAATGCTACCGTCTTTAGACTGGCTGAGTGCCGCTTTTACCACTGGGGCAAGGAGGCATCTCCTTAGCTTGGCCGTTGTCCAGCACAGTGACAAGTTGGCAACAGGATCCTGTCTAATGCCGGCTGAGGATGGTGACATTGTCATACCTCGTCAAGTTCTGTTGTCATGGAATCGAGACCCATAGCTCGTTCTCCTTCAGTGCCAGTTTCCCCAGTAAACAATGATGGTTATTGTTGCAGCATAATCTAGAAAGGCTTTAGTTTCGTTAACACGGGAGGTACAAGATACAATATCGAGCAAAGCAACTGAAAAGGAGACCGCAACCAGGATGATGGTGGTGCAGTAAGCATGCAGGGAGCTGCCATGCAGAAAACCCAGGTAGGAGGGTGAGGGCGAGGCCTCCACACCGCTCTAATGCAGAGGGAGAGCAAGGGGTTGTGACCACATTCCATGTGATCCGGGGGTGCTTGGGGGTGGCTAAAACAGGACATTCCCTTCCCCACAACCCGGCTGACCACAGAGCTGCACATACAGCCATTTTTTTTTTTTTTGGGAACATGAAATTCCGGACGATTTTGGAAGCAGGTGAGACTAAATTGATCAGGGTTTCTCTAAAGCTCCGCAGCAGAAGCTGATGGTTCTGGGTAGTGAGACAGAATCACCACAGCCTTTGCTGGTGATGAGGCCTTTCCGGAATTCCAGCATCTTTCCCCAAATGCTGATAGCCACATCTTTCAGATTTGGGTGAGCGCCCTATCCCATCTGACTTCATTGATGGGGCTCATAAAAGGCTAAAAGCGACGTATAAAAAGTTTATGAACTGCTTTGAAAGAGCAATGCTAGTACAAAGTACCCAAGAGGGGGAGAGGAGAAAAACCCAACTGCAGGAAGCTGTAAGAAAATAAACCGAGATGCAAAAACAATCCTTGCAAGCAACTTGAGTCCTGGTGGATCGGATCCTGTCGCCAGAATCTTTTCGGGCCCAGTGCTATCGGTGGGGCGGCTGGGCGGCTAAGGGAGACGTGTGCGCGCCTCCTCAGTACATTTCCTTGGTTCTCCCTGCAGTTCAAGGTCAAGGGTAGGCTTGTGTAGCTTATACTGAAGACTGGTCCCAGACCTGTCAGGGACAGAAAAAGGGCACGACCTTCAGGAGAGGGCCTGCAAGCCCAGGGGCCAGGAAACAGCCCCATCTCCAGTAGTGCTGGATGGAGGCCCACCACCTGCTCCTCTGAACAGGCATTCCAGGGGGAGCAGAAGATGGCCATTTCCAGCTTTTCACCTTTCCGGGGAGGTACAAAATGTGCCCCTGCAACCTGGCCCACAAAGCTCCTGGCGCAAGAGATGTTCCTGGCAGGTAGACAAGCATCCCCCCCCCACACCTGCTTTAAAATTTGCGGGCTGACGTGGCTTCACACAGCAGCCGAAGGTGTGCCAGAGCCGCCTTCCCTTCCCTGCCGCTGGTGCAGGATGGTCCCTGTGTGCCTGCCCCAGAATTCACAGCTTACCTTGTTGACTTGGGAGAGGGGAGTCCTCGCGCCCCCCGCCTGCATCCGTCCCCTGCTGCTCTCCTCAAACAGCCTCCCGGGCGACCGTTCCCTACGGGTGCTCAGGACCCTGCCAGGAGATTTCTCCCTCTCTAGCGGGCGCCCAGGAGACTTGTCCCTTCGGAGCTCCGTCCGTCCCTCTCGATAGCGATGGGGTGTGCTTGGCTCTCGAGGGTGGCTCGGACCTTCCGGAGGTCCGGGGCTTGAGGCGACCCGCTTGGTTATGTGCTCGTTATATGTTGGGGGACCTCTCTTGTTTGGGCTGCTGTCATTCAAAAACAATGGACGCGGACAGCTGAGTGACAAAAACCTTAAAGTTACATGTTTATGTACAGCAGTGCTGCTTCCCCCCGCCCCGCCCTCCCCTGCTCTACAAAGTCACGCAGAGTCCAGTCAGGGTTTCTCTGAAGAAGTTGCTCCAGGGCAGCCTTCTCCACCCTGGACCGGCCAGAATCCTTGGGCTCCTACTCGCAAGATCCCCAGCCAGCATGCGAGTGCCACTGCCAGCACCTCAACCTTTTTGGCTCCTCAACTCGTGTGTAACCCAACCTCCGCGCTTTGCCCTGCACTTCCTTGAACAGCCTTCCCTTCAACAACTTGTGCAGATCCAAAAGTCCTTTGACTTGCTGGCTCCCTTGAACACAGGTGATCTTGACTGGGCTTTTCTGCTTGACACCTTCCCCCGCACTGGATTTCTGTGATGGCTCCCGGGCACTTGGTGGGTACCCAGTGGATGTGGCCTCCCGCCTTCAGCGCTTCCCTGGAAGCCCTCCTCTGCCTTTCCGTTCGCTCTACAGCGCTCTCCGTGCAGTTTGCTGCTTTCCACTAAATGCTGGGCGAGCTCATTAATTCCCCCAACCTCCACTGTTACTTTTATGCGGAGCACATCCAGCTCTGTCTGCCCACCACTTCTCCCCTGCCTGTATAGCAGCTGTTTTGCTGCCTCATCACTCGGATGCATCACACTGGGACTGCTCAGCTCTCCTCTTAAGCCCTGCTCAGCAGCAACTCTTTGCCCCAGCTCCCCGCCGCCCACTCTGCCGAGTGCCCAAGTGCCTTGGTTTCACCCTTCCTTCCTCACTCTCCCTTGTTCCCAATGGTCACACCCACACAAAGCCACAAACAGCATTTCCATTTGCTCTGCTACTTTAGCAAAGCTTGGATCATCCCTCGTCTTGACTACTGCCGCTTTGACTACTGATGCCCTTCCCCTATCGCTCCTCAGTCTCAGGCGCTCCACAGGTCTTCTTCAGAAGCAAACACACAGGTAACAAATACAGTCTCCCATCAGCCAGACCACATGACTCTCTACTCTGGTTCACCCACCCTTTCCACACCCAACACAGATTCCTTGCCTTGTTGGCAAAGCTTTGCTCAGCCTTCACCCTCCTGGTTTTCCATTCCAGTTTTAGCCTCGCCAGGCAACATCCACCACTGAGATCACAACCTGAATACACACAGCTGCAATGGCTCATGGCTTTCCTGGTTACTGGGCCATTCCTCATGCCTTCCCCCACTCATTCGCTATCTGTTGCCAAATTGTAGAGCCTTTGGGACAGAGGCCTGCCTTTATTCATGTGTGTATTTCATTTATATCCCGCCTTTTTTCATTTAAGGAACTCAAAGAGGCATTACATCACTCTTCTCCTCCCTCCTTCTCCTCACAATAGCCCTGTGAGGGAGGCCTCCTTGTCTCCCACTGCAAAGCACCCAGCACCCAGCTGAAACGGAGCACCACCCTTCCTACCTGCGTGTGGTTGAGGATCCCCGGTGGTGTTCATTGTTGGATTCTTTCACCAAGTTCCCCTTGCAGCAAATGACTCTCAGTTTGTCCTGGTAGGAAGAGGCCAGGTAAATGGCTCCTGACGAAATTGCCGGCCCCAGGTAGCGGGGGCTGGGGATATCCAGGTGAGCGCGAGCCGGAGTGCTGAGGGGGGAAACATGTCTTTGGGTTGGACACTGGCCCTTCTGCTGCAGTGGGGGCCGTCCGGCCTCCGTGGTTAAGGTAGGCAAGCACTGTGTGGGCACTCACTTACCCGAGAGAGGCACGTGCTTGAATCTCAATCACCTCGAGGGAGTTGAAGTGGGTCACAAACAGGTACGGCTCCCTGTAAGCTGCAACCGCGCCAGGGACAAGGAGGCAGTGTTAGCAGAGCCCTGGCAGTCAGGATGCAAGGGGACGAGGATGCTGCTCTGGATACAGAGCAGGAAAAGAGGAGAACTCTGCCTCGTTTTCTTGCTGGCTTCCAAAGGGCATTATGCTTCCCCGGAAAGAAACCCTTCCCTTGAAGCAGGGGAGGAACCCAAGCTTGAGACCGACTCCTCCGGGACAGGACTCCCTGCCCTCCCAGATGGGAGGACCAAGCGCCACCAGGAATCAAGTAGAAAGACTTGAACTTTCAGGAAAGAAGGTGGGCAGGGCAGCAGGAAATCCCCTGAGGTCCAGCTCTGACTCTCCCACCCAGCCACCTGCCACCATGAGTACAGTATGCTTCCATGCCAAAGGCTGTGCTCAGGATGCTTTCGATGGCGCCAAACCCAGGACTTTACTGCAAGAAATATCCCATTATCCTTCTCATTTCCAGAGAGCAGTCTGTATTTGCCAATTTGGATATCTACACAAACTCCCATGTGTTGTTGTTATCCGCCCCGAGGCTTGTTTGCAAGGGGGCGGCATACAAATATGTTAAATACATACATACATACATACATACATACATACAATGTGTGAGATGACCCAGCCATGAGGAAAGAGCTGGACAGAAGGACAAAGATATTCCGCTCACAAGCTGTATGTCCTGCCTGAGCCAGAGCTCCCTTGAAGGGAAGGGCATCAATTGAAGAACTAGAGGGATGAGCGCTACTTTTCTGTTACTAGTTCAGGCTGGTGTGCTGGGGCGAGACCCTCTTGTGCTTTGGAGCCGGTCTAAAGCAGCCTTCCCAGGTCGAGGGATGGTTCCTTTTTGTGGCACTTGGGCTTTTCCCCACTCTTTCTACTCCCACAGCTCATGAAAGATGACAAAGACATCCATTATTTTGTGAAACTCAACCCCAATTGAAGGGGGTATTGTCTTAGCCAGGGTCCAGTTTTACAAGGAACACTCTGGGGAGGGGAGGCCAAAATGGACCCTCCACATGACTCTCATCTCTTAAACAGCCACTTGGCATGGGGCCCAGAGGGGCTGGTTCCTCTGCTAAGATGATCGACAATTTTTGTGCTCGTGTCGCCAAGGATTCCAATTCTCTTCGTGCCTCCCTCTTGACACAGTTTTTCTTAAATGTCATCTCTTCCAAAAAGTAGTTTCTACAACACTCAGCGTTCCAGTGTGGGCAAACAGGATGTGGGCAAAGCAATAGAACAAGAAAGACCTCACATGGCACTTACCAAATGCTAAAGGCAGACGGCTCCATTTCAAGTCATCGGAGCGGCTGCGTCTCCCGTAAGAGTCTACGAAGACGCCAAACTCTGCAGGCAGAGAAACAAGCAAAAAACCAAAACCTCAACCACTATGCTGTTATTCTCAAGAGAGAGCGAGACAGGAGTCCGGCAGGGGAGCAGAGGCGGGTTATCCTTCAAGAGGTGGCCATCTCTTTCTGAAAGGTTTACGGCAGCGGCCAAAACCAAAGTTTCATCATCAAAGCGAAGTAGCCTGGGCACTGTTGGTGGTAGAAAGAGCCTGTGGGCCCATCTGGGACATTCAGAAACAGCAACAAAATGGGTGGGCCTGGATGGTCAAAGGACAAGCCAGAGCTGCCTGCCCAGAGGCATTCCAGGGGATCCACGGGAGTCGCAGCTGTCCTTTTTGAGAGATCCAGTTGCCAGGAAGGCAAGTACTTTTAAAATAAAATATTGGGGGACTAGGGTGTCCCAGCGGGGATCCAGGCAGGTTCCTGCGGTCATGCTGCTGCCTGCCGGCAGTGTGTTGTCTACACCTGCCCTAGAAAACCCCACACGCTGCTCCTGGGATCAGTGAAGAAGTGGCGGTGGTTGAGTGAAACAATGCAGGACCTCAAGAGCCACGGCATGTTTGGAGCAGGTATCCCCTGCCTGCCAATACATCACATGCCAGACAGCGCCATGAGCCTTGGCAGCACCACAACAAGCCTCATAAGCAGAGCAAGAGCCGCCTACAAAACAGATCAGAAGCAGAGGCCCACAAGCGGGGGCTGTGGCAAGAGCACCACTTAGACACAAGGCACAAAGGGAAACGGGGAGGGGGTTTCCTGAAAGACACTGTGGGACCCTGGCTCTCTTTCGGTCCCCAGGCTGCTCCTGTTCTACAAAGAAATGGAGCCTTCAAGGGCAAAACACTGGCCCGGATGCTCCCTCCCGTTGCACTGGATCGCGATGCCCATCTTCCCTAGTCAGCACAGCAGGCTTGGGGCTGTACCCAACTTACCATGAAAGCAAAGGAGATATTCCTCCCTCTGCCCAGCAGGATTCACCTGGATGATGTTGACTGGAAAGCTGTTAGTGGATGATGCAAACAAGGCAGAAGCTAAGGAATGGTCGTTCTTGTCCAGGAATTCTAGAAGAAAAGGTGGGTGGAGATAACATGAGACCAGGCGTGCTCTTCTCTCAGGACAAGCGTGCCACTGCCTGGCGCTCTTCCCTCTTCACACAGGCAGCCTCCCACGTGATGGAGTGCATGTACAAAGAGCTGGACATGGAGGGACTGATCCCACACTGGCGTTCTTGGACCCCCTCCAGGCACCTTCATGGGAACAAAACGGCGCTCCGTCTATGGAACCAGCTCCTCAGGGAGGTACGCCTGGCGCTGACACTGCATACTTTTCAGCACAAGGTCAAACCGTTTTTATTTTCCCATTATTTTAATTGTTGAATAGTTGGCAATGATTTTGCATTGGTTTTTATTCAGACGGTGACTGGTTGGTTGCTGTGGATTAGTGTCTATTGTGTTGTGTACTATTGTTTTATTCTTTCTACAGATTATTATTTTTGAATTATTATTATTATGGATAGGTTATTGTTATGGTGCTTTATGTTGTGGCCAAACCAAGGCTTGCGAGCCACATGTGACTCTTTTGAGCTTATTTTGTTACTTGCCACTTCCACCCATGGGTAGCCACACACCACGCACAGCTCTCAAATATCTGACATGTACCGTACGTGGCTCTTCCATTAAGCAAGTCTAGCCACCCCTGGTCTAGAAAACCTTTAAACAAGCCAGCCAATTTTCATGGGCCCCCTGCCTTCAGAGAGACAGCTGTCTCCAGCAAAGCCCCCTTGCCCGGGTACCTCCTGGCTGCCCTCCAACAGCCAGGTCTTGCCTCCATGAAAGAATGGGGTTTCCCCACTCACGCCAGCAGTGGGTCAAGCAGTCCAATCAGCCTCGACCAAATGTAGATGTTTTGCAATAGCCTGTCAGAGGCGGATCAGCTTAAACAGATCTTTGGCCAGAGCTGAGAAATTTGCACTCAAAGCATGTCCTGGAAAATATTGCCAGGATGGAGAGGAAAGCATCTGTCTGCTGGACTTTGGACAACGCTCCAGTGCCACTGCCTCCAGCCTCCCACACCCAGACTCAGTCTTGCTTCAGCTGGCCCAGGCAGGAGGGGTGTGAGAGTGATCCCCCCCTCCCCTCCCCTCCCCTCCCCTCCCCTCCCCACACCCCCCAAGTATGAGGACCTGAACACCATGCCTTAGCAGTAGGCTCAGGATGCGATTCTGACCTTCAAGGGTATACTGCTTCATCTCAATTTCATAAAACTTATTTGTTCCGATGATGATGCTGTAATTGGTGAAATGAATGCAGCTGCAGGGCTCTGAGGTTTCAGTCTCCTGAAAGAGCAAAACCAGAAGCACAAGAGCTGCTTAGCCAGAATCTCCATTATTCCATAGCCTGGGAGGGGGCATGCGCTCCCAAGCGCCTCCATAGCTGCTGTGGCATAAAGCGACATGGAGCCGGGACTTCCGGACTCGAAAATGTGGCTGCCAACTTGGTTCAAGCCCTGTTTGATCTCCCTTCAACAAGCATGCAGCAGGGTGGAGATGGTCGGGGACTGGTACAGGGATGGGAAGGAATGCAGAGCTTTGCCATGCACAAGCGGCTGTCTGACTGCCAGGGAAGCATCGCTGCCGTTACTGCTCCCTGAACTGAAGAACCCCTGAGAAACGCTTGCAGAAGCGCACTGCGAGATCTGCTGATGGGAAACCAAAAAAGACGGCCCTAAACCCCTGCTACATGGCTTGGCTGAGCGAGCACAGGCATGAGCAGAACGAAGACCCCCTCAACTGGTCTCGACTTCACCTCCCAGCATGCCTGACCATGGCCATACTGACAGGGACTCCTGGGAACTGGTCCCAAACATCCAGAGATCTGCCTTCTGCTAACTCTCATGCAATGGGGTCACTATTGCATTCTTCTGGTATCAGCCAGCCGTGCGTGGTGCAGACACATTCGGACAAGACTCTTTCGTACATGGGAGAGTTTCAGTGGAGACACTGGACCATCACAGTCAGGCCAGTGCAAGGACAAAAGCTGGACAGAGACAGGGTGGGGTTGAGCTGGGGATTACAAGAGCAGAGCTGGCTGGAACCGGGAGTCAGACTAGATGGCCTGGGAGGCCCCTTCCAACGGAAGAGTGGCAGATGGTCCCCCCCTTGGGAGCCACTCATGGCAGGCTCACCCTGGCAGAAAACGGTTGTGAGCTTTACCTTCCTGATGCAGAACTTGCCCAGGCCCTCGTTGTAGCGCAAAATGACCACTTTGGTGGGCATCGCCGCGCAGACGCACAGCCCATTCTCAATCTGCATACAAGGGATAACAAACAGTGAGTCTGGCTTTGTTAAACCAATGGGGAATACTTGGTGCAGAGGAGACACAGCGAACAAGCTTTATTCTTGGCTCCCCATCGCAAAGCACTTTGCTGCTGGCCTTACTGAGAATATGATCCAAGACCATTGCACGCCACAACAGACCATTTTCTGCCCTGACCACCTGGTTGTTTCGTGCATGATGGCCAGACCCAGGCAGTCATTCCACCTGTGGGCAAAATGAAGCCGCAAGGGAACTTCTTGGATGCAGCGGCGAAAACCCCTTTGTGCTTGCCCAGCTTGCCCAGGCCACTGCCACTGCCACATGTCCCACGAGGGCCCAAGGGGTATCTGGAGGCACATGTTGCTAGCGAGGTTTCCTCTGCCACAACTGCAAGGGCTTTCTCCCTCACAGCAGCTCTCACCTCACAGCCGGTTTTCACAATGTCTGTTTTGGCAGCCAAGGGGCACATTGAAGTGGCCATCAGCGGTTAGCCACCATTTTCAGAATAATACTTTTTGCCCAAAAATATGTGCACAAATATTTTCGCTTTTTTAAAAAAACGGTTCCTTTTGTATTTTGTACGACTGCAAAGGTGCACAGTTCTACAGTTGTGCAAGTGAAGCTAAATCCATTTTTGCACACACTGCGGACACAATTTGCTTGCTCGTTCTTTGAAAGGATTGTTAACTGCTGACAGCCCTTCTAACGTGCCAACTGGACACTCTGAAGAAGCTGTCCCCAGCTGCGAAAAAGATTGCAACCTCTCCCCACCCTCAAAAGGGGGTGGGGGGGAGGCCATGGCAAGCAGAAAGGGGCTTGCAATTGAGGTGTGAGGGCTAGCATAATGTGGGCCATCCCCTAAGAGTCGACTGCCAGCATTTTTGCATGGTGGGATGAACAGGGAAGTCAGGCAGTGCCAAGCTCCAGGCAAATGTTTGGCTTTCAAAGGCTCAACTCTCCAGAGAGTGTATGAGACACATTCCAGGTGTATCTCCACAGAATTCCCGTTATTTTTGTTGCTAGTGTCACTTAAAATTTGAATGGCTCGTTACAGGGCACAAGAAGCCAATTCCCTGCTGCAAGGAACATATCATCTAAAATTCAATAAGAGGGGAGACAAGAAAGAAAACGGAGGGAACTGCGGAATGGGGCTAGGAGGTGGGGTGAGAGGCAGCCATTGCTGCTGTACATTCTCAGCCGAGACGGTGTTGCAGGAAAGCATTTGAATGAGGAGGCTGCGCCAAAGGGCCTCATGGAAAAGGTGGCGGGTTGAGAGGGCATCTGCGGAAAGAGTTGGACTCACGAGTCCTGCGAGGCAGCCTCATGCACCTGGGGCAGTCGGGGCTGGCACAAATGGCAAGACACACTTACATGGGAAAGGTCTGGCTTCTCTAGGTAAAGGTAGGAAGAAATCAAACCAGGAGACCTGCTACCAGTCCATCTCAAGAGTGCTAGGGAAGCAGGCCCAGAGCCTGAACTAGGATAAGGCAGGGATTATTTTCTACATTCCTCATGCTCCTTCCAAGCCTTGCTTCCCCACTGCACCTACACTGGAAGGATGCAGCCAAAGGCTCCCTCCCTCTGCTGGTTCTTTACTCTGATGACTTGTGTGGTCGCTGCATTGTATTTGTTTAAGGCTGCACACACCCCTGGAACTTAACAGGAAGGGAAGAATACAAATGATGGATGCTGCTTAGGAACCTCTTCGACGATCATCACAAGCATCCCAGGGACAGTTCCACCAAGAGGCAAAGCTGGGAGGTCCTACCTTTCCAGCAGCGAAAAGATGGCACCCTTTCACGGCCTCGAAAACATTTGGCGAGACATCCGGCTGAGCTGGTAGGTGGGACTGGGCTAGCGACTGCTTAACTTTCTTCACGTCAACGAGACACAGCGCCCGCTCCTCACCTGGGGAAGCAGCATCAGAAATAGTTCGAAGCTCTCCTACAGCAAGGGTGGACCCCTGTGGCCCTTCAGATGCTTTGGCCTACAACTCCCAGCATCTCTGGCTATTGGCCCTGCTGGCTAGGGCTAATGGGAGCTGTAATGTAAAACGTCTAGGGGGGCACACATGGCTCCCCCTTGCTATGAAGTCACAGGAGATAAAAATCTCTGCCCGAGCGCCGGTGAAAACCTATCCCTCTGTAACAAAGTACACTGCATCATTTTGATCTGGTTGCAAGAAGCACTTTATACAGTTTTGGAGCATGTTCTGTTCATGGGAAAATGAGGGAGTTGGATTAGTTAACTGCCAAGGGCAGTTTGACAATGTAGACAATACCTGATGAAGCTCCAGAAATCGGGAGTGGCTGAATAAGTTTTCCCAATATAGGAAGTGCTGAGGAGAAAGTCACTCACAAATCAATTTAAGAAGCTTCTGTAAAGCATGATAAAGATTTTTCTGAAAGCTACCTGCTATCATGAGCAGTTTTTCCAGGTCCTTGATCAGGTGCACTTGGAAAACAGCACCAATCCCAGGGACATGCGTTAAAGAGTTCTTCAGCACATTCAGGGCGTAAAGACCTTCTTCGGCACCCACCAGTACTACCTGCAACAGGGATTTTCAAATCCGTTGGTCAAAAGGAAAAAGAAGTGCTTGTAGGGATGCTCAAGATATACACGCAGAAGATCAGCCAAAGAACACATCCTCTGGATTCAAAACAAACCCACATTAAGAAATACACCTAGTTGCCCAAAGTCTGGCAGATCGACAGGAGGCAAGTGGCCGTTACCTGGTCGCTGAAGGGCAGTGTGCAGTTGATGTCCAAACGGTCTTCCCCCTCTAGCTTCAGGAGAGAATTTCCCAGAAGCTTCTGTGTGTGAGAGAGTGAAAGAGAGAAAAGGAGGATTAACACAGCACATTGGGAAGGTGTGATATAAGCTTATTTTCTTAATTCCAACAGGGAGTGTTTCTTCAGCATCCCAATCTGTTTGCCTTAATTAGCCAGGGAGTGGCATGTAGAAGGACTGGGCAAACCAAAAGAAGCCCAGCACTTTTCCCTTTCCCTACAGAGGTGCAAACAAAGGAGCTGAAGATGCAATCCCATGCATGTTTAGACTACAAAGTCCTACCAAAGGTGTAGGACATTTTTCCTCTCTAAGCATGCATAAGGCTGGACTCTAAATATACTTACAGCATCAGCCTCAGCCTTTTCCCTGGAAACTCTTCCTCCAGCTACTACAGACTCCAGTGCGCTGACCCAACGCTGCTTATCAGGAAACGTGGATGCTAACAAATAGAGGGTCCGGCCAGGCCAACACGTGGTGTGGGGATGAGACTCCAGCTTTAAGATATATGGCACATCTAAGTTGTTACCAGATAAAACAGAAAACACACAAACTGGATTATGAGAAGGACTGTGCTCTTCTGCTGGATCATTTCTCCTTCTAGGGAGGGCACTATCAGAACAGGAGCCTTTAATTTTGAACACTGAGTTGTGCACAGAGCCCTCAGTTACAAAAAAGCAAAGCGCTCCGTTGAGGAGCCTCCCCTGCCTCCGCTCAGATGGCACCTCAGAGTCCCACAATGGCAAAACATCTGCAGAATTAGCACAGAGGAGGTGCAGGCGTCAGAAGAAAATGAATTCAGATCCAAAGAGTTTTATAAATAGGCTCTTGATTGAAGAGGAGAAGATGCTATTTTCAAATGCTAGGCTAGAGATTCCTCTGATCCCAAAGAAGCAGCCAAAAGAGGGGGAGAAGCTCCCTTGAATCAATGGCTACCTTTGCTGCTAGCGCTGCACAAAGGCTTGCATTTCTCAAACTCACATGTTACTTCTAATGTCTTTATTTTGCCCCCTTAGCCCCCATCCCCAATGAAAATAAAAGTCACTGATGTGTAATGGTGTTTTCCCTGTAACATTTGTCTCCCTCTTTCTTTAATCTCCTCTCACCTTAATGTCTCTCCCACTGTTGAAATTTAGACTCCTGTGGGCAACAGCTTATCTTTCTCTGTATAAAGTTCTGTGTCCGAAAGATGGCACTAACTCATCCTTGTAATTACGATAAGACTAAATCAATTTGATTAGCACCTAAACAGCATTTGGACCTGCAGTGAACCAACGTCCCTGATTCCCTGGGTAGAAAAGGAATGGCCAAATATTGCATCCCCCCAGACAGCAGCACCCAGGACTTGTAACTGTGGAGGTTGTTTGACTGAATTCAGGCAAGGGGCGGCCACTTAGAGGGATCTCTCTCCCTTGAATGTTTTTGTAGCCTTCCCTTGGAACCCTATCAGTCTTCTTCTAGAAATAGCCCATGATGTTTTGACCCTGGCACGAGAGAGAACAGTAACCATGAAGGCACTTGATGAGGTGCAGTTTACCTCACCTGTCTTAGCTGTATTTAAAAGCTCTGTTGCTCCCACAGCTCCGTGGACAGTAACATCTCCGTCTGGAAGACACAGCTCAAACTCCTCCACAGGTCTTTGTCCGGCTTTGGCAAAGATAAAACGAGATGCGAACATGAAGTGCAAACTAAGTGTGGAAGAAGGCAGGGCGAGGGGGAGGCAGGCGGGGGAGAAACACTGCACACCATAGGCCCCTCACTGTATGCAAAGTGGGCCGGTGCCTCCTAGGCAGCCAGCGGCAGAAAGGGCTCTCTGGACAGAAGGACTCTGGAGAGCAAAGCCCCTCAAGTATTGGGCCATTTCCTGCTTGCACTAAGTTCGACATTTGGTTCGGACAAAGTAATGCTCTGAGGACGGGTCATGCCAGGGAGGACAGGAAAGCTAGTTAGATAGAGGTGGTTACCTTCTCTTGCTTCTGTGTCATAAACAAGCACTTTGGTTCCTTCCAAAACTATATATTTCCTGTCCCAGCCCTGCTGCCCACGCTTATTATTTCTGAAAACACAGAAAAAGGACAACACTGTATTAGAGTTTCTGCCAAAAGTTCCGGGGGAATGGGGTCAGCCAATCCCATGGGATTTTGTTAGCTACAAGAATACCGGCCTCAGCAGGCTCAGTCGAAGTGTGTGGAGCAGCTCTTCCTGCAGCGACCGGCTCTGGGCTGGCCTTTTAGCGCAGAGACTCACGTTTGTACCTTGGCACCTTCATCCATCCTTCCAGCCGTAAAGTGCTGCTAGGCTCTTTCAGTTGAAGACCTGGAGAGTTCAATTTGTCCCGGCAGAAGGCTTCAGAGAAATGGGTGGCATACTCAGTTGGCAAGCCACAAGTAGCTGGCAAACAAGTCGAGCACTTTGGATGACACATCATCTGGCATTCTGGGGGTGGGGGGAAAGAGTCCATATAGAAACAATAATACAAGACCAAAACAAGAACAACGCAAAACAGACCACACACATCCATTTTTAAGACGCAGAATAAAGCAGTAGCTGACAATTCAGGACAGACTGCACAACTTGAAAAGCTGATTTGAGAAATGTTGGGGTTATCACAGGATAGGTGAACCAGTAAGAAATGGCGAGCGGTTTTATGCCCTGAGATGAACAGAACGTCTTGCAGCACTGCAAGGACAAGCCGGTTCATTGCAGCAGACACTTTCACAGGCAGTCTAGCTCATCAGATGCATAAACGGACAATGCATAGAAAAGTTCCTGCTGAAATAAGTGTGCTCATCTTTAAAGAAACACAAGACTGTTGTTTTTGCGGCAACAGAGTAACTCAGAAGTACTACAAGATGAAGTCCTCAGAATAAAGCTCACCAAGATTTACTTAACAACATCTGAAGCCTATAACTGTGCCTTTATTCTGTCTGTGCCTCTATTCTTCCCATAAGGAATGGCATGATAGGCAAGTCCTGGGACCCCGAATGCCAAAAGAAGCTGCTTTTTGTAGCCTCGTGTTGTATGGCACTCTTTTGTTTTTGCAGTGTAGGTAGAATAGCACAGACCTGAAGTTCTAACATCTGCTGGTAATGGGTATGCACACACGTGTGTGTGTTGGTTTTAGCTGTAGGAAAATGACCGAGGTAATTGAATTAACAGAGAATATACAGATTTCAGAAGAAATAGAGGTGCAGGCCATTTGCTTTGCTTGATAAAGGTAACAAAATTAATTGTGAAATCAACATAGGCTACAGTCTGTGAAGCAAACTGTAGCTATTGAGATATGCCAGCTTCACTTGATTGAAAGCAGCCTTCAACAAGCACTGGGTCAACTGTTGTGCTGTTATGGGATGCTGATAAAGATTCTAACTGGCCTAAAGTTATTAAAAACAAAAATGGTAAGCCCCAGATAAGGTCAAGTTGGCGAAAGACGTTATTTATCTTTATGTATTTTCACTCCACTCTTCAGCTGAAAGGGCTCCCACAGGGGCTCACAATCACTAACAAACAAGCAAGTTTGCCCTCAAGCTCAAATTTTAGAAGGCATGTCATAAAAGGAAAAACAGGTGGGAAGAGAAGAGGAAAGGAACAAAGACAGGTGCCAGCTCTTTAAGTTATGGTTCCTGTAATGACCAGCAGGATTGGAAACGATACAGGTAGGGTGATGGAATGACAACTGCCAGGTAACAGGTGGGCGGGAAGAGCTAAAGGCAGTTCATTCCTGCACACATGTGATGAACAGCCCAGCTTCTCCATCTCCAAAAGCTGAGCCACTGTTGCCCCAGAAAAGCCAATGGGATGGCCTGCCTTCTCTCCCTCTGCTTCCTTTGTCAGAGCAAAGCAGAATGAGAGAATGCTTCCAGACAGCACCTTTCTTAGGCCACTGGGGGCTCAGCGGATGGATGCAAATGTCACACAGACATTCAGGGAGCTTCAGTTCAGTGTTAGGACAGACAGCTGCTTGTTGGAGGCACAGACCGAGGGGAAGGAGGCACACAGATGTTCCGCTAAGGGAACCGAAGGGTCTGAGATCCGGCAGCCAAGGCTGGCTTGTGCTGATCCCCCTCACTCACTTCCTATTCCATCTTTCTGCCAAAATCCAACGAAGATGATGATCCAGACAGAAAGCAATTTCAGATAAAAGTTAACATAAAAACAAACGCATTAAAAGCATCTGCTAGGTTGATCGACAGAGAAAGCACTTGGACATTTCTATTCCTCCAGTTCAACCCCTCTTGCTCTTCTATTCGAGTACAAGATTCTTACCAAGACATTTAGAGGCCTGACGTCCAAAGTGCACAGTATCCAAGCAAACCGCACATTTTGTTGCCCTCATGTTCAGCCCCACATTGAACCGGTGAGGAATATTGTGATGCATCCGTTCTTTCAGACGCCGATTAAACTCTGGGAAAAAGAGTGAGCAGCAAAGCATTATTATTTTAAAAATGGCATGGAAAAACGTTGGTGCTTTATTCTTCATAGGCATGTTCAGTTGGTAAGCTAGTCGAAAGACTGCAGGCATGACGATGTAACTGCTCGGCGCTCTTTCAACATATTGGTACCTGCAGTAGTTCATTGCCAGTGTGATTTGGAGGGCAAGGCTTCGGGACAGAGGCCCCGGGCTCTGCAAAGTGGGACAAACAGGACTCCGCAAGACCATACTGCCCACAGTCTAACACTATCTAACTGCACTGCTCTGCAGTACTGACATCTTTGATTACTGGGAAATCCAACAGGAAAACATGCACAGTAAGAAATATTAAGGGCCCCAGGAAGCTGCCTTCTACGCAGTAAGACTTGGCCCATCTAGGCTAGTGTTGGCCATTCAGACTAAGAACAGCTCTCCACCCTCTCAGGAAGAGAAAGTCTTTCCCATCAGCCTGCTCTCTACGTCTCTGAAGTGCAGACGCTGGAAATGGAACCTGGGACACTTGCAGCCTGCTGGGGGCTCGCTTTCTTGATTCTGCAAGCTCACATATGGGTGTTGTGGCAGAATGCGCCGGTGAGCAGGGACATCACTTTAGCTTAAACAGGCCAGCCATGCTTATGTACAAACTAACTTTCAATACCGATATTGAAATATTCAAAACCATTTCTAACGTAATTTGAAAGAGAGATGTCAGCTCTGCAAAAGAAAAACATTGTAGAAATCATTGTTAAACGAGGTTTTATGCAAAATGAAAACAAGGGAGTGTTGGTGATTTCACAGCAGGACAGGGCTGTTTATCACTGTCTGGCAGTCAAGTTAATATGCAGGAAGCATTCAGTGTTGGGGCGCACACACCAGAGTTACCATCGCAGGCCAGCTGATTAGCAATTTCAAGTTTGCAGATGAAGTAATAATGATAATGATTAGCATTTATATAGGGCTTTGAAGGTTTGCATAATTATCTCAGCAATCCTTATAATCCTGTATAAGGTAAGCCAGCATTAGCCCTATGTTGCAGACAGGGGGCCCAGTCTAAGAGGCAGAACCTTTTCAAACAGCATAAAATAGCTGAGTGGGGATGGAAAATTAGTGGCTTCCCAGATCTTGGCAGACGGAACAACTGCTCTAGACCACATGACGGCATCACATGGACAGAAACAAGCACAGACCTACACTAGCAGCAGACAAGCCGTAGAAAGGAAAGGGGAAGCACAGGAAAGTTGAACGCACTGGAGAGCTGACACGGGTGTACAAGAAGCTTGTCTGACATGTATTTTTTTAGGTGGCACAGAGGGCTTTAGGTAGGCTAGACACATCTTGGACCTGCAAGGATGGGCAATCAGTGATTCTCTAAGTGTTTGGGCCTACAAGTCCCAACTGCCCTAACCGGTGAGCATCTGGAAGACTGCAAGCTGCCCGCCCTGTCTCTAGACGGCTATGCCAACTCCAGGATCACAGGCAGCAGACCTGTGAAGCAGCAGTTGGAGAGCTGTTGCCCGTCAGCCCTGCTTGTGGGCATCCCACTGGCGCATCTGGTTGGGAACAGGATGCAGAAGGGCTCTGCTACCGGAAGGCCACAGTGAGTGGTCCAGAGAAACAAGGTAAAGCAACCACTGGTTCCTTTAAGAAAAGGAGGGTTCCCAAAAGTCGCTTCCCACATTTGAGAGAAGACAGCTTGAAGAGGGAGCTGTCTGATCAAGGCAACAAGAGGAGTTTCCTGCAGATTCGAGTTTTACATCAGAATAAATCAAGAGAGTGCTTTTTGTCCCTTTGGGAGGAAAGGGCTAGGAAGAAATGAAACACATGGGAAATAAGAAACTGAGAGATGATCCTCCCTAGCCAAGGGTAGAAAGTCTCTTATCCAAACATCTTATCCAGAGGAAAAATAAACCATGGAAGTAACAAGAATTGTGTCCTGATGTTTGGAAGGAAGGGAAGGGAAGGGAAGCAAGAGCAGAGAGTGGAAAGCGATGCACAGGCTGCATCTGCAGGACAAGGAAGTGAACACAGAAAGGCACGTGCTCACTTTGTTCAAAGGTTTTACAAAAAGCCAGTGGGTGTGGTGGCTTGAATGTGAGACTGGGACTGGTCCCGAGCTAACAGGAGGTCATGAGGCTCCCTGGGTGACTTTGGTCCAGTCAGGCTCTCAGCCTGAACTACCTCACAAGGCTGCTGTGAGGATAAGATCAAGGAGGAAGCTGCCATAGATTTCTTGTAAAAGGAAAAAGACAGGCTATAAGTGTAATGATAGAATCAAACCTCTCTTCCCTCTTCCCCATCTTAGCTAGTAACTCACTCTCAAAGGGTTGAATAGGGGTTATCATTGGACCATTGGTTTCAGCATTTGTGAGCTGCTCAGAGAATCCTTGGGTTATGGGGTGGCATAGAGAGAGAGAGAGAGAGAGAGAGAGAGATGAGACTTAGATTACCATGTTGTCTGAACCCAGCTGCTCCAACAAACCATGGCTTGTTAACCACAAACAACTCATGAAGAGAATCCATGTTTTGTACCTGGGTTGTGAATTGTGGGTTGGTCATGGTTAATAAACTATGGTTTGTTAGCACAGCTGGACTCTGACAACATGATATCCACTGTTCAACAACAACCACCCATATTCAACCCTTGAGTGCTATTATAAACTGCCCAGAGAACCCCAGCTGCTGTTGGGCAGTATAAAAACAAACAAGCAAATGAACGGCTTTATGGGAGAGAGAGAAAACTGTCTCTCTTCACTTTCTCTACACTATGCATAATTCTGTATATCTCAATCATGCCTCCCTTTATTCACCATTTTTCTGTTGTAACATTTCTTCATAGATAAGTTGCTTCTTGATCATTTTAGCTGTCCTTTTCTGCACTGTTTCCAGCTGTACAATATCCCTTTTCTGAGTGCAGTCACAAGAATGGTACCTAATATTTTAAGTGTGGCTGCACCATAACCTTGCATAAGGGTGGTATGATGCTAGCAGTTTTATTTTCAATGCTCTTCCGCATTACGCCTAACATGGATTTTTCTTTTTTCATAGCAGCTGTGCACTGGGTTGACCTTTGCCTTGCGCGATCCACCAAGATCCCTTTCTTCATCATTTCTAGCAAGCTCAAATCTCATCAGCTTATCATCAAGTTGGGTGTTTTTGCCCCATCACGCGTTCCTTTACACGTGTCCCAATTTGCTTCTCAGAAGCACTTTTGGTTTTAACTACTCTATATAGTTGTGCATCGTCAGAAAACTTGGCTGCTTTATTGCTCATCCCAATTCCAAACCATTTATGAATAAGAAGAAAAGCACTGATCCAAAAGAGGACCTCTCCTCTTACTCCACAACTGCGAAACTTGTTCACGGTTTTTGTAAATCTACCAGCTACCTTGGGTTTGCTACACACATGACATGCGTGGTCCTAGCGGGCCTATATGAGAGCGGATCATGGGATGATTCGAGGATGGGGTCTTGCCTCGGTATGGCATTCTCCACAAACCAACCTTGCCCCTCGAAGCCTTACCCTCTGGCGTGGAGGACTCCTTTCTGCGGCTTGAGGGAGGAGCAAGCAGGCTGATGGGCGTGGGCTGGTGTTCAGGTGACCGGACTATGGCAGACATGATGATCTGCTGCCTGGCCGTGGCAGGAGTGGATGGGTGAGGGTGGTCTGTAATTTTCCTATGGGCAGCTACAGATACACACAAACAGTTAGTCAACTCCTCCCAGCATGAGGAGCAGCAGTGGTTCTACACAACCTTAAGAGCTGCGGCCTGCAGCAAGGGCGTGGCTAGAGCGGATCCTCAACAGCAAGCAACAAAGGGGCAGGGGAGAGAAAAAACATTTCACTGCTACAGAAGACACAAAAGAGGAGAGACACGTTTGGACTAAAAAATGACCCTCCTCTGCAGATGCTACTGTTCAGTGTCCCCCTACCTTCCTCTCGAGCTGATCTGAGCTCGATGCGAGTCTTCTGAAGGGCCTCCTCCAGCTCAGCCGAGCGGGCCTTCTCCTTCTCCAGTGCCACCTTCAGCTCATTGTATTGCAGAGGAACCTGTGTGGGTAAAGAAGGGTCCTCTTTCCGTCGACTAAACAGGCCCTAGCAACAGAAACACACAGACAGCTCCTAACTTCTAGTAAGTGATGGTTTAAACTTGGGGAAGGGAAGCCTCACTAACTGCAGACCAGAGGGTCTGATGGGATTCCTCTTCTAGGTAAGGAAAGGACTTGGGCAGGGGAAAGAAACCAGAAAGTTTCCCCCGCTGCCCCAAACTGTTTTCAAGAATCTCATCCTGGCAGTTATTTGCATTTCTCACTCATCCACTGAGAAGCCAGCATGGCACAGTGGTGGGGGTGTTGGACAGGGACTCAGGACTCCAAGTTTCTAGTCCTCACTTGGTCAGGTGATGGGTGATGCTGCTGGGGCGGCCACTGACAGGGTTGTTGTGAGAACAGAATGGAGAAAGGGAAAACTATGTCAGGAGCCTTGATTTGTTGCAAGAGGAGAATGGTGGGCTATCAAGACAAAAATTGGTCTGTTGTGTCCAACTTGGTCCAGCCTTGTCTTCCTGGCAACAGCTCTTCCCATGTGGTGGAGAGGAAAGTGTAGGCCTCCAGCTGCTGTTGGACTGCAGTGTCCATTTGCCCTACCCAGCGCAGACACTGGTATAGAATAATGGGAGCTGCACTTCAACGGTATCTAGAGACAGGGCTAGTAATACCATGAGGTGGGGTGAGGCCAGTGCCCTGGGCAGCACCTGCTGGGAGACAGCAGCATGGTGTTGGAGAGGGCTGTGGGCCATGTGGCCGGGCCTGTGCCTCCCGAGCTAAGCTGCTGCCATCTGGGGAAGAGCATGTTGAGGAAAGAGTCAACTAAGAGGCAGCACGGTACAGCGGTGAGAATGCAGGACTGGGATTCGGGAGATCCAGGTTCTAGCCCCCCCTTGGCCATGAAGCCCCCTGGGTGACTTTGGGCCAGTCAGTGACTCAGTCTAGCCTACCTCAGAGGGCTGTTGTTGTAAGGATAAAATGGAGCACCTTGGGTTCCTCACAGGAGGAAAAGAAGCCAGGATATAAATGTAATGTGATGATAATCTCACCAGGCACGGATTCTGTGCCTCTGCCACTGTATCATCTCAGTAACAAGGCTGTGGCCATAAGCAGAAGGATCCAGCTAACTTGAACCACTTCTGCGCTTACTTGTAAAAGCACTTCCGTATGTCTCTTTCACACATTTCCACATAAAAGCAGGAAAACCCTGCACTTCCCAACTGTTCCAGATTGCTTAGCTCAGGGAAGGAATGCTATGAGGTCAGAGGTCCAGTTCAACACCTTTTGCTGTCTTTACAATGTTTTCTTATGTCAGGGCATGTTTGTCATTCATTATGGCTTAATTTCATATACCACATCTAATCATTTAGACCAAGCTCCAAAGAGTTACTTTAGGTGCATCCCCAGTGGGATTTGAGGGAACATGGAATTAACATGCAAATATCCTTTGAATCTCAGATTTAAGATTTTTACACAGTCTGTAACTATCTAATACCTACTCGTTAATCTTTACTTATTCAGCTCACCTTTTTCTTTTTGGCTGGCTGGTCCATCTTTGCTTGCAGAAAGTCAATAAGCTTGGTTTGTTGTGAAATTGTGCCCTCCATTTTCACCTTTTCATGGGAATACAGAACCTTTGAAAAAGGAGAAGAACAGCTGGCACTCATTCAAACACCAGCCCCATTCCAGTGTAACTGGAATGGATTTCAGAGCAGGACTCCCAGGCACCCCGGGAGCATTCACCTCACCTGGATATTTTCTAGCTGGTACTCCAGGTCACTTCGCTCATTCTTCAAAAGATCGGCCCTATCCAAAGCCTCCTGTAGGCCTTGAGTCAGGCGAAAAATGTGATTTTTCTGCAAATCCATTTGCTGCTGCAGCTTTGCTTGCTGTTGACAAGAAGGCAAAATCCAGAGGTGCTTAAAGTTGTTAAAAGCTGTTTTAAAGTGCCCAGCCATTTTCTCTTACACTGTCAAAAGTTCTGCCTCCACTGCTATGCCCTCTTGATGTTGCAGGCTGGGGTTTGGCTCTTTGCTTCCACAGGACTTGATCTCAGAGCTGTTCTGTGCATTATGAAGAGCGAGGGAGCAGAAACATGGACTTGTGCTGCATCAGACAGCAGCGAGGGAAATTGTATCTTTGAACATTCCTCCCAAGAGAAATTGTTCTCTGCAGAGCATATCACCCGTGGCTCTGGAGCCGCACGTGGCTCTTGAATCCCCCTGCTGTGGCTCCGTCGCCCAAAATACACGTCACAGCCGCCGATCTGCGACCGAGGCTCCGAGATACAAAATACCAACAGAAGATGATGAGGCAGCCACTCAGGAGCACTGTGCTAGCAGGTTAAGTAAATTGCGACATTGGAGGGGAAGAGTGGAACAAGCTTCCTGCAGGCTCTCATGTTACATGAAAGGCTGCTGAAAAGATTCTCTTTGTCCAAATGTAATCGCCTTCCTCTGAATGATAAAAGCTGCACTTGGAACCTGTCACAATTCACATCACTTGATTGTTTATCTGCTAATCAGTCACTAAACACACCTATATCTGCGACTTCCCCCAGTAGGCCAACCATGGCTAAATTGAAGAAAAGTTTCTGAAGAAAACCAGTGGGTAGATTCATTTGCTTTTACTGTTTAATACATGCAGCCCTTTAGCACTGACTTTGACTCTGCAGGAAGCTGTTCTCCTACTCAAAACATATGAAAGGAGTCCTACTAGTTTATAATGTAAGATTAAAAATAACAGTTTTTAGTGACTGAACAAGAGCTGCAGCTAAATCATAATGAAGATATACCTAGCATTGAGGTAAAAAATGACATATGCAGTGTTATCTTCATTTTAGATATCAAAAGGGTTTTGTGGCTCCCGGTGTTTTCTTTTGTGTGGGAAACAGATCCAAATGGCTCTTTGAGTGTTAAAGGTTGTCGACCCCTGATCTAGAAGTTATCCAAGACGCCTCTTTCACAAGCAGATATTTCAAAAAAGAGCACAAATTTCCTAAGAACCTGACGTAGGAAAAGCCTTCCTGGAACAAACCAAAGATCTGCTTGTCCAACATCATAATTTCTCACACAGGCCAGCTAGATGCCCTGGGAAGCTCACAGTCCAGACCTTAAGGGCAACAGCTTCTGTCATTGCTGCCCACCCCCCACCCCAGCAACTGACATCCAGCAACATATTGTCCCTGAGACTGGAGGGGGCTTGTGGCCACCTAGACTAATCTGACCTACGTACTGCATACAGGGCTTCCTTTTGATTCAGTTTTGAGGGATGAAGCACCCATGACACTTAATGCACATACTACAGCGATGTCTCTGCTTATTCTTTGAGTGTAAGCAAGGTGAGAGGCAAGTCTTGTTGAGGTTCCAGCACACAGAGAGGGGAGAGCTGCAGTCCCTTCTTAAATCACACACCCAACCCTAAGCCTCCCAGCAAGCAACCCTGGAAAGAAACCAGCAGGAGATTTTAGCCTAACGTTCCAAGCTGCGAGGGGAAGTAGATTCTTCACAGGATCCTAGCATTTGAGAGGGGGAAAATCTTTCTATGCATTTTCTCCGCACCATACTTTGCTTTGTGAAATCTCTACCACATCCTTCCACTATTCATCTTCTTTCTAAACCAAGTACCAGAAACTATAATCTTTCCCTATAGAATTCCTCCAAGTCCATGATGAGGGATTTGTTCAAACAGTTAACTCCTACTCCCCCAGTCTGCATGCCCTATCAGTTGGTTCTTGCTCTGGAGACCTCCCTTGTGCCCAGAACAGAGAAATATGCAACTGACTGCATGACTCTCTGGTATTGTATAGAAACGAAATAAAGTGTGAGCCATTAAAAAACAAAGAAGCAAGCCTGCAGGATTATGTACAAGTCCCTTTCCCTAAAAGGAGAGAAAGAGAGGTGTGGCAGTTACTTCTTGGTTCTTCCTGAAAGCTAACTTCTAGGAAAATGTTTATAGTAAGTCCTTATCACACTCCAAAGAGATATTTTAAAAGTGGCTGGGTGATTTCAGCTAAAGCCTTAGGGCCAGAGGTGCCCTAAAGTGGGCCTTCTGTTGGTAACAGTGGGTCTGATTAGACAGGTTGCTATGACGCCCTAGTCTTAATCACCACTGGAAGAAGGTACACCCCCATGCGCCCTCACTCATTTCCCACTATTTCAAGACATTAAATGCCCCCTTTAATAATAGTAATATTAATAATGGTAATAGAAAAGTGTCCAACACTTTAAAATTCTACCAAGAATTCATCCAAACAATTAGGTATTTCTTGCACATTTACACTACTGCCCATAACATGTTCTTGCTAAGAGAATCTTCTTAACTGTGACCTGGCAGCTTGTGTTTTACACAGAATTCCCTTTTTGACAAAGTCCTTTGACCAAGCATGAAACAAAGAAAGGTTGAAGTGGTTATGCCTTAGCAGCAAAGCATCATCCACTGGCATCAATTCACAGCAGTATTTTTTCAGGCATCTTTCCAGCAGAGGCCTCCTTTAACAGAAAGTGGTAGTGCTATGTGGTTAAATTCAGGTTCAAACTGACCTCACAAGGCAACCCTGGGCAGACCTGCACACTACATGTTTACAATGGTATGGTACCGCTTTAACTATGGTGACTTCTCCCAAGAATCCTAGGAACCAACATTTGGGGAGTACGTGGAGAATTTTCTGTTCAAAGATGTCCAATCCTCCACTTCACCCCCAAATCACTGCAATTCAATTTCCACACTGCCCTGAGAAGGTGGAATTACTATTAAGCCACCAGTTAAGTATGTAGTGTGAACACACACTGTGCATCGTTCAGCTATTTCATCGTTCCTCTCTATAACGACGCCCTGTGGGTCAGGCATTACCTCTTCCAGCAGCCTCTGCTTGAGCTCACGTTCCGTCTCGAGCTTCTGTTGCAGGCTACGAGCATTCATCTCCAGCATGGCGTGCTTCTTCTCCAAATCATTGAGCTAGAGGGTTACAGCAAATACCCAGGAAAAAAGGGACAGGTCACTGGGCCACTTTTCGGAGTCCAGCCTTCCCTTCCTTACCTCGTGAAAATTCTTTGGCCCCCTTGTTTTCCATTTACCTTTCCAAAACTTTTTAGAAAGATTGGTGCCAAGTGGGCTGAGCAGCTGCAGCAACGTGCAAGTGGCCACAACTGCCCAGTGTGCCTGGCAATGCACTAGAAAGATTTTGGAAAAAGAAACAGGTTCCCTTCCTGCTTCCCCTTAACTCCCCTTGCCAGGTGGCTGTGCAGCTGCAGCAGACAAGCCCTGTTCCTGGTTTCTTTTTCAACTGTTTATTGTAAAGTCAAGCATACCACAGACAACCAAAGTAAAATGAGGATGGCAGGTGCAGCTCTTTCTGTTGCTTCACACTGCAGCAGAACTGACTTCACTGTAAAGAGGTGTCATTAAAAGGAAATGTGGAGGGCCCAGACCTGCAACCCCTCAATCAGCCCCAATGGGCTTTATCCCCCAACAGATAGTCAGTCATCTGTCACCTGTTCTCCTAAATGACTCCACTTTTCATCCCTGGCTGACCCACAGGCACACCCTCCAAGAAGCACTTCGGTGGTTCCTTTTCTCACTGCTTTCAAAAGCTCTCTTCTGCCTTTTCTAGAAAGTCCCCTGCTTAACTTATTAGTTTTTTTCCTCCAGCTGAAACAAAGCCTACACACATAAAACCCCATCTGCACCAACGCTTCCCATTCATTTTGCCTCTCCTTTCATCCACACAATGAAAACTGAAAGCAGCCTAGAGAGCACTGGGTGTGGGACAGTATAGAAATGAAAATAATAATAAGCTACTGTGTATGCACTGAGCAATGTGTTTGTACATATGGACAAGTGTAGCTACCAACCTTGTCAGAAAGACTCTCGGCTTTCAGTTTTTGGTCTTTTAATGCCTGCTGGAGAGCCAAGATTTCTGCTTTATGTTCTTTAACTGCAAGCTCTACCACCTGGCGTGATTCTGTGATGCGCTGATCTGCTCGCACCCTGCAATTAAAAACAATGAATTTACATGCTCACATTCTTTTCCTGGGATCTTTCTTACAAGGATGCCAAGATATCAGATGGACCAATAGGAAGGAGCTGTCTCAGATTTCCAAAGTTCCTGCTTCAAGAAATTATCCTCATTCTATGATGCTCTCCACACCACTGACATCTTGTCCACACCTGCTGTGCTGTCCGAGATCCAAGTTGCCACAGAGAGAATCTGGAATCAAAGCCTAGCACCATATGGCACTCCAGAAGACGACCGCTGGCAAATAATCAAAGGTTCTGTCATCCATCTACATGCCTGCCCATAAGAACAAACAGGATCCTGCAGCACAATCTCTATTATAACTGAGGATAGATTGAAAGCCTTCTCTTCCCCCAGCTTGTGGGCTGTGAAAGAAGGAATAGCATATGTTATCAACACCTCGTGGGCCTCCCTGCTGCTAGCAGCCAATATTCCCTCCTCGCACACATGCACACAACGCCCAGAAGGAAGCTGCGCTGCCATGTCTGAACTCCTGAAAGGTCTCTGGAGCAAAAAGACACGGTGGCCAGAAGCCGCAGGGACGCCACAAAGCAGGGGCAACACTCTAAATAAAAGCAGGGGCAATGTAAAACAGTAGAAGTTTCATCCTCTTGCCTTACCCAAAAGCTTGCCTAAATGAAAATCATTTTGCTTTATGTCAAAAAGGTGAGGGCACATGTGCTCCTCTCTGGGGAAAAAATTCTGAGGCCTGCACACCGCAACCTCTGAAGGCAGGGATGGCTGGCGTATGGCCTCCATTAACCATTATACCAGAGGTGCTGAAACTCTCTTGTTTCCAAGTCCTAAATACATTTTGGAGAAGTTCTTGGGGCTGCATTCCAATGGTGGCTGGGCTGGAAGGCAACAGGCCAAGAGAAAAATATGAAAAATGCTAGCATATCTTAGCCTAAAGCTCTTACTGCCAGGAACTAAGCCTTAGGAAACCTTTCCAACTGAGAGAAACTGCACAAAAGGAGATCAGGGGAAGGATCAGATTCATCCCCCAGGCCTCAGTTTCTGTGCATTGTACCATATGGGGGGGATCGACAGTTATCCTGGCCCCAGACTGCTTTGGGCTTTGCAGGTTTAACCAGCAGTTTGAACTGCCCCACAAACAGACCGAAAACCAGTGTGGATCTGGTCTTTTGAGTTTTTCACCTGAAAGGAGCTTCACACTGCAGCTTGCTAAGGCATGAGTGACGAGAGCAAAAGGCTACTTTCCCAAAGAGAGATGTGGCTAGTGCACCAGTCACAATGCTGAAAGGACATGTGGGCTGCAGATGCCACCTGAGCATCCAGGAACAAGCCAGGTGCAGTAGCATTATTTAACCCCTCCCAGACAGAAAGGAAGCTTTTGAACCGTGCTGGTCAGGACAGAAACTCAATTGTTCTGGCCATCTAGCAAAGAGGAGGGCAAGCACTGAAACAGTCATCCCAGTTCCTGAAATTAAGCATCCCTCAGATATCCCCACTTGTTCCGGGACAGACCTTTGTCGTAGTACGCACTCATAAGGCACACAGGAATAACTTTGATACCTGCTTTGTTTCTCCGTGTCTAACATTCTCTGTAGTTCTCGAACCCGGCATTCAAACTGGGTCTTCTCATCTCCTAGGACATTTCTCCATGCCTCCCACTGACGCTCCTTCTCTAGAAGTTCATCATTCAATGCCTCCAGGTCCATCACTTGCTCTTCCAGCATTGTGCAGGTTGTCTTTAAGGCCTCCATTGTCTAAAAACAAACCCTTTAATCATTTTTCCAGTTTCCACCTCAACACCATTGTACTGTGCTAAAAGAAAACTTCTTCATAACTGAGATTCTCCAAGTGTAATACAAGAACATGGACAGCCAGCACAGCTGGTGATACCCACTCTAGTCCTGGGCACATAGGCAGCTAAAACAAGGGGAAAGGAAGGACTAGGGCTATCAGAGCCTGCAGAGACCTATATGGTACATAAAAAGGGGTGTCATGTAAGCATGCAAAACACTTCCAAGATTAGGCCCTCCAGAGGTTCTGGTCTACAGTTCTCACAACCCTTCATTGCTGGCTAGGGCTGATGGGAGTTGTAGGCCAAAGCCTCTGGACAACCACAAGCTGCCCATTCCTGAATTAGCCGGTCAACACTGCAGTGACTGATGTAGCTGCACCCTGACTCAGAAGAACGCCACCTTATGCCAGCTGTGACCTGTGCCAAAGAAGAGAAGGCTGTGCCCTGTGGGATGAGGACAGGGGGAATATTATCCTTCAAGTTTTTCTAGCACCCATCAACCTTCTGGATATGCTCTTTAGCTTGGGAGTCAGGAATACAGTGGCTGTGATCTTGGTTGCATAACCAGAAGTATGGCTTCTAGAATGAGAGAGGTATTACTGCCACTCTACATGACTCTGGTGTGCCTGCAACTGGAGTACTGTGCTCAGTTTTGGGCCCCTCATTACAGAAAGGATATAGCCATGTTGGAGTCAGTGCAGCATAGGGCCACAAGGTTGGTGGCCGGTTTGCAGGGGATGCCGTATGAGGCAAGACTGAGGGAACTGGGTCTCTTCAGCATGGAGAAGAGGAGACTCAGAGGGGATCTGTTGGCGACACGCAGGTGGTGTGAGGGGGTGTCACACAGAGGTGGGCAGAGACCTGTTCTCCCCTGCAGAGGAAGGCAGGACTTGCTCCAATGGAGCAAAGCTCAGGGAGCCAAGGTTCCATTTGGATGCCAGGAAGCGCTTCCTTACAGTTAGGACGAGGGTGTGAAATGGGCTTCCACAAGAGGTCGCTGAGGCCCCATCGGTGCGGGTGTTCAAGGATAGGCTGGACGTTCACATGGTGGGCTTGTCGTGAGTGGAGCTGGCTGGTGCCGGAGGTCAGACTAGATGGCCCGGGAGGCCCCTTCTGACTCGCGCTGTTTCTATGTTCAATTCCAGGAGGTGATGTTGGGGGTGATAGGACTGCTTGGCCCTCTAGCAATTCTGTATCTTACAGGGTTCTGTCTTGCCCTTATGCTTTTTACCTTCTCCATGAAACTAAGTGACCTTATCCAGAACTCTGGAATTGGATACCACCATTATGCAGATCACAATCAGCTCACTTCTTCCCGTACATCGGATTCCAGTGAGGAAGTGGCAGTGTTGTCACTGCCTGTGGTCAGTAACACACAGGATAAGGGCAACAAACTGAAGCTCAATGCCATGAGGATGGAGATAGTGCTGGCAAATGTTTCATCTGTCTAGACAGGGAGCTGTTGTGTAGCTTGTTTCAAATGAGGCTGTACTCACACGATAGGAGTGGGTTTGCAGATTGGGGTGCTTGTTGATCCAGCTTTGTAACCAGACTCCCAAGTGGCTTCTGTGGCATGGAATATCTTGCATGAGCCACACCTCTTCCTAACGACTGATGGCTTGGCTGTGGCCAGCTATGCTCTGATAGCCTGCAAGCAAGGCTGCTGCAACACATCGCGCACGAGCTTCCTTTGAAGACTGCCTGGAAACTGCAGCTAATTTGAAAGGCACAGAGACCTCAAGAGCTTCACTGGCTTCCTGCCTGTTTCTGGGCACAACTCCAAAAGCAGGTGCTTATAGACCGGGATTAGGGCCTGGCCACCTTAAGACTTCTCCTGTTTTAAACCGTCTCCTCCTCTCTCAACCCTGTCCTCTGATGCAGCCCAGGCACGGCAGATGAAAGGATGCAGAGTGCAACAGCCCAGCATGCAGCTCATCTGAGGACCATTCGCTCTTGAAGAAGTATTAGGCTGATGGGATCCTGCACATACTCTTCTTTGGAGGCTCTCCTCCGGGTGACCATTCAGTCTGAAGCCAAGTGGGGGGCAGCTAGGGAGGAGGTCCTTCCTGATTATGGTGCTTGATTGTGGAATTCCATCCTCATGGAGGCTTCTCTGGAGCTTATGCTAGTACATTTTAGGCACCAGGCCAAGACCTTTCTTCTTTTGCCAGGCTTCCACTCTCTGAGGAGGTTTCTTTGTTCAATGTTTAATGTATTACTTCAACACTCTATTCAACAGTTTGTGGGCTGCTGTTTGTTTTGACTGATATTTATGACATTTGTGAAAACCATCTATTTTTAATTAAAACATGCCACAGAAATCTAGTAAAAGAACAGAGTACTTCTACTTACAATCCCAAGTATCAACCCATGTGGCATAAAGCAATGCTTTCCAAACTTGCCTCTGCAAAACTCAGTTATTCCTTTAAAGTTTACTGGGAGCCCCTCAGCATTACGTCCATTTGTGGCAAGTTTATTTCCCAGTCCCAGACTCCTCCTCTGCAATCTGTGGCTGCCAGAGTGCTGCATGAGTCCTAGGCCAGACTCTGTCCACATGGGACCAAACTGAGGCCAAGGAGGCTTGCTGCTGAAACACTGGACCCGAATTGGATTCCCGAATGAACATGCATGCATGGTGCACACACAGATATCACAGATTATGATATAGGGGAGTGTTTTCCTCAATAATGTTCCCATACTCTCAAACAACCCTCTTCCTGAATTATTACCTGGGGCAGAAAAGAAACAGGCATGAAAATATACTTGGTGGTCTAATAACCTTTGAAAGGACATGGAGGATTTAGACTGAGACAATGGTGTTGGGAGGAGGTTTCATACTCCCTATTCCCCGTGCTTCTGAATCAGTTGCCAAAAACTCTGCACCCCCATGGATGCCTTCAGGTTTAAAAAAAATGGTTGCAAATGAAATCACAGCTCTTCAGTATCACTTTTGTTTCACATCAGTTTTGCTGAAAAACGTACAGAACAGAGGCAACTAAAATAATCTGTAACCTTTACATGGAAAGGTTTCAGGTTTGTATTGAAATGCGAAATGTGAGGAAAACATGGCTGAGATTCGTAAAATTATAAATGGGTGGGCGCAAGTGGCCAAAGAAACGGATCTCATTATTCTCTCTTTCAAAGTCTGCTTTGGACAATGATATGGACTAACAATAGATTCAGGGCTGATAGAAAAAGTATTTTTTCTTTATAACGCCTATAATTAAACATAGGGAGTCACTAAAATTTGTGGATTTAAAAGCAGAAAAGATCTGGACAGATTCATAAATGAACGCACCTGCAAAGAGGGAGTGCTGCCTTGGATACCAGCTGCTGGAGAGAAATTGCAAGGAAAGCTCTCCATCAAGAACATGGCTGACTACCCAGCCAATGGCACTGCTGAAAACAGAATGCTGGGCTACATGGATATTGATCTGCAGGTCTAGAGATCATGTTCCCACCATTGCCTTTGGACCACAACTGGCCAAGGCAGGAGAGGCACAACGAATCAGCTTGACTAGGCTGTCCGCTAAGTAGACACTGCTGAACAAGCAAGGCCAGAGTGGGGAGGGACACAACATAAGCGGTCCCATTCTCCATCATCAGATCAAGAGAGCTGGTCAATTGAGTAGTGTCCAGTGTTCCCACCATCTGGCCCACAAGCAGCAGGAACCCCCCTGAAAGCGGAACCAACTCTGTTTGGAAACTGGGGAGGGGAATTCATTGGGAATCAGCTTCCTGGAATGAGCAGTATTCCCCAATTAGGTGACTTCCTGATTTGATGGCTGTCTTTTCATCTCCTTTTGTATCACCAAGCCAGCCTGGCTGCCCACTTTAACATATAATAAGGACTGTGGCTAGAAGCCTCTTGTCTTCATCTGCTTAGGAGAAAGGAGGCAGAAGACTTGCCTCTGACAGAAGATAAGCAGTTTAACACAGTGGTTTTTTAACCATCCCTGTACATGCCGGTAAGTGCTGCCTGATTTACCTACCTTACCCTTGCCTGTTACAGCTTGTAATTATATCTGAACCTGGCAAATGTTGGTTGTTGGTTGGTGACTTAGGAAATCACCCACTAATCACAGAATAAGCCATGGGTTCTGGGTGGTTTGTGGGCCACTCCAGTCACCTCCTCCCATTGGGTCTGATCATCAGAGCAAGCTGTACCCAGCAAAAGTAATTAGGTAAATCAGGCAGCATGAATGGGGAGGGTTTACAAGCTACTGTAGCTTCTGACAGTTTTTAATATACTATGTGCTGAAAAAGCAATCAACATGTTTTTTTTCTGTTTGCTTAACAACTTTGCACAGACTCAGAAAATGGTGGGTCAAAGGGATAAACTACTCTGCAAGTCAACCCGTTTTTTTAAAAAGTACAAAATACCATCAGAAAAAGTCAAGCAGGATGAGATGGCTAGGAAAGTGCTTACCATTGCATTGCAAGGAAGGACCCAAATGCTGCCCTTGATTGCTTTTCCTTGTGTGGTGAGAAACTATATCAATAGGCTGTAGAGTCCACTGTAGTCCAAGTGGATTCTGTCTGTTCCACTGCCTGACCCTAATATTTGGCCAATCTAAGCAAGCCATGCTTAGATTTTTCGGTTTCTGTGGTCCAGGTGGGACCCACACTGATCTGCACTGTGTGCCCTAACTAGGAAGAGAAGACAAGCAGCCAGAGTGTCCTTCGTCAAGCTCTTTCATTCTTCAGTGAAGGAGTATTTACAGACACTCAGTCTACCCCCTCCCCACACATTTGGTTAGAAGTCCTCAAAAGCTGGTCTTTAAAAAGTCACCTCTAAACACTCACCTGTTTCTGACTGGTGAGCTGCATCTCTCGCTCCGTGATCTCACGACGAAGATGGTCAACCTCGCTTCGCAACTGGACCACCTCGTCGCCTGCTCCTGATGCCTCATCTAACTGCTTGGACAGAAAGAAGTTCTGATTGTTCAGCTCAGCATTGTCCTCACTCAACTGGTTCAGCTGTTCTTCCAAGTCTGTAATCACCTAAATAAAAAGAATAATAAGCCAGAGAATCTAAGATAAGTGGTGACCATTCACAACTTCTGCAAGCCTGAGCCAGAAACCTAACAAATGGGTTACTGTGAAATTCATCATGTAGCCTTATTGGATGGCCACTTACCTAACTCATACAGTCAGAGCTAATTTGGTGCTTAGCTTCAAGAGCTGGCTTCTTCAAAAGAGCTAAACTTAATTAAATCTTCAGGTCGAAAATGCACTGCAATGTTTTTTGCATGCTGTGACATGGGCTTTACAACACACCACTGCGGGAACAGCAATGAACCAGGAGACAGCAGTTTAATGGTCCCTTCACCAGATCTGCTGCCCTGTGATAAATGGCATAAGCAAACTGATTTCTCTCTCTAAATTTTACTCTATCTGTGGAAAGGGCACAGTAGCTTTCAAGACAGGATTTTCATGTCTACCTAAGAGCTCTTGGAAAAGTGGTGCATTATCTGAAATGCCATTCTTTGAGTATTTTTTTAAAATGAAGAAAGGACAGTGAGTTGGCAGGAAAAAATATGTTTTGATTTAGGAAAGACTGGATTCTATTGTCAGCAGAGATATGGACAGCAATGTGAAATGTTTGCAAGCAAAACAGATTATAGGGGGAAAGCCAGTATAAGCATTAAATGGCTGAAAAGAGCTAGGCAGTGATGCTTTTATGAAAACAGGTGTTGTCCATTCTTTAAAGCACTGCTGTTGCTACATCTCACCCTGAAGGAGTACTCCGAATTCCACTGCACTTGTTGGACGAAAACTTGGCAGAAGACACAGGGGTGTGGGTGCAGTCAAACAAGAATGTGTGACTTTTCTTAGAGTAGAAATCCACAGTAACTTCACAACTCACTTCTAATGTCTAGTAACACAATCTCACCATATACACTATTGGACACTTGCTGTAAGTGCAAGAATACATTATAAAACCTAATCTACCACACTGATCTTGCCCTGGTGGTTGTAACAGTACCACCAGTAACGTTTTCTATGTGTTCGTTTAAGAATGTGAAAGAATTTAAGTGATAAAACAACCTAGATCAGCCTTCCTCAACCATGTGCCTTCCAGACACATTTGGACTGCAACACTCAGAATTCCCAGTCAATGGCCCTGCTAGATGGGAATGCTGGGAGTTGTAATCCAGATGTCTCCGAAGGCCACTGGGCTGGGGAAGGCTGACCTAGATAGTACAAAAAATGCGGGTCCCATGTTACCACAAAACTGAGCCCCTGTTCGGAAAGGTACAGCTATTTTTCTAACATGCAACTTAACACACACCACTGTAATGGTGTGTTTGTGGAATGAAGAAGCTACAGTTCAGGGGCTGGAGGAAAAATGTTCTCATTCCACACAAAATATTTAAAAACCTAACTGTATCTCCAGTGGGCAGTTATCGGAAGACACTGAGAAAAAATGGGGGAGGCACATAAGAACGACAAATAAAGAAGCATGCCACAAGCTGATGCTTGGAAGTGGCAATTGAGTATATGAGAGCAGCCGGATGTATTTTGACTAAAGTCTTCCTCAGAGACAAAGGCTCTTAGTGTCAGAGGGATCTCATCTGGGATGTCACAATGCCCCAGAGGCCAGTTTTTGATTGATCAATTATGGGCACTAATTGTCCTCTAGATGTTTTGCCCACAACTCCCTTGTCCCTCAATGACTGGCTGGAGTGCTAGGAAGTGTGGGCCAAAAAACTGGAGAGATGCCACTTGCCTAACTCTGCAAACAAACTGGAGAATGCTTGGTAATTGCTACTTTCAAGGATCCATGTCAACCTGTATTTCTTTTTATTTGCTGTGGAGCACAGGTTAATCTAACAGTTGACTGAAACATCCTAGATGTTGCAGATTTATGCTAGAACTGACTTGTTTGGAGAGTTGTATAACAGTTCTAAAATTGCAAGCCAAAAATAAATATATATTAGCATAAGTGAGACTGGAAAAGACAGGAACTCAGATTTTATTCAATTTCTAAATAGCTTGGGCTAAGCATTATGAATAGGTGCTTGGTACAGAAAGCTCTCTCACATACGTGCTAAAAAGGATTTAAAAAATAAACATAATATGCTTAAAAAAATTGTTCTTGACACACTAGAGCTCATTTTCTCTAGCAAAGTAGGCAGTAGACCAAAGGGCATACAAAAAGAAGTATTTTCTCATACAAATGCATAATTAGTTATGGATCTCATTGCCAAAGGATATTGTCATGGCGACTAGAACATGTAGATAACCATTGACAGAGCTATTAAATCATGAAAAATAACATGGAACTGCTCATATTCAGAGGCAGTACATGTCTGATTAGCAGATGCCAGGGACAAAAGCAGCGATGGACCATCACCCTTCAGGCTTGCTTATGAACGCCCCCAGGGCCTTTGGCGGGTCCTGGCTGGGGACAACTAATAAACAGTCCTTTGCCCTGATGAAGCACAGCAGAAGTTCTGGTGAGAAATCCAGGCCCACCAACATGCCCTCCAACCCTCTGCAGGCAAGATGATTAATGACAGATTATTAAACACAGTTGTCCATGTGCATATTCCCTCTCGGCAGGAAACTGCCCATTGTCAAGCAATTGTAATGTAAGAGAAGACATGCAGACAGAAGATGCCTGGAATGAAGCCTGGAATATGGTGAACAACGAAGCAGAAAAACAGTCCGTTACAAGAATTATTCTGTCTCACTAACCAAACAAAGCAAGGTCTAGTTACAGAATGGAAAGAACACGGTAGTTTCCAACTTTGCTTAATGCATTCAAGGGGGAAGCAGAAGATCTGAAGTGAGTTTATCCTCATAATTTAGTTCGCATTAAAGGCAAAAACCAAAACAGCAAGACACTATATCGAGCCTTCCACTCTTTCATGTAATCAACGGTTCTGCATAGTTAATATTAAGGGAATGTCTTCCCCTCTAAGTTTTGAAGGTTCCATATAAAATTGCCAGTTCACTCCACATTTGGACTGCTTAGTATGTTGAGTCGCTGTGTGGCTTCCTTTCTTACCTATTTCATTGGTGTTGTTTTATGAATTTGAGATTTAAGCTTTTTAGCTTTTTATCACTTTTATCCATACATCTCCTTGAACGCTTGCAAAAAGGGCATTTATAAAGTTTTAAAATAAGAACAATCTATGACAACTGCACAGAAAGTCCAAGAAATGTGGGAAGACAGTTTCTGGTACCATAGCTACATTACTGTATTATTTGCTCCCAAACTGAAGGAAACAAGCTTAATAACAGTATGCTATCAATTATTTCCAAGGCAATATTCCACGCTTATTTATTGTTTAAATGTGACAGTTCATGAACCAAAGAACTATGACTATTTTGGCACATCCAAGAGAGCTTTGGATGTATCCATCATGAACAACTATCACCCAAAACCAACACAGCACCAGTTCTGGAATTAAAGAGAGCAGGTAGAGCAGTTCAAAACACTGACTGTAAATGGGTCTGCTCCCCAACAATGGAATTTCAACTCCTTGGGCATGCTTCCAGTACTTCTCTGGGTCTTGGCCAATGACTCCTTAGATCTTTAGGGGGTAAATCACAGCACCTATTTTATGGGAAATTACACTTCAGCTGAGTCCTCTCTCAAAATGCAACCCTATTTGGAGCAATTTGGAAAAGCAGTATCTTCAGACATATGAACAGCAAAGCAAAGATGCTGTCGCACTCTGAGATTCTGCCCAAACCTTCACTGTCTACTGGGCTGGGTGGGGAAGCAGATGGTTCATTTTACAGATAATTTAAACGTTACAGATTAAGGTTGTAGGCTTGGAGAGGTCAGTACTTGCACAGCTCTACAAAAAGGTAGGTTGCTAACTCTATCATCTTCCATAACCTAGTCTATGTGAACATGATATATTTACAATACTTATACATCACAGCCTTGCTAATAACTGCTTACCTGTGACAAGTTAAAATTACCTAGGCAAGAAAGACTCACAGAAATTCTGCTCTTTCTTAAGGCAAAAACGATGATAAATGTGGGCAGTGAACCAGTGTATATTGTGGGCATGTAGAAGGCCATATCAATGTACAAGGAAGCCTTCTAAAGCAGCAGCAGAACATGCACAGATTTTTCCATGGAAACTGCAAAATAGAGCAATATCCCCATCGAGATAGTATTTAATTTTACTTCACAGCAACTCTACCAGCCATCCAAAGCATGTGAACCCTGAACGTATATCTGAAAGGCAAGGCTAAGTTGTTTACAGTTCCCCAGCTGAGATGCTGCCTTATTTATGCCTTTCTCCCATCTCTAGCAAAAAGGCGTGAAAGGTCTAAGAGGCTGTAATACAACTGAGATGCACTAGACTGAATAGCTTTGCTTGGAATATTGACCCTGCTTTTCCCACAAGACAAACCATGCAAAGCAGAAGTGGACCAACAGACCAGTGCCTGGGCCCCGAACACACTGCGAAAAGGGTTATTTCTTTGTAACTCAGGGAGGAAATACCTTCATGCCCCCAGTATCTGGGTAACAGGCATCACACGGCAGACATATTCTTGCAGATGTGATAAATGCATAGCTGAGAAGTCTTAATGCATTATGGTCACTATATATACACACAGTACAATATGGTTGCATGATTCATACATCCTTAATCAGCACCAAACGCTTTCGGAATGTTATCGTCATTTTTCAGTTAGGGAAATAACTGCATGGTGCTACCTCCTCTGTCAAGAAACATCACAGCAGGGACTGAAAACAAAGTCCCCAGTATCAATGCACCGAAGGTTTAGGCATAGCAAATAAAACAGTGAGGATCTAATGAAAAGGCGATGTTTAAACTTCCTAGGGAAACAACACACACACACACGCTTTTCTTTTAACTGCTCTGAACCCAGACAAGCAACTGCTTGCATAGTTGAAATGATCATGTTCCAAAAGCAAAGACAGACTTGAAGAAACGAGAATTTGAGCCAGGTGGATGAGAACGCTTAGCTTTCCATATTTGCATTCTCAAGCATCACACATTTGCTTCCATCCTGTTACCAAACTAACCCAGCAGGTCATTCATGGACAAAACACCAAGCTGCTTAGCAGGGTTACATACTTGGTTCTGGGTTCAAATAAATAAAAACCCTGCACAATGTGAAAAACAGCTCAGTTCAAGATGCCCCTGTGACCCATAAACCTCCTTCGATCCCACCCATTAAAGGGAGGGAGGGGTGTGTGCGTGAAGTTCTGAATTCCATTTGCCAAATAAACATGCATGTCTGCTGAAGCAATCCCAGGCAGTGGAGTTCTGTGCTGATCGAGCATGCGCCAAGAGAGAAGCTTGCTTCCTGCCAGGGTCCCACAAGAAGCAACATGTGCGGAAAATGAACCACATACTGCAGCACCATAGAAGAAGCGGGATCAAAAAGCATACGTGGAGTTGGGGGAGCTGCGGGGTGGGAGAAGATCTTCCCAAGGGGAACGGCCACTGCAGCACCTTGAGAAGAAGGTGAGCCTTCTTTCCTGTCCCATGAAAGTCATGACCAAGTGGCTCAATAGAAACCACAAGACGCCTTCTCAAACAACTTGGAGATCTTGGGACAAACACAGAAGGGTGACTTCTTGAGAAATCACAGAAACAATGCCTCCACTAGCAGCTGTTCTGTGGTGCACAGCTTGCTAGAGAATCACATACATTAAGGAAAATGCCCAATTTCTTCCAGCAGCCTTTCCTTTTTGTTTCCTTATTTCCTGTCCTAGGGTTTTTTGGCCAAGGAACAGAGTTCCCTTTTCAGAGTAGCTGCAGATGTGCAGAAGTGGGAAGGCAAGAAAAAAGCTCAATTACAAAGAAAAAGATCATTCATGCTCCTTTCTACTCTTTTTCCTCTTTCTTTCTGACACCTCTTTCCCTCCCTTCCTACTCCATTTCCCTTTGCAAGGGTCTGCTGAGAGGGCAAATCACGCTTGCCAGAGGTGGGAACAGAGGGCTTTTGAGAACAGACAGTGGGACTCAGGTTGCACGCCCTTCCATAAAATGAGGGAAGGGGAAAAACAGTAGCACAGCTTTGGCTCCAAAGCTTTCTAGCCCTGTTTGTGACCTCTCCCACCGTGTAGAGCTATGGAGTGTGTCTCGCATATTTATCACTTCTGTGTTGTAACTGCTCTCAGAAAAAAATCCAGTGAAGCCCCATCTGCTGAAGATCAAACGCCTATATGCTTTAACCAAACAACACAGCACAGGTTTAAAACTTAAGTTGTTTGTCCTTCAACAACAGAGATCTGAGTTCACATGTTACTTCAAATAATCCAAGAACAAGGCATTCCTGGGTTGTTTATGAAAGTAGATGCAAAGAAGAGGAGAACAGGCAAGAGTCCCCAACTAACTATAGTGATTTAACAGATACTTGCTCCCTGCAAACCAGGCCTCTGCGCTCTCCGTCAGGAGTCGACGCAGCAATTCTGGACCAGTTGCTTCAGCTTCCCCATTCTTTGCCTAACTCCTGCAGATCCGGTCCAGATCCACAAAAAACCTATGTGGTTCCCAATCATCCTCTGGCTCACATCAGCTCTCCCATCAAACTCCTGGACATCACAGAGAACCTCACCGTGAGAGGCTTCCCCCTTTAACAGAAAATAAAGCCAGTTGGTGAGCTGTTTCATACATGCATGCATACTGCCTGATTTCTCTACACCTGAAACGCACAGTAGACAACAGGGAGTTGAATGGGTGAATTGAAAAGCATTTTATTTGAGGCGAGATGTCAAAATGGCCATTTTATCTGTGATGGCTCCCTTCCATACATGGAAATCAAACCCAATATCATAGTCATCAAGCCGTGCATGTGTAAATCAGCATTTACCAAGCTCTTGTGAACTTCAAGAACCATGAATGATTTACACACAAGCTAGCAAAGAGATTTTTGGAGCCAAAAGCTTTGTAACACTTCTTTCTGCCATGCTAAATGATGACTCAAATGAGATCTCTCCGTCTCTGGCATGCACTCATCTCTGGGATAAAGCCCAGGGCATGAAGCAGCAAGCTGAAAAAAGAGGAAAAGTTTCTGTAATCAATTCCTCTTCTGAAAGCTGTTTGGTACTATCCCATCTTGAGACTACAGGGAGGCTTAAAAGTATTATTATTACTGTTGGCATAATAATAATATCATTTCTGTCATAAAGGGTGCTCAGCCCTAAGCCATTTTTCTGTGCTCAAATGCTTTCCATCTTCAAAAGCCAGAAGAGTCGAAAAATATGAATTTGGACAAAGCATTTATTTTTCATAATAATATGCTCCCCTCATTGGGCAAACCACCTGTCCTGCGTGTGTTTTTGTGTATAAGCATGCACGTGGAAAGTACAATCTTGAACGACATTAAGAAGAACTTAAAAGGCTCACTAAAATGCTGATGGCGGGGAAAAGGAATTAGAAATACGGGTTTGCATGCGTGACCTCTTGGGAAACTTTAGGACTGCTTCTTTTACTACATTTTTCATACAAAGGGAAACTCTGTAAAGGCAAACCCACCTATGAAGCAGTCTCCCAAACTATGCATTTGCAGCAAATGCACAGTTGTGCTGCACTTCAAACAATGCTGTGTGTGTGCTTTCTCCTACAGAAGGATGAAAGCCTGATGCTACAGTAGCCTGCAGTTATCAGTTGACATATTAGGGACATTTGAATCTGGAAAGATGCCATCTATTGCCTTTCTACCCTAGAAAGCTAAGATATTTCCCTCCACCTGGAAAGGGAAAATATTTTATATACATCATTTGTTGCAGCTGCTCCACCATTCTTATTAGCTGCACTGCAATGAGATTTTCAGATTGACTTCTTCAAAAACTTGAGAAACACTATGAATTTTAAAGTCAGGTTAAAACCTCTAAGCTGAGATTTACCTGAGATCTAAAGAAGCAATCCAATCAGTCCTTGTCCTGTTAACTCATTGAAGGCAAACGCCTGTGTCACAAACCCTTGTCTTCAAGGAGCAAAATTAAAAAAAAAATTGTTTCCTTCCTCATCCTTAGTTTCAAAATAATTCAATGATCTGTATTTAATACTCACTGTGCAGCTATTACGAAGGGCTTCAAATTTACGCTGGATTTCATCTCTATGTGCCTAAAGGAGGTAAGAAGTTGATCATCAATTTTTTCATACATTAGATTTAGAATCCAACAGCTGTTTCTAAATGAACTGCAGAACAATCCACCAGCAAGCAAAGTTTAGAAGGCAGATGCTGCAGCCTGTGAGCACTATCCGGACCAAAGAACCAGATGTTGCGTTGACTTTAAGGTATCCTCATGCTTCCAAGTTCTTAGCTACTGGAACTAAACGCACCATTGTATGCACTGCTTCATGGCAAAATACACCAACACAACACGTCCTTTTACATGACCTCCAGAAAGTAGTTGCCATTTATATTCTCGTTGAAGGATCTTCAAATTGTTTGCTTTACGTATTTATTTTCACATCTGAACTAATGCTTCATGTGACCCTTAAAAAATAAATAAAATCTGGCACATGTATTATATCTTTCACAAACAAAAACAATTAGATAGCTCACTGTAGGCTTTTCTATCAGGCAAGCTTCCCAAAGCACTTCTGCCACAAGCTTTCCTAGCAGTCTGACCCTTCCCCAAGGAGCAAAGAACAGAACAAAACAACCCCAAATAATGATTTCTTTGGATAAGGGAAGTCTAACACATTCAAAGACATGAAGCATTTCAATGTTAAGGCAATTGCAACAATAGGCATGCACCGTTTCACTTGCTCTACGAGTAAAGCATGACAAAGACAAAGCGCATCTTCCCGCAGCTAGGACCTCTCCCATTAGTCTTAGGTTGCAGCAGAAAGCCTCATGGATCATTTACTGCTCGTTGGGCACTGCATCTTTAGTCAAGCCATCTGCTTAGCACTCCCAAAGGAAAAGCCAACACTGGAGATGATGGACTAGAAAATGAATTGCTTCTTCCAACAATCAATTGAAAGAAGTTCAATCAAGAACCCTGCTAAATATCTCAAGTCTTAGGAGTAGCTAAATCTTGACAGCAGCTCTTCAAAGTAGTACCGATCTTATACGTACTGTATTAGCGCCACATAAAACATTCTCACAAAGCACATCCCTGTCCCAATAATTTAGAGGTCAGGTGTACCAAAGTCTCCACATATCTGAAAGGCCACTGTTGTTGTGAGCAAACAGAGATTGAGACGAGGATCAGGCAGAGAAGCAGTGACCAACCGTTGCAGCACATATGTCAGAAGCGTAACACAGGAGATGACCCCACTCTGGAGCACACTCTGCACATGGGCAGCTCCTACCCACCCTCGCCTGGGGATAGTTTGCCTCATTTCCACAAAGCCAGAAAGTAAGCACAGCATGAGAGAGACTGGCAGACATTCAGACTTAATTTATGGGCATTTTCTAAGGAGACCTAGAAGGCTCTCTCTCATAGCATTGCTGACTTCATATGAAGCAGCATTATACCTCAGGCTTGGCTGAAATGGTTTCATCCAACAAAACCAGTGTTCTCTGCTCTGGCTGGCAGGGATTGTCCTGAGTCTCAGGCACAATAAATGGAGAAAACAAAACAAGCACATGTTCTAGTTAACGTTGGGATCTTAAACAATCCCATTACCGAGTGCAGCAATGCAAGTGCTTCTGTGAAACTCACACTAGACCCATGAACCTTCACACTTCAGTGCAGAATGCCAAAGTCCTGCCATGCTTATGGCACCCATGCCTCAGGTTGGCTGCGCAGGGGATAGGCCATAACATCCATTAGTTGTACACTGCATTCTTGCACAGTGGGGTAGCGCTCAGCTCGTACACCACCTTAGAACATGAAACAAAATAGGCTTCTCTTCTCCAGGATACCAGGAACGCAAGCACAACATGAACAAGTCTTCTGCCAAACGCTTCGGTCCCCAAGAAACTGTAACTGCGGAACAAAAGTCCCCTAATGAAAGGCAAACATTGTTCCTTTCATTAGCTTCCACTGAGACACACGCCCACTTCCGCCCTAGCAGGATGCAACTACCACTGAAAATTATGGTTACTGTAAGGGACAGCTGGCAACCAAAGCAAGAATAAACCATTTCTACCACCCACAAGTTTGGCAAAGCTTGAAGTGGAAATTGAACTTCTCAGAACATATCTTTGCAAAAATGATATTTGTAAAGTATATCAGTAGTATATAATATGCATTTAGTTTCAGTTCAGAGACACAGAAAGAATCAATACCTTAAAGGAGTTACTCACCACACACAAGATATAAAACTGGGAGCTTTGTTAGGGAACAAGTTTAAAGGCAACATTTTACTAAGATTTTAAAATTAAATTAGGCAGCACAGAAGCTTAAAAGTATGGCATTAAAAAGAACACTCCCCGCCCATACAAATCATAGTACTTCTGTGTCACAGGAACCTGCATTTCAGGATTATGGTTCTGAAAAACTAAAAGTTAGTTACCTGCAGCCAATCTCTTTGATAGACAAATCCAACCACTGGGCATATGAACAGAATGTTGGTGACATTTCACAAAAAAAACTCCCCATTGACTCTCTATAGTGTGCTTTATCTGGAAAGTCCTGTGTTGGGTTCTTTCAAAAGTAATCAATATGGAGATGGTCAGAGATACTTCTCTTTCAGGGAACCAATAGGGTTACAAGCTGGTCTGAGGCTGATGGATCATGTCCTCTCGCCTCTGCAATTAACCAGGATATTTTAGCACCAGAGATAAATTTGTCACTGTAATCCCAAAGAAATCACAAAAGGCACTAGGGCATATGGCATTTGAGAATCTAAATTAAGACAACAGATTGAGCTTAATACCAGTTTATATTCTGAAATCAAAACATGAAATCAAAACATGGAAACAGGCAGGAAGTCTACTGAACTGACAGCTGCAGACACCTCTTGCTATAAGGAGTTTGAACACTCCTGTCTCCCGCCCTTTTCATTTTGGAGCTGATCTCATTCCAGTTCCTGAAGTCACAAAGGAAGTTTGCTTCTTTTGCTGGACCCATTAGAACAGGAGTGGAAAACTCTGGGAGATCCTACATTCCATTTTCATCTTCTGGATCCTCCCCCTCTGTCCACATTCCCTCCCAAATAAAAATAAATGAATTTTAAAATAAATAAATGGCACCCCAAGGTGTGGAACACTCAAATGACTGCTCTTGATGGCACTCTTTTAAAAAATGTTCCTTCTTTACCATGGGCCCACAAGGGCCCTGCAGAGACCATGGCCTGTACAGTGCTCACTTCTGCTTTAGAACAAAGCACTTTTTCATGTTGAGTCACCTCTTTCAAAAAATCATTCACCAACAGAACATTTTCCTGTAAAAAAGACGTGCCCGTGGAAGTCTTTTGGGCTGGATTGTTTCCAAACGAAAACTGACATGAGTTACATCTCTGCTCAAGATGGACTTGCTTGTGCACCTTTTCCAGAAAAACAGGTAGAAAGTAGGCAACTGGTGACCAAAAGGAGCACTCCGAAGACACCAAATGAGTCAGTTTTTGTGGAAGCCATGTGACCATCTACATTTTTGAACTACAGTCAGGAGTCCTTTTCTGCATGTGAAAATGTGACTTGGAGGAAGTCTGGCAAGTGGATCACCTTCCAATTTCAAGCTTTCTAAATGTACCACCTGAAGTAGTGGCAGCTTTCTGCTCTAAAGTTCCCCTACTCAGGCATATTTTTACTGCTTGAAAATCCAGACAAAGAAAAATTATCACATCTACTGTGGCCTGCTACCTGTATCACAAAAACTTAAGTCTCATAGAAGCACATTTTCAATGGACGTTTACACCAAAGACACGATCAAGCAAAGCAGGCACAGTCAAGCAAAGCCAACTGCAGATCGTAATCATCAACCCAAGAGACACTTCCATACGACAGTTTCCAAACTGACCCAGTGCAGTGCATGCTGCAAGCTCTGTATACCAGCACAGAATTCTCAAGCTTACCGTCAGAGCCTGGATTTCCTCCTCTGCCTCAGCTGTAGTCTCTTCTAGCTCTGTTTTGGCCTCCCGGAGCTGACTTTCCAGGGCTGCCCGGGCAGCCTGCAACCCTGAAATCTGAGATTCCCTCTCCTGGAGGGTGAGCTGTAATTCTGTGAGCTGCCGCTTCAATTCCAATTTTTGTTCTTCATGTTCAAGGCTAACCTGAAGAGTTTAAATAGATTATTGATACCTATGAACTTCAGATTGAGTTCTGCTATTTATGTAGGATACATCTTCCAGTTTTTACCCAAAATAAGACCTGTAGGAGCAGGAAGAGGATATATCCATCTCCCTGGATATGTTGCTTCAGGCCTGCAAGTTGCCATTCTCAAACGGAATTGCCAGAGGAATACTCCAGTTGGAACTAACTGAAACAAAACGATGTTGTTTGCTTTGGTCTGAGCACAGGTGATTGCTTCCCATTACAGATTTTTAATCCCTTCACAGTGCTAAAATGATTGTTTTATTAGAAGCCTACACTTTTGTGAATGGTTACTATACTTGTTTTGCATACAGGTGAGCTCCAATTCAGTTGATACATGCTTGACTTCTTGCTTTTGAGTGCCTGTGATCAGACAATATAGTAAAACATGGTTTATCATGACAGGGCAAGCCTAGCCTCCCACAAAGTTCCTAGACTCCCTCAGCTCTGCTAGTGTGACTGTGAGATCAGAAGCGTTTGCTTCAATTTTTATTAACTGCATTTCAATACATTATCTGAACCCTAAGCTGTGATTAAGATTAAATATAGTTTGTTGAAACAAGCCAGCTTCATACATCTTGGTTTGAAATCAGTCTATTCCAAACCATAGTTAAGATTAATAACAGCTTGTCAGGTTTGGATGATTCAAGACAACAAGCTGTGGTTAATCAAATATGGATGCAAGAGTTCCACACACTTCCTCATGGTCATACTACAGGAGAAGCAGGAAGCCCAGGGGAGATGGGGATTTTCCTGCCTCAATAGACCATGGAAACCTGTATACAACCACTGCTGTTTGATTCCACTTTGAACAGCTTTTTGTCCAGTACATTCATGTGTACCGCCAAATGAGAATCATACTTCATGAATCCGACGTGGCGTCCAGGCCTTCCAAAGCATAAGCCATAATAAACCTGTCAGTCTTTCCAACAGGGGTGGGCAACTTGAGGCCCTCCAAAGGCTTTGGCCATCAACTTCCAGCACCCCTCAGCATGGGCTATGTTGGCTAAGGCTCAGGGCAGTCACAGGCCAAGGTATCTGGTGGGCCTCACGTTGCCCACCCTTGCTTTAATACTTTTGCTGTTCGTGGTTCAGCATTCAGCAGAGTGTCATTCTCCAACTGTATCACAGTGCAAGACCACATTGCTGGGTTGGCACGGATTGCTCAAATACACCTAAATGCATGCTTCTGCTTCTGCTTCCATCACACACGCGCTCATCCTTTTACTGGCATCCACTTCCCTTGCAAGTCATTGCCCCAGGAGAAACCAGCCCTCCAAATATTGTACTCTATCCAAATGCAGATGAACATCAGTTTCCGCTTGTCCCGTATCAGCACATAATATTGTCTCCTTAAGAGAATGGAATTTAAAACAGTCATGATTAATTTTGCCCCATTCATTTCAATGGGTCTACTCAAAAAAAGCACTTCTGTTGGATTTTAACCTTGATATAGAAAAAGGCATACTTGGTATATTCCGTTATTCTCTGAATTCTGTTTACAAGCTAATCACTCCTCCGTACTAATGCAACACTTTGGCCAAAAGCACAGCAGCAACAAATGAACACCTTCCAAGGAGTTCTAACTGCCTCAATTCAAGCCGCCCACCTCTCCCAGTTTTTCCCCATGACAGGGGTAGTTTCCTACTAAACTTGTACATATCCCCTTTAAGGACTTCCACACACTTGGAAGGCAGCACAACAAATGCTAGAGAATCTCTGAGCGATGCTGGTGCTAATTAAGTTTCTAGTACACACTAACTTCAGCCTCAACCTTATCAAGGACAAGCATTAAGGCCCATCTTTACCTCTCGCAATCTGGTTTCCAACTCCAACAGACGTGTCTTGTCAGTGTGGTCCTGATGGCTGATTTTGTCCAGCTGTTCCTCCAGCTTATTGTTGTGGGCTTCCAGCTTCCCAGCTTGTGTTTCCAGATAAAACTTCTGCTGCCTGAGCTCAGAAATCATTTCTTCTTGGGCTTTCCTAAAAAGTGGGGGAAGATGCATACCAGCCTGAAGCCCTGCTCTTTCCTTCGGAAACAAAATGAACTGTCCTCCCTATGCCAGAAGCCACGCAGACATGAAATGCGGTGCACCCATCCCCTCAATGCTCATCAGAAAGCTTGTATAAAAATTAAGAAAGAGCACATTAGTCATTGGGCTGCTGAAAGAGAACAGTGCTGCCAGCCAGCTGAGTCCTCTTGACTGGCAGAAAAATCAGATCATCTGCCTGGAGAAAATTGGCTGGTTCCACAACCGGGCATCTGGAGAAGGGGCTACGTAGCGCTACCAGAACATGTCGTGCCTCTTCTTGTTCTGTCCTAAAGAACAGAGCTTGCCCTCTTCTCACTGCTCTTAAGGATGAATATACTTCTTTTTGCCTCTCCTCAGCAAGAACTGGGGATTGCAAAGTATGACTTTCAGAAGGCCCAATAGCTGGATGCTGAGACTGCATATACGAGTATAACATAAGCTTAAGATTGGAGTGGGGAACCTCAGGCCCTGGGGACAAATCTAGCCCATCACAGTTCCCCAGATCTCCAAACTTGTTCCCCGCCCCACTTCTGTCCAATCACTAAGTTTTCTCAGCAGATCTACTCTTTCTAAAGGCATAGGTACTAGCAGTAACAGCTTTAAGCTACAGCATGCTGGCATTTTTTGTATGTTTGACCCATCACCTCTGCCTTTGGCTCTGCTCCATTTGCCAGTGATCCTGCACACCATGGGAAAAGTTTCTTCAAAGCTAATTTGGCCCCTGGGGGCACATGGTACCTCTTCCCTTCATCATGACTATGGCTTAAGTAGGCAGTACCCTTAAACCAGGATTTGCTAACAACTGGTTAACAAACCCAAGATAAGAAGAAACACACTCATCACTATTTCTTCTCTGTTATTATTTAATAGATTTATATCCTACTATTTTCCTACAGCAAACTCAAAGCAGCTTACATATTCTCCTTCTGCTCTCAATCTTACCCCCACAATAACAACCTGTGTGGTAGGTTGGGCTGAGAGTCTGGGACTAGCCCAAAGTCACCCAGTGGGCTCCACAGCTGAGCACAAGAGTTAGGAGTCCAACACTCTTAACCACTACACCACACTGGCTCTCAATAAATTTTACTGATTACATTTATATACCACCCAAACACGAAAGCTCTCTGGGTTAAACTCATTAATTGCTAATCTTGAATAAACCAAGAGCAGCGTACTCTTCAACCACAATGAAAACTGGCTGTGGGAATGTACCCATAAACATGATTAAGTAATGAGAAACTATTACACAGGCATGGGTCCCACATGGCAATAGTAGCATCAACTTTGTTTTCTTCTCTCCTTCCATGTAACTAAAAGCCTCAGGACTATTTTGAAGCCTGTAACATCAAGAAAGAGCTATAGTTTCTCTACTCGAAGCTAAAACCCATAGATTTCATGAAATGCTCAAAAAGGGAGTTGTTTTATTATGAGTAACACGCATTCTAAACTTCCACAGATTGCTGTAAACCAAAGGACAGCTTAATAGCAGTTCTTATACTCACATGTTCCTCTGCGTAAATACACTGCTATTTGCTGCAAGCTTATTAGCTTCAGACAGTTCCACTATTCTCTGTTCCAGAGATCTAATCTTTGAATCCATAGCATTCAGCATCTGAAAAATAGATATTTTCTATCAATATGGCTTTCTGACTATGATCAGGCTTGCTTTGCTTTTCTTAGAATACTTAGCAAGGATTCCTCTGAGAGAATGGGTTGCTTCACATGCCATGCCAGCCCAGCCTATGAATAATCAACACTGAGTTGGTTGTCTACTGAACCACCCACAGGGCATTCAACAGAGGTTTGAGCTCATTGAGTTGTCCTCCCTTAGTCCTCCAACATGTGTCTCAATGAACTCAGCAGCTAAAGCCACTTGTCTTCTCCCCTCACCACAATCATGAATCCTTTTTTGTTCACAGTAGCTTTTCCCCTTTACTTCCTTTTTCTTTCCAGAGATCACCTTACATGATCTCCAACTTGACAGGTCCTCCAAACTGCCCAAGAGGCACATTGAAGGGGCTACCACTGGTTTGCCACCTCCCCTTTTAAAAAGTTTTGAGCTCAAGAGGCTGTAGAGAGGTTTATTTTTATCTTGCTTTTCCCTGACAGCTATCAAAAGGAAGGTTGCAAAGAGAAAGGAAAGCTGGAAATGATTTTTACTTGTGAAAGAAGACCATCTTTATAACAAGAACCTCCAGGGGTTTTTTTTTAGATGGATCTGAGTGTTCTTGGTGTGCTCACACTTCTTTTTCAAGATGGGGATTTTTGACAGGGCTCCCCAGCATTTTGTGACAAATGCACTCATAATTGTATCACAGGTTGAACAACTCCTACAGCAATCTATGGAACAAGCCTGATAAACAAGTCACCCTGATGGAAGTGATCCATGTTCACAAGACCAGACAACCCTCCATAGCTTGTCATGTAAAACAAACATTAGTAGTAGTGCTTGCTATGACGAATGATCTTCCTTTGCAATGTACAAGTAGCTTCAAATAATCATGCATTTTAGCACAATTTGCAAGGGAAGGTGATGGGAAAGCACAGAGATCATCTAGAATTCTACTGTGAATGGAGGGTGTTCACAGCATAGGGCAGAATACAGCACTCAGGACTTCCATGACAAATTGGCACAGTATCTCTGGCAGACAAGCTGATGCAAAATGAATGCTAGATAACAGAAGGGATTTGCAATTATGTTGGATATAAATAAATATCCCTCAAGTGGTCACGCACATCTAAACATGACCTACTGTCAAACATGTCAAGATGACAATTCAGTAGGGAATACAATCGCAGCCCACCATACTGTACAGTGTATAAGGGGCAAGTAGGGCTTGGAGAAACAAGTGGCGATTTCATACAAAGTCATCATCAAGTATATGCCATTCTTTTTAATTTGTACAAGTATTCCAATAAAAATTCTGAAATGACATTAAATGGTTTAAACATTTTCTTCAACTAGTACAAGTCAAATATTTCTTGTACGATGGGACAAAAAATTAACACAGGATAGGGCTTTTTAAAGCTTAGTTCACCATACAGGTCAGCCAAATATGCTAAATTAGATCTTTCTGGGACAGAAGTGGGCAACCTGTGGCCCTCCAGATGTTTTGGCTTACAAGTTCCATTGGCCATCACAAGCACAATCACTGATAAAGGATAATGGGAGCTGTAAGTCAACACATCTGGAGTGCCACAAACTGTCCACCTGCCTCTCTTATATGGTTAGAGCTTCAGCACTCACCAAGTGGGATTGAATGACAGTAGTTTTAGGACAGACAAAAAGAATACACTTATTCCAACATATTATATATGTGGCTGCCTTTGAAAATACTCTGGAAACTTCAGCTGATCCAAAACAGAGCAGCAAGATTGTTTACAGGGGCTGGACAATTTTATGCTAGTCATTTATTCTCTGGGCTGTTTGCTAGTCCATTTCCAGGCCAAATTCAAACCATTGTGTTGTGAAGCCCTAAACAGTTTGGGCCCAGGTTAACTGAAGCATCCTATCCCCCATATTTACCTGCTCAGATTCTAAGCTCATCCACAAAGGCCTTCCTTCATTTGCTTCTGCTGGATAGGGCGAAGTGGGGACTACTAAGGAAAGGACTGGTCCAACTGGGGGCCTCCAGCTGTGGAATGCCTTCCCCAGAAAGGCTTGCCTGCCACCTACACTGTGGCCTCTTGCAAGTCACGGGGACACTTTTCTTTCCCTGGCTTTTTAGCCTTTGTAGCCTAAAAAGGGGGCTAGTGCATTCTTAGATTTTGCAATGGCTGCTAGCTTCAATGTTGGTTGCTACTTTGATTATATATTATGTTTTACATGTATTTTATACGTGTAATCTACATCTTGTAAACCTCTCAGAGACCTTCAAGTAACAGACAATACAGAATTTTTTTTTTAAAAAACCTTATTCATAGAAGACAGCTAGCTTAAGATGTGATACTACATACTAGTTTAAATGCTTGTTAAAAGAGAGATTAGATATATACAGAATGGCATACATACTGGAAAAAATAATTAAATTTAATCTATGGATAGACGACTGCATATTAGATGCCAAGGACAAGCATGGGATTTCAGCTATTGGGTGACAGAAATGTAATAAGGAAGGAAGGAAGGAAGGAAGGAAGGAAGGAAAAGGAAAGGAAAGGAAAGGAAGGAAAGGAAGGAAGGAAGGAAAGGAAGGGAAAGGAAAGGGAAAGGGAAAGGAAAGGAAAGGAAAAAGGAAAGGAAAGGAAAGAAAGGAAAGAAAGGAAAGGAAAGGAAAGGAAAGGAAAGGAAAGGAAAGGAAAGGAAAGGAAAGGAAAGGAAAGGAAAGGAAAGGAAAGGAAAGGAAAGGAAAGGAAAGGAAAGGAAGGAAAGAAGGAAGGAAGGAAGGAAGGAAGGAGGAAGGAAGGAAGGAAGGAAGGAAGGAAAGAGACAATCACACACAAGAGGCTTTGTAGTTTTGTGTCCTGCTCCAGAGTTTATTGGAAACCTCTGGATGGCTAGCTGTGCAAAAGGACACTGTACTAGATGACACCTGGATCTAGGAGGTAGTTTATGATGTTTGCTGGGGATGCTGGGATAGCAACGACAAAAGGCTTCAGTGAAGCAGCAATACAGGCAGGGCAAGCCCACACTTTTGATCTGCATATCATGGGATGCTGACCCACAAACTGCCTAACAGGACATATTTGCCACACTGATACACACCACTTCTGTGCATCACTGCACAGTAGGATGCTAGCCTGGCTATCCCACCCAAACATTACAATATCTCCACGATGCTTCACGTACTGCTTTCTGTTCAGCAAGAATCTTGCATTTTTCCCGGGCTTCTTCCTCATGTTTTCTCAAAAGACTCTCAAGTGCCTCTTTGTCCGCAAGATCTTTTTTCATTTGGTTGTCCAGAACCTCAAAGGAAAGAAAAAAGGGTTACTCAGCAGGACTTTTCCTAAGCCAGGCTAAAACCTTTGGTGCTGGGAGCTGAATGAAACTTCACAGGAGCATCAAGTATGAGCATTCACTCACCATTCTGCAGGCATCAAGTGCAGACTATCTGTGGCTCTCAAAATTTTTTGACCTATAATTCCCATCTTCACTGACCTTTCACTACAGTAAGCCAAAAACATTTGGAGGGCCATAAGCCGCCCACCCTGCAGCAGCATATTTATTTATTAGGGGCATTTCTAACCCGTCCATTACTGTATGTCTCTGGATGGCTTACAATAAATCACCCAATAAATACATCTTAATAACCCACGACTGAGGATAAAACATAATTAAAATATTTAAACGTTAAAATACCAGATAAATAAAAAGGTCTTGACCTGGCGCCGAAAAGCAAATAACGCCGGAGTCTTTCTGCAAAGCACATGCTCCACTACTGAACTAATTCCCTTCCCCTTCCTCTCACACAGGGAAGGCAGGAGCATCATGCCAGACTGCTTACCATGCATGCAAAAGGCCCAGAGTACAAACTTCCCCACCTTCAGTTACAGGAAATCAAGAGGCAGGGCTGGCAAAGAGAATTGTCTCAAGCCATGAAGGCCACTCAAGGAAGACAGAACCTGATCAGGCAGGCCAAGGGACTCATGCAGGATAAGGCAGCGCGTTCATTCAGGAGGGGAATGAACATCCCCTTGGGGCACTACTGGGATCCACTAAGCATGGCAGAGCAGCAGGCCTATTTGTCTACTGGAGGACAAATACTCCGGCCCAAGCCTCACGTGAACAATTACGTCCACAGCCAGCTTTAACATTTCCCTAAATCTGTTGCACAAAGCAGCTATCTCAGCTCTCCTAACAGTAGGGTCACCTCTATGAAAAAGTCAATGATCCAACACCAGCAGAGAGTGCAGTATTAGACCTGGTAAATAGACTCCCATTGTAATGCATTTCTCCTTTGAGCACATATCCAGAGGCCTTTAACCACTGGTGGCAAAGCAACACAATACAGCCAGCTCAATGTAAGGAAACTATTAATGTACAGTGTAAGATACAGAATTTCTTTTCTATCAGCTCTCCTCAGCTAACATAGTGAATTAATTCGTACTAGCATGCCTGCATGCATCAGCAACAGATTTGTATCTGCCAGATTGCATTGTGGTTCCTCCACCAGTGAAAAAGTAAGATATACAATAACCTAACTTTCCCAATTGCCATACCACATTGGTGGTATTTTACAATATGAAAAGCTTTTTTAAAAACCTGAAGGGAAATCCGTTGTCCACTAATGAAAGATTATGCAAGCTGCAATCTAATTGTTCAATCTTCTACTACAACTGAAATCAATTAAACAGATCTCTACAAAACTCAGCTCCTTATTTTCAAACCTGTCAGGCAAACATCCACAAATCTATTCAATCTTTACACCACATGTCTCAAGTTCACCTTTAAACCACCTCAGTCAGGTTTAGTAAAAGCATTTTCAGTGTTTCAAGAGTTCCTTCACTTGCCAAATTATTAGCCCTAGATGCATATCACAATAAGCTAGATTTTTTTTAAAAAAAACTGGCTACAGTAAACATGACTCCATGGTGCTGCTTTCTGTCTGATCGCTGCTGCTGCCAGCGAGAGAGGCTACATGATCCAGGGACATGCCATGTCTGAGTTGCTTCCCATGAAGTCCAACCCAAAACCCTGCCCATCTACCCATAGCAAGCTAGTTCCAACTCTCATTTCCCTGTCATACTGATTTTGTGGCAAAGAACCTTAGCTGGAGTAGACCAGCATGCTGCCATGTTCACAATAAACCAGATTCTGAAAAACTGTAACAATTGGTATAGCGATGTGCAAACTGGAACAATTCACAGCAGTCTTTCTCAAATCGTAAAGAAGAGATACAGAAATGGGTTGAAAGAACTACAAACTGCTTACTTGGCCTGAAGTAAATCTGAGAGGATGCCTATAATTTCATTGAGATGTGTCATACACTTTCATTAAGGTAATGCCAATGTGCCCTTTGATTAACTGCTAGCTGCCCCTGCTCTGACACTTAGGTAATTTTCGCCTCCATTCCCCGTCCTTCAGTTTCACAGCCTTTTAGACTGAAGAGCTGTGGGGCAGAACCTGTCTTTGTTTTTTAACTACGCTGTTCAACATTGAGACCAGAAGGCATTTTATAAATTTTATACACAATCATTTTGTGAAACAGCAGTATAAAACTACTACTAGCACCTGGGATATTAGGCTGGGCTAGAAGGAAGCATCAATTGCACCCAGCTAGATCGTGGCAAAAGATACACTGTTGCAGGTTTTTACTGAGAAATGGATGCAGTTACAATTTAATGGTTCGAGCCAAAACTGGCTTCTCCCAGTCCTGTCTTGAAAGGCAACCATCTCCTATCTCAAGGCACCAGCACGATGGCAGGTGTCAAGGAGACATGGTTATCTTCTCCAAACACTCAGGGAAAGAATTCCTCACCATAATGGGAAAAACAAAAAATGCAAACTGCTCGGGATTTCATCCAGAGCGCTTCACATCTTTTAGGTGTGCCTGAAGACAAAAGGTCTCTTTACTTTGATCCTTTCTTCATACATCTGCTCCTTCTGCTTCAGATGTAACTCCAGGTGCTGCGCCGCAAGCTGTGCCTCCCGATGCTTCTCCTCTAGTTCCTAGAAGCAGAGATTAAAACAAATCAAAGCTGGAAGAAAGGGTGCAGTGAGGACACACAGGCAGGCACACTGCGCTCCTTGATATCATACAGAACAACCCCTGCAAAGGTTACAACGCCTGGCACTTGCTTAGTTTTAAGGAAAGTGAGTTGGGGAGGACACGACAGGAGTCTATACATTCTGCACAAGGTGGCTAGTTCCCTGCTACCACACTTCGTAATACCTGAACTCAGAGCCAGCCAATGGAGCTGAATGGAGAAAGATCCCAGAGCGGCAGAGCAGATGTGCGATAGCCGGGCCTGGTTCTCCAGCTGGCCATCCCATTTAGAGGTTTCCTACTTTTGTCCCCGCATCCCACTGCCTTTCTGGGTTGCAATGCCTCTTGTAAGGCTTAATTACCAGAAATAGTAACCTGATGCTTAAAATATGCTGCTGATTTTTATATTTCTGGTCTCGTGCACCCCAGGGATGTAGCTCCAAAGAGCTTCTCTGAAATGGACTTTGGCCACCGGGTTAAAAGAGGTTTGCTGCTCCTATACCAGAAGGAAGGGTGCTTGTTGGAACAGCATGACGATAAAGGGCACTGCAGCTTTACCTGGCCCTTGATGGGGAAAAGCCATCAAGAGGCAGCAAACGCTCAGAAGCATACAGAATCCAGTTGCCAACTGTGAGGATGTCTCTCATCTAAGCAAGATCCTTGAGCCTAACCAGTAAAGGCTGCAGTAACCCCATCCTTTCAGTGACCAGAGGCCCCCTCCGCCTCTGTGTGTGTGTGTGTGTGTGTGTGTGTGTCAGAGACAGACTGACTGACTGACTGAGTCTAACTATTGCAAGGGAAAGCTTTCACAGAAACCCATGTGTTACCAGTTTGGCCAATTACTGCAGTGCCTAGAACACAATGTCACCTGAAAATATTATTAAAACATGCTACTTTGTGATTAAAAGGTTTATAACCCATTTCCCCAAGTCCAAAGCAGCTGAGACATCAAGGATCTTTCTAGCGAGTCTGGAAGGATAAGCTTCACATCAATAGACTCCAGGGCAGAGTTAAATCACTGGAACACTTTTTCCTCCAGCAGCTCCTACTCGACTGCCCCTGCCTCTGTTACCATAGCCACTGACAGGATCCACCTACACTTCCCAAAAGCCCAGACAAAATGTATTCTTAAGTATTCTCTATCTTGTCTAGCTCTAATCTTTTGCAAACAGTAGACCCCAGTTCAAGAATCTCACCTTCTTTCACAGAAAGGCAACTGATTATTTTTCCAGGCACCAAGGAACACAGGGGTTTGCCTTATACCGTAACAAATTTATCTAGCTAGTCCAATGTTGTCTACTCTGCCAACAGCTCCCCAGGCCTCAGGCAAAGAATTTTCAAACTGTGCAAGCCGGCGACTGAACCCAAGACCTTCAGCACTGAACTACAATCTCCTCCTTTTCTTTTCTTTCCACTTCAAACCTCTCATCTGCCCCAAGAGATGCGGGGTAGGCATGGAAATACCAACGGCATAACGTGCTACACAGAATGGTGTAGCTAGGAGGTATTTTTTGGATGCTGGTCACTTTCTTACATTTCTATGGATCTAAAAAAGTGTCTGACTGAAATCAAGTTAGGTATCATTTTGTAAGAGGGCCAGTTCACAAGCTGCACAGAAGAAAGGCCAAGAAGCATTAGATGGGGATAGCCGCCAGTCCACATGGATGCATCCAGTGCTCCTAGGCCATGGTGCAGGCAACCAAAGGGAAAGCACTGCAGCTCAGGGGCAGAACACCCACTTTGCCCGGGGCAGATTCCAAGTTCAACCAATGGCATCTCCAGGTAGGGCTAGAAAAAAAATCTTGCTTGAAACCCTGGAAAACTGTCCATCAGTGTCAACAATCCTAGGCTAAGAAGGTCACCTGGAGTGACCTCTTTTATTTAAAAGGTGGGGTAGAAAAGAAATAATAGGATGAACCAATTAGCTGATCTGGTATGAAGCAACTTCCTAAATTAACCTTTGCTATTAGCGGGCCTCCTCCAGGATTCTAGAGATCCTGCTTAGTATCCTCAGGTGTTATGAGGATCTCTTGCTTAGTGTCCTCCCCAGTTATGTTATGTTCCCCAGTGAGTGCCAATGGCACTAGCAGATACCTGACCATAAGCTTCATACGCATCAGCTCTCTCAGCTGAGAAGCTAGCAAACACAAGCAACCTTATTTTTATGCTATTAACAATATGCCTATGATTGCAACAAGTACTATGCATTCGGACACAGGTTTATCAGTGGAAACCTGGCCAGCCTAAAAGAGTATGCGGGTGGGGGTGGGGATCCCAAGTAGACCAACTTCTAAGGGTGATGCTTTCCTTTTCCCAGTAAGTTAATAGCAACCACTCAGTTAGGCAAGAAGATGCGGTTCATCGCTGCCTTAATAGAAGACAATGAAAATACAGCTGAATGTTATATCCTAGGTGAAGCACTTGAAGGCATGGGTATTGCAAACTTATTGGTCACACCAGGTTTTTTGACACCTAGGTCCCAGAACTTGAGATCAGGGAAGAGCGATATCCTGTCCTGATCTAGTTTGTCTTCTCCAACCTGGAGCCGTCCAGATATTGCAGGCTTTAAGTCTCATCAACACCAGCCAGCACAGCTACCAGCCAGGAATCTTAACTGTAGTTTAAAACATCTGGAGGGACCCTAGTTGAGGAAGGCAAAATATAGGACAGAGCCAAACTGTGTGAAAGGGGATCTCCCTTTCTGTTTTTATTCTTTCCAAACTGTGAGCAGTCTCACAGAATTTGGAACATTTCTTTTGCCAATTTGGATAGCTCCCCAAATCCACAGCTTGTTCCAGAAACATAACAGCTTTGTAATGGAATTTAGCTTCCTTGACTGTTGTCCTCAGCAACTGCCATGGCTCATCTCCTGCACCAGGCAGTGGGAACATTGTCAGTACCAACTAAATAGTGTGTGGATAATTCCCTCCGCTATAAGGCAGAGCTGAGGCTGATTCATCTGGTTGATTCAGCGGCTCATTAAGCAAGATGGGCCTTTCATTTGTCACTTGTACCCTACCTAACAACACCAATGCCTCATCCTTTGAGGATCACTTTAAATGCTTACCATTTCCTACATGAAAAGTGACATCATGCATATTTTGCAGTAGGTATCAGCCATGGGTGTAATTAGTTCCCAACAGAAGATTCTGTCCTGTATGAATAAGCAAACGCTAGAAAGCTGTTTGCTTGACTTCTCCAGAGTTTCCCCTCAAACCCACCTATTTTTTATCATTTTCATTTGTTCTATAGAATGGCAAAGTAAGTGATGTGGCTGTTAGCTTCACCAGATGCTGGAGAACTTGGGCAGGGTGCTTCTTGTACAATCTTGTGGGCAGCAGCTGAGGCAATGTGAGAACAGAACGCTGGACTGGAAAGACCCTGGGCCTGATCCAACAGAGCTCTTCTTATGTTCAACCAGGCTCAACAGAACAGATTTCTCTTCTAAGCTCTCCAACCTGGAATGTCACCAAATCTCAGAGGCGCAGAAGAAAACTCTAACCCCATCCTACTAATGCAAGCGGTAAATGTCAACCCCTCTAGAAAAGCTTAAGCTTAACACAAGTTCAGCCATTTGTTGGAATTATACAATCTTTCTTTTTAGACTGAATAGTTGTGAAGTACCCAGAGAGCTTCAATTATTGGGAGGTACAGAAATGAGACAAGATAATTAAATTTAGACTTTCCACAGACATTTTTAGGAGAATAGAACTGATATAAAATAAAGGAACTCTGAATTGCTGAAATGTACTCTGCTTGATCATGCAACTATACTTGCCCAACTCCCCGATGAACAAAAAACAATTTTTACAAGTCACAAACCCAGCAACTCCTCTATGCAAAGCACCTCCTCTTCTGTAAGAGATAGGATTTCTAACCATTTTTGGAGAAGAAAATGTCACAATGACTAATTTTGCTCTTCCCTTACACAGAAGATGTAGCAGATATCTTGGAACACAGGCGAGGTTGCCAAGAGTTCCAAAGCTGGGCTTTGCAGATTTTAATGTCACACAACTGAAACATACAATGGGAAAGAAGTTTACAAACATACTCCATTTAATTTGTACAGCTTCTGTTAGAGCAACTGGAATTTTATTCCCTCTTACGTAACACGCACTAGCTTTTAACCTCTCTTGCACGGCATGTAAAGTAGCAGCAGCACTTGAATCGTGTTGCAGAAAGTGTTCCTACCACACCTCAAACTGTAATTCAGGCATGTCAGCAGGTGGAAGGCAGAAGACCAGAGATTTTGTCATGATTACTGACTAAGCTGAACTAGTCCCCTTTATGCTGCCACATCTAAAACTGGTATAGCTAGCTTTGGTATACAACTGCTATAATCCAAGGATGGACAGAAGGCAGAACAGAATCTACAATCAGATTTGCATGGAAGGAAAAACATGCTAGAGGTTTATGTTATTATGCATGGTGTGGAGAAAATCAATCGGCGGACATTTTTCTCCTCCTTACGTAATACTAGAATCCAATGGGGTCATCCAGTGAAGCTGAAGGATAAAAGATTCAGGAGAGACAAAAGGAAGGATGTCTTCTTATGGTGCATAGTTACATTGCAGGATGTGCCACGGCTATTAGTGGCAATAGACACTCAGCTGGATGGCTCCAAAAGAGGAGCAGATCGATGACCAGAGGTTGTTCCTATATTCTTAAGTCTTATCTTACCTACATTTGTCAGACTTGGCTTAAAAGGACATTGGGCATTAAAAAGCTAGATGCCAAGAACAAAGGCTCCAGGCCTTCTCTTTCACATGCTACTTGTCCTGAGCCAGTCCCTTCCCTCCTTCCTTCCGAGTTCAAAACTCAAGACAATCCACTGAAGTGCAGTTATTTTACTGAAACTCAGTGGATTACAGAACAGTATGAATTCTAATAACCTCCTACCAAAATGGAGAGAGAAGCATCTGCACGTGTGACAACCTGAGTTCAAACTAGACTCAGACTAGACTAGACTAAACTAGAGATTCCCCCTTCATCCCTCCCTTTCAGTAAAGACTGATCCACCCTCAGGATGGCTCTTGCTGTTTGAGGGCACAATGGTGGGGGGAACCACAAAGTCCCTCTAACTGGGAAGCTCCTGGCTCCCATTGCTTCTTTACTGGGTCAAGATTTCACACCAGCTCCCCTTTTCCTCTTCTGTCCTTCCAAAGCAGGCCCATTCTTGTACTCAGCCTGAGAAACTTTACTAAGCAACCTTGAAACTTTCAAGTCTTTCCACCACACCTTCCTATTGGAACTGCCTGCAATGAGTGAGAGATGCTCCCACTCTTCACACTGCTTTCCACTCGCTTGTTTTCTATGTGTTATTTTTTATTAATTTTACTCTGTTATATTTATATCCTGCTTTTCTTCAATGAGACAAAGGGAGTGTACATGATTGTCCTTCTCTCCCTTTTATCCCCATTAACAACCATAGGTGGAGAATCAGTAGCTGTTCCAAACTCACCTATGACAGATTGCAGACTTTAGTCTCCCCAGTTCCATGTCACCACACTGGCTCCTTTGTATGCAGAAACAGTCTATCAAGATAGTCTAAAAAATAGTACACCCCAGAAAAAGGTATACCAGCTCCCAGCCTGAGGGTCCCTGGATGCGACTCTCAACATTTGGGGCCTTCCTCTGAGTACCACCTCCAAGAGAAGCTTGGAGGGCAGCAACAACAGTGAGGGCCTTCTCAAGGATAGCTCCCCAATTATGGAATAATCTGCCCACAAACCTCCCTGACACCAACATGATCATCTTTTTGGTACCAAGTTAAGACTGTCTTCTTTGGCCAGGCACTTAAAGGGACTTAAGTACGTTTGATCATGCAATGGGGCATTTATGTCAACTATTTTTAACAGGTGCTGTAGTACTAACATTAATTTTAGCTGTTTGATTGTGTTTTTGTAATTTAAAAATTATGCTTTTGTCATGCTAATTTTATTATATCTGAGAACTGTGTTTAATGAATTGTCATGAACTGCCCAGAGCATTCAGCAATGGGGTAGTAAAAAAAAATCAATTAATAGAAAGAAGCAGCAGTCTCCACCAGAACAAGTATTTTTAAGAGCATCTACTGAAAAGACTGGGACCAAATGCCCCCCTGTCTGAGATACGAGGCCTCACCACTGAGGAAGGGAGAGTGAAAACATCAGCCATAGCTGGGGAGTCCCACCCTGGCCGCTGGCAAGCAGCTGTCATCTGCAAGGTGACTCCAAGGACTCCTTTTTCAAACCCCCAGTGATCTCCGGGTTCACCTCCATCCCTGTGCTTCACTCTGAGGCAAGTCCTCCAAGGCATTTGGGCTGTGAAGAGCCACACCAGCCTCTTTTGTGCTGCCAAAGAAACCAGCGTGGCTCTGCAAGGTGGCTGCTCGTCTATGCCTTACACACACTGGCCTGCGCCCCAGAGCACCTATTTGAGACATGCGGAGTTTGGGATTCCTACTGCCAACCAGTGCATGAGATCTGGCCCAACAGCACAATACAGATGCTGATATGCATCAGCCTCTGAGGAGAATCACCTCTGGGCCATCCTGGGCAGCAGTTGCAAATGAATCCTGCAAGAATATCAAGGTGGGGATGCTGCAACTTCTATAGCCTTTCATGAACACACCATTTGCCAACACATAACACTGAAAAGGGGAAGGCTAGGCTAGGCTCTCTTCTGCAACAGCTGAGTCATGCTACACCTGCACATAAAGATTCTAGCACGAAATGCTCAGCCCCCAAATCCAAGCACCCGGTTATCTACGTTTAATTCTTGCAGCAGGTTTCACCTGCCTCCAACTGGAGATATTTATCATTTGAAATACATTCAAAACAAACTTTTTTTTTTTTTTTTGGTATTTAACACATCCCACTGACTTTTAAGTCGGAGCTTGCGAGCACCATCCCACTCCAAGCTCAAAGTCTACCATTTTTTATCGCTGCCCACCAGAATTTTATCTGCCATCTGCTGGATTTGTTGAGATTTAGTCTGGATATCTTCTTTCAGTCGGTTCTCTCTACGTTCCACAGTCTCAAGCCTCTTCACCTGGTTCTCCAGAGAATGGCGCCTTTCCTGTTCAAGATTCAGGAAAGCAGAAGTGAGACTATATATGTGTGGCTGCTGTCATAGGAAGTAGCAGCGGTCATAGTACAAACATTTCAGCATCCCATCCCAAAACAAGATAACCCAGTTGACCTCTAATTGAAAAGACTAAGCCAATAAAATACCATTAAAGGAGAAAGTATAAACAAAAACAATTAGTAAGCCATGTCACTGCCCCTGAAAAGCAATTCCTGCATTTCATGTAATACAGCCAATTCAGACAATGGCTTATTGTTATAAGCAGAAGCAACCACAAGCCTCATTACTTGCATGTACTCCCTCTTTCCCTTCACATTCTAGAGAGCATGCAACTTCAGGTATAACCCTAACCCTGAAGCTTTCATTCCCATTGCAGTTTAAACTTCAAGTCTCCCATTTTATCCAAACCCAGGCAACCGATATTTAGACCAACCACAGTCAACTAACAAGCCATAATGTCACACCAGCAATCAGGTTTATTAGGTCGGAGCTCAGCCTTTACAGTGGTTTTCAAAGTTATGCTTTTGCTAACCTCAGCTTCAAGCAATTTCTTTTTCATGCCTTCATTTGAGTCTTCCCGGTTTTGCAGTTTCTCCAACTCCTTTTCTGCTCTCTCTTTTGCTTGGCGTATGTTCTGAAGGAGTTCAGTGGCCTCTGAGCTGGCTTTCATAGCCTTAAAAAGGCAGATTAATACTCAGCGTCAAAATTTGCCATCTTATACATGCATAAAACATGTTTCAGTAACAATAGTGCAGACAGCTTCTAAATGAGCACATGCCAGCTTACAGTAATTCAGACGAATGTCCAGAAATTAAAGTCAGTTAAAATATTCAGCATTCTGAAAGTGGAGTCCCCAACATGGCACCCACCAGACTGTCTGCTCTCCTTATTTGTATTTCATCTGTAAGAGTTTCTGTTATGCTAGGAGGCTGACGTAAGGCAAAGCAAAGGTTGAGAAAAGTGATTTTGAGCTTTGGAGGTCAAACGCATCTCAGCCTTGTGCTTTGGTTCTTGAACATGTTACTTTCCTTTAAGGTGCCTTTTTGGAAATGAGGCCATGCTCACTATGACAACAATTGTAAGAATAGGTGAGCCCCTGTGACAGCTGCTTTTTGGCAGTGCCCATGACACTCCACAACATTTTAAATGTACCCACTGACTCACCAAAGTTGGGGCTCCCTGCTCTAGAAATGAACACACTTAGGTGAACGCCTTTAAAGAAAACCTTAGAGGGAGTTTCAGCTTAACTGCAGGGAAAACTGGAGTATCCTTTGACGTGCCGCACCATTAGGACCCAATGGTCATACTTGCCGAAATTTGGGGCACTTGTCTGCCATGTTTATGGCTGTTTATTGAACTGCCATTGCTTTGGTCTGCCTGGGACATACATGCCAGCAGCCACAATGAGTGCCAGGAATAATAATCATAGGAAGTCGGGGCAGTTGATCAGGAGGCTCCATTGACTGCCATGGTGAACTCGATGCCTCATACTGGCCTTTCCATGGGGAGTAGGAGATGCCCATCTTATAGCAATATTACAACTTTCAAAGTGGACATGAAGCAACTAGATCCTTCACATCTACTTTGTTATTTAATGTGACAGGTGTCGTTGCCGCCTTACTCCTCCTCTTGAAAGATTCATTAATAAACTCATGTATTTTAATCCTGCCGCACACCCTTACTAATGTTCTGCTCAGCATGCCTGCAGCAAACAAAGGGCTATCAGGAATGCAATTAAATCTGAAGTAATATATCTAAGACCATCTCTTTGCAGAATTGGGAAAAATATATGTGAAAGAGCACATAAATCTACCACTGCATCTTTCCATCTCTATGCAGTTGAGAACACAAAATATCCCACACCCCAAAATTAAGCAAACTCCAAGTTACACAGAGCTACCAAGACATACGTTTCATGATAAAGTTTTAGTACCAAATTAGCAAGGTGCAATTTTATGTTTCCAAAGGAGTAGGTAACTTGAGGAGCACGAGGTTCTTTCAGAATCCTACTTACTTTGTTTAATCAACATGATCCCAGCCTCCTTGAAAAAACAGATCATTTTACTGTTCCCCCTTCTTCCCCTCCTGTAGAATTTTAGGAAGCATACATTGAATTCTCCATTGCAGCCCTCACAGTCCTTTGAAGTAGGCCAAGCACAGAAACTGATGGACTGCCTTGGGCCAATCAGCTTTACTACTAAACCGAAATGGCCGCATCTCCTTAGCCTAAGTCTCAGCAGCTTTTGTACTATCAACAGGCCTGTCTACAAGGCTATTGAAGTTCAAAGCCAGTGTCTCTTCATGGTTAAGCACAGCTCAAGATTTTCTGAGGGCTGATTTAAAAGGGTTCACACCTGGGATATACAGTTCCAGAATAAATGCAACATAGTCCACAAGTTATGATTGGGCATGTATCCCATTCTTGAAAACTGGATCCAAATTAAGCAGTCACAATCTGTCACTACCTCAGAGTTCATTATATTTTTGTAACATAGCGCTCAAGTGCTAAAAAAGCTCACATCTGGTACAACATTTCTGAATTGGCCTTCTCAACTTAAATTTTTACCAAATATTTCAATGCTGGCTCTAGTTCAATTTTAAAAATAACCCTGGGATGGCATGTTGTGAAGAGGAGACTGCACTGAGATCATCACGATTTCAGCTTCCAGCATGTCCCCCCTACACTCACCCCACCAGTCGTCTCCTTTTCCTATCCCCAGTGCAATGACTAATTCTGTTTTGGAACACGACACACAGTTCCGCCTTCCCCTGTGTTAATACTCACGGGGAACTCTAAAAAGGAGATGTATAAACTGCGTAGGCAAAAAGACCCTCCCCAACTTTTAACATGAAGAAAACAAAGCCACTGATTCTCTGATATTCCCAGAATCAAACCTTACCTTTGTCAGCTTTTCTTGGAGTTCCTGGATTTTGACCTGTTGCTCTGCATTGACCTATGAGAAGAAAAGACAATGCATACACACACATCTTGGAAGTGAAAGGAATTCGTAACGCCACCTTTAACCTTGTTTCTCAGTAATTGGGTCCCTTTCATTTCCCTTCCAATCCAGTGATGATGCATCCCGCCACTCTTTCATACCTGCTACCTGGCAGTGTCACTTAAGCAAAGCAACCTTCCCCAACCTAGTGCCCTCCAGATTTCTAGGTTGCAATTCCAGTTACCATAGGGGATTGGTCAAGCAGGCTAGGTCTGATGGGACTTGTAGTCTAAATCACCTGAGAGCACAAAGTTGGGGAAGACTGCTCTAAGCAAATGTGGTTAAGAAAAGGGGGTCCAATCTGATTCTGGCTGAGCCAAAAGAATGCTGGGATGGACTAAGTTTCTAGTTAAAGGACTACGGATGCCTGAACCTCCTAGGAGAGGCTCAGTGAGAAACATTCGGGAGTGCAAAGTATTCATCACTCTAGTGCCAATAAGCCGTCTTTGGATAGAATCGTTCTACTGCTATAAGGACTAAAACGGGGGTTTCACTGGTGGTCCAAAACTGGTATGTGTGTTCCTGTATTCCTCATCTCAGCCACTCCTGGCTGTGCTCCCTTCTCTCCACTACCCATTCTCAGCCACACCATCTCCACCCCTTTCTTTTGATCTTACCCTACTTTTTCTCTAGAGTGCTGACTCTTCCAGCTCCCTGCAACTGCATCTGACCTGGTTTCTTCTATTCCTCCAGTCCTTTGCTCCTCCTCCCTACCTGTCTTGGCCTTTTATAGCACCTGAAAAGCGCAGGCAATGGAAGACAGAGAATGTGGCACCCGATCCATCCTATTAGAACATTAAAGCAGCTCAGCTTCCTCACAGTCCTGCAAGTTCAAGGTGGATAAGACCTTCTGCTATTGGGCAGCAAAGAAATTGAATGAATTAATATAAACCCCCTCACATGTTCAATGAGAGAGGTAGCACAAATGTGCTCATGGGAACACCTCCCATGCCGATGCGGCTGCTGGTTGCATGGCAACGGATTTTGGCATCAATGAGGAAAGAGGAAGTACATGCTTAGAGATCCTGGGTCCACCTAAGAAGCTTCTCCCACAAGGGTCTCCAGGAGGCAGAGGTGATGCTGGTGCTGGGGATGCAGAAGCATGGCCAGCAGGCACCTTCCTGCCATTCCTCATCATTGATTAAGCACATGGGACGTGTGGTATGAACATCCCAGCAGACAGCGTTGTTCCTGCTGAAAGGAACTTCTCCCATTATTCCCTGTAGAAATCACTGAAACAGAAAAGGTACAAGGCACACCTAGAAATGCAAGCTCGTTTCTTGCTTTCCTACACAGTTTAGACATCTTGGAAGCTGCCTTATACCAAGTCCGATCATCAGCCCATCTATCCCACTACTTTCAACACTGGCTGGATTCACACATAACAAGCCAGAGTATAGGTTGCAAATGGGTATGGGTTGAGTATGGGTTGTTATTGAACCATTGGCTGCTGTTGAATCATGGGCTGCTTATCACCTTCATCCTTATGCTGCCCAGTAGCTGAGGCGCTCTATGTGAACCCAGCCACGCTAGCAAATTATGGTTAACTACAAACAACCCATGAAAAGGCATAGTTTGCTGCTAGGCTGTGAACTCCCAATAGTTTTAATCTAACAAACCAGGCTTTATTAGCATAGCTGGATTCACAGAACACAACAACCCATGATTCATCCAAAGATTCAGTCTGTGGCTTGTTGTGTTCAGGAAAGCAGGTCATGGACTGGCAGTGGCTTTCCAGGGTTCCAGGCCAGAGTTTTCCCAGCCCTACCTGACAATGCTGAGGATTAAATCTGAGATCTTCTGCAGGCAAAGCACATACTCTAGACCAATGATCCTGCTGTTTCTGTTCACTTGTCCCTAGAAACACTTTCATTTCCCCCTCTGGCAGGACCTCTGTGCCTTTAGCATCTGATTGGAAATCTAACAGGTGCAGCTTTTTCCATCACCCTGCAGAAGGCTACAGTTCTGACACTCCTGCTCTCAGCACAGCTTTTAAAAAGGCACACAGGGATAGGATATCCTGTCCCCCATCTCATCTTAAAGACGAGATGAAACAAGAAAAGGTGGCAATCCCTCATGTTTAACACTTCAAACACAAAGCAGTTTCAGACCAAGGCTCCTGAGTTTATGATGCCAAAATAACCACTTGATGGCCAAAGGTGTTTTAGGAAGCTCTTAAATACATCACACAGGACTGATCTACTACCAAGCAGACCCTTTCCAAATTGAAATGCAATTCCCGAACCAAAAGATCCCACGTTCCATCTTAAAGACAGCTTAACAACCTGCCCCTCGGCTTCATTTGAATTTCTCATACTTTCCCCCAGGGGACAATGCCTGGAATGAACCAGCCAAGGGTCCCAAAAGCACTCCAGCACATAAGAAATGTACAGATAAGGGGAGATTGGGGGGCATGGTTTCACACATGCCCCAAGTGCAGTGGCATAGTGGTGGGAAAGACGCATTCTGACCTCTACAACTGATTGTCAATATGAGGGCCTGGCAAGCCTTCATCTCCCCAGCCACAACACTCTTGCTTCTGTCTGCACCTTCTGTCAGACACTCGACTCAGGAGAGCTCCTTGGCCACTCCACATGCCTCCAACATGTGCAGTTTTCTCAGGCCTCTGCTTTTTAATTGACTGCTCCTTCCACTTAACTATCCTACCTCTGAGCCAGCATCCATGGTAACTCTGAGTCAGTTGCTCCCACCTCTCTGCCTCCTTGTCAGCACCAATTCCAAGAGTTTTCTTCGGCCACCCTGCCTCTAGGTTCCCTACCACCTAAGGTCTTCTCATTTAGGAGATTTACCCACACCATTATTCCTGTTGCTAAATGACCTCCTCTGTTGCTGAACATACACATCAACTCAGAATAGTTGAAATGTCATGACTAGTCCTTGACTGGCAACTACTCTCTAGAAGACAGAAAGTTTATGGACATTCTAGAACTTCACATTAGCTCAGCCCGATGCAGAAGAACCACTGGCACCACCAGAAAATGCCAGCTTCTTAAAATACATTTTTTATTCTGACACCCTCATCTCATGACTTTTAGGCCCAGTTAGTGTCACCTGTCTAAAATCTACTTTAAGAAAAAGTTATAGAGCCACTAATTTATGTCCACTGTATGCATGCTGGGGTTTTATCAGAAGCAAATTCACAAAGAAACCTTACCTTCTCCAGTTTGGAGTACAGCTCTCCTATTTCTGTTTTCCCTTGATCTTTAACCTTTAATGTAAAGTTAAAAAAAAAAATACAACTCAGCAACAGAATTCAGGTAAAGTTCCTGGAATCTAAGCAATTCCTCAATCTATTTTGCTGGGGGTTTTGGGGTGGTCCAATGAACAATAAAAGGTACAGTTTCCAGTAGATCATGAAATAGCATTCTTTAAAAATGCTCGCAATAAATTAATAGCTTCACAATAAAATGCCCACAGTTCCAAACTGCCAATGAATCTTTTGTTAGCTGAGCTTTTATTTAGTGTGCTTACTTAAAGAAGATATGCAATTGACAAGAGTGGTCAAAATAAACTAATTCCTATCAAAAAGAACAAAAATATTTAGCATTGAAGCATCTGTTCTATTTAGTTTGCACAGTACTAGAAAAAATAAGTTTGTCTTCCTTTCCCATGGACAGGCAAGGAAACCTGTCAGGTGAGAAAGGGAAATGCGAAGTATTACCAGCTATTAGATTCTTTCCTAGATGTCAGATTTCCAAAATATTCAGCTCTTTTCATAGATAAGCAATGCCACTGCACAAAGTACTTTTTACTTCAGTCTAACAAAACTATGGCTTTTTTTATTCTAGAGTGAGGGTTCATAAAAAGAAAACAAGCACATTGCCTGTACATCCTCTGCAAGATGAGCATGCAGCAGGGGTGGGAGAGAATGCATCAGTTGCCAAAATGGATTCTGAAACAGAGAATTCAAGGACCCTGACCTTAACTACCTTCTGAAGCCTGTTATGACATTCTGTGGCTTTACGTTTGAACTCTTCAGCAGCTAGTCGGGACTCTCTCAATTCAGATTCATAAAGATCACTCCGCCTACGCGCTGAAATAAGATCCTCTTCTAACTGATTCATCATCAACCTCATCTCTTCTACCTGGGCTTGATACTCCTGTGGAAGGAAATGGGGTATTGCCTACTTGAGAGAACACAAAGGAAAATTTGCAAGGAAAAACACAGTGGGGAAAGCATGCACAGGCACAGAACAAAATACCATTTTTCCCAAAACCAGATTGCTCTATGTCCCCTTTCATTTAGAAGAAGTTTTAAAAAAACTGTGGTGAAGTTTTTGTACTCAACTAGCATCCTAGTTCTATTCCTAGTGCAAGGGCTAACTAGCATAAGCGTAACTGATCTACCATCAACCTTCTTTCTTGGAGCTCTGTACATACCTGTTCCTTGATCTCCTGCAACTTCCGGCTCTGTTCTCTGATATCATGAAGGAGCTGCAGTGCCTTGTCATCCTCCTGAGACACTTCCATCCGAGCCTGCTCCAGACTTCGCTTTAAGCTCTGTAAATGTGCAAGGTTTAATACATGCACCAGTTTGCATGAAGTTGTACCAAGGGAATAACTGGTTACAGACAAAACCAAAGGAGGCAGCCAACTGGAGGTTTGCATCTCAGCTTCTGTTCAACTTTAAGTCTTCTGTCTCAACAATATCTTCCACTTCCACTTCAGTGAAATATGCAATGATTTAAAAAAACTGTGGACTACAATTTAAAGACTTGCTTGACTGAGAGCACCTGCAACAGCACTATCCATACTGAAGAATGAATGAGGGTGGACCATAGCCCATGATTTATGACAGCACATGAATACAGGGTTCCAGGTTCAATCCCTACCATCTCCAGTTAGACCAAGACCAGACCCAAAACCTTGGAAAGTCACAGCCAAAGTGAAGGTTGTCAGCCCTGTGCTATGTAAACCAACAGCTGAAGCATGAAGAGTTTCATATCTGTTAAACCTATGCTTGGAATAGGATCAGTTTAAGATCTTGTACACAAACTCTTGTACACTGCCAAAGAACTACCCACAAATAATGGCTATCTTAGTTTGGGTTAAGTCAAGAAGAATCCAAAAAGCTTTACCAGAACAACAAAACTCTCTGTGATTTGCTGCCTGCAAGACGCAAGTAGAATTTTCTTTTGTCTGCTGTCATAGCATCAACTCTCCAGCTAATTGATCAATTATAACCATGTAACAGACTTAGAGTGCTTTGCAAATTAACCGCCCTATTTAAAGAGACAGCTATCCTTCTTATACACCATCTGCCATATGCCCTGCCAATACAACCAAAGAACAGAAAGCTTTTCCAGACCAACAAAAATGGGTGACTTCAGGGGAACAGGTAGAGGCTCACACTGCATTCTGTGATGTAGGTAGCCAGGTCCTGTTCAAGGAGGGATCGCTGTGTCTCGGAGGCTTTCAGTTCCACCTCCTTTTGGCTAAGTACAGCCTCCACCTCCGATACTCTGCGGTGCAAGCGCGTCATTTCCTGCTCCATCTGCAATAAACACGGAAAGGTTTAAAAGTGTATTCCACAGCACAATGAACTGAGAGGGTCAATGCATGACTTGAGAAGAAGCTCTGCCTCCAGAAAAGAGAACAGGCTAGAATACTGTTTAAATTCATATACCATGGTTTCTGCTCCTGGGAATTCACAGTTCCTTCAGGGAAAGGCAGTAATTCTAAGTCACCCCATTCATTCAAGCCGTTTGGTCACATGCAGTCACTCTTCGAACCCCAGTTAGCAAAGAAGCCACAATCATTTTTTCACCTGATTTTTTTTTTCCAGAGATGGGTCACTTAGCTTTATCCCAAATCCATCTTGGACCAGAGAAGGGCTCCCCCCATGTCCTCCTGAGGGACCTGGGGTCAAGTCCAACAAAGAATGGAAAGAGAAATAATTGCACACTTTATGACCCTTGAAAGCAAGAGAGATGTTTAAATGTATTCCAGCAAGTCGGCTTGTAGCAACAGTTAGAAAATGTTCAATGTAAATTGACCAAGTGGCAAAAGTTATATAAGCCAAAAGTGAAGAACGAAAGAGAGAGACTTCGCAGTGCTCAATTTAGAACCAGAGCAGCTGATGAAGAAATGCCACCTGCTGGACACCACCACCAGCACCGGGCCCAAGAAACGTCTAGGTAGAATCCAGAGCTTCCTCTTCTTAAAATTAACAGATCTAGTGTAAGACAAGGCCCATGTCTCTCTAACTGATGAAGAAACCGCTCCACCGAAGCTTTGAACCCGTCAGCAGCATCCAGCAGGTCCTTGGGCATACATGGATGGCGTGTCCCTGGAGCAGGAAGGGAGGCTGGTCATGTGAATAAATACCTTGTGGCACTTATCCTGGGTGTCTTGCAACTCTTTATTCTTAAGGAGAAGTTTCTTTTCCATGGAGTTCAGCTTGGCTGGAGAATCCAACCCCAATACAGACCTTTACAGAGAAAGAGACAGAGAAAGAGACAGAGAGAGACAGAGATCAAAATTACTTCTGCATCTGAGCCTGGGGAACACCAGGGTTTACCTCAAGTTAAATAAAACAACCTCAAAATAAATGAAAGAATGCCAGTTACAATAGCCAAAAGCACACTATGTGATGCTTAATGGCAATGCAAAGATTGTTTTTTGAGACATATTGCTGTATTATTTGTACATCGCTGGACATGAGAGTCCTTGTAATGACCGCAGTCAAAAGCCCGACAAAGGAAGTGGTAGAAAGTACATGGAAAATATTGCTGGGAAGAGTTCCACATGGTCTTTTCAAGCAATAAGCACAATCTTCCACTCAGGCCAATCTAACCTAAAGTCTTTCTACTGTCTGGCACATAATTTAGTAATGCATTAGGAGAGCCAAGTGTTAAGGTACTAGATGGGAAAAAGAATTATCCACAGATTTGTTCAATGGCTTACGTAGGAAAGAAACTACCCTAGTTCTGACATTGGGAACCTAGTATGGTAAAGCCATGATTTATCAGACCAGGAACAAGCTATTATCCCACTATGCCCCTCCCTCTTGTGCACCCAGCTTGATCAAAGAGCTTTAAATCAGGGATGGACAAACTTCAATCGTCTGAGATCTCAGTTTTCATCAGAATCACAAGATCCACCACCCAGATCCTGGTGCAAAGATTATACCCTAAAAGAATTCTGGCCTTAGAAATGTGATCTGAATACTAAAACTAAATGGAGCACACAGTCCTTTCCTATATTAATCCTCTCCAAGTTACCTTGTACTTTTTTCCATTAAAGCAGAATACAGTGGGAAGGAAGAAACCCTTGCTGTTCCTCTACAAATGATCGTAAGAGTTACCAGTAGACCCAGGTCTACATACTGTCCACCTTCCCCTAAACAGTTTCCTCTGTCAGGAGCCATGAAAAAGGGATCTCTTTGCCAAAGGTAGTCATGCAACAGGAAAAGGGGAGAGATGAAAAAGCAGCACGCAAGCATTTTTTTTCAGTGTAATGAACCACAGTTTATCCAGACCAAGATAGTGACTCTTTCAACTGTATAAAAATAGATAGGTAAAATGTGATTCTTCTGAACCCATGAATATTATTGTTCTTCACAAGATTACAAGCATAGTTATTTCTTCTATTCCTCTAGTAAAATTATGATCCTCCAAGTCATGTTCCCAGTTATAGTCAGATATCCAGCCTGAGGCGAGAGTCACCATATCACAGAATGAGAAGAGCGTGTGTGTTCCTGGCAGTTTGTAGTGTGCTCTGCCAGGCTCCATGTTTCATGCACTTTTTCTGATTACATGCTGTAGTTGTCAACAATGCAGTTCTAAAAGAGAGAATCAGCCCCGCAGGCTAACCTTCCACTGCCACCACACGTGCTAGAACAACAGGCAGGCTACCCCAACTATGGTGGGGCTTTTTCTTTCTGAAAACTTTTAGGGCTATGTCAATGGTACTTAGGTTTTTATAATGCTCTAATTAGACATCATCATTAGGGAATGCAGCTTCAGCTCTAAAATCTTTTAAGTGCTACCTCCGAAGCTAAAGACACTCAACAGCTTGTTTCCTACGGCATGGAAATGAGGCTGGCGCCATCACTACTGACAACCTTAAAAAAAATTGCAATGTCTGTTAATTAAGAGAAATTATTTACAAAGGAACAAAATATCTCTCTTCAAGTTAAAGGTCAAGATTGCATAGAGTTTCATAAATTAAATATGCTCGGCTACCGGCTCCTAATAGCTAAGATAGTTTTCCCTGGCTTAATAAGCTCTCATTGGCTTTTTTCCCCAGATTAGATTTTGTTAAATAGCGCCACAATCAACTCCTCATTAACAAGTACCAATGCTGTGCACCAGTCTTTCTCTGCCTCCAGCTCTTCCTGCTTCTAAGATGATTCTAGCTATTTTCAGAGACTACTTGTTGAAGTATGACTTGATTTGTTGATCAAATTATGATGTCTAATAAATTAAAATGTAAAGGTCTAGGTTTTTTGTTGGTTTGTTTGGTCGCTAAATCATGCCTGACCCTTCACAATCCCATGGGCAACACTCCTGCAGGCTCTCCTGTCCTCCACCATCCCTCGGAGTCCACCCAAGCCCACACCGACCACCCCAGAGACACCATCTAGCCACCTCAACCTCTGCTGTCCCCTTCTCCTTTCACCTTCAATCATTCCCAGCATCAGGGTCTTCTCCAGAGGTCCAAAGTATTTGAGTTTCATCTTTAGTATCTGACCTTCTAAAGAACAGTCAGTGTTGATCTCCTTTAAGATTGTCTGATTCAATTTCTTTGCAATCCAAGGGACTCGCAGAAGTCTTCTCCAGCACAATTCAAAAGCCTCAATTCTTTGGCACTCAGCCTTCCTTATGGTCCAACTTTCACAGCCATACATTGCAACTGGGAAAACCATAGCCTTGACTATACACACTTTTGTTGGCAGGGTGATGTCTCTGCTTTTTAATATGCTGTCTAGATTTGCCATAGCTTTCCTCCCAAGGAGCAAGCATCTTTTAATTTCTTGGCTGCAGTCCCCGTCTGCGGTGATCTTGGAGCCCAGGAAAATAAAATCTGTCACTACCTCCATTTCTTCCCCATCTATTTGCCAGGAAGTGAGAGGACCGGATGCCATGATCTTAGTTTTCTTAATGTTGAGTTTCAAGCCAACTTTTGCACTCTCCTTCTTCACCCGCATCAAGAGGCTCTTTAGCTCCTCCTCACTTTCTGCCATTAGAGTGGTACCATCTGCATATCTGAGGTTGTTGATATTTCTCCCAGCAATCTTGATTCCAGCTTGTGATTCATCTAGCCCCGCCTTGTGCTCTGCATAATATACAGCCTTGCCATACTCCTTTCCCAATATTGCACCAATCAGTAGTTCCATGTCCAGTTCTCACTGTTGCTTCTTGTCCCACATAGAGCTTTCTCAAGAGACAAATAAGATGGTCAGGTACTCCCATCTCTTTAAGAACTTGCCACAATTTGTTGTGATCCACACAATCAAAGGCTTTAGCATAGTCAATGAAGCAGAAGTGGATGTTTTTCTGGAACTCCCTAGCTTTCTCTATGATCCAGCGTATGTTGGCAATTTGATCTCTAGTTCCTCTGCTTCTTTGAAACCCTGCCTGTATCTCTGGTAGTTCTTGGCCCAAATACTGCTGCAGCATAGCTTGAAGGATTTTCAGCATAACTTTGCTAGCATGTGAAATGAGCGCAATTGTTCAGTAGTTTGAACAAACTTTGGGATTGTCCTTCTTTGGGATTGAAATGTAAGCTGACCTTTTCCAATCCCATGGCTACTGTTGAGTTTTCCAAATTTGCTGGCATATTGAGTGTAGCACTTTAACTGCATTGTCTTTTAGGATTTTGAATAGCTCAGCTGGAATACTGTCTCCTCCACCAGCTTTGTTGTTGCTAAGGCTTCCTATGGGCCATTTGAAAGGTGTAGTTTATTCAGACTAATTACAAATTCATTGAGTTAACATTTACATTTAATTTTAATGATAATTTTATGAGCAAAGCCAACTATATGCAATACATGTGATATTCCTAAAATGACTTTAGATCTGAAGAGTGCTTAGAAGTATTGCTTCTTTTCCAACTTTCTATTCAAATGTCCATTTATTTATTTAGAACTTTCCTATACCGTCCACTACCAAATAGTCTCAGAATGGCCTTACAATAGAGCAAAGTAAAGCACAGCATCAATTCTGTACAATAAAACCCCAATTAAAATCACAATCTAACCATCCTGTCATTTCCATGGCTTCAATATCTTTGGACATTTTAGAACTCAAACAGAGGGGGTTCCAGCCCGGGCCTTCTCAATTCCAGTCTGACACATTAACTTCTATACACATGACTGATTGCCTGGATAGATTCCTAGTCTAGTAATATGAAAATCTTCTCAGCCCTCTCTGAAACTGTCATGTAAAAACATTTGAATCTTCCCCCTGCCCCTGCCTGCAAAACTGGAACTGGCCACTGAAAAAACTTGCATGGCAAGAGCTAGATTAATAAAGTATGTTTGCACTTTCTCCTATCTTTAAATGCATGCCAAGGGCGGGCCCTGCCCTTGCCCCTCTCCCCCAGCGTGGGTGGCAGCTGTGCTGGACTGGGGGCGGGGCGCAGGGAGGGGTCGCGGGATTAACTCGCCGGGCGCAGCCGAGGCCAACGGACCAAGGGCGACGGCCCAAGGGCATCACCGCCATTGGAGCCGTTCAGGGCCGTGCAGGGGCTGGGCTGGCCAGGTACTCTGTGCGTGTGTTTGTGTGTGTGTGTTGTAATTGGGTGGGTTGGAGGGTTTTAATTGTATTTTATCGGATTGATTTTAATGGCTTCACATTTGGCTGCTACTATGGGGTTGCCTGGGGAGCGCGTGGGCGCCACCATTGGGGTGGTGTTGGGCAACGGTCGATATGGCGTTGGGGGTTTTACATGTCGGCATAGAAGAAGGAGGGACAGATGTTTGACACCTGTTCTCCCTTCTAGTTATTCCCCCAACCAGAAGGTTCTGGGTAAGCTTATCAACCGCCGCTCGGGCCTGACGGTGCTGCTGCTTAATGCCAGGTCAGTCCATAACAAAACATCCCTCATCCACGACTTAATTGTGGATGAGGGGGCCAACCTGGCTTGCATTACAGAGACCTGGGCAGGGCAGGGGATGTATCCCTCTCTCAACTGTGCCCGCCTGGGTATCTAGTCCAGCACCAGCCACGTCCGGAGGGGAGGGGAGGGGGGTTGCTTTAATTTATTGAGCTTCTATTTCCCTTGCAGGGCTTCCTGTTCTCTCGAGACCAGGTCTAGAGTGCTTATACCTGGCGCTGGGTGACCAAGACAGACTGGGGATTCTGCTGGTGTACCGTGCACCCTTCTACCAATCAGACTCCCTGCCTGAGCTGACGGAGATCATCTCGGACCTGGTCAATCTCCAGGCCGAGACTGTTCTGACCGGGGCAGCTCAGGACTTCATGGCCTCCATGACAGCCATGGGGCTGTCTCAACATGTCATAGGCCCGACCCATGAACGTGGACACACGCTGGACCTGGTTTTCTCGACTGGGCAGGAAAAGGGTGATCTGAGGGTGAGGAATTTGTGTCTGACTCCCTTGTCATGGTCAGATCACTTCCTCGTGAGGTTTCAGCTCGATGTCGGCCTTTCCCTCTGTAAGGGCACGGACCCTATTGTGTTGGTCTGCCCTTGGAGTCGGATGGATCTGGATGGATTCCTGAAGGCTCTGGGGGATTTTCCGGTTGATAAAGCTGGCACTCCTGTTGATGCTCTGGTTGAACTGTGGAATGGGGAAATGGCCAGAGCTATTGACACAATTGCTCCTAAGCGTCCTCTCCTGCCTGGCAGAGCCCATCTATCCCCATGGTACACATCTGAATTATGGGCAATGAAGCGGGTTGGGAGATGTCTAGAGCGTAGGTGGAGGAAATCACGAGATGAATCTGACCGAGCACGCCTACGAGCTCATTATCGAGCCTATGCTGTGGCGGTTATTCTCATATAACCCCAGTCCTCTATCAGCTTCACTGACTCCCCATCGAAGTCTGGGCCCATCAAGGTGCTGGTTATCACCAACAAAGCCCTTAACGGATTGGGACCTGGATACCTAAAGGAACGCCTTCTTCCATATTTGCCCTCCCGCCCTGAGATCAGCAGGAGAGGCCCTCCTCTGGAAACCCTCCATGAAAGATAGTAGGTGGCAAAGTACCTGGAGGAGAGCTCTCTCTGCAGTGGCGCCCCACCTATGGAATGAGCTCGCCAGAGAGGTCCGCCTGGCACTGTTATTTGTTTTTCAGCGCCAGGTTAAGACTTTTTTATTTCAGCAATATTTTAATAAGTTTTAATATTGTCTCCCATATGTTTTTAACTGCAGCCAGTGTGGGTCGGTAATTTATTCATGTTATATTTTATGTTATTTCATTTATGTAAGCTGTCCTGAGGCTTTTGCAACAGGACGGCATATAAATATTCTAAATAAATAAATAAATAAATAAATACCATAATAAAGAAGAAATTAAGAAAGAGAGCGAGGGAGGGAATGGCTGTTCACAGAAGAACAAACCCATTTAACTAGGCACTTAAGAAACTGGTTGTAGATCCCTGGAGCAGGAGAGAAGCCAGCCATGTAAATAAATGCCCTGGGTAGCAAATATTTACTGCTATGGGAGACTGCAAAATCACAAAATACTAGTAAAAGGTATTTTCCCAGATCCAGGGATGCACTTACCAACTAGTCATTGGGGAACACATTTTCCATCTGGAAAATGGCTGCAAAAATGGTAGGGGCGTTCTGCATCCTCAAACTTTCCTTGAGGCTCCACAAGACTTTTCTCTAACAGTTTTCTTGTCACTGCTTATTAACCATTCTCATGACCATGCAGGACTTATCATTATCTTTCCTGCCCTGTGGCAAGCATTCTAAATGAGCTTCTATTCTGGTTCTGAGCAACCTCAAATGGTCTAGAGAAAGTTGACCCTCTTGACTTTATCTTTTTATCAATTCTCTCATTATTGGGGCATTTCCTCTTTGTAAGTCAAACGTTTTAGATTTCCTTGCAAATATACATCAAATTTGACAGCACTGCAGTTACCATTTACAGTCAGATCAACAATACTCACATTGTGCACCAAATCTTAGGCAACATTTAGAATTAAGTCCAGGATTGTCACCTCTCTGGTCAGCACCGTGGCCAAGTGCTTCAAGTCACAGTTATTTAGTGTAACTGGAGATTTTACTACTTTGTTGAAATGGGAACATGCATTTATGCAGTCTGTGAGGGAAGAATTAAAATTAAGCACTACAACATTTTTCCTTTGGATGCTCCCCTGATTTGATATTCCATCTCAAGATCACTCTGAGTGTTCTGGTTATGGGGATGATAGCATGTCTGTAAAATTAATCTGGTAGCTTGGTACCCGAAGTGCTTCTTTAAAGGAGTCTACTCTTTCATTTGACATTATGCCCTCTTTGACCATGATCCCCTTCTAAGACCTTTCTATAGAGTTTACATCCACAGGTTACTGTATTCTGTTGCTTCTCTCCATTAAGTCCTACATGCCAACTCACCAATTATGGCTCAAAAGCTGCCAGCATTAGCATATTAATTCCTATGAATAGCATCCCTCTCTACATGTCTTTGGTAAGTGCATTTTTCCTTTTGACTCTTTGATTGGCTATATGAACCTTGGGGCCCGGAGAACAAGTCAGAGGTCCCGCTCTCTGGCTACTATAATAATGAGGACAGGTCCTTTTCAGTGTGGGTGCCACAAAGCTGTGGAATGCTTTCCTCAAGGAAGTTGGACAAAGTGCATCTCTTGCCTTTGCTAGACATGTGTTAAAAACCTCTCTACTGTATTTTGCCTCTATGCTGGTTCTTGCAGCCTGTTTAAAACTTTTTACGCTGCTGTATTTTTATGAGCTTTCTGTTCACTTGTTCCATGGCTTAAGTTATAAGCTCTCTTGGAAAAGGAGAGTGAAAGAAAATTAAATTTAAAAAGCTAATTACACCACATTTTAAAAAATGCATGCCACCATCAACAAACTTTCCAATCCAAAGTCAGCTGCATATTGTTGAAGAAGTCAATCATACCCAACTGCTAAAGAGTTTAGTAATGACTATTTCAATCACTACACCACTGAATTATCTGAACATAAGCAGTTGAACAGTCTAAGAACATCTTAAAATCAACTAATTTAACCAAAACTCAAAAAAGTCTTGTCTTTCTAAGCATACTATAAAGTTAGGGAGCCATTCTATGGTCCCTGGAAAGCATCTGGAGGGGCACAGGGTAGTTTGGATTCCCAGCTCCAAGTTCACAAACGGCATACCAACCTCGAGGGGCGGGGGGAGTGGCAATCTGAGCTGCCACGCAATCCCAACCAACACAGAAAAACACTCCAGTTTCCTCCTGAGGTCAGGAACTTCACCACAACAAGGAGGAAAAGGGGTATTTGGTGGGGGGGGGGGTGAGCCATCCTGAGATCTCCCTCACCTCCTCCTCTTCCCCTGCAAAACACCCTTGCAAGATGGGAAGAAAAGGTGAAACTGAAGGGCAAAGATGGTTTCTGCTCCTCCTAATGGGGCTGTGGGAATGAACTTGCTGCCATGTGCAATTTAAATATATATATATATATATATATATATATATATATATATATATATAAAATAACAAATGTTAAAAAGGATCCAATGGGCAGGTGTCAGAAGCAGAAGGGGTCCCCAGAATGGCACACCGGAATAGGTCCTTCAACTTTGGAGCCAGCCCCATGTTATCATGTGTATTAGGATTCAAAAGCTGTCCTTCCATAGATGACCACCATCACCCACAAAGCCTTTATGGAAGATATGTCCCTTTGATTTATGCTCTCAGTAAGTTCCATTTTCAAATAATGAATATTTATGACAATTAACTCAACAGCATGAACATTTGCTTCCATCTGATCGGGAAACGCTCTTTTGGTCAGTAAGTAGCAGATTCCGCTAATAAAATGTTGCAGCCACTTGCAGCCTGATCCTATGTTTGCTGAGCAATAGGTACCATTTTGCGAGTCCATAGACTTTAATTCCAAATTAGCATGCATATAGTTATGATATTAGCCTCTTAAAAAGTAGTTTAGGTAAATATCCTAACATGCCAAAAGCCAAAGAGTATCTTTAACCTCTAGCCTGATATATTTCTGCCATGCTGTATGACCAAAGGCCTCTACTATGCCATGTAAAGATGCTGTTTAGTATAAGCCAGTATGTTTTAAGCACCATAGCAGTTGGTTACTCTGCATGCTTGTTAAGGAAACATACGTACTTTAAAATGGGACTTAAGATCAGTGGACTTTAATCTGCCTATTTTGACTCAAGTCAGTATTTCCATCACCTTGGTTAATCCAGCCCCCTGCACAGCCCTTACCAAACTATCTACCACACATCTCAGACTTGGCCTTCCCTTTAATACATTATCAGCTACAAGCCGCTTAGGAAAAATAAAGACCCAGTAAACTTGGTAGATGTAGAACTAATCAAACACTTTATGGAAAAGCAACTGATTGAGGATACCACTAGAGGCAGTACTAGCTTATATACTGTCCCCTCCTCCATGGAATCCTTTTTACCTGTAATAGTTCTTCTGTACAGTACAGTACAAGTGCCTAAAGTCAGCAAGAAGAAGAGATTCCTCACGTCAGCCTATTTTTTTCCTTTAAACATCTTCCATGTAATAACACATTGTCCTTTATTTTGTTACAGATTTCAGAACCAGTTAGGCTTTTACTGCAGTACACTTGCAGGAAAGCTAAAACTGGTAGTCTTGCTCCTCTTTTTCGTTCCATGTGCCAGGGAACTCACACCAGAAGGAGCACCCCTGCTCCCCTGTGTTATCTTCAAACACAGATAGGAGATAACGGAATGGAACTTCTTTCCCCGCCGCCTGCCCCAAGCCTGATACCCTCCATGCAAGGGACCAGGATTTACCTAGGGGACCCCAAGCATCCAAGGGCTGGACGGAGAATCTCCATGGATCAGTTCAGACTCACAAGCAGAAGGCTGACCAGGCATAACTACAACTCAAATCAACTGCAGCCATTTGGGGGTATAAACACATCTGCAGAGAACCAGGTTGAGAAGGGCTGATCCAATGCATTCTGGGTCTAGTTCTTAGCAATTCTGACCGATGATATTTTGCTGCCTGAAACAAAGCCCAGATTTGGGGGGGGGGGGGTTGTTTATGACATATGAATGCACAGCTAGTCACACATATCTATATACCCACCTGCCAGTTGGGGCCAACACTTTATAAATCTTCATGCAGCAGGTATCAGTTCTTGACTTTAGCTATTCTCCCTATTGGCCCAACTCGTGACTCTGCCAGAAGTAGGTTGCTCCTTCACCCTGCTACTTCATAGAGCTGGCCCTGTTAGTAACCTGGGCCTGAGCTGTACCTCCATGAACCATGCATGTGAAATTACATGATAAATGGTCCTCCATACCAAAGTCTCACTATGCAGAAAACTAACTTACCAGAGAAAGCCTTTCTGCCAATTCACTTTTTAAGATCTGGGAACTATTTTATCTTGAAGAAAGAAATCTTCTGTCATGTGAGACCTACCACCTGGGGTCCACATGAGATACCACTTCAACAAGAACTAGGTCTGAGATTACAGAAAGTCCACGGGAAGTTATTAGTGACAGGAGCCCATTTCAGAGTTCCCTGTTCTTTCTCCTCCCTTTCCTGTCCTTTGTGACAAGAGCATCCTGTGAGTGCCATTCTTTATTACAATATACTGACTTCTATTAGTTCTTACCATACTTGATGCTGGAATGCTTACCTAGCACACTTGTTTACATCAAACTAGATCGAGGCATAAGCACGGCTCTGAAATTTCCAATGTTTATTAATATAAAATTACCCTGCATACTACAGCTTTTCTAGATGCTCAGTTTATGTTTCAGGGTTGCACTGAACCAGCATCACTAGTCGTTTTCAGTACCTAATCAATGGCATCTGAGGATACACCTTAATGCAATGTTAAATATATTGTCAAGAACTAAACCAGACTTGATTTCATACTTTAGCAACAGGCACAGGGGACCCTATTGTGTGGAATGTGTGGAGAGATGAGATTTAACCCTTCCCTCCCCAGTTGCAATTTCAATGAAAATCCTCATATCCAGTCCACATGGGCATGCAACTTTGGGGGGAAATTTCTGAATGGTGCCAGTGAGAGATTCACAGTTGTGTGGGGGACGGCCATTTGTTCAAATCATGACTAGAGAGAATGGTTGGTTCTCTTCTGCCTACATGCTCAACTCTTTCAAAATGGGAGTCAGCATGGTGCAGTGATGGAATGGGGGACTGGGACTCAGAAGATGTGGATTCCAGTCCTCACTCAGCCAGGGACCAGACTAAGGGACTTAGGGCTAGCTGCAGACTGTCAGCCAACCTACCTCACAGGCCTGATGTTGTGAGAATGAGAATTATGTAAGCTACCTAGAGTTCCTTGGACGGAAGGTGAGATATAAATATAATAAAATGGAAACATGGTGGAAAAATGGAAACATGGTGGAAACATAAAATGGAAACATGGTGGATTTAAGAAAAAAATATCTGATCTAAAAACTTACCTGTACATTTAGTGTCACATGCAGCTTGACCCATCTTAAAAAATTCCAGATGTTAGCAACTCCAATATATCACTGTTGCATTCAGCTGTTTACCTGTATCAGCCTTCCCCAACTTCTGGAAGTGTTGGACCACATCCGTCATCCATTACAAAGCACTACAGCAATATCTCTAAAAATGGTGCAGAATAATGCTCACTAGCAAGCAGGAAGACATTGTGACCCAAACACTTTTATAGATGGAAACATCTATAAAGATTTGTGGAGTTCAGCTTCTAATTTTCCACCCAAAGCAAGCAGTCATCATTAGTGATACAAAACAAAAGTACGATCAAGAGTAAAATATGAGGAGGGCAATTAACACAATTCCCTCCAGATGTATGGCCATCTTGTAAGCACCTCTCTCATTATTTTGAAGGACAAGCTTATAAACCATTTCTATTCACAATGTCATGGCTTTCATTTCATCTCGGTAGTCGTAAGAGCCAGATGACTGAAAAGGATCTGACATACATCCAGCATACCAAAAACTGTTTCCTGAATATGGCTCAGGGTATATCAACACTATTGGTGTCACACAGAACACAATACAGTCATTTCCCTCTCCCTTGGGAAGGCCTCAGAACTATAGTTCCATGAGGAGGACCAAGGAATTCTAATGAAGAATTTTCAGCACCCTCACTAAGCTACAAATACCATGATTCTTTGGAGGAAGCCATTTCATTTAAGCAAGTATAAATGAATTGATGTTTATAGTATAGATGTATTCCTAGGATTGCAAATACATGGCATGAAATCTGCATATGCCCCATCCCTCCACAAACTCCCCCCCAAAGATGACAAAAAGCAAACACAAAAACTTATTAGCACAAACAGCCCATTTTAAAAGGAAATCGGAATTTTGACAGCTGTCAAAGCTCCATTTTCCTGTAAATGCAGTAGCTTGCACTTTTCTACTTTGTGTCTTAGTACGGAAGTCCCCACACTATATACACATGTTATGCATGGCACCTCCTTTCACTAGCAAAGAACCCCTTGTGGCTTTGCTTCTCACTTGACAGCTCACCATTTGATAGCTGTCAAATGGGAAGAAAAGCAAGAAAATAATCTATTTGTAGCCTTGCTTTGTTAATGGACTGTGCCTCCTGGACAAGTCACGAGAAGGAAACTCTCTAGATCAGGAACAGTCAGAGTTGTGCACCCACACACCTCCCCCTGTCAAAAAATAAAAATAAATACAAAACCCCCCAGAAGTTTTGGACCAAAAAAAATCTATTACAGTTTACTTCTTGGACAATTTGAAGAGGCTAAGAGCCATGGTGAGCAGATGAAGAGACAACAAGTTGGGTCCTCCCAAGGAATCCCCTGGCACAATTGCGGGAGGCCTGAGCAAGGAGTGCAAGGACAACTCATAACAAGTTCCCTTCCATTATTTTGTGTTAGGCACACTGGGCTTTTTCATGAACAACTCATACTACAGAGCTTGTTTACAGGATGGGTTACCAGATCATGCAAACTCACTCAGTGAAGACAAATGGAGTTTGGAGGGATTGCTCCAAAAAATCATAATTGCCTGATCTTTGTTACTTTTAATTACTTTTTAATGGCATCACCTGGAAATGCAGCACTACAATTAGGAGGTAGTTAATTGGTTCCAACAATGAATGTATTTAACATAATACCTCCTCTACTGGAATATGAACATGCTTATATTTTTCACCTTTGACGTTATTTGCTGTTGGAAGCAAAGTTTATGGCTACTAAGCCTAAATGCCAACTGAGTCACTTCCAAGTCATCCTGAAACTTGTGAGCAGGTCACCAAAAACTGCCTCCCAATCATTCAACACCAAATTAGCCTCAGTTCCACCCCAACTCATCCACAATTTTTGTAATACATCTAGGAATGGTCTTCTCCATGTTGTACACATCAGAGATGAAGAAAGCCATTTGACACAGACACAATTCCATCAGCTACTGTCACACTATTACAACATGAATTCTGTTACAGTGCCATTGTACCTACCACTCAACTTCCAATGTGAATGACATGACTCAAAAATGCCAAAAACCAATTATAGAGCTTACTCGAGATCATATCTTAACTTTCTGGACAGGACAGTATTACTTTTATTTATTTACGTATTTATTTCCATTTCTATGCCACCCCATAACCCAAACATTATCTTCCTAGTACCGGGGCAGGGGATGCCTATATATAATTTATTGCTAAAAATAGCATTCAAATAGTTTTCTCAAATGCTCAAAGTATTTCCCATACATTATCTTATTACAATCCATAAAACAATCCTGCAGTGTAGGCCAATGCTATTAAATGCATATTGCAGATGGGGGCCTCAGTCTAAGAGAGGGCTGTGGGGAGACCTGCCTAAAGTTAACTAGAAATTTCATTACAGAGATAACATTCAAACAAAAGGTGTTAGTCATTCAATATTTCTACTAGAATTGAACAGAGATTTTAGAACACACAACACATTAAAGTTTGCTGGTAGGAAAAGATATTTAGCACATTACTACCCTTCATTTCAATGGCTAAACTATAACTTTAAATGATCTTTATTCTGTACTTTTAAATTTACATTTCATATCTTAATCTCCCTTGAATAAAATTGCTTTTTAAAAAGAAATAGTAAAAAACCAAGAAAAGCCCTGCCTGAAAGAAAAGCCCAAAAACTTGAAAGCAACAACTCTTCCCTCTTCATCACAAGCATCTGGTATTCAAAGATATACTGCATCTGAACATGGAGGCTTCAGCAAATAGCCACTGACAGACTCAGCCTACATGAATTAATCTGCTTACCAGTCCATCATACAGGTAAGAACTCACTGCAACAGAGACAAACGCGTTCAGGGTGCTCATTATAAAAAGGGAACTTTCCCAATTTTGCCACCATTTTTTAAAGCTCTGGTTGGAACAGCACTCTGGATTTCACAGTGGTTTTGGGGAGTGTCAGTGCCAAAAGGGAAGACGGAATCCATCAAGAGAGGCTGATGCACTTGGTGCAGAGGCAACACTACCGCCTTCCAATTCCCGTTCAGTGGTCCCTTGTCTTCCACCCCCGCCAGAGAAGCGACACCTGCGAGTAGGAGGACACCACAGGCAGTCAAGAAGCTCCCTTCTAATTGCTGGCCTATTTAAGGTTCCTCTCTGACTCACAGCACTGGGAACATCGCTGGTGCCAGGAGAGAAACCAAATGTGGCTTTCAGGCTCCTCTTCTAAGCAAGCCGTCATGCAAACATACCACCAAAGCCCACAGCAGCAATAAAGATTCCTGATCTGGGTATACTTTCAGCCCTGTGACAATGCTGGCAATGAACTGAGAAAGGAAAAAGGGGAGAAAAAGACTGACCACTGTATGGGATCCCAAAGCAAGCAAAGCCCCCACAGTCTGAAGTGTCTACCGGCACTTCAATTACCATTCTCAAATTGGACATGCTATGCTCTGGCTTATCCTCTGAGCAGCAGCAGCAAAGAATCAGGGGCCCACCAAACCAGAGGAGGTATCATTATACAACTGACAACTCTTTGCTACATCACCTCAGTGCTGCTACACAGGACCTTCTATTTTCCCCCAAGACGGCCAATCGCTGTGGACATCTGCATCATCGATTCTGCAGTTCCTATGCCTCTTTTGACAATGAGTTCTGCCAATAAACTGTTCACAATCTCAGCGGTTAACCCGAACCGCTGTCTCGCTCCCAGATGAAGCAACTCCACACTTTGGAGGCTCGCTGGACCAACCTTGCAGACCTATAGCAATGCCTCAGCCTTGGCCATTTCACACCGGCAAAACACACCCCCGTCTTCAACACCTGAAGCTCCCTGGATTTTGTCCTAAATTGCTGCAAAGCCACACACGCACGCACACACACAGAACCATTTGCTTTCCTGCAGACAGATTTTGGCCAAGACCAATTCTATTAACATGTCTCATAATGAATGTTTCCCATTGTATATTAATATGAGGGGAGGGGGAACCAATAACATGAATCACAGCTAAAGAGAACCCTGAATCATCTTCCGATAGCAGACGGAAGACCAGTCAAATGCTGACTCTCCCCCCCAACCCCACAAGTATACGAAGCACGTATTTTCTCTTATTCGTCCTTTACAGACAGCAATTCCTACTTACTCGGATCGGAGGCTCCCCAATGCCTTGATGAAGGAAAACCCCACAAATTGCAAATTTTCTCCTGAGAAGCCTGCAGGGCTCAGCTGGCACACCGGGGGCACAAATCGTGAATTCTTCTCTGGTTCATCGAAATTTGAGGTGTCATCATCGGACTTGATGGTAGGCACGAAGGGGGGAGGAGCTGGTTATTTTTGAAAAAGAAGCATAAAGCAGAAGGGATAGAAAAGAATTAGCTGCAGTTGGCTGCCAAAGTCCCTCTCGTTCAGCATTTTCAATGGCACTGCAGCGCCTGCCTTTAATCTTGCTAACAACAGCAGGCTGAGCCGCTGCTCTCCAACCTATTACAGCAACAAGAGATTAACCCTTCAGCTACCAACATGGCTACCATGCTGCAGGCAGGGAGCATCTCTGGCCACTTTCCCACCAGCCTTGATCCCTCAAACACAAGCTAACAACACCCCACCGCCAAATGAAGTGTGTGTATGGCGGGGGGGGGGGTCCGGTTGCAATCCTGCCTATGTCATAAGACCCTTGCTCCTGCTCTTTTGGAGACTGGAAAGATCCATCTAAGCTGCCTAAATGAGTGGACTACGCCAGCTGCTCTGTGGCTCCCAAAGGGGCTGTGCAGAACAGCAGCAGCACACTTAACCTGGATGTCAGACCCTGGTCTCCCATGCCTGAACTAATCTCATCCGGCTAAAGGCTGCGGCTGCTTCATCTCAGCAGCCCTTGGAGAATTAAGAGCCCCACCACCCCAGGCCCCGGCTGCCCAGACATTCCTGATGGGACACCACTGCAGTCCAGCTTCCAGGCAACCAACTTTTATCACAGAGCAAACAGAAATCAGCTCCTCTTCAGCTCTCAGTGGGCAGCCCTGGATCCCTCATGGTCAATTGGCCTCCTTAGTCCCGCAATTTTAAAAAAGCAACAGAAAACTGCAGAGGCAAGTTTTCCGTAACCATGTACAGCAAGCAAGCTGCTTTGCTTTTCTAGATGTAGAGGACAGCCTCCCTCATCAGAATGATGCACCTTCATTGGGTATAAATATGAATTTAACCACTGGAAGTCATTGCACAATGCGAACTCAAAAACATTCTCCCTTTTGGGGGACCAGCAGGCTTGGTGAAACAAAGATCCTTTCAGACTGCTTGCTCACCGTCACAAGCTGATGGATATATGCTGTTACCATGGAGTTCAACTAGATCCGTAGCAGGCGGGTTGATAGGAAGCAAAGCCCTGGGGACCAGCACTCAGTCCCCGCAGTGCAGGCTCCCTGCTCCTCACTCTGTGCATGCTCCAGAGTTTGCGCCTGCCTCCCTATTCCTGACAGATGCTGATACTTATCTGACTGACAGAAGCAGAATGAGTCACGGCTGGAGCTTGTGAGCTCCCTCTAGGCTGCCAGAGCCTTTTGCAGCCCAGGTTTTTAACCCTTTCATCCTCAGATCAGCCACTTTTAGAATGATCCTAAGTGACTAGAATTAATAAGCACTCTGCTTCCCTAATACAAATATTTTGGCAGCTTTTCATGTAAAAAGTGCTGACAATACTTTCAGGAAAGGGCTAGAGAAGCAAGCCGCTGTTCCCAGAGATTAATACATACTGGGGGGCACAATCCTATTAAGAAGGCCTCCAACTCCCAGCATGCCCTAATTGGCTATACATAGCTAGCTGGGGCATGTTGAGAGTTGAATACCTCTTTTTCCCCACATATAGAATTAAGAGTAAATTGCTGGGTGAGCGGTTTTATATTATGTGCTGTTTTGATTGAAAACAAATGGACAAACCTACATTAGAATATAAATATACATTTTTCATTGTTTCAAAAGTTAAAACTAGAATTATATGCTTTTCTACACCATCCTTCCATCAGATTTCAAGGCAGTGTATAGCATAAAACAAATACAAACTAATTCCTCAAAAATAATACCAAGATAAATAACAATTTCACGGCAATATTAAAAATATATTAAGGAAGCCAAAATGTTGTAAACATTTTTCAATTTCTACTTAGGAACTCAAAAATAATGAAAAAGTGATTTCCCTTTGAACTTCCAGTTACTTCCAAGTACCCACGAGCAGAGCCGGTGGCTTGCACAGTTCTTGGTAGCTTGCACAGTTCTTCTTTTTCAATGAGTTTAGGATAAAGGATACAGTGATGAATCTAGCTTTGTGTGTCTTGAAACTCAAGAAACCCAGTGAAGATTATCTGCTGCTTGACCTCTTAATCTATGGGTTGATGTATCTCAGTTTTCAGGACTAGCCAGATTCACATACCCCAAAGTTATCTTTTAAAGGGGTTTAAAAACAGGTCTTAAACCCAAATTTAAAAGCAACCCATGGCTGTTAGGGCCAACACAGATGTAACACCCCACCATGGCTAGAAAAGGAAGTGGGGGCTAACTTCATGGGGGAAGAGGGTGGGCACAAACCCATACAATCCTCTAATCTCATCATTATAAGACAAGGAAACACCACACTACCTGGAAGTCAAAGGCATTTTTAAGATGCAATGTATATCCCTAACCTTAGGGGTAAAGTGCTCTGTGCCCTGGAGACATACCAGACCTTGGACCAAACTATTTTGCTGATCAGGCAAAGCAGAGTAGAGCTGTGTGTCATTAGCTGACTTGTGCGAGCGGAAGCGTGTGCAACCCTGATTCGGAAAGTGACCGTGGAGATTCAAAGAGAGGGTCGAAGCTGGTTTGGCGGCTTCTTGGCTTTGGCAGGTTTGGCTCCGCCCATTTTGCCCCTGGCCCCACTCATCACTGAAATGCAGCCTCAAGAAACTCACCCAAATGCAATGTGACCATTGAGCCGAAAGAAGTTTGTCTTAAGACAATCCGGGACTAATCTGGTGCCATTGCCACTGACCAGTCTCTCAAACCTTTCCAGGACCAACCAGTTCAGACCATTTCTCACTGTGGGGTACACAGTGCTGTCTTTCCATGCTTGCAGACTCCAGGCCTCAAGCCAGCCTTCCTGTTTCCAGCATCGTCCCTACCCACAAGTCTATGACCCACACGCAGTGGCTTTATCCACTAAAAATAGGGTACTTGGCTTGTAGAGCTGTTCCGCCTTTCTTGGTTTCTTAAACCTAGCAACCATGCTTGCGGTATCCATCCAGCTTTTTATCTGAAGTTCAAGATACAGATCAGGACCAGAGTAAAAAGCAGGTGGAAGGGTAAATTGGGACAAGCCTAAGGGAAAAAGAACTTTAAGACAGACAAGTATTAACAAACTGCAGTCCTATCATGAGCATGTTCATTTGAACAGAATACATGTACTGAGAACTGAAATTTTTAACAGAAAAGAATTCTGAAGAAACAGAACCATTTATGGCCTCTTCTCACAAAACAATTTTTATTCACAAAATAGAAATTATGGCATTTAAGAGATTCACAGCCATAAGCACAACGTTTTGCATGAGATTGGGCTGTGGAATAAGTCCCAATACATATAAAGCATATATGTATGCATGTATGTATATATGCGTGTTAAAATATAAAGCAGATACTCATAGTGAAAGAATTCAACATGCATATCTTCAAATGCTATTTAAGGTGATTTGGGGCGGGGTGGGGGGTGAGATAAGTGGCCTATGCAGGAATGGTCAACTTTTGTTGTTGCTGGTTTTTTACTTTGAAAGGGAAACCTCTACAACCCTCCATAAGTTGGAGGCCACTTGATGGCGTGCAACTAACAAACAACCCATGCTCAGGACAGATCAGTCAGAATCCCATGGACAAGATAGATAAGCTTTGAAATAAGTCAGTTAATCAGGACAGGGAAACAAGAATTATCCTTTATAAATTGTCCATCACATTAGCACAAGCTCCCTTCAGGGCTGAGCATGCTCCCTCCACTTAGGACACCAAAGCCTACCTGAGAAGCTCATCTGCTCTGACATGGGAAGGAAAGAAGATTTCCCCTGAGCTGTCTGCAACAAAAGAGACTTCTCAGTCCTATACTTTTCCCATGAAAAAATTTCTGTTCCTAATCCAAATGAAAATAGGATTACAATTAAAATATGGCTTAAAATTAAAATCCATAAAATTAATTAGTAACATAATGACTGTACATAATGCCGCACTGAACAGTTTCAAAGTTGTTATCTTTTTTCTGGCGACTATCACTAGGAAGCATGCATGCACATAAGGCACAGCTCTTGGGCACACTAAAATTAGTATATTACACATTTTCAGCATCTTCAGCTTTGCCTCCTTTAAATTTAAAGTACATGCTTCAGAATTTATATCTTCAAACAGTAATATGTATTCAAGTAAAAACAACCTCCAGGTAAAGTTCTGAATTTGTGTGGAATGTTTAAAATCACATTAAGTGTATAACCCTATGAATGTTTAGAGAGAGAAAAAAAAATCTTATGACTTCCTATCTGCCCCTGCCAGCCATGCTGGTTAAGGAATTTGGGGAGTTGTGGGACTTTTTCCACCTAAACAAACGTAGGATTGAGCACTCAGAGTGCAATTCTATGATCCTCGAGAAGTTCTCAGTAGTCATACAGCATACAACAGTAGGATATAGCAGACCTTCCCCTCCAAGGCCTGAGAGAAGTTAGAGAAATTCTTCCCTAACACCTTGGAAAGTTCTCCTCCAGTGGCTACTGTGACAAGGACATGGGAAGGAGGAAGAGAGCCGGAGAGCTACAACCAGGAGCCAGCAGACGCAAAAAGGTCCTGACACAAGGATACAACTTGTAATTCCTTATATGAGAGGTGGGAAAAACTGGAGAAAATGCCTGCAGCTCTGCTGTGAAGTCTGAAACTAACCACAGGAAGGAAAACAACTTTGGACGATATTATACACTCTTCCTTCTATGGTAGTGTCTAGAGGGAGGGCAGAACACTCTTCTAGAGCCTAGGCAATCCAGCAGCCCTGTCGCAACCAAACCAGACCACCCTCATTCTAACAGTTGTCTAAATTATTAGAGTACAATGGCATGAGTTAAGAATATTCATGATCGCCATAATACAGCTTACTTAGAACATCAATACACTCAAAATTATTTTGGGAACAAGTTATCTTCCTTAGAAGTATGAACAGATGCTATTCCTTTTAAGAGGGAAAACATAAAAGTAAAAGCCTCGCCTGCAACTTTGCATCCCCATTGCAGGTCAGGGACCTACATTTACCTCTACAAGCTAAAAAGTTATGTCTACATTTTTTCAGTCTTTCAGAAAAAGGAGAGCTCTGAAAACACCCTGATTAATTATTCTCGATTCAATTTCTTCTCCAGTGGTCTCAGAAAGGATTTCTGTAGCCTGCTCTGCATAATTTAAACAGGATTACATTTCAGCTTCAAAAATATGGTCTGTCAACATACGAAACTATCTTTCAACTGAGTCAGACCACCAAGCCTGGCACTGTTTCCACCACCTACAGAACATGCACTCCACCAAAAGCTGTGGGCTGTCCTCACATCTTGCCCATGCCTTGGGGTTGACATTTTAGTCTAAATGCTACCTGGATCTTGCTCTGTTGTATAGCTGACTGAGGGATCACAAATGTTTGTGGTCCCCGCAATTTGAGTCTGGTTCCTTCATGCACTGTGCAAGAGACCAGGCTGGACACACATACTTCTGAAGAGCCTCAGTTTGAGTCCCATTTGCACCAGTCCCCATTGCTGAACCTTGCAAATGTCACAACACACTTGCTGGCTGCTGAGCCAGAGGAATCTCCATCTGCAGCTCAGTCTGATCATATCAGTCTTCTTTTTCGGCCAAGCCATCTCCAAGGACACAATGGTGAGCTTGATCTGTCCATGCTACATATGAATGTGAGCTCTGCCTAAAGAGAAAAACTAGAGTAATATTACATCTGTTGCTACATAAATATGTTCCAGTCTACTTGGCACGGGGGGGGGGGGGGGGGGATTTCAATCTATTTCTATATACAAGGTAAATAACTGAACTATGAAAGTTAGTAAGATAGGAATAGCCAATAAAAGATCAGTTGAAACACAGTACGATAAAATTAATCAAGTGTTATCTGGAATAAGTATGTTTCTAAAATACCACTGAAAGCCTGCAAAGATGGAGCCATATGCAATCCCTAGGGGAGGACATTTCCGCATAGGGACCAACACAAATAAGGCCCTGTACCTGGTACTCCAAACTCAGAGCTCGTACTGGTGGACCAGAAAACCTCAGATGCTGACCTTAAGATTTGAGCAAGCTTCTACTGGGAGCAGTTGGTTGTCTCATTCAAATCTGACTCAGACCTTGGGAAAACCTCTTCAGAAGAAAAGGCTTGGGACTCCATGAAGTCCCTCCCCCCAACACACACCTGCGGAATGGGATAAATCAGGGAAAGCCCAAGCACTGCCTGAGGAGCTCCAGCCTTGCCTGGGCCACCCAATAACCCCTCCAGTGCCATCCCAAGTCCTGCCCCAACTCTCGGTGTCCTCACTTCCACCTCACCAAACCCTCAAAAATAGAGAAGGCTGCAGATCCAAGAGGAAGCCCAGATCCACTGCAGCCTTCCAGAAGGCTCTGTCACCATCCTGTGGTCAAAAGAAAGGATCTACTAAGGAAAAAGGAAGAGATCCAGCCGAAAGCAAGTCCTTTGGACTTCTGCTGGGTTAACAACCCTCTCCTAGGAAGTGCGGCAAACTCTCCCTGGCTTTACAGCCTCCTATCTTCACACAGCTACAAACTTTGCTCCATTGCTAGAGCTTTGGTTAACTCCAGAAAATTACTGTAAGGTTCAACGGCCTTATGGCACCGGTTGGCCTCCCCAAGCCTATATGATCACACATAAGTAAATGACAATCTACATTTGGGTTGCTATCTGAGCAGCCTCCATTCGGTCACCTCTGGTGACTCATGATCTTCCTCCAGATGAAGAGGCAAGGAAGCTTCACAAAAACAGAACTTTTTTTTTTCCTTTTAAGTAACAAATGACTGGCGTGGGTGTTTGTTTTTAAATTGTTCTATCCTACTTTTCTCATGAAAATAAGAAAATAAGCCCAACTGGTTTAATAAAATCACACATAATGTCAGTGTGTTTACATGTCACGCCAACCTACCTGGGCAGTAAGCCACGGTGGGTTAATTGTTAACAACCCACACTATGCCCGACAGATGATCAGGTTTACTGTGGGCTCTTGACCCCCCTCCCCGCTGGTCCTCCCGGCTTATCTCCCTCCTCCCCACTGCAATGGCGAACTGATTTTGACTCATTCTGTCTTTTTGCACTTTATCCCTTTTTGGAAGGATGAAGGGAGAGATCATGAAAGGCAGCTGTCCTTTATTTCTTGTTTTTATTTCATTTATATCTTACCCTTCCACCAAAATGGAATTCAAGGCACCATGCATGAGGTTGCCCAGATCTGCCATCCAGGCTATGATCAGACCAAGACCTGCTCAGCTTCACCAGAATCACTGTTTCGAATGCCTATAGATCAGGCCCAAGAAGCAAATTTGGTCCTTTACGGGTCTCAAACCGGCCAGACTGCCTAAGGTTCTCCAGATGGCCTGCCCACTTTTCCTGGGCCCACCCCCTCTTTTCCCCAACCACTCATAATTTGTGCAGCCCCCTTCTAAAGATGTAAACACCTCACCTAAGGTTTAATTACTCATAGAAAGAGCTTTAAACTAAACAGGCTGGCATTTTGTTCTATTTTTAGTCTCACCTCCTGTGCTTTTGGCCACATTTACCTCTGAAATGCAGCTCCCCAAAAGCTTCTCCCAAATTAAATTTGGCCCCTAGACTGAATTCAGGCCCAGTCCTGCTTTAGACAATGTACTCAGAATACAATTACTCATTAGTCAAGAGCCGAGACTTCATCTGCAACACATTACTCACAGTTACAGATGCAATTCCAGTCTATGGTAGAAAAGAATGGATGACAGCAGATGCCTTCGTAATCTAGTCTCTCTTTCTGCCCACAAAGTAAACTCTGCATCAGATCAAGGAATTCATTGCTGACTTTCACATCCTTGGGGAACTTCAGGAACCTCTGCAGTTGAATCCAAAATAAATGTCTCTCAACAGTAAGGAAAGAAAAATCTAAAGACCAGGATACAGAGGACTGTTTTAGCCAAGCCAAAGAGTTGCACTCCCTAGTGGGTCATTTCTATTTGTACTTCTTCGAAGAGCGTCCTCAGACATTGTATTGCAAACTGCTTTTGAAAAATGCCTTCGTTTCAAAAAAAAGAAGACAGAGGATGCTGTTGAGAAACACCGACAAAGTTGCTTTGGACGCATCAAATGAACTGCACAATTCCTTGGTCCCTGGCCACAGGGCTTTAGTTTTCTCAAACCAGCTGTGAACAAAAGTGCAGGATGGCCACAGAATAGTAGCTCTAGAATACAGCTTTTTAAGTATCTCCAATTTCATTTTTAGAAAACTTTTCTAGTCCTTGTACAAAGAAAAGTTGGAAAGCAGCTGGGCAGCACCTGATAAAAACTTATTCTGCCGGAGAACTTGCTAAGGAAGATTTCCGTTCATCGGGATGGGGCTTTAGTGCCCACCCGAAGACTAGCAGAAACAGTCTAAATTATGCAAAGTAAGACATATGAAAATGTGCATAACTAATCCAGATCATAAAAGCTTATTTTTGCTGCTGCAGAATTTAAGTATGTGGCATGGAATGTACTTATTTTTAATAATGCAAGTACACACAGTTCTGGGTAAAGTTCCAAGATTATGATTGAATGAGCTTTGGCTATTGGCTAATCAGTACTAATTTCACAAAGTCCCAAAATTCCTGTTGCTAATAATACATCAGTCAATAATGCTGGAGGCACTGGTGGAACTATAAATGACAAGGGAAAGCTTAGCAACACATTCAACACATCCGACCTCTTGCATGGAAAACTCTTGAACATGAAACAAGCTGAGAGGAATCAGATCAAAGACCCACCTGGTTTTTGCTCCCAGAGTGACCAACCAGATGCCAGTGAGAAGCCCACAAACGGGACATGAAATCAAGAGCAGCCACCCACTCAAGCACACTGCCTTGGACATTGCAATAATACACATCTGTCAGGACTAGTAGCCACTAAGAGCCTTCTCATCCAGCCATTTGTCCAGTCCCCATTTAAAGCTGCCCAGGCCGCAACCATCACTACATTTTGTTTTAACAAATTCAATTACACACTGAAGTAGTACTTGCATGTTTGTTTATTAGATTCTCATCCCACCTCTATGCCAAAAATGGCCTTCCATCTCCTGAATCTCTCATCATTCAACTTCACTGAATGACCTTCAGCTCTGGTATTATGAGCAAGAAAACCTGTTTTCGTAAAACCCTGCGTGAATTTTATACTTCTCTGCCACGTTCCTCCTTATTTGCCTTTTTTTTCTTAAGCTAATAAGCCCCAGTGTAACCTTTCTTCGTAGGGGAGCTGCCCCAGCCCTTGACCATCTTGGTTACTCCATTCTGCTCCTTTCCCACCTCTATAATATCCTGTTTTAGGTGTGGTGACCAGACACGACACAGTGTTCCAAGCACAGTTGCACAGTTGCTTTACAGAAAAACATAATATCAGCAATCTGCTTTTTTCTCAGCACTTTTCCTAATGATCCCAAATACGTGATTTGCCTTTTGCACAGCAGATGCACGCTTGGAGTTTGCCCAAACCAAAAGATCTCTGACTTCAATTGTGTGGGGAAAAGCCCCGTATACCTGAAAATTCATGATGTTATTGAAGGTTTTGGTTGAAGTTCCTTCAGTAAATGGAGATTTTCCGTAGATCATTTCATAAGCAACCACCCCTAGAGACCACCAGTCACATTCTGGTCCATAGGAAGCCCTGCCATCACCATTCAAAACCGTAAGCACCTCTGGGGCCATATAATCAGGGGTGCCAACTGGAAGCTTAGCATTCACCTGGAAAGTAGGAATAGCATTAGAAAATTACAATCTAATTATTACAGGTTATGTGAGTGCTAATATATTCTGGCAATCAACCATTACTCAAGTTACTTATGGAAAAAGAATCAGAAAGGTTTTCCCCTAGCAACTGAAGAAAACATTTATTTGTATGGACGTCAATCAAAAGTTTAGGTGAACTACTTGAGGTGAGAGCAAAGGAAGGAAAGGACTGGAGCCACTCAAGCCTCAGTTTATGGTAGACAATTATTTTATTTATTTACTTACTTTACAAATTCACTCTTGTATCTCCAGAACTGTGTGTGTTCCCCCATCCTCTGCTACATAGCTATAAAATGCCCCAGTTTGGGGCAGACCCCTTCTCCTACTAGATGGAACAAAGAAAGGCCAGGGTAGCAGAGGTGAGCCTTCATCCCTTTCCCACTCTAAGTTTAAAGCTAATGTCTCACATGGGCGGCTTATTGATCCAAGCTCACTAGAAGAAGGAAAGCCATGGTTTGAGTTCCTAAAACAATGCCAAGCTTTTCCATTCTGGGGAATTTGTGGTTACCTTAGCCACTCCCACTTGCAGAAGAATCCAAATTGGAGTCATTAATAAGCTAGAATTCTCTGCAGTGACCAACTTGAAGTGCAGCTATGACCCAGAACAGAGTCAATGCTCTCTTGAGGGCAGAACATCAGTAGTGTGTGTATTTCTCTTCATAGAAGCTCCTCCGCCATCACTGAGAATGTTAGCCTCCAAAAGAACTCCAGCAACCCTGGAAACGTAGCTTGAAACCCAGTGTCCTCTTAAATGCCCACTGTTCTCTGAAATAAGTACCTATCAGTAAGTGTTGCTAGTTTAAGCAGGGAAAAAAATCTCTGATGGGCAAAGGGATATAATAATTTTGATCATAATTTCGCATTGTTAAAAGATACCTGGGGCCAGAACATGCAACTCAAACCAAAAGAGTAATTAACCAATACTCATTGCTATATCAAATCATATCAATTACATTAGCTTAATCAAGAGGCACTTGTTACCATCACAAGAGACAAACAGTTCTAACTGTAATCAAGAACACCATTATTCACGATCCATGAGACCTCAGCTATCTAATTACCCATTTCAGTTTCTTCCTAGATTAGCAAGCATGCTATTAAGCTCAAGGACCAGGGCAGGCACCAGCTAGCTAGTTATCAATGCTATCAGCTGCTTCAGTTTCTTTTTACTGAAAGATGGATGTCCCGCTTTAGAAATAAGTATAACAATTTTAAAAATGAACACCAACTTCAGTGGAAATTCCTGCTAATGATGCATATGGAAGCACCTGTACTTTTTCAATTTAAACCAGAGACAATTTGTATTGGAGAGTCATTAGATTGTTATGTCTGCCAAATAGCTCTGTCTATACTTTCTAAAATCCATGAATCGATAGGCTGCATTGGACTATCATGCTAAAAACCATGATTTAGCACAGGGGTGCGCAACGGCAAAACTCTTTTAGACAAGCCCTTGGGGCTGCATTTCAGGGGTGCACAAGGCTGAAGGCAAAATGGGTGGTGTCAAAGACCCCAATATACCAGCCTGTTTTAGGTAAAAGCTCTTGCTGCCAATGATGGCCCTTGAGCAGTAACATTTCAACCTTTCAGCATAGAAAAAAACGGCCTGGAGAGAGGAAATCACCAAAGCTAGCACATGTTGTGGGAGAGGGGGTAGGGTCAAGGGAATGGGATATAGCTACTAGGGTAAACCCAGAGTGCTGGACTACAAGTCCAGGAGAGCTGGATTTCCCCCCCAGGCCTGGGATTCTGTACCCGATTTCACATGACATGAATGAATTGCAGAAAGCATGGGGCTCTTCTCCTATAATGCAGGCACAAGGGAAACTTTGGAGGCTCTTACTTCTCAGCTGACAAACGGTGGTTAACATTGCCTGAGGTTGGTTGGTTTGTTTATTTAGCAGGCTTATATGCCGCCCCATTCGCCTAAGCCTCGGGGCGGCTTAAGAACAAGCTAACTTCAAAACCATGGTTTCAGACTAACCATAGTTAATGTTAACCATGGTTCCCAGTCTGGAGGACATGGGAAGCTCTGGTTACCCAGAACCTAGAGCTTAGGTATAGCAACCTACAACCATGAGGTAGAGGGAAACAAGGAGAAGGAAGAAAGGAGCAGAGCCAGCATAATGTTCCCCATAGTTCCTTCACATTGTGCGAAACTGTGGTTTCGTACTGCAGTTTCCAGCCTAGTGCCCCTGGTTGCAGCTGCGAGGCAGATTCCATCTGAGTCTAGCAGTCGCCACAGCTAGTAAAGAGAGAGTCTGTTGCTCAATCAAGGCAAGCAGATGCTTCCTTCTTGCACTCCCCGATGCTCCTTCCCCGTTAAGGTTATTCCTCCCTACTTTTGCTGCGCACCATTTTTAACCACCTGCGGTTCCGACCATCAAGCACTCTCGCAGCGCTTGAGCCAGTCCTCCGTCCCACCCTCCACATGGTTTCTCTGCGCCACCTGAGTCCGGGAGCATCGCATGAGCACATTCAGCCTCACTGCACTGCACTGGGGGTTCTTCTCCCCCGAGCTCTGCACTTCCCCCAAGGATGTCAATACTTTCCTTATGTACATGGGTGGTGTTCTTCAGGCTGCATAAGAATCCACACTCATTTTGAATTTCAGAAAGCACACGGATTGATGAGAGTCACATGCTTCACTGTTATGCCTCAAAAAGCGTTACTTTCATACCGAGTTAATTACGTTTATTATATCCTCTGGGAACCACATGGAGGACATGTCGTGAACGGAGCCGGCTGGTGCCAGAGGTAAGACTAGATGGCCCAGGAGGCCCCTTCTGACTCGCTCTGTTTCTGTGTTTCTATGTTTCTATGAACCCTCTTTGAAGGCGGCACGGAGGGTGTCTACCCAGAGGAGGGCCTTCTCTACAGTGGCACCGACTATGAAATGTACTCCCCAGAGAGGTTTGCCTGGCGCTGACTTTATACTCTTTTCAGCGCCAGGTAAATTCAGCCAGCATTTTAATAATTAGGCTTTTAGAAGCTTTAAGATCTTTTTCCACAGTCGCATTTTCTATTTTCTTCCTTTTTTCTTTCTCTTAGTTTTCTGATGTGTTGGTTTTATGTTGATTTAACATCTACCGTTTTAATTATTGTACTATTATATTTTTAAATCATTGTAAGCCGTCCTGAGCCGTTTGTCGGAAAGGACATGATATAAATGTTTAAATTAAATTAAATTAAATTAAATTAAACCTTCCTGAACGTTTACCAATCCAACTCGATTTCAACACTTGGACAAAACACTCTTGGGATACAATTTGACTGCTGTGAATAGAATTTAACATCTCAGTTTTATTAAGCTTCTTTCATGTAAGCTCTAGTTACATGAGGACTTCTCATACTCTTATGACTGGGTGGCCATTACATGCATCCTTTTCAGAGAGAAACACTACAGCTAAGCCCTCTTTCTGGAATATATTTATACTGTATAATTATTCAAGAATGCATATATAAACACAGAAATTTAATACATTGTAACCTCCTATGGAAAAGTAGAATGAGACCCCCACATTTCACCAACACTCTTTTCCTAATTATTTATAACAACAGATACAATTTGCATGGGCACCAACATGTATTGCAAATGTTTATATTTTCCACTCCATATGAGCAACCCAAAGACTTTTGTTACCATTTTCTCCCCTGTCATTCTGGCAGCTGACCCAAAGTCCACCAACTTTATATGTCCTGTTCGATCAATGAGGATATTTTCTGGCTTAATATCTCTGTAAATAAAGCAAAATCAAGCAATAATCAATAATACCCTCTTTATCAAACCACATTTCTGACCATGTAACCTGTTACAAATAAAATAAGAAAACCATTAAATCAAAATGAATGTATCCTCAACCTCCGGAGCGATTCAGTCTCCTCGAAAGATAGTACATCCGAAAGGCATGCTGTAGAAAAACACACAGGCTCTCTAGGGCAAAAGCTTTCTGGTAGCTCAAGCAAATCACCTGAAACTACCTTTCGCTGCCACTTCCAAGCTGAATGTTCCAGGCAAGGTTTTCCATTGCAATGCTATGCCCACCCAAAATTGGGACATCTGCAGTGATCACAGCTCTTGCTCTCACTTCATCCCTCCTCTGGAACTCAGGCAATGAAGCTACTGAGATATCCTTGCCAAAGGAGAATAATTAATGTGGGCTGCTGGCACCATATAATGGAATTAGCAACAAGGAAATGTACTGATGTCGCATTATAGATCTGAACAATGCAAAACACAGCTATTCAGGTGAGAAACATTACTTTAATCTTGCAATGCGAACAATTAGAAGAAACTTATTTGAGTATTCTGAGATGTCATGTACTAATACTTTGGATTTGGGCATCAGAAAGCTAAGCACCATTCAAAAGAAAGTAGCCCTAACTGCTGAAACATAACACTGTTATGCATTCACAAAACTCAGTATGTTAGATGGAGCTAAGCAGTTCAGGGAATCCTCCTGTTAGTTAGTTTACTAGCCACCAGCACAGATATTAGCTATGATTTTATATTTGCTAGAATTTAATATCAGAGTTTGAACAAGATAACATAATTAGAATTAACAATGGTTGAAGTTTGTGTTGATGTAAAACTAACCATTAATGATCACACAGTAAGGACATTAGTGTACAAAATGCCATGGCCCAGTCTCAATCCCTTAATCATGATTAAGGAATCAGACTTTTATGACTGTGCCAACCCTTTCTCCACATAAGAAAATATCACAAGGGAGTGGCCTACAGCTGAATAATTCCAACTAATTTTGGCACATCATATGAGGTACAGCAGGGATAGAGAATCTCTTTTAGCCTAAGGGTCAAAGTCAATTTCAGATAGGCTCTTACAGGTCACATTACAGGGATGGGTGCGAGCAAAGTCCAAAAGCAGGGCCAAAATACTAAATATAACAGCATATGTTCACCTCAAGCGCTTACTGTCAATAACTCAGCCTTAGGGGAGGCACTTCAGCCTTTGAGAATGGGAATAAATGCATGCAAAATCAGATAAGTATCGGAGGGTGTCAAGGAAATAGGACCTGGTCCAGAAAAGGTGACATGACCATCTGTTTAACCTCAGATGGTAGGATTTGCCCAAGGGCCGAAGGTTGACCACCTATAGAAAGCTCTTCCATGAACTGAGGAACTACTAAAGTGCCATGGGAGTGTCAAAAGTGAAGATGATGATACATCAATAGGATTTGCTGTGACACTGGGCAGGCACAAACCTTTAAACATGCCTAAAGTAGATTTTGGAATGGAAACAAAGCTCTGCAGCAGTTCTATAATTACATTAAATGTTGTCTCCACATGCTGCTACATCAAAACCATCAGTAATTTCCAACATTAGAGCTTATTCCTCAAGTTTAGTTAAACATATGGATGTGAAATGGAGGAATTCACTTACCGATGTACATAGCCCATTTGATGGACACTGTGAATAGCCAGTACTAGCTCTGCTAGATAAAACTGAACTATGCTTTCATCCAGCTGATCCTCATATCTGTTTAAGAATGACAGTAGATCCCCTCCAGGCTCATATTCCATAACCTTTCAAAGTAATTAGATCATACACAATAAAAGGAAATTTAATTTTATAAAGCTTTACTATGGCAAGACACACAGTAGTAGCAAACACATGGGTATTTAAAGAATAGTTTGCATATGCACAATATATCCAGCTTTGTACATAAGTAAGGTATAATATTTCCTGCATCTTTCTTGAACAAGAAATCTAACAACCTAAAAAAACAGTCATATTTTTTCATTGATAAGTCATCACCAAATGTGACAAGATAGCATGGAAAAAAGATTCTCTTGATACTACACACATTAAAAGCAGGACTCCAGAAAAGGTAGCTACTATCCAGAAATATTTAGACACTGTACTCTTTTTACAGCCTAACTAATAAAAGGTAGGTTTTTGAATCCTTTTGCAAGTAGGCCTAAAAAGAAAAGTATTGCTCAGCTATTTTATTCTCCACTGTGTGACACTTAACATGTAAGAGTAAAAGGGACAAGCAGTATATTTATACCTGAGAACCCCTCTCCATTTCCCGTCTCCACAGATGAAGGGTCCTCCATCTCCATAGATACACAGACCGGAGCCTGTCGTCCCATTTTACCATGCCCAGAAAGCCCATGGGACAAATCCCTAAACCCAGTCCCCTGGGGGCTGGATAGCAAGAGTCTAGAATCAGAAGCAGGCAGACTGCTTACTGCAACTAGTTGATACCTATTCCTGAAATGCCTGCATTGCTTGCTAGGTTCTTTCCAGGCACAATTTGAGGTGTTGTTCAAACATTTAGAGCCCTACAAGCTTCAGACCAGGCTTGCCAGGGACCGCTTGTCTCACTATGAACCTGTCTCAGTATGAAGTCTGTAGGAGAGGTCCCTTTGAGGGCCACACTCCTTGCAGAGGCCCACCTGTTCAGCAGTGAAACGGCTTTGTCCTCTATCATTTCCAAGCCATGAAATGGGCCCCATCAAGTACTACAATGGATACCCTTTCTCTGGGCATTTAGAAAGGGTGTAGGTTTTCAGTTTAGACTTCTAAACCATGATGTTTGTTCTGTTTTCATCCATTTTACTGTTCTTGTTTTCTGTTGTTTTATGACTTCATTGTGGTAAATTCTTGTGCATTGCCTTGATGACCTTTTAGCACATAAGGTGGTATATAAGTGCTAACAAAGAAATCCCCACTTTCAGCTCAAAGATGTACAACTGAAATAGTACTTAATCCCTATTTACTCTTACCACCATTGCATCCTCTTCCTCTGCTCCTTCCCTGTGTCTATTTTAGGTCCTTTGGGGTAATGACCTGTCAAATCTGTTATGTGCAAAGCGCCACCTAAATAGCTTTAGTATCATCCGCTCAGTCTTTCCCTTGCCCCCTCTTACCCACCATACATGCAATGAGATCAACAAAGGGGTTCACTTTGTCGGGACCAAGGCAGATGTCCCCTGCTCTCTCTCCCCATGACCATGTGTAGCCAGTAATGCTCAACCTTAAACACCCTGCATGTATATCAACACAGGACTTTCAAGTTCAAGTCTCAGCTGCTAAGCACAATGAGCCAAAGAGAAGGGCCAAAGAGCACAACTCACTCTGCACCCCACAGCAGAAGAAAACCGAGGCGTATTATCCACACAGCAGTGAGTGTACCTAAACTGCATTTCAAATCATGCTTTAAAAAATAGAAATAGAAGAACGGATGTTTTAAAGCATTTAAATATGCACTTATATGGAAAATGTAAATCAACTGCCAAGTGCTCTTCATTCATGGATTCAAGTGTTCCCTATTATGCAGAAGGTTTGTACCTTACCTAACAGGAAAATTTAACATCTAATCTCATTTCCCTTTGTAATTGCTTTGAAGTGAATGAAGCAGAATCAAACGCTGGCAACCAGGTCTTCAAATGTCAGCAACTTGCCTAGATTGTAAAGGTGAAAGCTATCGTCAGCTCACTTGAAGTGAGCCTCCAAACACAGAACTCACCAAGTAGAGGTTCTTTTTGTCCTGAAAGGCATAATATAGCTGCGGAATCCAAGGGCTAGTATTCTGGGATAATATATTCCTCTCTTCTTCAAAGAATGATACCTACAAGAAAGTATTAATCATCATCAAATCCCGGGAAGAAAAAAGTGGGTGGGCAATGTCATTTAGCAGAACAGCTACTTGCATCTAAAATCAGAACATTATTGTATTAAGTTTCTGGAAATGTCAGCCTTCAGAACATTTAAAAGCAAGTTGCTAGGTCTCATAGAGAAGCCTACAAAATGTGCGAACAGTTGCACAATGGCAGTTCCAGTGTTCATCATCTCCAGTGACACTCCCCAAACCATACATCCCAATGCTCCTCACTTCCCTGTATAGTCTCTATGCTACCCACTAACCAGGACAGACTCTCTGGGCAGTGCTGCATTACATTGCCTTACTGCAGAGCTTTAAAAATGCAATTCTTAGTAATAGTTAATATTCTGCACATAAAGAATGCCTCTTTTAAAATTCCTTTTCAATGCAGTTTCCCCATTCAATAGCAGCCTGTTCCATCTCAAGCATCTTTCATACAGTCTGGGATCCTGTTTTTTGCAGTTATCTTCCCATTCCAAAAGGCTGGAATAAGTTTCCTAAGGCTTTCCTGGAAGTAAGAGCCTCTGAACACATGCTGGCATTTTTTGGTATTTTGGTGTTTTATAATGGTGACATTGTAAAGCAGGTGGTGAGTTTCTCTGAAAAGGAATTTGCTCCCCAGGCTGAAAGAAGTTCAATAGCCAACATGGGTTTTCTAGATGTTTTAGACTTCAGCACCCATAAGCCCCAGCAAGCATGGCCAATGGTCAGGCATGCTGGAGTTTGTAGTCCCATACATAGGGAGGGCAACATGTAGTCCCATACATAGGGGAAGGCTTATATATTGGATAGCATCTATTTTCTGCCACTTCCCTGACCACAAATGTATTCTGAGTGTTCCCACTAGATACAATCTTCCTCCAGAACAGCCATTTTCACATGGTAGGTCCCAATTCATTTGAAATTCAGCGTGGCTGGCATAGCAGAGCCAATGCCAGCAGCAGGATCTAGCAAGTCTCTAGCTGAAATTTCACCTGAAAGCAACTTCATTTCCCCATCTCCAATAAGAGAGCCTAATTACAGGGATGTCTTCATGTGTATGATGTTAACTGCTCTGAAGACTTAGCTGAGCCATGCCACCCCTTCCTCCAAGGTCAGGATGGCATGCAAAATTCTCTCCCTCCCAATGCATCCTCCAACCGTGTAACGTATGTTGGACTGACGGAAGTGGCCCAGGACCACCCTCTGGGCTTCACATCTGAGTTGGGAATTGAATCTGGGTCATAGTCCAGCACTTCGACCACTGTGCTATGATGGTTCCCACTTGAAATGGCATCATGTGAGTGCTGTGAAGTAATACGATTCATTCCCTCCCCATACTGGCCTGTCCTGAGCCACACTGTCTGTGTGACTGCACTGCCCTATGCAAGGAGCTGGTGCACAAGCCTTTATTCAACTATCAGGAAGTCTACATAGTATTTCTGAGGGACAAAACATGCCAGTTCCTGATAGCCTGGAAAGAACAAAGTGAGGGCAAAATGTGTTACTCTGAGTGCAGGTCCCAGCCAAGACTTCTCTCAACTGAGCATTTTGGAGGTTTTGAATCAGAAGAGGAACGTACAGGGTCCTGCAGCAAAGCTGCCTTGCTCATCACTTTCATGGCATAGACGTCGCCGGTTGCCTTCTCTCTCACAACCTGCACTTCTGCAAAGTGACCGCGTCCCACCAGGCTCTTGACTTCAAAGTCCTTCACACTGGGCTGAAGTTCCTGGAACTCTGCTATTGAACCTGAATCTGTACAAGATAAGGCAAGTGTCTTACATTGGGAAAGACTACAACACAAACATCACTGGCTTCAACATAGTTTTATATACATGACTTTGTCGGTCTCATCCATAGCCCTGTTCCTACCTTGTATTTTCTGCTCAAGCCTCTGAAACCAAACATATAGCTCTCATAGTTCCAAATCTCTTCCCACTGTCCAGATCAGAGCTTCCTTCCTCTTCTGCACCCAGCAAAGCCATTCTGCTTTCAAGTAAAGCCTTCCAAGGCCTTGCCTCCCTTCTAAATCTGCCTTCATGATCTGAGGCAACCCACCCACGATCAGACTTCTTTGACACTGCCCTAAATTATGTCAAGGCCTCCTACAGCCAGTCTGGTTGCCTCTTGTCTAGAATTTGCTCCCAAACATTTCCATGGGATCACCGTCCACTTCCCATCTCACTTCTCCAATGGAAGGTTCAATGGCCTGAATCTTTATTCCCCAGTGAAGCAAAGCTTAAGCATGTACAACAGCATTCATTCACATTCACCTCCTGTTTACCTCCCCCACTGCACTTTAAATTTAGAATGCCAGCTCCTTCCTTTTGCTTGTGTTACTCCGTAAGCTGCTATGGCTATATAAAGCTTCTGTGGCTATATAAAGGAGGACTTTGTCTTTATAAGGTAGTACAACCTTCCTCTATCTGGCACTCTCTTGTTGTCGTTAGTCGCGAAGTCGTGTCCGACCCATCACGACCCCACAGACAACATTCCTCCAGGCCTTCCTTTCCTCCACCATCCCCCGGAGTCCACTCAAGCTCACACCCACCGCCCCAGTGACTCCATCCAGCCACCTCATCCTCTGCCATCCCCTTCTTCTTTTGCCATCTATTGTTCCCAGCATTAGACTCTTCTCCAGGGAGTCTTTTCTTCTCATTAGGTGGCCAAAGTATTTGAGTTTCATCTTCAAGATCTGGCCTTCTAAAGAGCAGTCAGGGTTGATCTCCTCTAGGACTGGCACTCTCTAGAAGACTTCAACTCCCACCTGCCCCAGCCAGCATGGCCAAGGCTCAAGGATCCTGGCAGCTGTGGTCCAAAACATGTACAGCACAGCAGGTTGGAGAAGGTGGGTTTAATACATCAAGACTTCACAGGATGGAATATCACAAGAAGGGAAGACAAGGGGAATAGGAACCACCAGGCTTCCTGCTTACCTGTAGCTGAAAATGAAATAAATGCAATGGGGCAAATTACATCCTGCACAGGTGGAGCTGAGAACATGCGGCATACAGAAGCTAATTTCTGTCCCCTGATCAAAGATGGGCTCTGTAGGGAACCAGTTACGGGCTGGTTAATGCTACTGTCCTCCCACTTACGCCCTGCACTTCTCTGCCTCCATGCAGAGCACAGCTGGCAATCCATAAAGTATAATTAGGGTGCCCTCCTGTTTGTTTAGACAGAAAACATATCCTGCAACTCCCAGCATGCCCAGCCAACATCCAGCCTGAAAGACTGTCTCTGCAGAAAGAAGCCACCAAGCTTGAGTTCAGATCCCCACCTGCCTAGAGTGAGCACCATGAAGAAAGAGGGACTTACTTTTGAGTAAGCCTACAGTTTCAGGTTGCCAGGCTCTTATTCTGCACCTCAAACTGACCCACTTGCAAGTATACATCTATACATAGAAGACATCAGCATATAAAAGCATTCTGAAGTTATCTGCTAGCTAAACTGTACTTGGTGTCAAATAGCTTTCCTTTCAGTGGAGAAAAGCTAGTGTAGTAAGAACAGGGGCAACACTCATGCATGTATCCTTTCTCCATCATTTATTGCCCGTGTGGCAGAGGAAGGAGAAAGACAATGTGTTCTGTGCACAGAAAAATAAGTTTGCCAGCTTTTTTGTTCCCATTTCTACCTTCCATATATTATCTTCTGCCCTGGGGAGGGATGGACAAACGTAAGCCTCTTGTGGCTTTTTTGCAGGCCAGAATGTCCCCCGTGTGTTGCAGCAATGACAAAATGAAGCAGTGAGGGTGGCATGTATCTTGTTTGGATGCTTCCAGAAGCCTGCCAGGAGTGCAGTTCTACTTCTGAAAGGTGTACTTTCCTTGCATGCCTCATTTCTAAGCGAAATGTCTACTTTTCAGTTGCCGTTACAGCAGTAGCAAAGATGGCGGTGGCAGAAGGCAGGGGTGCAGCACTCGATAGGTTCCGGGGCCCATGACCCTAGGGGTTTTACACCACCACCAAAGGATAATATGCATGCAAGCCCAAGACCCACCCACTTCAGTTACTACATGGTTTTTCTCAGCTGCAAGGTAACGCCTGAATAAAACCCTTATAGAATAAGTCTGCTCTTGCATTTGTAAAATTGAAAAGAACACCAATGACACATACACTTTTTAATAAAGCTGCCCACTTGCTTGATTTTCATTAAAGCGGGGTTGCTGCATTCTTCAAAAAGCACCATTAGGGAGTCCAAGATTCCTTCCCTGGAAAGCAGAGACATCTGCTGTTGTGCCACAGAGGGTAGTTTTCCCTGGTAACAAAGGCAAGCACCAGTGAGATAAGAACTGAAGCAAAACGTGTGTATCCAATGCTTAGCCATCAATATTTTAGAAGCATGTTTACGGCAGGGGTGGGTAGAAAGTAGATTGAGATGTTTTGGTCATCAGTTTCCATCATTCTTGAGCATTGACCGTACTGGCAGAGGATTCTGGGAACTGAGAGTTGAAAACATCTAGAGATCTACCTCTGCCCAGCTCTGCTTTACAACAGGCCACTGTGCATGCATAGAACTGTTCAAAGAAGCTGGGGGCGAGGGGAGACACTTGCAGCTCTGAAGATGTAGTACAACTCCCATGATCCCTGATCCTCTTCTTGGCTGGGGGAGCTGAAGTCCAACAACATCTGAAGGACCAAAGGTTTAGAGGGAATCCTCAAAGAAATACTGAAATACTTCCACTGCCACCACGAACTGCAGCCATTTCATTAGCTGAGACTGGGGCCTCTACAGCAATCCTTTAAAATCAATCAAATGATTTTGGAAAAGAGCAGTGGGGGCCGAAGTCCCATACCCCCACCCTTCAAAATGACGAACCTGCAAGCTCCATTGCCACTGCAACTGCCCCTTTACAGCTCACTTTTGCCTCTGAAATTGGCAGCAGGGGTGGACCAGCGGCTGATGCCATGAATCAGTGGGCCCGATCATCCAAGGGGGCACTGATTGCTGACCCTTTCCTTGTTGACAGGGAGGTACAGATAGTCACAAATATTCAACCAAAGAAATGCTATTCATTCAGTGCAACAAGTGCCCTATTTGTCAGCTGAAAATAACACTGCAAAACTAGTATTTTGTACAATCTGTTATTTGAAACACTTCACCTGAAAAAGTAGGTTAAGTCGAGAGGCACGGCTGGCAATAGACTCCATCACACCTAACTTGGCAGGGCTCTGCACTCCGTACTTAAACTTCAGCATCTTCAAAACTTCATCAGCAAAAGGCACCTCCTGGGGTGGTTTAAAGAACTGCTGGAATATTTAATACCAAGAACAGGTTATGAGAGCATTGGTCTTCTCTTTGAATCCTTCAATTCTCTGAAATGCAATTGTATCTTTAAAAACAAGCACACCTGTATACATCAAAGTATATATTTTTTCAAGCAATATGATGACTAATATGACAAGAGATTCCAAGAAAGTTGCTATGAAGATTATTTTTTTACCAGTCTGTTGCTCTTGGAAAGGGCTGCCATAAAGTACTCAGCTCCAGAAGAGGCATCGAACTTGTTCAGCCTTTTAATATTCAAAGCAACGACATAGGAATCTAGGGAATAGTCTTCTACAAAATACAGACCTTTGAGCCATCTCTCCCAGCATCTTTTACACTAACCACCAGCAGCTCTTCAGGGATCCCTGCAACTTTTCCCAGTCATATGAGAACATGACTGACTTGGGATGTTCTGCATGTAAAGCGTGTCTTTTACCCCTGAACTACACCCCCTTTCTCAATTAAATTAGTCGGAGCTCAAATGTGTGCAGGAGCTTGCTCATACACGCCAAGTGAGTAATTCAATGAGTCTTGAAAACCAAGCCACAATATTCAACCTACCTACTGGCCCGAACCCCACTGCAGCAGGGAAACTCCATTAGCCAACTGAACCTCTTCCTCTCTGCCAACACACATTATGAAGTAATCCACAGGGAGGAAATAATAATGCGCTGCAGGTTTCACAGTTTTGGCTGGCCTTAATATTTCTCTCCCTGGAATCACCCAGGCTACACACTGAGCCCTGGAAAGCAGCAAAATGTCTCATCACCAACCACCTCCCCCACACCCCAGCTCACGATCAGGGAGTCTCCCTGCCCTGACACCACCACCATGGGAGAGGTGTTACTGTATTTTTAAAAATACATTTCAGTGAGGTAAATCCCTTTGACTGGGATTCTCCTCATGCAGTCCACAGTACAGCTGACACATGTAGTATCCCTGAGGCCTCAGCACTGCCCAGAAAGCCTGGTGGCATTTTTGAACTCTGACTGCACAGAAAAGTGAGACCCCAGAGCACAGTATTAGCTTGCAGTTGCAAGGGAAAGAGATACTCTGCACATACTCAGATAGCCTTCTCCAGTTATCCTCACCACTGCTGTTCAATTGCTCTCCATCACAGGTGAAGCCCCACCATCCTATCCAGATTAGAATTATTATTATTATTATTATTATTATTATTTCGATTTATATCCTGCCTTTTTCCTACAAAGGGCTCAAGGCAACTTACATCTCCTCCTCCATCTTATCCCCACAACAACAACCCTGTGAGGTAGGTTGGGCTGAGAGTCTGTGAGTGGCCCAAAGTCACCCAGTTGGCTCCATGGCTGAGCGGGGACTAGAACCCAGATCCTCTGAGTCCCAGTCCCATGCTCTTAACCACTACACCACACTGGCTCTCAGAATATAAGAAACTGCCCCGTACTGAGTTCAGCTAGCCCAGTATTGACAGCAATGACTGCCAACCTGCACAGCTGTTCATAGAGGCAGCATGCCAAGGCACCTTTGCGAAACTGGGGAGGTGCAAGCTTGCAGCTGGACGGGTGACCTCATGTGGAAACAGAGCAGGGTGTTGGACTTGATGGCCCTTCCAACTCTACTAGACTTGCTATCTCTTTGTGGGACAACACAAAGAAGGCTCTGCCAGCCTCCCCTCCCCACAGGACAAGGGCTCTGCCCTTTGGCTCCTCACCCGAGCTGCCCAGTGTCAAAGTCCAAAGGCCTAAGAACCCCAATGACATTCATCCCCCAAAGCTTTGGGAAGCAGGCATTAGGAGCTCAGCCTTGCACACTCAAAGCTAGGGTTGAACGCTTGATGAAGATGTTGCTTTAGTATTTCTAATCTACCCAATGCCTAGTGCTCTCTGAGCTGATTACAAACAGGGAAAAACCTGGTAAAGGTAGAACACACAATGTTACTATGTTAAACCATAGAATATGATACAAACCAAGAAACAACACAGGAAGCAAACAGCCAAAACTATCTAGGACTACGTCTCTAAAATGCCAGGAAAAAAGAAAGGTCTGCTGCCTAAAAGGTAACAGCTCCTCCCCCGAGTTTATTCCAAAGTCGGGTGCCACCACTGGGAAGGCCCCCTCCTTTGAGGCCAGCCACCTAGCTTGCTTTGGCGAGGGCGCTGGGAAGAGGGCTTCCAAAAATGCCCAAAAGTTTCAAGGACGGACATATGGCAAGATTATAACAAGCCAATCCCAGCCAAGCTGGAGCCCTCTACAACGCACGACTACAACTCCCAGCGTCCCCAGGGAGCTGGCATAGGCGACTTGCGCGCAGGCTAAGCACTGAGAGTCACCCCTTCACCCTACCGTACTGGAAAAGGGAGCGCCCCAGCAAGCCTCAGCCACGAAGCCGCCCCTTCCTCACCATACGCACCAGCCCCGCCTGAGCGAAACGTCGCCGCCGCTTTTCCCGCCATCCGCGTTTGAACGGAGCCGGGCAGGCGGCGCGTCACCGCTCCCCACGCCCACTGGCAGGTCCCGCCCCGCCCCGCCCCGCCGGCGTGTCACGCGAGCCCCTCCAATCCCGCGCCCCTATGACGTCGCCAGGGGGCCGAGCGGCCAATCCGCGCGCCCTGCCGGGGGGCCGCCTGGCTCCTCCTCCCCGCCCACGCGACGGAGCCGGAGGGGGAAGGGGCGTGGCCAATCCCGGCCCAACGGCTCCAACGGATTTTCTCCCGGGCGCCTCAGCGCGTGCACCCGCCGGATGGAGGCGCGTGTGCGCGGCAGAGGGGCGGGTGTCCCGGCCTCCCGCAGCGTCGGAGCCGCGCTGGGGCAGAGCCCGACCCGGCCGCCCGCCCGCCCAACGGCACACTCGCCCACAGCGCCCTCCCACCCATGTCGCCCGGCAACTGAGCATAAGAGTGCGGCCGCTGGTACCGGAGGCAGCCATGGATCGCCTCCAAGCTGCCCGAAGGGGTGGCTGCCACTACATCCCCTAGCAGCTGCGTGGAGAGGTCCGTCCTCTGACTTGTCCTGACTTTCCCACCATTCATCTTCATGGGATGACCCCTCTGGATCCCAGCAAAATGAAAGAGAAGCACGGGGCCTCCAGTGCTGGAGATGGCATATCACCATAAAGACTAGCAGCTGCTCATATAGATATATAGACATAGATAGATATAGATATATAGATATATATCTCGCTTTCTAAGATAAACATTTATAAAGAGCTGAAGGCGACCTGGCATGAATGAGGAGCCATGGCGGGCATTGCAGGGTCCCTGTTGTCTTCTCAAGGCACAGAAACCCATTCTCGGGCAATGGACTTGCAAGGCTACATGCATGTGTGTTTCATCTTTGGGGATTTATTTATTTATTACATTTGTATATCACTCCGTAGCCCATGGAGCACTGAAAGGTTCACAGACAAAATCATTTAAAAGCAATACAATGAATGAAAAACAATATTACAGTTTGACAACTCCTGATGATGGAAGTATCACATGGCATAAAACAATTCACATAAAAGCAATATTAAAATCAGTTGAAACACCTGATGAATATAAGGGTCTTCACCTGGTGCCAGAAGGAAAACAGTGACTCTGCTGGGTGAACTTCCTTGGGGAGCATGTTCCAGAGATGGGGTGCAACCACAGAGAAGGCACTTCTCCTGTCACCCCCCCTTAATTCTTTAGGGTTCTTGGAGAAGGACCTCCATAGAAGAGCTTAAAGACTGGGTAGGAATTCACAGCATACCTGATGATGCAGTTCAATGAAAGATACCATTTCTAGCATGAAACTGAGCAGTACATAGAGATGAAGTACTTATGCACCTGTATCTACATGCAGATGGCCTAGACCAGCCTTCCCCAACCTAGAGAGGCATTTGGACTGCAACTCCCAGAATCTCCATCCAGCTGTTCCATTGACTGGGAATTCTGGGTGTTGCAGTCCAAACTTGTCTGGAAGGCTCAAGGTTGGGGAGGGCTGCTCTACAGACAAGGTGCACGCACTTCCCCCTCCCACCCCATTGGAGACAGAGTGGGACTAAAGACAAGCAATACTACTCACACAACACAAAGTGCAACATGATGAGAGTCCATGTGGTATAGACCTCCAGAATGGTGGCGTGGGGCTCAGAGATCCAGGTTCTAGTTCAGTGGCCATGAAGCTCAGTGGGTGACTTTGGGCCAATCATTGATTCTCAGCCTGACCTACCTCAAAGGGCTGTTGTGATGATAAGATGAGAGGACGACAATTATGTAAGCCATCTTGCAAAAGGAAATGGCTGGGATATCAATGTAGTAATCATAATGTGATGATAAAGACTAAGTGAAAAGACAAAACATGGTCATTTTATTTATTTATTTATTAAAACATTTCTATGCCGCCCCATCACAACAAAGCCTCGGGGCAGCTTACAACATACAAAAATTCAAACAATCTATATAAAGCCTAAGGGACTGCAGGTGGCGCAGTGGTTTAAACCGCTGTGCTGCTGGGCTGGTTGATCGAAAGGTCGCCGGTTCGAATCTGCACACGGGGTGAGCTCCCGTGCGCCGTCCCAGCTCCTGCCAACCTTGCAGTTCGAAAGCATGCAAATGCAAGTAGATAAAAAGGTACCACTTCGGTGGGCAGGTAACAGCGTTCCGTGCACTTTGGTGTGTAGTCATGCCGGCCACACGACCACGGAGACTGTCTGCAGACAAAAGCTGGCTCCCTCGGCCAGGAAACGGAGATGAGCACCAGCCCCTAGAGTCAGGCATGACTGGACTTAATGTCAAGGGGAAACCTTTACCTTTATATAAAGCTTATCCGCCCCCCCCCCCCCGGGTGCATCTCGGCAAACCCAAAAAAAAAATTAAAAAAATTTAAACATACACAAATTATAAACAATAAACCACACAATTAAATAAATACAAATAAACTATGAACAAATCATAACCATTAACTAAACAATAAATAAATACAAATCAATCAACTAAAAACAATTTAACAATTAAAATACGATTTGAATAAAATCATTTGCAGGGAAACAGTTCCCAGGACACCAAGATTGTCCCAATCAATAGGGACAACTGGCAGATATGCATAGCCAGGGCCAGCTTTGGGGCGGCTCAGGGTAAACCTCCCACGGTTGCTGTCTTGGGTGGATGCCAAGAGTTGCATGTGCTGCAGTCAGTCATATGCTGGGGTGATACTGTGAAATAAGGTAATTGCACCAGCTCTGCAGACTTCTCCATCATTGTGGGCATGCAGGGGGTCCGTTCCACAGGTAACTGTGGCTTTCCAGCACTCTTAACTCTACCAGCCTTGCTTCTCGTGTGTGCCTCAGCAAGAGGGCATGTGGGCTTATGAATGTAGGGATGGGGTCACCAGTGCCACAATCATGGTGCCAGAACATTCTGGCTCCAAATCCATTTTGTGATTTAAGGTAAGCAGCCAAAGGACACATTCTGCATGGATTAAAGAAAAGAGTTCTAGGATGCAAGCCTTAGACAAACTACAACTCCCAGCATTCCCCAGCCAGCCAAGCTGTAGGACTTTTTCTGTCTAAATGCATAGGACGGTGCCTTTTCACTAAGCCCACTCTCTCTGGAAAGCACACCTGCTGACACACCACTGCTTTGTGGATGTGGCTGCTTGCTTTATGATGTCACTGCTACCAGAGAAACCATGTGTCCACACCGGCAAAGGTGCCCACTGCCAGTAGAAGAGTATGGAAAGTTGAAGGAGGAGGCAACATATCTTGTCTCTCACAGGTCATGACAACAGTCCCAGAAACAGAACGTCCTGAGCCCAGTTCCACAGTTCCAGTGACAAGGATGAATTCAGATATCGACTGGTTGCACTCTCGAGCAAGCCTGTGCAAAGTCAGCCTCTTCAGCAGTGACAAACCAAAAAGCGACAAGGAACGGAAACTGGTCTGCTTTGTTGACGTCTCCAGCCTGGGCACAAGAGACAGCAGTCAGAACCACAAACCACCCATGGGCACGCCCAGTGATGCAGAGTCTCTTGATGTATTTGACCTAGAGGAGAAGGAGATTGTTGTGATAAAGGACGACAACAAAAATTCTGCCAACACGGAGGGAGCCGTCTGCTTTTTCAAACAAGGGCGCTTGGAAAAAGGAGACGTGGGGAACTGGCTCAGTAATGACCTTCAGAAATACGCTGTTGGGTTCCAGCATGCACTCACCCCTTTGAATAATCCTCAGAAATCCATACCTTTTGATGCAATGGCAGATACCCTGTTGCCAAACAGCACTGCAACTTTCAACTGTCCCGGGGCCTGAAGAAGAGACCTAGATGATCGTTCCCATTCTGTCAGGAAGACATGTTCTTGGGTCTTTCAAAAGGCATTCAAAGAGATCAAGGAAGATCATCAATAATTTTTTTAAAGCCAGTAAGAGAGAGTGGCTGTTTTATTATTCACTTCGTTGGCGCTTGACAAGCAAACAATCAGGCACCAGCTAGTAAGCTTATTATAGCTGGGGTATTTGTGAGAAAATCCAGATTTAATACATACATTTGGGGAGCAAAAGAGATAATGGGGATTCCTCCTTCTGAAGTTGGAGGCAACCCCTTCCCTGTCGCATAACAGCTGGCATGGAAAGAGTGACTGGCCTCCAGATTTGGAAAACTGATCTTGGAGAGTAGGAAGCAAGGGGAGGAGACTGATAGATAGATAGCAGAATACAAGCTATCTAGCCTCTTCCAGCTTCTTTCTCTCCCCTCCAGAGCATCCTCTCTAGATGGGCAAAAGAGCCAGTGATCAGAAGGACAGGGAAGCAAATATTATTTATACCCCACGTTTTTCCTTTCAAGGAACTCAGGGTAGTTTACATAATGTTCCTTCTCTCAATCTTACCCTACAACAACAGCCCTGTGAGGTAGGTTGGGCTGCAGGAGTATGACTGGCCCAAAGTCACCCAGCTGGCTCCATGGCTGAGTGGGGACTAGAATCCAGGCCTCCTGGTTTGTTTATTTATTTATTTACAACAAGATTAAAATACAATAATGGTTTAGTGGTTGTGAGCCGCCCCGAGGCTGCTGCAAGGGGCGGCATACAAATATTTAAATAAATTAAATAAATAAATAAATAAATAATGGAATAAACAATATTAATTTATCCCTCCCCCTCCCCTTACCCTTGGTGCATCTCGGCAAACAAAATAACCATAACTTAAACCCTAATAAAACCCAATAAATAATAAACCCAATAAATAAATCAAACCTACCACCAAAACAACAGTAATTCATCATAAACATATAAACAAATCAACCAACCCAAACCCAACACTAACAATTAAAATAAGACTTAAATAAAAAGGTCTTTGCCTGGCGCCGAAAAGCATATAATGACGGTGCCAGGCGAACCTCTCCAGGGAGCGCATTCCATAATTGGGGCGCCACCGCTGAAAAAGCCCTCCTCCGGGTACTTACTCACTTCACCTCCTTCACAGGAGACTCCCGGAGGAGGCCCGCTGTTGCAGATCTTAAAGGGCGGGAGGGCATGTAAGGGCGCAGGCGGTCCATTAGGTATCCGGGTCCCAAGCTGTTTAGGGCTTTATAGGTTAATACCAAAACCTTGAATTTGGCCCGGACTTCAACTGGGAGCCAGTGGAGCTGACGGAGGACTGGGGTTATATGAGAATAACACCCAGCCCCCGTCAGCAACCTGGCAGCTCTATTTTGAACCAGCTGAAGTATCCGGACCGTCTTCAAGGGTAGCCCCACATAGAGAGCATTGCAGAAATCCAGTCGAGAAGTCACCAACTGGTTCCCCAGTTCACAGCCCTTGCCACCACACTATGGCTCCATTCCTCCTCCTGCCCAGCTGGCTTCCATCCAGCAAGGCATTACATGCGAAGAAGCCTTGAAGCTCAGCTACGTCTGTCTCGCAAGGGCACAACCCATAGAACTGCACCCATAATTTACTTTAAATAGTCTTCCACAACTTGGTCACCTCCAGATGTTGCAGACTTCAGCATCCATCAGCACCAGCCAATGGAGACAATGGTCAGGAATCCCGGAATCTGCAGACCCAAATATCTTGAAAGCATCTGGCTGGAAAGAGCCGATTCCCCCATTTTATTAATGGCTTGGAGAAAGAGGAGGGTGGAACACATATCACATTTGCAGGCAACACAACGCTAGGAGGGATTATTAATAGACAAAATCCAAAATGATTTCAAGAGCAGGAAAACAGAGCAGAAAATAACCAAATAAAAATAACAGACACGTGCAAAGTTCTTCATTTAGAAAAAAAAGTGCACATATATTACCTGGGGATATTTGGTTTGGCAATAGTACAGGTGAGATGCATCCTGGGGTTGTAGTCGATCACAAGCTGAATATGAGTCAGCATCTGTTGTGGCTGCAAAACAGCAAATTGGATTTTAGATTGCATTTCTAGATGTATGGTTTCAATTCACAAGAAGTGATCATTCTATTATACTCCCCTCAACCTGAGCACTGTGTCCATTTCTGGACAGCACATATTAAGGAGGATTCAGATAAATTGGAAGGAGTTCAAAGAAAGGCAATAAAGATGAGCAGGGGACTAAAAACCAAATCCTGCAAGGAATGATTGAAGAAATTGGGTCTGTCTAGTCAGGAGGTAAGGAGAAATGAAGCACATATCATATACAGATATATAGAGGGGGCAGCGAATAAATGAAATAAACAAATATAGCACTTTTCAAGAATGAGATTGGGTTGTCACACAGAAGACAGCTACAACCTGCTCTCTGTCATCCAAGACTAAGACACAAAATAATGAGCTAAAGTTACACGATGGCAAATTCTGACCAAATTCTTGGCTGGATATCAGCAAAAGCTTTGCAATGATCAGAGCAGTCAGACAACAAAACCAACTGCCTAGGGATGTGGCAGATTCTCGGTTGCTAGAGATACTCAAAGAAAGACTGGACAGCCATCCAGCAGAGAGACTTCAGAACTGGATTCCTGCATCAAGCAGGGGTTGAAGTTGGGGGTCAAAAGGCCCTTTCCAGCTCTATGATGGCATGATTCGAAAAGATCTGCACCCCAGAAAGGTTCCAGGAGCACAACACTCGACCCGCGTACCTGAAGCTGTTAGAAAGTCTGGTGTGATTTTCAGCAGAGCCGGTACAGAGGGAGAAAGCACGATAGCACAGCATTTTGTATTAGAGGGAATAAACCCAAGACGTCCGATTCAACTTACTGTAGTACCACCTTCATACACATCGTCTGAGCTCACACGGTATGACAAGCAACTCTGAGCGATTTCCCCAGTGCACAGGTTTTTGCCTGCATACGCCTGACAGAAGATCAAGTGGTTTCTACAGCAGTATGGTTTCCATCCTCCTCCTGCAGTCTTCCCACTACTGACACATATCCCATCAACCACCACACCTGAAATGTGGTCCCACACTGGATGGCTACTCTTTGCAGGAGACTCTGTGGTAGCTGAATACCAGGGGACCACAAGGCTGGGTTCGGATGCCCAGAGAAACCATGGAAACCATAGAATAGACTATTGTTTCTTTGTTGTGGTTTCTACAAATCAAACATACCATGCTGAAATACCTCAAGAGGGATCGGACAATATGACAGACCCTCCTGCATTTAAAAAAACAAACAAACTCCTGTGGCTTGTCATGCCATGCAAATACATCCATTGTCAAAGGAGGCTATCTAAGAGAGCTTTGGCTATTGAGCATTATAGAAATATAATGGATGAGGAAGACAGCAACACTGTTTAACTACAAACAACCCCTTTGTGATAGTCAGCAAGCAAATGCATGAGGTATATGTTTACTTGCTTCCAGCGGGGGCAAGAGCACAAGTTGCCTGCAGTAGAGGCAAAAGGAGGACGTGGAGAAAATAGAGGAAAGGAACCTATCCAGTTCCAGGAAAGCAAGGGGGCAAAAAATAAGACAACCAGCTGTTCGTATACGTTGGCTATCATCCCCCTTGTGTCTGGAAGCATGCAGAGTTGTTCCTATTCCCCAAGAAGACTAATTCCAAATTTGTGCAATGGGACTTATTTCTGAAAAAAGATTGATGAAGCATCACACATAAAATTGCAATATGCATTATAAATATTTTGTGGCACGATCCTACGTATATTTAGACAGAATAAAGTCTTACAAATCCTTGCATTCTGCAGGCTGAGGAACGCCAGGAGGTATCAGACCTTTTTCCTATACATAGGATTGCATCCTAAAGGCTTGTAGACCCTGTGGTGTCAATGATAGGGTTCCAGATGTACAAGTAATGCCTATGAGAAGCTTTAACAGAAATTACAAATTTTAGGGTGCACTCCTATGCCTGTTCAGACCAGAAAAATGTTGGCAGCTCCCAGCATGTGTGTGTGACTTGTGTTAGTCCAATCCTATACTGGAAATTTGTGGACCTTCCCAGAAGTATGGCTGAAATGGAAGCAAGGGTTAATAGTGGATGAATACACATGCAGTTCAATTGCACATATAATAGGGTTACACCCAGGAGGGAATCGCAAATAAGGGATTTGATGGAAGCACGAAGACAGCACTGCAGAAGTCTTGTACTCGCCTGCCTAAGAATTAGCCAGGGAGAACATGTGTAGCCAGTTTTGGGATCAGAAGAATGGGTCAGGAATTTGGAGGAGCAAAAAACAGAAGCTTGGATGTTTCAGGACATTGTAGCAGAGATGGGATCGAGTCCATGCAATGGTGCACTTAGTGTCACAGCAAAATGAGCAGGAGGGCCTCTAAGTGCAGCAGGGACCAAGGATGCCACATGTTGTGGAAAGTAAAGTCAGGTTGGATTCTCTTCTCTGTGTGTGGACCTTCAAGGGTTACATCCCAATGCTGGCAAGCGGAGGCAGTCCTGTACACCAGCCTTCCCCAAGTGGGAATGCACCAGATCTTTTTGGACACAACTCCTGACATTCCTTTGCACTCGCCATAAGGCTGGTGGGAACTGAAGTTCAAAACTCTGGTGGATGCCAGGTTGGAAAAGGCCACTCTAAACAGGTAGCAGCCGTTTCAATTTCCCACAATTCACCATAGCGATTCGACACTGGCAGCTCCAGCCAGCCTCCTGGAGCAAGAGAGAGTCCCTCGCAAGGCAAGCATCGCTGTGGGCCCTCCCAGGGCACTGGGACGCCAACAGCCAGCCATGGACAGACCCCAGGTACTGGTGCCTGATCGGGAGAAGGCAGCTGCTGTTCTCTGAAGTCCAAGCACTGGTCTACACATCAAAGCCCTGACCTTGCTGCAGGTGGTGAGCCAATTTAAATGCTTCCAGGCTCAAAACACAACTGGGAACAGAGAAGCAGGAAATAAGCCAAGTTAGAGCTCTCTCTCTCGCTCTGATTTGCAATTTCTACCTGCAGGGCGTTTACTTGATTATTTATTTATTTATTTATTTATTTGAAGCATTTAGCTCTTGCTCAAAGGACTCCCTGAGCAGCTTACAAGAAGCCACAGCTGGGCGGTCCTTGCCCTCAGGTTCACTATTAATGAAGCTGGTAGATGGCGATACTGGATTCCAGGGCTCCAAGCAAAGGTAGACATGACTGGGCATTTGCTGAGGGCCCACAGCCCAGCAGGGCCCACTGACAAGACTCCACTGGACTTGCTGCACCTCTTCCCCACTGCAACCTGTTTGTCCACTGCTTCTCCTCCTGACACGGGCATGGAGGCAGCAAGGAGGAGAAACCTACTAGCTTGTCGCTGGGCAAACAAACAAGGGATAGCAATGATGGGGGAGGGGAGGAGGCACCATTGCAGCTGGCAGTAGTGGCGTGAAGGAAGGAGGTTCACTGCGGAAGAGGCTGCTGCAAGGGCCTGGCCCAGCGGCCCTCAAACACCTGCAGCCGGCACCCATTCAGCTGCCCAGGGGTTGGGAGTGTTCCCGTGGAAATCAGCTCCACACGGCGTCTACTGCCCTCCCTTCTTTGCCAAGTTCTTTTGAGCTGCTTTACACTCTTCCAATGGTGCATTCCATTTGGAACACCCTCCCCACCACTGGAAATGGTATGGCTCACTCTGTCACCTTGCGTAGACCATCCATAATACGCCAGTGTTGGGAAAATTCAGATAAGCCCTGGCAGAAAAGGGTTGCTTATGTGCCTTTGTGTTATAAAAGGCCTGCACCCCTTTCCCAGGAAGCACCCCAAAATTCCAAGCCAGGTCACTGTTTGGCATTTGCTGTTACTTTAAGAAGTGGGACTTGATGGCTTCCCCAAGAAGCTGCCAGGGCTCTTGTTTCACTGATCAGTAAGAACTGATCAGGCTGCCCTGATCAGGTTAATAGCATTGCAATCACCCTCATTTGCATGCCAAGACTCACAATAATCGTTATGTTAATGCAATCAATGCTACTGTATTGAGCCCCCTCCGCAGACCCCTCACTCATTTCCTCATCAACTGCCCAGCTGCTGGGCCCATGTGACTCAGAATCTAGAAAACACTCTGTATATGTTCTAACAGCTTGTAGTTGGTTGTGCAGAGCACTACTTGGTAGCTTGCTGCCTGAAGTAACTGCAGGGGACCCAGGGAATCTCACCAATAAAAACACGCTGGGGTTCAAGGCGATTCAGTCTTCCCTGCTGGTCCTGGTATTAATTCTCACCACTGGCAAAGAGACTCTGACAGTAGCCAAGACAGCAGAGCAGTTCAGTTAAAGCGCAAGGCCCCAGGTAACTTAAAATCAAATGGCTAAACAAATCACTAAAGCAAATGACCTCCCACCCCCCCACCCCCCTCTTAGTTCCTTTAATTCCCAGCTCCTCCAAGGTGGGTACTTCCCAACCTAATCGGGTGAAGCAAGGGTGCAGAACCTTTCAGCCTGAGAGCCAGGTTCCACTTCAGAGAAGCTCTCATGGGCCGCATGAAACGGCAAAAGGGGCAGGCCCTAAAATGCATGGAGGTTATAGCTTAACTCTCATCCTGCCAGTAACTAAGAAGAGGCATTGAGGATGGGGGAAAGCGGCATACAAGGCGGGAGCTACCAAATGATCATTCACTGGGAGAAGGGGTGAGGCAGGGGATGGAGACACCAGAAGGCCAGTGTGGGACCCCCGTGTGCCCTGTTTGGTCCCTCTGCCTGAGGTTCTGCAGCCCTGAGATAAACGTTTTAAGGGCTCAGTCCTAAAGAGATGCTGCAGACTGGAGGCATGCAGACATCCTAAGAAGAGCAGCAGGCAACCGTCACCTTTTTGTCATCCTGCCCCGCATAGACAGGCTCTTTGCCCATCTAGCAGGAGCATCTTGGGGGAGGGGGGGAGGCTGAATAGCTGCCACTCCTGTCTCCCCATCCCCAAATACCCTCTTTCCCCCTCTTTGTAGTCACTTCTCTGATCTCCAAGAGAGGCTGGCTGGCATGATTCCTCTTGGGCTTTGAGGAGGGAGAGCCTGAAGCTCCAATCCCAGCTCCAAGTACTGTCTACCCTTAACAGCTGCAAATCTGAATTATCCAGGAGCCATAAGATTGCTTCCTAAAGCGAAATCCTGTGCACATTTAGACAAAAATGCCTTTTTTCTGTCCAACCTTGTATGGAATTTTCCCCTAAATTGGCTAATCTACCAAATTAGAGTGCAGCACTAAGATGTTGTTAAGAAGTCAGCCTGGAAATGAATTTCCGTTTTCCCAAAGGTCAGTCACACCAAGCGCCTTTGATTTATTTAAGCCATGGAAAGTGAAGAAGCTACTTAATTGAGCAAGTGCCGAACAAAAACATGACGTGTGAATCAAATCCTTGTATAGCTGCAGTGAGTTGAGTGTACACACTTCATTGTTCAGGAACAGCCACGCTAAAATAATAAGGAGTGGGCAAGAGATGGGAAGCACAAAAAGAAAACAAATGACTTTTGTGGGCAAGGGAAACAGACAAACATATTGCACAGCGAAGCCCTGCCAGCAAAAACGGCACACAAAACATAGGCATGATTGCCCGTTTTTGTATTCTGAATCAGTTTTTCAGTTCTGTGCAGAGTTAAGACATTTCTGTCTCCCACCGAGTCGCTGCACTTATTTCTGACTAAGGAAAACGTGGCAGAGCCCTTCCACATATTATTACATTTATCCTCTGAATCAGTAATTGTGTGTTGTTGCTTTTGTCAGAGTCAGTCCTGAAATTCTTTAAAAATTCCACAATAATAAATACTTAGGTTATGTTTATCAGTCTAACCATTTTTCCCTGGCTGATATTTGTGCAGGCTCTTTTATAAACATGCATTGGGGAAGGAAGTGTGTTGGATACCTCTAGAAAGGCAGCCCAAACAAAGCAATGGCAGCAAGCAGAGGGAGAAACTTTGTAGTAAAAAAAGATAGTAAACATCTGCGGTACAGTTGCTCAAAGTTGAGCCACTGAGGGCTATGTGACAGTCGATAATCAACGTGGAAGGTCACAGGAAACAAAGCTAATGCAGAAAGAGCAAGGAGGCAAAGCCTTGTCTGTTTGCTCCCCTTGAGCTAATCTGAGCTGTTTAGAAGACAAGAGGCTGAGCATGGTCTGGATTTGACCGTGCATCACTCAAACCCACCCTCACTGCCACTTCCAAGGATGCTCTTCCGTCTTCAGGGCCTTGGCCGGCTTGGAAAGAACCTCACCAGCTGAGAGGGTAGAGGGGGAGCCCTCCAGCAGCAAAGTCCAAGGTTGCACCATGACTCCGTGTTTTCCTGTGGCTGGTCAGGCAGCCTCTACCAGCCATAGGAGCTTGCCCTAAAGGTGTTTATGTGCCTATGCACAATTTGCCTTCTGTTGACAGAGTTCAGAGCAGCTCACACAGTTTCCCTGCTGCTGTTTTGCTCTCTTCACCACAACGACCCTGCATTGTAGAGCAGCTGGAAGGCAGGAGCTGGCCCAAGGTCATTTGGTGAGCTTCCGGACTGAGTGGGAATTTGGAGGGTGGGGGGGGGGGTCTCCTGGCTGCCAGCCTGACATTCGTAAGAGCATCCGAAGGCCTCGCTGACTTGCCTTCGAGGCCAGTGCTCTTTGCACACAAGGGCCAGCCAGCTAGTTGTGTTGCCGGCCACTAGCATGCTGCTCTTCTGCAACTGCTTTGCTGCTCTAAAAGGAGACAATTGTTCCTTTGCCTCTTGCGCAGGCGCTTCTAGAATTGCAGCGGCCTTTCTCAGGGTGCAGAGCTTTCCGTGCCTGCCGCTTGCCTCTCCTCTTCCCCATGCTCATCCTATCCCATCCCTGAAGCCTTTCCCACTGCTTGAGCTTTCAGGGAAGCACACTAGGGTGGGGGGTCCCATTGCAGCACCCGTGGGGGCCATGGCATCCACAGGGACCTCCAGCAGCAGACATAAAGCATTCCACTTCCTGCTCCCTTCAAAAAATAATTCAAGAAAAAACTTGGAAAAAATAGAGCTCTTCCTCCTCTCCCCTGTATGATTTTGCCTTGCTGTCCCCCCCCCCACCCCCCAACCCCTAACCTTAGCAGAGGTACCATATGGGATTCTGTGGGGAAAGGTTTTCAGTTTCAAGTCTACTCTGGTTCTTGAGTTATTCCAGGAAGGGCAATGCTGCTGTGGAAGAGCACATGTTTCACATGAAGAAGGCACCAAGGTCAAACCCATGCACCCCAGGCGGGGCAGGGAAGGACTCCTGCCCAGATCCCTGGATCACTACAGCTTGCCGTGCTGACTGCGAAGGCCAGCACCCAAGAGTTAGCATGCACAGGCATTTGTCAAGGGCCCACACCCCGCAGGGGCCCACCAACAAGAAGGCCCCGGACCGCTCCTCACTTTTGCCCAAACATCAGCAGATGCTCCCAGATTCTCTCCTGTCCAGGAAGCAAGTAGAAACGATGCCAAAAAGCAGCAGGGCAGCTGGCAGCCACGGTGGGGAGAAGGCAGAAGCCTCGAGCAAGGGACATACCGCTGGGGTCTTCTCAGAGGGCCGCCAAACCCTGCACTGCTGACAGTTCTGGGCTGGATGGGTCCAAGGTACAAGTCGATTCCCATCTTTCCATGGAGGAAAGGACTGCCAATGGCTGCTAGCCCATATATTACTCCCAGTATCAAAGAAAACCAGTTGCTGGGGAACATGGGCAAGAGGGTGCCATTGTGCTCCTGTGCTGCTACAGGATTCCAAGAGGTGGCAGGTTGGCCATTGACTACTTGGGCCTTTGGTCTGATCCTGCATGGAAATCTCTATGTTAATAGTAGACTATCAACAGGGTTAGAGATGTGTAGCATGACTTGTCTGTTGGTTGTTTCTACCCAACACAGCACTGCTCTCTGCTGGCAATCTGGAATAGGCGCTACAAACGGAGAGAGAGAGACGAGACATGGAATTCAAAGGCTTCCAAGCGGATAATGTAATTAAGATTGTACGATCCCCTGGAATCAAATGGTAAAGCTTACCTTAGACTGAACCAACCCTTTCAGGCTGCCACAGCAAAGCTGCTTGCTCAAATGCCCCCCCCCCACTCCTTGCATGCAGAAACATAGCACATAGAAAGAACTGTGCTCTTTAACGTATTTTCTCTGTGCAAGGAGAAGTTGCACAACACAGCATTTGAAACGTACAATCCTCCTGTGCCGCTTGGAAGGTGCTGTGCAGGAAAGTTTCACTGCTTGCTTCTGCTGCTTATAAAACTGGTCCTAACATCTCTTGCACAAGGCAAAATCCATGAGCCTGATCTCTCACCAGTGACTATCCTGGCTGGGACTCATAGGAGCGAGTCCCTCCAGACATGTTGGCCTACTAGCAGCCCACCCCTGTGCTCAATCCCATTGTACGTGGTTTGCCATGCAGGGCTGACCACAACGTTCAGTTAGCTTTCAGGTTCTTGCCTGGGCTCCCAAAAGTGCCACCATTCCTGCACCCAACATTCGGTGCCAGAGAAAATATGGGGTTTGCACAGCAAGTCAGGGCTGGCCCAGGAGACTTCCCTGCCTGGGACAGGGCAGCAGGAGGCAGCTCCACCACCAAGCCACATCAACGTGCCTGGCCAAAGGCAGGCAAGCTGCGCTGGTCGATCAGGCAGAAAATCCCTTATTACCTCTTTCGATCCCCAGCGGTGGAAATGCTGTAAAACACAGCAAATAACTAGCAAATTGCTGCCATTTAAGATACCCAAAAGCTCCTACCTAAGGCAAGTGCGTCACTCTACCTTATGCTAGGGGCAGCCCTATTCCTGTCTTTTTCAATTGTAGTGGCTAGTGGTGGGAGCCTTGAAAAAGATTTCTCTTCAGGAATAAAATTTAATTTTTAATTTAATTTAAACATTTCTACCCCATGCACAAGCCTCAGGACGGCTTACAAAAATAAGTACCATATTTTTTGCTCTATAAGACTCACTCCCCCCCCCCTCAAAAGCAAGGGGAAATGTCTGTGCGTCTTATAGAGTGAATGTGTGTGTGCAGTAAGTCTGTCAGATGTGCAGCCCATGGGGAAGTGATGGGAAATGTGCCTGTGATTATGTGCCCATTTGGTTCAGAATATTTTTTTTCTTGTTTTCCTCCTCTAAAAACTAGGTGCGTCTTATGGTCAGGTGCGTCTTATAGAGCGAAAAATACGGTAATAATATAAAATACAATTAAAACTTTCAGTAATAACATTCAATAATAACAACTCAAAACATTCCATGATAGCAACCCAGAAATAACAATGATAACAATTCAAAACTAAACTAAAGAGAAAAAGGAAGAAAAAAGAAGGGAAAAAGAAAATGTGACTGTATAAAAATTACTAATTTATTAAATTTATTAACTGTATTATAAAATGCTGGACCAGCGCATTGTTGACAGAGCGTTGTTCAAGAGTTACATCCATGTTCACGGAGAACATTCTTTTAATCTAAGAGGGACAGAAGCAGACACATGTGCCCAAATGTGCAAGAACCACGATGCAGAACAGTGGTTGAGAAAAGGGAGCACCCTCACATCTGAGATAAATTGTTCCAACTAAGCAAAAGTTCTGAGGCAAGACATACCTGTCTTCAGGTATGCAGGGACTGGCTCCTGAGGTCAGCTGACAGAACACGCAGGCAGATTGCGTCAGGGTTCTGTGAGAAGTTGGTTTGGATTAACAAATCATGTGACCATGTCTCATTTGCAAACGTGTCTTGTGTGAGCATGCAGCAAACACACATGTGGGCAGGTCTGTTTCATGCTGAGAAACACCTGCAAATCCCCAGATTTGCAACTGTATCAAAATGCACATGTGTTCTAAATGCAACCCTTGAAATGCGTATTTTCTTTCAAAGCAGCATTTGGACACATTAGTCAATGGAGAAATGTGCAGACCTTTGAAAAAGATCTTCCATGGGAATGAGCCAGAAACAAGTAAAAAATGAGAGCCAGCCAAAATGAGCTTCAAAGTGATTTTGGAAAGTTAGGAAAGCTCAAAAAATGCTGGTCCTCCCTAGCTGGTACTGCTGGATGTTGCCATGGAAATGGAGAGCTCGTGACATAAGAGGATGTGACGGCCGAGCGTTCTGATTCAACATGCAGACAGCATGCCTTGCATGCAAGCGTCCGTCCAGCAATGCACTTTGGGGCACACAATCCCAACTCCAGCTAAAGGCTGACGGGATCCAAGCTAGCGGTAACTGACCAGAAAAGAGATCTTGAGGTTGTGGTGGACACTCCATGAGAACGTCAGTCCAGTGCGTGGCACATGGAAAAAAAGCATAGTCCATGTTAGGCAGAATTGGGAAAGGAGTCAAAAATAGAACTAGGAAGCCTTGAAACAGCTGCACGATGCAGCTACTCTTGGAATACAGTGTAGAATTCCAGACACTGCACCTCAAATAGGACATTGAGGAATTAGAGAAAGTACGAAGGAGGGCATGTGAAGGGATCCAAGGGCTGGGAGGAAGGGGAGGCAGGACAGAGGTATGCGTGGTGCGGAGAAAGTTGGCAAGGAGACATTAGTCTTTCTTTTGCGTAATATTAGGACCCGAGGGGGTTGTGCCATGAAGCCGAATGCTGGGAGCAAAGGAGGGCCGTCTTCATGTCATTCAGAGCTTTAAAAGGGCAGTTTTGTGCAAGATAGTGCCCTGTTTCCCCACCTGCAGGTACGACAGAGCGGCAAGCCAAGCCAGTGTCTACTAGCAGGACTAGTCAGGGAAGCAAACAGCAAAGCCAGGCAATATATATACAGAAGGGGTTATGCAGAGGAAGTAGCCAAAGAGGGGAGAGTGGACCGACACCAGTATCCAGCACAGGGCCTGTTTCCAGCAACCTCTGCAAGACGGCGGAGGGCTTTTTATCCTGGAACTGACGGGGCCCAGCCAAGCCCCAGTCGCCCCGTTCAGTTCTGGTGGAGAGTCCAGCTCATAAGGAGACACCTTCCTCCCAAGCAGATCTTGTGGCATCCTGTGCTCAGAGGACTGCTGAGTTGGGCACCGTTGCTGCCTGGGACCGGGGGCTCCCCTTCCGGGAGCTCTAAGGGGTAGGGTTTTGGCGGCTTCTCCGTGGGCCTAGGCTCCTGTGGTGGCATGAGGCCTAGGTAACATCCCCCACTGGGGCTTTAACTCTTCATCCTCAAAGGAAACACCTGCCAGCAGGTGACAAATAGAGCTCTCATTGGCCATATACTACCTTCAATGTCAGAGGCAGTATGCCAAGGAGCTTAGTCAGGAAGTCCTGCCACTGTGTGAACCAAAGGCGGGACCAGACAGACCTTGGTCTGACCCAGCAGAGCTCCTCTGATGTTCTTATGGACCTCGGGATGAAGTCCAGAGCCCCTGCAGCCAGGTGCCCCTGCCAAAATACTGACTAGAGAGATGGTGGCAGTGACCAACAGGCCCTGCATCAGCACCTGGGCTGGCACAGGCCAGCTGGGACCGATGCTGCTCACCACGGGCTCTTTTCTTCTGATTTCAAGACTATCTGAAGCACCATGAGGGCATCCATGCTCTTGCTTTGCACAGCCGCCCTCTTGCTGATGTGCAACCGACACAGAAGTGAACTTTCGAAGGGTGTCAGTGTGGAATCTCTCTCACCAAGGAAGTCTTTGAATTTAAAACTCGCCCACACAGGATGGCAGTGGAAATAGCGAACGGATACAGAACATATTGGTGGCGAAACAGGCAGGTCTGCACACTTCCCAAAATATCTGGAAGTATACAATCAAACGTAGTGGGTGAGGAAAGGCAGACTTACAAGGAACTTTTCACCTTTAAAAACTTATTTTAATCATCTAGAAAGGAGGGAAATGAACTTTACATAGAACTCCTCCACCAAACCTGTTCTGTTCTCAAGATTAATGAGCCCCAAATGTCAGTCGGCTTCTGAAACTTGTTGTCGTTCTTCAAATTACACGTGAGGGTGAACACTTGGCAAGGGCCTGTGGATGTCTTTAAAACTGCCAGCTTTCCCCTGGAACTGATGGGGTTAGTGAAGCGATGGGAGATGGATCCAGAACAGAGTCGTGGTTTCTTGGAAGAAGCTTTTCTGAGGATTTCTGATATTTTTCCTTGTCTTCCATGACTCTGCCCCAGGACAAAGTCTGCTGGCAGCATTTTCCCTTGGTATTCTTGACTTTTTGCAAAGCATCATGATCCCATACTTCCACTAGGGTCAGGGGCCCACGTTCCTGCAGGGACATATGGACATAAGAGAATCAGACCCAGGCTCCATCGAGCCCGGCACTCTCTTGCCAGAGTGGCCAACCGGAGGCAGACTGGAAACCCATAAGCAGGACAGAAGAGCAATGGCACCCCCTATCCATGTTCCCCAGCTACTGGGGTGCATAAGCATCCTGACTCTGCTAGCAGAGGTAGCGTCAGGACCAGGGGCCACTGACAACCTCCTCCTTCATGAATTGGTCCAACGCTCTTTGGGCGTTCAAATGATGAGCCTCATCCCTGAGAACCTTTTGGAGAATTTCTCCTCCTGGAGGTGCTAGGCGAAACGGGCCTTCCCAGTTTCTCCACCCCACTGGAGGATGGTCGTTCTGGTTCCATGGGAAAATGTAGGGACTGGGCCCTCTTCTCCCAAGATGCAGCATTCCAAGCGACAAATGTCATATTCTGAATCTAAATGAGAGCAAGACCGGGGCTGGAGTGTGTGGCAGGAGGGCCCAGGGGCTGCAAGATAAGCCAAGCAGCTCATGAGAACAGGTTGACTCCAGTCTGGGGGAAGATGCTGTAGAACAGGAAGGGGAAGGACATGAATTTGTCAGTCCCATGGTTTGTCATCAAATCAATTGAGCAGGCTAATAAGGAATATCCGGCCTTCTTGCCATCTTACCCACAAGTAGCACGAACCTTCCTGAGGGTGCAGCCAGTCCCTTTGGGAAAGGATTTCAGTTTGGAATCAACTTTTGACATGAGCAAGAACTACACCAATTAGAATATAATTCACCTGATAGACTCTTCTTGTTAATGATGTTTATTTTACTCATTAACACGTAATGAGTAATATAAAAGCCAGCACTAACTAGCAAGCCTAACTCAGTAATGGATCTAGAAGCCTTTTGCCATGAACTCTGGGAAAGGGGAAATGTGAGCTCACCTGCTTTGCAGGTAGAAAGCCCCAGGTTCAGTCCCAGACATTTCCATGAAGGGATGAAAAACTTCTGCCTGGGACTCGGACAGCCACTGCCTGCCTGCCAATAATACAGGGCTAGATGGGCTAGTAGTCTGACCCAGCTTAAGGTTGCCTTTCTCTGTCTTTGAGAGGCTACTGCTGCACAGCCCTGGCTTGAGAACAACCTCCCTGCTGCAGCTCACCTGCTGCTGAATTTCCATGCCAGCTTAAGTCAGCCCTCTTTGCAGAGTCCTTTAAAGACCTCCCTGATCATTCAGGGGCCTGGTACATTCATTCATTCATTCATTCATTCATTCATTCATAAACCAGCCCATAGCCCATAAGGCTCTCTGGGCAGTGCACAATATAAAACAGAATAAATAAGATTAATAACCAGTAAAAACAATGAAAAACAATACAAGGGACTTGCCAATTCAATGCGGCTTTAATGGGAATTGTACTATTTATAACACAGTAGCAGCTTGAAAGCTGACATCAATAAAGAAACATCAGTTAAAACAATATCAAAACCTAACCTAGCTAAAACCTAACATTTTTATTCATTAAAATATCTGGCAAATAAAGAAGTTTTAACCTGATGCCAGAAGGAGATCAAGGGTGACACCAGGCAGATCCCCGTAAGGAGAATATTCCACAAACCAGAATAGCCAGGCGCCCGTCATTTACTCTTGGCTGGAACTTTTTAAATTTTTAAATTGCCTTGTAATGTTCTTTTATGTTATTTTAAATGAATATTTAATTCTGAATGCATCTCTATTGTATTTTAGTGTTTTCGTACTTTGTTGTAAACTGTCCAGAAAGCTCCAACTATGGGTGGTAGAGAAATGACAGCAGTAGTAGAAGCAGTAATAGCTCCAGCTGGATCACTGAATTCTCCTGGGGGTTTTTTCTGGGGTTCTGAAAGATGGGAATCCTCTGACCATATATGTCTGAGTTTGCTGAAGAAAAATGACGTTAATCCAAGTTCATATTAGCGTGTATCGTGTGTTATAAAACTTTTGGACAGAGTTGAGTGCAAGCTGCTGAAAATGACTAATGTATTATTCAATCTAGCAATAAGCCTTTCCCTGAATAATACCACTTTAATCTTCAGGTGTGTATGCCTACGTGGGTGCATTTATCCTTGAAAGCTTTCTCATAGAGAAACAAATTTCCTGCACATATAAATCTAGCATGAGAGAACAGAGTTGCAGCAAAGTAATTTTATTCTCAGGACTTAATAGTTTGATGTGGCAAGAAGCAAAACCCCCACCACTAGAAAGTTTGCCGACTTTGATGAAAAAGATATACTCTGAACATGTACAATTTTGTATTTCAGAGTCACAAATCATAGTACTATTATGACGACAGGAACAAAATGGATTTTGCTTCAGTTGTCCTGATGTTAAACACATTTACTTAGGAATAAGCACCATTCTGTTGCGGTGGCGAGGAGCGCTTTCCTTCAGCTTTGGCTAATTCATCAGCTGCGTCCCTACCTGGATGAAGATTGCCTAGCGACAGTGACACATGCATTGGTTACTTCCCGGTTGGATTTCTGCAACGTGCTCTACATGGGGCTGCCCTTGAAGACAGTCCGGATACTTCAGATGGTGCAAAATAGAGCAGCCAGGTTGCTGATGGGGACTGGGCGTTGTTCTCATATAACCCCAGTCCTCTACCAGCTTCACTGGCTCCCCATTGAAGTCCGGGCTCAATTCAAGGTGCTGGTTCTTACCTATAAAGCTCTTAACGGCTTGGGACCTGGATACCTAAAGGAACGCCTTCTTCCATATTTGCCCTCCCGCCCCGAGATCGGCAGCAGAGGCCCTCCTCCGGGAACCCTCCGTGAAAGACATTAGGAGGCTAAGTACCCGGAGCAGGGCTTTCTCTGCAGTGGCGCCCCGCCTATGGAATGCGCTCCCCAGAGAGGTCCACCTGGCACTGTTGTTATTTGTTTTTTGGTGCCAGATTAAGACCTTTTTATTTCAGCAATATTTTAATAAGTTTTAATATTGTCTCCTACATGTTTTTAACTGCAGCCAGTGTGGATCGGTAATTCGTGTATGTTTTATATTTTATATATGTAAGCCATCCTGAGGCCTTCGCGACAGGATGGCATATAAATAGTCTAAATAAATAAATAAATAAAAAGGCATACTATATTTGAAAATGACGAAACAAGCATCTATGACCATGCATGTGCCAGATGGTCCTTGTTACAAAATGTTTGCTTTTTTAATAGGAAGGAAGGATGTGGCACACTGCAACTTCACATTCTTATTGACATGGGTGACTTTAACCCAAGAGCCCTCTATATTTATATTTTATGAATTATATTTATATCACACCTTTTTTTCCTGCAAGGAGCCCAAAGTAGCTTATATAATCACCTACTGCCTCTCTCTTTTATCCTCACAACAACCCTATGAGGTAGGCTAGGCTGAGAGGCAGTGAGTGGCCCAAAGTCACCTGGAGAACTGCATGGACGGGAGGGGGCTAGAACCCGGCTCTCCCGAGTCCCAGTTCAACAGTCCCACCACATCACCTCTCTGGCACTGCTTTTCCCATGATGAGCTGGAAACACGTTAAAAGAACATTTAATGGAGCATGGCTTAATCCAGCAATGTTCTCCCTGTGGCTAAGACCTCACCGTATTTACCCACAGCAGAGCAAGCATTCCCCGGACAATTAATTAAAAGTTCCCTCCAGGTGGCTTACCCTGCTGCATGGCCTCCCCCGGAATACAGGTGAAGGATTGGATGATGCCTGGCTTAAATGGCTTCTCTTTGACCCAACCCTCAGTTTCTATTCCTGCAGGGTGATGGAGGGGGGATTTGGAGATTCTGGGATGGGGGGGAGAGATTAGGACCCCAAGAAGATTGGATTTAGCCCCTGGCCTGGGGTTTTCCAACCCTACTGCATAAAGGTGCCCAGTAAAGCCAGAAAGCCACACTTCAAGCCACCCAGCCCTGCAAGTTGGGGATTTCCAAGGAAAGTAAACTTCTCCCTACTAATTGGGAGTACTGGAGGTTGTGCATTGCTAAAAGTCTTAAGTTGTTGCTGTTGTTGTTGTTGTTGTGGGGTGCCAGGCAACTGCTTTCTGCCTTCTCTTGTGCTTCCCCACACTAGGTGTGTGCTGGAATTTTGTTCCTCTTTGCAAACTGCAAATTCCTAAACCTGTGTTGGCAGATGAAAGAGGAGTATTTTCTTACAAGCACATGTTGAGAAATGTGCATTTTTCAAAAATACATTTTCATGCTTGAGCCCATGAGTGGAAAGTGCACATGCCTGAAACGTTGCACGGAGATGTACACTTTCCCCTTTCATAATGCACACATTTCACATTTGGATGAGTCAAATCCAGGACAGAGACAGACAAAGGCGTGAGCTGAAAGGTGCTTTGGAGTGAGAGTGGGAAAATTTAGGTAGGCTTCAAATGACTAGTTCTCTTAACCCTACCCAGTACTGGCTTCTTCTCTGCACCACACCGATTTAAGTAGGTTTGGACTGCACAGTGTCTATAGCTTGTGTATCCCAGCTGTGGGTTTTCAGATATGCTGTACTCAGATGAAAGTTGTGTTTAGAACCCTAGTCACTATGGCAACACCATTGTTTAATGAGGCATATGCCCTGTAAGGTTGCCATTATCCCGAAAATAAAATTGATCACAATGACAAGTGACTAAGATGTGAGCTCTGATGTTGGGTTTTTTCATTGAGTTGACACAGTCCAATTAGAAGACATGCATGAGAGATGACTTGCTGCAGCGTGAGAGGTGCCTTCTAAAATAAACATGCCACAAGCTTATGCAAGATCAATGCCTGAAACCAGACTCCCTCCAAGAGAAGTCTCGTTATATATAAATCAAGCAAGCATGCTTTGTACCAGTTAAGAACTTAAGAAATGCCCGGCTGGATCAGGCCAACGGCCTTCTAGTCAAGTCTTCCACCACCCAGAGGCCAAGCGGCTGCCTCTGGAACTGCACACACATGACCCGAGAACAACAGCACTCTCCCACCCATGTTCCCCAGCAACTGATGTACACAGGCACACTGTTTCTGCTGCTGAAGGTAGCAGAGAGCTATTAGGACCTATAGCCATCGATAGCTATTTTTCTCCAGGGATTTGTCCAATCGGGCAGTTCTACATCCGCCAGCCCTACATGGTGGAAAAGAAGCAAAAAGTCTATAGCAACCTTTCCTATGTGAGAACTCTTGATTTTTGTTACGATTTGCACCAGCCCCAGCCTGCACGGACAACACTTGAGGCTAATGGGAGTTGTATTTTTTATATCTTGCACTGCATTCATATCCCTCTGTTTTCCCTCCTCTTGAGGAATCCAAGGTGGTCTGCACAGCTCCATTTACCCTCACAACAGCCACCTTAGTAGGTGGGCTGACTGGCCCCAAGTCCCCCAGTGAGCTTCATGGCTGAGCGGGGACCAGAACCTGGATCTCCCGGGTCCCAGGTCTCACCTCCATGTCACACCAGCTCCAGCAGTGCCATCTAGCAACATCTGGGGGACTTATGCTGGGAAAGGCTGGTCTGTACCAAATTCCCAATATCAGTGCCGCCAAGGCTTCCCTTCTTCCTGCTTCACATTTCACAGCTGTTATTTGGCACATCTGGACTCTGCCCCTTCTATCAGTGCCAGGACTTTCTAGACTAGCAGAAAACTGTGGTGCAACCAAGGTTGGGCCTCAGGCCTGCTGCAAGGGACCCCTTCAGTCCAAGACACCCTGTTATGCACCCAGACAAGAGCCAAGAACAGTGACAGGGAGTCCTGCATCAGCACCTGAGCTGGCCACAAACTGAGCCACCCCCCACATCTTCTCCAATTTTTAAATCTTTTAAAATTAAGGAGCAGCTGGCTGGGCAGGTACATGGTTACAGGTGCTCATTTCAGCAATCTTTTTTAAACTTTAAAATATAAACAGTCCTTTTCTACCATGAAGGGTACTTTGCCCAAGCAAATGCATTTAGCATCTGGCAACAAAAGAAAGCTCCATTTTATTACAGATGTTGCCATGAAGTAAATGAGTTTAAAAGGCAAAACTGCACATGCTGAAAAGATTTCATTTTTATCAGGGCTGGCCAAGCAGCATTGCTTGTTTGCTCTAACATGCCACCAATGTAGAACCAGTTGTGAATACAAATAGGGGAACCAGCCATTTTCTGGCAAGCCTAATTTCTCCAAGAATTACATCAAGTCTCATTTCAGCTCACCCGTTTTCATTGTTGACCTGCTTTTTGGCTCAGTCAAACAGGAAAGGTGTGCTTTGCTCTGTGTATTTTCCAAGAGTGTGCATGTTTCCCCGTGAAAATACATTTTGAATGTGCATTTCACAGTGCAAGGGGGATACTGGGAGATGTAATCCAACGCATCTGGCAGGCCAAGCTTACATTTTACATGCAGGACGTCCCTGTTTTGCATCCAGAGTATGACCCCCATCTTCAGAATGTTGTGGGGCAGGGATCAAAACACTCAGGTATCCCTGAGGCAATCAAGAATAGCATATGGCACGGAGCAAAAGCCCGAATCCTGCATGGGCCAAGTGGTACTTTTGGCCGCACCCTGGGAACCCACATGGGTAGTTCCCTTCCTCTTGCCAGGTTCCCTGATAGGCTAGCCCTGTTAAGAGCATCCCAGCAGGTTGAAATGCTCCATCCCCCAGGTAAGAACGCGCTGCTGGTTCAGTCCTGTTGTCCATCTAATCCAGCACTCCATTCACACAACATCAGGGTGCAGGGCATGGGCAGCAGGATTCAAGGCAGGGCAGAGTCTAAACACAGTCTGATAGTTGGGTTCGAGGCAGAGTCACGCACAAGAAAGCAGCCTAAACCAGGAGCCAGGGGTGTGTGTTGGGGCATGAGCGAGCTGAGAGCTGGGAAGATACTCAGAAGAGGGAGCAGGCCCCTGAGGCAGGTAACACAGCAGAGATTCAGGAGTAGCTGGAGTATTGTGCTCAGTTTTGGGCCCCTCAATACAGGAAGGATATAGCCAGGTTGGAGTCAGTGCAGCGTAGGGCCACAAGGATGGTGGCTGGTTTGCAGGGGATGCCGTATGAGGCAAGACTGAGGGAACTGGGTCTCTTCAGCCTGGAGAAGAGGAGACTCAGAGGGGATATGTTGGCAACATACAGGTATGTGAGGGGGTGTCACATGGAGATGGGGAGAGGCCTGTTCTCCCCTGCAGAGGAAGGCAGGACGCGCTCCAATGGAGCAAAGCTCAGGGAGCCAAGGTTCAATTTGGATGCCAGGAAGCACTTCCTGACAGTCAGGACCCCGAGGGTGTGAAATGGGCTTCCACGGGAGGTCGGTGAGGGTGTTCAAAGACAGGCTGGACATGCACATGGTGGGCATGTCATGAACAGACCCGGCTGGAGCTGGGGGTCAGACTAGATGGCCCTTCTGACTTGCTCTGTTTCTATGTTTCTATGCAGATGTGGTGAAGTAACACAGCAAGGCAGGACACAGGCACTGAAATACTCTACACTCCCCCCCACCCCCCAGGGCTCTAGCTGGTGGTCATCAGGAGCCAAGAGCTTCAGCAGGACCTGGGCCCAATCCTGCAATTACTACAGCCTTCTGGCCTCCAGATGGGGCCCCAGAGCTGCCTAAGGCCCAATACAGGGTGGCAAGCCAGCCGCCTGCAGGATGGGTTGAAGACTTCCACCCACTCCAGATCACATGCTCCCAACCGACTCCTTATACATCTCGTCGACACTGCCATCCCACTTGCGCACTGTGGTGTAGTGGAACCGGGTCTCACAGGGTTGAAGCGCTGGTGCCTTTTTCTTAGCAGGGATGCTGACATCATCTGCCACCCCCCTCAGACTTCCCGGCCTCTTCTGAACCCCCTACAATCTCTGCAGCTGCTATGGAATTGAGGGAGGGGGGGAGAGGGGACGCATTCCCCCGGGCACAAGATATTGTTTGCTGTTGCAAATGTGGTGGCTCCGGCTTCAAAGAGCAAGTCAAAAAGTCAAACTCATCACCTTTATCTGTTCCTGGAGAGGAAAACTGTATAACGGGCTTGCTGCATTTTCGTCGATGCAAAGCTTGCATTTTTGGGTGCTCCTTGGAGCACTTACTGTGGAACTGTCTCGATGGGGACTTGCACTTCAAAATCCCCAAGCCCAGCGGATAGGAAGGCAACAGGCAGCGCTATTCCCCAGTGACTGAAGCAGTGCACACCCTGGCCGACTTACAACGTGCACCTTTAGGTACCACCCCCATAATAAGAAAACATTCACCTGTGGCATACCTGTTTGCCTTGGTGCTTGCAAGGGCACAAGAGAACCTGGGGCACCCAGACCACATCCCTACCACTGTGAGCGGGGAGAAGGAGAGGCTGCAGTGGCTGAGAAAATGGGTTCTGCCGGAGGAGTTGCTGTGGAACTGTGCGTGCCTGCACATGTGTGTGTCTCTGTGTACATTTGGGTCCTGAAAGGAGTATGGGATATACAGCAGTCGCTTTGTCCCACATCCTGCCCAAATCGCCAGCCAGTTTCTTGTTTTGATTTTTAAATATTTTGTTTGCATGCATCACAGGAAGAAGCAAACAACCGAAATCTAAGCCCAAAGCAAGATGAATACAGACTCAACACTCCTGTCTTTAACATGTACATTGATAGACGCAGTCTGCAGATCTGAATAAGCATGCAAACAAGATTAGCAATTATAGGATGTACTTTCAAACACGGAGCGAGCGAGTGAGCAAGCAGGAAAATCCAGACTGATTAAAGCTTGGTGGTTTATCCTTCCACCCAGCCTGTTTTCAGCTGCGTGGTGGTGGTGCGGCACTGGCTGAGAAGACACCCAGAGTAGGTTTGTGCATGCACACGTCAGTTCTGCAAACACAACTCAGGACACACCACAAAGCTGTGCTTTGTACCCAAAACAAACTTTTGAGAGTTTTGCAATGTGATGCCACTGAGTTCCTGCACTGGAGCAGAGGTGAGGTTAGGGGTGGCTCACCAGGGCTAAAGCCCCACGTTTTTCACTTGGAGCCCTGAATAGTCCCTCTAGGCTGGAGCCCCAAATATTCCATTTGGAGCCCAAAATCTATGGAAGACCATCTGCTCCACCACCCTGATGCCCAGAAGCATTTGCTGGAATAATGATTGTCTCTGTTCCCCCTCATCCCCCTGGAATCACAGGCTATTTGCCCTCACCTGCTTCCCCTCTAGTGCTCCCTCTGAATCTTTTCACCTAAGCCTTTTTTCTAGGATCAAAAGCCCTCCTCTCCTCTGTCTATACATACCTTTTCTGCAGTTGGGGCATCCTTGGGAGACAGCATCCCTCAAAGACCAACAAACACAGAGAGGGCTCTCTTCAAGTACTTGAAGGCTTTCACAAAGAGGAAGGTCAGGATCTCTTCTTGATCATTGCAAAGTGCAGGACACAACAGAACAGGCTCCCAGATTCCAGCTAGATACAAAGAAAGTTTCCTGACTGCTAGAGCAGAAAGGCAATGGAACCAATGGCCAAGGGAGGTGGTGGGCTCTCCCACATGAGGGGCATTCAAGATGCAACTGGACAGCCATCTGGAAGGGATGGTTTAATGGGGAGCCCTGCGCTGAGCAGGTGGTTGGACCCAAAGCTGTTCTGGCCCCTTCCAGCTCTACTAGTCTATGATTCTATGAGACTTTACAGCATAGGAAAATTAGAATCATAGGATAGTACAGTTGGAAGGGAGCAGAGGGCCATTGGGACCAACCCCCAATCAGTGCAGGACACCAGGTTAAACCATCCCTCTCAGATGGCTGTCTCAGATGCATTAGTAGATACTCACTTCTTGCTTGTCCATATAACCCTTTTTACGAATAGGGTGCCTTTAGGAGACAAGATTCTTTAAAGATGGTGGAGGGGGGATGACTTTAGAGCACATTGATATTAGCATGTGTACATCTGTGGATTGCTTTGGTCCTGTGATCCTGATCCCCATCTCTTTCCTGGGTGGGGTGGGAGGGCGTGCAGATCCAAATTGCCTAGGACGGTTGGAGCAGCAGCTGCTTCAACCACCGTTTGTATTTGCCCTCAGCTGAAACCACATTCAGTCCCAGACGGGTATCAAGGTTCTGCTTCCGAGGAGGTTGAAAGGAGGAGGAAGCAGCAAGGCGTTTCAGACCAAGTCCTCAGACCACCCCTAGAAATGGCCATTGATCATTAAATGTGCAGGACACTGGCAGATTTTCTGAACGGGAGATTAATGGAAGGATGCCCTTACAGCCAGCAGAGCATTAACATGCACTGAGTGAGTGTACAAAGCAGCATATGGGGGGCGGATGTGGCTGGGGGTCAGTCGGGGCATTGTTCTGAGATGGCAAGCCAGTGCCATGGGGGGGGCGGGCACAGAAGCCACGTACGTTGGCACTGTCTGTGCAAAGAGGGCAACAGACTGGAGACTGGCATATGTGTGGGGCCTGCACGCCCTCTCTCCCATCCGGTATTCCAGCTTAAAAGGGCATAAGTCTTTGTCCAGGGTGCATTCAGTCCTCCTCCCACTAAACCCTTTGTGTGCATACACTGAGGGGAGGCAGTTGGGATTAAGACTAGCAGCAGAGCGGATTTTGCTAATCAGGCCAGAAGGATTATAACAGGTTCTACCAGCAGAAGGCGTAATTGTTTTGGATGCTCTTTTCCACTTGTCTGAGAGAGGGAGAAAGCAACTGGTGATTAATATAACAGGATCCATGAAAGAGTGGTCCTCTTCCCATAAAACAAACCGTGTGTGGGTGCTTTGAAGTCAGCAGACTGGGAAACCCAATGCGGTGGAGACACTTTCCCCACAAGAAACTAAAATCCTGCAACAAACTCTTCAAATATCCTGCATTTGAACTCTTTTAGGAAGGATTGCTGCAGCTTTACTCTGGAAAACCATTCAGATGCTGCAGTTGGTCCATAACAGAGCAGCCCGCCTGCTGGCAGGGCGAGCTGGAAGAGGAAGGATCCTAGGGTGCCAAATGCACCAGTAACCAGCCACTTTCCAGCAGGGCTGCCTCCAAATTTTTGCGCTCCCCTGGGCAGAAAACCGTCCCATAATTTTGTTGCTAAGGATGTCTTCCAAAATCGTTTTTGTTTGCTTTTAAGGACTGATTGAAGGGATTTTAAGGGCAGGACCATGCCTCACCTTGATGCCAAAGTACTGCTCTTGACTTTAAAAGCCCTGAGTGGCTTGGGTCCAAGCAGCTGAAGGAACATCTTCCATGCCTTCCCTCCTTGTGCTTTGAGAGCTTCAAGAAAAGCTCTGCCTTGTGCTTCCTTTCATTCGTAGCACTACAGAGGGAGGACAGCTATTAATGCTCAGGCCTTCTCCAAGATGGCAGCCCACCAGTGGAAGTCTTTGCCCAAAGGATCCCACCCTTTCTAAAACCCTTTCAGATGCTTGGCCATTCTCCTTGGAGAGACTATCTGCACCACGGAGAAGATAGTAATGGTGGCAGATGTGACACGTTTCGTCTACTTTTGTGGATATGACAGCTTTTTGGGGTCAGGTCCAACCAAACCATGGTCCGTGAGGTTGAATTGCATAATGCATCCTTTCAGTGAAGAGTCTTCCAGATTGACTTCACCCCCCCACCCCCAGACTGGTCAGCCATCAGATCCTTCTGGGCAGGAAAGAGAGTCTTGGGCCAGTGTGATATAGCGGTGAACAGCATGGGACTGAGACTCGGGTGAACTGGGTTCTAGTCCCTGCTCCACCACGGAGCTCACTGGGGGACTTTGGGCAAGTCACAGACTCTCAGCCCAGCCTACCTCACAGGGTTGCTAATGTGAGGATAAAACTGAGAGAAGGACAAAGAATATTATGTAAGCTGTCTTGAGTTCCTTGAAAGGAACAAGGTGGGATATAAATATAACCAGTGCTTTTTTTGTAAAAAAAAAAAAAAAAAGTGCCAGAATTCACGTCGCCACCGGCAGTAAGCACTCAGCGCGCTGTGCATCCACACACGCCAATCCCAAACCAAGCAGAGTCCCAAGCAGAGCAGGAGCCCTCACTTCTCACTATCAGATAGCAGACTTACAAAAGCAGCCCCAGGCACTATTCTTAATGATGTTTTCTGCTGATCTGCTACACCCAACAGGCGATTCAAAATCACTTAGTAAAATCTATTGGAAAAAAAGGTGCCGGAATGCCATTCTGGTGCGTTCTATGACAAAAAAAAGCCCTGAACATAACAGATAAATAAAATTGCCCTTCTAGTTGCAGCTGATTCTTGCTTGGATACAAACTGGATTTGAGTTCCAGTGTGTCAAGTGTTTTAGGTCTTGATTTTTGGACCTGGCTCCTGGCTTTTCTGGTTTGCCCTTTGATCTTGACAATGTGGCAACCTAGACTCATGGTCCTTGGCTCACTCCAGATTGCTTTTATGCCCACCTCTGAAGGTGCATGAAAGTTGACGTCCTGTATGTTGTTATTCATGCCATATTCTATTGTAATGCCCTTTTGGACCAAGAATGCAAGGCAGAAGGGTAATCAATGAATCTTGTTAAAATCCTACACATGTTTAGGCAGAAAAATGTCCTTCTGGGGAGGGAGTTGTAGGACCTTGTTCCATCTAAACATGCTTAGGATTGCACCCCAAATGGGCTAAAGTGTTTAGCTATGCCTGTCAAGAACACAAATCCTTTTTCTAAAGATAAAAAAACCACACGCCGACATTTGCGTCTCTTTTTGGGACTATAGTCACAGACCCATCCCCACTGACATGGAAGCAAGTACCATTAAACTTCACTGGCCTACCTGCTGCACAGATACATATATGCTCACATTCTGGTGGTTGCTAGTCGCGAAGTTGTGTCTGATCCATCGCGACCCCATGGACAACATTCCTCCAGGCCTTCCTGTCCTCCACCATCCCCAGAGTCCACCTAAGCTCACGCCGACTGCTTCAGTGACTCCATCCAGCCACCTCATCCTCTGCCGTCCCCTTCTCCTTTTGCTGTCAATTGTTCCCAGCATCAGGGTCTTCTCCAGGGAGTCCTTCCTTCTCATTAAGTGGCCAAGTGAAGGTCACACAGCATATTGGGACTTCAGTTAAGTGGTGGAACACCTGCTCTGCATGTAGAAGGTCTCCAGTTTAGTCCTCAGCTTCTCCAGTTGGGCAAGGAAAGAACCTGCTTGGAACCTTGGAGAGCTGCTGCCAGTCAGTGTTAAAGATACTGGCCTAGAGGAACCCATAACCTGACTCAGGTTTCCTATGTTCTAAGCATCTCTCGCCACCCTTGCCAGAGGGCAATGAAGCAGCAGCGATGGCATGAGTGCATTCTGGTCTGGTAGAACAAAGAATGGAAATCAGAATGAAAGTCTGTTTGCCAGTCCTGGCTAGAAAAAGAGAGATCACTTGCAGCTCTCATGGGTCAGTGGAGGTGCACCTGCCTTCCACTTGCAGATGTGTATCTATGGGCTTGGGCCCTGGGCTCTTTAAGGCACCATCCTGTGCGTGTTTAAATGGAAAAAGGTCCTACAACTCCCAGCATGCCTCAGCCTACCTCAGCAGCCCACATCATGCAACATCAGCTGTGATTTAAAAGAGACTGGGGTTAAAGGAAGGCCATAGCAGGCTGAGGAATGCTGGGAGTTGTAGGATTTCCCCCCTTATCTAAATCAGGCAAGGAATGCACCCTTATGTGGCTAGCAATGCCCCTCTTCCTAAGGTACAGTAATTCCCTCTGGGTAGGCATCTAGGGCAGGTGGGGCCCTGCTCAGCAGAATGAGCAGCAGATCCGGCTCTCCTCACAGAAGTAGCAGGGCTGTCTACCACATTGGCTGGGTACCAAAAAGATCCAGGGCTTAGGGCCACAAGAACGCCCCCCCCCCGCCCCAAATTGCATGTCTTGAATTACTTCCCCTCTTGACTCTCTCTCTGCGGTTGTTTGGGTGCCCTCCCCAAAGGAGACCCTATTTCTAGACAAGGAGCGTGTGGCCAGGGATGAGGGGGGCATTTGACCCCCGGAAAAAACTGGTGGGAAGATTAGGGGGGTGCAGCAATAGGAAGCCCAAGTGGGCGAAGCCCCAGCTCGCCCAGGGTTATGGGGGCCGTGCCCACAGATGGCCAGAGAGCGGGACTGACGGCCTCCCGGGAGCGGGGCTGTGCACGGAGGGCTGGGGGCGCCGTGGGGGTCCGGCCCTGGGCGGCAGGGGAGGGCCGGGCGGCCGCGTCCGGAGCCGGGCCCTCGTGAACGGGAGCGGGGCTCGCGCCGCAGAGGCCGCGTCTCCCGGCCGCGCACGGCCTGCCAAGGGCCCGAAACGCGCTGGGGACGCGCCGCGCTGCCCGCCGGAGCCGCGGGAACGGGGCGGGCGCCGGGAACGTTCTGGGGCCGGCGGGGCGGGGAGGGGTTAAGTTCGGGGCGGGCCCGGGGGCAGCACCTGTGGGGCGGGCTGTGGGTCTGCGCGGCTGAGCGAATCAGCGCGGGCGGGCGAACAGGTGCTTGCTGCCGTCAGGGCCCGGGGCGGGGCCGCGCGGGCTCGGCGGGGCTGTTTGCTCGCAGCCGGGCGGGCGGCGGCGGCGGCGGCGGCTTCGCGAGCTTCCCGCGGCCGCGCGATGCTTCGCGGGCGCCTCGGCGGAGATGGGGCTCGGCGAGCGGCCGCCGCCGCAGCAGCAGCAGCCGCAGCAGCAGCAGCGGAGCGGCCGGGCTGGGCCGCCAGCGACGACGACGCCGAGCGCAGCAGCAGCAGCAGCAGCCGCCGCCGCCGCAGGGCGCGCGTCTTCGCCAGCCGCCGCGAGGCAAGGGCGTCCCGCTCGGCCTGAGGGCGCCCGGAGGCGGCCGCAGCGGGCCGGCCAGACAGAGTAGGCGGCGCAGCGGCTGCCCCCGCCGCCACCAGGGCGCCGCGCCCGCCCGCGCTCGCCCGCCCGCCCAGCGCCGCGCCGCGCCGCGCCGCGCCTCGCCCGCAGGGCGCACCGAGAGCGGGGAAGCCGCGGGGAGCGCGGCTCCTGCGCTGCGGGCTCCGGGCTCCGGGCTCCCTGCTGCGCCGGCTCGGCAGCCCGCGGCGGCCCGGGGCCCGGCATGGCCGCCTTCTGCGTGGGCCTGGCGGGGGCCGCTTCAGCACCGTCGGAGCTGGACAGCGCCCGCCGCATGGAGCTGCCCGCGGCGCCGCAGGGGGCGCCCGGGGCGCCGGGCCCGGCCGCGCAGGCTGCGGCGGCGGCGGCGTCTCCCTCCCGCGCGCCCGCCTCCGGGGGCGGCTCGGCCGCAGAGCTGGCGCTGGCGCTGGAGGAGGAGCTGTCGCTGCTGGCCGCCGCCGGGGAAGCGCCCGGCGAGCCCGAGGCGCCGGGCCCGGCCGGGGAGGCGCCCGCGGCGCCCGAGCTGCTGTCGCTGATGAGGCAGAAGGAGAAGGACCTGGTGCTGGCCGCCCGGCTCGGCAAGGCGCTGCTGGAGCGCAACCAGGACATGACCCGCCAGTACGAGAAGATGCACAAGGAGCTGACGGACAAGCTGGAGGTGAGGCGCCCGCGGGCGGGGCGGGGCGGGGCGGGAGGGCCCGGGGCCGGGCCGGCCAGGCCGGGCCAGGCCAGGGAGCCGCGTGCCCCGTGACTCAGGGCGGCGCCGCCTCGACCCCCCGGCGCGCGGCCCGAGAGCGACTGGCGCCGGCCGGCCTGGCCTGGGTTTCCCGCGCCGGCGGCCTCCGGATTTGCCTGCGACCAGCATGGCCAAGCAGGTGGAGCACACAAGGCTGGGTCAGTCCAGCCCACCTCTGGGGTCACTTATCAACTTACACGCAATTGCTCTGCTTTGAAAACTGAAAAATTGGTAATGGTGATCTGAGCACGTGCAGAGTGCGTCAGGAAGCTGGCGGCCCCCTTCCTCTTCCCAGGCCCTCGCATCTGGCATCTGGTGTTTTGGGGCGCTGTGCTGTTTGCTCTGGCTCTAACATAAGGGCTTGGCTGGCTCACGCAACTCCTGGGGGCCCTTGTTGAAGAAATTATGCTGCCCGGGAAATCATTCTGCACATGCTCAGGAATGCTGGCTCTGGGCTCTGCGCCTTCTGTTCTTTGGATGCACTTTGGCCACTGGAGTGGAAATGCCTTGTGCAGCCTGGATCCTGGTGAGATAGAAAGGTGGAGGTAGGTGAAGTCTCACCTGCAGTGTTGAAAAGGGGCAGTGCTGAGAGGATGTGTTGCTAGGCGCTGAGGGAAGAAGAGGGGAAGTCGTGGTTAGGGCAGGTTTGCCAGACGATCCTTTGCCACTGGTTCTGGCGGGCGCCAGGGCACAAGACCCTCAGTGGGCCCTCCCCCAGGGAGTCTCCCCCTCAACACCCTGTCACCAGCGGCTCTTGCTTCTCCGCCTCTCCCCACAGCCAGGGCCTCTTGCTTGCTGGCTCTGGCCCCACAGCTCCTCCTCTTCCCCACCACCACCACCTTGGGCTGGACCATGGCAAGGGGCAGGCCAAGAAGCAGGCTGCAGTGTGGGAGAGGAGCAGCGGCTCCAGGGCGTTCTAGCTTGTGGGCCCCACCGGGGTGCAGGCCTCTGGCAGACGCTGCCCCCACTTCAGGGCTTCTCCTGCTCAAGCCTCTCTTGCTTGACCATGTTGGGAACAGAAGAGGCCACGGTTGCTGGTGTTCCTCTCAGGGGAATGGCTGCACTAACTCTTTGGATGAGGTCGTGAATCCTGGCAAATGAAGTCCGTGGGCATGGAGCTGGTGGAGGAGGAAGGGCGTGGGGGAGGGGGGAGGAGAGCCGCCATCTCCAGGTGTTCAGGCAGACCTGGAAACCGGCAGGGTATGGAAGGGACAGGAGCCAGAAGAGCCTGGCCCCATCCTTGACCCCATGACTCAGCGCTGGGAGAGAAGGGCTAGCCAGCCAGCGGGCCAAGATGGCTGCCCGTCTCCAGAGGGGTTTTCCCAGGGAGGTGGCATGCAGGGTTACTGAAAGGAATAGTTTCTAGTTTGAGTTCAGTGAAGCACTCTGTACATACTCAGAGACTCTCTCTCTGTTGGGTATTCGTTTGATGGCTGTACTTTGGAAATAAAGCGCCTTTTGCCAAAGAACTGTCTGTTGTCAAGGGGGTGGGCTGAGCTCCTGACAGACACCCACACTGTGCCCTAGCACTAAGGTGTGAGCCTGCTTCCCGCCTCAGGGTGCCGACTGGACCAGCCTGCAGTGCAGAGACGCATCAGTGTGCTGCCCCTTGGCTGTGCCACGAAGCTGCCTGCTGGTACCTGTTCAGGAGCAGATCTGCTAAAGCAGAATGCAGAAGAGCGGAGCTGCTAAAAACACGCCCAGATTAGGTCTGTTATCCCCAACCCAGTGCCTTACAAATCTTTTGGACTACAACTCCCATGATCCCCCTGGCAGCATAGGGTAGGGGACTATAGTCCAATATATCTGGAGGGAGCCAAGGTGGGGAAACCTGGGTTAAACACATGACATACTCGATGGCTGGCTTTCCCCATAAAAATAGAGGCAGGCTGAGCCCAGAACTTCAGGCAACCTCTTGAAGCAGCCTTCCAGTTGTTATAGATTGCAGTTCCCATCACTCTCAATGGGCATGTTGGCTGGGAATGATGGGAGCTGCCATCTGCACTCATCTGTTGGGCATAAGAAACATTGTCTTTATCCCCGGAGCTGCTCTGTCTGCCCAGCTCTGTGGCCCTCCAGGCTGTATTCCGTCTGTGGCCCTACCCTTTATGGCCTGGTCTCGCTTGGGTGTGTGCCCTCCTCCATACCTCTCCAGCAATCTTAGCAGTGGGAGGCTGGGTCTGAAAGGTGGGAGCTCTGGACAGTTTGCACCTGCTGGGAGCTGTTCCTCATACCCGCAAGCTGTTTTGAAGCCGCAGTTCCCAGAGCGACAGGGCTCCCCGGGCAGGCACTGGCAGCTGGCACGGGAGGGACAGAACGCACTTCCTGGCCCCTCCTTCCTGAGCAGCTCCAGAGGCTGGTGCCTCGCCATGCACTGGCCAGTCAATGTGCCTGCTATGGCTCGGGGGTATCCCTGCTGGTGCTGAGTGACAAACCTGGGTGGGGAGGGGCTGAGTTTCCCCTGCATGCGCCTTCCTGCCTTCTTTCTGAATCTGGGGTTGCTTCCATCCTGGGATCTTCAGCCAAGGGGGTGTTCTGCCTGGACAAACTTCCCCGTTCGATTGACCCGCCCTGCTTGGGTAAGGATTTCTAATCCTCACTAGCCTTAAGTGAACCGTGTCTCCCATCGGGGTGTGCCTGAAGCGGCCGCATGCTCATTTGGCCCGGCTGATGCTTTCGAGGCCTGGGCTGCAGGGACTGCGTCCGGCTGGCGCAGCACCACCAGTCTGCATGTGTTGGCAACGTCCCCGGGGCAACAGGGACGAAGGGGACGAGGATGATAGTCCTGCGGCAAAGGGTTTGCAGAGCTGACACAGAGTGGAGAGAGAGGGAAGGAATACAGGAGGTGGATAAAGTGATGCAGTTACACCTTTCGATCGGAGAAGGCTGGTTGAGGACTAAGACATTGAGCTAAAGTGGTGTTCCCACAACTGGGCGCTCATTCGGCGTGGCTGTGGATGATGGGACCTGTAGTGTAACATGCCTGGCAGACCCACCCACCCCAGTTGGGAGGCAAGGAGTGAAAGGCTTTCTGGGAATGATGGAACCAGTGTGGTATAAATGGTTAAGAGTGTGCGTAAGGGACGCGGGCGGTCTGAGTCCTAGTCCCCACTCAGCCATGGGGCCACCTCAGTGACTCTGGGCCAGTCGCAGGCGCTCAGCCCAGTCTACCTCGCAGGGTTGTTGTTTTGGGGATAAGACTGAGAGTGGGAGGAGAATGATTTTATTTATCCATCCCCCTATACATGTATTTATAGGCCGCCTGTATTGCCGAGGGCTGCTTTGAGTGCATTGGGAGAAAACCTAATAAATCGAATACATACATACAAAGCACTGGCACTATTTAAGAGGGAGCTTTGAGAAGGGGACGGCCTTAGAGCCAACATGCAAAAAATCACCCCCAGGGATGTGCTGGTGAGCAGGATGTGGTGAAGTCATTGAGAGCTTTAAAGGGACGGCTGGAAAGGAGCGTGTGCAGAATCTGGGTCAGCAGGTGGTGAAACTGAGAGAGAATACCCAGATGGATTATGGAGGGGACGGGTTGCGTGGCTTCAGTAGTGGAACGTTGGCTGTGTCAGTAGGTAGAACTGCAACAAAATGTTACAGCACAGAATGCCGTTTTTCCCCAGCCAGTCAGGCATGCTTTCCTCCAGAAAACTCAACTCTCCATCACTTTCCCACCAGGTTTCCTGTGTCCCTACAAAAATTTAGCACTCTCTGACCACTGAATATACCCGGGCAGTTTGGAGATGTATTTATTTACCTGTTGTTCCCTGAAGGGTCGTCCCCAGAATCTAAACATGGCATTGTACTTCTGGGAATGCTGGAGCTCCCCCAAACCTGCTTATACCGCTGCCTCACTCATGTTTGACAACATAAGCATTCGTGTCCAAAGAAAGAATTCACTATCCGTACAGATGTCTTCCTGTTTCTGTCATGTCCCTTGTTGCAGAAATTTGGAGCAGTCTGGGCATGGTCTCTCTTATGGCAGTGCACGCCTCAAACGCTCTGGCCCTGCAAGATGCTGCTTGTTTGTTTTTCTTGCCGAAGCATATGGTTTCCTTTCCCTCTTTCTTTTCCACTTTCCCCTCCCCCTAAAGCAGAAACCAGTAACTTGCAGCCCGCCACCTAATTTCAGAAGCCCCTTGAAAGCATTTTGTTCAGGCAGGTGGCAAGAATGAGCTGTTTCCCTCTTTGCCGCCTACTTCCCCACCCCCAACACACGCAGGGCAGAAAGAGAAATGGGGGTGGAGGGAGAAGGGTGGCAGAAAGAGGAAGGGAAGTGGGTGGTCCGTGCCCTCTTTCAGCCCTCGTTGCACCCATTGGGTTCTGCCCTCCTGCCATCGTGGTGTCCCCTGCTGATGACCCCCCGAGGAGTGCAGTCCTCAGCGGAAAAAGGACACCAAGTCCACCTTAAAACAACAGCTTAGTGTGGTGTCCAATGCATGTTTAGCGAAAACATAGGCCTACAACTCTAATACAAAAAATTAGAAACAGGACACAGACTAGAAATGCCTTTTTCCGGTCTAAGCATGCACTTTTAATAGCGGCAGCATAGGGTGGGGCTGCTGAACTGGCTTCATTCATTGTGAACTTGGTCACAAGTCAGCTGCGAGTGAGGGCAAACTCATCCTAGAGCAGTGCTTTGCCTCTTGTTGTGCCTGGAGACAGACACCCACCTTTTTTAGGAAAACAAGCACTGATTGGAGAGAGGCCCCGTGTTCCACCAAGTGTGTACACACACTTCTTTTGTTGGTGCTTGCCTCTGATTAAATAGGTTTTGCCTGGTTTTTGAATGATGCATTCCCTTCCAAAGATCAGAACAAATTTTCTGAAAACCCATATACTGCTACAACAATTATACTTTATAAAAACCATGGATGAGGAATCCAGTTTCTTATGAATTTTCTTTTGCGGGTTTACTTATATTTGATATGACCTCTTACCTAAGCAATAATAAACTGAAATTTGGGGATAAAAACTACTGAAGCATACACTTGAAATTGTGGGCAGCTTGTGGCCCTCCAGATGTTTTGCTTACAGCTCCCATCAGCCTCAGCGAGCAGAGCCAATGGGGAAGGACACTGGGAGCTGTAGACCAAAACATCTGGAGTTGTGCATTGCAACTTAAGGGCAGCTTCCTTGCAACAAGCCAGAATTCTAGTCCTCATAGTCTGCGCAACGCCCGCTTTGTGTGCTGTTGATCTATCCTGCCCTTTCCTTCAAAGAGCTCAAGGTGACCTACATAAACCCTTTCCTTTCCCTTTGATGTTCACAACAACCCAGCGAGGCAGATTGGGCTGAGAGTCCGTGAATGGCCCCAAATCACTCAGAGATCTTCCCTTTGGGAATGGCAGGGGCCGCTGTTCTGGGTGTCGAGGAGAAAAACGCAGACCCTCTTGTTTGTTGTCTGACTGCGAGAGAGACAGGCAACACCAGCAAGTAATTTTATATAAAAAAGACTCTTTATGGTAGGTGCATAACAACAGAGAGTGAGCCCATCCCCTGTAGGGACCAGCTGCCACAGTATCATACACAGGGAATTTATGCATTTAGCTCTTTGCAACGATTAGCAACAGAAAACAACACAGCAGAAAGCATTCCATTTCTTTTGTACATGGTTATCTTGACCTACACTTCTGGCATCAAAACATTTGGCTCCAGGCTTATCCTTACACATTCTGACCTTCTTGGCAGAGGTTTATTCTATATTTTTGACCTTGTGTCTCCCTGATAGAACCCTAAAAAGCTAACCCTTGCTGTTTGGTCATCAGGAAAATCGGATATTCTTCAGTCCCTCCTGCTGGCCCTAGAGAATCCTTAGAGGGCCTCGTGCTCAGTAATGCTGTATGGGGCAACCCATACCTATAGATACGCCAGACAACCTGCTGGCACACCATGCTTCCACGCTGGCCCATCTGCCAGGGATGGCGCACAAGTCTGTTTCTTCTGGAGTTCGAGAAAAGGACGGCAGCCTGTTTGCCCTGGAGGTGTGAACCTGGCATTGCCTGCTTCTGGAAGCCTGTTCCTCTTGAATCTGGTGTGATGCCCCTGGGTAGGAATCTCTTTCATCTGAAGAGCAGAAGGACTGACTGGGCTGGTTTCATACCCATGTGCGCAGTCGCAGGTCACACCGATCTGGACCCATCGGGGGGGGGGGCAGAGGAGGTCTGGGAATTTGGGGCTTCAGACATGGAGATGGGAGAAGCTGATCTCTAGGGCGCTGTCCCCAGGTGGTGCCAAGGGAGGCTCTGGGAACAACCACGATGGGCAACAGACAGGAGGCGTTCTCAGAGCCAGACGAGGTGCTACTGGACTTGGAGAGGAGTGCTAGCCAACGAGAAGGGTGGTGTACCGAGAAGAGGCATGCCTGCTTCCAGAAGGGCCCCCCAGAAGGTCCAGTGCAGAACGAAACAGATCTATGACCTTCCATGCCCTCTCATGCTAGGATGGTTATTAATGATGTGCCCATGTGGAAGCGGTGAAGTCCCATCATCAAAAGGGCATCGAAAGGGATACTGAATGGCATGGCATTTGCATATGCTAATGGCTAGAGCATGTGGGGGCAAATGCGCAATGACTCCTATCATTTAAATGAGAAGTGCGGTACATCACGCCATTGTGCGGAAGACTGTGGCTTGGAGGCCTGTGTGCCTACCTGTTCAGACTGTTGTCCAGATGCTAACCATGGACGAGCAGCAACTCTGGTGGCACTTTATCTTTAAAGTGGAATTGAACAGGGCAAGGGTGTGGGGCCTCAGACCTGGGGCCACATCCAGCCTGCCTGGACTCCCCCAGGTAGTCACACCTCCTTCCCCAAGGCCTCAGCCCTGCCTCCCGGCCACCGAAGCTTCCCAGCTTCTGGGCTGCCTTTTCCTCAGCGTTTAAAGTTGAGCTGCCTCTCCAGTGACTTGGTGACCTTTTTCAGCCTAGCCTGGCGGCTGGAAGTGGGTCGCTCGGTGTGCCAAACACGCTCCCCCTCTGGATGTGCCATGAGCAGAGTCCCCTCTTCGCAGCAGCTGTCAGCCCCCCACGATGGAGGACTGCCTGCCTGTCTCCCCTCCCTGCACCTCCTGTTGCAGAAGCTCAAAATGTCCTTTATTCCTGAAATTCCATCTGTCAGCTGTGCTCTTTTTCACTTTCTGAATCAAATGACCTTAATTCTTCCCTGGCTGAAAATGACTTCACTGCATTAAATCCTCCAGACATGCTTTCCCTGGCCTGAAGCATTAATGCATTCGAAAAACAGGAGGAAGCCAGTGAGAAAACCTTTATGTATTCAAGAGCAGCAGAGCATTTTATCTGTTACTTCTATTCTGATCTGCGTGGTGTACATGTAAGCATAGTTCTTTTCCTAAAGGCGGAATTTTCTGTACCGGTGTCTCCATTTTTCAAGCTGCTGTAGCCTGCAGAATAGTTTATTTTTATTTCTTTTCTAAAGCTTATTCGTGCTGCTTTTTGGCATTTAAGAAGCTCCCCCCCCCTCAAAAAAAAGTGAGCAAAACTAAACCTAACTGAAACCCATCAAATAGCAACAGTTATAACTAAGACCTTAAAGCAAAACATGAGCAAAGTTAAAACATTCAGCCATATGTTAAAAGCCCCCAAAAGCCAAGTGGAATAAATGTTTCCATTCCCCACCAGCAGGGTGGGGCTAGTCCCATTCCTCTGAGAGATAATTGTGCATGCAGGGTGCCACCACAGGGAAGGCGCTGTTTTTAGAGCCAACTGGACCTCATTTGGTGGTGGGGCTGCATAACAGGGGCTTTGAAACACGTGTCAACACGGGGTTAGGTTCATACGGGAGACGACAGTCTTACCAATATCCTGGCCCTTAAATCTTGATAGGTTTTATAGATAAGCAGTAGTCTGAATTTTGCCCTAGAGTTAATGTTCTCAAAATCATACACCAGTTCTCAAACGCTTTCCAAGGGTTGAGCATGTTGCAGTAATCTAGCCAACACGTATAAACATCTAGTTTGCTAATTTGTGAGTAGTTGTGGATGTTTTGTGGTGATGATAGATCATCGCAGCCTTCCTGCTCTCTTCCTTTACGGTTGTGTCTACCAGCTCCCTTCTCACTGAGCCAGTCGGGGTTTCCCCCCATTTGAGAGTGTTTCTCTCTAGCTTTTTAAAATCATTATTCCTGTAAACCCTGAGTATAAGATACTTCCTTCATCCCCACCACACCATCTCAGGAAATGGAAAAACAGACAGGGTAATGTCTGGTGTTTCGTCTTTGGTTGGCTATGTTGTAATCTGGAATGGGGGAGTCTTTGGCAACTCTTGGCCACTTGTCTTCACCAGCACCCAAGATGCCAAGCTTCTATTCAGGCGGAGTTATTTTAGCCTAGGAACTGCTTGTCTTCACATGATGTTAAAGCCCAATTTAATTTTGTTTGTTTGTCTTTTGGTGGCAAGGGGAAATGTTCCATTTGCCCACGTTTGCGTATGTGCTCCATCCCAACAAAAAGGGGATTAGACTAAATGGTTTAAAGTTATGTGTTTTTTTAAAAATTGTATTTCTCCACTGCCCAGCCCCTGAAGTTCTCTGGCTGGTTCACAAAACAAACTTAAAACCGTAAATACTATTACATAGGAGAACACAATATATGAAAAGTTTAAGCTGTCTTCAGTTCATTGCATGAGAAAAAAAGGCAGAATGTAAATGGAAGGAGGCGGCGGCCACAGCGAAGTTCAAAACAGAATAAAACTAAAGAAAGATAAAAGCCAGCAGCAGTGCAAAGATTAAAAAATACCCTGGTACATTCAAAAAAAATTGAAGGGCTATTAAGCTGGAGGAAATAAAAGGGCCTTTGCTCGGTTCCAAAAAAACCGCAGGGAAGGCACTAGGCGGGCTTCTCTGGGAAGGCCATTCCACAATTGGGCTGCCGCCAGCAAAGTGGGCCTGCCCAAAGAACCACCTCACGGACCTCATTTTGCAAGCCCTCCTTGGGGTCCAAGCAAGTATGAATGGGAGAGGATGATTTAAATTAAGAATACATTGGAACAGTCCTGACTAGTTGGTGTGCTTGTTCATACCATATATTTTAAGACAAGTACTCAGTGGGCTCAAAGGTTTTTGCTTATAGTATCTTTAAGTCCTTGATAAAAATCTGTTAGGGACTCTGTAGATTGATTTCACTTTAATACTTATTATAAATTATGAAATAATATTATCAGCATATTTATATCCCATCAATTCCCAGAAATTGGAACTCTGGGAAGATATGATAGGCAAGCATTCAGAGCAAGCTGTTTGTTGCTGGTAGGATTTTCCATGGCTACCACCCCCTTGCCCCCTGGCCTGGAAAAATTAAACTTGGAATGTCTGACAGCTGGAACAGCTCTTGCTTAAGGAAGTGAGAGAGCGCTCTATTGATGTGGAAATAGATTTGTAAGCTCAGCTGACATTAAGTGAGGGGAAGGAATGATCACACACCCCTATCTGGATTATTCCTTGCCAAGACTACTTATTTCATTGCGAACTCATTGAATCATGTTATATTTATTGATGAACTCTCCTGCCTAGCACCCTCCCAATTGGCCAGACTACAGTACCCACCATTCATAACCAGCATGCAATGGGGTTACGGGGGCTGTAATCAAACACATGTGGAAGGAGTTGCAGCCAAATATCTGGAGGACATCCTGAACTTAAAATAGATGAAAAACCAGCCAAAGACCAAACAACACGTTTGGAGCAAGCATGTGGCATGTGCAGGGCTGTACCATTTCAAACGCGGGGGGTGGGGGGTGGATTTATTTATTTAAAACTTTTATTTGCCATTATGCATGGCATCTCAGGATGGCTTACAATCACATTGCACAGGTTAAAGCTCTTCTCCAGTGGAAAAGTCATACATCCAGAAAGCTAGCTCATCAGGATGAAAGCTAGTCACTAAAGAATTTGCCCCTTGATGTGCTAATTTTCTATATGTAGGGAAACTGATTGAGGGGAGCTACAGTGTGATGTTGTTGCTGTTGCTGTTACTATTTTTAATATAGTGCTTACCCTATTTAAGAAATATCTCTAAATTCTGAAAGGATGCCATTCCAGAAGGACTGTATGCTGTATGGGAATTCAGAATGTGTGAAATCAGCTCTTGGGAAAGAAGCCTGGTGGAATTTGGTACCCAAGGAAAACTGAAATGCAAAAGCTCCACCCACTTGATCTGACAGGGATCTCCCATTGGATGGCCAAGGGGCTGTTGAACTGGCTTTCAAGGAGGCAAGGGTTAGGAAAGTCAGCAAGGGAAGAACCGATTTGATGCAAAGCATGCTTTTAAGGTCATTTCTGCTGCTCTGCCTTTGCTGCTGCTGAGTCGAACCAGGAGTGCTTCTGATAGCATCTCTGCTGATTTGCAGTCTTCCATATCATAACAGGAGATGCCTTAAGAGCAGCACGGTGTGCCCACCAGCACCGGGCATGAAAGACGGCAGCCCTAACGTGTTCCTCCTGTTTTGTGGCTTTTCTTCCCGTTGTTCTGCAGCACCTGGAGCAAGAGAAGCACGAGCTGAGGCGACGGTTTGAGAACAAAGAAGGCGAATGGGAAGGACGGGTGTCTGAACTGGAGAGCGATGTGAAGCAGCTCCAGGGGGAACTAGAGAAGCAGCAAGTTCACCTCCGGGAAGCCGATCGAGAGAAAACGCGGGCAGTCCAGGAACTGTCTGAACAGAACCAAAGACTCTTGGATCAGCTCAGCCGGGTGAGTCCTTCGTCCAGGCCAGGAGCAAGGCGAGGAAGGGGAGGGGGCTGATCAGACGGCTCCTCGGAGCGCTTTGTTTCCTTTGTGCTCCATGCTCTTAAATCTGACCCCCTCCTCTTGGGTAGGCTTTGTTGCTGGGCGAGCTGAGCAGCCCGAGAGGGCCATAAGGCAAATGTCAAATGCTTTCGACTGCAGTGCATCCTCAGGAAATCTCTTTGGAGGGCTTTTCGGAGGGCTCAGGACACTCCTCCGCAGCAGCTCACAGAGAAGGGGCTTTCACAACTCTGGCAGCCTGATCTTCTTACGTGCTGATGCTCGGAGGGTCACCCTGTGCTCTCCCACTGAGCTATGGTCCCTCCCCAGTGGATGGCTTCTCTAGGGTGAGGAAGTGCTGCTTGTGAGCCTCCAGAGGGTCTCATGGATGAGCTCCCTGCCTCTGCTGGTCCAGACAAGTCGTATGTCCCCATTTCAATCCCCCTCTGCTGCTGGCGCCCTGCAGGTGGCCGAGTGGGCATGTGATGAGCCAGAACTGTGGCCAGAACAGCAGAGGCTTTTGCAGCGCATGCAAGATGGACCCGTTTATTCCGGCCGAAGCTTTCGTGGGCACCAGCTGCCCTCTTTCTACGTTGTTGTTCATGAGCAGCACTTTGGCCTATCATTTCCGGCAGGCTCCTCCAACCAGTGCAAAGCTTGCAGCTCAGAAGCCCTCAGATTCAGCCCTCTGGGGCCCCAAGGCAGCCCCGTGGGAAGCCCAAGCCTGGGCCTGGGGTCCCTCAAGGCCACACTCGCTTCTCCAGGTGGGTAGCCACCTGGACATGTCCTTCTATAGGACTTTCTGTGGGCTTTGTCTTTGTGAGTCGCTCGTGGGCAAATGGTGGCCTTGGGACAATCTCGGTGGGGAACGGCAGGCTTGCGGGCCCGATCCAGCCCTCCGGGGTAACCCAGGTGGCTGTGGCTCCACCCATTCCTCCATTTATCAGTCATTTGGTGACTTTTGTGTATCCCGCTTCTTAAAGGTTAGAATGCTTCTCCCAAAGCTCAGGAAAGGCTTTCTATGCTATTATTAATTTTTGGAGGGGTGACTCCCCCACCTTCTCTGAAATGCTGTTTGCCTCTTGAGCTGACTGAGATGCCACATTTCTGGACCAAAGTAACTGGGACAGTGCGATGTCTGAACTGGGACATTTGGCCTGTTGATCTTGAAGGAAGGTGGAATCTGAAGCCAGGATGCGTTCCTTTGTATGAGCCCGGGTGTTTCTGGGAATGAGACTGGGAGGCATGGCCTGGATGGAACCCTATACCTGGCCTTCGTTCCTGCTTAATTTAGCCACTCCTGTGGACAGAAGGAGACCGATCAGAAGCTTAGACCCGTTGGCTCTCCGGGCACTTCCAGCTCTCCTCTTCTATGGAACATGAGTGCTTGGGTATCACACAATGCTTGTGAACAAGAAGCTAGAATTCTCCATTCTGTTGACTTGTTACCGTATCCAAGCAAGACCTTGGTCTCGGCTTGTTGCATGGTAATTGCTGTGCTTATTTGCAGGAGGTATTGGTGTGCTTTGCGTTAGCAAATAACGTCAGTTTTGTTCCATGCAATGGTTTAGGGTACTAAGCATGCATGTTTAGTTATATAGTGGGAGCAAATAATGTGACATCCCTGGGTGGTGTGGGGCTTTGATTTTGTTGTTTGGCTTTGGAAACCTCCTCATTCCACTAATGCTTGTTTGGTAGCTGTACATGGATAGCCCACTGCACGCAAATTTCTGCAAATTCCTTATGAATAAGGCTGTGCGTGCCATGCTTGTCATGCACTTCTAGCCATCCAGGAGCATAAAATGTGGCAATACACATAAAAGGGCAATGAAATCCTCAATATTTTGGCTTCTTTATTTTTAATGCAAAATCTGAGCTCTTGGATCTGCAAAGCTATGCCTAACAGTGTGCGTATGTCATGCTAGAACAGTTTGAACATGCAACAGGGTTAAATTCAGTACAGTTAATTTTAGACTCGAGATGCACAATGCTTCCTGCCATCTTTAGATTTTGCATTGCTTCACTTAAAAATACGGTGAACCAACATTGCAGAATTTGGGGGACCTCCTGCTCATGCTTGTGCTGCCAAAACAGAGCCCTAGAATTCTGCCCCAAAGTCCTACCCTGATGGGACCATGCTGAGGATGGACTCTGGGGAGCCATGTCACAATTTGTCCCCTCCTAGGATTACCAAAATGAACCAGAGTTATGGAAACAAGGAAAGACTGGAAAATTGTGATGTTTTCCCCCCAATATTCAGTTTGTACAGCATAGGTAGAATGCATATTTTGGATGTGGATTTCCTGCTTGCAAAACCTGGCTGCATGGAAAATACACGGCCCAACTTGTGGAAATATATAAACATCTGGAAATGCAGACAGTAACGATATGCCCCTGGATGGTCACTGTAGAGATTCTCCATTCACCTGTCCATAGAAGTGCATGAAGCTAGCATAACGAGGGCAGAAGAAGCTAGGCAGTGTCTAAGCTGCAGCTGAAGAAATCAACATCCTGTGGCGCAGGGGTGGGGAGCCTCAGGCTCGGGGGCTCCCCCAGAAGGCCACACCCCCTTTCCCTGGCCCCACCCCTTTCCTCCAACCCGTTTGTTTACCGCTCTCTCACTTTTTGTACAGTAATTATGGCAGGCAGAACCCAGCAAAACGGGAAATCCCGCAGAGGATGCCAAAGAGCAAAAATAAATGGAATACGCAATGGAGGGGTGTTATTCTACAAAAAAGGAAAGAAATAGGAAAAGAGAAGACAGTTCTCGTGAGTTTCAGAGCACAGTAGGTCCTCCTTCAGGGAAATTCACTTTGCTCTTCTAACTCCAGTCTTCTGTGCTGTGAATGGGTGAACCACCTTTTGTGTGGTTTTTTCCCCGTCCCAAAAGCTCAAAACCACGTCCTGTGCTTAGAGATCAGCTTTCCTCGCACCACCTACCAGCAGCGATGCAACAATCTATCGCTGCAAGTTGCCCTTCTCAGCCATGGAACCCAAGAGCTCCCTTTTGTGGCTTGTCCTCATAGGAGCATCAAAGACTGTTCCCCTTAAAGGACTGTGGTTAAGATGCTTCATGCTGCTTAGTGCTTTGGCTATTGGTTGGTTTTACTGATCCTTTGGCTTTTATTTGGTTCTAAGAGGGCTCGGATATTTTATAGAACGTTTATATTTATATCTCTGCTCAGCTGTGTGTGTCTGGGTAGCTTGAGCAATTTGTGGCAAACACAAGAAATAGGCAGTCTAAGAACCCTTTGAGCAGCAGAAAAATAAGACTTATTAGATCAGGTTATTAGCAGTGGAAATAATTTTTGTCTGACACTCTCTGGGAATTCTAACAGAAGCATCACATATCAAATCAAAACAGAATGAATGGATTGATGAATGGTCAGACTTGGCCTTCTGTTTTTCTGTCTATTTTTGTTTACAATTTTTCTTGTTTTTTTAGAGAATTCTTTTCTCAAACCCTCTTGTTTCTCAGTTTTTATTTTATTTTATTTTATTTTATTTACACATTTATATGCTGCCCCCAATTGCAACCAGCCTCGGGGCGGCTCACAAACATAAACATGAAGTTCACATACAATCTGGCCAGGCTTATGATGTGAGCGCTTTATGGATAGACTGGTCCGGTTTTCTTTTTCCGCCACTCCTGACCTGCTGAAATGTTCTTATATTTTTCTACTGATGATGATAAATATTCTGCTCTGCACAGGCTGGACAGAAGAATTCTTCTGTGACATTCAGACAGCTTTTGGGCTGCTCAAGAGCAGTGTGTAGTCTTAGTTCTCGCTGCAACTGCTCCCAGCAGCCGAGTTTTACTTCTTATCTATAGGAATGAATGGGAACCATCCACTTGTATGGGAGAAAGCCGGTGGCTGTACATAAGGAGACCACCGGGGTGGGGTGGGGTGGGGTCAAAGCCACAACAGTTGTTCAAGGCCAACAAGTCCTCTCCAACTCAGGGCAACCCTATGAACGAGCGCTGTCCAGCATATCCTGTCCTTGACAGGCTGGTCCTTCCCCTCGCATGTCTGTCTTCTCCAGGGAGTCCTGCCTTCTCATGATGTGTCCAAAGCACGGCAGCCTCAGTTTTGCCATTTCTGCTTCCAGGGCAAGCTCGGCCTTGATTTGCTCGAGTACCACTTTTGTGCTTCTCTTGGTCCCAGGTTTTCACAAAGTTCTTCTCCAGCACTGTGTTGTGAACACACGGGTTGTCTTCGGTCAGCTTTCACTCCCGTACGGTGGTGTGGATGATCTTGGCCTTGGTTCCCAGTGAAACATCCTTACGCACTGGATGGTCTTTTCCAGTGCCTTCGGTGCAGTCCTTCCGAGTCTCACCTAATTTCTTGGCCACAGCTACTTGCGCGCTTGCATTTTAATTCATATTCATTCTTTTTCTCTCCTGCCCAAAAGCCAAAGCAATTTCGCCAACAATCTCCTGCCCCCCCACACACAAACATAATACAAAAACTTTAATGTGCACCATTTAAAATCGGTTTCCAACCATTATTTATTTATTTGTTCAGTAAGCTTCTATGCCGCCCCATTCGCTGAAGCCTCAGGGTGGCTCACAACAATAAGTAAATACATATTAAACATATAAAAACAATATAATTGGAGACGTCCTGGCCGAAGATATAAAATCAATAAATAAAGCTAACAATTAAAATGACATTTAAATAAAAAGGTCTTGGCCTGGCGCCGAAAAACAAATAACGACGGCGCCGGGCGGACCTCTCCCAGTTTCAGTAATACCAGGATCTGATAGAAAAACTGGCATTAAAATCCTGCGCGTATGCTGTCAAATGCCTAGCAGCAGAGAATGGGCTTAATTTGGCACCAAAAAGGACGACTATCTTGGCACCAAACCGACCACACTGGGGATTGCCCTCCACAACTGGGGGCAACTACCAAGAAGGGCTTGTCCTCAGCCTGCGTTTCCCCAACCCAAGAGTGTCCCAAGTCATCTTGCCACCTGCGGCCGAGCAGCAAAGCGTTCCTCACCCACCTGCTCGTGCAAAGTGCATAACAGTCAAAGCCAGCCAAGTTGTTCTGGCGCATGCCATAAACCTCTCTTCCCATCCTCAGCAGCAGAAGTGCAGTAAGAGCAAAGTAAATGACTAACAAGTTGCTGCCCTTTCCTGAAACGGAAAATCTTGCGCCTGAGGTGCCTGCTTCACTCTGCTTTATGTAGAGCCAGCCCTTTCCCTAAGCTGTATGAGGCCCCATCGGTGAGGGTGTCCAAGGATAGGCTATAGACATGCACATAGTGGGCCTGTCGTGAGCGGAGCCGGCTGGAGCCAGGGGTCAGACTAGATGGCCCAGGAGGGCCCTTCTGACTCGCTCTGTTTCTGTTTTCTGTGAAATACAAGAGCTGTCTGCCCAGCTTAGCTGTTCTTTCTAAAGGCTTCTCCACTGCTGTTTGAGAAGACGAGGACAAGCCTTAACTTCGTTAGCGTAGGACAACGAGGAATACGTCTTGGTCCCCAGCCCCTGGGGAGCTTTATGAACACTAGGACCCAGCAAGAGACAGCGCTGGATTTCTTAGAAAAAGAAGAGTTCAGATTCTATAGGAAACCTTCTTCCTTTCATCCACCCCATCAAGATGGGTTGCAGCTGTGTCTGTCTTACTTGTTCATGACAGACAGTTTGTATGTGCCCAGAAGCTTCCTTCTTAGGTAGGACTACGAAATCCTGCCAAGAAATATGGAAGAGCTGGCTTCCTGGTTCTGGCTGGACCCACCTAAGCCACCGTTCCATTTCCAGACACTGCTTGCATGTGAGGCGCGAGGTGGCCCACATCTGCTGAAGTCCAATTTGGCTACCAAGGCTGAGAGAGGGGGAGAGACCGAGCAGGAGAGCTCACCTCTTTGGATTTGGCCGTCTTCTCAATAGGCTCTATTTCTGACATGCAACCTCTATCCTTATCTAGGCCACATCAGACACAAGAGGAAGTATCAGAAAGCTTGGGGGAACTCCAAGGTTTCTAGAAGTAACCCCCAAATCCTTTAGAAAACACCCTAAAGGGGGAGCTCCCCCACAAAAGTGCTCAGTGTAGACAGACTGCCAGCTGTCTGACTGTGGGGGTAGAGAGTCTGGCGCATACAGCTGTAACTCTCGGGTTTCCCATCTCTGGGTCCCTCCATCCTTCCTGCTCCTAGAGAAAGGGATGACGTGCGTTCCTCTCCCTCACTATTCGTGTACCAGAACAGTCCGGGTGGCACTCTGCGCAGCCGGGCGCCTCGCCCTCCTTTGCCTCATGATGATCAATCTCAACCGACGTGGCTTATTTGCAATTTCCAGAGCGGATGCAGGAGCTCCATCGCCTGTTGCTAGGCAACCCTGTCTCACAGTGTCCCAGCCAGCTGCTGTTGCCTTGGCAACAAGATGGTGGTTCCTATCTTTTTTTCCAGGACCATTGCGGTGAGGCTGCAGATGGGGGGGCGGGGGGCGGGGAGACACAGTAGTGACGTCTGAAAGGGCTGCTTGGGGGTTACCTGATGTCCTTCAGAGAGCGGAATACCTGCAGGGCAGTAGTGGTGCTTTGCACAATTTCCCTTTTTGAAAGTGAAAAACATCTATGCCTTTATTTAGGGTGAAAATGAAAATGAAATACCACAGTCTGACTGGCGGCAGTGCAGCTCGGTCATGTTAGACCCTGAATTTCGTGGTTTTATGGGGAGGCGGCTTTGGAAAACTGCAGCTCTTCTTTTCTTCACAAAGTCCACGGCTAACACATCTCTGCTCCTCGGCAGCTGTCAGCCCCTGCCTTAAAACCACATCTACATTTCTGATCACTTTGTGGGAGGCAAATGGTTTGCTCCCCTTAAGTCTTAAAAAAGGGAAAGAAAAGAAAGGAAAACTCTGAGCGTGTACAGTTTTGCATTTAAAATCCACTTAAATCATAGCACCCTCATAAAAACAAGAATCAAATTGTGTTTCCTTCTGCTGCCCTGATACTAAATATTGTAATAATGTAAGTATTATTACATTATCCTGGCTTTCACCCTCTTGCTGAGATCCCAAGCCAGCTCACAAGGCTCCCCTCTTCTCCATTTTATCCTCACAACAACCCTGTGAAGTAGGCCAGGCTGGGAGCCTATGACTGATCTGCAGTCAGTCTGTCAGCTTCATGGCTGAGTGGGGACTCGAATCCTGATCTCCTGAGTCCCAGTCCTGCACTCTCACCACTATGCCATCCAGGCTTCTATTTATTGGGAGTAAGCATCATTTTGTCGAAGAAAAGGATTATATATTTCTAAAGTAAAAATAAAGCAATTAAATGAGCCTGGTGGCCTTGTACATGTCCAAGCAGTGAGCTCTGAACCTATCACACATTCTGAAAAAGAAGAGGGTGCTGTATTGAGCAGTGTTGATCCTGCTGAGCTCCAGGATGTGGATGATCATTGGGGCAGGGGACCACTGGGTTGTGCGCTCCTGACCGTAGTGAAGGCTCAGTCCCAGCACTACCTCTGTTGGGCACATTTCAAAACCTCTGTCTCGTTTGGGAAAATGAGGCACAGGTTCCAAATTTCTTGAGTGCGTGTGTCAGAAGACATTAGGAAAAACCTCTGCGTTCGCACAGTAGAAGTAATTGCGCAGATGGCTAACATTAAATCACACCTACATTAACTGTTCTTTTCCACAGCATTAATCCTGAAAAGTAAATGCTTCTCTTCCAAGGAGATATGTCAACTGTCTCCCCCTAGATAAAGTCAATCAATTTCAAGGGGAAAAACTATCAGTCATTTTGAGCAGTGGATTTCAACCACCAGTCCGTGGGGGGGCTGCATCCTGCTCGCCGCAGACGGGTGCAGGGGCTGTTTGTGCTCCACCACCTCTTCCTCAGTTAGCACCGCTTTCACGGGGTGGGGGTGGGGTGCTGGTGCCACCAGGGGTCCAGGCAGGGGCAAGATGGCTTGGTGGGAGCTGAGTAGGAGCCACCCCGCACCCACTTCAGTATTTTGTTCTTTCATTGGCATTTTTGTTGCTCCGTTTCTGGTTGTTTTGGAGAATTTTCATTCTTTTGGCATTGTGTTTGGAAACTAATGCATGGTACACTGTTTTATGTGTATGGTGCTTTCCAGTGCTTTTTTTGTAAGAAAAAAGGTGCCGGAACTTAAATCTTTTTAATCTTTTATTTAAAAAGTTATATATTCAGTTCTTAACATAAATTTAATTTATTGTGTTTAAGGCAAATGTTCATAGTAAATTTAAAAGTTTTGTCCAAATCTCGTCCAACAAATCTCGACTCCTTTCCCTACTGCTAGTATCTATGTGTTCTGTCATTGTGTCTGTCAATATTCTGGCCTTTTTATTAGCAGGACTGGTGGTTGAGAAGTAATTAGTAATTTTTTTCATTTTTAAATTTGGGGTCACACTTTTACACTAAAAATTAAAAAGATTTTCAATTCACCAACTTTTTAAAAAATAAATTATTTACCTTTTGCATGTAGTCAATCACTGTACACACACCTACACACATCAGTTGTGTAACGGAACATAATGGTTGCCGCCCGCAGTAAGCACTCAGCACACCACCACACAACCAGTCACAAGCCACGCAGCACCACAAGCCGAGCAGCGCCATCACAACCAGCGCGGACGAAGTACGCATGCATCGGACTCGACACACAAGCAGCCTGAATACACCGTTTTAATGATTTTGCCGCCGACCTGCCACGCTCGACAGGGCGATTCAAATCCATGTGGACCAAACATCAAATTTACGTTTAAATTTAAAGTTATTTTTAAAGCTTGGAAAATCCATCAAAAAAAGGTGCCGGAACTCTGTTCCGGTGCTTTCTATGACAAAAAAAGCACTGGTGCTTTTTGTTTCTGCCTCAGTGGTCCCTGAGGTTTTCCTGTTTTTGCTGGTCCCCAGCTGTGGAAAGGGTGACAACCACTGACTTAGAGCAACACAATAATTGCTTAGGCAGAACAAAGTCTATGACTCCCAGCATTCCCATGGCTGACGGGGGAATGCTGGGAATTCTTAGATTTCATTCTATCTAAAAATGCACAGCATCGCAACCTCCCCCACCCTCTCTCTCAGTCGCACCTTTTGTTTTTTGTTGTCATTGCACCCTTTTATGCTATGAATTTTCAGTTGCTGTCTGATGAATATTTGAAAGCAAAGAGGGACGAATCGTGAAATTTAGCTTTTGCTATAATGTACTCTGCCTTGGCCCCACTCAGCCATTTGCCACACCGTTTTAAGAAAATGCCTTCCTGCTGTTTTGGGCTGCACTTTGCAGCTCTCCTGGCCGTGAACTACTCTGCCTGGGGTCGAAGTCCCAACTTCTGAGGTTACCAAGGTGGGGAAGGCTCCTTCAGGACCAGTGAGAAACAATCCAGCCGGCTTATGGAGGTGTCTGTCAAATTGGTTTGACTCTTCAGCTTCAGCAGAGCATCCTGTTGGCAGAGTGAAAACCCTGCTGTACGCCTGGCGAAGTCGTTAGGTGATCACAGCCACGGAAGTGTCGGACAGGATGTCTCGGCTGGTCACTGGCCAAGGGCCAGACCCCAGCAGGGGGTGCGCTGGAAGATTCCCCTGGACCTGCACCTGCTCTTCATTCCTGCAGCCCGCTCCTTCCTCTGCTTTACCTCTGCTCCAGACAAAGGTGGTGGTGAAAAGAAGGGGCTGGGCAGGGATTTTGGGGGAACATTCTGCCTGGGCCCCCCAAACTGGAGCCAAAAGTGCCTCCAGAAAAAGACAGGACCCACTGCATAGAAGGATCTAGCCAACTGGGAACACCGGGGCCCTTCTTGTCGGCTGTGCGCAGCTTTTCCGTCCTATTATCTCTGTGCTCACTGCAGTCGCAAGAGGATCTTGCAACGCGAAGGGCCGCTCACTGAACGGCTTGCAGGAGAAGTAATCCTGTTTAAAAATAGCCTGAGTACACAGCGGGGGGTTATTAGAGAGCAGCAAGGGTTTCCCCCCTGCCTGTTGTGGAATTTGTTGAACTGCTGTGGCTTTTTTCTCCAGAGACTGGCCCAGGCTTGGAGCTGGCCTGGCTTGTGATCCAGATGCCACGGGTGGTGTGATGGGAAAACTACTGGGAGGCAGGATTTTGGGAAGGGCACATCTCCCTCCCTTGCCTTCCTAGTCACTGAGATCACCAGAGACCTTGCGGGTTCTGCATGGATTTGCTGTCTGTTCCGATGACACTCCGTGTAGAACCTTCATCCCTCAGTTCGAGGAACCTTGGTTCTTTCTTTATATACCTCTTGAATGGGAGTCCTGAGCAACAAACCATAAAAACAAGACCGCATCACAATTTCAGAAACAGAACACTTGAAAGGCGATGGTGCCAATCGGGTTACGGCAGAGGGAAGTTTTGTTCAAATAAAAGCACCACCAAGGGGACATTGAAAAAAAAAGTCCCGGAGGTAAGCGGGTCTGTGGGGAGGGAAGCTATTCCCCAGGCATCCATAGTCTAGCGGTGTGACGATCTCAAGGCGTGGTTGGGAAGCGTGCATGGTATTCCCATGTGCGCTCGAGTGGCATTCATAGTGCGCTGTCTTGCAACCCCAGGAGTTGTCGTGAGGATAAAATGAGAGGATTAACCATGTTGCCTTGAGCTCCTTAGTGGAGTATAATGCACAGAACTAACGTGTAATCTGCAGAAGGGACGTCATATTTGAGGAAGCAAGTTCCAGCATCCCCCTGGTTTTGTGGAACTACTTTTGCCATTGTTACAGAACCTGCCTGGCCTTCCCACAAATCCAAGCGCTGAGGCTGACTGGAGGATATTGGGGGGTCTACGTGACACACTGGGTAGACCCCCCAAGACAGGCATAATGAAAAAGGCTCACCAGGTCTTACAGTTAGAGTAGACCTGCAGCCCTTCCTGTGTCCTTATGTGCATCCGTGAGAAGCTTTGCAGCAGGAAAATGGCGGATTCCAATCCCAAATAACGATTGGCTTCCAGGGTTGGTGCTATGTGCTTAAAAGGCCCGTGGGACACAAATCTGCATAAAATCTGAATATAGATGTTTAAATTTAAATATTTTAAATTGAAATTAAAATGTTCCAGTTTATATAAGTGGCTCTGTTTCTCTGTCTCTCTCTCTCTCTCATTAATTTCTCATCCAAATCTGTTCAAATACATTCTTTAATTTTCACCGTAAGCCAGACCGGCAGCTCCTCTTCAATTACAATTTTCTATTTCTCATTGACCCTCCCACATGTCCCTCTTGTCCTCTCAGTTCTCAGTCATTACCTCCAGTTTACCTTCGGTAGGAAAATTGGCCTCCCACCCCATGCAATTAAATAGAAAAGGATTCACGGTACATTCAGGGCTTAGAGAAATAGATTTCGGGCTCACACATAGCGGCACCAAGCAAAGCTCCCACTTTGGCCTTGAGTATGTGTGAAGGCACCCTGTGGAAGCTAAGCAAGTCTGGGGCTGGCCTGAGGTTGGAGGGGGGCCACTTGGGAACCGCATGGAGCCACATCGAGTCTCACCATGGAGGAAAGGCGGGATAGAAATATAATAAATAAATAGATAAGCGACTTGTGGACTCCTGGTAGAGTCCAGTATCATTCAGAATCTGCAGGAGACCTTCGTGTTTAATGGAGAGGAAAGGCAGATACATCAATGCTTTGAATAAGCATTTACCTTCCCACCTCCGCCCCACTCTTATCTGCCTGGGAAAGGGTTTCCAAGCAGGCATGCAACCATATTGAAACAGGATGGAAATGGGGACAGAAATCCTCCTTAAAGGTGTCAGGGGACAGATGGCAGGTGGCTAAGAAGCAGCCTTGTTTCAGGATCTTAATCTGATTACACTCTGAACATGCGCAGGCCTTTTCCCCTTCCTTCCACGGTGCACCGGGAAGGAACAGATGGACCCTCATCTCCCGATGGCACACGGCACTCTCTCTTCCCCCACCTGGCTGTAGGCAGCAAACAAAGCCACTGAGATCAGAGGTGCATAAGCTGCTTTCCTGGGTCAGGAGCTTGTTTTTGGCGGCTCCTGCCTTGCGGTCACTGGTGGCGGCCGCCAACCCATTGTCAAGGAGCTTCATGCCACCAGGGAGGGGCGACATCAGGGCTGCCCTTCCTGCCCAAGGTCACCCCTGCTATCTTGGAGTTTTGGATTTTATCATAAGGAGTAGAGGTGGCCGTCAACTTGGCCTGTTCTAAAGGGGCTTAGACCAGTTCCTGGAGGATAAGGCTCCCAAGGGCTAGTGGCCATGATGGCTTTATGCCACATGCAGCACCAGAGAGACCAGTTGCTGGGGGCCATGGGCAGGAAGGTGCTGTTGCCCTTTCCCCTGTTCTGGGCTTCCCACAGGCACCTGCCTGGCCAGCAAGTGAACAGAACCTGGGACAAGGCACCTCTTCCCTCTGATCCAGCAGGGCTCTTCTTATGCTATTCCAAGGGCTCCTTGCTGCATTGGTTTCCAGACCACTCACCACCTTGGCCACCTCCCTCTGGATGCATTTCTGTCTGTTTAAGAAGGATGCAGACCGAATGCAGCCAGTGTGGAGGAGGACAGCCAGCACGTTGAGGGGTCTGGAAGCAAAGTCCTGTGAGGAATCGGGAAAAGCTGGCTGCGTTCATTCAGCAGAAGGAATAATTCAGGAGAGACATCAAAGTGGTCATATAAGGAGGGCTGCCTTGATGGTGCAGAGCCGCTCTCAGGACTTGAAACAGTAGGTGGAGATTGCAGGAACCAGAACGTGGAGAGACTTCATCATGGCAGGAATGGTTGCTTGCCCATTGAACATGCTGCTTTGTACACTGGTGCTTTTTCCTTCACTGGAAGCATTTCAGTGGCACGGCCTTCTGGGAAGGCTGCTATAGCTGCCCAAAGCATGGCAGATCCTGCACTGAGCATTTGGTTGACTAGATATCCTCCCAGCACCAATTCTGTGCCACAGATGCAGCTGGACTGGCATCTTCTTCCCAAGAGAGGCCAACCAGACTCTTCTGAAAGTGAAACGTCCGACGCCAAGCAGGATCCAGGAAACTCCTGTGTGTGTTGATGTTCCACTTGTCTGTTCTGATTTATTTATGTGGATGGATGAAATGCCTCTTTGAAGCTGGTTGATCTATCAGTGTCAAGTACTCATAGCTAAATGGGATCTTGACACAGAGAGGAGGTACCTGTTTCCCAACCGTCATTCTGTTATGTTTGGTTTTCCTGATGGTGCAATTACTCAAGACTGGCTCAAGTGACAGTTCTGCTTACTTCTGTGTTGCCCATCCAGTTGTTTCCTTGCAACATGTTCTGTCCTTTTTAAAAAGCAAACAAACATGTTTCTGATGAACAGTTGAGGCTGAGGAATCTGTTAGAGTGAATTGCAATCTTCACACACACACACACCCCCTACACAATCATGAGCTTAAGTGGACTCTGGGGGATGGTGGAGGACAGGAAGGCCTGGAGGAATGTTGTCCATGGGTCGCGATGGGTCAGACACAACTTTGCGACTAACAACAGCAACAACCCTAAATAATAGCGAAATGCAGCAATAGGTATGATGGGAGTTGTAGGTCAAAGGCACTGGATGACTACAAGTCCAACTGGAGCTTGCAGGAACAAAAAGAGAGGATGTGTAGATCATCAGTAATAGTGTCAGCTTCTGTACTCAGATTTCTCTGCTCTCTCTGAGCTTAGCAGTCCTCACAGTAGCTGGGCATGAAATGGATTTACCTGTAAGATTATATTACTGTGAACTTTGAATTCCAGGTGTTGTGGGATGGCTTGGTCTTGAATAGGCAAGGTAGACCTGTTAGCTTTGTGCAAGACCTGCTCTTGGTAGAGGTGTTTTCCCCGTGGCGGTGTGTGGGACTGCTCTGAGGCCATTAAGCGAGGCTCTTCCACTCACCTGTGGTCAGGTATAATAGGATGATGAATACAAGGGGAAAGGCCTTTTCATTGCGGGGGGGGCACACCTCTGGGGTGAGGTTCCATCAGATATTTGTGAAGTCCCTTCTTTATAGGTCTTTCGCAAAGCTTTGAAGATCCATTTGTTTTGGCTATTTTTTCAGAATGTGTGGGGTGGAGGTTTTATTCCTGTTAACAGAGCATTTAAAGCACTTTCCTAAATAGGTACTTACTGCTGTTCTGTTTGTGTTATGCATTTTTAACTCTTGGGCACTGCCTTTCGAGGTGGCTCCATAAATCACTGGAATAAATAAATAAATCCTTTCTGTTAAAAAATCTGGAACACAGGTGTTGGAGCATTCTGGGCATGGGGGGCAGGTGGGGGCAGAAAGAACGGACAAAGGGGTCGACGTGGCTCGGCAGGCCAGGGAATGATCAATGATGCGTTCTGGGCGAGATGCCATCTCAGCAGCATCGGCCCAAGTAGCAGTGACTGGACTGCTAATGTTAACATTGCGCTGGTGTGTGTGGGGGGCGGGGGGCGGGGGGGCTGGCTGGCTGGCTGGCTTTGAAAAGCATCTGGGATGCAGCGGGAGGCCAGGTTCTTACCTGGTGCCTGACACAGGGATGGTGTCTCTGAGGCATTTCCTTGCTTGTTTTGCTTCCAAAGTCCTCTCGAAGGATGCTCTGTGGATATCCACTCAGTGGTGGACGGATGCCCCTTGTTCCTACAGGAAGGACAATCTGGCCAACTTCCTGTTGTCCTTCCGGTCATAACAACGCCTTTTCTTCTCAAGAGGGCATCTCCTTGTGCGAAACTTAATTGTGTTTTAACAGGTGTGAATTCCCCCGCTGGGTTTTTTAATAGGTGGGTTTCTCAGTATTTGAGTGATGTGTTTGTTTATTTGTTTTTCAGTAGATGTGAGGATTCACAAGGTCAATTAGCGTTGAAATTTTAAAAGCATACAAAAAAGCAAATGTAATACTGGTACTGTTCTCACAGCAGTGCAGAATGGAAGACTCTTACTTCCTAACCTTCAAATTGGCATTTTCAGTAACTTCAGAAAAACTGTAAAAAAAAAATCAGTATTCACCATTTGTCAATGTCAAATTGGATTGATCCTTGGATTGTGAGTACATTCTTACTGCAAAAAAACTGTCATCAGTCACGTGCCCCACATATATGGGGCAATTTAGAGCCGTCTTCTTCAATCTGATGCCCTGAGAATGTTATCCATGTTGCTTGGGGATGATGGGATATAAAGTCTGATCCATCAGGGGGACAGCTGTTTGGGGAAGGTGACACAAAACATTCATAGGCTGATTCACATATAATGTTAACCCTTGTGATGGGTTTTTGAATTGTGGGTTTTTCTGCTGTGTGAACTCAGCTGAATTGCAATGGTTTTTAACCCACAATAACATTCCAGAAAAAGAATCCATGGCTTTTTACTACATTGCAAATTCTGGTTTGTTTAAACCCTGGGCTGTCTTTATGTGTGAGCTACAACCATGAGTTGTGCATGGGCTGTTTTGCCAGGCTACAAACACGGCAGGCAAGAGTGGACCAAAAAAACAGTCACACTACAAGCCAGTACAGGCAAAGGCATTTGGGAAACAGGAAGGGAACAGGAGAAGAAAGTGGAAATCAGAAAGCCCAGGAATTAAAAGAGGAAATCATGGGTAGGATAACAAATAATCAACACAACCCGTTGTGGCTTATTTAAGCTGCTGTGGGTTGTGGTATCCATGAGTGCCAAATTGCCTGTTCAAGCCCCCTGCTGCAACTTCTCGTGTCTTCTGAACCTGGCAAGACTGGCTTATTGGGGTGGTTAATAAACTAGCTTATACCATCCAGAATTGGACCATAGGAGAAGCCTCTAGTAAGGGTAATTATGTACAGTAAGTAGGACTGGCTAGTTATCACCCAGCCATGTTTTATTAACCACCCTTGTGTCGAGTATCTATAGGTTAAATAAATGGTTACAGTCAAACCAGGTCATAAATAAATCAATGGTTTTGATGTGAGTCACCCAGAGATCTTTGGCAATTAGACAAAGAAATATAGAAATGCAAATAATAACCCATTCAAACCAGGGCACAGTGTTTGAAATAGGGATGCATGGATGCTCTTAAATCTGTTCCATCAGCGTTTCGTGGATTGTCGGGAGCTTTTCATCCCATCCCCTATTCATTGACTGATCTGGATCCTTATTTTTAGGGAAGCGATAGAATTTCACTCCAGTTTGCAAATGCGCTTGTGCAGAAAGGTGTAATTGTGCAACGGTAGATTGGTGCATTTGTGCAAACCCCCCAGAAGTTTTTAAAAAATGGTTGACGAGTCCACGGGACCCACACAACTAGGAAGAAGCCAGTGCAGTGCAGAATGGTTCAGCCGGATTCACAGAAATCCAAATAAGTTGGAATCCATTGCAGATTTCTCCAGATTCCTTTATTTGGGGGGAAAAAAAACACGAGTGTTATTCAGTGCAGGTTTGCCATGGCTGCTTTGTACCCGGAACAAATCTTATTCATCGGCAGATCTACTCAGGAGAGCCGGGGCCACCCATTTCATTCCGCAGCACATGACACCTGGGGCACCAGCCCAGATCTATTTTTACACGTCGCAAAGCAGAACACGAACGATTTCCCATGGGAACATCCTGGAGCGCTTTGCCAATGATTGCAACTGCTTTCTGGTCCCAGTTTTTCTTTCCTGTAAACAAACAAACAAACAAACCTGCAGGAAAAGGGCCATCCTTGAATTCAGATGCTCAAGGGCTTCCACTTGGGGAGTTACGAGGGGAACGATTGTTCCTGAAGAATCACAAGGGAAGACCCCCCCCCCCGATCCCCTCTGGGTATTTATTGGCTGCAGTTGGTGTTGTGTGTGTGGTTTCTAAGTGTGCAGTGCAGAGACCCCCATTGCCACTGTCAGCTCCTTGCTTCCTCTGACATCTAGAGACAGAGGAGCACCCTTGCTAGCACGGTCCCTGGCTGGTATGCACTGGGGGGATTTCCTGCGATGCTGGGGGAAGAGGCACCCACCTTGTTATCTCCGTTTTGTATGTCCGGGGCTGTGTTTTCCCCTTCCAGCAGAAGAGAAGAGCCTCAAGCATGTGGGCCAAATCCAGGCCTCCTGGCATCCCATGCTGGTCATTTCAGAGGTCCCCAGGTGGCCGCTTTCCCTTCCCTTCATCCCACGCCTAACGCTTTCTTCCTGGTACTCTTTCAGCTGCTGCATTCCGGGTCTGCCCCTCGCCTTTGGCCACCCCCACCACGGAGTGCCGCCTCAGAGAGCTTCTCTGGAATTTGGCCTTTGGCGTATTAGCAGTGCATTATTCTGCTTTCTCTCTGGCATGCCTGGATTATAGGACAGCTCCGCCCGCCCGTGTCTTGTCACCAGGTCCCTTGAAACGCCCTTAAAGGGGCCGGGTGTGGCTTAGCAGCATCAGGCTTCCACAGTGTGGCATTAGAGCATCTTGGCATTAGAGAATCATCAGAGCCTGGGGATGTGGGAGAGCCTCTGCCTGGGAAACTGGGAGATAGGAGCAGCATCTCTCGACACCTTTTCGTGGCTTCTCCACAGACCTGAGAGCCTCTTTTGGGGAGGGCCAGGCCGTGGGTGGCAGCAAGGAGGGACAGAAGGCCGGGTACAGGGCGCGAGCTCGAGCTGAGTCTGGAGCTCAGTGCGGGCAAGTCGGCAGGTCCAGGTCCATGGGACGGGTGAAAGCAGTCCGAGTTTGGCACGCAGAGAGAAAGAGAGAGAGTCAGAGCACGGTTCCAAAGTCAGTTTAGCAGAGAGATGTTGATGCGAGGGCTGTAGCAGGCTGGTGTGAGGCAGGCTCTACTCGGAGGAAAGCTGGGAAGAGCAGGAAGGGCGCTGGCTGGAGCGAGGCTGGGCCAGCGCACAGGAAGCCCGCAGGGCCAGGAGCCTCAGTGCAGGGAAGCCTTTTAGGCTGGTCTCCAGACCCTCCAGCCGCACTGCACAATTGCTCCACAGGTGTTCGTTGCAAGTGTACACAAAGGCGCTCCTGGTTCTGCGAGCACTTGCAGAGTTACTCAGGCCCCGATCCTGACATTGTGACACTGAGGGGCTGAGTTCCTTTGAGGACAATGGCTTGAGACGCCAGTTCATAACAATAACAAAGCACCCAGCAGTTCAATTTGAGCAAGGGTAGAGTAATGTGTCTTGGGGCAAAACATTCCAACTTCAAGTACAGGCTGATGGGACCTGAGCTGGCAGGGACTGAGCACGGAAGGGGGCTTGGGGCAGTGGGGGGCAGCCCCATGGAAATGTCGGCCCAGCGCTCAGCCGCTGCGAAGAAGGCAAACTCCGCCCCAGGCTTAATTAGGAACGGGATAGAAAACAGAGCTGCCGACATCTTGCTTCCTTTACACAAGTCTTTGGTGCAGCCGCACTTGGAATGTGGTGCTCAGTTCTGGTTGGCTTAATGGAAAAAGGACATTACTGAGTTGGAAAAGATATAGAGAAGGGCAACAAACATGATTGGGGAGCTGGAGCAGCTCCCCTTTGAGGGGAGGCTGTGGCAACTGGGCAGTTCGGCTTCGAGAAAAGGTGAGGAAGGGGAGACATGATGCAGGTGTCTAAATAATGCATGGCCTGGAGAAAGTACAGAGGGAGACCTTTTTCCCTCTCCCATGACACTTGAACCCAGGGTCATCCCAGGAAGCTGACTGGTGGGAGGTTTAGGACAGATCAAAGGAAGGACTTCTTCACACAGTGTCTAGTTGAACCGTGGGATTCACTGCCATGGGGTGATGGCCACCTGTCTGGATGGCTTTGAAAGGGGGCGGGACAGATTCATTTGGGAGGAGGGTATCGGGGACTACTAGGCTTGCTGGCCATGGGCTACTGCTCACCAGAGCAGGCCTGCCTGCGCACACCAGTTGCTGAGGAGCTTGGGCAGGGGGAGGTCTGGCTTGGGGGATCCTGTGGGCAGCCGGTTTGCCACCAGTGCATGGCGTGCTGGACTGGACAGAGCTTTGGTCTGACCCAGCATGGCCGCTCTTGGGTTCTTCAAGAGACTTCCCATGCAGCCTTCCACTTCATTCATAACTTTCACCCTCCCGTGTTTCCCTACCCCTGCTGTTACCCTTTTCCTTTCCACAAAAGCCCAGTTCAGCAGGAAAAGCAGGCCTGCTTCACAAGGAAGTGCTCCGCGCAGAAAGCATCCTGTCATCATGTCTTCCCCGCTTCTTCTCTGCGGATTTTCTGCAGGAAGGAACCAGGCAGAAGCAGCGGTGGGAGAACACAGGAGGGTCCTTGCCCTGGGACTCTTGTGAGATTCCAGGCGTGAGGCAGGATAATGTGTGGGGTGCAGTGATACATTACGAAATGCAGGCACTCCTTCCCATAGTCCTCAGAGTTCATACAGCCAAGGAGCGGCCCAGAAAACCCATATGGCAGCAATATGGGTCCACAGCAACCAACCACTTCCAGCCATTTTCATCTCCACTGGAGAGAGAACTAATGAGCCTGAATTGCCCCACAAAGACAGGGTCTTAATTGCCCCACAAAGACCTAGGTAGCTTTGGTGTATCAAAATTTCAGATGAATGGGTCCTGCTCTTACGGTTCTGGGAGAAAAAGGAGGTGCCACATGGCTTTACGGCCCCGTCTCTCCCCACAATTCAGGCACTTGCGTCGTGTTGTGTCTGAGAGACAACCAGCAGAGCCCACGCCATCAGGCCGGCTGGGACAACCGCCATTTGGGTGCCTTGCTCCTCTTCCAGATCCGCCCCCTCAGCAGTCCTTCCACCTGTTCATAAGCAGGAATTATGTAACTTCCAGCCCTTGCTGCCCCTCCCCCTCCCCTTCCCCTTTCCTTGCGTCTATTAATTGAAGGCTTGCTGATGCGACATCGCCGTAAATGTCTTTGCAATGTTTAAATTTTGCGGATAAGTTTGTACATGGTGAATAGTAATAATTTGGGCTTCTGAAAGAAGAGCGTGTTTATTACTACTAGAGGATGGCGGTGCACATGTGGGTCTGGAAGAACCTGTTTGTACCCTCTCTCTCCCTGCATTCAATCTCTCACGGGTCAAATGCTCTGGTTTTTCAGGCATCGGAGGTGGAAAGGCAGCTGTCTATGCAGGTTCATGTCCTCCAAGAGGACTTCAGGGAAAAGAAGTCATCGACCAACCAGCACATAGTACGACTAGAGAGCCTCCAAGCAGAGGTGAGTCCTCCATTGCTTTCGGTCCACTTCGAAAAAGAGGGGCTTCGGCAGCTTTCCCCTTCAGTTCTTTTCAGCTCTACCCAGAATGGCCAGTTGCGAATCCTTGCAAGTTGCACTCCAAAACATCTGGAAGGCACTTCCTTGGCTGCATTTAGGGATGAAAAGTGTCCACTGCACCTTGTGCATTCAGTGGAATGATATGGTAACACCCTTCCTGGAGTGTTGCACAGAAGGCTGTGCGGGGCGGATTGTGCGCTCAGGTGCTTCCCTGCACGTCCCATGATGGGAGACAGGCTGGACCCTTCCCCCAACAGGCTGGATGGTCAGGGAAGGCAATTATAGATACAGAGGGAGTTTTTTTCATGGCAAAAAGCATTCAATCATTCAAGGCCTCCCCTGCAGCCTAAAGTGGTACAAGCCAGAAAAAGCCTTTTCACTCAGTCCTGCTGACCAGGCTGGTCTAAATATGGCATTGTAGATTCTAAGCCTACAATTCTTGCTCTTTTGGCAAAGCTCCTAGGATATCACTTGTCTTCAAGGTTCTAGACCTCATGGTTATGGAAATGAATGTATGCATAGACGCACGCATGCACACGCACAAAATCTCTGTAGCTACTCTAAGCAAAAAAAGGACAATGAGAGGACATGACTCTCACCAGAAAGGGAAACTTCTCTGCTTTGCACAGCTCTCTTCATCATCTTTGGGCTTCAAGTCCTGCCCAAAAACCCGAAGCTCCTGTTCTCCCAGTGACCTCCATGTCTCGTTGTGTCCCCTTCTTCCTTCCCTTTCCCTGTTGCTCAAGGAAAAAGGCTGCAAAACATTCAAGCTTTGCACCACGGAAACATGATGCCTAGAAATAAGCTTCTCGCAGTTTGCCTCCTATCCCTGTCGTGCTGTTTGGACTTTTCCCCTAGCATAGAATTCTATCCCAGCCCTGCCTGGGGTAGCAAAAGATTTCAGACTTGAAGAATAAATAGGTCCAGGGAATAAGCTTCAAGGGGGGAGGTAGGTTTCATTTAAAAAACAGGCTCAGGTGACGCAAACCTGCTTTGGGCTTTACCTTTACCTTAGCCTACCTCCTGCGAAGTTCTGTCCACACCAGCAGGTGAAGCCACCAAACAGCTCTGCAAACTTTTCATAGCTCCGTTTGTTGTAGGGAGGGAGTACCGGAAACCATTCCCTGGGGGGACAGCTTTGCACACATGTGGTTTGAGAAATGATGCTCAGGTGCTGCAAGCTTTTTCCAAGGCTGCAGGAGCCAAGCTGTGGAAGAAGCCCTTGCAAAGAACGCTTTTTTCTGTCAGCGTTTGTCCAGGGGAGAAGGGTTGGTGGTGAGTGGAATAGCCTCTCCTCAGATTGGCTCCATGGGCCATCTCATGGTTCCATCTTTTAAAAAACCAGTCATTTAATTACTGGAAAAATGTTTTCCAGCAAGAGTTGATTTTAAACAAAAATGAAATGCAGGAATAGTGCTGTAACAGCTTAATATGAAACTGTTAAAAACAAAACACCCACAGCACGCTTTCTGAGCAATACCATACTGGGAATGGAGGGGGGATTTTAATAAATAGTTTTTGCAAGATGTCCCTCACTATATGATCATGTTATCACATTATATTACCAAAATTAACATGATGGTGTTATGGGGCTCGGAGTTGCTCTGTACTAAATAACAAATAAAAGAGAGGAGACAACGATGGCCCTGGTTCTTCAGCAAAAAGAAGGTTCCATATTGCTTCCTTTAAGGGTTAAATATGAATGAGCCTGTGGTGCCCTGGGGAGGAGGAGGAGGAACACACAAAGAAGCTGCTGGCAAAAGTGGAGAGAAGGTAGACTTGATGAAGAAAGTGGCCCGTGGAGGGTCTCTTGCCCAGGGGCTCCCAAAACCTGAAGAAGGGAGACTGCTCTGACCAGGTCGCCATGGCTCATGCACGTGCCTACCACGGAGAAGGTCACATCCATGCTGCCTCCAAAGCATCTCGTGCAAGAGTGCTGGAAAAGACCTCTGCAGCTAGTCAGAAAAAAACAATAGTCTTCTCCAAAAGTAGCCCCATAGGTTCCCCATGGCTCCTGAATATCAAGAGCTGTTCTGGAATCCCTGGCAGAGGTGTTTCTAAGCCATGGAGAAGGGCCGCATTTTTAAGCAGGGATGCAGAATCTCAAGCCCGCGGGCCAAATTCATCCCTCCTGGGGCCCCAGTCTAGCTCTCCAAGCTCCCCCTGATAGCCATGCCACTGACAGCCAACTGGTTTCCTGACTTTTGCAAGGTCAAAATGCCTTTAGGCTGATTTTTTAAAACCTTTGGCCCCACCCCTTTCCCCATTATCCCTGCCCCTTTTTGGCCCCATCCATCCCTGAAATATCAGGGGACCCATCCAGTGTTTCTCTGAAATGGAATTTGGCCCTTGGGCTGAGGTTCAGCACCCCTGTTATGAAGCGATGGGAGGGATCGGGTTCCATTTCAGAAGTTCGGAGGGTCCTTAAGTTCCTTTTCCTTACGTTTGTCTATCTCTTGTTCCCACCCCCCAATCCACCCTGACGTGTTCCGTCGTCCACTCCCTCCTTCCCTGTTCCTTCCTTCTTTGGCCGTGGAGCAGCAAATCCTTGAAGTAAGTACAGAAGCTTTCGTGGGGTTCAAAATGCATGCCCATCAGCTTCCTCCGTTGCACGTCTGACTTGTTTTCATGGCTTCAGCCATCGGGGTTTCCAGACCTGCTCATCTGCTTTCTGTCCCTGCTGCGGTGCCGTAGAAGTTGGTTGAGCATTTTGTGGATGTCTGGGGTGGTACTCCAGTAGCACAGGACTCTTTTGAAAATGGAAAACCTCACGCAAGACTTGAACATGCAATGCCCGCATTTCAGCTTGGAAACCCACTTTCTGAGTGGCCTTGCTGGCTCAGCCAAGGTGCTGCAGAGATATTCCCATCATGCCTTGCTTGTGAGACACCAACCACAGCATCTGCCTCTCATGAAGCCCTTGGACCTCTAGGATGGGGAAGCATATTTGATCCCGGGGTGGGTGGAGGCCTGCTTAGAAACCCCTTCTTGACGAGAGGGCTCATTTCTCGTTCAGCAGGCAGCATGTAAAAGCTGCATGGATTGTATTCCTCCAATTCCATGTTTATGCTGTCTTAGGATGTCGCAGGAGAGAAAAGTGTTGATGTGTTTGTTCCGCTGTCCTGGTCCTGATTAGGTCCTTGCTAAATCACAGTGGAGACCCATCTGGTTCAGACAAACAAAGGGGGAGTGGCCAGTCTTAGTCACTGGGGTGCCTTATTCATGGCAGCTTTTATTTTGAGTTTCAGAGGAGCTACCATAACAGTGAGCTTTTTTGAGAGGGGTGAGGACATCAATTAATATTATTGTTAATTTATGTTTATGTTTAGGTTTAATTTATGTTTAACTTAAGTTTAATTTATACTTGTTATTTATTTTTGTTGTATGTTTTTATATTTAACCTGAGATGGGCCAGTTTTTAAATATTGGATATGTTTTTGTATTGTGAGCCGCCCCGAGGCTGCTGCAAGGGGCGGCATATAAATATTTAAATAAATAAATAAATAAAAATTACCAGCCCCCATTTAAAATTTGGCTCTTGTGCACCAGAACATTCGACCAAGCTTTTCTCTGGAAGAAAACGAATCCTTTGGGTAATTTAGTTAATCCCCGTCTGCATTTTACATCAGCCATACTCTTCCCTGGCTGACCTGTTTCGTCAAATGCATGCTTGTATGGGCCCTTTTGACCTCCCCGTCTTTGAAACAACTTCCAGGAAGCAGACTGCAATTTCTCAAAGGATTTGGATGCCAACCTGTCTGCTAAAAGAACAGGAAAAGGGAGGGGCAGGGTATGAAATGCTGGAGACATAGGCGCAGAATCCGTTCATGGGCGTTGGGTAACCAGGGGATATCGTGAGTTTTGCTTCTCTCCGACAGTTGCTAGGAAGGCTTCCACTGCTTTTTTGCAGAGTTTTTGCACTGCAGGTCGAGCCGTAGGGCATCTTTGCTAGAGGTGGGTGGGCTGGAATTTTGTTTATCTCTACCTGTAAAGTTTGCCCAGGAAGCCTGAAAGATACAGCCATCTGGGGCCTTCAATCAAAATACTGTCTTTCAAGCCTCTTCTCCTTTATTTGCTTTTAAAAATAACCTTTTAAATCAGTGCAAAATAGTTTGAAAAAGCAAAGCAAGAACAAACATGAGGGAGAGAGCATAGGATGCTGGATGGGGACTCGGGATCTGGGTTCTAATCCCCACCCAGCCATGAAACTCACAGGGCAACTTCAGGCCAGTCACGGACCCTCAGCCAATCCTACCTCACAGGGTTGTTGTTCCGAGAGTAAAATGGAGAGAAGGTGAACCTTGGAAGCCACCTTTGGTTCCTTGCAAGAGGAAGAAAGACAGGCTATATGTGAGATGTATATATGAAATTCTTAATTGTTGTTATTAATCTATTTATTCCTGGTATTTCTATACTGTCCAATAATCAAAGCTTTCGGGGTCTTTCAGGAAAATGAAAACCCTAAAATGGCAACCTAATAATAAACTGTGCTGTTAAACTTTTAGGAGCCTCAAACAGAATAAAATTGCAGTGAAAATCAGCAACAGTGTAAAAATCTGAAAGCATGACAAAATCCGAAGGAGAATTAAGGATTTTTTTAAAAGCCTGGGGGGGAAAAAGTACCAAAAATTGTGCAATGAATGAAATCCCAGATAAGCTTCTCTGGAGCTCAACTTGCTGCTATCTGGTTGCCTCTGTCATTGCAATAGCAATCAAACCCCCAGATGTAACTCTGGTAAAGAACGATTTAAAAAATGAATGGCTATGAAACGGGGGAGCTCTCTGGGGCTGTGTGGGTGCATTTGTTGAAATACCCTGGAGGGTCGTTCTTGTTTGCTTCGCTTCTGGAGCTAATAGCAAAGAGGGCCAAAGTCTCTTGCAATCACAGCAGTGGGGAAAAGGGGTCGGAAGACTCCCCCCCCCCCCCCCGCCACCAGCAAGTGATGACGCATTGAGCCTCAGGTCTGCTTGTCTACAATTTCGTCATTCCTGGCGCTGGGAACACAGCGGTTTTAGGTGTCCAGGTTCCCCCTTTCATCCTTCCCGACAACTTGCAGATTTAGCTCTCTGTAAATACTCTACTGTCCTCCTTGGATTAGTAAGAGGATCTTATTCTTACTATTCTTCTCCTCCTCCCTCCACTTCATCTTATGATACCAGGATGAGATGTAACACGTAATAAGAAGAAATGTAATATTTGGTAGAAACAGTAGTTCAATATCAAATGCTGTGAAAAGGGCAGAAAGATATGAAGTGGAGCACTCAGTGGAAAAGGCTTTGTAAACTGGTTTTTAAACCTCTGAGCCAATAAATAGTTCTCCCACTGCCAGAAAGAACACGGTGTTGTTGTCCCTTTTTGCCCCGGTCCCTCCATATCTGAGGGTAAACGTTTCGATTCTATTATAGAAGGCAATTTCATCAGCGTTAAGGGTGGGCTGAAAGTTGATCAGGATCTACAGATGCTTATTTTATTCATTTTAATCAGTGTATTTATTTCTGTACCACTCAATGGCCAAACTTCTCTGGGCAATTCACAACAATTTATCAAATGCAGTAAAATACAGCATAAAATACAATCCTAAAAACTTCCTAAAATCACACTGCAGGAATTTCAGACTTAAGTAGAACAAGGGAATACAACAAGCCCTGTTTAAACAGCTGGCATACCTACTCCCAGGTGCTGTTTGGAGCTCTTAAATGCCTTGGGATCAAAAGCCACTGTAACCTGGTGCAGAAAGGATAATGGGGTTAGTCCCAGGTGGGCCTCCATGAGGAGCTTGTTCCATGATTTGAAAAAGATTGATAAGGGTTTCTGCTCCCAATTTTTAATGGTGGCAAGAACCTTCTGACCACCTACACACACACACACACACACACACACACACACACACAGAGGCATCATCCTGTGGCCAATGGAGCCTGCCTGGCCAGCCGTAGGAAAAGACTTTTGCTTTGGGTGGGGGTGCCTTTCGCCCTCTCAGCGATCTTTCTGCACTGGCTGCAGGCCCAAATTTGGAATAGCATCTTCAGGACAGACACTGGGGGACAGTTGGGGTTTTTCTTGTCCCGTGTCTTTTGCATGGGGCTTATGCAGGGGAACTTCCAGTTTGATGGACAACAAAACAGACCAGGCAAGCTGGACGTACTTCCCACCCCCAGGTAGGGCGCACCTTAATCCTCCTGCTCTTTCTCAGGGCCACGCCGCTTCTCATGCTCAGGGGACAGGAAAACGCAAACAGGGAGTGACTGGGTTCTGTTGATACAGCAAATGAGAAGCCGTGCAATGCAGGCATTTCTTACCCAGAAACGTGGCCCAGTGAGTTCAGGGGAACTTAGTCCTAGGTGGGCGTGCACAGGATTCCTTGAGCAAAACCAAGCATAGGTAAAAAGCTGGGGATCACGCTGTGAAGTTGGTCGAGGGCCAACAAATGCAATTCCTGCCCAAAGGTTGATGGGTTGATTGCTTGCATTTCTCCACCACCCAATTGGCAACTGTTATTTGCTAAACTGCTTTGTCCGTAGTTGAAATAATCTGATACAACAACACAGTAAAACATAATACTTAACATTTATATATTGCAGTGTAAAACTAGACTGTGCCTTATTCAGGAGCACCCAGGGATGACCTCAGATGATCTTAGCGTCTAGGCAGGTATACATGGAAGGAGCTGATCCTTCAGGTAACCTGTGCAGTGATCACTGGCCATTAGGTTGTGTACCTCTTTTCTGGACTGTGTGTTCCCTCCTCCTCTTCTTAGGTTGTGAACTGAGTTTCCTAAGATAGCTTACAGCATTAATAAACTACTGTTGTTCTGCTCCAGCAGAAATGTCAGGGATTTTTAACACTGAGAAGTTTGCTGATTTTGGGAAGCCACGTTGGCTGCCTGATGCCCCCAGGAAAGAAGCAGCTGACCTCTGAATGCCAAGCTCAGGAGCCGAGAGAGGAAAGACACCCTTGGCCAGGCCTGCTTGGGAGCTCCCAGAGTTAACTTGGGGGCTACTGGCCATGGTGGACCTTGGCCTGGCCCTGCATGGCGTGGTCAGGAATCTGTGGAAGGTCCACGATCCGGCAGGGGGCCACCAACAAGATGGCCCTGGACTGCTTCTCCTCTTCACTTTTGCAAGCAGGTTATTCACCTGCTCCTGACTTGGCCCGATGGGGATTTTGGTGAGAAGGAAAGATGAGCAGCCTGGACAATCTGCCTGTTCAGCACACAGGCAGTAGCGGCAGTGAAAAAGAAGATGCGGAGCCATATTATATCCACCTTTTTCTTGCCAGAAACCTCAAGTGGCTGGCACAGTTTTCCTCTACCCCATTTTTTATCCTAACAACAACCCTGCGAGGTAGCTTTGGTGAGAGTGAGTGGGTGAAGGTGCCTTGCTCATGCGCTATCCAAAGCAGTAGGTTTTCCCAATCCCATATGCTAGGTAGCCCCCCTGAGCCAACCAAACCAAACTGGAAAACATATACCATCCTAGAACAATGAACTGGTCAGAAAAACTCACCAGTAAAAAAATGATTTTGTAAAAAATGATCTTCAAAAAGACCAATGTGAGTGATTTTATCAATACAAGCTTCAGGTATTCCACCACAAACAGTAGGAAAGAGTACATACAATGTGCCTTGATTCTTCTAAAACCAGATATAAGCAAGACTCAGCCTTCAGCCTTCTAAACACCATGTCTGAATGGTCTAAAACTAGAAGCGGGCTTGTGCTTCAGTGTGGAAAAGCCAAGGAACTGTGGCCTTTATGATCAGGTACCAAGTTTACTCTAACTATGACTGGAGCCACGCAGAAACCTGCAAACTGCTGACACTATTTTTAGTCTGGCAAGGAGCGTGAATCTAGTCCGAATTGCTGGTGATAGTACAGGGTTTATAGGAGTCAACTGATGGGAGAGGTTTAGATTGTAAGAAACAATCTGAATGGTTTGTGTATGTGGTATTCTTATTTTTGACCATTTTTACATTCCAGCCCACTGCAGAAGACATTAGATCAAATCACATTTAATATTGTTTATGTTTCAATTGAAGGAACAACCTCATAATCTGCCTGTAATCTCATCTGTTTTTATGGCAGAAGCTTGTATAGATAAAATCACTCTATCCGACATTTCGGAAATGTTCCATTTTCACCGATTAGTTTATCCCAGTTTGCTCAGGCCCTCAGACCCTGGAAGAGCATCTTAGACCACATTTCCCTGCAAGGTCTGGTGTGGAAATAGGTTGTGTAAACAGTTGTGCCCTGATGAGCAAGAAAGGGAATGCTTCTGTGGATTAGGAGAGGGCTGGGCACCTTTTCCTGGTGGCGGTTGAGCTTCTGAGTGTGTTTTTATCTCTTGGGAATTCCAGAGAACAGCGTGATCTGGCTTTTGCTCCTTCCCTCCCTCTCCTTTGCCTGGCAACACACATTCCAGCTCTCTAGGGTTTAAATTCCTCCCACTCTAAATGCAAGTTTCTGGAGCGGTGTGGGGTGGGGAGAGGAGAGGAAAAGGCTTCATTCACTGCCTTCCCGCATGCCAGCCACTGCTTCAGGTGTAGCCCTCCTTGCACCAAGCCCCGCACCTCTCTCCACGGGAGACTCCCGGCTTTCTCTTCAGGCTAAGCCATCACAACTTGGGTGTTTATCAGGGCCTTCCTCCTCCTTTTCAGATTAAGATGCTTACAGATCGGAAACACGAGTTGGAGCGTCGCTTGGGTGCCATGATGGAAGAGAACAGTCTCCTCCAAGGGACGGTGGAGGAGCTTCAAGATCGAGTGTTAATTCTGGAGCGGCAAAGCCACGAGAAGGACTTGCAGGTAAGGGGGGGGGGCAGCACACACGCCCAATGGGAGGGGAGAGGAAAACGGAGGTCAGTCTCAGAGGGCTGGAAAGCTTTGCTCAGGACTGCCAGATCGCCCTTTCAGGAACCGGAGGGCAACAGAGCAGGACGGACGGAGCTTCCGCAGAGCGCGGCTTCTGTTGAGCATCCTCCAAGGCTAAAATCCTGGGCCCGCTTACCGGGGAGTAAGCCCCATTGAACTCAGTGCGACTTACTTTTAAGTAGGGATGTCTAGGAATGTGCTGCAAGACCTCATCACATATTTCTGTCATTATAACAAGGAAAAACCCCTAAAATGAAACACTGACGTTCTTGTGACTACGATGACTTTGTGGGAGCAAAATCGCCCCATGTCCCTTGCTGGAAAGCTGGGATGGAGCGGGACTATGCTGTCACGTAGCAAGCCCGAGTTTGCAGCTGTGTCCTGTGTGAAGGAGGTCTTATGAAATCTGCTTCAGAATGCTGATCCTATCAAGCGCTGGATCAGGCCAAGGAGTCCTGTCCCTGCTCTGATGAGTTCATGGAGGGCCATCGATGCTCCCTGACATACCTCTTGGCAACCCCTGCAAACCTTCACCCGTCTTGTTTGGGTGTAACTTTAGGGTGTCTGAGCAGCAACCCTGCTAGTTCTGTCTCTTACCTGTGGTTCTGACTCATGGAAAATGGAAGGCGTCATTTATCAAACCTCAGTTCTCAAGCCCATGTATAGGTCACTGCTGTAGCTTATAGGGAAACTTGGCATGTGCTCGAGCTTTTCCACACAGGCTGTTAATCCACTGTGAATCCCCTGTATCTGCTTTTGGTTTTGTCACAGAATTGAACTCTGGGCAAGGGGTTTTGTTTCCTGCATTTCTAGAGCATGGCCTCTAGGTGGCACTGCGTTACAATGGACTAGTGCAAATGCACAAATTTTAAAAAGTGTTTTCTTTCCATTTTATAATTAGATGCTGTGTTTTCTCTGCTCTTAAAAAAAATCCATGCTTGCAGGAATTATTCTTTAGATATGGAAGTGAAACTGGAAGAACATACCTTCATCTAAAGGAGCTGTAGGCAACCATGAACAGAGAATAAACAGCATTCTTGTGAAGCAAAGCCTTAGATGATGGGAAGGCATAGAAGAAAATTAACCTTAAAAGCCACCACTGTCTGTTGCAGATGGAGATGGTGTTCTGGGGTCACCCTCTGGAGCTGGAACTCCAAATATTTCTTGGGCTCCCTCTTCTCTCTTTACATCTCTTTTTACAGATAAGGGTTTCTTTAGGAGACAGGGTCCTTCAAAGACACACACATTGAGAAACAGAGAGCGAGAGAGAATCTTTAGGTTATATATATAAATTAGCATATGCAAATATGTGCATTTTGTTTTTTCCTATGAGCCCGAACCCTCAAACTTTTCTGTCCCTAGCACTGTCCCTGCTCCAGCATCTGAAATTTGGTGGACAGTGCATAAAGATTGGTCTGGCACCCCACCTGTGGAATAGTTTTCCCAGGGAGTTTTGCTCAGCACTGGCTGCAGTTTTCACGTGGGCAGGCCTGTATGTGGCATGAGCTGGCCTTCAATATTGGCTTTTTCTGATCTGCCACTGAAATTTTCCTGCTGTCTCAATTTGTCTTCTGCTTGCAGTTTGTCTCGTTTGGGGATGGAGCCTATGTGTGGGTGGGCGAGCTTTAATTACTACCTTGCCCCCACACTGATAGCTTCATTAAAGGGCTGCCTAGGAATCCCTTAAATTAAATGATAACAACAACAAATGGGATGCAGGCCCCAGAGGTAAGAGTTTCCAGCTGGATCCAAGATTTCGGTTGACCAGATCTTAGCGAATGAAGTACTTCTGTGCACAGATGAAAGCATTCTCTTAATGCGGGCTGCTTTCCATTCCGTGCATGGCAGCACATCCCACGACTTCCTTGGAAACTGATAAAAGCAGCGGGTTGGTTTTCTGCTCTCTTTGGCTGTGCTTCTTTTTCGTTCACCTTACCAAACGGTTCTGCTGACACTCCCTTACCCAGCCACACACACCCAGCCATGCAGTTCCCTGTAAATACCTGGTAGTCTTGAAAACCTTGCAGTCAGCAGTGGTGAAGACTGGATTGGGTAGCTCAGTGGTTAACATGTAGTTGCAATGGTATTTTAAGATGTTTTATTATCATCTGATGTAAATGGTATTTCGATTGTATTTATCAACTGTTGTTCACCACCCAGGGAGCTTTGGCTAGTGGGTCACACAGAGGATGGATGGATGGATGGATGGATGGATGGATGGATATTGCGGCCCTCTGTAAACTCATTCTGCTTTTATTTAATGTGATGCCAAAGAAGGTAGAACATTGCTGCTTTGGTGAAGATTCTAAGTCGGTAAAAATTCAGCAGTAGATGGAATGGCCACTGGTGAATCACCACAAGGAAGGCACTGATTTGCATCAACTCTGCATATGCTATGTCTATATGCAAATTTAGAAATAATCATTTTAATTCATATTGAAATATGGTACATCTCACCCTAATGTGGAGGATGGGCGTGAGGTGCCCTGCCGGCCTTGTTCCGTCTGGTGCTCAGATGCTGTGGGAAGTCAGCTCTTCCTTCTCGTGGGCCTTATCTTTGACCGGGACGTGGACGAGACCAGTCTTCAAATAGGGAATGTGTCCAGACTGGAGGAGGGTCCTCAAATAGAGGACTGCGAAAGGCACACTGCATGGGCATGCCGTTTGCAACCAGAAATTCCAGTTTATTTATTTATTTATTTATTTAACCATTTATAGGCTGCCCCATCGCACCAAAGCCTCGGGGCAGCTTACAACAATTTAAAATACAATAATAAAATACAGTAAAACTATAAAACTATGACCATAAACAATATATCCCTCCCCCCCTCAGTGTACCTCAGCAACTAAAAAAAAAAAAGCTCTAGTTATACCAGCTCAGACCACATCCTTACGTCCTGCTTGGTCCTTTGTTTTTTTGGGCGGCTCCAAGGTTAGCGAGTTCATAGCTAATTTTGGGACTCACCATAAGACCTCACACCATGATTTAATACGAAGTTCTAGAGATACAGTGGCACACGTCGGATGGACCGACAGAGCCGCTCCCGTTCCAATTTTAGATACGGTCCTGTTTTTCAGTGGGACAAGTTTTGTTTCAGCGACGGCTGAAGATTTCCACCCGAGGCTCTCAAGTTAGAGCAAGGGTGTGGGAACGCTTCCCACTGAGGGCCAAATTCCGTTGTGGAGAGGCTTTGGGGGCCTGCGCTCCAACTGTGGGTGAGGAGAAGAGGGTCCAATGTCTCATAAATAAAAGTTACAGGACATGGCAGCTAAAAGCTCTCACTGCTAGTAGCCAAGACTTGAGACAGCCAAGACTTGAGAGGGCCTAATTTGGCTCCTGGCTTGGGGCCCCGTCCCTGTGGCTGGGAAAGATTTTGAGGAATTGCTCCAACCAGCCATCCTGGAGTGGCTGCTCTGCCAGGCCACTAGGCCTTCCTGGATGGGAAGGGTGGGAAAGGGCCTGGGATGCGATGGGACGACTGCATTCCCGGGTTGGCATGGATTTCCCACATCCTTTAGCTCTGGCTCCCTGGCCCAGCGCTGGCTGCCTGCTTCCTGACTCCCTGCAACTCCTGTGCACAGCCCAGCCCTGAGAGCGGGGAGTCATGGGCAGTAGAAAATGAGACGTTCACCCAGTTCTGAAACATGTCTGGTCTCCTCGATGGACGGGTGTTGGAAGGGTACCGCCTGCATACCAGGAGATGTAACAACAAAGGAGAGGGTGCCTTGGGGCATGTGCAGAGGGCCTTCCTCGCAACACTGTGTAAGCACAGGGAAACCTTCACTCCCCCGTGGAATCTCTGGAAAATTGTCAGCATTACAGTTGGGTGATTTGAAGCCCTGGACTCCATCGTGCCAGGTGCCTCTCTTGGCTTTGAAATGTGCTCAGTTGGCCTGCAGCTGGACTTGGGCACCCTCCTGGTCCTTCCGCTAAGGGGGATGGCAGCTGTTTGCCCCCAGACCCTGTCCCAGGGCCCCTCTGGGCACGGATTCCGGTCGGATGGGCCTCGGCCTCGGCCTCCGCCCTCGAGGCCCTGGGCTAACATTCCCTCTCCCGGTCCTTTCCCGCAGCTGCACCAGAGCCAGCTGGAACTGCAGGAGGTCCGACTGTCTTACCGGCAGCTGCAGCTCAAGGTGGAGGAGCTCAGTGAGGAGCGCAGCTTGCAGCACTTCGGCTCGACCAGCGCCTCCCTGCTGTCGGAGATCGAGCAGAGCATGGAGGCCGAGGAGCTGGAGCAAGAGAGAGAGCAGGTATCGGACCTTTGGCCCTGGGGGGCCCAGTGCAGTCCAGGTGTGTCTGCGTGCACCTGGCATTCCGGGCACTTCCTGGTCCCACGAGCCACACGTGGGCTGCAGGCCACGGGCATCCTGGCTGTGGGTTCAAGGCCTGGCACAGCAGAGCGGGTGCCACCACCAAGAGCAAGACAAGCCCAGTCTCCTCGCCCCGGCTCTGTCCCTTGGGAATGTCCGGCCGTGCCTCTTGCTGCCATCTCTTGCCTTGGGGGTCTTCGCAGCCCGTGTGGCTTCTTATCGCGGCACAACTTGGCCTCTGCAGGCAGCCCGGTTCTTAAATCAGCATCGTGTGGCCAAGAACCTCTGCGCGCCCCTTGTGACCCCTCTTTTCCACCCAGACTGGGTTTGGTGAAAACAGGGGAAAGGTGTATTAGGGGTTCAGGCAAAGAGTACAGAAGGGAAAAAGGGGGTGAATTTCAGAGCACGGAGCACGGAAAGTCTCCAAGTGGCAGTTCAGAGGCAAATGGCAAAGAGAGAAAAACGCGGCCTAGCCGTTCACAGCCTCCTGGTTCTTGGCAAGCCTGTGGTCTCCAAGGTGCAGTTCCCTGGGGCAAGTGTAGACCCCCCCCCTTTCTGGGAGACTCACACCCCGGGGTCTGAGCCACAGAAAGACCCCCACACAGTTCCTTTCTCAGTGGGGTCAATTTCTTTAAGTCCCCCCTGCACGGGTGGACATCCCACCCCTCTTTTAGTCTGGCTGATCCCAAAGCATTGTCAGCCCAGAGACGGGTTTTCCACGATTCCTCGCTCTGTGGTATGTGGGCGATTTATCACTCCGCAGGCTTGCTAAGAGGAGGTGCTTGGCCTTGAGATGACCTCGGCCAGGCCACGTGCGCCGCAGAGCCAGCGTCCTGCATGCGGCAGCTCACATCTCTTCTGTTTTAGCAGAGAGTGGCAGCTGACCGTAAAATAAAGGCTTCTTCCTCGCAGACCTGAGCAAGACGACGTCAGGGTGGCTCAGCCTGCACCCTTGGCCCCTGCAGCCCGGCCCTGGCCGCATCCCCCTGGCCTTCTCAGCAACCCTGGTTATCCTTTCCCTGGGGCGTGGTGGGGAAAGGGGCCACAGCCTGCCACGGGGCAGCAGCAGAAGCGAGCAGTTTCAAAGGAATCACAGCCCTGTTGTGCGGCCGTGCTGCAGTTCGAGAGGCGTTCCTCTAACTGTGGGTTCCGAGGCAGGAACATTGTCTCCCATACTTCTGGAAGTTGTGCACCCCCGGCTCTGTAAAACGTTTCTCAGGCAATTTAACATGCAACTGTATATGTAATGCCAATATCAGCTAAGGAAGTGCACACAGTAAAATTCAAGCACAAATAATAATGAAAATATTAAAGCAGGTTCATTTATAACATCAAAATCATCTTTGACACATCCTATTTGGCACTGTGAATGCGAGGGACAGAGAGTTTTGTAGGCTTCACCCACATGCTTCCTGGTAATTCTTTGACGCCATGAGGACTAGGAACTTGCCTTTTTAAAGAGAGAGAGGGGAAAAAATCAAGAAACCAAACCACATACTGATTTGGCTATTGGTAAAAGAAAAGTCCGCAGCATAAGGGCAAACTGCACGACAGATGTTTGGCACTGTGCATGCTGCCATGTTTGAAATCTGCCGCATGCGCTACCCTAGCAATATGTCTGCAGCACAGCCTTTTCCGCTCTTGTCGCAGTTGAGACTCCAGCTCTGGGAAGCGTACTGCCAGGTCCGATACTTGTGCACACACCTCCGAGGGAACGACAGCGCGGATTCGGCCGTCTCCACCGACTCTTCCATGGACGAATCTTCAGAAACCTCATCGGCCAAAGATGTGCCGGCCGGTAGCCTGCGGGCCGCCCTCAGCGAGTTGAAGAGGCTGATACAAAGTGTTATCGAGGGCACGGACTCCCCCGTAAGTCGAGCCCTGGCGTGGTGCTTGTGGGACCCCTGCTTTCTCGGCTCGAGTGGGCAAGCTTCGCCCCCCTTCTTGACCCCCTGCACTGTATCTGTATCACCCCTTTCCCCCACCCCACTCACAGCAGGGGTGGGCAACACTCACACTCGGGGGCCCTCCTGGGACGCTAGTCTGGCCCTCCAGGGCTCCCCATCTGGCCCTGCGCCCTCCTGCTGACGCCGTGAGCCCTTCCCTTTAACCAGTGAAGGACTTTGCCGGCTTGTGTGCGTTTTTTCCCTCTCACCAAAGGCTGAAAAGCCATACCTGTTTTTTAGAAGAGATCCTGGCTTTTGTGGCCCCACCCCTCTCACCCTAGACCCCGCCCACTCCCAGAAGGCAGCCCCAGGGGGCTTCAAAGTGGAATTTGCCCTCACCCACGGGAACTGCCCCGGCCCAGCTTTAGAAATGCTAGGCCAGGATTCCCCACTCAACAGAAGGGGACTGACAGTTTCTTCATGGCTCACCAGAGCTCACGGAGGAGTGATGACGATGCCTTAGAAGAGCAGATCAAGCAGACGAGTGAAGATTCGAGAGCCCTGAGGGAGCTGATGGAAGGCGAGCGGGGAAACTGAGGCAGAGCCTGGAAGAGCTGCAGCAACTTCACAGCCAGGTAGGCGGCAGCTCTGGCTGCGGTGCGAGGGCAAGATGCTTCCGGGGGGCCCCTCCCTGAGCACGCTGGGGCAACTTGGCTTGCCCTCGGAGAGAGGCCTGTTAGCACAGGCACGATCGAGTAGTTATGCTCGGTGCAGAGAAAGCGGATTAGGGAACATTTTTCTCCATGCCTCACGCCTGGAATCTCACAAGAGTCCCAGGGCAAGGACCCTCCTGTGTTCTCCCACCGCTGCTTCTGCCTGGTTCCTTCCTGCAGAAAATCCGCGGAGAAGAAGCGGGGAAGACATGATGACAGGATGCTTTCTGCACGGAGCACTTCCTTGTGAAGCAGGCCTGGCTTTTCCTGCTGAACCGGGCTTTTGTGGAAAGGAAAAGGGTAACAGCAGGGGTAGGGAAACACGGGAGGGTGAAAGTTATGAATGAAGTGGAAGGCTGCATGGGAAGTCTCTTGAAGAACCCAAGAGCGGCCATGCTGGGTCAGACCAAAGCTCCGTCCAGTCCAGCACGCCATGCACTGGTGGCAAACCGGCTGCCCACAGGATCCCCCAAGCCAGACCTCCCCCTGCCCAAGCTCCTCAGCAACTGGTGTGCGCAGGCAGGCCTGCTCTGGTGAAGGAGGTAGTCCATGGCCTCTGACAGCCTCCTCCCTCTTGAATCGTCCCACCCCAGATTGGTGGCCACCCCCACTTCCCGTGGCAGCAAACGCCATAGCTTAACTTCTCCGGCAGTGAGGATGCGCTTCCGTTGATCTGTCTTCAACCTCCCACCAGTCAGCTTGGGTGGGAATGCTATGGGAGCGGGGGGGGGGAGTCTCCCTCTCCACTTTCTCCACACTGCACATTATTTTAAACGCCTCTCTCCCGTCTTCCTGCACTTCCCCTTTTCCTAAGCTGAACGGTCCTGGTTGTCATAGCCACTGCGCATAGGGGTGCAGCTTCAAAATACTGGAACCCAAAGTGGTCCCCCCATGGAACTGAGTGGAGGGAGATTCAGGGCAGAGGGACGGAATTCCACGTCACCGAGTTAAGCTGTGGAATTCTCTGCCACCTGATGCAGCAACAGCCATCATTCTGAAGGGCTTTGCCAAGGCCCTGCCTCCTTGTGGCGTGTTCGTAAACGGGTGCCCTTGTCGTCCCACAGACCTCAGTGGAAAGGCTTTTATCCTGCTTTGCTTGGCATGGAATACAGAACTTGTATTTATGTTTGTGAGCATATTTCCACATGTCTTCCATTTATAACCATCCTGTGTTTTCCAGCTGCTAGCAGGAAAAAAACTGTTAAGGAGAAAAAGACAGGATATGTTTTTGATTCATATTGCCGTAAATTTTCTGTCTGGAAGCACTCAAAGAAACATAGCTCAGGAAGGTCCCTGTGCACAAACCTGGGAATGATTACAAAGGTGTTTCATGGATGCCAATGGATTAAAAGGACTCAGCTACCTAACATCTGTGCACGTGTGTGTGGGTGGGTGGGTGTGTGGGTGGGCGGGCACATTAGGAATTTTGAAGGAATGCTGCGGGTGCTCTCACAGAATGGGGGCTTGGCCATTCGTGAAATGGCTGCCACATACAGGCGGCCATCACAGAACAGTTCTTTGGCTGGGAATTAAAAAAAAAGAGAGAATTCTCAAAGCACAATTGCAGATGCTTTCAACAAGAAAAAGGTAGATGACAACAGAGGAAGCCCGAGAAAAGGACACCCAGAAGAAGTAGAAGGAAGGCCAGGCTGCAATGGGATCGGTAGCATGGAATTGCAGGGATGGGCATCGGGAAGGCTAAAGCTGAGAAGGAGCTGAGGTTCGCGAGGGACGCTAAAAGCAACAAAACGTGGGATGTGTACAAAGTAAAAGATAGAAGAAAGAAATGGTGGTTCCCAAAGAGGATGGTAAAGTCACAGATGACAAAGAAACGGTGGAAGAGCTCAACTTTGGCTCAGTCTTCTCCAAAAAGGGTCTGTTACCTCCCTGACAAAGGTGAAGTGTAAACTGAAGGGGCAAAATTGCAGCTTGAGATTCATAGGCAAGCGGTCCAGGAGCATCTCATGACTTTGAAAGGGTTCGGATCTCCAGAGCCCGATGGACTGCACTGCAGGGTAATAAGGAACGGGCAAAGACCTTTCTGAATCACTGGCTGTAACTGAGAAATCGTGGCAGATGGGTGAGGTGCCACATGACTGGATGGGGGCTGAGAGTGTGCCTGTCTCCAGAAAGGAAACAAGGAGGACCCTCGCTGGGGACTGCAGACCAGTCGGCCTGAGATCAGTCCTCAGGGAGAGGTAACGTGTGGGGTAGTGAAGCGCTTGGTGTTTGCAACAGTTTTATTAGAGGTTTGGAGGAGGAGGTGGAAGGGATGCTGATGAGAATCACAGAAGACACAGAACTGGGTGGGATAAGCGAATACCTGGAAGACAGAAACAAAACTCAGAGTGATTTTCATAGGTTGGAGCAGTGAGCTGAGAGCAACAGAATAAAATTGAGTAGGGATGGCACGGAACTAGGAAAGGGAAAGAGGTGCATACTTTCAAGATGGGGAGGCCTTGGCTCAATGATACTGCAGGTGAGACGGGTCTTGAAATTGTTGTGGATCGCAAGCTGAATATGAGCCAACAATGTGATGTGGCTGCAAAAAGGGCAAAGGCTATTTTGGGCTGCATTGGTAGAGGTATCACTTCCAAATCGCGTGAAGTACTAGTTCCCTTCTACCCAGCACTGATTGGGCCTCATCTGGAGTCCCGAGTCCAGCTCAGGGCACCACAGTCCACTCCCAGCTGGTGAGAGTGAAAGAAAGTCAAACTGGAGAGAATGAAATAACAGTAGCGTGTCCCAGAACCTAGATACAAAGAGGAGCCGGAGGGTCTGAGCTGCTGGCAAAAGACCTTGCGTTGGGAACTAGACCAAGATGGTGCTGGAGGACAGCCGGTTGGATTGCCACACAGTGCAACTTCCCCGTGCAGTGTTCTTTAAAAGAAATCTGAAGGAGACAAATAGAGAGTAAAAATAGGGAGAGAGGTGAGCACCAGGAGAGGTGATCTTGGGCAGCTCAGCAGCCATGGGCACCCCTTTAGAGACCCAAGCTTAAATCACACCCTTTGAAAAGAGCAGTCATGAAGACACCTTTTATAGGCTTCTGCTCTCTGAGACATTTAAGAATGGCAGTTTTTAGAGATTTAATCCTGCAGTCATGAGGACTAGCAACGTATTTCCAAAAACCTGAAACTTAACACTTCCAGCATTTCCGCCTCCGAGCCCCCTGTGCTTATGACATGGTGGCCGCAAGCTTTTCCTGCGTTGACCTCAGAGAAGCCAGCCCAGTCCTTCTGCATGGTGCTACATCAGCAATGCCGTGCGCTGATTTTTTCCCCTTCCGTTTCTTACCAGGTGACGCTGCTGAGTGTAGAGATGACTTCACTGAAAGAGGAAAGAGACAGACTCCGGGGATCGGTTGACGATAAGGAAATGAACGAACAAATCCTGAAGGCTATCAGGGATCGGGACGATGCAATCGCCAAGTAAGCAGCATCGCGCTCAAAGGCCGGGGGCAGGTCTTGCGGAGGCCTTGTGCCGGCACGTTCCTTTGCGCTTGTGGGGTCCCAACATTCAGCTGTGGGCAGAATGCCGGGTGAGGTGGGCCTTTGGTCCAACCTCCTTGCGTTGTGCGACTGCTGCAGCGCTCCGGCATGGCTGCCCTTGACTTGTTCCATCCCTCTATCCCAAATGCTTTAGTGGGACTGAAATCCTGGCACGTCAAGTGGCGATTTGTTTAACTCACTCTTGCCCATCACGTCTATGGCCTGGCAGGACAACCCATGGACAACCCGCAGTTCTGGGTTCACATGTAACAACAGTCCCTGATTCAGACAACCCATGGTGCACGGCCCAGTGAAAAACCATAAGTGCTCTTTCTGGGCGGTCGGTAGTTCGCGCATGATGGTTTGTTAGCATGCTCGCACCTGCATGCTACAGTGGCGAAGCATTCAACAGCTCTTCCCACTAGGTGCAGTTGCCACTGAGATTTGTCCCCTGCAAGGCAATTGCGCTGAGGAAGGAGGGGGAAATCCTTCCACTGGCACCTTCGGCCAAAGATCCAGGGCCCCGGGAAGTGGCTTTAGGCCCAGGGCCCGATGGGAGCGGGTTGAGCAACGGCTCTGCTTGTAACACCGTGCAGCTGTGTGCTCTTGTCCTTCCTGAGGATTTTTTGAAGGTTCAGGGCTCAAGAGGCACCTTTCTGGCCAGCCCTGGGAAAAGGGGGCATTCTTGTACTGCCACCTGCTGGCCAAAGGCGGGAACTCTTCCAGCAACTGAGCTGTGGACGCAGAAGGCCGCACCTGATATTGAAGCAAGTGTGTGGGTTACGGGCTCTCCTGTATCCATGGAAACCAGCTACCTTTCTGGAAACATATGAGTTGCCATTCTTAGTATTCATTCAGTGGTGGGGATCGTTTTGTTTAAATTCGCTTTGTGATGCAGGGCTGTCTGGAGGACTTGATTCTGACTCTCTTCCTCCAGAGAGGCAGGTGAGATCTTCCTTGGGAGCCTTCCCTGCAGATGTGTTAGACTGCATTTCCCATCATCCCCAGTCAGAAGGCCAGGAATGTCTGGAGGGCACCAGATTGGAGGAGACTGTTTTATAGAGCCCCCTTAACTCATGTGTGGAAATGAACAAATACGTAGTTATAAGGAACTTCCAGATGATGGTGGACTCCGACTCCATAGTCCATATTGCATTGGCCATGGGAGTTGGAGTCAGACAGCATTTAGAGAATACAAGGTTCCCTGCTATTGCTTTTATGCAGAGGCGTGTGGCTCAGACCTTGGCTGAGTTCTCGTTGAGTATCATTCCCAGAACACGCACAGCAGGCTGGGGATGATGGGAGGTGTAGTCCAACAGATCTGGAGGGTGCCAGGTTGGGAACACCAACCTAAGACATTTTGTCCCGGCCTTCTCCGCACATACCTTCCGCCCTTCAAGGTGACTAGTTGCTAATAATACTGCAGACCAAGGGGAAGATCAAACACGCGAATTGCATTGCCAGTCACTGAGTATGGTTGCAAAAGCTGGACACTGAAGAAAGCAGACAGGAAGAAAATGGAAACATGAATACCCCGAACGGACAGAAAGGTGAACAAGATAGAATTTGCCTGGAGGAAAAAATGACAAAATTGAGGCTGTCCTACGTTGGGCACATTGTGAGAAGGCAGGACTCCCTGGAGATGAGAACCTGCTAGAGCAAATCAAAGGCAGAAGATGAGAAAGACCAGCTGGGGGACTGACGGATAGATGGATCGATCAATTGCATAAAAGAAGCCACAGCTTTGCGCTTAGAAGGGCTGAGCAGGACTGTGAAGGACAGCTTTGGAGGCTTCCATTCATAGGGAAAGTCGGGGACAACTTGGTCGCATGTAACAACAAGCCACACAAAACAATACACAGGGCTGAATCTTGTACGCATTTCCTGGAAATGGGTATTAGATACAATGAATGCTTGACTCGCTTATGATCCTGGGAGAGGAAGCAGAAAATTATGCCGTACTTGTTCTATCCATCGAGTACGGCCTGTTGTTCTGTCCTCTCAGAACTCAGGGCAGCGGGCTCTAAAATGTTACATTTGTTTCTGACCTACATTTTAAAAATTGCTCGCTGCCTTGCGAGCCATGTCGCACAGAAAGAATGAACAGAAACAAAATAGAAGTCTTGCTCGGTGGGACTGAAAATTAGTCAAGTGTCGGAACTCGTTTCCCCTTTTGTGGGTACTTAGTTCTTGTGCAAGTTGGATGATTAGTCCAGATTGATTGATCAGGATACCTGGGATGGAACAGAGCAATCCAGCAGGGATTTTTGGATTCTCAGAGCAGGACTAGAGACAATGCCAGACCTTGGCTCCGGGGATTGTTCCTGCTGGAGCAGGAAGAAGCAAACTGGCTGCTTCTTTGAGGCTGGAGGAGCAGTTTGGAGGCAGGGGCAGGAAAAGGAGGGGAGCCGGGAGACCAGCACTGCCAGGATAGGAGGCATCCTGGCGACGCTTCGTCCCCCTTCCCTCCTGCACCTGGATGGCCAAAATCGGCCGACTGGCCACATCACGGAGTAGAAGGTTTGGGAAGGGCTGCAGTTTCCTCTGCAGAGGCTGTGCTTTGTCCCCCATGTTTGGAGATTTTGGGGCTTCCCCACTGGAATGCACCCCAAAGTAATCACAACTAGCTCACGTCCCATTCTATATTTATGCAACTTGCACCCTGCCTTTCTGCCAAAAATGGCACTCCAGGGAGCTTACAGTCACAAAAAACGGAAGAAAACACAAATGAATTAAACACAGAAAATACAACAAACGAGGACCCCCCCCCCCCGCCCAACAGGCCCACTTGCACACCAAAGGCCTGCTTGGAAAAAGCGGTCCTTGCCCGCTGGACTTGGGAGATCGGGGTCTGTGTTCTGTTCCACTCCAACCATGAAGCCAAGTCAGGGATGCTCATTGCTGTGAAGAAAAAATGGAGAGAGGGCGAACCTTGCAATCCCCGTGGGTTCCTTGCGACGAGAAGGAAGGCTGGGTGCCAGTTTAACGCAATAACAGCCACCATTGAAGGAGAAGGTGTTGCCTGTAGCTTGACATCACGTGCTTTAAAATGTATTTTGAAGGGGGTGCCCTTGTCACCGGAAGGTTAAGGCAGGGCGTGAGGTGGTTTGGCTCTTGGTTCGCAGCATATGGGCCAGGCTGGTTCTAGATCTGGTAAGCGAGCGAGCGATCAACGCGCACGTTGTGCAGGACATCCAGCAGCGCTCTCAGGCCGCCTCTGCTTGGCTTTTCAGGAAGAATGCTGTCGAAATGGAGCTAGCCAAATGCAAGATTGACATGATGTCTCTGAACAGTCAGCTGTTGGACGCAATTCAGCAGAAGCTTAACCTTTCGCAGCAGCTGGAGGCGTGGCAGGTAAGAATTTGCTGAGCACCCTTGTCCCCCTTCCATGTCCCTGGGAGCCAGAGGCGCTGCACCGGCTGCGGTCCAGCTCCCAACCGCAAACCCCACAGGAAGGGAACCTCCTTGGAGGGGACCTTCAGGGTTCAGCTTGGCAGCATCATGGCGGAGGAAGTAAGCTGTTCACCCATTCAACAACACGCAGGCGAGCGACGTTAACAGCTGCAAAAATGTTACAAGGCAGAGGCAGAATCAAAGACTGGGGTTGGGGGGAAGAAAGCAGCCTCCCTCTCACCTCCCTCTTTACCTCTGTAGCCTGGTAAAGTAACCCTCTCTTCTGGGTTCACACATACAGATAACTCATTAAACAACCCAAGGATCACAGTCCAACAGCAAGTGTTCTTGTGGGTTCTCGTTCTGTGTTGCTTGTGGTTAACAAACCATGCTTTGTGAGCGTGGCTGGATTCACACATCCCAACAATCCAGAATTCAACAACCCATACTGTTGGTTAAAGAACCCATGAAGTGTGTGAACCCATATATGTGTGATTGAGCCCTGCCTGGTGTTCCTTCCTCTTGCCCTCAAGCGACCAGCAGACACCTCTCCCTGCTCAACCTTTTCTCCTGTTCTCAACTTTTCCGTGTTCTCCTTTCTCTCTTTTCTCCTCTGCTTCCAGTTTGCTTCCTCAGGGCTTTTTACTATATGGCTCCTTTGGTTTTTGATCTAGTGGCCTTTCTCAGTTCCCGTAACAACAGCTTTAGTCGTACACCCCTCCTGCCTTCAAGGTGAGCTCCCACCCTCTTCTCTCCTTTCCTGTCATCCTCTCCTACCCCATCCCATAATACTTCAGTGCCACCTCATCCTCTGGGGTGAAAGGAATGCAAGCACCCCATAGATGTCTGTCTCTTCATCTCCACTGGCGCACTTGTTTGCATCTCTCTGGCCATCCTTCACACATCAGATTTGTCACAGTGAATTCGCTTGCCCATCTCTTGGGTTCGTGCCCTTCTCCACACATGCTTTCTTCCTCATGCATGCATTTGTGGTAGTGTTTGATGGCATTTCAGCGCACACACCCTGAGCACCAGGGTGCAATTCATGCAGAATGTGTGCCGCGCAGTGCTCAGCACAGCCCGGTATGGCCAGGAAAAGATTCTGGTCTGAGTCCAGACTGCGGCTGCCGTACCAGCCCGATGCTCACCAGATGTTCTGGGTGATCCTCGTCTTGCTGATCATTGGCCATGCTGGCTGGGGAGAGTTGGCATCTGGGGGCACCAGGAGGTACCAGTGACATGACTGGTAAATAGCAGCTTCCTGGGTACCTATCGGCTCTGCCGAGTGGCATGTAGAAGTTTTCAGGTGGACCCCCCTCTTGTCCAGGTAGGTAGGCAAAGACTTTGGTCTCGGACCCCGGAGAGCCACTGCTGATCAAAGGCACCTTAAAGGCTAGCAGAATTGTTGTGGCATCAGTTATAGTTGAGCTGGCATGGGTCACACACAGCGGGCACTTTCCTCAGTTACACTTTAGATTTATATCACAACTCTTCCTCTTGCAAGGAAGCCAAGGTGGCTTACAAGATCCTGCTCTTCCTTTCTCATCAGCCCTGTGAAGTAGGTTAGAGTGAGAGCCTGTGAGTGGCCCTAAGTCACCCACTGAAGCTTTGTGACTGACGGGTCAGGAGTGGAACTTGGGTCGCCCGAGTTCTGCTCCAACCACTGTACCACACTGTCTCTCGATTGGCAGGAAGATATACATTGCATTGTTTTTCTAAAATCAATTTAAATCCTCTTGCCCTTTGCCCCTCCTCTCCTTCCAGCTTATTCACAACCCCAAGTTAAAATCCTAATACAGTAAGATGAGAATAAGGGCTCAGATCCAGGATCTACCCTCCCCATAGAGGAAGGGACCTCCGATAAGAAGGACAGCTCCTCTAGCAGAAGGTGCCTCTGCCTGGTTTGGGGGGATCCCACCTTCCCCACACAGCTCAGCCCACCCCACTGAGCAGCATCTCTGTCGCATTTCCAAGGGGCTGGAGGGGCAGCTGTGAGAAGATGGGGGCCGTGGGTAGAAGCTTGAGCTATACATCCAGTCAAAACAACTAAATAACCAGATACGGTGGTGATGAAGAAATGGAGAAGTTAGCCCCCAAGCTAGCGAAAACATGACCCAGTGCCGGGGGGCCGAGGGCCCTTTCGGCGGTGGGGACTCGCTTGGTGCCGAGGCTGAAGCGGACATCAGGGCTCACCCCTCCGGGCACCTGTGCTGCCCTGAGGAATTTGGTGGATTTGCTGGGAATGGGCCTGCTGCCCTGGGATTCGGTGGCTGGCATGGACAGAGCAAGGCAAAGGAGCTGGGGCACTAAAGGCAGCTTCCCGGACTCTCCGCCGTCCCCGAGGCTGCAGACTGGGTTCTGCTAATGCGTGGGCTTAGAAGTCTCTGCCGACTGGAGCGGATGCACTTGTGGCCCTCCAAGCTGAGTCCCGGTGCTGTAGCGGGGCTGTTCAGCACTGGGCGTGCATGCACGGATGTCCCTGTGCCGCGCGTGCGGAGCACGTGTGCCGCCTCGTCCGTGTCGGCTTCGTGCCCACTGTGCCAGCCCTTTCTCTTCCTCCCTGTTTGCCCACTTCAGAGAGGGCAGGAGAACGAACAGGATCGGCAGAGAAAGGGGGGCTCCGAGGGCTGGCTTTGGGCCCCACACCTCGGCCATTGCTGAACTCGCCCCAGCACTAAACATTTCGGTGCTTAGAGTCTGCGTGCGGAGCAGAGACCGACACATCTTGCATTCTGCCTGTCCATGAGCTACATGAAATGTGTGGGTGCACTAATGCGGTATGTGGTTTGAATGTTCGGGTCCCCACGTGACCATGAGACGCACTGGGTGACGGGGCCACTCACTGACTGGCAGCCTAGCCTACCTCACAGGGTTGTTGTGAAGAGGGACTAAAAGGGAGGAGGAACAGAGAAACTGTCTCTCAGGCTCCTTGGAAGAGGAATAGAGGCAGGAAATAAGCAGAATAACCAACAAATTCAGCAAGGACCAAATATTCTTTCCTGCGGATCCTTTTCAGTACGTTTTTGGAGGAGAAGGGAGTCTCTCCCCCCCCCCCCCCGAGCCCCTAATATTTCATTTGTGCGAGCCCAAGTGTTTGGAAATGAGAGAGGCTTGGACAAAATAGACCGTACATGTTGTGTTCGCAGACGAGAAGAGCCGTGCCTGCCCTTGATTGCATTATTCCTGTGTGGGCGGGATCAGACCCCGTGGTCCTCTTTGTTGACACTCACAAAAGCGCCACAGTCCCACCGCTCGTGGCTGTGAATGCAAACCATGGAAACCGGCTCCCCTCGCCTCTGTGCGCGGCCTCAGCTAACGGTCCTTCTCTCCCTGGGAGCTTTCTGAGTTCCGCCCCCACCGCCGCAGATCTGGCTCCGCATCCTGCAGCAGCGCTCACGGTCACTCAGTATGCTGGAAAGGAACTGTCCGTCCTTGCCTCGGACTCGGAACCTCAACAGCGGTGTAGCCAATGGGGACCGCAGGCCGGCGATTGCCAGCCGCGGGCTGCTTGCGCATGCAAGATGAGGCCTCCGGGTGGAATGGCTCGCTGCAGTACATCGGTCGGCAGTGTTGCCCGAAGTGGTGCATGCTGCCCTCCATATCCTTTTGCAAGGATGGTTGTTCCTCGCAACCAGGCCTGTGCTGCGACAACCCACATGTGGGCTTGCAATTCATGTTTTTCCCTCTTGGCTTCACCAGTTTCTGGTTAATTCTTCCACCCCCTCTTTATTTTTCCTTCTCTGTCTGGGTATTTTTACACAACACTTCAGCTAAAAAAAGGCTTCCAGATCAGCTTCCAGAGATTAATAAAGCAACGATCCCTGCCTCTGGGTTTACAATCTAGAAGGCATGACACTGAAGGAGAAGTCATTGGGAGGGCAGAGGAAAAAGGAAGAGTACAGCTTAGTGTTAAAGATCTTATATACTCGCCTTGCCCAACCTGTTGCCCTCCAGATGTGCTGGACTCCAATTCCCAGAATCCTCCAGCCAGCTTTGCTCTAGGATTTGCAGCCTAACAGATTGTAGCCTCCAAGCGGCCTTGATTCTCTCCCCGATGGGAACTGACTGTCGGAACTGTGTGTTCCGGCTGGCAGGGACGGGAGAAGCAAATACTCTCCATCTTCTCCCGCTCTGGCCAATGTCTGAGAGCAGGTTGGCCTCCCCTTTCTTCACAGGGAAGGCAGCTATTTTAGCTGCACAGCCAATCTGCCTCCACTCCTGCCTGCAGTTTTTAAAGGCAGTGCCTGCACAAGCGCCTCTTGGATCATTTTGGGTACAAATTTAAGGCTGGATTCAAGAGCGGAAGGGAAAGGATCTCGGAGCTGGTGCCGCTCGCAAGCTGAATATGAACCAGGGCAGGATATGGCTGCAAAAATGGCACATGAAGTTCAGGCTGCCTCTAGATAGTTTCCCACTCAAAGGAAACGATGCCAAATTCCCCTCTGCTCCCCTTGAATGCTGTGTTCAGTTCTAGGCAACGTGCTTTAAGGAGGAGTCAAAGAAGCCGCAAACGAGTTCACAGGATGGGAAACTCAGTCCTGTGAAGGAAGACGTGTTTTTATTGTGAGACTGTCCTGAGTCTTTAGTAGTTGGACAGTACATAAAAGCTGGAAGGACGGGAGGAAGGACGGAAGGAGAAAGAAAGAAAGAAAGAAAGAAAGAAAGAAAGAAAGAAAGAAAGAAAGAAAGAAAGAGAAGGCAGGCAGGCAGAGAAAGAAAGAGAAAGAGAAAGAAAGAGAAAGAGAAAGAGAAAGAGAAAGAGAAAGAGAAAGAGAAAGAAAGAGACAGTCCTACATTGAGCAGAGGATTGGACTTGATGGCCTCAGCAGCCCCTTCTAACTCTACTCTTCTAGGATTCTAAGCTGGAAGGGACTGGGAATGTTTAGCCCTGGGAAGAGGAGATGAAATACGATGGCACTCAGAGCAGGCAGGCCATTAGGACCCAGCAGCCTAGGGAAGCCGTGGCTCCCTGCCACTCAGGTGTTCACGCCAGGGTGAGACAGCTGTCTGTCAGGAGCGCCTCGAAGGAGATCGCCACACTTCATGGAAGGGTGGACTCAATGGCTGTGCGTTTCTAAGAGTGGCCTCTATCCCTACTCAAAGCACAGCTTCCCTAAGTGTTACTTAACTACACAGAGGAGACTCCTAGTTCTCAGCCCTGCACTAGGCCCTGGACTGCAGGGGGCATCCGAAAGCCAAAAAGCCTGCTTGCTGCTGGTCAGCCCTTTGGGTGCAACTGTCTCTTCCCAGCCCATCTGCTCTGCTCCTGCCACTGCACCCCGCTGCCCACTGGCGCGCCGCCCTGCAGCAGGGGTTCCTCTGCCCACCCTCCCCAGGCATCCTGCTAACGGCCTCCTTTCTTCCTGCTCCAGGATGACATGCAGAGGGTCATTGACCAGCAGCTGATGGACAAACATCCCAAGGAATGGAGCCAGCCCACCTATTCCTTCTCCAGCGGTCATGGAGCCAAGCGGTGTGCCAGGCCCTCTCCCTTGCTGAGGCCGGAGCAGCGGGGGTCCGAGCCCATCGGGGCAGAAGGAAATCGCCTCTTTTCTTTTTTCAAGAAAAATTAATCGGAATGGAGCAACTGCTCTTGAGTTATTTTTATTTTAATATATATATATTTTGGAAAAGAAGGAAGCTGGGAAGGGCCAGCAAGCCCAGCCAGCGGCGGATGGTCCCACATTCTGATCATGCAAACAACTGCCCCAAGGGCAAAGGAGTTAACCCTTAAGAACTCTGCACTATTTTTGCAACCCGTGTGGTCTGTACGTAATGTTTACATGCATCATCGTCCAATTGCCGATCTCCTGCGTGACAGCAATGGAAAGGACTCTTCTTTCGACCTTAAGCAGATGTGATGAGAAAAATTCAAAACTTCAGGGTCTTCATTTCCGTTCTGTTTTTGCTGTGCGTAATCCAGGTGTCTTAAAGTCGTTCTCTTCTGCATAAAGAAAAACCTTTACAGGAGTGGTCCAGGTGTAATGAGCCAGGAGATGGGAGAGGGCAGGATGTTCAGGAGCAGGAGAGGAGAGGGAGAAAGGTCTGACCTCAGATCGGCTTGAGCTTCCGTTACTCTTGGCACTCTCTCTCTCACCCATAGCTCAGAGAGCTGCATCCAGTGCTTTGTGGCTGGAAGATGCCAGGAGTCTTGCTACTTGCAAGCCCCAGAACGTTCATTGGACATTCCAGGGTCCAAGATCCATCCCTAAGCAGGATTCATGGGGGTCTTTTGGGGTCCTTTGTGTCCTCCCCACCCTTACCCTTTCAGGGTGAGCCATGTGCCCAAATCAGGCCCATTAGAGGGAGCAGAGCAACCGGTGTGGAACCTGTTCCCCTGGACCCACCGCACACTCGGTGGCTTCAGAAGAACGCAACTGGCTGACACGGCAAATCAACAGCAGTGGGTCATGTCGAAACCGGAACCGGCAGCATGCCCTGCTCCTACCCCACCAGCTGAGGTTTTCCAGAAAAACACGCTGCTGCCTGAGCTGCTAAGGGCTGGGTGAGCGTCTCGCCAAGCCCGTGGAGCTTGATGTGCCACCTTTAGCCAAAGCTCAGCTTGCCCTTGACCCAACTCAGACTGCTTGCGTTCATTCCTGAATCCACCCCCTGGACTAGAGAGCATGACCGGAGGTGTGCGGTCTTTCCCCAGAGGGGAGGGGGCTGCTGCTTGGGTGCAGTGGGGATGCTTCCTCAGGGTGAAGCGTGTCGAGGCTTCAGCCTTGTTCTCACACTGAGCTGGAAAGCCATGGCAGGGCTGTACCACTTTGGAAGGCAAGGGAGTGGTTGCTCCTCCATGCAGACAACCAGCACCCCAAGCACAATGGGTAGGAAATCCATCGCTTCCCAGATAATTGCTGGACCCCGACTCCCATTGGTCAGGGCTGATGAAAGTGGTCGCCCAACAGTGTCTGGAGAGCCATCCGTTCACTACCCTGGAGGCGAAGGTGGTTCTCCCTGACTTCTCCCTGGTGTGGCGGTGTCCTGACTGGTGAAAGATTTGGGGGAGAACACATCTGCAGGGTGGATCATTCCCACAGGTGTTCACTCACCTGCATTCTGAGTGGAACAGCCCTGGACACTGGTTGGCCATCTCTGTGAGAACTAATCCTTCGCCATCCATGGGCCCTCTGGGATTGATGGATGCCCAGGTTTGCCACCTGCCAGGACCAGTGATCTGTCCATACCCCCAGGCCTTCAAGCCAGGAGGCCAGCCATGCTATGGGCCTGGCCTGCATAGCTCTTGCTCACCCCCTTCCCAGCCTGTGGTGCCCATTCTCATGGGGCCAGGCGGAATGAAGCATCAAGCTGCTCTCCTCCACTTAAGCCCCTGGGATGTAGCCCTCGTCCTGCAGCTGCGTAGGGAGTACGGAGTGCCATAAGGAGATGCTGATGCGGTGATGCGGAAGGGCACCCCTGCACTTCGACCCTCCACCCTCGAGCAGCAGGCATCTTGGCCTCTGGCTTGCAATGACTTTCTGCATTCCAGTCTGCTTTTAGTGAATCAAAATGCAAAGTAGATGGAGAAAAGACTGCCAAAGTTATAGTGCAAATAAGATGCTTTAGATCATCCTGGTGCCCTCCAGATGTGGTGGACGTCAGCTCCTGTCATCCGCAGGCCACAGGGGACTTGTAGTCCAACACAGCTGGTGACCACCAGATTGCTTTAGGTTGCTGCATGGAGAGATCTAAAGGAAGGTACCTTGCACTGTGGGTAAAACAGAAGCCTTCGCTACTCGTGACATGAGCCTTAATAAACAAGCTGCCCCCAAATCACTGTTTTTGAAGATAATGCTCTTTGCACCCACCTGCCCCAAGCAGGCACAAGCAGTCCCTCAGCAGACTTGAAACTGACCCTGTGAGACAGTGCAGGAAAGCGACGGCAAATGTCCCGTTGGGTTAAGCAACACTGGAGAACATCTGGAATGATCCAGTGAAAGAGACGATGCCTCTGGAAGTTTTTTTTAAATGTGGTTTTACTCCAAGAAGTGGCCTGTTTCTCTTCCTTTAATCTGGCCCCTGAGGAAGACCCATCCACAGGGCTCGAGCGCATAGGACTACTTCTTGGAATAAGACTACATATTTATTTTCTGCATGCTAAGACAGTCTCTCTCTCTCTCGCTTATTTTCGCTGGGTGGGCCAGTGGGGAAACTCCGAGCTGTGGACTAGGAATGACCCATGTGAACAGCTTCATATCCTGTTCGTAGGGGCATAGCAAGAGCTTTGGCTATGCTAGCCGCTGATTTGGCAACCAAGAGGGGAAAGGGACCCTTGGCAGTGTGCCACACTTGCCAGCTGCCCCTGCATGGGCCAGAGCTGCAGGCAGCTTCTGGGACAGTGTTTCTAGGGAAGATCCCGTGTCCCCCTCTCTGGAACAGTTTCACTCATGCAGGTTGGGGATGACGGGAGTTTTAGCCCACCAGATCTAGAAAGCACCAGCTTGCAGGAGATGCTGCTCTCGAGTTTATTGCTGCAAAATGCCTGAAACTGGTAGAACAACTTTTGCACTTTGAGGGATGAATTAGAGAGAGAAAATGAGTCTGAGGTCTGAATCCGGCCCCTCGCTTTCATCCCAGGATGCATGATTGTGAAAAACAGTGCATTTGTCTGTCAGATCTTCTGCCTCTCACCCCTTTGTGCCTCCTTGTTCTCTCTTGGACTCACAGGGCCTAAAACAAAACCCAACATCTTTCAACCATCATGCAATGAAACGTGGGCAGATTTGGGGTGGAAAGGGAAGTTGCTGAGCACAGTTCAGCAAAGCTAAGCAATGCGGCAGCCAACAAATCTACAAACGCCTGCAAATGCATAGAGAGAACCCAGATCCAAGAATATATGAGCACATCTGGGGATCAGCCGCTGCGGTCCTCCTATACACTTGCTCGGGAGTAAGCACCCTTGCACATGTGGGTTTTTCCTGTGAGTAAACATGCAGTAGGATCAGGCTGAAAGGTGTAGTAGGATGGTTGCAAGGGGAGTATTACGACTAACATATGTTACTGTATTAAGCCAGGACTAGATGGGCAGCCGTCAGGGATTCTGTGGCTGCTTCTGCAGTCTAGGCTCTGCCTTGGACATGGGCTGGACTGACGATCCCTAGGCTCTCTTCCAGCTCTACACATTATAATTTTATCCACCTCTGGATAATTTAATCCATCACTAGCTATCACCCCTTGGTTTTGGGGATAGTAAAACGCAAGCAATAAAGGACAGGGAGAAATGGTTGTTTCCCCTACCCCTCTTGCAAACCTGGAGACTTTTTAAACTTCTCAAACCATCCCAGAACGTGGGAATCTCACTTAATTCCCCCGCCATACCAACACAGACCTGGATACTGAATTCCTGCCTGTCATACTGTGAGATGGCTGACCCACAACCAGAGGTAGAGCTTAGCAAGGAAAGTGGGTGGGGGCCAAGAGAGGAGCTATTGAGCAATTGTGTGGGGCAAAGACACCCCCTGCCCCCACCAGTCAAGATTAATTAGAGCAGAGAGAGAGCAGGGATCAATGCCTAAAGGTTAGGTTGGAAAAACAATCGCTTAACAACTCCATCTGTTTTTCTAAAACGAAATGTTTACTGGGGCGCTGCAACCACTGAATGGTATGTTTGATCCATTCTTAAGTGGCACTTGGCTACATTTCGTGCTTACCCCTTGAGATGCAGGCAGTGTGGGCAAACTCTTCTTAAGAATACAGAGGCCAGGGGGGCTGTAGAGCTTGGGGCTGCATGTCAGCCTTCACAGTGGATTTCTGATGCTCTGCTTAGAAGGAGAAGGAGCAAGAGAAATTCTGCTAAGCCAGACATCAATAGGCGTGCAATGGAAGTTGGCTACCGTTCTTGCTTCCGTGTCCTTTGGTCTGCAGCAGCGTTCTCCAGCTGTGCAGAAGCTTCAGAAATGTTCACAGGGAGAGCCTTTATGCATGGCTTCTCTTGATGTGGAATTTCAACATGCAGCCAAACTCAGTGCAGGGAGGAGCAAAGCTCAGTAAAGAAGACACCTGCTTTGTGTGGTCTTGAGGCTGAATCCCCCCATCTCCAAGACAGAATCCGCAGTGGCTGCAGTGTGGACAGAGTTGGGCTGGCTTAGACCAGTGGCCTGACCTAAGATGATGCAGCTTACAGGGCTACTGCATTTCTTTAAAAATCGCAGGGCAGCCGAAGGGTCACAGGGCAGCTGCATGGGTGCCGAGTTCACAAGAGACAGCAGATGACAGGGAAAAATGGATTGCTAGGACTGTACCATTTCAGAGGGCAAGCATGGTTTCCTGAACTCCTCCGGGAAAAATAAATGCATCCATGCCTATGGAGAACTGAACTGCCACGCAGGGGGCAAGTTTCCTTCTTCCCCATTAATTTGTTGGGTTTTGTTTGTTTTAGTAACGTGCAGGGAGTTTTGATTTTTAGTGAGATCTAGAGTGGGGTGGACTGCTTATGGTCCTCCAGAACTTTTGGCCTTTACAGCCCATCATCCTGCATTACTGGCAAAGCTGCCTGTGGCTGATGGGAGTTGAAGGCCAGAACCTCAGGAGGGCCCTCTGTTGGCCGCCCCGTCTGATCTTGGGCAAGGGCAAATGGACGAAAGTAGATCCCCAAACTGTTTGGGGCTTGTAGGTCCCAGAAGCTCCTGCCAGTATGACCCACAGTCAGGAATCCTGAGAGGTGCCAAGAAAAACAGTCTGGTGATCTACTTTCTGCTTACCCCAATTTAGGGGAACAGTTGGAGGTCTCAAATGCACCCTGAAATTGTACCGTTTAGGAAGAGTTTGAGCCCTTCTGCTGTTTGAATTAGGTGGTAAACCAGATTTGCTCAACCTGGTACCCTCCAGATATACTGGATTATAACTCCCATAATCCCCCACTCAGCACAGCTGGGATTATGGGGATTGTAGTCTGGCACTTCTGGGGAATGCATGAGAGCGGGAAGATGCCATAAGCCAAAAGAGATGTTGCTGCAGGGGCAGGCAGCATTCCCATGAATTTCCCACAAACCAAATGTCAGGTCTGGGGACAGCTTTCTCGTGTGAAGACCCTCAGCTGGGCACGATTCCAGCCTCAGCAGCTCATGCCCCCTCCCTTTCCCAGATGGCAGGCAGGGGAGGTTGGTCAACAGGTCCCCAACTCGGGGTGGGGGGTGGGAGAGGGAGGGAAAGAAAAGCACACAGCAGGGAGAGGCAGACCGAATGTATCTGAACAAACCACACCGTGCGGTAATTTTTGTATGTAGCAGCAATGTAAATAAGTGTATGGTTTTTATAAAATATTCTATAAAAGCATATTTTAGTAGAAAAATGCAGCTCTACGGCTTCTTTTGTAAATAGTTCTCATATGAATAAAATGGGTCGGTTCTATGGGTAGCGTCTTTTTGAGTTGCTCGCGGGCAAAGGATGGGTGGCCAGATCAGCTGCCCTGGCTTGTTCCTTGGGGAGTCATCTGGGGTAGCTGTTCACACACCTCCGTCGTAGCTCACAACAGCAGCCCTGTGAGGGAGGCCAGGCCGAGAGGGCGTGGGGGGTCCAAAGTCACCCAGTGAGCTTCGTGGCCAAGCGGGCAGTGGTACCCAGATCGCCCAGGTATCCACTCCGGCACTCCCATCACCACGCCATCTCGGCGCCGTATTTAAATTGGTGGTGGGACAGAGTTGGAGAATCTCTGGGCAATGCCAGTCCCTGCAGGGTTCTCTAATGGCGAGGCCCCTTTCCCCAAACCACAAATTGTTTGGAGCTTCTCTGACTTTGGGGCACTCCCCCACCCCCATTCTGAAAAGAAGTGCCCCTCTTAAGGGCTTGTCCCTGGCAGCAAGGACCTTGAGCTGCACAGGGCTGGGTGGGGGTGTGGCCTGTTGGCCCCGCCCCATTTGCCTTTGGCCCCTCCCACCACTGGAAATGCAGTCCCCCAGACCGTCTCTGAAGCAGAATGCGGCCCTCTGCCTGGAGGAGGTTCCCCACCGCTGATCTGAATGAGGCCACTCCGGCAAGGGAGCGGTGGAGGCAGCGTCCTCCTGGCCAAGGTGGGGCATCAATGTCAAGGCGAGTCGCAATGGAGGACCAAGAGGAGGCAAGTCCAGCCACAGGAAGACAATGCTACAGACTCGGCCAATCTGCGTGGCTTTTGAAGGTTTAAGATAGGCAGCTTTGGTAGAGGCCTTGCATCCATAATTCTATTTGGTAGCTCTTTAACCCTGATGGGGTTACCCTAGGTGTCATCTACATTTCAAGACGTAATCACATACCTACTGAGGACTAGAAACTTGTAGTAAACACAAACATGTTTGCCCAATTTTCAGAGCCTCCCAATTCAAGTCAAAGAGCAGTTGGCTCAGTACAAATTCATGGGAGACCACAGGGTCCCCCCACTACATTTTCAGTAGTGAGTGGTTATTCCTACTCTTTGCAGCTTCCTCCCATCTTCTAATGCCTTGCCTTGGCCATATATTTGTCCCTGACAGGTGACCATTATTCCACTGCATTCATACCAAGCCTTTCTTTCTCTTCCACTGAGGCCAAGATTCACCTCCTCTCCATTTTCATACTCTGTGAGGTAGGCAGGCTGGAAGTCTGTGATCAGGGAATTCTGTGGCTGAACAGGAACTAGAGCACAGATCTCTGTGGTGATCTCAGCACTCTCAGTCCCTACCCCCACAGTACAGTGGTCCTTTGATGGCTTCCCAAACTGGGCTCATTTCCACCCAATCTAAAAGCCTGAAGTGGGTCGCTTAAGGGGTGGTGGGTTGTCTGGCACAGGAAGGCAGCAGGGCTGCTGCTGCTGGCTGCCAATATCAAAAGAAGCATCGAGGCTGCAAATTGCATGCTGCACGTGGTGCAGTGACCCCAAAACATGCTGCACCTCTTGCAAGCTGGGCACCGTCCAGCCCCAAAGCACATCGGCTGGGTTTTGGGGAATACAGGGGGGAAGACGTGTTATGGATGCGGGAGAAGGTACAGAACGGGGAAAGGGCTGATCGGATTCTAAGCACATGCCAGTAAGTGGTTTAAAAGGGAAAATACGTTTCGGTGCACCAGCCATGAAAAGTTCTGAGCAAAAAGAAAGAAAAAACAACCTGGTTCCTTGAAGGTTCATTGTGTACCTAGCAAAGTTCACCTGCTGCCTCACTGCAGTCTTCACTGCCTTTGGCTGGGGAAAAGCCTCACCTGAGCACCTGTACCAGAGAAACTTTGATCTCTCCTTGGCCTTCCTCAAGTTCCCTTACTTCCAGGGAGACTTTCTCCTAGCACCCATGCTAGAAGAGAACCCCCTCTCCCCAAATAACCTGGCTCTGTGGAGTAGCTCTCCTCGGGTTGCGGATTTCTGAGGGATCTCTTATCTGTGTGTCTGATGACTGATTGGCGATGGCTCGTCTCCCGCTCTGGGGGCGATCCTAGGAGATTCTTCTTGCCCAGCACCGGGATGGTCTACTATCGAATAGATTGACTACAAGCCACTGCTTGGCTTACAGGTCTCCTCAGCCAGGACAACATCTGCATCGCAACGCCAGTATCAGGGGACTACTTCAGCTGAGACCGGGGCAGATGTGAAGAGGAAGCTTTCTGTCACTTGGACCTGGGTAAGATTTGGTCAGTACATTTTGGCCAAGCGGGACCCTCCAGGCTGAATGTAACTGAGCTACTTTAAGCCACGATATGGTGGAAGGTTTGGCCCTGGCGTATCACCTTGCCCCTCTTGCCTTCAGCCCCATTCACCACTGGCATCCAGCCCCCCAGGGGTGTCCGTGAAATTGAATTTGAAAAGAATTCAACGCCCCTCTTCTCAGCAGCACTCATGTAATAGGTTGGAAGGGCACTAGGTTTGGGAAGGGATCACTAAGCAGTTCCAATTATCTGCTTTTCATGAGGATTCTGCCAAAAGAGGCTCAAGGACTGTTTGTTTGGTACTCCAATCATTTTCTGGGAAAGGGAATATTTCCATTTGGAAAAGCACTGCCTTACTTACTCCAGGATAGTTACTTCAATCCTAAATGGCTACCAATTAACCTGCTCTTAGAAAATAATACGGGTTAGGGCTAGGTTGACATTTTTCTGGGCTTTTGAACTAGCTGCCCTGCTGTGTTCATTGGTTTAGAAATGCCACAGATGAATTGAGAACTGCCCAGTGAATTCCACCCATCCTGAGAATTATTCATTTGCTCATGTGTCTCTTCATTTGTCTCTCATGTTGCATTTTGTCAGTAACACTGCCTGTTTCACAGGGGCAGCCTGGGGGAGCAAGGATGCTGAAGTGCGTATCTTATTCCTTAGAACGAAGGACAAAGCCCGTTCAAGTTGTTTTAACATGCTGTGTTGCAAACTCTGATGGTGATACCTCAACACCCACTGCAGCAAATGCGAAGAGTTGCGTAACTTATGGAAATGCCTTTCAGCCAGATGCTTTTGCTAATGACCAAATTTTATTTCAGAGAAGCTCCTCTCCAGATTTGAGAGGTGAGCAAAGGCAAGCTGGCAGCAAAGGGGAGAGGATTTTAAAAATACCAGCATATTGTAACTTAAAACTCAGAAACCGTGTCTCACGAGAATAATTTCATTCTTAAAGAGCGAGAGAAATGCACTAAAGGCAGGAAGCCAAGTAATTGTTGGCTGGGGAAGAGGCCCTGCCTTCTTTTTTGGGGACCCCTTGGACCAGAGAGCCTGTACGGCTGGTATCTACAGTGGCATTGCAATTCACATCATTGCTCAGAAGTTTTTCGTCTTTTCCTCAATTCGCTTTTCAGTGCCATCTGTCGCTGGATCAAATGTAGGCAAATTTATTTATTTAATTTTATTTAAAAATTTATATGCCGCCCCTTGCAATAGCCTCGGGGCGGCTTACAAATGGAAGGAGAAGGCATACCTGTGGGTCTGATGGAGTCTCTTCAGATGTGCAGGACTGCAACTCCAGTGCCCATTCCCAGCTGGGAAGGATGGGATTGCAGTCCTGGAGGGAACCAGAATGGGGAAGGCAAAAATAGAGGCTTGCTTTGAGAAGGAACAGGGAAGCAGGGATGGGACAGAGTTGTGACAGTAACCCACACAGGCTTTTGGAGAAGGACGGAGCCTTGGCAGATAGAGAAGGAAAGTCCTCTTTGGGCCCAACAGCAACAGGAGCAAAGAAGGAAAGGGTGACGGTGCAGACGAGGGAGCTTGGAAGGTCAACCCTCACGTCTGTTGTCCTTCATCACTTTTCTTTATGCAGACATGGAAGTTTGCAAAGCCCTTTTGCGAGAGAGAGGCAAAGGCTCAGATGCACACAAGAGCTTTGGTGCCTGGAAAGGGCAGAAGCCAGGGAAAAAACAGACAAAGAGCCTTGGGGGAAGATTTGGCAACTTGGCACCTTTATTTTTAGTTTTTTAAAATTATTTAAAAAGCATAATTAGAAAGTTTCAATATACAGAAATTATCCTAGCAAACCAGTTAGACATTCCACCGCTTGACATCAGCACCGCTAAAGACGCAGCCCCTCCCTGCCCCAACCCCAACCCCCCCCCTTAATACTCCATGGGCTCAGTCCTCTGGTGCTGTCCATCAAGTGACCTGTCACCGCACAGCCTCCCTGAACAGCAACTGCAGGATCAGGAGCAGCTGCCAGGAAGGACCAGAGCAACCGCTGTGACCAATGGCCTTGGGACTGCATCCCACACTTCAGAACAGGGTCCAAAACTGGACTGCTGGACTGGGCACCCCAACCTTCACAAGAGCGCCTTCTCCTGCACAGTGAAGACCCCCTGCTGCTTCAGTCCACCCATCCCAAACCAATCCATCAATATCTTCCCACCATTTCAGACCAAGCCATCGACATGTTCCCTTTGGCTCACAGTTCCAAAGCGGGTTGCTTGGCTCATGTCCCCAACCTTGAATTCATGAGAAGCAAGCAAGAAGAGTCGCATGGAGAAGTCGGCCATGGAAGATGGGTGGCTGGGGTGGATGCTGATTTCCCCGTCACATTCACTGCTGGAGTGGGAAAGTCTGCAGGACCTGACTAGCTGCTCTGCAAATTGCAGGATCGGGGCTCGTACAACCATCATTTGTTGTATTCTTCAAGGCAAGCAAACCAACACATCTGCTTTCAGCTCAGCCTTTCTGCCATGATTTGATGTTGATACGGAGGACCTCCTGTTTACTTGAGCACCAGCAGCTTCCAATATTGGGGCAGAGAAGAATCAGTCTGGTTTGACGCACGTACGCACCTGGGCTGTCTTAATACCCTAGACAAGCCAACGCTCAAACGCTGCAGCATGGGATCCTGCCTTGTTCCCTACCAAAGCTCACATCAGCCAAAGGAACGGCCTTGTGCTTTCCGAGCGAAGTGGCAGTGTCGAGGGAGTTCCAGTCGCCCCCTGCACAACTTGGAAAGGGTAGCTTCCCTCAATTTCTTGATCCCCAAGTGACAGCCTCCCCGCTAAAAGGAGGCCCCAGTGCTGAGTGCAAGCATGATTTAGAAGAGCCGATTCCCCTTCCTACTCTTGGCAGCGCTTGAAGGAAGAAAGGGAACCGAAGGTACTTTGTCCATCAAATCTGCCCTTCTGAGTTGGAGAGAAAATGCACGAGGACACGGTGTGTTGGGTGAAGGGGGAAAGGAAGAAAGGGGCTCTGAGGGATTTGCACTTCTGTCGCTCTTGACAGGAGACTCATGCAACTGGAGGGGGCTGTGGGGAGATCACAAGTTTCAATCTTCCCCTTTCTTGGCCTGAAGGTTTCCTGTTAATTAAATGAGGGTAAATTTGGGACAGAAAGAAGAGAAAGATGAACCCTGGCCATACTGTGGAGAAGAGGAGAGCTCTTCCCAGGACTGCCAAAGCTCCAGAAACAACACTGGCTATTTTGGAAGAAGCTCGGAAGGTTCTCAGTGCAGCCTGCAACACCCAGAGCCCCCTTCTGGCTTGGTAGCTGACCACAGCTGAAGCACGACGGGTGCCAACAAGGCAACATCGTTTACGAGAATTGTACTGTATCTCTGGGGTGGTGGTGGGGGGGAGAGATTACTTTTAATCAATGCATGATCGGTTGATATTAAGAAGGCAGAAGCCAAAGCAACACAAGGGGGCGCAGCTGCTTAAAGCCACTATACATTATATACAAACTCTTAGGATCAAAAGTCCACTTGGTATGCAAAGTCTTTTGTTTGTTTACACGATACTCTTGAAAAAAGGAGGAAGGAGAGGGGGCAGAAATCACCTCCACCCGAAACCTTCTTGGCACTATTGTGGTAGGGTGCCTCCTGATCGAAAACGTGGGAGAGAACTCATTTAAATAACGGCACAAAGTGAGGCAAGCCGGTCCTGCCGAGGCCGAGGCCAGTGGAACCGCCTGCGTCTGGCTGGAAGGGCTGAGCTGTCCGAGCGCAGTCTCTGCCGCAGGAGAAGGGGCATTAGCAGCAGCGCTTCTTTCGTTTACTGTTCTTCGTTAGCTTCACCACATCGTTCTGCTGCTGCTGCTGCTGCTTTGCTAGGTTGTCTTTCTTGGCTCGCAGAACCAACTCTGTGATGCAGTTGAACATCTGCAGTGGAGAAGAGGCAGAAGGAAGGTCAGCGGCCAGGAAGGAAGGTCAGCGGCCAGGCTGGCAGCCATCTCCACACATGCTCCGCAAGTGAGCAGTCCTCGGATCAGGGCCATCACAGCTCTCATCCTCGTTGGCCATTGGCCAGGGCTCGGCGATCAGCTATGGGATCCCAGGGAGGAACGCGGTTCCCTGTCCCTCTTTTACCAGTCTGGTGTAACATGAGAGCAATACCGCTCCTCATTAACATAGACTCAGGCATGTGCTGAAGCTCACCTTTCCAGCCAGAAAGAAAAGTTAAGTTTGCATGTTTCTGGGCAAATGCCATCAATTATTGTAGGAAGAACAAGAATCAGGGCTAGGTTTCACTCAAAGAAATAGCATCCTTTTTTTAGGAGGGAGGGAGGGAGGGAGGGACGGACGGACAGACAGAGATGAACAAATGGAGGGACGGACTCCTCATGATTCTCAGAAGGTCAGGGGAGGAAGAATGCAGCTACGATCTGGCCTTTATAACCAAGCTGGATGTTTTAAAAAGGAGTCCTCCTGCTGGTGGTCTTCCAGGGACCCTGCGCAAGAGCGACTGTCATACATGCGCTCACGCAGGGCGGCTGGTGCTGCCATGATCTTCTGCTGCAGCCTAACCGTGCGAGCACAGAGCTGCGAGGCCGTGTCCCTGTGGCAGTGATCACACCCCGCCCTCGCCCCACCCAGAAGGCAGGCATTGATGGAAGGTGGCTTTCTTTAGCATTTTATGTAACCTGCCTTGGGGTGTGTCAGGACCAAGCAGGCCAAGCTCAATCTGCCCCGCTTTTCTGCTTGCCGGGCTGTAAAGAATTGGATTACAGGAAGAGCTGTCAGCAGCCTCACGCCCTGCGCCCTGCCCCAAGACCAGAGCCGCTTTTGGGGAACGCCAGACGAAGTGCTCCTGCAGCTTGTGCCTGCAGCAAGATTAGTCTGCAGCCAGGGCTCCTCTCCTCCACTTGCCAGTACGAGAGAGGAGCGTCCTCCAGTGCGTGGGGCAACCCACTCCATCCAAAAGTAGTCTCCAAGTCCAAATGCTGAGCTTGAGATCAGGTGGACAGCAGGAAAAGCATGCCGGGTTTATTCTAGGTCACCCACAGCTCTCGGAGACAAGGCGGGAGCCTGGTTTAGGCTCACACAGGAGGAGGACAGCATTTTCTCTCTGGCAAAACAACTTCCATGAAAACAGAACCGGGACATTTCCGTTCCGCCTGTCAGAAAAAGGGGGCGTTCAGGCCAAGGGGAGAATAGACTGCCCAAACTGCTCCTAGGAGACAGGTGAGCGGGGAGTCCAGCCTCCAGCCACAGAAAGTCTTGCCTGCAGCCATTCCCTTACACAAAAAGCTCAAGGTGTGAGGTCCCTGGAGGCCTCTATGGGAGCAGCTGATAGGCTCCAGGGGGAAAAGGGAGGCAGATGAGCTAGGAATATTTTCCTCTCTCCACCCCCCTCCCCGCATGCAGCACCTGCTAGACTAGACATCTTCTAATCAGATTTCTTGGGATCAGGGATCAGCCCATGTGCTCTGGACGCAGCAGGGTGTCTCACGGCACTGGAAAGGTACGGGAGGCCAAAATGGGTTATGAGAAAGAACAGAGGGGTCTTGCAAAAAGGTGAAGCCTGTCCCCACACATCTTCCCCACACCACGAGCGTGATTTTCAGAGCCACCGAGCTGGTGCAGGAAGCTTACTGAGCCACACATCCACTGGGGCAGGGTGTGGGCAGAAGCAGTGCTTCAACCTGGTGCAGTAGGGGCTGAACCGACTTTTGGAGAAGTGCTCAGAACTACATTCCAGGGATGGGCAGGGCCCGTGGCAAAGCGGGTGGGATCCAAGCCGAGGCAGGCCCAAAACAACCAAACCGCCAGCACATTGTGGCTGAAAACTCCGGTTGCCGGTAGCTAAGCCTTAGGAGAGACATGTCCACTTTTCCGAATGGAGGAAAAAACGGCAGCAGCCAGGAAACTGCCAAGCACACTGTGTGTGGGGGGGGAGGGGCGGGAAAGGGCAGGCAGCTATTTGGAGGCCCGGAGGCCCCCGAGAGCCGGATTTGGCACATGGGCCTAAAGCTCCCCACCCAGCAGGCCTGGTATGAACAGGCTACCTGTGGAAGCAGGCACGGCAAAAGGGGCAGGCGACCTTGCTCTGTCTCTCAGCTCCCCCCCACTTTTAACTGGTCCACATCCCAAGGGATTCTTTCCCAGCATCTTGGTCCTTGCTACACGGCCCTGCAGGGAGAGCGAAAGGCAGCCCTTTCACAGCCCCGCAACCTCCCCACCCAACACCCTTAAGGAACTCTCTTAAGGGAAGGAAATGAAGGAACAGTTAAGGAAATGCCCCCACCCCAATCCCCTTCCCCAGCTGCCGCCGCCGCTTTACCTCTTCCACATTAACGTTCTCTTTGGCACTGGTCTCAAACAGTTGGATCCCCATCTGCCCGGCAAATTTATAGGCGTCTTCTGTCTCTACCACTTTCCGTTCCGGATCATCATTCTTATTACCAACTACAAGTAACAAGAAAAAGAAGAAGAGCTCACCAGTGTACTCTTGAGAGCCCAGTGCGTAAGATCGCTTAAGGGGAGCACCTGTGGAGCGATCCGTTCCTAGAGTTGTGGCGAAACATGAAAGTAAAGAGTAATATTTATGGATTTAGGGCAGACTTCCCAAGGCTGATGCCCTCCTGGTGGTTTGGATTGCAGCTCCCATAGTTCCCAACCAGTACAGCCAACACAGCACTGGGAGGAAGCCTGATTTAAGGCATTGATACGCTGTTTGGCATACAACTCTTACTGAGGGGCTTACATTGCCACCACTGCATCAAAGCATCAATACATCCATGGAATTCAATGGTGAAGGCAGGAAACCCACAGGAATGAAGAACAGATCTCTCCTTCCTTTGGAACAAGATGGTTCTCAATTAGCCTGATGGTGGCAGTTGTGGGAGAGAAAAATTTAAGAAGTGCTTCGGAGTGTTTACGGTACTCCACCAGATTGCCAGTAATCCTTCCAACAGCCTTATAAAGGAGACTTGTCTTCTTATACCCATATTGCAGATGGCAGGGATAGGGCACTGAGGCTGAGAGACAGCAGCTTTCTGAAGACCTCCTAGAAAGTCCATGGCTGAAGTGAAATGTAAACCGAGATCTATGCTGGGAGATTTAAACTGGGTTACAACTCACTTTTGGCCACTATGCCTCATGAGGCGAAGAAATGTAATCCGACGAATCAGTTGTCAACTGGCTATGGTGACATGACTCAAGGCTCCACTCACCAGGCAACTTACCCAATATCCGGCAAACATCGTCACAGTTCTGGTTGATTTCATGTAACCACCGCTTGACATTCACAAAGGATTCGGCGCTCGTGACGTCATACACCACAATCACTCCGTGGGTGCCTCTGTAGTACCTGAGGCCAGGGAGATACACCGATCCTCATTTCAGAGGGTTGGCTTAAAGTACATCACCAAGTTCAGGTCTTTACTTCTATCCAAGTATGTATCCTGCCTTCCTACCATATGACCTTCAAAGGGGCTGACAATCAGACAAACAGATCATAACCGCATCGTGGAACAGATCAGTTTAAACACAAATTGGGGAAGACAGCGGCAATGTAGGAGATGTGATATCCCCCTCACATTAAACAAAGAAATGTGTCCGGGGGGGGGGGTACCACACAGGTGAAGAGACACTTCACCAGCTTGTTGTGAAAGAGAAGCAGGTCACCCCTGCAACCATAACCATTGTGGAGTGCCCTTAGCTGCTTGGGTGGGGTGAATGAAAACCACACCAAGAGGAGGAGGGCAAGAAGTGGAGATTTTGAATGGTGGGGGGGGGAGGCAAGTCCAGGCTGCCTGCTCTTCCTTCTGTGCATTGCGCAGTGGGGGAGCACATGATGCAGGAAGTGGAAACGGATCTGTGGGATGCAGCGTTGGCAGGTTCGAAATACCAGATTACCATGGAGAGGACTGTGTGAGCTGAGGACAACTGTTGTCACTGCTAGCTTGAAGCTGATTAGAAATTCAGGAAAAAAAGATTAATACATGTGGAAGAAATTATGGAAAGGGCAGTGTCGCTCAGACTGGAACATTAAAGGGTAGCAAGCTATGCTGAAGCAGGAAATCTCAGCGCAACATACAGTGCGCATCCTGCGGTGGTGAGACAATGTGAGGCTCATGGATGGATGTGGTGAGCAGCTGAGATGCTTGCTTGTGTCATTGTGTAGGGAATTCGATGGAGAAGCATTTAAGGGCCAAAGCACAGTCCCTCTCCTATCTCCAAGCAAGGGCTGGAGAAAACTCCTGTCTGAAACCCTAGAGCCAGTCAGTGTAAGAGAAATGGGCAGAGAGTAAGCCCCCAGAAGGTTGGCACTACCTCTCCCAGAAGCCCCTGCTAGCAAAGCCAATTGTCAGCAATGCTGGGTGTTGAAGTCCACAACCTCAGAGATGTACCTACTGTCTGTCCCTGGTGAAGAAACCGTTCTACTGCTAGATGGACCACCACTTCATCCAGCATAAGGCAGCTTCCTGTATCCAGCTGCTGAAATGTCTTTCAGGCAGGGACTTGCACATGTGAAGCATCGTGTAAATTTGACAGAACCAGCTCAGACAGCTTTCTTGCCACAGAAATGAATGAATGGGAAGAAGTCACCTTTTGCATGTGAATAACCTTAGCACGCATTCAGTACCATCTGAGTGGAGCACTGGAATTCATTTTGCACATCCCTGACTCCATTTTCATTAGACTGTACCAGAGAGAAGCCCAAGCGTATCAGCAGAACTACAAAACTGCAATTCACCATGTGTTCCACAGAGGCTGGTAAAACGAAATACAAGAATACAGCATTTAGGAGCTATGCTCATCACCAGGATTAGGCTGAAGGATGAAGCCTTGGGAAACTAAATACCACGCTGTGCCGCTTCAGCGTGTACCCAGTCCTGGGTGCAGCCCTTCGTTTACAACGTGGATCAGTGGCGACGCCGTTGTGCAGCTTTTCCTGTTGTGTTCAGAAGCCTCCTTTCTGGGTATTCCCCACAAGCTACTATGCCTCGAGTCATTCACAAGGGGTGCATGCACACACAGGAAACGCACTGCTGACACCGCAGAATGCGAGACAAAGCAGCTGACCCACACACCCCGTCAGTGCTGCCTGGCAGACCGTTTTACCCAGATCGCTGTTTCCTGTCTGAACTTGGGCCACAAGAACACAGCTCTCAGAAGCTGCGTTCGGGACCAGGAGAAAGCCAGGGCACTGGCTGTGCTCACGGATGGCCTTCAAGCCGCTTCCAGTGGCCGTGAAGAAACACAGCAGGGCCTCACCGTCTTCCTGGAACCTGAGGGAAACTAACAAAGGGGACAGTTGCCCACTCAGCTTCTGTGCTGGGGGGAGTTCCCCTCCTACTCCAGATACATTGCGTGGCAAGATGTTCCTTTGTTCCATTTCCGAAACATGTCAAAAAAAATCTCATTCGTCAGAAGGGAGACTTTTTGTAACCTGCATCTTTCCTGCAAAGCTCCTTTGTAATCTAATCAACATGCTTAGCTTCTTCCTCCTTTGCCCTGAAAAGCTGCAGACGTGGGATCAGCCCACTAATAAGAAGCTGGATGCCCCCCCACCCCCAACCCCTTTGCTGGCTTGCTGTTCACTCTTGGTCAGTGAATGCCTAAGCCCCATTAAGTTCTGTGCAATGCAAAAGACCCCATCCAACATTGTAAATACTGGCTGATTTAAAATCAAACTGTTGTGTTTTATATATCAGCTAATTACTAAAGGCATATCCACACTGTAAATATACTATTTTTATGTCACTCACTGTAATGGCTCACCCCAAAGAATCCTGGGAACCATAGTTTGGAGAAGGTGCTGGAAATGTTCTGCCAGTGATTAAGCCCACCCCATCAAAGAAGTACACTTCCCAGGTACTTCCCAAAGTCAGAAATCTGGCATGCGAGCAACCCCCATTCAAAAAAATGGTTCAAGTGTCAAATGGCCCAAACTACTTCTGTGGGGTACTTCCTCTTTTCAAACATGTGTCTCTCTGTGACCAACCAGAGGTTTCTTTCTCTGCATTTGTTCCGTCAGATCACTATGACCACATCCGCAAGAAAAAACCGGGTTCCTATGAATCAGTCATATGTCTATCTGGGTGAAAGTGCCCCCAGCAGAAAGGTAACTCTCGTATCAAGCTGGGACCCAGCCTATATCGCGACACCAGGTTTTGTGGAACACGGGTGGGCAGCATGGATGGAAAGGGATAATGAGAGCTGAATGCTGAAACATCAGGAGAGCGAGAAGTTGCCCATGCCAGTGTGGAATCATATGGGTGCAAGGGAAGCCTTGTGTTCTCCACACACAACCATTGCATCGCATGTTACACGGTGCTCCTTGCGGTCCACTGAAATCGGAACACGCTACGGGTCTCTGCCACCTGCACTGCCAACGCAGCGCAAGTGCACAGTGCAGTAATACAAAAGCCGGGAGTAAAAGCGCAGGTGAGAAGCTCCACAGCCAAGTATCCCAAGAGCTGTACGGAAATCCGCAGGTGGGTTCTACACACGCATTTTGCAAATGAACCACAGTTTGATTTCCTACCTCGTTTTCTACAATGTATTGTGCAATTCTGACTCTTTTGGGCGAGTTACTCATGGGGACCCACAGTGCAGGTGGGTGACTGTGGCCATGCCTGTTATCACCAGAAACATCAAGTATTATGGCCGTGAGGCATGTTGGCTGGGAGACGCAGGCCTTTTCTGGGACTAGGCTCACACAGGAGTGCACTATGATGAGGCTTTAATCCACTAAAACGTTTCAATTAGGCCAATTCTAAGAGATGGGCAAATGCGTAAAAGGCACACTATAGCTTTTTACACTTGTATATTTTTAGGTTATCTTGGTTCTGAGAAGTAAAAATAATTTTAGGGGGAAAGGGGTGTGAACCACCACAAAAGCCAATGCAGATCTGGAAGGGAAATGGGGCAGCCTGAATGGATAAACGATCCCACAGTAAGTGATTTGATGTATTGGTCCTGGAGGTAGCACTGGTATTGTTGTATTGTTGAATTATGTTTATTAACAGTGTTTGTTTGTTGTTGTTATATTAATTGTATTATTTTTGCAGTTTAACCAACATTCTTTTTTTAAAGGGTTATCTTGGTTCTGATGAGTTAGTACAGCCTTGCCCAACCTGGTGCCCTCCAGGTGCGTTGGAACTAAAAATGCCGGGATGACTGCAGCTGAAGCATTTGAGAGGCACCCCAAATTGGGGGGGGGGGGCGCCAAGTTGAGGAAGGCTGAGTTACTACATCAGAGAATGAAAGAGAAAATATTTAACATGAACCCTGAGAGGGGCCACATTTTTGGTCGCCATCTTTTCCACGCGCACCCTCCTGCCACAAGATCCACCTGCACTTTCCCAAGGGAAGAGTCTGGAACCTGGACTGCAGCACCAGTTGCCAAAGACCAGAAAAAGTTGCCATAAACACCTCCACATATTATTAACCTATATTACCTTTTTGTGGTTTTCAAGTACAAGGCACTTTGGGAGTCCATCTTGGTGGGAAAGCGGAATCATGGCAACAATAATTATGATCATCACTACCGGCAGTATGTCATTTGGTTCTCTCATAATTTCAATAGCCTGGAAAGGCCTCCATTCATTTGAAGCAATGAACCAGTAACAACACACAATCTTCACTGGGTGACAGCCTTATTAAAACAGACTCACGTTGATGTGATGGTCCGGAAGCGCTCCTGTCCAGCAGTATCCCAGATCTGTAGCTTAACCTTTTCTCCATTAATCTCAACTGTCCGGATTTTGAAGTCAACTCCAATTGTGGTAATGTAGCTGCCTGCCAAAGCAAAGAGCAATAAGAAACTTGACCTATTCCACTCCTTTCCAAATATGTTAAAATTGTCAGTGCTGGCTAACACTTCTCTGCAGACCGCAAGAAATCTAAGAAGAGCTCCCATTCACTTACCAGTTTCCTTACAGCAACTCCCTCAAAACCTTTCAAAAATGTGAATTCTCTAGCAATGAAAATAGTCTGTTTTTCAGAATTATGGACTGTACGTGCACAAATACACAGAAAAAACGTTATTTAATTGAACTCAGATGTACAATTCATTGTATTCCACATGCCCGAGGTTAGTCACGGCATTGGGATCGGACAGAGAGCCACAAAAATGGTACATGCAGACATACACATTCTAATTTGTGCCATCTTCTCCCATCCTTTCCCCACCTTCTATATATTGGCGCACAAAATTCCATGTCTGTGTTTTAATGAAAAAGAAACAGTTTACAGCCAGGAAGTGCCATCATTTCCATCACAAATCTTGGTGAAGCTGTGTCCTGCTTAGTCCCACAACAGAAACCTTGTATGGGCAAGAAGGGACACAAGGAGAAAGCTTGCCCCAAGCAATCCATTGCATACAGGGGCCTTTGGCCACTCGTTTCGCTGCTTGCAGTCCCTTCGCGTCTCCGATGGGACTTGTTGCACATGGCTAGAATCATCCCAGATATCCTTGGATGAAAACTCCACTGGAATTTCCCTCAGCCCCCTCACCTGAGAAAGTGTTGTCTGCAAAACGCAACAGCAAACTGCTCTTGCCGACACCTAAGAGAGAGAAAGAAAACTGAACTGAAACAGGAGAGAGTGGCATGGCACGCCGTACTCCTAGCCACTGAGACATGCGGTCCATGCTCCCTTTTTGGCGAGCGATACATGGCTTCCTGTGCATATATCTGGGCATCTGTGCAGAACATCTGTGCCTGCAAATCTGCTCTGCCAGTCAGGAACTCTGGGCTTCTGGCAAGTGCTATGCTGCTCCTCACATGTGGGCTTCCATGCAGAGAAGGTTAAGGAACAGAAGTCTCTTTTCAAGGAGCAGGAGAAAGCTCTGCTGCTCCCCAACTTGTTCTACCCTCAACATGAATGGGTCTACCTCTTTGAGTCCATCTCTGTCCAGCGCTCTATGGACACCACAGAGCCAACCAGAAAGGGGGCATCGCCATCGGGGAACCAGGGAGGGCCACTCTGACTCTGGGCCTGAGGTTATGCACCCTAGATGTGAAGGAACTCTTTACTGATCCTCAGAGATGGAACTCCTTAGGGCTTTTCCAGGCCCAGTTCTAATTTTGAGGATGCAAATTATCTACCATTCCTGTATTCCACTCTTCCTCATGGAAGCTTCCCCAAAACCAAGCATTACAAACATTAAAAACACAAAATATAATTATAATACAAAATGTATGAACAGCGGTGACCAGCAGCAGAATTAAATTTTCAACAACTTTCAACATTATTTAACAACCGCTAAACACATGCACGTGTTCAACTGGCACCTAAATGCAAACACTGTGGGGGCCAGTTGGACCTCAACGAGGAGGGGGTCACAACCGGGGTGTCACCACCAAGACAGCTCTGCTCTGCATGTTAACTTCATAAGGCAATAATTATAAGTCCTGTTTCACAGGGGCATCACCAGGACAGCCTACCCCCCCAGTCTTAAAGCGTGAGTTGGTGAGTGCTACAGGATGTGGTCCTTCAAATACTTGAACTCTGAGCCACTAGTACCAACACCTCGAATTGGACCTGGCCACACAGTGGCAGCAGGTGCTTTCTTGGAGAACTCTCAACGTAACGCCATATCACATCATTTGCAGCTTCCAGACCATCTTCAAAGAAAGCTGTCAAGTACAGTGAAGTAATCCAGTTGGGGGTTCCTGAAGCGTGAACCTCGGAGATAAGGCTGCCCCACTCCAAAGACATCCAGAGCTGGTAAACCAGCTGGGGCTGCGCTCAAGAACTCTTTGCCCGCAAAGCCATCTGGGCCTCCACAGACAGCTTTGAAGAAATAGCCTCAGAAGTAGCCTACTTGTTCAGAAGCAGTGCCACCTTATTCCCAGACACAGGAACCACCAGTCCACAAAGCCTCTACCTTGCTGGGGTCCAGCTTTGGTCTACTAGCCCACATCCAGTCCGTCACTGCCTTCCGACAGTGGTCCAGCATCTCGAATGGAATGGAATGGAATGGAATGATAGAGATGGGTAACATGCACACAGTGGTGACGCTTTTTCCAAACTCCCATGTCTCCACTATGTTTGATAGCAAGATACAGTCTGATATGTTAAAAAGCACAGGGGGATGACGGAACCTTGCACGAAGCCACAGCACAGCTGCTATGCATCCAAGCAGATGTCCTCCAATGCTACTTGTTAGTTTCCGCACTGCAGGTAGGGGCAGAATCTTTGTAAGATTGTACCTCTCGTTCCTAACCCCTACAGCTTGTCCATCAAGATACTGAGGTCAATGACAGGGGTGAGTAACATGTGGCCCTCCAGATCTTTTGGCCCACAACTCCCACCTATACAAGCAGCATGGCCAATGGTGAAGGATTATGAGACTGCATGCCAAAACATATGGAGAACCACAAGCTGCCCACCCCTGCCCATGGGGTCAAAAGCTGCTGAGAGCCTGAGGACAAACCATGGGGTAGCACTCTGCCTACCTCTCTCAGGACAAGCAACACTTGCTTGCAACATCTTATATCGATGAGTTCTGCAAAACAGAAACTGGCCCTTTGGAAGCAAAAGCAACAAACTCCGGCCCTTCACTAGGCCAGAAACAGGATGCACAAACTTGCCACTTGCAAGCAAACCATAGCCCATCTGCCTGCTCAGCCTGACTCACTGCTGACTGACAGAACTCTAGCTCAGGGGACTTTCCACACAGAATGCAGAGGGTAGCTCTTCTGCACTCTTAAACATATTTTGCTTAGCGAAATGAAGGCTCTGATTTGCTTTCTCAGACACATAATAGGACTGGGAGATTATATTATCGGCTTGTTCTTGTGATACCGGTATAAAGCCAGGAACATGGGATTGCCTCAAGCACGAACTCTACCACAGAGATGCTCTCTGCTGCCAACTGGCAGGCCAAAACTGCCACGTTGTTCCATGGAAATGATGGGAAGCTACTCAAAGCAGAAGGGTGTGCAGGTTGGACTGGCATGGAGAAAACGTGGGTTCTAGTCCAGTGGCCATGAAACTCCTTGGGGGACTTTGGAGAAGTCACTGACTCTCTGCCTGACCTACCTCACGGGCTGTTGTGAGGATAAAATGGAGAGGAGAAGGGACCACGTAAGCCAAGAGGAAAAAAGTGGGATATAAATGTAATGGTAACTAAATACGATTTGGTAGTTGCTCACCTATATTCACATTTTTAAAAAATATCTCAGGGCAGAAAATAGGTTAAGATGCCTATAATATAAGCTGGGAAACAGTTTCCACAGTAAGCCAAGAGAGCAGATGGAAATGCACACAAATTAGTGCCTCTTCATACATTATGCATTGTATTTCCTACATGAACAACATTTCCATGTAGGAATGGGCAATATGAAACACTCTCCCAGCACGTTTCAAGCAAAGTACCTTACAAGGAAGGCCAGAATTATTTCCACACTGTAAGAAATGAAAGCGTGGGGATGAGAACATTGTAACATGCCTCAGACCAGCTACTGAGGTTGTGGCTGAGGTTAGATCTGCAGCTAGGATTTCCTGGTTTACATTCAGCCACTATACTAACATGGAGCCCTTATTGTGCTGTCTAGAGACTTTATAAACTGAACATTAAAAAAGAAGGATGGACAGGAAGTGCCCTTGAATTTACAAAACGTAAGTAAAACCGGACGCGCAGGTAAGAAGAGTCTGAAACAGCTGTTAAAAGCAAGCTCTGGCAAAAGTGATTTGATTAGGAGAAACTCAGCTACTCTATGTTCTTGTAGAATGGTCTACAAATCTACATTTCATGACCTTATCCTTTTTTGTGTTCCTTTGCATTCCTTAAAATCAACTAGAAGTACAATCCCAGGTATCTTTCGACCAAAAAAAAATAAAAATAAAAATCCTTCAACTCTCAGCATTCTGCATGGGTGGTTGGAGAATGCTGGAAGCTGTATAAATTAATAATACAAGCTGTACATTAAGTGTGATATTTAAAGGTGCACAGAGAAACTTCTCAGAAGCTGTTCTGTAATTACAGAACTCTTTCACTTGACTGGGAACTCAAATTTGAAATCCCATATGGTTTTGAAGCTCACTGAACAAGTTATTACATCTGAGCCCACTGAGTTTGCAAGACTGTTGTGAAGCTATGACACAGCCTTGGGAGAGGAGGGAGGAAACAATTAATGCTAAGCCTAAGCATGTGAAACTGCATAATCATCTTTTGTCACTTGGGCTTCTCCTTTTCCTCTCTTCTTTCTTCCATTACCAAATTAACATTACATGCCAGTTAAAGCAAAGACCTATCCTTTCTGTTATGTCATTCTGTACAGTATCACGTATAAGAATGGCACTACATAAATACTAATGGCAGGAGCCTAACCTTTGGGTAGGTGTCTGGTGGCCATGGAAAGATATTTAGAATTTACTTATTTTCAGCTACTCTGCCACCACCAAATAATTACGAGCTTAAAAATAATCTACGAAGTACTTATTCTTTCTTTTCTTCTTATCCACATCATGCTACTTCCCCCAAAGATCTCATGGCCCCATATATAACATCTCTCCCCATTATATTCTCGTAACAAACCTGAATGTTATGGGGCCATAACATGAGTGGCCTAAACTTTTCAGCTGGTTTCAGACCATGCAGGGAGAAATATCTGAATCCACATCTCTCTTGGGTCTTAAGCTCAGCAACCACATTCACACCCTTCAAACTGCTCCTATTCACCAGGGACAGTCTTTGTTTTCCAACCTTGGTAAAACACTGTCCTCATTTGGCCTTTTTGGAAAGGTGTTCAGGATGCTTTTAAAAAGCATAATTTGTGTGCTTTGATTTTCATCTTCCATCTCCCAGGGTTCTAGAAATTAAATCAAGAGCAGTGGCACTGATGTGACTAACATCCCTGCACAGAAACACAGACAAGGACCTTGCTTCCCGTTCTCCTGCATTGCTACCTATCCAGGTATTGCTATCAACAGTGTGCCATGATAGAATGCTTTGAGGGTCCCTGTTTTCCTCAAGAAATGTTGGAGACCATGCCAAGCTGCTGCAGCAGAAGTGTAAGAGACACAGAAGAGTTTACTCCACTGCATTCAATTGGGGTTAAGAGGTAAGTACAAGACTGAAACACGGGTTATGAATCAAAAAGTCCTTGGTCCGAAGAGCTGTCATTTCTGCAATGAAGTAAATGAATGACCTTACACAACCCACTCTCTTCTGCAACACAGAAATAACAACACTTGTCCTATCTTAAAAGGTTTTTGCAAGGATCTCAACAATGCACGGGATAATTAAAGTTAGTGTGGGGTAGTGTTTAAGTAGTCTAAGATAAAATTGATCAGAGTTGAAAGCTTTCATACAACTGGGGTGACCTTGCTCTCTCTCCCCCTAGCCTACTACTAAGGGCTGTTGTGAGGACATCCAAGCATGCCACTCTGAACTCACTGGAGGAAGGCTGGGATAAAAACTAGAATCAATATAGTTTTTAAATTTAAGATACTGCATCTGAAGTGCACTGAATGCTATGAAAAGGGCTAGTCAGAGTCCCAGCTCAGTCAGAGAGCTCCCTTGGTGACCTTGTGCTAAGTCCCTAGCTGCCCCTGCTTCATCACTTCACAGGGTTGTTGTGCAGGATAAAATGCAGAAGAGCTGGGGCAGCAACGAGCATCCCACCTTGGAGAAAAAGCATAGATGCAAGTGTAAGAAGTAAAAACACATGGTTATCGTTACGCCCCAGCAGCAATGGCAATAACAACAATAATCATCTCAGCAGCAATGTGTACACTGGCTCTGGCACTGCCCAGTCAGGGGAGGCCATCAGCCCAGGAACTAAACACAGAAAAAGGAAACGAACAGGGATGAAACAGACGCCTCCCCCCGTCTGCCCCGCAGGGCCCCTTCCCAGCGAGGCCCCCTCCCCAGAAACACCTGCTGCACCCCGCTCCCCTCCCCTCCCTCCAGGGTGGGACGCCCATGGGTCCCCCCGCCTCGCAGCCCGGCTGCCTCCCCGCCGGGCTCTTCCGCTCCCCTCCCTCCGGAGCTCCGGGCCGGGCCCGCCCCGCTCCGCCCACTCCTTCCCTCACCGCTGTCGCCGATGATGAGGAGCTTGAAGAGGTGGTCGTAGTCCCGGGCCATGGCCGGAGAGATGGGTGGGAGGGGCGGGCGCTCCGCGCGTCGCGACAAGGCCGAGTCCCCTCAGGCGGCAGCTCCGAGGCCGGATCCCTCGTCGACCCAAGAGCCGGAACTGACAGCCGCGGCAGCGGCCGAACAAGCGACGGCGACACCCCCCGTCCCTTCCCTTCCCCTTTACCGCGCATGCGCGCCGCTCCGCCCGGGCAGCTGGAAAAACCGCCAGCTGCCCATGGTGGCCGCACTGCGCAGGCGTGTCCCCGCCCCTCCGGGCTGTGCGGCTGTTTCCTCGTCGGCACAGCGCGCATTTCCTTCCGCTTCCCTTTTCTAACATGGCGCTCGCCGGGCAGTTTCCTGCGGTGTAACTCTTCCTTTCCTCCTTTCGCTGTTCTTGCCAGTATGCGCAGGCGCAGCTTAGTGGGCAAACCAAAGTGGGGGGAGGGGGAGTACTGCGCATGCGCCCTTTCTTGGCGGCGGTCTGGTTCCTCACCGGGCGAGTTTACCTGAAAGGAAGTGCCTGAGGAAAGATTTATTCTTCATAATAATATGAATAATTCGACTGATGCGTAGCTTTCTGCCGCAAAAGAAGTCCTTTTATTTCACCAACGTGTTTTCGACTGAATTTGCCAATTCTAGCAAATGTAAAGGTTACAGTGTCCCTGAGTACGTGCAGAGTGACTTCATCACACCACAGTCGTGACCCATCCCTTGTTCTCCGAGGAGGAAAGGCCTTCCAGGTATAGCGTTTGTTCCCTAGAGCCCTTTAAAAGTAAAATAAAATCTGGCCTTTGGGCTGACTGTTCATTTCTGGAGTCATATTTGTTCAGTGGCTTGCAAGTGTCCATATAAAACAATGAGTTATAGTACCAACATAACTGCAGTGTAACTGCTGTCGTGGGTCAGTGAAACAGACATCCTCAACCATAGAGAGCAACAACCATTTGAACACTCTGGACTTCAACCATTCAGATGAATCACTGTAACAACAATTCTCCAATTTTATTAATTAAAGATTGTTTGCTTTTGATTTCCCTGACAAAGGTCTTCACGCAAGACACCTGAACAAACTTTGCAGGCATGGAATAAGAGGAGGGGTCCTTTTTATGTAACTAGTTGAAGAACAGAAAACAGAGAATGATGAAACCTCCAAAATAGTGGCTTGGTCCCATAGGGACCAATAATTGTTTATAAATGGTCAATAGTTGGGATCTGTATTGGAACCAGTGCTTGCTTGCTTGCTTATTTATTAATTTATTTAAATGTTTATATACCATCCACTACAGAGGTCTTGGGATGGTCTTACAATAAAACAGAGTAAAGCACAGCATCCAAATAGGTTTTCTAACCCCACATTAAAATCACAATCAAACCTTAAAATACTGGGGGAAATGAAAATGGTTTGGCCTGGTGCCAGAAAGAATAAAGTGCTTGTTTATACATGATCTGAAATTAAGAATGAGCAAAGTGGAGACTGAGTTTGCTGATGAAAAGAATTGTTTAAGGTTGTTAAAAAAGAGGTTGTGAAGAGCTCCATAATCTTGCTAAACTGGTGGATCAGGCATCAAAAAGGCAAATGTGGTTTAACATAAGTGATGCACACTGGGACAAAAAATCAACTTCTAGTATATGTTGATGGGATCTGAACCATGGAAAAAAGTCATTGAGGTTGCATTAGACAGCTTGATGAAAGTTTCAACCCAGGAAGTGGCAGCTGCAAAACAGAAAGCTCCATATTAGGCATAATTAGGAAAGGAATTGAAAATGAAACTGCTACATTCATATTGTCCTTATACAATTTTACAGTGTAACTGCACTTAGACCATTCCTCACAGTTCCGGTTAGTACATCTAAAAAAACATATTGTAGAGTTGGAAAAAGTGCAGAAAAGGACAGCTAAAATGAATAAGGTGTTTCAGCAACTCCCCTATATGGAAAGAATACGTCTGGGAGAGTTTAGCTTAGGCAAGTGATGTGAGACATGATAGAGGTGTACAAAATTATACAGGATGTGCAGAAAGTAGATGATGAGACATTTTCTCCTTGTTCTTATACGAGAACCCAAAGAGGTCATCCCATGAAACTGATTGGTGGGAGATTCCTTCAGACAGAGCATAGTTAAACTCTGGAATTTATGATGACCAGCTGAACTGATGGTCACCAGTTTGGACAACTTTAAAAGGGGCAGACAAGATGTGGAGAAGGCTTTCAGAGATAATATGCCTGAGCACACCAGCTGCTGGGGAACATAGTGTGTGAACCCAGTGTGTAGTACTGGGTTAGATGGATCCTGGGTCTGATCCGCCAGGGCTCTTCTTATAATCTGCGAAGAATTACGACTGCCCCATGTTGATTCAAGCTCCACAAATGATTCAAGCTCCACAAAATCTGGAAGTTGGAAGTAAAGTCCATTGCCCCGCGATCACCCGCGTTGTGCGTCGCTAGGAATTCTGCTTGCTTACAAAATACCTGCTATCCTTAATACATAAATACATAAATCCACCCACTCATCCCCCAAAGAGATGCATGCTGTCGCTTCCTGCATTGTACTTCTGCACTGTACTCAGGACAATGTACTGCATTGTACTTAGGACAAGCAGGTTGGTGTCTGCAAAAGAATAAATGGAAATGACTTGCATGAATCAGGCTTGTGGCAGCAATGGATGAGCTACCTCTGGGGAGGTAGCTCTTATACTTTTGCCAATTTGTAAACATGCAGGTAAGAACGGTTACTGATTGAAACGTTGATGCTGTATCCACTGAAAAAAATACCAATAAAAGGATCTTCGCCTGCTTTGCAGCCACCTCTACCTTTTTCTCTGCGAAGCGCCCGGCTTCCGTAGGTTTGACGTCTCAGCTGATTAGCATAAAACACCCAGAAGTCTTAGAGCCGATGCATCAGCTTTTTAAATCAGAAAGGGGAGCACTCTCCATCCTCCCGCTGAGTGAAAATGGAGGGCAGGATGCTGTGTGGTGCTGGATGGCCAGCGATCGGTCACCTCTCCGTTGTCTTGCCAGTGAGAGTTCGCCATGCCTTCGTTCATTGTCGTGCAGCTTGGGCCGAAAGAGCCCTGCGACGGCCCGCCAGCTTTGCGCAGTGGCAGTATCGTAGCCAATGAGGTTAATCCGAGGCGCGATTATTGCTAATTGAAAACTTTTCCCAATACCCCGCCATGACGACTTGAAATATAGTCGGCAATGGCAATTTTTGACAGTCTCTACGGAGACTGATAATTTTGGTTTAAAGAAAGATGAATGACGATGCGTGTTAAGGTTCTGTTATCCAATTTCAGTTTATTCTTTTGTAAATAAACCTAACTAAACTTTTAAATACTGTACAATGAACGTTAGTTTTTTCAGAAGCTTGTTTGAACGTGGCTCTGCTCAGTTTCTGAAGTTTTGGGGATGATTTAAGTAGTAGTTTTATTGAAATCCAGTTTATTGAATGGAACTTGTTCCACCAGTTGATGACAGGAGCTGTTTCTTACACCAGGGAAGGAACATTCCTACACTGTGAATCCCGCGTAAGTCTGTGGGCAGAAGGAAATCAGGCTGTACCTGTCAAACTGCTGGAGGTCATTTGTCAAATTTTAAAATCCTATAAATATTTCCTTAGCCACAATGGGCACAGACCATCTTCAAACAGACTTGTCTTATGCAGCACTGATCAGTCTGTGAAGTCGTTTTCTCAATATAAGCCATACAATCTACCCCCCCCCCCCGATTTCTGGCTATAATTACAAAACTTGATTCGGCCAATTCTTTCTTAAAAGGGGGCACAGTTATGGCCCTATCTTGCAGGGGAATGGAGGGGAAATGATTTAAACAGTGAAGTGGGGAATTAGCCTGCCACAATTTTATATAAAGCTTACACATTTACAAGGTGGTCACAATGCCCCAGTGAAACAGCAGAATCTTCCACTGTGTACCAGCTTTCACCATTCTGGAGCCCTCTGGATGTGTTAGACTACAACTCCCAGCATGCCCCAGCCACCCATGCTGGGAGTTCTAGTGGAACATTGCTGGGGAAGGTGAGGCTGGGAAAGGCCGCCATGCACACCTGTTTTTGCTCAGAATTGTCACAGATGACCAGCACCTGCTTTTCATGGCTACTTGGCTTCTGTGTTGATACCTGGGGTGAAAGTGCAGCCCTCCGTGCAGACACAGGGCCTTCATGCCCATATTTCAGCATGTGCCTGTGGATAGCAGGGTGATGGAGCAGATGGCCTTCCAGAAGGCGAGGGCTCCAGCCCTGGAGGGCCATCCTCTTCGTGGGGCTGAATTGCAAGAAGAAACTGTTCAGAAGGAACTGATGTAGCAGGAGGTATCCAGATAAGGACCAGGGCCTTGAACGGTTCCTGGAAAGGGATCGCAATGCCAATGGGCTATCAAGGAGCCATCACTCATCTACTCAAACACAATGTTTCTTCAGTGGCATCTGCAATGAAAGCCCTTCCCTTGAACAGGTTCACCAAGTACCATCGCTGCACATTTCTCCGGCAGTGTCACGTTCACATTTTATTCACCATCGAACAGCATCAAACCCAACATCAACATTTCAGAACACATGTGCAATATGGGTACACATCACAGAGTTCTTAGGAGCAGTTCTTCATTATTCGGCTCCTAAGGACATGGAGACTGGGCAGGGCCTTCTCTGTGGCAGCCCCTAAACAGTAGAATGTGCTGTTTCCCAGCATCCCTGCCCTCTGGTGGATGGCAGAGCCTCTTCCATTGCACCTCTTCTGATGATCCCTCATTGTGCTTATTGCTCTCCTGTGCTTATTGTGGTGCACGTAATTAGATTGCTCATGGTTTTTTTATTATTATTATTATTATTTTAGTGTTCTAAGTGTTTTGATTGAGCTTAACTTTGTTCAGGTTGTTCGGATGAACAATAGCAAGAAGAGGTTCTCCCGGAGATTCGGGGCTGTGCTTCCACCAACACCGCACCGCACCGCACCGAAGACCTGCCTCTCCTCGATCCTGGCAGCAGCACGAAATCTTTTCACACGTGCAGAGCGCCATCAACTGCAACAGGCGCGACTCGTGGTTTTTTGTTTGGTTTTTTTTAAAGCGCCGAGGGGCATTTTCTGTAAGGTCTGCGAACCGCCGCGAGTTAAGGAACGTCCCCGCTGCAGAAGGGGCGCCGGGCGCGCGGGGAGACCCTCTCGGCCGTTCTTTCCTTGCAGCTCCCACGGCCGGCCACTAGGGGCGGGGTGGCGCCTCGAAGCGCGCGAGGCGGGGGAAGCGGAGGGGGTGCTCGCGCGCGCCCCGCGTGCCCGCGCCCGCGCCCGCGCGAAGGGGCGGGCCGGGTCGGGGAAGGGGCGGGGGGCATCCGTGAGCGCGCCCGCGCGTGCGCGTGCGGTGGCGGAGCTGAGGGGAAAGTTGCGGGCGCCCCAGTCGAGCGGTGGCCGCCGGAGCGGAGCGAGGCGACGGCAACATGGACGACCTGGGTGAGCCCCGAGCGGCTGGGGGGGAGCGACCCTCCGCTCCCCAACGCTGCCTCCCTTTGCTTTCCAGGGGAGGGTGCCCCCGCCCGCCCCCGGGCTTCGCCCCACAAGTTGGCGCTTCTTGCCAGCGCAGCGCCCCGCGCGCCCTGGCCATCCAGTCTCGATCCGGGCTCAGCCCCCTCCTCGGAACCCGCCCTGTTCCTCGCCTCCCTCCACCGAAGCCCCCCAGCCAGCCGCAGCCTCACCCCGCTTTGCATGAAGCGTTCATTCCAGCTGCTTGGGGGTTAATTTCATTCTTTTCCACCCCCCAAGTTCCTGGGATCCGCAGCCCCCCCGTCCCCCGGTGTTTGGACTTCAGCCTGCGTCCTTCTCTCCCGTTGTGTGCCCAAAACATTTCCCCTCGGGTCGGTGCCCCAATTTCTCTTATTCCCCCCCCCACCTTCTTTCCCCAAGCTGGTTCCATACAGCTGTGTGGGACTACCACACCCATCATCCCCTGCCAGGATTGCCATTAACACGAGGCTGGGCAAGCCGCTCCATGTTGTACCTTCTGAACATCTATACACAGCGCACTGTGTTCCAGTCTTCCCCCAAACTCTCTGCAGCCAACTCCTTGGAGAGATTGAGTAAACCCTTCAACACAAGTGTGCTTTTAAGAACATTTGGGAAAGAAAGTGGAGAGGATTTTATATCCTCAGAAGTGGCAGGTAGCCTTTTGGGTCCATTAGAAGAGAAAAAATGCAAACACAACAGCGGAGTAATGCATTTTATTGCTAAGCCAGCCAAAATGTCCTATAAATTAGTGAGCGTACTTCTGACTTCCTTGGGACTTGAATGTTTTGGGTTATGTTTAATATCCAGCCCACCGAAAAGCTTTGAAGAAGTGAGAGATTGTACACTATTATGTGTGACTTTTTTGGTTAGCCCTGGTATACGGATGTGTTGGGACTGTGTTTTAGAGTTGGCAGAACTTTTCTGTAAAAGATGAGGAAAACTTTTGATGAGGAAAACTTTGGGATATTCAGACTACAATGCAAAGCCTACTTGCTGTTGAATTTACTTTTGGGCAAACAGGCATTGTGAATACACCAGTATTGTGGTGTTTTGGCACTATCAGTTCAAGGAAGTATTTAGGAAACTTTTGTGCCCAGTTCTTTATTTGTTAGCAGGACCCTTTTCAAGTTGAAAATGTTCCCGTATTTGCTGTTTTGGGTGTTTCTGACATACACATGCTTTTCTTTTTTCTTCTCTGAGGTATGTCTCTTACTGCATTTTTAGGGAAGTGGGTTTTTAAGTTTAACTCTCCGTTACCTGGTTTGCTTAGTTCATTATTAGGCTTTCTGCATTTTTCCTTTGGCCCTTCTCCCAGTTTAAATTCATGCTTGTTTTCCTGCTAAGCCTTTCCTACATTATTCCTCATTCCCTTCAGTCTGTTTTAAATTCTTTTGTTAAGATTTCCTCTGCCAGCAGTATCTTGGATGGCAATCCTATGCCTACTCACCTGAGATTAAGTTTCATTAAACTCAGCAGGACTAGACATTTAAATTGCACTGTTAATTATTTTGTTAATGTGCTCCACAACAAAAATGTGGAATAATTTGTCCAAATACTAGCCAGAAAGTTGCAACATATTTGCAGTCTTCTTATATGACATGTTTAATACTTATGCTTTCTGTATATATATTGCAGAAATAGCAGCTGTTCATACATTTCTTATTCTGCTGATTTTTATATCTACAGCATGCTGTATTCAGTATGCTCAGAATCTCATGCGAAACCTCACTCATGGAAATCCTTTATCATCTTGCTGTATCTTTTTGTGGTGTATCTTTTTCATATAACAACTCAAAGCTTCACTGAGTCCCCCACTTCATTCGTATTACTCCATTTATGGACACTCCTTTTATCTGCTATAAACCATATTTTTTATTGAACATTCCTCACTTAGTACCCATCTCAGCTTTGCTTTAAAGTACTAGACTACTCATGAGGCTCATCTATCCTATTCCATGCCCCCTTCCCCCAAGATTTATTTATTTGATTTGATTTCTATTCCACCTTTTTTCTTATAAAATTTCTTACCAAGTGGCTTACATAGTACTCCTGCTCAATCTTATCTCCACAACAACAACCCTGTGAGGAAGGCTGGGCTGAACATTTGTGACTGGGCCAGAGTCACCCAGTTGGCTCCATAGCCGAGTGGGGAGTCACCCAGGTTGCCTGAGTGCTTTTAACCACTACACCACACTAGCATATCTTGATGCATTATGATCAAGTACTGGATGCTAGACAAATTATGCAATTGCTTATCCTGCTGCTTCCTTAATACCTATTTAGCTTTCACTTTCATACACTCTCCAAACATCTGCCACTCATACCTGACAAATAACACCTATTTCTAACCTTCCTTGTTGTTTGGAAGTTCATATGAGCTTATGTTATTTATGACCTTCACTTTTTCAGCACATCCATTATCCAGCAGCAGTATTTTATTTAGCCTGCATAACATAACATGCTGTTCTTTTTCTATTTCACATGTATTACTTTCTCCTAAATTGACTAAAATTGTGTTTCTAAGCAGTACAACTGTGGTGTAAAAGTCACAATAATCAGGGGTTTAGGTGTTTACAAAACTCAATCATCCTTCTCTCTCTTCTGTTCTTTCTGACATGATATGCAACACTCCATGCATTTACTTAATGTAGATGGTATATTAGGAGGTAGATAGCGTGAGATGCTTACAATATTCTAAAAGCAGAGTGCTGGGCAAGTTTAGACACAAAAAGATGTACTAGCATGTCCCAGCCAGTCTAGCTTGTTGGGGAATGCTGGGAATTGTATGTCTTTTTTCTGTCTAAATTTGCATAGTGTTGCACCTTAAGTTAGTATTTTCTATAAGAATAATCACCCTCAGATTTGAAACTGATTTGCCATCACATCTAGCCTACGTTTCCACTTATATTCTGCCTGAAGTGTTTTACTTCAGTCTTGTAACTCCATTAGACTTCTAGGCATATATAAACTGCTTTCTTTTGGCATTGGTATTAACAAGGTCTGGCTTCTATTTTTAGCCTTGGCTTATAATTTTTGCTTGTGTAAAAAGATCTTGAAGGTGAAACCAGCCATCAGTTTTTATAACCATTGTAACTAGAATATAACCATCTTGAAATTCAAAGATTCTGTCCTAGTTTCTTTATGGAGTCTAAGCACCTTCACAAGCCATCTACAACATTTTCACATTTGTACAAGAGTAGAAAGAACACTTAAGTGAAGAGTCAAAGGAACAGTCTGTTTCCTATGACTGTCAGAGGCAGAATCTGTATTGCAAGTAACCCAAGATCCATTTATGGCATCTCCATCTTTCCTCTAATAGCAAACAAATGTTCTGTTTAGATGTCTGCGGGAAAGACTTTTATTACTAGACTATGAGTATTAAATTACTGTGCTAATTTAAAGTTAGAAATAACACCTACAAAAGAGGAAGTCTAAACTGAGGGTGTGAGAAATCCATCAAAGGTCCTAGCTACAAGCTGTGGGTGCCATTTTGCATATGCATCCCCCATCTGGGGTTGTTTTCTTGTGGGAACCCCGTGAATGTATGTTATATGAGACTTAGGCTGGGTTGCATATTCAAAATATGGATGTACTGAGCAGCCTCACCTGTAGTGGGCTGTGTCAGGTAAACAGCTCCTATATGTTTAACAGCCAGTTGGCTACCTGAGGCCCAGCCCTGCCCTGGATGTACTAGATTGAATAAAAATGGCTGAGGATCATGGTAATTTGATAAAAGATTGTGCATGAAGATAAATTTTTATTGGAGTAAGGACATCTGTGATTTCACTTAAGTCCATCTCCTTCCCAAGAAATTGTTGGATATGTCGTAGAATATGTGGTTCTCTCTGAAAGGTCCTTGGGCTGTAATTTGAGGTTTCAAATATTTTCCCATTATTGTATTCTGCCTTCATGAACAGCTTTAACTGAGGCATTCTTTGGCTACATGCACACAGTTCAATGGCATTTTTTGAAACAACTCTATGCTCTAAAACCATGGGTATTGGAATATACAAACTACAGCTGTTGCATTCCATAAATTCACAGAGGTATTTGTGACTCTGCCATCTGGTCAGATGGTGCATTGCTCTACCAGGGGCTTTTCTCCATGGAGAGATGCTTTCTCCGTGCTTTCACTTTTGTCATGTGCATTGTTAATTTGGCAACTGACTTCCAGTTTTTTTGTGGTTGTGCTGAGAAGGCTTGGGTGCTGGGAAGAATGATCTTTCTGGTTGTAAACATCAAAACACTGGAATGGTTGTGAAATTGTTCTCCTTCCTTCTGTACATTACACATTGTGTGTGGGTGGGATTAAACTATTGATTTCTATGCTGTAAGAGTATAAGATTCATATCTGAATGTAACACATCTAATGCATCCAGGAATTTTCTTATGTGTAGCCCTTAGCAAGACTTTTATTTTACCACCTCATCTGTAAAATAAGAGTTCTAAAAATCCAATTGTAGAGAGCTGGTATGAGGATGGCTGAAATTTGTAAAATATATTGATCGCTGGAAATACATGATATTACATGTAAGCAAGCCAACCTTGTAACTGAGAGCTGTTTGTTCAGTGGCTTTGCTTTTCTTCTTTGGAAGCCTTAACATTTTTCCATCTGCCCTCATTATCACTCAGGTACAGAAAATCTGACTATAAACATCTCAACAACAGAGAACTTCAAGGTTTAAAATTGAACTTGGATCTTATTAATTAATTAAAGTACTTCTTAACCATTCTTCAGGGAATGTGCTTACGTTTGAATGGATATATGGATGCAACAGAGATAAATGCATTAAAATTAAAAAAAAACAACTTCTACACAAATACAGGATGGAGGAGACCTAGCATGGCAGTAGTACATATGAAAGGGACCTATGTGTCTTAGTGGATCACAAGCTGAACGCAAGCCAGCAGTGTAATGCAGCATTTAAGCATAGACAGAAGCATAGCATCCAGATCATATCATTCTGCTCAATTCTGCATTAGTCTTGCAGTATTTGGAGTACCGTGTCCAGTTCTGAGTGCCACCTTTTAAGAAGGATGTTGACAAGTTGAAATGTGTCCATAGAAGAGCAATTTGAATAGTGAGGGGTCTGGAAACTAAGTCTTATGAAGAACATTTTATTTATTTATTTAGACAACTTACATGCTGCCCCAACATTGGAAAGAGTTGCATATTTTTAACACTCAGAAGAGAAGATTAAGGAGAGATATGAAAAGCTGTCAAACAGAAGATAGAGCAAACAGAAGATAGAGCCAACTTGTTCTCTTGTGCTCCAGAGAGCGGGACTCACTCCTTTGCAGGGAAGCAGATTTCCACTTCATTGTTCAGTACTGCAACTGATTGCCTTGGGAGATGGTTGGTTCCCTTTGGCTGGATGTGTTTCAGCAGAAGTTGGATGACCATCTGACAGTGATGCTGTAGCATCATCCTGTGGTACAGAACCTGCATTGAACCAGATCTCTGAGGTCCTTCCTTCACTGTGATTCTGTGATAGCAAGAACCTTCTTTAACCTCCTGAATTATGCAATAAAGCTTTGGAGAAAACAGAAGTAGATTTATGTGGGATTTTCAGTGCTTAAACTGAAAACTAATTCTTGGGCTGAATGTGTGCTCAGGAAAGAACCCTGTTCTGCAAATCTATTTTAATCTTTCCTGCTTGAGGAAGTATTTAAAACTATAGGTGCCAACCCGGAGTATTTAAGAGTCAAAGTGACCTAATTGTTTGGGATTTTCGTAGTCCTAATCTATATCTAAGAATCATGTACACAAGCAACTCATTTCCAGTAAGCAAAGCTCATTGTGTACCAAACATTAAGTCTACTGAAACAAGCATATTAAGTTGCCCAGTCTTCATATCTGTAGAATGAGAAAAGAAGGGAAAGAGTGCAATTTGCTTCTCACTGTAGAACTGTATTCAGAACAATAACATGGTTTAAACCATCCAAATATTTTTAATTGCCAGAATTCATAGTTGGCACGAATCTTGAATATGTTTGCTTTTTTTTGTTTTGTTCTTCAGTTGTAAAAGATTTTCATTGTACAATCATTGTGCTCTTGGTCTGCTTCTGTTCATTTCAGCTAGGCATGTATGGAAGAACTTTCCATGGATTGTGCCTTAGCAGGGCAAGAGGAATGTGGGAAAATAGGTTGACAAATGTAGGTATGTTGTGATTCAGCTAAAACATTGGTATTTATCCTCACCAGTGGAGAAATCAATCTGCTACCTTGAATCTTGGTATACATTCCTTTCATTCAGGTTTTTAAAAACAATAATAGTCACACTGGTCCATGAATAAAAAATCTAAAACTTGGGGGAGGGGGCAGGGAGACCCAAAATTCACAGGTAGGTACTACTTGATTAGGATCAATGAGAATGCCACAAAAGATGGTTTAGACTTTTAATTCTTAATTGGACTAGGTAATAGAAGAAGGTGGGGGATGAAGGGAGAAACAGGAACATTCAAATACAGGGGTACCTTGGCTCACGAACTTAACCCGTTCCACGACTCTGGTTGCGACCCAAATTGGTCTTGACCCAAGTAAAATTTCCCCATAGGGTTCAATGTAAATAAGGTTAATCTGTTCTGTAACCTTTTTTAATCACAAAAATTAAAAAACAACAAAGTAACAAAGAACAACAAAGATTGAGGCCATCTCCCCCCCCCCATTGTGCCGGTCTTCCCTGCAGGAGCGCAACCGCTGCCATCTCCCCTCAACCGAGCACGACCGTTGATGTGGCGTTCGTGACCTAAGGCAAAATTTTTCTGAAATTTCTGTTCGTGATCCAATTTGGTCGTGAACTGTATTAGGCAAGATCTTGTGGCCCTGAGGACTGTAGTATAGACTCTGTTTCAAAACTGTGTGATCGCGGAGTGAATAAATATTGGTAGGGGTTGCAGGTATCAGATAACACTCAGCATTCTGTGATAAAGAAACAATGGCTGACTCTCATTTCTGAAAACACAAAGGCCAGCGGTAACTTGGATGTGCTTGTCTGCCTGGGTGAAGCACATAGACTCCTGCATAGATAGGGAGCAGAAATAAAGAGGAACTTGATAGTCTCAATATTTGCAAAGACAGAGTAATGTCCTGGGTAAAAAAAAATCAATGGAAGCCAAATTTGTACCATTATTTAGTGCTGCTTTTTAGATGGATTCAACTCCTGTTAGCCCCAGCCAGCATAGAGAATGACCAGGAATGCTGGGAGCTGTTATCCAAAGGATCTGGAAGGCCCCAGAAAAGCTGAGCAATTAGTTGTAGGGTGTTGAATCCTGAGACTGTAAAGTGGTTGAAAATGATCTTCCTCTGTTGATGAATTCTAAGTGGCTAAATACAGTATTGTGTAAGGCACACCGAAAACAGCATATTGCCAATTCATGAGTAAACGATGTTGGAGTGACTTGATTATGCTCCCTTAGAAGGCAGTAAGACCTTTGCCTGCTGTCTTTGAGTGGAACTCTTTTGGGCCTGAGGTAGTGAACACGTGTTAATGTTGGACTGTTTTCCCACACGAAAGGGCTTGGCCTTTGCCTGTGAAAATATTCTGCTTGTCTGTTTCTTTCTGAGAGAGGACTTTGTCTCTGTGAATTTTATTATTGCACATTCTGTGCAGTCTTTTGAGTGTTGCTCTAGTTAGTTCTGGACTTAGTGGACAATTGTCAAAACTCCTCCTTATGAGCAACAACCAGAATCTGGCTGTAGGTGGAAATGTTGGAATTTTGCTTGCTTGAGGTTCCTGAGAAAGTTATCCCTGCTTGGAAATGCATTCAGATTGCAGAAAGAGCTATAATCCAACCATAGTGAGACATGATTCTCCCCTTCCCCCTGCCTCCTTAAGTGTTTCAGTTCCCTCGTAAAACAGGGGTGCTATTGTCTTGTAGGACTTGGACAGAGTCCTGAGCCTTAAGGAGTGTGTGATGCAAAGCCCCCCCCCCCCCCGCAGTTGCATTTCCATGGAAAATCTGGACTCTGCAGATACTTTAACTCCTTTGTGTCATGCTAGGAGAGGTTAGAATCTGGAAGTGTCTGCTTACCCTGGTACCCTGATAAAAATAAATATATCATTTTTAACTGCAAGAAAAAAAAATCTTGCTCACTTTCTCTATGCCTTTATATCATTCTGATGTTTGCCTGCTTGTCTTTGTAAATTTAGGCAGAATTTCCTAATGTGAAAGGCTTACATATCCTGTCTTGTCTTTCTAAGGCTTCCATCCCATTTGTCTATTCTTAGTGCCTTTTCCCCCCTCTTTTTTTAGTAGTGTGGCTTTGTCTGGGGCACCCTTCCAAGAGACAGTGCTACTTAAAGTCAACTACCAAGGCAGACTAGAAGGCAACCCATCTTCCTAGCAATTCTTGCTTCCAGAATCTGACATCCAATTCTCCCTGCAAAATGTGGTTCATAAATTTGTTCTAATGCTCCCCAGCATCCTTGGCCTTTGGGGCTTACAGCAGTGGCTCTGTAGCATTCTGATGGCTTGCGAGACCTGAAGGCCAAACGCTGCATGTGGATGTCACAAGCGATTATGGGCAGGGCAGGGTGCTCTGTGCACATAGGTCCTCAAGAAAATGTGAAGTCTCTTTATTTCATCCCATTCTTATGACTACATAATTCAGCCAGCTGCCAGTTGCAGGCAGGGACGTCCTAATCCCTGTAGACCTGAACTTCTCCAGACCTGAACGCTGGGAGCATAATCAGAGGGTGGAGTGTGGAGTTGTTTACACAGTCAGGATTCGGAGTGGTTCTCTCTCAATTATAGTCCTCGGGATAACAGCCACAGTTCACCCAAAGGCTGAATGTCAAAATGCTTCAAGGCCAGTGTGTTGGGGGTGGGGTGGGGTGGGGGGGTTGACATGTGTTTATGTGAGTGTCTGTCTCATCCATGGATAACTCAGGGAGTGCATTTCATTCCTTTAAGCACTTTCCCCCCTAGTCTGGTTTACTATTGAAGCTGGTTTGGGAGAAAAGTGGGAGCGTATTTAGCTTTTTTCATCTGTTTACTCCTTTCCGTGTAAAAATTGTAAAATAAAAATGGGCACACATCTCTTCAAATGTGCTCAGGCCAGGCACATGCACGAATACTTGGGGCTTTCCTGTCACAGCTACTTTGGTCCTCAACCATCACCCGTTGCTAATTGTTGGGTCTTTTTCAGGTCACTGCCTTTTCCTCTGGGAACATGAATTCTACCCACTAGAGATGTTAACTCATATTGTTGTTTTCCTAGGATCTCAGAATGAGGGGTGTGGGGGGGCGAGTTGGGAGTTCTAGCTTTTGCAAGAGCTTTTTTCAGCCTCAAATTTGCCTTTTTAATGTGTAAACAAATCAGACTGGAATGACTTCAGGGATGGTTATTGTAGCATAGTATCAGACTGTGTAAACATGGCCCAGAGTCAGCTACTTCTGCTAGAGAAGGCAGGGTTGTGTTTTGTTTTTTTAATGATGGACTTTAATAGAGTGGTGTTACCAATTCTAAATTGGTTGGGGAACTACAGTTGTGTCTGGAATGAACAAATAGCACCACAGGGAGTGACTCAGGAAGAAAGCAAACCAGCTTGTGTCCCTGTGGCTGCTTAAGAACATCAAGATAGTGTTCTGAGGATTTCGTCCAAAGAAAGCTCCATTTGGCTATTCTAAACAAGGTTTGACTGGACCCAGATCTCATCAGGATTCAGCCTGGTAACAGGCCTTGAAATACAAGCAGCCTCCACCTTTGCAAATGTACAGTTTTCAAGTGCAGGACTATGCATATGGCTGCGATGTTTTAGATGTTTCAGAAATGATCCACAAATGGAGCCTACCTTTTCACTTTTTGCAGAAAGTATATTTTCAGCTCTGGTTGGTAGCTAGCTTTATGAGACACTATACTGAGAAGGATAAAGTGAAAAAGTCACATTGCTACAGCTGCTGTTCCCCACCACCACCACCACCTCAGTGTTGGCAACTCAGGGTCCATTCGGTGTCCTTTAGCAAAACAGATTTGGCCTTGGGGTCTCTGTGCTGATCCCCACTGTACAGCTTGCCTGGCTCTCTGCCTTTATGAAACTTGGAGCTGTCCCAACTAGCTGCAAGCCATTCTGGCAGTTTAAAAAGAGCTGTTCAGAAAGCAGTAGGGGGAGGGGAAGAAATGCCATCTTTTTCTCATCATACCACCACTAGCAGGCACTGGCTCTGTGCATGTGAAGCATGTGGAAAGAAAAGTGGCATCTTTTCACCCTTGTAAAACTTGATTAACCATGACCCTTCAGTCTGACTGAGGGCAGAGCTATTATTCTGCAACTGGACCATTTTAATCAAATTGCTGAAGCTCACACGGAAGAGCCTTAGCGTAGCTCTCTTTTCGGCTATAGATAGTTAGTGTAGCTAGGGTGAGTTGATATAGGCTGCTTTGCATACAGTTCTCTGGCATCTCTGGGGGAGACTAGGAAAACCCCGTCGGAATCCCTGGAGAGGTGCTACCATTGAGAAGTACCAGCAGTTTGTTTTGGAATAAGGCACTTCCTGTGTTCTAATCCCGAATGTGACCTCGACTGGGGCACAGAATGAGGAACCCAATGCTGGTAATTATTTATCAATATCAGATACAGAATATAACATTACTCTGTTGTTTTCTTATCCAGTAGCTTATTATTAACCCTGTCCCTGCAGCCCAACACAGTAAAGCGTATTCAGGTGTGGGGAAGAACAAGTCATAGAAATAAGACACTGGACAGCAACTGCTGTTCGGCATTTGTTTTGTGGGAGTTTGCACAATAAATCTAAGCAGGCACAATCTGAGCAGTGAGGAGTGAGAATTTCAACAGTGGTTAACCTTAACGATTCACAGCCATCCTTAATTTGTTCGGCTGCTAGTAGTGGAAGTGGAGCAGGCATGTAGAGGAACCCACCCGAAATGCAGAAATGCCTCATTATGGCACTGCAGTCTCGGAATGTCTTTCCTGGGTGCTGGTTCCATACTTGTCTGCTCTATCAGAAGTGAAGTAGAGAAGGTTACTTTACAAACCGGGGGCTTTCCCCTTCTTGGACTTTGTGATGGACGCCTGCTGTGCAGACAGCATTGTCCATGGTAATTCATGGTTTGTATCACTCACAGTATGGGACAACTGACCCCATGGAGGTTTTGAAGCCATTCTTGAAGGCCAAGCCCCCATTCAGTTATAATAGTGTGGGGTTTTGCATAGGATGTTTGGACTAGTGAGGTATGCCTGCACTACCAACTCTTATTGCTTCATTTAACTTATTCATAATATTTCTCGAAGCGCTTATAGGATATTTCTAAGGAATTTGCCCTACAATAGTTAATGCTTATGATTTGTTTATAGTTTATTTGTGTTGATTTATTTAATTGTGTGGTTTACGTTTTGTGTATATTTAATTTGGATTGTTTTTTGGGTTTGCCTAGATGCACGGGGGGGGGGAGGGTAGGTTTTATATAGATTGTTTGAATTTTGTTTTTTATATGTTGTAAGCCGCCCCGAGGCTTTGTTGCGATGGGGCAGCATAGAAATGTTTTAATAAAATAAATAAAATAATAAACACAATACATACATAATAAAAGATGAAATAATTAAAACATTACAGTAAAAACAATGGTTTTGCATTTCTTCTGCAAGTGACCTTTAAAAGTGGCTTTTGATTGCTTCCTTCAGCACAGCTTCAGTGGAATGGTATGCACAACTTGTGCATGGTACAAATAGCTCTGGGAAGCTGTATGAAGTATGTGGGTGGAGGTGGAGGAAAGGAGCTGGGGTGGTGCAGAGAGGAAGTTTTATGTAATTCTTGGCCGCCTTTCTGGTAATTGTTTTAATCAAATGGAATGCAGCACAGTCCAGTGCTTGCTTCGCAGAAAGAGCTATGCCCCCCCCCCCCAACACCTTTTAGTTGTTTGATCTGGGTACGTTGTCAGTTGCTCTCCGAGTGGTGAAACTTGGATGTGTTTCTCAGGGAAAGGAGTCGATACTGATGCAGGTTAGCCAGTAATAAGGGGCAAGGGGGCGGGGGGAAGTATTATATACTGAAGATATAGTTAGAAGCAAGGTGATGCATTGGTTACGGACTAGGAAAGGAGGAACATAGATTCAAATTGCCACTCATGTCCAGAGATGGATGGGTGACCCTGGTCAGTCATTCTCCTAGTCATCCTCATAGGGTTGTTGTAAGAAGATCCATGTACCCAGAGCCCCCTGGATATAGACTGCAGGTCGGATAAAGATATTGTTAGGAATGAAAGGAGCAGTTATTCTTCATGCACGTTCCAAGGTCAGGAAGATTTGGACTTGTCAGGTGAGGAGGGGCCTGGGAACTAGAATCCTCAGATGTTGAAATTGAAGAATCAGAGGGGCTTATCTCAAGGGCACCTTCCCCAAATGTTCAGGATATACAACTGCAGGGAGGGGGTGTGGGAGAAGAACTCCAGCAGCCAGCCAAGCCTGGTATGACTCTTGACCCCATGACATGATGCAGAGAGAGATGATGGACAGATAAGGGGCTTCCTTGTCTTCAAAAGGGTCCTCCCAGAGGGAGGGGGCCAAGAGGTACTCAAAAGGAGGGTCCTTGGAAGTAGTTGTTAGACTGATTCAACAATCCGCTCTGTGTGTGCTCAGACACTCTTGGTTGGTTGTGCTTACTGAAAGTGCATTGGAAAACAAAGAGCTTTTGCCATGGCTTGTTTTGGAATTATGAAGGGGGAATATGATATGATAAAATGAAGAGGACTGTTTAGGATCCTGTAGGGAATCTTAATGATTTCCACTGTATTAGCAAGGTCTAACCCTCAAGGTTGTGGAGAAACTGGATAACGCAAGGGTAATGGTTGGAAAAGATTGCACTATTCAAAGGCAGACACATTGGCTGGGAAGATGTCATGACAAGCCACAGTTTATAATGATGGGAACTTACCATGGTTCCATTAGCTCGACATGCACAGATCCTCCACAAATGTGACCTTGAGGAGATTAGAAACTTTTGTGTTGGTATTTAATTAATTGCTGGTAATTTTATCTGAACTTGGCGGACATGATTAGGAATGTTTGAGGCATCTTTCTGAGGGTGGGAATCTATTGGATTCCTGGACTCTCGTCCACTTTGCAGCTGCCAAGAGTCTGAGCTCCTGACCACTGTGCCAGTGTTTGGGGGGGCACCTGCCAGGAACTGAGCCTCTTGTCCTGCACAAGCAGTGGGCCTCTCCTTTGGGCTGCTGCATCTGACATGGAAGAAGTATCAGTGGAGTTCCTCTCAGCTCAGCTTCCTTTGGAAGACCTGGCCAAGCACAAGAGGAAGTGTGTGACTGGTTGGAGGAGCAGATTCCAATAGGGTTCACCCCACCCTTCAGTTGATCTTAATTAAAGTTTGTTTGAAAGAAGCCAGCTTTATAACCCATGACTGAAGTATGAACAGACCTGAATGATGATGGTTTCCTGTCTTACTGTCTTTACTCGCTTGCTTGTACAAACATGCAAGGTACAAGAAAAATGTGGGAGTGATTTCATCTTGTATACTAAGAACTGAAATGTAAATTTTTTAGGGTTTTGCAGTCCATGGAGTGATGCTGTTTCATCCAGAAGGATATGCAGGATGGTGGGGATGTTTGGAGCTTAATGATTCTTTGGAACCAAGGTTACAAGAATGTATCTTATTTCCTCCATATCCTGCTTGCTGTTGGATTTTGATTATCTTGGTTCATCCAGGCTTTTTTCTGCTGACGGTTGCTGGCTTTGATTCAAGTGGTTACAATTCATAGCTCTTCAATAAGATCATTTTTAATGGGTCACAGAATCATAGCGCTTTAGCACTTTTAAAAACCACATTCATCTTTCTTAAGCAGTACCAGTTATTACCAGATGATTCCTTTCACATTTATTTCTAACCTGTTTTTTTTTAAGTTTCCTGTGTCTCTCTTGTAATTTGTTCCATTGGCTAATTGCTGCTATGGTTAATAAATTGTTCTCTCTTTAAGTCTGTGTGTGGTTAGTTGCACTCTATAAGTAAGTGCTCTCCTCTTCTCTATATATACTCAGTCACTTCTACTGAAATGATCTTTCTGTAAACACCAACAAAAGATAAACTTGACATTAGTTTTAAGGAATGAAACATAATTCCCTTGTACTTTTCAGTAAATGAAAGTTAATTGCTGTTGTCCACATATCTAGTCAGAAAGAAGGCCCATTACATTCAATGAGGCTTATTCCTAGGTAAGGATGCTTACAATGAGTGTCTAAGCTGCAATCATATGTATATTACCTGGGAGTAAGCCTCCTTGCTCTTAATCAGTCTTACTACCCAACAGAGCATAAATTTGGATAGTTTTAAAAGGGGATTGGACAGATGCATGGAGGTTAATGCTATCAATTGTCACTAGTCCTGGTGGCTTTGCACTACCTGCGTATTGGAGGCAGTGAGTGTTCATATACCAGTTGAGGGCAAACATGGGCAGGGAGGGGCTGTTGCGCTCCTATCCTGTTCATGGGTTTCCCAAGGGCAGCTGTTTGGCCACTGTGTGAACACAGTCCTGGACTAGATGACTGCTTGGGCCGAGACAGTGGGGCTCTTCCTATGATGTTCTAGACATGTATAGATTGCACTATATTTAGCATACCTTTCTGGCACATGGATTGCCACTGAAACATATACTTGCATTGCTTTCATCTTAGGAGTTACCCACACTTTCCACTAAAGAAATGTTTATCTGTGTCAGAGTATAATGTGAACATGGTCCCTAAAATTATAGGCTGCACATGTTTCTGTATGGTTCTTCCCTGAATTTTTTTTGGGGGAAATACTGTTTATCCTTTGGATAAAGCTGGATTGATTAGTTTTCTCTGAGCTGTTATTAGTAATGCTTATAATATAGTTCCTTCTGATTTTCACAGTGGATTGTGCTTGCATTTAGGATACGTATATTGACAGATACTGGCAGTCCCCAAGGTTATGAATGAGTTCCTTTCCTGAGAACACCAAAATTCATCTTTAAATTGAATCTGTATGTAAGTCGGATCACCTATAGTTGACGCTCCACATTTGTGGGGTCTAGGGGTGCAGGAACCCTGTGAAAGTGGAAAAACCATGAATATCTTTAGCCCCCCTGCCCAAGCTCACCAGTGCTGTCCATCTCTGCAGCAAGGAAATGCCGGAGAGATGTTCTGCTTTGCAGGCCTCCCTGTGTACCCCTTTGCTCCCTCTCTCTCCATGGTGATGCCTTGGAGGCTTTCCTTCTCTCCCCTTCTGTTTTCTTTTGCTCTGTGGTGTTGATGATTTCCTGCAGCGGGCCTTTAACTTGATTTTTTAAATTAATAGGCTTTACGCCAGTTCATTTGTAAGTATGCATTGTTTGTAACTCAGATATTCATAACCCAAAGACTGCCTGTATATGGTGCGGGTCTTGAGTATGTTGGTGGTTTTACCTTTTCCCAAATGCCAAGCTTTGAAAGAAATGGATGTTATCTGTGATTATATACCGTATTTTTTGCTCTATAAGACTCACTTTTTTCCCCCTCAAAAGTAAGGGGAAATGTCTGTGCGTCTTATAGAGTGAATATGTGTGTGCAGTAAGTCTGTCAGATGTGCATCCCATGGGGAATGTGCCTGTGATTATGTGCCCATTTGATTCAGAATAATTTTTTTCTTGTTTTCCTCCTCTAAAAACTAGGTGCGTCTTATGGTCAGGTGCGTCTTATAGAGCGAAAAATACGGTATTCCAGCAATCCTGTCCTTCACAAATCTGTAATTAATGCATCCAGTTAATATTGGTTGCTCCTTAAAGTCCTCTTTAGAATTTAATCTCTTTCATTCTTGCTCATCTGCTGCTGCTTATGATGAAAAGAATATGCTTGTAGTCATAGTTATTCTCTGCAGTTACTAAAGACAGACTGAAATACTTTATTAAAAAAACCCCCCTCCTGCCTCCATCAGCCCATCTCCCAACAGTGCATTAATTTTTTCTTGCTTAAAGAAACAGCTCAGGAGTGTTCCATAAATAGTATAGCTCTGATTTAGGGTTTGTGTTTCATAACAATTGTATCCCATTAGGATATGTTCCAATAATATCTTAACAACAAACAAATGACTTACATCATTGCTAATCCCACACTGAAGATGTAGGAACTGAGGGATGTAACTTTTGCTAGCTCATGTAACTTTTCCCAATGTATTTTATTGATCTATATGTCTAAAAGAAACACAAGGAACTATGATTCCATAATGTAAGAATAGTCAGATGTAGTTCCACTCCATCCCCCAAAATCAACTTAAAGAACATAGAAACATAGAAACAGAGTGAGTCAGAAGGGGCTTCCTGGGCCATGTAGTCTGACCCCTGGCTTCAGTCGGCTCTGCTCACGACATACCCACCATGTGTGTGTCTAGCTTATCCTTGAACACCCTCACCAATGGGGCCTCAACCACCTCCCGTGGAAGCCCATTCCATACCATAGAAAGAAACAGAGTGAAAAAATGATGAATCATAGAATCATACAGTTGGAAGGAGCCTAGCAGACCATCAGGTCCAACTGCCTGCACAAAGCAGGATTCAAGTCACCCATCCAGATTTCAACCAGGCCCAACCCTGCTTAGCTTCCAAGATTAGGCAGGATCAGGCACTTCAGGCTATATAGAAGGTATACATGTCAGGAAGAATTGAGATGTCACTTCTTATATGGAGAAGTGAGATGTCAATTCTATATGGAAGGTATACATGTCAGGAGAAAGCTCGAGATGGGAAATTCCTGGTTGCCCTCTCCCAGACTCTGCTGGCCTTGCTTGTGTTGCTGTGTTATTTTGGGTAGACCAGCCTCCCCTCCGTGCTTGGGGTAGATACTTTCAATTAGGATTTTATATTGGTGGTTCTTTACTTCTGAATTGAGCTGTGGGTGAATATTGTCCTTTGCCACTCATGGAGTTCAAAATATGTCCAGCCTTTCCCCCTAAAATGCTGCTTTTCTTTTAGAGCTTACGGAGCAGATCTATCCAGTAAAGGCCTGTAGGGTCACTTCCTTACATGCTGTTTATGAAATACCAGACACCGTGCAGAGGCTGCTTTGCCCGCCCAAGTGTTGTTTCTGCAGGATATGATGTGAGCATTGGCTTATTGAACTCTTTCCCCCGGTTCTGAACTAAGTGCTGCTTATGCCACGACAGTCCAATGGATGACTCGCTGCGTTTTGGCAGTTGCATCCTCTCATTTGTCCATTGCTGGGGACGGAATGTGTTTGGTGAACCGTCACTCTCTCTTGGGAAGCTCTGATGAATGGCACCACATGGAAGAAGAGGAGGTGCCAATTTTCCATCAGATAAGCATGTTTTTACTTTGACTGGCTCTACATATGTGGTTAAGGTTCAAATACCTCCCTTTAACAGCATTGCTGTTAAAAAATAAATGCATGTGTTTATTGATTTAAAATAGATTGTGATCACAGTTACTAACTCACTGCAGAACAGTAGAATTCTGTGGAATAATATAACTCAGAACATCACAGTACAAAAAAGCTGGACTTTCTGGGCATATTGCTGTTGACCATTGTGCAGATTGATGGATTAAAATAGGGTCCCACCCCCAAAAGGTTTCCCTCTCGGTTGATTAGAGGTGGCACTTACTTGGTCACTGGCAGCCAGGTTCACTGTTAACCTGGAGCAATGTTCCTTAGCTTGCCTTTGTGGAAGAGGAAACTAAATTTAAAAGTTGAAGGAGTGCAGTTCCAAAAATATATCTGCTTCTAAAGAAAACTTACGTGGGCTAAAGAGTAGATTTCCAGTGAAAAAGGTAGAGGATAACTTGCTGCTGAACCAGCATCTCTCAAACTTTAATTTGTTCTCCCTTCTAAAACTTTTCTTTTTGCCCCCAGTAAAACCATTACCAGCTCCCTGTTCTGCAGCTGTACATATGGAATGTATGGAAATACTTTCGGGGTAGTCATGTGCTTCTCCAGCCCTTTTACCGAGAAACATACTTAGAGCAGTGCAGCGATTCATTCTGAGTACTCTTCTTCCTGAATCAGATTGGACTGATGGGGCAGTGGGAAGCCCCTCACTCCTTGATCAAGTGTAGATCAAGTGTGTGTGTGTGGGGGGGGCATTTAAACCATCCCTTTTTTGACCGATGAGGAAAACAAGGCTCAGCTACTGCAGGGTTTTCTCCTTCCATGAAATGTGGCTCCTAATTGTGTGGCAGGGAATCAGACCCATTGTTCTCATTTTCTGTCTCCCACTATTTGAGACCTTGTAAATATCCTTGAAATTTTGCTTGTTACAAAGACCAGCAAACAGTTTGCAAGGTGGATGTGCCCTGCAGTGGTGAGGTTTGCTCCGTATTTGATATGTGCACTCATTAAGAGGTATAACAATTTTAAAGAAGACTTTTAAATAAAGAGAGAACCCTTTCCCCAGCTGGTTTCTATTAGTGAAATACCTGTTTTTTTCAAAGAATGGAAAATAAACTTTCTAATTCTCATCTGTACAAAGAGCAAAGCTTATTAAAAATGCTAGCATTTTCAGATTGCATAATGATTTAAATTCCACATCTCCCACTTCATATCTAGGCTTTACTGTCTTGTAATAATTCAAGAACCCGGGGTTCTGTTGTTTTACCACATATATCTCCAGACACATCTTAACCTCATCCAAGCACATGTTCCAGATCTCTGTTAAAAATGGAAACCTCATGTGCTGTTAAAAGCATTCTGTGTGATAGTTTGATCCAGGGAATTCTTCTGTATCCACAGACACTCCTTAAAAGTCTATATGGAGTTGTCCCTTCAACCTTCAACTTGGTTGGTCCTGTCAGGTTCACTTCACATGCCTAGTTGAGAATAGAAACAGTTCACCTGTGTGAGTCACTACACGTGTGAGTGTGGGTGCTGAGGAATGGCCAGCTAACCAGAGTGAGAGTATTAGGAGCTACCAGTGATCTTCTAAAATGGTAACATTTGTATATTTGGTTTTTGCCCTTCTGAGAAAAGCTGGTACCAAATAAAGATGGTGACATTTTGTAACTGTCCAGCATGCATGCCTTTAGTCCTAAAACGGCTGACATGCTCAGGATGCCTGTTGACTTGACTTAGTAACAACATGCTGGTAATGGCTACCACAGCATTTGTCATGGACGCCGGGTATTAGTGAACTCATTTAGCAGGTCCCAAGTGAGATTTTGCTAAAAGGAACCACTCAGAAACATGAGGGCAGGATTGGTGTGTTGAGGGCCTTTACAAAAAGCCTTTTAAAAAACTCTCCCCCTCAAAAAAAATAATCAGTGATGTATGAGCTTACATACATACATCTTACATCTTACATCTTACATCTTACAGCTATGGAATTGTGGGAGTTGAAAAAGAACGGAGGGGAGGATTCTGGGCGTGGAACCTACTTGACCTTACAACTTATACAGGAGAGAAAAGCATGAGTCGGGCACTCCTGCCAGGCACTGGGTTCTGCTCTAACTAAAACGTGGTCACAGGTCACACATGTTTGGGGCCCTGCGCTGGGCGTGGGACATGCTTAGTCAAGGGCTGGAGGAGATGAGGAAAGAGCGCTGCAGGGACCCCTGATGTGGGTGCCACATGCTAGGAGGAAGTGATGGACTGTGGCCATTGCTTTACCTGTTTTGTGTTTCTTGGTTCTTTTTGCAGGGGTTGGTTATAACCAGTGGAACGCATCCTTCCAGCAGATCTGGCTGAACCACAGCTCCAGTTTGGGCAAGAAGCCATGTTTGCTGCAGCTGCCTTGGTACAGCCAGTGCTCTTAACTGTATCCCACAATGCAGTTCCTTGTGTCTGGAAATTAGCTAGACAGCTTACGATGCTGACAAACAGTGCTATCCAGTGTTGGCCTTTTAATAGTGGGTGAATATTGAAAATTCAAAAACATCAAATTTCTTAAGTCAAGGCATCATTTTTAAACTGAACAAACTTTTTTACATGAATAGCTCTTGTCATATTCTCAATATGCTTGTTTAAAATGGTGTGAGAGCTGTCTGTATTTACTTCAATAGCCAGAATAAAAAGTCTCTTAAAGGCTAATGAAACAGCAGGTGGATATGGTTGCTGTAGTTTTTAGACAGAGCAGAATGTCATGTTAGAAATGTTCACTTGAATCAAACAATTGCTCATAAAACTCTAACAACTACAGAGGTTTTGGAATAGCAGGCCATGAAATCTAGACTGAGTCATTTGGGGTCTCTGCTGTGCTAAATGCATGAAGTGTGTGCTCCATGCTCATCTCTGACCTTTGGAACAGCCTTCATGATTCATGCAGTCTTTACTGCAAGCTTCCCTCTTAGGGACAGAACCACCTCAGTACAGACTGTCCATGAACATGTCTTTCACATTTTAATGCCCTTCAGCTTAGGACTTGTTACTGGAGGCTTCCAGTGTTTCACACTGTCTAGACTCTGTAGTGTCCTTGATCTTATTGGTCCTGAATCTTCCAGAGTCTATTTTTCCGTTGGCTTGTTTGTTATGGGAGTCATAGACTGGATTTGTATGATGCCGGGTAGGGGGCGGGGAGGGGGGAAGCCTCCAATTATTTTCCTAGTGGTTGCATGCTGCAAAATGATCGTAGTTAACTTCAGGGGACACAGTTTGTTGTGTCCTCTGAACCTGGGGGTGGGGGCCAGTGGGTGTATACAGAACCCTGGAACCCAAGGCTTGTTCTAATTGTGGGGTGTTTTGTAAAATGCCTTTGCCCTCCCTTCTTGCTGTGCTGGGACAACATGACAGCTTGTACCCAGCAGGAGTCAGTGTGGTGTAATGGTTAAGACTGCTGGACTGGGACTGAGGATATTTGGGTTCTACTCTGCACTCAGCCATAAAGCCCACTGGGTGGGTTTGGGCCTGGCACTAGCCTACTTTACAGGGTTGTTGTCAGGATAAAATGAAAAGAAGGAGAACCTTGTAAGCTACCTTGGGTTCCTTGAAAGAGGAAGAAAGGTGGGATAGAAATACAACAATGAGGAGGAAGAGGAACTTGAGTGTATGTGATGGACATTTGCAGGGCAGAAAAATAAGTTGCAGTGGCCATAGGCTGAGGTCACGTCTCACGATAAGCCATTCTGATTTATGAGCCGTGTTACTGTGAGTGTAGCTTACTGTGACATCTGAGCCCAGTTCAGATGATTCAGCAAGCATTGTTTTTCCTCAAGCCATCCTACAGACCCATCACTTACAGTAGGGTTGCTGAGGATAGTTGTTATTGGGGTGGCTTGTAGTGAAGCCTGAAGACGGTGCTGCAGCTTGTCCCTAGTGGGTATAAAGCCACTTGGCAAACATGGTGAAAAAGCCCTCCCCCACCACATTAGTGCTGCCTCCAGCGTCCCTGGTGCCAGTGTGGCAGTTTGGAAGGGTTGTCACTCATTTGCCACTTTCTTTTTTCAGTGCTTCTTAATTACACTGTTCCCCCCATTTATTTTAAAATTGTTGCTCTTTCACAAGTGTGCAAGAGTGTAGAGTCAGCTATCTGCTATGTATAATCTTGCTTGGTCAATTTCTTGCAAGTTTCAGCTGTCAAGGGAACACCAAAGTGGAGTAAGTAACATACAAAGAAATCGACAAGATTGTACATAAATTAATTTGTCCACAGTTATGAAGAACTGGATGAAAAATAATAGTTGCAGCAAAAAGGAACCCAGTAGTGTAGTTCGGAGACACTGAGAAAGGGGAAGATGTGAACAAAGTGTGCCAGAGGGTACCCAAATGTATTTCTTTCCTTCGTTAAATTCTGGTAGCAAACTCCTTTTAAGATAAAGGATTCCAGTTATCAATATTATCAATGAATCATTTATTTCACGCTTTCTTTATAATACAATTAAATAATCAGCATTGCATATATTTAGATTTTAGATACAAAATGTGGAAAAAGAAATAGTAATTATTACGACCATATAATATGGACTAAGGGCACAATCCTGTGGCTGATAGAAGCTGTCTGGATGGCTATGGGAAAAGTTGGGGTTTGAGTTCCTACCTCAGAAGCATGTTCTGGGGCTGGAGCTGGAAACATAGAAACATAGAAACAGAGCGAGTCAGAAGGGGCTTCCCGGGCCATCTAGTCTGACCTCCGGCACCAGCTGACTCTGCTCACGACATGCCCATCATGTGGACGTCTGACCTCTCAGCATCCTCCCTATGTCCTCGCAGCCACTGCAGTGCTTTCTGGGCAGGCTGACTCTGAGGACGGAAGACCAACCTCAGCACCAGTGTTGGGGGATATTCCAAGAGGCGGAAAAAGGAGGGGGTGATGAACCTGTGACAGCCCCTCCAAGTGTGCTGCTTTGGTGATGCTACCACCTCAGAGATAGATAAAAGGTGATAATTAACAAGCAGATAAGCAAAGCAAGAGGAAAAGAGGAAGCAGGCTCCAGTGAGTGAATAAGGGCTCGCAATTGTAGCGGGGGGACACTGAGCTAGTGGCAGCCAGGATGCCATGTCACTTGAACACCCCTGAAGAGGCTGTCACTGGTGTTGGCCTGGGTGAGCTTGGCAAAGCAGTAAGGAATTTTTGTTGCTCTTGTCAAGTGCCTTTCTATCCCCCTTCCTGTAATTCATGATGTGGTTAGTTATCTGACCTTGACTGTCATGGCAACCTAGCATGTGTTCAACTACTGTTAGAGCAAGTCATGGACTGTCAGGATCATGGCCCTCAAAGATGCCAGGATAGCACAACAGAACAGACTGCCATGGCTTGTCATCCAGGGTGAGTCATCGTCCAAACCCAGACTGCAGACTGGATGAATGAGTTGTTCAAAGGTGTTGCAGGTACCAAATAACACCTCATGTTTTGGGACAATATAACAAAGGCCGATACTCATTTTTATTTATTTATTTTATTTATTTATTTTTCAATTTATATCCTGCCTTTTTCCTGCAAAGGACTCAAGGCAGCTTACATCATTCTCCTCCTCCATCTTATCCCCACAACAACAACCCTGTGAGGTAGGTTGGGCTGAGAGTCTGTGACTGGCCCAAAGTCACCCAGTTGGCTCCATGGCTGAGTGGGGACTCGAACCCAGGTCGTCTGAGTCCCAGTCCCAGCTCTTCACCACTATGCCACACTGGCTCTCAATATTAGGAGGAAAAGGAAGGCGAATGGGGGAAGGAAGAAAAGAGAAAGAAAGTAAGGGAAGGCTTTTCCAAGCTAATTGCAGAATGGGAGTATGTTTTGAGTAGGCAGGTTGTATTTGGGAAAGGAAATGTTAACCTTCTGATGAACTAGAAGCCCTTTCAAATCTCACCCCTCTCAGACAAGAGAGGGGTGAGACACGCAGGTTTCCAAAACCTGCCTGCTGGCTTCAATGATGGTCTTGAAAGCAGGGTGGAATAACTTCATGTGAATGGGTATGTGCATTGTGGGAGAATGGGTGTGTGTGTTTAAGCATGAATATGGTTGGCTCCTTATTTGTCCCCAGAAAACTGGGACAGAATTCGGCCCTCTCATGACAAAAAGGTTTCTCATCCATGACGAAATGGAGGAGTCAGTGAGTGGGATGGAATATTGCCAACTGGTTTTTTACATGTCCATAAAGTTTTGCATTTTGCTACCTCTCTGTTTCCTGGTGGTGAGTAACAGTGGCTCCTAGGAGAATTCTGAGTTAGTAATGCTGGGCGCAGTCACACTCAGCTTGGGCAGACTTCTGTAAACAGCATATAGAGACCGCCTTGCCTGTCCTGTGAGACCATGTGTCTTTGCAAAACATTTTCTTATGGACTGAACGCAGCAAGGAAGGAAGTGCTGCAGGAAATAGGAGGACTATTGTAGAGTGCTGCCCCTGTTTGATGCAGGATAACTTTGTTTTTATGTAATGGAAGGAAGTGATGGAGGGAGGAAGAAGGGGGCTGAAAATCTGGATTTTCTTTTGAGCAGGGAGGAATGGGGTTGTGGAATATACTGTATTTTTCGCTCTATAAGACGCGCCTGACCATAAGACTCACCTAGTTTTTAGAGGAGGAAAATAAGAAGAAAAATATTCTGAACCAAATGGGCACATGATCACAGGCACATTCCCCATCACTTCCCCATGGGCTGCACATCTGACAGACTTACTGCACACACATATTCACTCTATAAGGCGCACAGACATTTTCCCTTGCTTTTGAGGGGGGAAAAGTGAGTCTTATAGAGCAAAAAATACGGTAACTGGGAATCGAGGGAGCAGTACGAGGCAGCTCTTCTCAGAGCAACTTGATGGTGCTTGCACAAGTCCTGGCTACTGGGTTTCAGCAGTTCTGGGAGTAGCTTTCGTTGGTGCAAATTAAAATCCCCAACTCCATTGCTGCCTCTTTGGCCATATGTTTTATTATCTTCCTGGAATGCCTCTTTGAGCTGGTTCTTGGTCTCTGTGGACAACTGGCGAGGATCCATTTTGCTTAGGAACATAGGCAGGGAGGAAAGAAAATGTTCTTATTTATATAATAAATAAATGAAAAAGTGTCATCTTAGTGAAATGCATCCTTTCACCAGTGGCTTTGCAGCAGTCTTGCCTTGCTTCTGGCTGTAACTGTGTGTGCACTTGGTTCTCTCCCCCAGAGCCAGATTCTGGGGCAGGACACGAAGGAGAGATGAAGCGTTGCTTTTCAAATGGGCTGCCTCCCTCTGTCTTAAGAATTGCTTCCAGCCCCCACAGTGGCTTTGTGTGGGGAGGTGTCATTGCATCTCTGGTGTGTTGGTTCCCCCCACTCCTGGAGCCATTTCCCTGGCTTTTCTCTCCCTCTCTCTCCCTCTCCCTCTCCCTCCCTCCCTCCCTCTCTCTCTCTCTCTCTCTCTCTCTCTCTCTCTCTCTCTCTCTGAGAATTCGAGGAGGTGACAAAAAGAGAGAATATTTGGAACTGGGTGGTATCTATAGGGGTGCCAGCCACTATTTTACCATCCAGGAGTTTAGCTTCCAGCTCTGCTTGGATGTCTTCCCTTCCTCTGTATTTTCAGTCTTGGGACCCCAGATTGCTGATCTGAGTTACCCTGCCTTGACAAACCTACTTTTTCAGGTAGAAGATAATCTTACCATCTCTTCATTAGGCTGGCTCTTTTAGCAGAGACAGCCAGTGTCCTTTCTGAATGAATGCGTAAAGGGATAAATATATCCATGTTCCCCATTCCTCAGCAGTTGCTCACCATGTAAAACTGTCCTGCTAAGGGATTGAATTACGGCCTGGGATTGTGTCCTTCCTAAATAAGAGTCCATCATCTGAGCTGGGGTGGCCAGTCCACTTTGAGATAATGGGATGGGGAGTAGGCTGGTGCTCAGGCTTTTTTTAATGTGAGGGTCTATTTCTGGCTGGGAGAGTCTGCCGCTGCATGCACAAGCACATTTTAAATGTAAATTTATTATGACAAAGCCTCTATTTTGATGGGAGTTGCACTTCTGAATTAAGGCTGTCTGAATGTCTGAATTAAGACTGTATAAACTTAATACAGAGAAATGTGTATTCATTGAGTTAACCCAGTTTGAATAGCCCAGATTCCCCAGTCACTTTTTGATGTGTGTTGTCCTTTTCCTCACCCTAGTTAAACGCACAAATTTCAGCTTCAGCTATTGCAGACAAGTTTGCAATATCTCACAGGAATTGTGAGACATTGCTGCTTCTGGTTCCCCCTATTTAACTTAGGAAGCGTATTTGTGTAGTTGCCATAAGAATATCCTTTCTGGATCATACCAGTGGTCCATCTAGTCCTGGGATGGGCAGCCCTAAGGGCTGCATGTGGTAGCAATGGGATTGGGGGGGGGGGGTCACACACATGCATACACACATCTCTCAGTGCGCAGAGTTAAACTCTGTCCCTGCTATGAGATCAGGCGCTCGCTGCATTGATAGAGAAGGCCAGGCCTTCTATCGCTCAGCCCTCCAAACAGATCTTTGCAGCACACCACCTTGAGGATGGGGCATTCGGGAGGCATTCTCACCTGCTGCTCCTCAGCAATTTAGTGGCATTCTGCTTCCAATCCTAGCTTGCAGCCATTGCGATTAATAGGCAGTCCGTGGTGGGCTTGTCCTGCATGAATTTGCCTAATCCCACGTTGTAGCTGTCTAAGCACAGTGTAGGGTAGTAAAGCATTTGGCTTCCAGCCATGTGGTTTGATTTCTTTGTGGTCTGAGTTGACACCAGCCACTCTGTACACATGGATACACAAACTTCCATAACACGTAGGCAACTTGCTGGATCATTAACAAAGGTATTTTGGTGTGAATAGAAGCATGTACACCATCCCAAACTCCTCTTTGTTTCTGTAAAATATGTTTTTGTTTCTTTGTTTCTGTAGAGTATGAGAAAGAGCTACGGGGGAATATTATGAGCTTGTGTGTGTGGAGGGGGAATTGTAGGCACTTTTGTGAGAATGGGCAAATGGCTTTATGTTATGAATAAACAGAGTGGGTAGGAGGGAAGCAAATTCTTTTTTATGCTGGTGGAGCCTGTTCACTTTGGTGTGGGCTCTTTTATACTTCAGTGTGCTGCTGTTGTCCTTCCAACAAGGACATTCCAAAGATGCATAGTTGACTTTTACCCTGGGACAGGATTTTAAACACAGTAACAAATGCAGCTGAGATTTGGGTGATCTGAGTTCTAGTTCCTGCTTAGCCCATAGCGCTAACTGGGTGAGTTTGGGCCAGTCACAGACTCTCAGCCCAACCTACCTCACAGGGTTGTTGTGAGGATAAGAATGAGAAGAGGAGGAGAATTATGTTAGCTATCTTGAGTTCCTTGAAAGGTACAAGGTAGGCGATAGATAGATAGATAGATAGATAGATGTGCTTGCTTTTAATCTTGCTGTTAAGATTTTGCTGCTTGTTGATTCTTCGTTGATTCGTTTGGATCTGTTTACGTTAGAAGATAGATGTTTTTGTATTTCATGCTTATCTAATGCACCTTGGGAATTTTTATCAAAGGGCCATATAAGTATGTCTTAAACAATCAAAAGTAGAATGGTGCACCATCATTGGAATGCTTTGTACTTGTGAAGGAATTGCCCATAAAATGTCATGTGCTAAATGTGGGAGGGAGGGTTACAGCATTGTGACAAAGGAGTGATTGTTCCGTTCTTTAAAATGGGGGAAACTATGTGATTAGAAGGGGAGGTAATGCTAAAAAGGCCTTCAAAAATTAGACATGGCTTTATCTACAGTCCCTAGTCTCTGCAAGACCTAGAGTTAAGAGGAGACAGGGTCTGTAGGAGCCCATCCATTTTGCCCAAGGCTGGCTACATAAAATGCCAGCTTGAGCCACAGCAGAGCTGGGTTTTATACCTGAGGCTTTACCTACCTACATGTACGTACTCTCATGTACACATGCAAAAGTAAGAACAGTAAGGTTGGGGACGTATAAGGCAACAAGAGAGTAGGAACTCTTTGACCTTCCCCCTCCCCACCCCTTCGCTAACTTTCTGGTTCGTATAAATCTTCTAGAGAGACATAGGACAGTACACAGATTCATGTACCCTTTGCATGCCATGCAGGGTCAGAGAACTGGTCTCTAAGTGTTGCTGGAAATTTGTCAGAGAAGAAATGCACAGCTCTAACTTTGTGAGGAAAGAGCCCTTTTCAACATTTACATTACTTCTCTCTGTTCTGTAGCTGTAATGCTTTTCTTGGAGTAATCTAAGAAATGTAGGGGAAATGCCTTTTCCTCACACATTCTGCCCAAGGCATCTGCATTCTTAGCTAGCCAGCCTCAACATGCAGGGATCACTGTGGGAGCTGTAGCAAAGCTCTTGGAATGAATGAACTCTTCCCCCTGTCTGATAGCGCTCAGGGCATAACGGACAGGGGAGATAGAGAAAGAATGCCTAGTGTCCAACATTGCTTGTTTTTGGAGATTCAGCTGAAGATGGCCTCCAGTTTTTCGTAACACATCCCCCTGTTTCTAGCTGGGGTGGGAGGGAGGAGTCCTGCCAGTTTCAACACCTTTTCATAACCTTCCCAATATATGGCCTGCCAGATTCATCATACTAAAGATCATAGCAGGATGGTACGAGAAGCACCATTTCAGCTTGTTGCCAAAAACTTAGCCTCACCTGGACACCATCTGGAGATAGCTTAGTTCCAGAGATTCTGATGGGTATCAGTGCATGCCAGTTGAGCAACACCCATGATTAATGACAAGGATCCTGGAAGCACAAACAAAAGGCAGGCTTGGACCTGGGAGGCAGGACACCTGGCTGGGTTATTTAATGCCCAGAGTTCCCTGCATTGGGTAAGAAAAGCCCTGCTGGATGAACCAAGTGTGTATCTAGTTGTAAGTCGCCCTTGAGCAGCATCGGAGTGCAGATCACTGGTTCAGCTTCCTCCTTGTTCAACCAGAAGGAAGTCAGTGGCCCACTTCACTGGGCTGCTCTGAGCGTACATAAAAGCTGTGCTTAAAGCATTTTGCACACTGTACACATTATTAATACAATAGACAGTTTCATAGTGTGGGAGCAAACTGCCACCTGATGTTTGTACCATGCGCCTCATCCCCCCCCCCCTTCCCCATGCAATTGCCACCTGACTGTGCTGGGAAATGGTACACGAGGAGAGTCATCTCTTCACATGCGGTTTTGTAGCAATATTGGACTCCCATTCACTGATCAGACTTGCTGTCCATCTTTTTTTTCTTTTCTTTGTTTTTGGAAGCATACTGAATGGCTCTCCTTGTTCCCCTGTTTCTCCTACCAGATGATTCTGATCAGGAGTGCAGGATGGGGTGGGGAGACATTTGTTCCTGGCCTCCCCTGATCCTGTTCAAGCTGCTAATAGAACTTAGTACAAAGTGTAGCATCACCCATCAGCCTTTCCCATTTGTAAAGCCCCTGAAAGTTTTCAGGGGAACAGTGTATCTCCCAGTCTTCAAACATTGCCTACTCCAGTCTGGGTGCTTAGATTAGGGACAGTTTGCCCTTTCCAACTTGTCTTCCTTCATCCAGAAATCTCTTAAATAATATTCCCAGTAATTGCGTTGCATTAAAGGAATATATAGAAGTTGTCAAAATATGTGAGGGATATCTTCGTTGAACCAATTTGCATTCGGGTTTAAACTGGGAAAGCTCATGGATTATATGGAAAGCTTCTTTGGGTTAAGTAACTTTCTGCATTTCCTACAAGCAATTTCTAATGGTATGCTAATTCTTGTGAATCACATGGCAATATTTTTTTTTTAAAGACTTTGCAATAGCCCATCACCCAACAGAATGGCTAAGCAGAGATTTCTATTTAAATTGTCCTGCCTGAGGTGTAATTAGCTGCAGTAAATATTTTTTCAAAAGTTTGTTAGAATCTTTAGTTCATGATTGTCAGCTTGTCTCTAAGAACTGGGGGCTTCAGTTTTTCAGGCTGTATGGAGTGTGGGGGTTGGTGTATGTTAAAGAATGGTTTTGCTCCATGAAATAACACTTTCACTCAGAAGTTAAGATTTTCCAGTAATTCAGAGAAATAATAATTGTGTTGGGATGCAGCACCAAGCTGAGGTTTATTGCTACATGAAAACAACTCATACTGGTGCACTCTCCTCTCCCCTTCTCTGGACCAAGCACAAGGAGATCAGAAGCATTTTTTTCCATTTCCGACTAACCACAGTTTGTTATATCTGAACTGGAACCAAATATGTTTAGTATTAATAGCAGTTTTGAACAGACCATAAATTGCAAGTATGATGGCTTATGATACTGGCTTGTTCAGATAAACCATTGTTAAAACTAATCACACTTTGTTTCAGTTTGGATATAGGTACATCTAATTAAAAATAGAAGGAAATGCAATTGAGGGGCAGAGGAGAGAGTGGAATGAAGAAGTCCGTGGTTCATTCAAGAAGCACTGAACTCTAGTTAGCTGTTAGGTCCAGCATGGCCAGTATATCCGGACACTGGTGGTTTTTAGGGGTCAGGTTTGTGTGCTTCACTGCTTCTGATCGGTGGGGTGCAGTTACTGTGTGTGGTTCCTTCCCAACTCACACGCTGTGCAGCTGATAAAGACCATTATGGGCTGTTGCTGTGCTGACTGCAAAACTGGCTTTTCCTTGTGAATGTTCCAGGAGAAGCAATATTTGTCTTGTGCCCGGGTGCTTTGCTTTCCATGTTCTCACTTGTTGCACACAGCCAGGAATTTGTCTCTTGGACATGCTCAAAGGAATACTTCGTGTGTTTGTCTGGAGAGCCAGATAAACTTCTCTGTGTGTTTGTGTGCGTAGCGATCTTGGCAGCTAGATACGTTTTCTCATTTGGTTTTCAGTTTGCTAAAATAGTCTGCATTTGGTCCAGGTAGCTTACTCCTTTTAGCTCTGGAAGTCTTCCTGTCAGTTTATTCAGATGAGAGGCCCCTATTATGTTACTTCTTATCTGTTGTATCATTTGGGAATCTGAAATGTAATTATTAACTCTTCTGAAGCATAATTTGTCACAGCCCTTCTGAGCAAACGAACTTAGAGCGATCACCACCCAGTGCTTTTGCCCTTCTCCTTCACTTCCTGTTCCTCAGTTGTAGAGTGTTACTTAAAGTTAGCAAGGAACAGGATGTCGGGTGGAGGAAATTAATGAATAAACTTGTGAGGCTTGCCAGTTAACTGTTTCAAAGGCAGGGCACTTGGGATCTTTGCTGTGAGTACTTTCCTTGCCTGTGTCTCAAAATGCCAAAACTAAAAGCAGGGTGTTGTCCTGAATTGGTGAAGAAAGGGAGATGGGGTTCATTCTTACTACTATTTGTTTGATGAGTGTGGGAAACAACTAGTCTGTATGCCTTGCTACATCCCAGTCTCTGGTAAACATGTCCCTTCAGAATTTATCTTAAACAGCCCAACTGACTTTTCCACTGGCTGAGTTAGCAGATCTACACCACATGGGCCTGTCATTGGGTGCTTTCAGCCACAGAGGGTTCCTAGAACTACCAATCAAGGCATTATGCAGTTATTCCATTCCCCCTCTTGAGCAGAAGTTCCCACAAAAGAGGTAGAAGAAGTGGGGGGAAAGCACGGGGTGGTTACAAAGGGAAGATATTGTCTGGCTGCCCCTGTCCCCCACCCAGGTGAAGTTCTATCAGTGAAGCAGGTGGATTGCCAATAAAAGTCCCACTGCTTTTTTCTAGGCAGACCTTATTTTGCATTTGCACATCATATACTTTATGTGTATAAAGATTTGGGGGCCTCTGGGGATCATTTAGTCCCCCTCCCTGAAACCTGCTGGCGGGCCGCACCGTGCAATGTTAGACAGGGGCCTTTTCCAAAGTCATGGTGGTATCACCTAATTTTGGTTTATAGGGTATATTCATACCTCACTTTTTAAATTAGTGTAGATTACCTGATTATGCTAATTCAGTCAAGAAACAACCAACTTTCTCTGCTGTTTCAAGTATTTTGGGGTATAGCCTACCCCAGGGGTCCTTAAACTTTTTCAACTGGGGGCCAGTTGAAAGGCGGGGGTGGTGGGTGCAGGCCGGCGAGGCGGCAGCTTGCTCACTCAGAGATTGTTTTCTCTGAGCGAGTGCAAAACCTCTGAGGCAGGCTGGATAAATGCGCATGCCGGGCTGGATCTGGCCCCCGGGCTGTAGCTTGAGGACCCATGGCCTGCCCTATCCCCATCTGGAAAGACTGCAGCAGTGTCACTCAGTGCAATCAGTGAAACATTTGGGAGTGGATATAAAAGATTTGGGAAGAAAAGATAATTAAAAACCTCTAAAGCAATGTTTATACAAGGTTAAGAATCAAGCAGATCTTTTGTGAGGCATAACATCTGGTTCCAGGCATGCCTGTAGCAATCCTGCTGTCATTAGTAGTTAAAAAGATCAAAACAACATCATGTAACTCTCCAGAGCTCTTACAGTGTGAAGTACTTCTTAGCAAGAGCTTAGTCGCAGCTGACAACTGGCTACATTTCTATTGCTAAGGCAACCGTTTCCCTTCAGTTTGCCCCCTGACTGAGAAGAGAAGTGACATAATAACACCATGTGTTGAAAAAATAGATATGGGAAATATTTTCTCTGAAAAGGTCACTCTGCCCAGAACTGTGCATTTCAGGTACACCGAGAAAGGAACAGTAGTTAAACGGCTGCAGAGATGTGTCCAGCATAACTGCCTCTATAAAGGCAATGTGAGAATAAGAGGCCTCCAGTTCAGAGACAAAATTTACTGTTGAATAATGAGTTAAGCTTCATTTCCAGTTGTACAAAAAAAAAAAAAGAAGTGGACGACATCTCTGATCTCAACAGGTCTGCACATACAGCAGGCAGTTTGATTCCCCTGTAGCTGTGGATGGTTACCTTTTGCAACCGAGAATTTCTGGTCTTGTGTGCCCACAGCAGCAGGGTGTGTGCAAGAAAGATAGACATTATACATGAGTTAATAGTCATTTTGTGGGTTTTTTTTTCTTTTTCAAACCACACCTCTGAGAATGATTGAATCATAAGCTGTGCACACATTGGAGCACATTCAAAGGGCAGCAGGGTTTAGAACGATACTGGTTTCTCGCGCGCTTCTCGGAGGTATGTACCCGTGCTGGAGGAGCTTGGGCTCATATTCCTTAAAAGCAAGTCCCATTTCTGCTTTGTTTTGTACCCTGGGAGTTTGAGTGTTCAGAGATGCTCTTGGAGCTCTTTCCAGATAACTTGAAGCTGGTTTCAGTGGTCTGTGCTTTTACTGAGGTGAGGGTGGTTAACCTAGTCGTTGGGATCTTCTTGTGGGTACTGAGCTAACCGCTTGTCTCTGTCACACTTATAGACACACTGAGACACCAGCATGTAAAAGTGCCGATCTGTGTGCTCATATTTCCTGAACAGGAAGAAAAGCTGTACAGGCATCCCTCTTGGTCCCAAAGACAGCATTGCACTGCCATGTCCCTGAGAGCATTCTTTGGGCTTCTTTACTAGCAAAGTAACCCAGTTAATGCGGTGCCTAAAGCAGCCTTTTCCAAGCTGGTGCCTTCCAGATGTGTTGGAATAGAACTCCTGCTGTGCCCCAGCCGGCATGGCCAATGATTCTGCCAGCTAGGGATGATGGTAGCTGTAGCTAATACATTTTGAGGGCACCAATGTGGAGAAGCCATGCTTAGAGGGAGCCAAGGCAGATACTATAAAAATTTCCCTGCCTGAGTGTTCACTCCTACATGCAGTAAAAAGCAGAAATAGGGCAGATGTCTGTAGTGCTGAGACCTGTCCCTGATCTCACTGTGTTTGTGTGTACATGCTTCAAGTGCTGGATAGCTTCCAAAAAGTATCATAATCAGGTAAAAGTTGGCCTAACAGGTCTGCTTAATTCCCCCCTCCCCTTCTCCACCATATATAAAGAATGCTTTACATGTAAGAAGATTTCCTGAATGGATATTGCTGCCAAGTAGAAAATAATATATAAACCATCCCAAGGGTTGAATATGAAGACTTTCCATCTGCTTTGTGGAGCAAAATGCTTGTGTGTACTTACTCGTGAGCTGCATACAATTTCATATGTATACGTAGCATGTGTGCAAATTAGGCAGAACGTTCCAGGTTCTCCAGCCACAACTTTCATGTGTACCTGAAAGGCATTGCTCCTTTTTGTTTCATTTTAGAACTATCATTCCAAAGTTTTGTGCAATGGAGTAAAAGGCAGTTTGAGTTCCCTTTCAACATAGCTCCAGGCTACTGATAATCTAATTAACATAGCACCTGCTCTTTAACTTTGTGGAAAGGGTCAGCTAGGTAAACATTGCCCTAGCAATGTAATATTTGGCAAGTAGAAGAGTTTTATGTGAGTCAAAAACTTGCTTGAGTATTTGAAAACTTAGCTGGTCCAATAAAAGTGTTTAGTCTTGCTTGCCTTGGTATCTAGCCAATCCTTTGTTTATATCTTTGAGCATAGGTCTGACTTATCAAAGGTAACCTGAAAAACCATCCCTGTTCTTTCCTTAAAGTGCTTTTGTGGGTGGGATTTACCTTGTTTGCTTGGTTAATTGCTTTGTGGACATAATCTCTCACCTGTTGTGCAGCCTCCTTTCTTTCCTGAGCAAAAACAGATCATTGCAGACTTCAAGTCTTCTGGTCTCTGCCTGTGCCCCCCTTCTCTCTTTGCCAGCACCTTTTTATCTGGGAGAGGCCTATTCTCCCCTTCAGGAATTTGTGATCTGATCCAGCAAGCTGAAAGCTGTTTGCAGGAGATGGAATTGCATTTACCTGGCAGGGACTGGAGTCCATGTTAACTCTCTGCATCTGGGAAGCAAATATGTGGTGTTACCTTTGTGGACAGACAGAATCCTTCTGGGATGTTTTCTGGAATCGGAAAGAAAAGTCTCTTCACAGAATTTGCTTTGTAGAAAACTGCTTGTGGCCATGTTTGAATGAGGTCATGATACAGAACTAGCAATTAGTCTGCTTCATGCTTTGATGGGTTTGTCTCTGAGATAGGCCTGTTTAAGTTTCTCTTTAGCAGGGCTGCTGGAGTTGAGCAGTCATTGTTCCTGTATTTTCTTTTGGATGTTGAAAGTATTTTTCCTGTTATGTCTCAGTCTACTTAATATTTGTAAAGGTAAGGGGAGAGTTATTAATTGTATTGTGCTGCAGACAACTGGAGCTTCTCACAGACATATCTGGCAGCATGAAAAGGCTCAGCAGGGGTGGTGGTACCCCTTGGTTGCAGTGGGGAGGAGAAAAAGTCGTTCTTTGCAAAAGTAACCCTCCTTTCATGTGTCTTCTGTGCAGATGCATTGCTCGCAGACTTGGAATCCACTACCTCCCACATCTCCAAGCGGCCAGTCTTCCTGTCAGAGGAAACATCTTATTCATATCCAACTGGAAATCATACATACCAAGAAATCACTATACCTCCTCCGGTACCTCCCCCTCCTTCCAATGAGGCCTTGAATGGGACTGTAAGTGACCCTTTAGATCCGTGGCAACCCAGCATCTCCAGAAATATTCAGCAGCAGGTAATTGTTTTTTATCATCATTTCGTTGTCTGAGGTTATCCTCATGTAAGTGAGGAGTCTAGTTTCTGGGCTGTTGTGGAGCAGCTTATTTTGTTTGTTGAAATACTTGCATCCCAACTTCTACTCCTAGAGTAGCTCTCAAAGCAGCTAACTACAATGGAGTTAGAAATGATGGTATAATTAGGTGAAAGCTGAGGGTAACACATTGAAAACTCACAGCACAATCTTGGTTAGTTAAAACAGAATTTGGGAATGTAGGAACCAGCCAAACTAATAAGCCTACCTAAATAAAATAGTTTTGTTCTCTTATCTGGAATTCATAACATAACAGGCCATTTTGATCTCTTGGTATGTGGAGCTCCAAACCCTCTGTATTACAGAGAAGGCTCCTTCAACTGTGCCTCTGAAGACAGTGGGACATGAAGCACGGCCTCCCCAAGGATCAGAGGGAACTGCCACCTTCAACCCTCCTGAGCTATTAGGACTTTCACCAGCACTTTGAGTTGGGATTGAAAGCAACCCAGTCACTTGCTGAGATGCAATAGCAGAGGAGCAACATGTTCCAAAAGACTGACTCTGGCTAATGCTCTGGTCGCTGCTTTTTGAACTAGTGAAGTTTCTGAACACTTCTGAAGGCAATCCCACATTGCAGTCATCAAATCTTGAAGCAACTAGCTAATGTAGAAACAGCCATGGCCCAGTCCCCCTTTTTCTTAACAATAGGTAGAGTTGTGCGCCAGCCTCAGCAGGGTGAACACACCCCTGGCTGCAGGCAGCACCTGAACATCAAGGATTGGGTCATAGGCCAGGAGCACTGCCAAACTATGAACTCTCTTCTACTTTTGCACCTAAAACAGGCTGCATCCCTCTCACAGAAATGGTCATTCTTTTGGCCAGGAACACCTCTGTCTTGCCTCAATTGTTTGTGAGCCTCTGTTCAGCCTCCTAGAGACCAAGACCTTGACTGCCCCTTTGGCATAAAATGAAGGGGGAAGAGGAAGTTGGGGATCAATAGTGTCGACACTATATCCCTGCTCTCTGAATGATCTGTCCCGTGGTTTCATGTAAGCCGCCTAGGAAGGCCTTGGCAGTTATAGGCAGCCTATGAATGTATGTATGTGTATGTATGTAAGTATGTATGAATGAATGAAGGTGCTAAATAGCATATTCACACTGTGTGAATATGTTATCCATCCCAGAGAGGTTTATGTGGTGCCAATACTTTATTCTTTTCGAATCCAGGCCAAACCCTTTTTATTTTCCCAGTATTTTAAGGTTTACATTGAGATTTTAAGTGGGTTTTTATTATACAGAATGACTGCTGTGCTCCACTTTGTTTTGTTGGAAGACTGTCCTGAGATCATTTGGCAGTGGACAGTATGCAAATGTTTTGAATGAATGAATGAATGAATGAATGAATATCAGGCTAGCAGTATGAGAGATGAAGAACCTCAGTGCTGACAGAACCCAGCCACATAGGTCTAGCATCCTTCTTGGGTAAAATCTTGTATTGTGTTTGGGTTTATACAGACAATGGACTGGTTATCGTCTTTTTAAGACATTTGGAACGAATGGGACCTGGCTTGCTAATGGATGACAGTTTTATGCAGGAGCTGAATCAAAGCACAGAGATGGTTACTTGAGTCATCTTCTAGTGTGTCATACAATCTCACCTTAACCAAGGTTGGGCATCTTGTGCTCTCCAGATGTCTTAGCCTACCACCTCATCATTCCTCACCACATTGGCTAGGGCTGATGGGATTTGTAGGCTAAAACTTGTGGAAGGCCATGAGTTGCTTGCCTCCTCTGGGTCTAGAAGCTGGTGTGCCATACAATCTACTGTAGCTACTTCATGGAGAACCTAAATATCCATCTTGTTAATTTAATAAGAACACATGAAATTTTAGTATTTCCTGGCAACTGAAGAATGATGGCTAGTGGTTGTCATATACTACTAAGGAGAACTGGATGCTTCCATGTTTAAGTGGCTGGTAACCGCTTGCTAGTAAATTTTTGGAATTTCTGCTCTGTTGACCAAGGATTTTCCATTGACCATGGTTTGTTTATGCTGGGTGGTTTTTGAATATTCAGGCCATATGGCTTGTCATGTCAGCCAACCCAAGCAATGCAGCTGTGGAGGGGTGGAGGTGGAGGTTGTGTGAGAACTAGTATAGAGCAGCTTATGTGAGGGTTGTTTGAGGCTTTCCCAACCACTGTCACCCTGTTTTGGCCAACACGGCAAACCACCGTGGCTAGAATACTCAGACCGGCTGCCTCAATGTTGCGGCCAGCTGTGGCTTACTTGACCACGCAGTTCAGCTCATTATGTTTGTTGCCAGTTGGGTTTGAGTGCTCCCATTAATACTGTGCTCTTTCTTCACGGTCTGCGTAGACCTTCTAGTGAAACACAGCAGTACTCAGCCTTCGCTATCAACACAGATGGCTCAAATTTTCCTTTAATGCATAATAATCCACACCTTGAAAATTCTTGTCCATAGTCTCGTCATCAGCGCTCTGTTTGCAACCGCAGTGGAGTGAGGTAGATCTTAATCACTTACCTGGGAGCCAAGAGAGTATGCTATCTGTAGCCCACAGGTATGTGAGCCATAGATGAGCAGAGGTGCGAAATGTGTTTTTGGGGATGGATGAAGGCCAGAGCTGGAGAGAACAATCTGTCACCAGGCTGTATCCTGTTTGTTCCACATTCCAAGATCTCAGTCACGCATAACTGAGCCTGGCTCTTTTGGGCCTGCCTGAATTGCGAAGAGCCCAAGGGAGTGGAAACTGTTTGAAAAAGTGGTGGAAGCTGTAGTTTTATCACACAGGCCATGTTCACACGCCATGCCGATCCCCCTTGCAAATAAGCTATGCGGTGCCGGTTGTTGCAGAACGAACCGTGGGACACCTGACACGTGTTTGTGCTCACCAGGGCTTGTTCTTCCCATCCTTCCTCTTCAGTCCTCTGGCTGGTATCCCAGCATCTTTCGCAACAGAACCCATTTTATCTCCTTGCACCTCGTGCTGATTGCTATCTGTTTTTTTACATTGCATTTTGTCTTTTTCCCTACAGTGTCAGAAAAGAGCAATTAAGTTTTGGGGGTTTTTTGTTTGTTTGGAGTGTTTGTAGGGCCCCAGAAAAGACGTTATTGCTCCTGTTGTTGTTGTTGTTGTTGCCTTTCCTTTGCAACTGTACAAGTTACTGCTGTCTTATTGAAGGTGCACAAATTTCTCTGCCCTGCTCCTAAATTGGCACAAATTTCCCCTCCATTTACCTCTCAGTCGTTAAATCTTTCCCAGTCTTTCCCATTACATCTTTCCCAACCCAAAAAACTGTGCCAGTGTTCCTGACAATTAAAAAATAAAAGTCCCTTATCAATGGCAAAAGGGGTGCCAGCATCAGTGGTACTTCCACTCCCTCCCATGAGGTCTCTTCACCCCACCCCATTCAGTCTCCATCTCTGGGTAGATTTTTCAGAACGGTCAGGGACCCACAGTAATTGCAATAAGTTCTCCAAAAAGGGATTGTGAAAAGGTGAGGGAGTCAATATCAACTCTTTTTGGGCAGGCTGGAGACTTGGAAGTGTTGAAACAGTGGCAGATGTGGAAACCTCACAGTTCAATACTGTTACTAAGCAGGAGGTATTTTCCCTCCCACTCCCTGCTTGTCGTGGACCTGTGTTTGCTGCTTTCCCCTCTTCTGCCAGTGTCTTTTAATTGAGCGCTCGACCAGCAACGGGTCCATGGCAATCGTGCACAGTCTCGTCACTGTCCATGTATGTTACCTACTCCACTTCATTTGGCAGCTAAAATTTAAAGGAAAATCGACCAGACCTATCTGATAGCCACAAGAGCACACTTGTGAAGGACCACCAAAATTAATAATGGTAACTGAAAATAATGAACACATTGGTACACTTTTCTAGAGCCAAAAACAGATGGGGAACCAATGACAGTCATTGTAAAGTGCCTCTTGGCCATTGATGGAAAGGCTGTCACTGGTGATGACGAGGGTGAGATGATGACGAGCAGTAGGGGATCTTGCTGCTCTTGTCAAGGCAGCTCACTGTCCCCACAACATACCCTCATAATCTCCACAACCCACAACAAAATTGTTTTCCTGGGTTGGGACATTATGGCAGCCTGTTGCAGATTGAACAACTCTTAGAGCAAGATACAGGTTTTCAGGGTGGCTTGCTGCCTAAAATGAACTAACCCTCCAGGAAGTGTTCTGGGTTCAGGGGGCACTACAACCCATTGTGGCTAGTCATGCAGACCCTGTTATAATCTGATCTTTGTGTCAACCCGTTTTAGAGGCCGGTTGCTATTCCTACAGTATTGCTGATGGGGAAGTAAACGTAAGTGATTGATGGGCCCAGGGCCATCCAAATGCCTGAGTGAACACTCAATCTTGGCTAGGGTTACTTTCTAAAAAAGGCGCTAGGGCGTGGTTCTACCTGGAAGCCTATGCATTTGGGTCAGTTGTAGTTTCTCAGTGGAAAAGGAACTGCCCTTTTTACGTTCATTTACTATTTTATTCCTTCATACATTACTTCACTCAAGACTGCCCATGTTTTAAGATCTTTGGGGAGGCTTTTCTTTTTGTGCATTGGAAGTATGTTTGGTGGGGATGCAGAAGAGAGACTTCTCAGAGACTTTTCCCTTCAGAATTATCTGCTGAGCGAGGCTGGGTTACTCCCCTCTCTGCTCTCCTTTTCCTGGCTGACAGAGTTGTTTATATTCTGGCAGGATTTTGGCCTGTAAGCTGCCCTGTTGCAGAACGGATTTTAGTTGGTGGTGGCCTATCTTTTCTTATGTTTTAAATTAATCAATGCATTAATTAGTATATGTATATTATATGTATATTATAGTATATGTTAGTATATTAGTAGTATATGTATACTAACTAATGTAATGTAATACTTAGGTTAATTAAGATTTGTTTTTAGTTTATATTTTATTTGTCATTTGGAGGGTTGAAAGATAGGATAGAAATAAATAAAGGTTCTGAATGTTGTATTCACAGTAGGCTCTGGATGTTAGGCCACTGCTCGGTTTAATCCCCAAAGGCTGATCTCCCAGTGCTAAAGCCAACACAGTCAACATGATCATGTTGGCTGGTATGTACACACCGTGAGTTTGTAAAGCATGGATGAGTCTAAACTATGCATTCTGTGGGGTTTCATGTAACTTTGCCCTGACTGTTGAATGGTAGTGTAGTTGGAAGCCAGGGCAGGGGCTGCTTCATCCTTTCCTGCCTTGCTGTTTCCCCACCCTGTTTCCAATTTCCTTTGCTTCCCCAACCTGCTTTTCTCTTCACTGGGGAAAAGATGTTGTTATGTTGGCGAGGGACTCAGCAAAGCAGTCTGTTGGAGATTACTTTGAATGGGGAAATGACTGGCGGCAAAAGGGCTGAGAACCCACACGTCCATCTTGACTGTCCTGAGCAGCTCCTTTGCATTAAAAAAAATTGCTGGGGAAACGTCCACATGACAGCTTGACTCTTGAAAGGTAAGCCCACAACGGATCCTTCTTCAGCATTTCTCCTCCACTGCAATCTTGCGAAGTAAACTTAACCCATTTTTCTCCTCCCTACCCAAAGTGCAGGAGGGTTTTGACCCACCTTGCAGGGCAGATGTAAAGGGAATGTCTGTGAAGTGCTTTGAACTTGGCAGAAGGAAACATATTCATGCTAAGGGCTGTGACAGGGCTGACATCAAAGATAGCATTATGATTAGGGGATAATCTGGGGGCTGGTTCTCAGCTGAAGGGTTTGCTCATGCGTCCTGTATATCCGGATGCATCTAAATAAGACATTGCTATTGTTCTTTCTGCAGCCTGAGTCTCAGTCTCCCGTGTTCAGCACCAGTGCCTCTGTGTCCCGAGTCATCTCTCCTTCTCATGCAAGTGAAGAGGAACACGTCTACAGGTATCCTACCTTTGCCTCCCTTTGGCCTCCACCCCAGTCCCAGAGCGTGAAGCCTGCTCTGTGGACAGAATGCCGTTCTGCTGATGGACACTGATAATATTTGGCATCAGTGTTGACACTCCTGCCTGTCCTTTCGGAGCCAGTTCTTGCAATGCTTGTCCCACACTCTTAACCATGACACCACACTGGTTCTTGAGATGCAAGCTTATACAAAAGGGAGGGGTGTGGGAAGGAGAGGAGACCCACGTTAACTGTGGATGAATTTGAACAGTTCAGTTACCTCTCCCTTTCTTTTGATTCACTTGTGCAGAAAAGACTAGTGAATTAAGGCAAAGGGTTAATGTCAAACCTGGCTTTCTCGCAAAAGCAGCAACTAAGACACATTAAAGGAACAGTGAATTCCTTTATTATAGCAGTACACAAAAGAGGCAGCTCACCTGGTGAAACGTGTGATCGACTCTCCTTGCTTTTTTCCTTTGACCTCCAGTTTCCCCAACAAGCCGAAGTCTGCAGAACCATCTCCCACCCTAATGAGTTCTTCACTGGGCAATAATCTATCGGAACTGGACCGACTGTTACTGGAACTAAATGCTGTTCAGCACAATCCTCCTGGGGGCTACCCAGCAGGTACGGGGGCTTGGCGCTGATAAATTGATGTTGAGAGGAGAGGGAGGCAGGAAGGAGGAAGACATCCTACCTTTGATCCGGGTGTTTTCGCATCCCGCATAGAGCTGCAGCGCTTACTCATCTGCCAGTGGGGTTGTGATGGCCAAGACTGAGACCCAAGTGCACATGAGTGGGAGGGAGCACAGTGCCTGCCATGCACCTGCTGCTTCTGTTTTACTGCACACCCTACTCTTGGGTTCCTTCATTGGTTGTTCAGAATACTATCCAAGCCCAGGCCAATGGGCCGAAGAGCTGGAATTTGAGTTGGCTCCACCCTCACGGTTTCTTGTCTGGTTATCTGATGGGTTGTTTAGTCCCCAAACAACTTGGCATTCTGGGTTCTTATGTCACATTCAGCAACTGCAAAAGAGCTGATCACAGTTGGTGGAGTGAAAGTGGGGCTGGTGCTTCCCATTTAACTGATGGGTGGTCATTCCATGCAAGTAGGGCCTGGAACCCTTGCAGTTCCTGGACCCAGCACAGAAAGCTGAGGCTACTGGAATGGAGAGAAGCGGCAGAGATGGTGGTTCCCTGGCAGTCCTGGCATTACCTTTTCGCATAATAAAAGTATAGGAGACTAAAGCATGTACCACTTTGAAAGTGAGGGAAGAGGGGAAATGCCATTTGAAGTCTTGTTCGGTTTCTGTACCTTACATTACTATGAAAAATGCTTAACTGACTGCCTGTGTCCCTCTGTTTTTAAGACGAAGCCACCAGGAGCCCCTCAGTGCCTGGTGGGGCTGGCACTCACTATGGCATCTCAGAGAACACTACCTCTTCGAACACGCAGCCAGCAGCCCCTGCGAAAGAGAAACCCAAGCGGAATGGGGGGCAGACCGTTGAGGACGTGTGTCCCAGTGTGGAGAGCCTTTTAGACGAGCTGGAGAGCTCTGTGCCCAGTCCCGTGTGAGTAGCAACTTGACCACTTCTCATGAACGTGCAGGGGTTTCAGGATGGAGGGGGAACTGGGGCTGCTTATATTCTATTAGCTATGTTGAAAACACCATCATTTGTTTCGCACAAAAGAAAAAAGGAACTACAACACTAAAAGGGAAAGGGAAAAGGGGAATCAAGAGAGGAAAAGAGCAAGCAAAATACCAGTTTCTTAAGAGTACACAGGCCTTTCCAAGATCTATTGCCTTGAAGAGAAAATAATCAGTAAGAATTGGTCAGCAAAACTTCTCCAGGCATTTGGTGTCCTGGAGGCCGTTGATTCCTCCAAATGAGGCAGGCGGGATCAATAAGCACCCCGAGCTGCAATCTGGTGGTTCAAGGGGATTCTAGATTCAAGCCTTTTCTAGAACAGGTTGAATTTGACTTGACTTCAGAAATCTAGATGCTCTTACTCGGTGATCTCATGTTAACATTATAAAAGTATGGAAAACAAGACAGAGTTCTGCAAGACTCTGTAGCAGAAATGCCAAGGAGCCAAGCAATCGTTTCTCAGCACCGCCTTTTAAATTCAACTGTTCAGGCAGGAGAGAACCACTGGAAAGCAATGCCTGAAATGCCCAGACCTGATGCCTTTCTAGAAGGAACACCACGATCCATGGTATTGAAAGCCACTGAGAGATCCATGGGAATCGACAATGTTGCATTCCCTCTTTCCGCAGTCTGGCAAAAGCAAACCTACACTCTTAATTTGAAATGGTTCTAGATAATCAGTCTGATCCAAAAGATTCTGGAGTTGCACAGCATCAGCTTACTCAAGCACTTCACCCACTTGAGTGGAGCTGTAGGCTTTCCGGACCTCAGTGACCCAGCTGGCTAACCCTTGCCTATTTGAAGATGGTGGCAGACAGGCACAATGCTGGGGGTGGGCCGCACTTGTCCAAGAATTCCTCAGGATCCTCCAACTGCAACAACAGGTGTTGGTTCTGTACAACAGGACTAGGTGAGGGTTCAGGATACCCTGGTCGATTGGATTGTCCCAAATTGACCTTCAAATCGTGTCTGATGTGGGTGGCTTTATCCTCAGTTTGTGTCTCGTCTTTTCTTTAGCCCAGCCATCACTGTGAATCAGGGAGAGATGAGCAGTCCCCAGCGGGTCACCTCCAGCCAGCAACAGACTCGGATATCTGCCTCGTCAGCAACAAGAGAGCTGGATGAGCTAATGGCTTCTCTTTCAGACTTCAAGGTACCCATTGTTAGCATTTTAGCTTTTTGCTGCTTGCTGGTCAGTGTGACCCCTTTTTGTTTTGTTCTTTATTGGGACCCTCTTCCTGCCCTGGATGTATATACGTATGTGTTGCATCTATATCCCATCTTTTTTTCTGCTTGCAAGGAACCCAGGGCGGCTTCAGTAGTCCTTCTCCTCTCCATTTTATCCTCACAATTACTCTGTGAGGGAGGCTGAGCTGGGACTGGCCCAGAGTCACCCAGTGAGCGTCTCCTGAGTCCCAGTACAACATTCTAACCATGCCTCCACACTGGATCTCAGTGTAAAGCTGCACTCTTTTACCTTTGGTATTTGCACGTTAGAGCTGTAGCTATATGGGGTGCACCACTTTTAAAATTCTAGGTGATTTGGTGGTCTTTGCATTGTTTCCTCGTATGTGGTATGTTTCATGAGCATCATATGTTGGATCTAACAACGTCATCCAATTTTTTTCTACTGATTTAACAATTGGACTGTCGTCTCAAGAGAAGGAGTACATCCTCCAATGACTTGTGTACACATCTCATTTTTACCTTGCCAAATATCAGAGGTGTGTCTCCACAGGACGGGGGAGAGTTGAAAAACAGTTTCTGTAAGAATTTCCTAAATAGGTGGATGTGCAAAACCAGGAAAAATATTATTAAAACGGTGTCACTCATAATGACATTTAGGAGCCTGTTCATCGTACTTGATATTTGTATAATATGACAATTTCATACATAAGCTTCTGAATATCCAAGCATGGTTGTACAGTTGTGTTTTGTATAGTTAAGAATATGTCTTAAGTGTTCTCTCGTTCCAAAGTGTAAATATTCTCTACTTTACTATAGAATCAGGATGACTTGCACTCGCTGAATGAAATTTGGCATATGCTATAACATGGCCAGATTTCAGGAACAGATCTATTAAGGCATGGCTAGGATACAGTGTTCCAATATTTCCCTGTTGTGGCCATTTTTGCACACCCAGAATAGTTGTCTGGTTTCCCCCCCTTTCCCCTATTCTAATTCATTTTCTGAGAGAACTTCAGGGCAATTGTAGGTGTGTTGCCCTTTCCTGGTTTGCTGAAAACACAGTATAAAGTTAAGAGTTGTTAAATCTCTACTTCATTTCTTCGTGATTCAAAACACTTTGCCTGTCCTGAAAGAGCTTGCAGCTTCTGGGCTGGAACTGCTGTTTGCCAAGACAAACATGGAAGAGGGAGCTTGTAAAAGGTTAGCAAGGAGAGAGGTCCAGGAAAAAAGGGGTCATATGAGAAGTACAAAGCAAAACAGCAAGACTAGGAGTGGGTTGCATTACTAGTCCTATAAAAAGAAACTTCTTTCTATGGGTTTTATATTGCACTGTAACAAAAAATTCTTATTCCAGGACATAAAGGTCTAGAACGGCCACCCTTGTGGCTTCCAGAACGGCCACCTTGTGGCTTCCAGACACATTCGGACTGCAACACCCAGAATTCCCAGTCAACGGCCCTCCAGGATGGGGATTCTGGGAGCTGTGGTCCAAATGCCTCCGCTGGCCACCAGGTTGGGGAAGGCTTGTCCAGAAAATGCCTGTCTGCATTGACCTGATGTCGAAGCATTAAAAAAATAATAATAAAAAGCGAAACAATTGTCCTCCATATTTGCTCAAGCATGACAAGGGAAGGACCCTATCTTTGCATGTTGATTTCTAGAAACTGCCTCACCTTGAACTTCACCATAATAATTAAGTAGTACTTTAAAAAAACCCCTCAAAACAGTACAGTCAGGGGCTATAAATGGAAGTTAGATGCCACAGCATTGGTTTCTTCTCCATAAGAGATTGCAAGTAAGATACCGACAGAAGGAAAACACAGTGGAAAGGCAGGGATTCCAATCTTCCTTGGGTACTAATGATGCCATAGATAAGGGCATGGGAAACAGTGATAATGTTTAACTTGATGCACTGTAAAAGATTATGGAAAAAGAAACATTTGTCACTTTATAATAAAGAAGAGTGCTTGTAGTTCATTAGAAGGACAGAATATACTGGATATCATGCAGAATAATGTGTTCTTTGGAGTGTGTATGTGCATTTATGTACAAAATATGGGACTTTCATTCTTGTAATGGTGGAGGTTAAAAAGTGAAATGAAATATTTATTTTGTTGTTCTGATTTCAGTTCCACAGTGAACTGAATCCAGCTTTAACAATTGTTAAAATAAATAAATGGAACATTCATTTGCAGCTCAGCCATCACTGGTTTCTACCCAGTTTGCCTTTGAAAAGAACTTTATATTGTGATAAATTTCTGTCTTTCCTGCAACAAGAAAGGAAAAAAAATACTGGGGTTTTTGATTCTTGATTTTTAGGAAGATGTATTAAGCATTTTAAAACAAGCAACCTTGAGGCGTTTGGTGGGTCATGACCACATAGAGAGATCTGAGTAAGACATGATCTAAGAAGGATGCTGCATGTGAAACAAACACTTGATTCAAACTGTTCTTGCTTCGTCGCTCGGGCTGCATTCTGAAAAATTAAGCAGCGAAGTGACCGAAAAGTGCGCACCACAGCGGTATGGTTGTGATGAATTGTGCACCTTCTGTAGCTCCCCAAAACTCGCTTGCATGTCATATAGGCAAGATTCTAATGCCTTTCTTGTCCCTCCTTGCTATTTGAGATTTTTATGCTACCAGTGAAGGATTATGTTTAAGGTTATGCTAAGTAAAGGTTCATCCTTGGCCTTCAAGTGCACCGTGGGCCTTGATTTTGTTTTTACTATTGAACTTCCTTCTCTGTATTCATTCGGCTGCCAAGTGGCACACTACCCCTCTACCATTTAGCACAGATTCTGTGTGAGTGAAGCCAAGAATAAAACGGCAATGTTTAAGCGGCAAGGAAAATGTGATGTGAGCAGGTCAAAAGTTCAAGTAACTGTGCATGCTCAGTATGAGGCTTTTATTTGCCTTTGTAGGCCTTCCCAAACAAACCCTTCCCCTAACGAGGGAGAATTCGTAAACTGAAAAGCACTGGTTGTGTTGGGCCATGTGGCTGCCTGACCCTCAGAGCTGTATTTCTAGCATGGGTGTCGCTTGACCTTCTTCATTTCTCTGCTGTGGGTGTACTAGAATACGGACAGTGTGGTTTAACCAGGAATGGTTGGGCTAGAGAGGCCAGTGGCTGGTTAGTGTGCCTGCTTGTGAAGAGCATTTTCAGCCTACTCCTCAGTCAAAAGCACTCCCGGTGTGGCTTGTAGTCAGTTAAAACCAGCCTGTACCTGCATGCTTAGAATCTAAAAAGAATTTTATTTATGTTATTTATCTATTACATTGTAAGCCATCCTGAGGCTTTTTTGCGATTAGGACGGCATATAAATATTTTTAATTAATTAATTAATTAAATAAAAAGTCAGAACACACAAGGAAAAGGGGGTGTATAGGAAGGTGGAAGAAATATGGCACTCTGTGAGCAGGGCTGGTGGGAACCTCTGCTACTTCTGATCCCGCTCAGTCTGCTGTTTATACTTCCTGCTTTAAAACAGACACAGACATGGTAAAATAACCCAAATTATTTACCAGGTAAAGCTGCATTCCTCTCCGCACATAAATTATGGAAAACAAACAAATTTAGTCCTTTCCCTTCCTTTTGCTTCTATTAGTTTTGAGGACGGGAAGGAAGTATTCTACCCACTGAAGCCACTGGGAATTTTCAGAAGCAGTTCTGAGAGTTCTGAGAGCTTTCTGGGAGTTCACCAGACATTGCCTTGGCACATGGCAATCCTAAGCATGAGAAACGCGCACTGCTGGTGGTGGTGAAAGGTCTACTTCCCAAAGAGACTGAACCAGACTTCCTGAACCCAATCTTTCTGTGCTTAGGCAGTTCATGAGAAATGTGCAAAGCTGGCGATAGAAAAATCCGCCTTATGCAGTCAGTATGTTTGCCAGAGCCTTCTCTGCCCGAGTGAAGAGCATTCATACTTCACTGTGTGTGTGTGTGTGTGTGCACGCGCGTGCAAAGCACAGCATGCAGATTTTTAAGCTCTTCAGTACAAAGCACAGTTGTTCACTTAAAGGGGTGCTGTCTCAAACAGACACTTGGTTCCCTGACTCTTCTATTCTGGCTTTATTGTATTTTTACCCCATTCAGTCAGAAAAGGCTCTTGAAGTGGCTTACAAAGATTAACAATGGGAGAATCCCTGCCCTCAGATTTAGAGTCTTAAAGGTGCAACACCAAAGTGAAATGAAGAAGGAAACAACAACCTTCAGGCCCAAGTTCTTGGAGTGCCTATAGTATTCTGTTGGGAGGGGTGAAGCAAGGTCCCTGTAGCTGTTCCCGTCCTGCATGGTGTTGGACTGGTCTCCCCCTTGCTGTGAAATTCTTGCTGTGACACAAGGATTGCATCCTCCCAGTGAACGTTGGCTCCCTGGCTGGCAGAGAAGTCAAATTCTGCAGTCCCAAGAAGCTATTGCACTTAGACTCCACTTTCATTCCTAGCTGAAGCAGCAGAGCAGGGTATGTGGTGTGGGGAGGGTCTTTTTGAGCAAGCTTGTGACTTGCATGTCATAGTATGCCCAGTGTCAAGCTGGATGCAGTGCAGAATTCTTGGTATAACTGACTTGGGAGATCTAGTTCTACGAGCAGAGATGTGAAACGATGCTTCCTGACTTGCTTGCTTTCAGAAATCGTGTGGTGCCTTTCTCAGATTACATCCTGCCTCCTGCTTCCCTGCTAACTAACCTAAAAAAACTTCATTTGGAGCCATTATATTTTTCTATCATTCCCCTACTTTTTCTTCTCTCTGTCCTGTTTATATCGTTTCTGTCCTGTTTATATCCTTTCTCCCCTTGCATCCTCCCCTTTCCCCCTCCCACATTTCCTTCTCTTTTTGCAGACCAGTTCCACTGCATCCCTGACCTCTGAACCCTCCCTGGAGCTGCTTCCTGGACCAATTGGCCTGGATCCAGCCAGTATGCTTCCTTCTGTGGCTCTCCCAACTACCTCAGGGCAGCAGACCTCTGGCCATTATGGGGGTGCAGCAGAGCCCCTCACACCCCTGCCACTGGAAGTGCTTCACATTGAAGAGGACAGCAGCAGCCTCAACACTGCTGTGATTCCCAGCACCTCACATCATCCTTCTAGACCCTGGGCTGGACAACCACGTGCCGAGGCCTCGGCTGTGCACACAGGCTCAGGTGCTCCTTCCAGTGGGGCACTCCTCTCATTTTCTGAGACGGCATTATCATCCATCTGTTCTGATTTAGGAATCCAGAATCAGAGTCTTTCAGAAGCAAATGAACCTTGGAAGGAAGAGCAGCAATATGAGGCCAAAGCTGCCCCCGTTTCTGTCTCAAGCTCCTGTACAAGCAGCAGGGCGAAAGTGCCACTGCTGAAGGAGCTGGAACAGGGTGGTGCATTTGATCCAACTGTTGTAGCTCATCGGGAGAATGCGATTGGTAAAGTGGCTTTAAATGAGGGGAGCAATTCAGAAGTCTCTGCTTTTGCACCAAGAACACCTCCCAAACGAGACCATGTGGCGCCAGTGATGTACAAACCTGACCTTCTGCGTGTGGATCAGTGGGAGAGATACCCAGGCACCAAAAGCCAGCAGGGTCAGACCACAAAGCAAGACACTGGACAGGCTGTGGAGGTCCGAGATTCAACCAGAGCCAGCAGCTGTCCTGATGTGGCTGAGAAAAGACACAGCCGAGAGAAGACTCCCAGGAAAAATAGTCTTCAGAATACTCCAACAGGCCAGTGGAAAGAATCATTCTCCAGCCCGGCAGCTGTTCCACTCTTCACAGGAAATGCCTGGAAAGAAGAGACGGATCTAATCCCTACTAGCAGAATTCCTGTGGAAAGGATTTCTACATCGGGCCAGGCAGGCATCACAGTGAACGCAGAGGGGAACGAACTTGGGGACCCCTCTGAAAGTGCCTCTCGTTCATCTGTGCATGAACTGTGTGTCTTTGGTCTTTGAATTAAGCTAGTTCTGCATGTTTCTCTGGAGTAGCCTAGATGGCAGCTGCATGGGGATGCGATCTGAGAAACTGCTGCTCGAATTAGTTTTGCGACATTTTTTGCTCATTGGCCTGTGTTTGGCTTCCTCTGAGTTAACAACCACTTGTGTTCCTCCTAGCAGAGGGAACTGAAACAGAGGTGTGACTCAAAAGTACATCACAGTGTGCAATTGGGACTGACAGGTTCTTTTCCAAATTGCTGTTTGTACTTCCGTGGTTGCTCAGTGTCTTGGACACCTTGGCCGTAGATCATTGTTCAGTGCAAGTGATGTAGTCAGAGGTGGCTTACAAATGCTGTAGAAGGAATGCCAACTTCTAAGGCCTTTTGACACCTTGATGCTCTGGTTGGCTGCAGTAACACTCCCACAATCTCTGCTCCACTACATTCTCACCGAGCTGGAAGGATGAGATAGTTCAGATGCCAATGCATGGTGCATGAAGATAGAGCCCTCAGTTAGGATGTGTTTTCTGACACCTGACAAGGTGCCTGCCTGATGTGTTTGGCCTCCTGCAATGAACTGATTTGCTTTTCACAATTAGTGCTGTGCGTTCAGCTGATGTGGCTTTCTGGAGGTTGATCCACTGCCTGGGAATGTGCCAGAAGTGTTGCTTTTTACTTCCAAGAAGAGAATGACTGGTTTTCCCCACACGTGGTACTAACCATTTTGAGCTTGATGCTAGTGCATCCTAAGCTGCTCAGTTATGGTTGCAGCTTATTGAAATGGTGATTTCCCTCCCATTAAGATAAAATCTGTAATCAAGCAAACCAGAGACACCGCCAATGTGCACCCAGTGTGCCGTGATGTCTCTCCAAGACGCAAGCTCGGCCCAGCCATATTCCATAAGACAGTCTCCCAAGACCGTTTGATTGAGGAGCTGCAGGGCAGGCTGGGGATCAGCAAATCGGAACAGGAGGAATGGAGAAGCCCAGAAAACTGGCTGACCGAAGGTGTTATCATCATCTCCAGACCACAAAAAAATGACCAAGGTGGTGGCCAGCTGGTGGAAAAGGTAGAGAGTAACACCTTGTATTTTCCCCTCAGCATCATAGAAGGGTCTGAAGGGGTCCTCTATCTGAAATGATGAAAATGTCTTAGGGTGCATCTGCATAGCATGACTGGAGAGTTACTGCATATACCTGGAAGCACAGGAATTCTCTCTCCCTTCTTGGTCATTTCTGCACAAAAAGGAAAAATCCATCTGTGTGACTTTCACAGCTCCTGCTACTCTTGCAATGGTTCTTGTTGGTTGTGTTGGGTGCTCAGGGACTAGCACACGCTTGAATCTAGGAGGAACGGGTAATTGCTGTGATACCACACGCACTTTCTGAAATAAACAAAGCATAGCTATCCCTTTAGAATGCTTATTTGTAGGGATCCAACCTTGGACAACCTTGGCCATCTCTGATCCACCGGATGTTAGAAGAAAGCAATGAAATTCAAGATGGGCTTGTTTGCCCGAAGATTAGCAGGAAGCGCTTAGTGTCAGTTAAAGTTGAGTGATGTAAATTTCGGGAGGCTGTGCAGTGTTTGTATTCAGCTCTCCTTTAGCTGGAAATGGATATTCTGTGAATGATGGCACCATATTCCTTAATCCATTGCCATATTTCCTTACTGGAGGCTCACTTTGTGATCTGACTCTTCTGGTTGAATTTGTTTGTTGTTCTTCCCTGTCAGCTTGTGACCCAGATCCCTCTGCACAAGCATGGGAACAAGACCATTTTCACCCAGGATATATTGCAATCAGAAGGGTCTGAGGTGGCTGTTATACATTCTGGATTTATTTTTGTGGTACATTCAGATGTAGACTTTCCCAGCTGTTGTTAAAGGAGGCATTATTAGTTGGATATCTTGCATTGCAGCTAGATTTTCTCCCGATAAAGACAATATACAGACCACTTCACCATCATTACATGATTCCTCCTGGCAGCCCTTTTTCATTTCTGCTTGCTTTGAGTTGAAATGGAGGTTCTGCACTCAGCAAGGGAATAGTTGACTGCTTTTTCCTTCTTGATATACTCTGGGTTGGGTGCTTCTGGACTTTTTCATGTTTCTTCGTGCTTTCTTCCCTAGGTCATAATTCCTGCAGAATCACCTCTCCCTCTGAGAAGAACAGTTGGTGTTCCACCTTCTCCCCCACCACAGTTTCCTAAAGATGCTTCAGACCCTGTCTCTGTCAAAACTTCTCTCCCCTACCCTCCGCCGCCACCGCCGCCTCCCCTACCGCCACCTCCACCACCGCCATCACCACATGTTCCTCAGCTGCGCTATGTACCTTCTGCTCCCCCAGCTCATCCATCTCTGCTCCAATGGGAGAGGCTTTTGGAGGAAAGTCCCTCTCCCCAGGCACAGATTCCCAGCAAGTCTGTTGGACTCGTTTCTCCACCCAAGACACTGGCATCGGTTGGCTGCCAAACAGATGAGGATTTGTTACTCCCATCAGAGCAGGCATGGTCTTACTTTTATGGGGTCCCCATTTATTAGGAAGTTCCAAGTGTTAGCTGAGCAGTTGCAGGGCTTTGATTTCCCTTTAGCTTGAATATTCAGGTACAAGCCTGAATCTGTTGGGAAGATTTAATATGGCCGGCAGAAGACAACTTTCAGTTTTCAGAGCGCCCATGTGTAGAGTAATCATGGCGTTGTAGAGTGCCGGGATGGGAACAAGGAGTGACATATGTTGAACTGGATGGGAGGGGTGTAACCTGCCATTATTCGGCCAAACGACTCTTCCTCCTATTTAGCAACAGAGGAAATAGGGAAGTGCCTCACCACTGTGATGGATCTCCCTCGTCTGTGAACCCTGCTCGGCATGGGCTTGCAAAAGCCACGCTCCGTGAATTGGCTACCGTCGGCTCAGTACAAACATTGCCCACAGAGGTTTCCTGGTTACTGTTGGTCCTTTCAGTTCATAGGAAGATCCTAAGCTTTCCCTGCTAGTCCTTCTGCCCCGTGGTTGCAGCCTGTCTGAGCTGGGATGTTTACAAAGCGCTGCAGAAGCATCTGTATTCCAGGTGGCTACATATTCTGCTTGCTGCCTGCCTTGTCTGGAGAGAAGAGCCCTTCCCAGTGAGCAGTTCCAACTCAGGTAGAAAAGACTCTGCCCAAGGCACTGTGTGGCTCTAGCTTAGCTTACGGCCCGGCCATAGGTGTCCTTATTGCACCCATCTTTGAAAAGCTGTCAGTAGGTAGCGATTATTTCCATTTTGCAGATGTGGAAGTGAGGCCAAGTGGTAACGAGTGAGCTGGGTTCTATGGCTTCCCAGTGCATTTCTACTGAGTCCGGCCAGGACTTCACTCAGTCCATACCCAGCGCTTCTTCCACTGCCCCTCTAAGTATCACTGCAGCTTCAGCCTATTGATGCTCACTGTAAATTGTGCTTTCAGGTCTCTTATACTCCACCTCTGGAACGAGGCTCTCGTGCTCTTGCTGCTCGCCCGCCTACCCCTGAGAAGGCAGGACATCCTCTCTACCCCTTCCTCTGGCATTGCATGTGGGAAAGGCTTCCCTGAGCATCTTGCATGGGCAGAACTGCAAGTTGTCCACTGAAGACGAAATGCTTGTGCTTTTTGGAGGCTCTGCCTGCCCGTATTTGATAAGTACTCCTAGAGCTGAGCTAGGCAACGAGGCACCCATGGACACCGCTGTATCCTCAGACACCTTTTTTTGGCGGCTGACGAGATTCCCAACTTTTGGGGTTTTTTAAAGCAGCGAAAGACTACTTACTGTCTGCTGAAATCACTTTGAAGCAAAGGCTTCTGGCTACTACCATCTTTGTTTCCCATGATTTCCTCCAAGCCATATGTGGGGAGCAGAGATGTTCTTAGGAAATGAATATGGCATGTAGCTGCTGGCCCATGCTTTCATCTGCAGTACCCCCATGTTCTGGTGGCTCCCAGTTTCTCAGATTACCAGCTGAGTCCACAGTGTTAAGATGATTGCCTGCCCTGTGCCGAAATGGCTCAGTTGGGAGAGTGTTAGGCTGAAGATCTAAAGGTCCCTGGTTCAATCCCGGGTTTCAGCAGATAATTTGTGACCGGAGCCGGCTGGAGCCAGGGGTCAGACTAGATGGCCCGGGAGGCCCCTTCTGACTCGCTCTGTTTCTGTATTTCTATAACATTCCCCTTACGTAGGCCTGGCCAGGCCTTGTGTTGTCTGGGCTTTTCCGAGCCTTGGGAACCCCAGATAGAGAGAGGCTGAGCCCACTGAGGAGTGAAAACGGTGGGGCTATCTCAGCTTCATCTGCCCCGTCTCCAGGTGGAGAAGGACATGCATAGCTGCCACGCGTGAAGGGCCACCCTTGTGCCTCAGCAGGGGCAGCTTCACTCCGTGTGGATCTTCCCTGATAAGGGAAAACCTGCACGCAGCAAAGCCAGGTGCAAGGGGGCGGCTTCGCTCTGCCTGGGGTCTCTGCTGCCAGAAGGAATGGGAACTGAGTAGGCTTGGCTCTGTCCACCCTGCGGCCTCACTGCACATGGAATTTCCCTGCCCAGGAAAGTCTGCTGGCTGCAGAACGTGGCCTTCACCTGGCAGTTCAGCCACAGGCTAACATCCGGTGTTGTGGCCTTACCCCCAGTGTTATTCTGCAGTGGAGGCCTGTGTAGGAGTCATCCAGCCCCTTCCCTCAGATGGGTTCCCCACCGCTGGCTTAGCAGCTACAGTAGGGCTTGTAAACATAGCGCTGCTTTGGAGAACTCATGGCGTGACCTTTTAAGGGATGAGGACTTTATTGTGCAACCGCACTGCCTCATTCCTGCAACCTCATGAAGGATCCAGATGTTGTCTTCTCTTCATGACCTTGCAGTGTTTTCTTAGCATTTTTTCCACCGTTTTTTCCTCAAAGCAGAAAGTCAGTGACTGGGGGCAGGGGGTGGAATCGCTTTTATACTTTGTAGAAAGCCTTGAATTCCATCAAGAAAGGAATAAGGGATGTAAAAAGACATTACAGATAAATTCCTTCGGTGATAACTAATCATAAAAATAGTATTAGGGGTGGCTTATGGTGCAGAGTTGGGCAACATTTATTTCTTTATTTAAAATTTATGTTATACTGTTTAATTATTATAAAATCTCAAGACTGTTTATATAAAAAGACATAAATATATATAAAAACCGTTATTACAACCATGGAGTAGTTAAAAACTCCTAAGTTCAACTTATTAAAATACATTATTGATTAAAACAACTGGGAGAATAAAAAAGTTTTGGCCTGGCAGCTGAACGAATAAAGTGTTGCGGAGAAGGCCCTCTTCCTCGTAACAACCGTCCTCGCATCTTTCCAGGAGGGCTCTCAGAGGAGGACCTTCACGGCATTTCTTAGGGTCCAGGCAGGCTCCATGGACCTCCATGGTCCATGGACCTCGGGTGCTCTTTCCAGCCTTTTCCATGGCCCCTGCAGCACCCCAACCATCTCCTAATTGGGCTGCCAAATTTCAGTGGTGCGGTGGGGTGGGGGTCCATTCCCTGATGGAGGGGGCCGCTGCCTCCCAATCTGGGGCTTTCTGATAGAGCTAGAGGCTCATTGTGGGGGCTTTTGTATATATCAGAGACGTGGAAGGGGTGTTTACAAAAGATTCTCTTATCCCTGAAGCTTACATTTTCTTAAATTAAAAAAGGTTTGTGTGCATATATATGGAGAGAGCAATGTGGACCTCCATTCGATATTCCTCTAAGTGAGGGAATCATAATAACTGTTCCAACAATAGAAGAAACTGAGTTGTAAAGTAATTTATCAGTGCTTCTATTCCCCTGAGAGTCGCACTAGACCAGTTAATGTATCCACGTTCATTTTTAAGCCATCACAGAACTCGTTCTGTGCAGTCACGGGCCAGCACAGCTGCTCCCGAGGAATCTGTAGTGAAGATATTTGGAAGGACTGTGGCAGCGCTGGCTCCTGTTCATTGGTTTCCTTCTCTGTTAAAGTATAAACTTGCCCTTGTTTATTCCTTCATTTATTGATGGGATCTCTGTACTGCTTCACATCCAAACAGATTCCAGAGTGGTGACGGTATGAACAAATAAAAGAATAAAAATGAAATAACATTACGACCATGGCTGGTCTGCAAAAAAACAAAATAAAAGGACTTCCCAGAATTAGATTGCTTTTGTATCTGCCAAAAAGAGCACAGAACTGATGCCTGCCTGACCTCCTGAAGCCAGGAATTCCATGGAAGTGGGGCCACCACAGTGAAGCCTCTACTTCTGGTGAACTCCATTTAGACTATGGGTCTATGTGGAACCACCAGGAGAATAGCTCCCAGTTTTCCCATAGGCCTCGTCTTGGTCTGTCCCTTCCTTCTAATCACCCATGTGTTCACGAGGAGAAAGCAGTTGTGCAGCAGTCCCTCTGTTGTGTGGACATATTTGTAATAATGGCTGTGTCTGGATAATCAAATCTCAATTAGCAATCCAGGATACAATTGAGGATCGTATACCCACACAGCTGCTTTGCTCCATCCCTGGCAAGAGTGGGAGGACAAGAGTGAAAACTTCAATTAACCGTAACTTCCCCATATGCCTGAACTCAGAGGCACACCGACTGACTTCCGAACAAGGCAGAGCATAACCTGGTATTTTTAGAAGCTATGTAATGATGATGGTTTCCCAGCTGGAAACGAATGGGGAAGTCCGCTTAACTGTGGCTTCTGGACTTGTTTTCTTGCTCAGACCAAGAGAGGGCGAAGCAGCTACATGAAGCTCATTCATGTCCTTTAATTGACCGACCGTGTCCGGTGCCTCGGTGCTTACGGTATGATAGTGAGCAGCATGCGTCCGTATGGTATTTCAGATGATTGTCTGGACTTAAAGCAGTGTGGCTGTCTTAATCAGCAGCATGGGGCAAGGTGTGGATGTTGCCCTGCGCAGCCATTTTGGGCACCAGTAGAGGCAGCGGAGTCAGGCAGATCTGAGCCAAGGAGAACCAATCCATCAGGAAGCTCCCTGCATTTTAGGCAGTCCTATGCAATATATGACAGTTATATGTCGTTTCTCCATTATCTTCTTTCTGTGGCCACAGTGTTCCATGCCAAAGCGTTTCTTGGTAGAATTAGAATTTTATATCATACCGTAGCCTTTTCTAGGCGTCAAAGCGAAATGATGCATTTCATTTTCACAGGCTCTCTGAAGGAGAAGATAAGTGCTTGTGATACATTGTGCTTGTGTTATACCTTAGCCGTAGAAGTTCATAGTGTGTGCGTAGATCAATAAATCAAGCACTCTTACAAGGGTGAGGTATTACTTAGAGCAGCCTTAACTATCATGGAATCTTCCGGATGCATTGAATAGCCGTTCCCACAACCCCAGAGGCTGGGCATGCTGGGAGCTGCAGTCCAGCACATCTAGAAGGTTTGGGAAGTCTGGCTGGCTGACAAGATGCATGGGCTTCTCTCCAAGCCTCCTCTTCTCCAGAATCCAGCCCTCCCGCTATGTCTTTATTGGAGCAGAATGCATGTATCCAAAAAGATGGTCCCGTAATAAAAACGCACATTAGTGTAACCTTATGATGCTAAGCTGAGTTACCTTTGGCTCATGTTGGAAACTGTATATCATTGTGTAGATTTCCTTCAAGCTTCGGCTGGTCAGAAGCTGGAATTTGTTCTGCTGTTTGGAAAGTGTGCCATAAACCTGGGTGGCCTTGTCCTGCCTGTTAATTTGCCCGGCCTGTGCTTTTGCTTCCAGTTGCTGAATCCATAGGCTCTTGACTCGGGGAAGCTACTTCTGGTAAACTGATTGAAACCAGTCCTGATTAGCCGTTCTCGCTTTCCCTTGCTAGCTCCTGCAGTTGCATCATCCTCTCCATTACCCGTTAGGCACAGGACTTGTGGAACTTCCTGGGGAGAAAGGATCCAGCATGGCTCTTATAGGGCTCGGGGCTTCTGCCCCTGGGTCTATTTTAGAGGCACCCCATAGCATTACAAATGACCAGAAAGACCACATTTAGCTTACTGTAATCTAAATGTGACTCGTTTAGCATTCTGTAGGTACTATGGAATGACAAGAGGGTCAGCTTTAGCTTGTGGCCAAGCTGTGGCACTCCATAGTAGCTGCAGGTCGGTTTTTTCCCTGGAACAGGTTTTTTCTTTTTTTAAGCATTTTCTGTTCACGCCACGAACTGCATGCCCCCTGCATTCCCAGAGTTGCCCTCTTGTTCCTTACACCCTCTCCTCTGGCTTTCTTTCACAGTTCATGTCCCAAGGGAAAGGTGGGAATAGCTACCCGTCCTCGACTCCTCCAAAGCCTGGCAGCCAGCTGGACAGCATGCTCGGAAGCCTGCAGTCGGACCTGAACAAACTCGGCGTGGCAACCGTTGCCAAAGGAGTATGTGGTGCCTGCAAGAAACCAATTGCTGGGCAGGTGAGCCAGAGGCACAAGCCAAGCCCCCTTCTGAGTGTCTCGAGCTGCCTCTGGGAGGGCTTTAAACCATATGGATAGATGGACTGGCCATGCTCAGGAACTGAAATGCTCTGTTTATCCACTGGCCAGGGACGCTGTAAGCTCCTCCAGTGACCTCTGCCCTGCCCATGAGGGACTGCCCTCTCCTGAGATGATGGGTAATTCAGTTTTCCTGCCACCCCAGTCCAGGGATCCGCCCACATTCCTAGCTCCCTCTCTCGTGAGAGCTGCCTGATCCGTCACCCTGTAAGCTGCAGAGCATCTGCTGGAGCCAGAGCCTTCTTCTCTCCGCAGGTGGTCACCGCCATGGGGAAGACGTGGCATCCCGAGCACTTCGTCTGCACCCATTGCCAGGAGGAGATTGGATCGCGGAACTTCTTCGAGCGCGATGGGCAGCCCTACTGTGAGAAGGACTATCACAACCTCTTTTCCCCTCGTTGCTACTACTGCAATGGTCCAATCCTGGATGTGAGTCCCTGCAGAGCGTGGTGCGCTCCCCTTCTCTAGAGGGTCTGTGGGACACACCAGACCCTCTCAGCTCCTTTCTCTGTACCTCCCCTGTTCTGTTTTGACTCACACACTTCCCTTTGCTTGCCCAGTAGATATCTGCCCGTGATCCCACCTTGGCCCCTGTTGCTGATTTTTACATCGAAGTATTCTGCACACATGTCTGCAAACATTTGCACATGGTTACCAGTCTGGTTTAAAAACCAGTCAGACAGTCCAGCATCTGTGTACAAATACATATTTTTAAATCAATACTATTTATATAAGCTTTTCCAAACATTCAGAGCACATGGCATGCTTGACAACAACCCTGTAAGAGAAACCATATTGTCATATGATAAATGGGAGTGGAGGTTTCTCTTAAAGGATGCAGTGAGCTCATGGCTAAGGTGAACTTTGAACTAGGGTTTTTACAGTCCTGGAGGATTTCATGCTCTCCACCCCATGCTTCATCTGCTTCTCTTTGTATGTGGTGGCAACTGTTTGTGTCGCCTCTTTGTGGAATACAGCACACAGCACAGGTCCAGCCAGCCTTGGAAAGAGCACGTCAAGGCCTTAGCCAGGTTCATGGGGAGGTAGGAGTGACTCTGTTCTAGGCTTAATCCTGGTTTTAATGCAGTCCTTCATATTAGTCCTGTGGAACTGCTGGGTTCTTTTTTTATGAAATGTGGAGCGCCCAAAGCTTAGTATATACAGTCGCCTCACCCATCCCTTTGCATAACTGAACTGGGGACTGCTTTTGACATCTCACCTGACTTTTTGCAGGGGAGGGAGGTGCACATGTGCAAATTAATATTCACTTCAGTCATGGTAAATAATGTCCATTTTTAAAGTCTGTATTCTTTTTTTGCTGGTGCTACTCCTGAACACAAACCTAGGGCTCATTAGGGTGCTAGGGTGTCTTAGTTTAAACTAAGGTGCCCTCCACAAGTCACAGAAGATTCTGCTTAGCTGATACTCTCATTCTTCACCTTCTCAAACATCCTGTTTCCCCTTAATGAGGAGCCACTGTGGATGAATTCCACCCTCCACTGGACTTCCTGTCATGGCAGTGGCTGCCAGTTCAGATATTCAAGTAGTGCCAGAGTTGTGCCACAGCGTCATTTGGTGTGATCCCAGGTGTTCGACAAGCCCAGAACCCACGGGCTGTTTGAGGGTTGCAGGTGGCTGGCTTAGCACCACAGCAATCCACTCCTGCGAGCTCTTTATCCAGGTCTACTGCCTAAATATTAAAAAAGGTGGCAGAAGCTGCCACCAGAAGACAAATCTCAACAGAAAATCCCATGACAGTGGATTCTCATTGCATGTGAACAGAGTGTAAGAAGTACATCACTGAGGCACACCACATTCTGGTGCTGATGGTTGTGTCCTTCCGTTTGTGTGTCAGTTCTGCTCTGACACTGAAAAGCAGGTTTTTGGAAGACTGTGGCTTGAAGGGGAGCACAGGGGAGCTCTCTGAGTTTAAATATTAAGATTGCTTTAGGTTGGAGAGTAGAGTTCTTTTGGGACCTCTTGTACAAAAAGTTAAGTTAGGATTACAGGCTAAGAGTGTGCAGACCAAATAGAGTTAATTCATAACTTACCAGTTCTTGGTTCTGTCTTCTGTCATCTTTCCCATGCCACGTTACATTAAGAATGTGTTGAAAGACTGGGGTAGGGGCTTAAAGGGAATTTAAGAGTTTTGTTTACCTGAATTGTCTCACAACATTTCCTTCTCGGTGGCATTATCTTTTGTGTGTGCCTATATGCCCAGTCCACATGCTTTCTGTTTCCTCAGCTCTCTTTTTAGCTCATCTCAAATAGGGAATGCTCACGAGAAGCTGTATTGCAGCAATCCAGTTAATCTCCAAACATGTCCCAATGTTTTCATCCTTCTGCTGTTGTAAACTAACACAGCTGTTCTTCGGGAATTCATTCATCTGTATTAAGCAAGCTTAAATATTCAAAGTAAGTCAAACATGAACTTCCATAAAATCCTAGATTTAATCCTTCCAAGGAAACACAGGACAGAAATGGTTCAGAGTTCTTACTCAGTCTCCTGAGCCCACACAGGATGTCTCTCCCCACCATCCACCACCTTGCCTACCCCTTAGAGTGTATTTCTTCTTCTGGCTATTCTTCATATTCCTCCACCTTCTGTTTCCCTGAAGCTTTTAAAACCTGGGTTATTTGTTCACTGTTTCTGCTTTTTTCCCATTCAGAAAGTGGTCACGGCGTTGGACAGGACTTGGCACCCGGAGCACTTCTTCTGTGCTCAGTGTGGTGCCTTCTTCGGCCCAGAAGGTACGGTCCCTAAAGCCTGTTTTATAACTCAAGGTGTATTAATGGACATGTGCAAGAATGTTTGGCTGCTCCAGATAGTGAATTTCAAGGCTTGTGGGCTGATACCCAAACTCTGTCCCGGATCACTTGAGTGCCATTTCTTACACACATGTTGTTGCTTAATTTTGTAGTCAAAGTGTAGGGTGTTAGCCCTACACAAGCAAACTTTGCACAAGGCAGATCCTCCTCTTGTGTAAGGCTGTATAGTCATATTCTCCAGGAAGCAGATGTGCAGCCAAAGAGCCACTTTCTGTTCCTCAAGCCAGTCCTTTGCATGTTTGCGTGAAAGGAACTCCTACTGCGTTCAGCATGGCTTACTCCTGGATGTGTGAGCACAGGGTCGCCACGTTAGTTGGCATTCTTGCAGCTCAAGATGGCTGTCTTGCTGAGTCAATTTTTTAAAACCCTCTGCCTCCATAGTCCCTTCTCCTAGAAAAGGGAATCAAGCAAATTATATTTCTTTCAATTCGGCTTGGGTATCCCAACTTTTGCAAAGTGGATGACCTATGAAACAAAAAAGACAACAAAAGCACGGCAGAATTAAACACATAAACAGTGGATAAAGTGATGGGAGGAGCAAGTAGAACCCAGAAAACAAAGCCATGGGAAGAAAAAGAAAAGGACAGGATGGACTATGCCAGTCGGTTTGGGGATGGAGCTCTGTTATTTGAGCATCAACACAGGAAAAAGGGCAGATGTTGTGCTAAGCCTTCTCATGAAGTCTTTACACCCCTCGCCTGTAAGTCCAACGATCACCCCAGGAAACGAGGCTGACTCATATATCCCTTCCCACGTTCTTCCTGACGGTGCGGCTTCTTCCACAGTAAAGCAGCAGAGGGTGTGCCTGCCTACGAACATGAAATCTGCCGATGTTTGGGAAAGTGGGTGGAGTCTTTCCAACACGGCACACACGCTCACTCCTCTCTGCATTACGGCTCAGCCATGGAGGCGACTGGGTGACTTTGGGCAAGTCATGGACTCTCAGCCCAAAGCACCTTATAGCGTCGTCGTGGTGGGGATAAGATTGCGAGCAGGAGCAGGAGAATTATGTACGCCTCTTTGAGTTTGTTGTAAGAAAAAAGTGGGATAAAACTCTAGTAAAATTAAAGACGAAGCACATGGTAAACAGTAAACAATGCCTTAAAATGACGAGTGGCTCTGACCCAGGAGGAAAATCTTTCTAACCCAAATGCACCTTCTGTGTGAATCCAGAGTTTTAAGCCAAATGTATTTCCCCCAAATGAAAGGTCTTTGACCCACTGGCAAAATTCCATCCTAAACTATGTTTGAATTGTGCAGTTGATCCTTCAATAGATTTTCCCAGGTAACTTCAGTCAATCGAAGGATTAACTGCTCCTGGGTCCAGGGCAGGAAGCAAGGACTGCGTCTACACTGGTGGATCCCCACCTGTCTGTCTAAATTTTCCACAATGCTTTAGAGCAGGAATGCTCAGCACAATTTCAGCCCACTAGTGTAGTGTAATGGTGAAGGTGTTGGGCTGGGATCCAGGAGCACTCTGTTCTAATCTCAACTCCTCCATGGAGCTCACTGAGTGGCCCAGCCTCACCTACTTCATGGGGTTGTTCTGACGTTCAGGTGGCGAGGAGGAAGAGGATTATGGGCGTGAATTCCTTGGAAGAGAGAAGGTGGGATATAGATATAATAGATGTGGCTTTTGCAAGCAGTGATTTCATCCCTGTGGCAAGAGCAATCTGTCCTTCCCCCAGGAGCCCTCTGAGTGGCGGGGAAGAAGGGGAGAAGGAACAGGAGAGAACTGGGTGGCAGGTAGCAGCAGCAGCGTGATGCCCTGCCTCTTAATTTTCTTCCCAACAACTTTGCCGTGTTTTTATCCGAATTCTTAATTTCCCCAGCCCTTTAAATCCAACTGCCTAATTTTAAATAGCTGTTGGTTCTGCTTGTCACAGGAGTTATGTGGGGGTCTATAGTTTTTCATCCCTTCATGAGTGTTTTTTCACGTCCCTGTGTGTTCATTTTTCACGTTTCTGTTCTTGAGAAAAGCCATTTACAAGCTCCCCAAATAGTAGGCCCAGGCTGAGGCTGGTGGTTTTTTCAAGCACTCTGTTTTGCCTCCCGGTCCCTTGGCAGGCTTTCACGAGAAGGACGGGAAGGCCTACTGTCGCAAGGATTACTTCGACATGTTCGCTCCCAAGTGCGGAGGCTGTGCCCGTGCCATCTTGGAAAACTACATCTCTGCCTTGAACACGCTCTGGCACCCGGAGTGTTTTGTCTGCCGGGTAAGAACACCGCAGGGCCTCGCCTTGGGTGTCGTTCTGTCTGCCAGTGATGTCAGTCTTGCGAGCTGTCATTCTGCCCTCGGGAGCGGGAGGGGAGGGGAGGGATGCACCCTCATTTTTCAGAGTGCCACATCTTGGGCACATACTTGCTTCCAAATTCAGATTTTTGGGGCTCTGTCCTCTGTTAGTCTTCTTTGTTTTAAATTGTGCTTAAGAAATTGAGGGTGCATTCCTTGGCGGTTGCCCTGAGCACCCATACTTGAAGGCCCGTGGGCATCCAGCCCAGAGTGGGAGGAGTGGCAGAGGTGACATTTACCTTCTAGATGGTCTTTTTCACCCATTTAGCAGGAGCAAGCACCTTTGAGGGAGAGGGAAAGAGGCTGGGTGGGGCATCGGGATAGCTTGTGGCCTAGCTAATCTCTCCCCCCGAAAGCCCCCTTTCTCCCAATCCCTGAAGCTGCTTTCCCAGTGTTTTGGGGACCAGTTGGCACAGTTCCTTCCATGGAGCCTCTGCTGGAGAGGGGAGCTCAGGTGCCTATTCCAGCTGCAAAACCAGAGCATGGCCTCCAGCCTTGGAACCGGAATTCAAAAGAACTGCTGCTTACAATACCTTTCTGTATTGGACTGTGAGATCCAGCTCAGGTGGATCATACCAAGGGCTCCTTAGGCCTGCCTTCCCCAAACTGCTATGCACTAGATCAGCCTTCCCCAGCCTTCCAGACACATTTGGACTGCAAAACCCAGAATTCCCTGTCAGTGGCCCTGCTGGATGGGAATTCTGGGAGTTGCAGTGCACATGCTACTGAAGGTTGCAGAAGGCTGTTCTAGATTACAACTCACAGCACTTTTGACTATTGGCCAGGCTGGCTGGGACAGATGGGAACTGCAGGCCTGAATATCTGCAGAGCACCAACCTGGGCTAGGCGGAGGTCGTCTGACATCCCGCTTTCCCTCAGTGGCCAACCAGGAGCTTCTGGGAAGCTCACCAGAGCCCCCAGAAGGCCTGCAGTTGCTCCCTAGCCCTGCCTCTGGTCTGAGAAGGTTCCGTGCAGCCCCAGTGACTGTTCCCAGGCCTGCCCCTTACGAATGTGTCTGAACGTTCTGTCAACATCCTCTTTCTTGGGCGACAGATGCATGGGCTGCTTAGAATGCCAGCTGTTCATAGGAAAGAGGGTTTGGTATTGATCACAAAGCTCCCACAAATGAAAATGAACGTGAAGAATTTTAATTTAAAGAGATTATAACTTGAAAGAGAAGGAAAATAAGAAGCAAAAAAAGACTGGATGTTAAAACTAGGCAGATGAAGACATCCAGAAAGTAGTCAAAGAAGAGTAGGAACCCTGGTATTTTTCCTGAAAAGGTATTCTAAACAAAAGGGTAAAGGAAGCTCCCTTAGGCAAGGCTGGGCTGTTGGTTCCTCTAACTCTTGCCACGCACTCTGGCTGCCAGTGACTCTCCAGGGACCAGACAGCGATCTGAGTGCAGCCCCTTGTCGTTGAGGTTTGTCTGAAGTGGAGACTGCTAGCAACAGAACCTGAGACCTTTGGCATGTGAAGTTTGCACTGTAATATTGAGCTGTGATTCCACCCAAAGGTGGAAGAGTGAATGCAACATTCATAACAAATAAAGAAGAGAGGAATTGTTCCACCTTCCGTTAGCACGTCTCAGGGGTGCAACCTTATGTGTGTTGAGACAGAAAAAGGTTCTACGGTTTCGTTCCGTATTCTCTTTTTCTGTACACGTATTTCTGTGGAGGAACACTCAAATACCCAACCTCCACTTAGAGCTGAAGTGGTAGGAGACACATTACCACTTGAAGGTGCTGAATGCATGAATCGCCTCTCACTTACCCCTCTGTTTTGGAAGAGATGGAGTAGGCGTCATGCCAAGCGATCTTTGCTGTCCCACGGAAGCCATCCAGGCTGCCAGCCCTGAAACTGCAAATGGCCCCTGCAGCAGGAGGCGGCAAAGCAGCGGTGGGCAATGCCCGCATCCCCCTTCTCCGCCTCATGACTCATGCCTGAGAGCGCCCGTTTGCTGCTGGTGTGCATGGGTGGGGAGGGAACGTAAGAAGGGGATGCAGCTCCCAGGCATCCCTCTCGCAGCCACGCTCTGGTGCCGGCTTCACTGTTGACTGCAGCGTTGCTTCCCAACAGGAATGCTTCACTCCCTTCATCAACGGCAGCTTCTTCGAGCACGATGGGCAGCCCTACTGCGAGGTGCATTACCACGAGCGCCGCGGCTCGCTCTGCTCCGGCTGCCAGAAGCCCATCACGGGGCGCTGCATCACCGCCATGGCCAAGAAGTTTCACCCGGAACACTTTGTCTGTGCCTTCTGCCTCAAGCAGCTCAACAAGGGCACCTTCAAGGAGCAGAATGACAAGCCCTACTGCCAGAACTGCTTCCTGAAGCTCTTCTGCTGAGGCCAGACTCGCGTCCTCTCGCTGTCCTCCGGGATGCCCTGCCTCTTTGGACACTGCCGCGACCCAGCGACCTTTGCGAGCTGACCGAGGAGAAGTGGAGCGGTGTGTGCGTTTGCGTGTGAGAGTGTGAATGGTGCCTGCCGCAGGGCAGAGCGGGATGCTTCGAGGTGGCGAATCCAGAGAAGCGGACCATGCGGTTAGAAGCGGTCCTTCAGTGGGGAGATGCCGAGGGTGTCCTTATTGTCCCGGATTGACAGCTGAGCCAGGCCGGGGAGGGTGGGTCGCGGGTGGAGGGTGAGAGCGCTGTTTGGGAAGGTGCTGGACGACAACCACTATTGGCTGCATGCTGCATCTTGGCAGGAAAGGTTCAGGCAGCCCAGCAGAAGTGGCTTCAGCTTGGGGAAGGGGACGAACCCTGTCCTCCTCGGGAGCACTCGGTGGCCCGGGGGGCTGGCAGGAGGTGTCCTGGGGACCCACCACTGGGGCCATTTCAGTCGGTGCTGCCTTCTCAGGATACCGACCTGCGCAAGATTCATGCAGCCACGTAAGCAGCCATTCTGCCTTCTCCCCTGTTCATGTTCCTGTTCGTTTAACACGGCAGGCAGTGCTGGGAACGTTCCCAGCCTCACTCACACCACCGTGGGTGTGAACAGGGGGCTTCCTCTCCTGTCTACTTCAGATGGGCTCTTTCTGAGGTGCCGTAGTCTCCAAGTGCAAGCGTTCTTGGTGGGGTTGGGGAAATAGTACTTTTGTGAGAAAATCCAGAAAAGCTGGTCATTCCAGCCCTTCCAGAGCAAAGATGTGAGGCACGGATATAACGCTTCTTACTCTTTCTCTTATCCCTGTCCACAAGTCCATCTCTTGCTGTCATTCATCATGTCCTAAGGAGACGGATGTCTGAGCAATAATTTTTCTATTTTCGGAAATGCCTCGGTGCACTCTCTCTCTGTGGTGGTTGTGTGAGAGAGTGTGGCTTTTGCAATCAAACCGAATACTGTGTGTTTGGGTGGAGGTGTTAGTTTCTATGTGGATTCATAGCCGAACAACTTCTAAATCTCTTATATGGAAATTTTAGTTTTTTTGAAATAACTTTCAACAGATGACTTTCATATTCTGATGGTTCTGGGCAGGCCCTGATCGTGTCGGTTCCTGCATCTATAGCCTTGATGCTTTGCTAAACACAACTATTCACATGATAAGTATTTTTAAAACTGGGGTTAGGGTGGGAGATGGGAAATATGCAAGGAGTGTGTGTGTGATGATTATTAATGGCTTATTAAGTAGCTTTTCTATTGATCAAAGCTCAACTGGAACAGTTTTTTTTTTAACTTGTAAACTGCTGTATTTGAAATTATTTGTCTTTTGCTCAAAGCTGGAATTTCGGATTTTCAAGTCTTCATTTACTTCTACAGGGAGAAAGTGCTCCTATGTAACCCGTTTTGTATCAGGCTTCATAATCTGTTTCAGAAGCTGACACTGGGCCCTGGGCGTTGCTCTGCCACACAAGGTTTACACGGCGACACGCAGCCTTTCCCCCTTTTCTTCTCTGCAACAAGCATATTGGGCCGGCCCCACCGTTAGGCAGATGGGGGGGCTGCCTCAGAGCGGAGCAGGGGGCGAGATGCTAGAGGACTCAGCTTGCCCTGTGCTGGCCAAGCTGCCCCGCTGCTCGGGGGTGCAAAAGAGGCAGCCCGTCGTGAGCGAAGCTTCAACTCGCTGTCGAGTCGGTTTCTGCGGGGGTGGGGGGTACCGACTTGTCCTTCACCTCAGACAAGCAGAATGTCTTGCGCTCGCCCTGCAAGCATGCCATGACTCAGCCGTGCAGTGTGGAGCACTGCCACACTGTGTGTAACGATGCATATGTGCATCTGCGCATGTGTGTGCCCTGGAGTCTTTTTCCCTCTAGCCTCCTGAGCTGCATGGGAGAGGCACGGGGAAATGCAGCCCTGGCTCTGCTTCCCAGGGCAGCCTACGGTGCCTCACGCCCAAAGCACCTCCAGTTCCTGCTGCCCCTACTACATGCACCCCCTTCTCTGCTGCAAGTTGGCTATGCATAGGTTGGCACCTGCAGGTTGCCCAGAAAACTCCTACCTCTACACATGTGCGGGGCACACTCCCTTCGCCGCTGCGTAACCACACCGAGCGCCTGAATGTCTTAATTCTGAGGAGGTGCCAGGCAAGTGATGCGCTTTGAGTGAGCTCCTCCCCCCCTTTCCAAAGGAGCCACGGTTCCAAAAGCGTTTGGCTGTGAGTGTGACTTTCTGTAACCAAGAGTCTCTGCAAACTGGGAATTGTATTCCTGGCCCATTTCGTGTGGGGTGGAAGATGAGGAAGTGATCCTACACAGAAGGCCTGCCAGTCGTTGAAGAGACTCCAGAGTGCCTGTGCAGGTGGGCCAGCCGCAGGTCCAAGCTGCAGTCCTTTGAAGGTGTTCAGCCTGGTCGCTGCAGACACGCCATTGTCTGGGGGGTTCAGTGAAGTTGTGCCTTTGGAGGCTGGGGGGGTGTGATCTAGCTCTTTAACAAAAAGAAGCAGGTGCCGTTGTTGCAACTTCATGAAAGGGTCTGGTGGACGTTGTAGTGGGGTGCTGAAGGTGTTTTCTGTTTGGGAAAATACTCTCCCCCCCTGCCTCTGTGCTAACATAGCTTTGACATTTTAGGCTCTGGGTTTTTCTCTCTCTTCTTTTTTTGGTTTGACTCTTTAAGTGCATCCGAATGAAGTGGGTCTCAATTAAAGCTTGTTTTTCTTCTGGGAAGGAGAAGGGGGAGAATCGCCTGTGGAATGACATTTCTCTCCCCCTCCTCATGTTCCCTTTTGTAAGCGTTTAATTTTGCTGCCCCCACCCTCTTTTTTAAAATTCCTGTGATGATGCTAATAAAATTTTATGATAATTTTCACTGGCTCTGGTCTTTCTTGCAGCACCTGCATGCAGGTTTGTGATCCTCGTGGCTTAATGGGCTTCCTTTAGACTATGCACAGGAAGAGTGACGGAATGTAGTCTGAGTACGCATTTGCCAATACTTTTGGAATGGAAGGCAGTCTGATCCTTGAACGTGAACCATTTTTGTCTAAATATTCATAGGATTGCACCCTAAGCATCTCTCTTCAGGATATATATGGAAAGAATACAGGATATGTCTTCAGAATTCAGGTCTAAGCCTCTGCACAGAGAACTCTCAGTGACCTTGAAGGATCATACCGTGCTAAAGAAAAATGTTAATCATTCTGCATTATGCGCTGCTTCACGACCAGCCGCACTTCGAGTCTCCTCGCAGTGCCTCCACTGCCGCCATTGCCACCTCGCCCTTCTTGGTTCACCGCATCTGCTACGATGTCACAGGCTGCTGGTCATGCTTATCGCCATCTCGAGTCTCCCAAGTGTTGCTCTGTAGGCGACCAAAACCGCTGCACTGCCCACCAATAAGGGACAGGTAGCGGCAGACTGAAGGCGGTGCTGTTTGGCAGACCTGCCACTGCCCCCAAAAAGCCATTAGAGAAAGTTGTGCCCAACAGGTCCCAACACAGACCGACTGTGCCCCGTGCACACAGAATACTGCTCGGCAGTTGTGGTGAGGAACAGGCCATAGCAGGAACTAACATGGAATATCCCGAGAAAGGGGGTGCCTAACTTTGGAAGGGGATGCCCAACTTTGTAAACTGGTGCACCCCACCTTGGAAAATCTTGTTGCAAATCCCACAGGTTGATCATCCTACGACAGGATGCTGAAATGTCAGTGCTGTTGCTTTGAGATGAAGTACTAAGTACACTTGGACAGGGGAAACACATTATTTATATGATTGAAATGTATAGTTTAATCAGCTGAGTTCCAATTCAGCTGAAACAGCACCAGACACTCACAAGAGGAAGATATCGGAAAGAACCAGTAAGAACTTTGAAACTAAGGACTGTGATAATACTGTATTCTCTTCCTTCCCATTTGCTTTTGTGCTTCATCTTGTAGATTAAAAGCCCGAGGGCAGGGACTCTTGGGAGCTTTTGGCTGAAGTGCAGGATAAAAGCACTGTCAATAAATAGGAACAGAGGTGCAGCTAGGTAATTTCATACCTAATGGTTTAATGGTCTTTAGTACACAGAAGCCCGCAGACAATGTGAGATCTCTCTTTTCCTCACCATCACCGTTCTTTGCTCACTTTACAACTGTTCTATATTGCTGATACACCATCATGTGTGAAAGAATGACAGTTTGCTTCTATTGCCCTGGCAAGCAACATTTGCTTGGAATTAAGCATTATTCTATTGTAGGGAAGGGCAGACTTTTTTTTTAAGTAAACATGTTAAAACGAATGCTTGTAACCACATAAATGCCTGCCCCGTGCTACCAGAGCATAATTTTAAAAGACGAAAAGATGCTGCATTGTGTAGCCCCGGCATGCCAGTACTGGCCCAGGTGCTAACACGCATGTTGGTCATGGCCATTTGGCAGGGTGGTGGAGCAGACATATCACAGGATGGAACACACACACACACACAGGTTTCCAGAATCACAAATCTTGAGGTGGGTGGGATCCTAAAGGGAGGACTGAGCAGGCAACATGGCCACAGAATGTGGAGTGTCCTTTGGGAGCCAGGGGACTGTTCCCTTGAAACAGCCATGGCTGGCTGGGAACTGAACCAGCGGCTTCCATGCTGCAACATTTTGTTGGAATTGCCACTGGTAATAGTGATGAGGGTGAGGATTCTCCGGTATGTCACACAATAATTTGAGCACACTTGGCGCTATTGATTACACGAAGTATGACTGCAGAGTATCCCCAGCTCAAATGATGAACCTGTTGAAAGCTCTTGTTTGCCTGGTACAGTGAACAGACAGTTCACTTGCAGCTGTCTGTTCTGTATTAATTGAAAGGCAGGTATTTATTCAGAATAATGTATTTTAATGAATAGCATCAAGGTGTTGGGTGTGTGGTGAATAAACATGAAAAAGACAAGTCACGGCATTACACAGTCTACATTCCATCACTTGAGCAACCAAGTGAATGTGAGCAAGCAAGCTGGATATAATCATATGTAATCTGTACAAATAATATCAAGGAAAGAATGTAGCATAGTGACTAGACCACCTGCTTGAGGAATCTGGTGCTTTGAATTTCCTATCTAGAAAAGGAAATGCAAAACATGCCGCTTTTGCTCAGCTTCCCTCTGCTCCTGCATCAAACAAAACAGAAGAGGGTAATAATGCAGATCTACCTTATGATGTTAAAAAGTTACAACAAAGTAATGATGAGCACTATATTTGGCGGTTCTAGCTGATACCAGACACTATATAAACCTTGGCTAATATTGTGCACGCGTGCTCAGAAACAAGGATCAGAGGCCGTGTGCCTACGAACACGAGTTGGGAGGCTGCTGCGACCCTCGTGTCCTGCTTGTGGGTCTCCGGTGCGCTTCTGCTTGGCCGCCGTCTGAACAAGAAGGCGCGGCTAGATGTCTCCGGCAGGGCTGCTCTTGCATGCGCGCATGCATGCCCTGCGGAGCCCGGGTGGCGCAGCGAGAGCGCTGGACTGGGAGTCGGGTGACCCGGGCTCTAGCCCCTGTTCAGACGTGCAGCTCATTGGGGACTTGCGGCCAGTCATGGGCTCCCAGCCTAACCTACCTTACAGGATACAATGGAGAGGACGAGGACCATGTAAGCTAACTTGTGTCCCTTGCAGCAGAAAAGGGATAAAAATATAATAAAAGACGGGAAAGCCGTCCTGGGCTCCAAAGAAGAAAATCATAGCGAAGGCGCGCACTACACGCGCATGCTCTGCTTCCAGCCCAGCAGGGGGAGCCCGCCCAACACGACGACTGCCGTAATTCGCCCTGTCCCGCTTTCCTCCTAGTCAAACGTCGGCTCTTTTAAAAGGCGGGGCAAGGCGAGCTCTCCTTTAGGAAGGACGGCTGCCTCCTCCAGTGAAATTCCAAGATTCCCCTTGTCTTCTTTCCCACCTCCCCCCACTTCCCTTTCGTCATCGGCAGAGCGCCTCGCCCAATCCGGAAGAGCCGGGCGCGTGACCGCTTGCCGATTGGCCGCGCCGGCTGGGCTATAAAGGCGAGGGGCGGGCGCGGCGCTCCTCCTTTAGCTCCACGGAGGCCTCGTGAGGTAGGTGGCTGGGGCGGCGGGCGGCGGGCCTAGGCTGGGCCGGTGGCTGCGGGTGCCGCGACCCGACCCGACCCTTCTCTGAGCTCTTTCCCCTTCTCCTTCCGCAGGAAACACCGCCGTCTTTAAACCGCCGCGACCGCTGCGCGATCCTTGGGTCACCGCGATGCCCAGGGAAGACCGAGCCACGTGGAAGTCCAACTACTTCCTCAAGATCATCGTGAGTCCCTTGCGAGGCGCCCTGGCGGGGGGTCAGCTCAAGGGCTCCCTCTTCGGGAAATGATGCAGCGACGCTGGCGAGGGTGCCTCTGAGCACCTGCAGAGAGCCTTTTCCTTTAAGTCTCGGCTGGCGGGAGCTTTTCGGGCAGGGTTGTTACTGCACCTGCTTTTGGGCTACATGTTCACAAAATAAACAATAGGAGATGCTGGGAGGGCCTTTTTCCCGAACACGTACAGAGTGCCTTAAAAAACAGTCGGCCAATTAGTCCGTTCAGCCCCAGGGATGGGCAGATGTCAAGCTTGCTTGCTTGGGTTTGTGTTGGGTGGGGGTGTCAGAATTTTTGGAACTCATAGTGCCTCCATTCATATATTGGTTTGTTAGATTTCTTGCAAGCAGTCCTAGGCAGAATAAATGATGTTTTTCCTGTTATTTAACCTCACAAAACTGGTGAGGTGGGTTAGGTGGAGCCACAGTTACATGTCCAAAGTCATTCATTGAGCTTCATAGAGGAGAGGTCTAAGTGTTCCCTGCCCTAGTCCACCATGGACTAATATATATATTGCATTGTCTCTTTTTGGACAATGCATCCCCTGTTATCCCAAGCTCCCCCCCCCTTATTATGTATTTATTTAAAACATTTCTATGTTGCCCCATTGCAACAAAGCCTCGGGGCGGCTTACAACATATACAAGATAAAATACAATATATAGAACATTTGAAACTGGCCCATCTCAGTTATGTATTAAAATACTATAAATACAATAATAAGTTAGCAATTAAAGTAACTTTTAAATAAAAAGGTCTTCACCTGGTGTCGAAAAGCAAATAATGACGGTGTCAGGCGGACCTCTCTGGAGAGCGCATTCCATAGGTGGGGCGCCACCGCAGGGAAGGCCCTCCTCCTGGTACTCACCCCTATATGCTAGAGTTTGTTGTTGTTAGTCGCGAAGTCGTGTCCGACCCATCGCGACCCCATGGACAACATTCCTCCAGGCCCTCCTGTCTTCCACCATCCCCCGGAGTCCATGCAGGCTCACACCCACTGCTTCAGTGACTCCATCCAGCCACCTCATTCTCTGCTGTCCCCTTCTTTTGCCATCTATTGTTCCCAGCATCAGGCTCTTCTCTAGGGAGTCCTTCCTTCTCATTAGGTGGCCAAAGTATTTGCATTTCATCTTCAGTATCTGGCCTTCTAAAGAGCAGTCAGGTTTTATCTCATCTAGGACTGAGTCTCATTAGTGTTAATGCAGTTGACAGTGTAAGATCATTGTTACTTTGTTGCAAATCATTATACTTGCACAGTACATTCAGGTCTACTGCTTCCTATTTGTCCCTGAACTAGGCTAGCATTGTTGAGACTGACTGGTAACAGCAGGATTTTAGCCAGATCTTTTTTTAGCTCTACATGGAGCTGCTGGATATTGAAGCTAAAACATCATACATGCAGCATTCTATGACCATTGTTTTAGTAGTGGATGGCCAGCACCTAAGGCAACATGGCTTTCATTACCAAGTCTCAATCGGAAAGAAAAAAGAAACAGTAATACTATACACACATACATGCATTGCTTATTATGCCAAAAAGTGATTAAATACTAACACTGAGTTTCAAAAGAAGCAGGAGGACTAACGTGGAGCCTTCTTCCAGGCTTGCAAAGCCAATGTAGACAGTTACATGCTTATATGGCAACATTGGGCTTATATCTAGAATGTGATTGGCAGTGGCAACATTACCATCCTGTCAGAGCATGTACAGAGTGCTGGTATGGAGGTCAGGGAGCATTAGTTTGTTGTCCTGTCAGGGCTTGCACTTGGAATGCAAGGTGCAAGAATTCCAGGTCTACTCTAAGAGGGAATTAAAGGGTGCTGGTGCTGTCAACGAAGAGCTTACCCTTCTGGTGCCCTTTCAAGGGTGGTGGGAGGTTCATTGTGGATTTCACATCCCTTCCTGGCAGCTGGGCAACTGAGTGGCCACCCTAAGCTTGACAGCAGGTGGCCATGACTTTTTGTTTCCTGTAGCAACTCTTGGATGATTATCCAAAATGTTTCATCGTGGGAGCAGACAATGTGGGCTCCAAGCAGATGCAGCAGATCCGTATGTCCCTGCGCGGGAAGGCCGTCGTCCTGATGGGGAAGAACACCATGATGCGCAAAGCGATCCGGGGGCATCTGGAAAACAACCCTGCTCTGGAAAAGTGAGTCACGCAAAGCCACTTCGGGTTTCCCAGGCATCCTCTTCTGAGGAGAAAGTTGTGCTTTTCCCGCATCAAACAAAGGATAGAAGCAGCTTTAGCTGCTTTTGGCACCAGCTCTGCCCACTGCTGATGTCAATCCCCTGAACGTTTCCCTAGAAAGAAAAACGGTCTCCAGCCATGAAGCGGTGACACACAGAGGAAGTTATGATACATTTGGTCACCGTGCAGCTCAATGTTTTCTACATTTGTTTCTTTAAAGAAACTGGTTTATGCATAATGTGCTGGAAAACAGAACATATCCTTTTCCTTCTAGGCTTTTGCCTCATATCCGTGGCAACGTGGGCTTTGTATTCACCAAGGAGGATCTGACCGAAATCAGGGACATGCTGTTAGCCAACAAGGTAAACAACGGCTGTGCCCAAGAGGGCATTGATTAGTTGTGTCATGTGCTGCATGCCAAGTTAAGGATGTGGCACATGGTGGGGTGGAGCAAGAGGGTCTCTGCTCCAAATGCTTGGCCAGCCTTGAGGGAATTGGGTTGCTTTGGGCAAGGTACTGTTTGGCTTCCCCTGCATTAACTGAGTAATTCAGTTTAACATACTTTGCAAATCAAAAAGCTGTTAGAATGTAGTAAGCATAGCGTTCGTGTTCCTTCTTGGAACAAGACTTACAGTATAGTTGGGATGAGTGTGTGCAGCAGGGGTGCAGAACTTTGGGTCCCCCGAGGGTCTCCAAATGGCAGCATCACCTTCCCTAACCCCTAGTCAGTTGGTGGTTTCTTGGTTTTGGTGGGGAAACCACTCATTCTGAACAGGTTGAACTTCCATCTCCTAAGGTTTGGCTACTGGCCATAAGAGCTTTAAGATGCAATATGCTGATATTTTTTCCTGTTGGTCCCACCTGCCTTCATGCCTGACCACCTCTGGAATGCAGTCCCTCCAAGAACTGCAAGACGGCATTCAATTGCCATTGTTATGGGTTTGTTTTAAATTGCTTTTTGTCTCGTGTGTTGCTTTTTAAACTTCTGTTAACTGCCCTGAGAGCCTTGACTACTGGGTGGTATAACATTGAAATAAATGTGCTCAGGCTGAAACAGTCAACACTATATATAGAATGCCTTTTGGCAGCCCATGCAACTCTGAAAATGCCTTCGCCTTCTTAGCATATACAAGTGGAACAAGGCCAGGAGGCATAACTGGGAGATTTCTCTTTTTAAACCTTTTAGAGCTTTATGTAGTAAAATGAGATTGGGCAAGTTCCCCTGCACTTGAAGGAATTATATATGAGCGTGTGACTTGAGCCTTTAAAGATCTTTGTTTCTGCTGGTGACTTCTTCAGATGATTCAGAGGAATCAAAGTGCTTTCCTAGAGATGGGGAACATCCCTTGTCTCTATTGTGGGAGGTCTCACTGAGGAAGGTTCTTAAAATTTTGCTTGAGAAGCAGTAGTTAATCTTAGACAGAATAATTTGGCAATGTAACTTTCTGAGGTGCTGCAGTTGTGCTATGGAGTTTATTGTACACTAAGGTGGAGTGGTGTGGATGCAGCTTGAAGGCATCCCGGGATCTAAACTGGGAGTCCAGTCTTTATGCCTTGTGTCTCCTACACTTGCTGCTGCCTCCATCTGAAGGAGAGCTTCTAAAAGAGGGCTAATTACTTCTGTCTCAGTGCAACAAGGATGGACAGGTGCTTGTTTTTTCCCCCTCTAGGTGCCTGCTGCCGCTCGTGCTGGTGCCATTGCGCCTTGTGATGTTACTGTGCCAGCTCAAAACACAGGACTGGGCCCTGAGAAGACCTCCTTTTTCCAGGCTTTGGGCATTACCACCAAAATCTCTAGGGGCACCATTGAAATCCTGGTAGGTGCCAACTTGAAGCCCAAGTGACTGTTCCCTTTGTCCTAGTTCTGAGCTGTTTGGCCATGCAGTATTCAGTCTGAATTGGTGTTCCTCTGATGTGTTCCTTGCCCCTTACTGCTGCCTTTTGGGGTGTGGTCCTGCTTGTGGATCTCCCACTGGCCTCTGCTGGCACAGAGTGCTGGACTAGTTAGGCCTCTGGTCATATCCATACTGACTCGCCATACCTCCTGTTGTAAGAACTGATGCAACCTGATTAAAGCATACACTGCTGTACTGAAATGTTTAAATTCTGGTATTTTAAAAATATGCTGCCTTTTCCTCGTTTCCTAGAGTGATGTGCAGTTGATCAAGATTGGAGACAAAGTGGGTGCCAGCGAAGCCACTCTGCTGAACATGCTGAACATCTCCCCCTTCTCCTTTGGGCTTGTCATCCAACAAGTGTTTGATAATGGCAGCATTTACAACCCTGAAGTGCTGGATATCACAGAGGAGACACTGCATGCGCGCTTTCTGGAGGTGTGTGGCTGCTCCTAGCTCATGGGTGTGGGGAATCCGGCCAGGCTCGCCTTGGTCCAAGAGTGCAAGAGATGGGACAAAACAGCGTGCAGAGAAATGTGCGAGAGAGGCTTGTCTGTACCTTTTCTTAGTGTTGACCACACAGGCAGATGGGCATTGTGTCCCCAGTCTGGTGGTTACCATCTCCAATCTGAAAGGATCAGTGGCCTCGGGGTTCAGAAGGACCATAGCTGAGACCTTGAAGCTAGATCAGGGACAGGAAATCAAGTGCTCTTCGGATGTCTGGATTATACCTGCCATCAGCAGGGGTTTTGAAAATTGCAGTCTGAGACATGTAGAGGGCCCTGTGTTGCCAACACAACCGATTAAGGAAATGGTCTGCTTTTGTATAAAGTGGTTTTGTTAGGTGAGCAGACCTGCAACCCTATACCCTAGGGGCAGGCGGACTGCCTTTCTAGGTCTGAAAGTGTTGCTTGGCCTAATTTTTAAATCCCACTGCTAAGCTTTCAGTTGAAATCTCTGGAAGCAAGAATGGTCTGTCACTTCCCCAGTGGCCCAAGGAAACTGGCTACAGTCCTGCACACTGGTGGCTTCTTTTTGGACTGCTGCCAGCTTCTGATCCACCCCCCCACGCAAAGGAGCTTCCTGGCAAGCATTGACAAGGGCCTTAGGAAATGTAAGTTGTGTGCAGCACCAAGAGGTGCTTGCAACCTTTACAGTGGCCAGTAGAATTACAGTAGCTGACAGTACGGAAGTTTATCTCTTCAGCTGCGTCTTGGGTGAGGGGAGAACAACAGATGGCTTGGAACTTGCACTGCATTGAACCTATGGACTGGAGCTGTGCCTGACATGTTTTGTTTCCCGCAGGGTGTCCGTAATGTTGCCAGCATTTGCCTGCAGATTGGCTACCCAACTGTTGCCTCTGTGCCCCATTCCATCATCAATGGCTACAAACGAGTCCTGGCTCTGGCTGTGGAGACTGACTACTCTTTCCCATTAGCTGAAAAGGTAATTGTGATATTGATGGTAGCCTTCAATTCAACTGCCAAAAGTGATTCCAGTGCTGATGCTCACAGCAAGTACCTGTTTGCATGTGACTCATTCTCAGCCTTTTTTAGACTGTGGAATTTGGAGCAAGAGAATGTTGATCTGAAATTACATAAATAGGACTACTTTTATTCTAGCTATTTAAAAAAAAAATCTTTTAATTTTACCCAAATTCTGCAGAGAGGAATGGATGGTAACGGGAATTAGGCATATATTTTACCCACGTTTGTAGTTGTATGTTGATATACTTTATTTTGCTTTTATAAGTCATGGAAAGAGGCAAGATCCAATTTTCTTTGTTGAAAAAGGGCCATGGTTCTCCTTTGTACACAGCTGACTTTTCTTCCTTTCTTCCTTCACAGGTGAAGGCCTTCCTGGCTGATCCCTCAGCTTTTGTGGCTGCTGCCCCAGCTGCAGCCGCAGCTGCCACTCCTGCTGCTGCAGCCCCAGCCAAGGAGGAAGTCAAGGAGGAGTCAGAAGAGTCAGATGAGGACATGGGTTTCGGTCTCTTTGACTAACCTAACCACTGGATTGTCATCTTCCAGTTTGAATAGAAAGAAATTAAAGATATTTAGCTACTTCTCTACATAAACGTGCCAGGTTGTGGTTATTGAGTAGTCCAAGTTACCTTCAGGTTTTTGATTTTACTATGTTTCTCTACTTCCCAAAAGCCAAAGCCCTCTGGGCAGTCAGTTGGAGACTTCAAAGAATAGAGAATGAAACTACAGAAAATGCTGACCTGCACAGTTCCTAATATATGTAGTATTTCTAAAAATTGTTTAAAAGTCAGCTGACAAGTGCCTTGTCAAATGCCATTAAAAATAATGGGTCATCACCTAGTAGTAGGTTTTTCCCACTGTGTTTGGAGGCAGGGCTATGTAAATGAAGCTCTAATCCTACATGCAAGGACTGGCTTCTGCAGTAACTTTAGTGCCAGAGTGACTGAAAAGGGGTGGAGGTGAGCGGGGATGAACTGTCTTGACTGCCAGTGTCCTGCCTGATCCTCTTGGTGGCACCGTGGCCTGGCTATGCTGGATCCCACTGAAGGCGCTGGGTGGAGCAAGGCATTGCCATTCTATGTCCCGGGAGTTGAACAATTAAATGAAAGTTCAGATTGCTTAGCTTGAAAATTCTGGTGATTTGATGAGTTTCACAGCAGGCATAATTAGGAAATGAAAACCTGCATCATAACTTCTTTATGGTGTGACTATAGAGGCTGGTGTAACTGGAAATGCTGCTTTCCCCTTTTCTTTGATGGGGTAGCCACACTAGCTTGCTCCAGCAGCAAAACCAAGTAAGGCTCCTGTGGCACTTTATTCTAGAATAGACTTGTGGATGTGGCACTCTTCATGAAATGATGCCGATAAAGGCATCACATTGCAGTTGGTGCTATCCCTAACAAGACTTGCTACCCTGGTCCTCGTATCAAAAACCAGTTTTAAAGCTTCAGCATTGTAAGCCATTGCTGCATGCCAAGCTCATGCTCTCGTTCATGGTCCTGCAACCACCCAGGTGCTGATAGCTCTTTGTGTTATACATAGCGTTGGCAAAATACAATGTAAGCCATTTAAAAACAGAAGCAGAGGGAGAAATGAGAAATGGGAGGCTGGGTCTTGTATTGAACAACTCAAACCAAATGGGGATGCTTCAGTGTTCTGTTCACGCTGCATAAAAAAGTATGGAATTTGTTGCCACAAGATGGGATGGTGACTGGGTTCCTGACTGTAAAAGAGGATAAGGCAAGTTCATGGGGTAGGAAGAAAGTATTCCTGCTGGTCATGATAAACGGGAAACAAAATGCTGTCCCATGGACTCATAATCCCTATGTGCCCTCCTGCCCCTTGAGATCTGAGGGGTCCTCCAGAAGCCGTCCCTGAAAGGTATTAGGAGGGTTGCTACCTGGAAGAGGGCCTTCTCTGCTGTGGTGCCCAGACTGGAACATGCTCCTCAGTGAGGGCTGCCTGGCGCCTACACTTCTTTCGGTCCCGGGTGAAAACCATTTTTTTCTCCCACTATTTTAATTGCTAATTTGTTTAATCTGTGGTTTTATACCCAATACTGGATGCTGGGCTGCTCTTGTTTTTCTTCTATTTTGTTGTGAACCATCCCAAGAGATCTGTGATGGGGACAGTATGCAAAAGTTTTAAAAAACTTGTGGAGGAGTTGTCAGAATGAAGAGGGAAATAATGCCTTAGGTTCCATTCAGGAAGAAAAAGGCATTTCTAAAATGAGGGTGCGGAAGTGCATAATATGTTTCTATTTGAATAAATTCTAAATTTGCACGAATAGACAGGTGTATATTAGTGTGTGCATTTACACGAGCCAATGTAGCATAGTGATCAGGACTCTGAAAGCCCTGCAGCTCGGGGTGACATTGAGCCGCTCACAGGCCTACCCCACAGGGTTGCTGTGAGGAGGAGGTGAACCATGGTTATAATTCCACATACGGCTGAGCAAAATACCTCAAAGTGCCACGATTAGTGAGCAGGAGGCGGAGGAGATTAGTAGGGGGCTGCCCCGGGGTTTGGCCTGGCCAGGCCTGGCAGCAGCCCAACAACCGCCAAAAGCAAACGAGCGCATGCGCCGTTTGCATTCGCTTCAGCCGACCCCCTCACCGAAGCCCCGTGACGTCTCCAGACTGCGCCAAGCGCACCCGGAAGTGACGCGAGGCTGTTTCCGGGTCGGGCCGGTGCTATGGCGGCTGACACGCAGGTGGGTGCCGCTTGAGGTGGGGGGCAGGGAAGGTGCGGCTCGCGAGCGGCGGGCGAGGGTCTCCCTGCGGAGCTCCATGGCCGGGCTCGGGCTGAGGTCGGAGCCTGGCGCGCTCATTTCCCGGCTCCCTCCGAGCAGGCACGGAAAGAGGCCTCTCCTGGAGCCGCGAAGCATTGCGCGGAGCTGCCTTGGAGTGCCCCGGGTCACGGATGCATTCGCCTCAGTGCGGCCCACCTCACCAGGCGTTTCCCAACCCACTGCCCTTCAGAGGCGTCGAACTACAAGCCCCATCGCCCACAGTCAGTACTGGCCCTTGTAGTTCAGCACGTGTTTCAAAACTAGTCTGAAGGCAACTGTAGTCTGAAGGTTGACTGGCAGTGGCTGTTCTGTGTTTCAGACGGGCGTAGTTTCCCAGACTTAGCAGCCGATGTTCTAGCCTGTGGCCCTTCCCCTCTCCTCCGCCATCTCAGTTTATTTTAAGGTATTACTTTTTAGAAGGAGCACCCGTTTAAGGGGGTTCTTCATTTATTTTGCTTTTTCATTATAAGTAGCAGGCAAGATCTTGTGGTTGTGGTAGATAGCTTGATGAAAATGTTGCCTGAGTGCACAGCTATTGTAAAAAGGCAAACTCCATGTTAGGCATAATTAGGAAAAGAATTGAAAGTAAAATGCCGAGATCATAGTTCACTGAAGATACGGAAAACTCTGTTGTGACTGTACAAGTTTCAAGAGAATGCTGTTGCTCTCATACCCTGTTTGCAGTATCCCACAGGATTGTTCAGCTTAACCTACCTAGTAACATTGTGAGTGGGGGAGCCCATGGTACTTTCCCTGCCTGTCTTATATTAGGAGAAGGGAGGAAATTGATTAAAAAGCAGTGCTATGAAAATATCAATAGGTAGTATTTGCTATCTATTGCTACTGTGGCTCCTATTAAACTTGGCATTCTGTACAACTGAGTTTCATCTGATTCCTGTGGAATTCTCTCTGTATGGCCATTACATTGATTCTTTCAGCACTGTACAGTTTCTGCTTCTCCTCAAACCCCTTTATTTCTCATTTCTTCTGCCACTTCCAGAGTGTTTTACTTCTGGTGTGTTGCCATCTCTTATCTTTTACTTCTGCTTGTTCCTTAGCTTCTACAGTTTCCACCTGGGAATCCAGCCTATTCCCAATTTGGGTTGCCTCTCTATCCCACCAACTTTCCCTACCCCACTTTTTTGAGAGTTGCCTTTACGTAGTCAATGTGTGTGCTCTTGTGCTTTTGTTCCTGAGTGCCTGCAGAGGAACTTGAAAGATCCTGTCGAGTTTGTACATTCTGGTTATCTTCACTCAGAAAAGATAGCATCAATTTATAAAATTACGTGCATTGTAGAGAAAGTGCGGTAGATGTTTTCCCCCTCCTCTTATGGACTAGAACTTGGGGTACCCACTTGGTAATCTTGATAGAAGTAATGGGCAGTAGATTCAATGCAGTTAAAAGAAAATACTTCACATAATGAATGAGACTTTTATGGAGTTTGCTGCCAGGTGAAGAGTTCCAGGTGGATCTTCTAAAGTGCCATGAACATATATATTCCTATAGAAGTTCATATGCTTTCTGTATTCCACTGAAACTGACCTCATATAAATTGCCAGCAAAGTGAATGACCATAACTCTGTAGTCTTACCTGTTCTCAGCATGGTTGATTAGCCTCTGCACCTTGTTTTCTTCTTGTTTTTGTGACTCTTTTCTAAGTGGGCACTCTTCCTTTGTGTGTAACAGTTTGTGCAATGTTTCCAGTATGGGAGACCTCTGTCATTCTCCCTACCCCCTGAATTTCTTGGAGCTCTGTTGTTCTTGTGCGTGCCATCTCCAAATGAGTTCACCGACTCTTGTGCTTGTACCCCAGTGGCACACACTTTTAATCCCATGCTCCAGTCCTCTCACCCTTTCTCTCAATCTCCAACTGCCATTTTGATATTTGTTCTTGGATATAGAACCTCCTTGGCTCACTGGACTTGCAGGGGTTGTCGTCCTGTCTACTAGGAAGAGAGAGGTCGAGTGGGTGAGGTTGGGACACACAGCAATACTATGAAATGGGAGGTGATTTTCTTATTATTTAGATAAGGTGTTAGCTTTCCTTTCACTGACAAAGCTAGAGATGAGATAAAGATCAGACAAAGCCAAAGGTAAGTTTTAGAAGCAAGTGAAACAAAGAGCAATTTTTGCAAGGTATGACAGACCACCTGAGAAGAAGCTATGTGGGGTGGGCTTTTCATGAAACAATGCACAACATACCCAAGGAACACTTTAGCTTTCAGTGAGCTGCCTTCCTAAACTCCTTCCCCCTCAGACCTCCCTCAGGAATCCCAGGGGACCCCGTGGCAGGACCTGTCTTGTCTGCCCTCTCTTCAACAATGTGTGTCTATTTTTGTGCTTTTTGTGGGTTCTCCCCCTCCATATACATTTTTTTTAGGCAACGAAAATTGACATCTGATTTGATGACTAGTGACAATCCCTTTAGAGTGGTCACATAGCACATTGGAGGGAGTGTCTTTAGCTGCCACTTTGAAATTCTTAAGAGAAGACCACCCACGGGAATTGCCCAGGCAAAACTTTACATTTTCAACCTGTGGAAATGCATGCTTTTACAAGTCTGATTGAAAACTTCATTTAAAAAGATAGTTCAAAAATTTCATGAATTTATTGCATTAAAAAAGTAAAAAAAATGAAAAAAAAGGTGTTAAGCTATTCATACCTCCTCCAAGGTACCACTTAGGTACTTTGAAGGGGCTGTTGCTAGATTTTGCATCCAGAGATTGCTTTTTGCACATTGAAGGGACTGAACATGACATTGTTCTGCCCCACCTTTTCCCTGCTTGGTTGGTTGCTTAGGTTTCTGAAGTGCTGAAGAGATTTGCAGTGAAAGTAACTACATCCAGTGTGAAGGAACGAAGAGAGATTCTCAATGAACTTGGAAGATCCATCACTGGAAAAGGTATTTGCATTCTGCCACAAAACACTGGGTACTGAAGGGGTTGGCCACTGGAAATTTCCTTCCTGTACCAGATAATAAAGGGAGAGGGGGAAGTTTTCATCAGGACTGGAATGGGGGGAAGAAGACTTACAACCATCTCCACCAACGGCTGCTAATTACATTAAACATGAATGATAAATGCATTGTTAAATCATGTGCATAATCTGACATGTAGTTCACTTTTGATTCACTGCTAACACTGTGGAGTCACTTTGTTTCAGATCTGCCAGAGGGTGCAGTGAAAGGCCTCTGTAAGCTGTTCTGCCTCACTCTGCACCGATACAGGTAAGAGTGAGAGGTCAGAGACTGTCCTCCAATTCAAATTAAACATCTCTGGTTTGGGTAAGATCAGGTGGCCTCCATACAGTAGGACTGAGGACTCTCAACCCTAGAGGCCATATCCAGCCCTCCTGGGGTCCAAATCTAGTCCGTTCCAAGCAACCAGCACGTTCACAAGTTCAGTGAGTGGCATGCATGTGAATGGGTGGCACCTTGAACTGGCTACATATTTGGTCCACTTCTGTGGAACCCTGTGCAGAATTGCTAAAAGGTAGTATTTAGGATCGCATGTGTTAATTGCTATGGATTTATGCAAATCCATTTAAGAGCATTGAAAATAAAATGGAGACCCCTCTGCTATATGCATACAAGGGAGAGCAGCAAAATTATTTTATTCCAAACTGGTTCCAATGGATGGGGTATTCACTGAACCTTTAAGTGATTGAATAATCATCTGCAACTTTTACTGCTTAATTGGCAGGTCAGTTTTATTTGGCAAAACTGCAAGTTATTTATTTATTTTATTTATTTATTTGGAAATTTATAGGCCGCCCCTTGCCACAAGCCTCGGGGCGGCTCACAACAATAAAACAACAAATTCTAATACATTAAAATTTCCAAATATTAAAATTCACAAACATTAAAAACTGGCCCATCTCCAGGTCTGAATTAAAACCGTCACAATATAAATAAATTAACATTTAAAATATTGTTTAAATAAAAAGGTTAGAGGATGCTTGTTCATGTTTTAAGGCTACTTTGGTTCCAGCGTGTTCCTTTAATAGGACATTTAAATCTGACAGTGGATTGTAGTTCCTGAAAGGTTATACCTTAATAAACTTGTTAGTCTTTAAGGTGCCACAAGTCTCATAATTAATTTTGCTGCAATTTACTTAACATGGTTATCCTATGAAAATTCATAAAGATAGTTTTGCTTTATAAAAATGTGCGGTAACTTTTCCTTATCAAATTGTAAAATTACTTTCCGCATCATTATCTTACAAAGGCACCTCTATTAAGCTTTGATGATACATAGTTTTATGTAATAGGTTAATCAGCTAAAATGCAGAAAATCACTAAACTAGACTGATAAACATGTGCTTGGAATCAAAATCTTAAGTATAAGCCACTGGTTGTGATTTCTGCAAACACTTGCATTTCTTTTGTTATCAGAGATGCAGCATCCCGCAGAGCCCTCCAGGCAGCCCTCCAGCAGCTTGCAGAATGCCAGCCAGAAGCGACCGCAAAGAACCTCTTGCAGTCCCTGCAGTCTTCAGGAATCAGCAGCAAATATGGTGGACCCAGGTGAGGGCAGAGTTCGGAGGTGTGACGCTTTGGGGGAGGCACTTCCCACAAAAGTTGGCTGTCCACTTATCATTCTTACCTTGGATACAACCTTTGTCCTTGTGAGAAGGCTCATCACTCTCTAGTGGCACAGTTTGATAGAAAAGACAAGGCAAAGTTTTAGAAATAAAGGTGCAGTTTTCTCTTGAATGTCACTGCTTCTGAGGGGGTATTTCAGGGTGGATACCTTTGCCAGAGACCTGGTCTTTCTCTTTCTCCTGACCTTTCCCTCCCACAAATTCCAGCAAACCCTCTTTTCTAGGGTTCGGGGTGAACTCTGACCTTTCCAGAAACTATGGATTTGTTCATTCGGATCCGTGCTGCTCTGAAATGGTTCTGAACTGGGGATCCTTACAAACCAGAGTTGGCAGCTCCAGAGGATTGCGGAATGTCATTAGCCATGTCGGAAACCTGTGAGGGCAGCACCCCTCCCTGTTCCCCACTGCCCCTGGAATTGGCTTTTGGAATCCCAGCAATTTCGCTGGAAAATGTGGTGCATGGAGAGTGTGGGCACAGTTGCCTTGCAGAATCAGGCTTACTTCAGCCTACCAAATGGAAGCCAGTTTTGTTAGGAAACAGGAAACGGAGCACCCTCTCCCCGAGCACTTCCTTTCCGCCACAGTCACTGGGGTTTCAGAGCAACTGATGATGGCAAGCCGTGAGTTAGGGTAGGCCACATGTTGGTCACCCTGCTTCAGGAGCATGGCTAACCAGGCTTTTCGCCTAATGATGGTGGTTACATGTAATACCAAGCCATAGTGGGGGGTGAATTCTTATGAAAAATGGGAGAAAGATGGGTGAGGTGATAGGGGGGAATGTGCAGTACGGTGACCCCTACCTACCTAGTGATTAGCATTCCATGTGCATTGACGTCATGTCATTGGGGTAGGGGCAATATGAGGAAGAAAAGACTACAGCCCCTCATGAAAAAGCAAAAGCGGGGCAAAAGCTTTTCTGTCATCACGAGAAGAAATGGGTGAATCTGTCTGGCCGTGACTTGTGATCCGGATGCCGTGGTTTTTCCAGTCCTCTCATTTCCTCCTTTTCCCTCTCTGTGTCAGTAAAAGCAGTGGATCTGCCGCGTTGCTGGCCCTGTCCTGGACTTGTCTGCTTGTTCGCATCGTCTTCCCCACGCATGACAAGAGACAAGGGGAAACGTGGGAGAAACTAGTAAGACTCCATGGCCTTGGTTGTGATGCTGTTTGACTCTGATTTAGTAGGTTCCTGGGCTTGCCACCATTATTGCCTGGCTTGGCGTTCCAGCCCTCACTCAGTATGTGAAAAGCCTCAAAACTGGGGTGGGTGGTTATGTGTAGGCTACGCATAACCAGTATGAAGGCACAAGGTGTGCAGGCGCAGGTGTGGAGGCCTCTTCCATGTCTCATGTCGGCTCTACTGCGAGATGTTGGCAGATGTCCAGACCCCCAAGTTCCAGTAACTGGAGTGATATACATAAGTCAGAGGGTGGCGCTGGCAAATACCTCTCATGCATCATTCACTGGGATGATTTGCATAGTCTTTCCTAACCAGGCTGGCAGATTCTGGAAGTGTTAGTCCATCATTTGGAAAGTGCCAAGGTGAAGAAGACTGGCATAGATCATTATAAATCTGCATCTAATTTCATATAAATCAGGGATTCTAACAGCCTGATTTTAAGCGGTTGGGAGAAGCTATTTTGCTGCTGTTAAACAGTTGGAATATTTGTTAGGAATACTTGTATATGTGAATTATTTGTATTCCACTCCATATCTAGACTGATTGTAGAACAATGAACAGCAAAAGCTGAAAGAGATAAACTTAAGAGCAATGCATTACATTAATATCTACCATCTGCTAGAAAATGGTCACCTGGCCACCCTAGTCAGTGGCCTCTTGAAGTTTATGTGAACAGAGTTTTGTTAACTGCCATTTAATTCTGCTGCTCCCAACCTGTGGTATCTTATGGAGAAGAGGGATGTTTTTATTGCCATATATAAAAATGCGCCTTCCATGGCCATTCAATTAAATGCTAGGAACACCTGCCAGTAGCGTATACGTATATGTATACACCCCTTTTGCGTGTCAGAGCGCCAAACCAAACCAAACCTCACCAATCTGTTCTTGCACCCCTGATTCTGCTGCTAGCAAGTGATGTCTGGATCTGGGGGCTGTAACTCAAATCCTATATAGCACAAGGGAAAAATGTTGAATTCCTTGTCCCTGCTGCCGTCCTAGCTCCTATTAGAAACCATCTCTCATTCAGTTCAGCTTCAGCCTTGCTTTTATTCCCTTGAATATCCCCCACCTCCACAGTGAACCTCTTCCAGTGTGAACAGCAGTAGAGACGTTACTGCAGCCTTTCCTTTTCTGAAGTTTGCTTGCTTCCTGGCCTGTGCCTGGGAATTTAGGGGCGTGTGAGAAGGGCTTTGACAGAGCCTCTCTTGCTTTTATGCACCAGGGCTGGAGGAAGTAGCTGCTGACAGAAAAGGTACTTCCAGTGCAACGGGGAGTCAGAGGCTGAGGCTATAAGCCCAGTGTTGTTCACACACTGGGAACCAGCAGCTGAAAGTTTGGGTGCTGACGAAATCTGCAGTGGGTTCAAACGAGGCCAGAATTTTACGAATTGGACCTGGGGATTCTGCTGCCAGCCAGCTTTTCCTGAATCATGGCGAGTCCGCAGATTGGCAGGCTGCTTTCACACTTGTAAGGGGCAAGGGGATGTATGTGTCTGTATGAATTACATTGGCATGCCACCCAGTTGTGCCACAGCACCTCTGGGCAGCTCACAACACAAGATAGAAACACAATTGCACTCATGCTCTTTGAACGAACGAATGCTCAGGTGTGCATCAGCCCCAGGGTACCTTTGTGCAAGTACAATGGCATTCTTCTGTATACAGCTCCCATCATCCCTGACCACCAGCTGTGCTGGTGGGGCTGATGAAAGTTGTAGTCTACAATATTTGGAAGGTGCCTCCTTCCAGAAGGCTGGAGCAGACAGTCAGCATTTCTGGCTCCACTGCTCTTTCCCTTGGTTACAGCCTCGGTTAAGAATTAGTTGCTGACAAGGGGTTTGTACGAATCGGGATGGAATACATTCATGGACTGCCATTGCGGACAGTTGCTCCTCCATGCAAATTCTCCTACCTTTGCAGGTGGAAGTTCAGTGCTTGCTTCTGTTGGAGGTTCTGGGTGGTTCTCGCAAGCCTGTGGTGGATGGAGCAGTGAAGAAACTGAACCGGCTGTGGAAAGAGGTGCAGTACATCTTCTGGCAGTATCACGCAGGCCACGATCATCTAAGCTGGCCGCCTCTGTCCTGATCCCCTCCCTCCCCCAGCTTGATAGTGGTTGGTTCTTTGCTAGAGGTATTTAAGAGGTTGGGTGAAAAAGTGCATGTTTGTCACGAATGCTGTAACTGCCCTGCAGTATGGAGTCTGCGTCGCACCCAGGGTGGGAGTCTCAGTCTCCAAGGTCTCTGCGACTGGAATTGTCCAAAATGCCTGAAGGGCGCCAGGCTGGGGAAGGCTGATTCAGGCCCACTGACTCCCGTTCCCTGTTGTGCTGCTTGTTCCCTCTCCTCAGAATCCTGGGCTGGTGGATCAATACCTCTCCGTCATCCTGGGCCTGGAGGCAAACCAGGGCTATGCAGTCATGCTGGGCCTGCTTGTGCAGTTCTGCACCAGCCAGAAAGAACTTGGCATCATTAACAGATACAAGGCAAGTGTGGAAGTGGGGCTGAGCACTGGGGAGCACTGTGGGTGGGTTGCCGGTGGCTGGCTGTGGCGTGGGCCGGGCTTGTCCTCGGTGGAATCGGTGAGGAGGATCTAAGAAAACTGGCCTGGCCGTTGTAGCGCGCTCTGTCTCTCTCTGTCTGTCTCTCTCTCTCTCTCTCTCTCTCTCTCTCTCTCTCTCTCTCTCTCTCTCTCTCTCTCCTATATATATATAGGGGAGAGAGAGAGAGAGAGCATGTGCTCTCCCTCTCCCTCTCCCTCCCCTCCTGTGTTTCTCGTGTTCAGTTTCTGCAGCATTGTGGCTGGGTTTTTCTAATGGGCAAGGGCCAGAAATTCTTGATTTTGTTTTAATTTTATGTTTTGGATACAGTATGGTTGTAAGGGGTCCAGAGTGGGGGAATGAACCATGGTTGACCCACTCCCCCCCCCAATGCATTACCCGTGGTTCACCTTCCGCTGTGGCATCACTGGGTGTGAAAACAGAGCAAATGCGGTACTGGAATTGAAAGTAGATCTCTAGGTGCTTTGGACTTTCACTTCTTCCATTACTGACCATTGCGCACACTGGCCGGAGCTGGTGAGGCTGGTCTGGCGCCTTTGAATCCTGCCTTTGCCCACTCCTGCCTTGGGAAACCTTTGTTCTTTGACCTGGATGGGTGCTGCATCTTTGCATGACTGTAACTAGAGGTTCTGCTTATGCAGAGTGCTCTCCTGGACTTCTACATGAAGACCATCCTGATGAGCAAGATGAAACCTCAGAAGCACCTGCTGGTGAGTGAAATCTCTCGCCCTGCAACTAAGCCCCAAAGTTCCGGGCCCACCTAATTTCGCTTTGACTGCTAAGCAGCCTGGGGGTTGCGCAAACAAGCTGCTGTTGGTTTACTCATTGCCTGACCAGCCCAGATTATGTGCGGCCCAGTGCACTCCTCCTCCGGAGGCCAGGATCTCTTCTCAATCTTCCCAGAGTGCAGGACACAGAATAATAGGCTCATGTTCCAGCAAGCCAGGTTCTGGCTGGACATCAGGAAAGAGGCTTTCTGATCGTTAGACTTGTATGACAATAAAACCAATGGCATGGCTTGTGACCACAGTACCTGACAGAACGCCTCTTCCATTTGCAAGCTGTCCATCCATTAAGATGAAGATCGGGGGCCTGCTCTGATTGCCATCTCCAAGTGGGGTTCTGTTAGTGGCGGCAAGGCAGGGGCCTTTAGTGGCGGCCCCCCAATTATGGAGCAGGCTTCCCCACGAGGCCTGCCTGGTGCCAAATTCAATATCATTTCGGGACCAGCTTAAGAATGTCCTCTGTGATCGGGCATTTAATGTCATTTATACTCTAGTAATTATGGCAACTGCTTAAGAGACCTCGTGGCTTAATTTGTGTAAGCATTTGTAGCTTTTACACACTTGGCTTTAAATTCTGTGTTGTAATTTTCATGATGCTTTTATTGTTAATGTATTTTGTATTGCATTCTGTTGTATTTTATCTGCTGTTGTGAACCTCACAGAGAGCTTTGGCTATTGGGCAGTAATAGGAATATAATTAATAAGAATAAGTATAATTCCTGAGGGGAATTTGGGCTCTCCCACGCTGGAGGCATTCAGGATGCAGCTGGGCAGCCATCATCTAGGGATGCTTTAAGTTGCAGTCCTGCACTGAGCTGGGGGTCAGAACCCGAGTCCTTACCGGAACCTTCAAACACTGCTATTCTGCAATTCTGAGTTCACCTGGAGGCAGGTTCTTCTCCAGATCACTGTGAGGAAGCCTTGCCTGTGAACGAGTTGATTCCTTCTATGGCCCAGGAAAAGCAGGAGCCCTGTGGCAGGATTTCTGTAGTTTGCTGGTCCTGGGTTTCTCCTTGCTTTTGCACAAGATGGAGCTGCTCTCCTGTCTTCTGCCATTTTCTGCAAGGAAACTGTTCCCCATTATTCTATTTATGCTGCTTTCCTCTTTGGATCGTCTCTGATCATAATCGCCGGCCTCCGTGTCACCTGGTTCAGGCCTTCATCTTGAGATCGAATTTCCTTTTACTTGACCTATCAGTCCTCCCTGGAAAGTTTTCTCTTGTGCGATCCATATGAATGTTCATATTGGGGAATGTATTCCTGGTTTCTGTTACTGAGTTGTCACTGCAGATGGAACTGGCAGAGTGCAGTCTAGGACCACATAATTCCATGAATGGTCCCTGCTTTTTTAGGAGTTAGCCTGTTATTGGGTCCCCTCTGCACACCAACCCAGAAAGAACCTTCTTGGTAAGAACACTTGGTTAAATGTTCTGATCTGGGCAAAGATTTTCTTTGGGGCTGGGCTACAAATGAGCATGTGCTTGTTTGATAGAAAATTTATTTAAACTATTTATATCCCATCCTATACACAAAGTGTCTCAGGATGGCTTACAGAAATCAAAACAAGCAATCCATAATCAAAACAACAATTAACAATTAAGAATATACATTTTTCTTCCATATTTGTATACATTCTTCCTTCTTCCGTATTTGCCCTCCCGCCCCGAGATCGGCAGCAGAGGCCCTCCTCCGGGAACCCTCCGTGAAAGACATTAGGAGGCTGAGTACCCGGAGGAGGGTTCTCTCTGCGGTGGCGCCCCGCCTATGGAATGCGCTCCCCAGAGAGGTCCACCTGGCACCGTTGTTATTTGTTTTTCGGCGCCAGGCTAAGACCTTTTTATTTCAACAATATTTTAATAACTTTTAACATCAGTTTATAGGTTTTAATCTGCAGCCAGGGTGGATCTGGATTTTATGTGTATTATGTTTTATGTAAGCCGTCCCAAGGCTATGCGATGGGATGGCATACAAATACTCTAAATACATACATACATAAAACCAACAGTAACATCTCACCAATGAAAACAAAGTCGAAAACGAAAGCAAAATGCGACTATGGATTATTAAAAACCAGATTAAAATTCCTAGTTCTTAAAATGGTGGGTAAATAAAAAGGTTTTTGCCTGTTGCTGGAAAGAATATAAAGTCAGTGCCAGGTGAACCTCTCTGGGGAGCGCATTCCATAGTCTGGGTGCCACTGCAGAGAAGGCCCTCCTCTGGGTAGAGACCATCTTTACCTCCTTCAGGGAGGGTTCCTGGAGCAGAGCTTCTCCTGCAGATCTTAAGGGGCGTCAGGGCTCATAGGAAGGAGATGCTCCTTCAGGTATCCTGATTGCTGATTCAGGAGATCAGGCCCACAAAGGTTTTCGCTCAAGTACTGGTGCGGCTTTTTGCAGGACAGCTGTGCTCCTCTGCTCCGATACGTGTCCCATCCTGAGTTCAAGGACCTCGTGCTGCCAGCTTTGCAGAAATCCCTGCTGCGGAGCCCTGAGAATGCCATTGAAAGTGAGTGTCTTGCGCAGGAAAGTGCGTAGTAGGGGGATTGGGACCATTGCACTTACAGCTGAACCTTAGGGGATAGAGGAACAGATTCTGATAGGGTGGGGGGTGGGGGTGGACCTCGCAGGTAACATGCCCAGGACAGTTGAACCAGAGATAAGTAGTGGGGTGGTGGAGGGTTCATTAGCCCAAAGTACCACAAGAAAGCAGAGCACTTCCGACAAGGAGCAGGAGGGGGGAATAAGCGTGACTGATCCTAGGGAGCGGTGGCAATTGAGAAGGGAAAGTTAGCAAAGCAATGTCAGAAAGTCAAAGCGGTCAACTGTGCAACCAAAGGAATGGCCTTGCAGGCAAATATATGCTTTGCTTTTGGAAGCAGAGGGCGGCCCCTCCACTTCATTTCACCAGGCCATCTTTCCTTCATGTATGGATTGTCTACCACTAACTAAACTGGTTTTTTGTTACTGAATTCTGCAGTGCGCTTAATTCAAAGCCAGCCCTGCTGATTTGCATTACTGCATAAAGGCAAATAGTTAGAAGGTCAATGCCTTTGGAAGGAGAAAGAGGGAGGCGGCCCCAAGGGGATGCTGCAAAGGAAGGCTGCTTTGAATGGATTCAGCAGTGTGGAGATCCACATGGCGGCCCTTTCTGGGATCTCAGTGGCTCTGGCTGGTTTAGGGGGATGGCATTTGGTTTGTGACATTTCTTGGGCCCTGGCTATGAATTAGATGGATTTTTGAGAGTCATGAGCACCTACTCATGAGGTTGCCACAAACCAGATACATCAGACATACCTACACTAGCAAAAGGCCCCTCCCTCCACCAGGCCTGGTGTTGTCATGTGACATTTTTGGGCAGCTGCTCCAGCACTTTGAACTGAGAGGCTGAGCATCCGTCAGTTCCTTTATTTTGGTCCTTGCACATCAGCTGTGAGTGGAATGCAACCATTGTGGGTTGTCCCAGTTTTGTTCCTGGTAAGTCTGAAAAGGAATGGATTTAACACACTTCTCTCTTTTTTCTCTCCAGCGATTTCCTGTCTGTTGGCATCTGTAACCCTTGACCTCAGCCAGTACGCTCTAGACATAGTGAAAGGGCTGGCCAGTAAGTTCCTCTGTGTGTGGACACATTGTTTGCGAACTAGAGAGAATTCTCTCCAGCCACTGGTACGATGTCAGTGTCCTGTATCCCTTGGAGTTGTGCCTTCTAACTGTGTGGGGGCCGTGAGGGTGATAACTCCATGCTCGTTGAACTACATCTTCAAACACTTGCAGTCTAATTGCTGTTTGACATCTAGAATGAAGGAAAAAAGAACTTATCAGTCCTTCCTCACAGCCCTCCCACTTCTGCTGGCGTTGCTTAAGGAAATGGTGGCTGGCGACTTGAGCATTGTTGACCTTTGTGGGGATCTAGTGGAGCTGGTAGCTTTCCTACCCTCCAAATAGGGAAGGCACTTGCATTTATATGGCTTGGGGATACAAGGAGGGCAGCTTAGCGGTGTGATTCCCACGTTGAACTGAGGATCCTGCTAGGAGCTATGTCCTGTGAGCTGGTATACGTGTGAAAGGGAGAGAGAGACAGAATGCATGCATGTGGGAGCTCTTAGATTCTGCTCTGATGGATCAGGCGAAACTAGGCCTGCAGCCTTTTAACAGGCTTAGGCCCAATCCTAGGCATGTTGAGACAGGGAAAAATGACCTACAGCTCCCAGAATGCCCAGCCAGCACTGCCTGAATTTGCATAGGATTACACCTTTAATGGCTTGATTGCTAGCTTATGCTTTCCTCAGTCTGGCAAGGAACAATTCCGATCAGCGCAGACAGTGTTTTAGGAGGGAGAGCAGTGAATTCACGGCGCTGCTTTCCAAGGGATGACCCAGGCAGCCATCACCATATTATGTAAATTGCCTCGTCCTGAGTCAGGCTGTGGATCCATGCAAGCTCCATATGATCAGCAATGACTGGAGGGGGCTGTCCAGGGGTTCAAGCCAGATGCTTTCCTACCTTTACCTGGAGATGCAGGTCGATGATTACTATTACATTACATTTCTATCCTGCTGTTGTTCCTCTTGTGGGGAACCCAAGGTGGCTTACAAGTTCTGCGTTGCTTCCCTCAGACAACCCTGTGAGGTGGGTTCGGCTGAGAATGAATAGCTGGCCCAAAGCCCCCCGGTGAGCTCCATGGCTGAGTGGGGATGAGAACCCAGCTATCCCAGGTCCCCAGCCCCACTTGCTCTCCCTCACACCACACCGGTTTGAGCTCAGGACCGTCTGTAAGCGACGCACTGAGCTAGGGGCCCTCCCGTATGAGCTGCAGCATGCGGTCTCTTCCCATTCTGCCTGCCAGAGAAGAAGTTCCCCACTGACTTGTTGCCCTGGTGCTCTCAGCTCCCACCTTTGATTTTTAGGCCAGTTGAAATCCAACAGTTCTCAGCTGATGGACGAGGCCATCATCGCTTTAAAGAACTTGGCTCGGCAGTGCAGTGACCCATCAACAGTGGAGTCACTTGGGAGACACCTGTTCGCCATTTTAGGAGGTGGGTAGCTCTTCCTTTGGAGCAACATCTGATGGTTTTCTGCCTGCTGACTTGATTGATCTCCTGTGCCACCTTTGCTCTGCGGCCCTCTTCTTTTATGGGCACCTAACCTCCTCTTTTGTGGCACACGGTATGTCTGGATCATGTGGGCTGCAGGTATATGATTATTTGCATTTTTCCATTGTTTGCATCCTTGCTGCTCTATACAGTTCCTTGCACTCTTGTCTCTCTTATCGTGTCCAATTCAAGGTTCTGTTTATTACTTTCCTAATTAGTAAAGTGGACATCCTGTCCGAGAATGCGCTGAACACCAAGCCTCTGATTGCTTGTGTAGCGTGGATGGGTGGGATGATACTGAAACAGTACTGGAGTTTGCAGAAAAGCCTCGATTAAATCCCTCTGTTGATAACCTAAAACTATTGACCTAAGTAAAAATTAAGCTGTGTTTGAGGAGTCACAGGACAACCAACAGCAGCGGAAGGAAAGAGAACATGTCCAACGAGCTGTTGGCTGTGTTGAGAAGAGGTTTCTCTACCCTTAGGCATGTCACGATTAAACTAGGAAGTCTTCAGTTAACCCGTTTATAGGTCAAGCTGTTAAGCCATGGTTTAATGTTAATTTAATATATTAGTTTATTCTGAAACTTTCAACCAAAACTGAGACCCTTCGTTTAATTGAAGACTTCTGATTAGCTTGCTTCCACAGCAAAGGGGGAAGTGCTTTATTTCCATTAAAATAGATGTACAGTATAAAGCCTTATGTAAGAACTGCATACAATAATAAATAAGTGAAGAAAACAGGTGTGCGCTTGCAAGTCAGGGGAAGCCTGAACAAACAGATACAATTTCAGTAGAATTTTGAAATTTGCCATAGTTTCTGTCACTTGAACCACATGAACAGAAAGTTTCCAGACAGTGAGTTTTGCTGTGGAGAAGACACATGCTTACACAGACACACACCTGTGTGCCATGCGCATGCATGTGTGCTTGTGCATGTAACACTTGGTTTACACTTGAGTACACTATTTGGGAGTAACTCCCACTGAAGTCTGAGGGTTACTTCAGAATAAATATGTACAGGATTCTGCTGATATGCAAATTGAATTTTCTTTTGATGTCCCTGGCAACTTTGCAATTCCCCTGATGTTTTTGTCGGTAGGTTCTGAGGGAAAGCTGACGGTTGTGGCACAGAAAATCAGTGTTCTCTCAGGTAAGGGTGCTGGAAGAGAGCCGTGGATTGGCTTGCAGGCAGAAGTCATAACGTGTTTGGTGAGAGACTCTGAAATCCTCTCTCATTTGTTAGCTCATTTTTAGAATCCAGAGAAAGCTTGTCAGAATGCAAGGAATATCTACTAAAAAGATGCATACCTTATTGTTAAATTCATAGTGTATCCCCCCTCCAGGGACCAAGGGGTGGCACATGTCCCTCTCTGCCTTTTTTCACAACAACCCTATGAGGTAGGCTATACCGAGAAAGTATATTCACCAGGCTGAATATTACCTGGTGCGCTTCATAATTGAGGTGGGATTTGAACCTGGGCATCTCCCATCATTGCCCTGTACTGTAACCCAGCCTTTCCCAACCTGGTTTCCTCCAGATGTGTTGGACTATGACTCCCATCACTCTAACCCAACACAGTGACAGCTTGGGAAAGGGTGCTATAAACCCTCCACCATACAGTCTCTTAACATCATGGAAATCCTGCGCTGCTCTCCTTGGCAATTGTTCCCTCAGTTCATTCCTGATCTTTTCCGTACCTTCTCCTGCCTCCTTCCTTGATTTAAAAAAAGGCATTCATTCTCTTTGAAGAACTGTCCATCACAGTGAGGATGAGAAATGCACTTTATGTGGATGGAAGGTTACTTGCCACAGAACGGTCTTAGCCCTCTCTGTCGAGAGAATGCAGCTGAGACCCCCGTGGACAATGGGGACCTACTTCAGACTAAATATGCACAGGATTAGGCTCATGGGAATCCTCCATATGCTAGGCTAGGCTAGTCTAGTCCTTCAGGCAAGGACTTTCCTGGCATGATCCTTCATACGGGTGATCCCAAAAATTGAATCTGGAGACCTGCTCTGGGCAGACTGTGAATTCTACCACTGAGTGATGCCTCCTCTCCCAGATTGCTCAGTAGAGCTTTAATTCTGTGCATGTTTGACTGAGAATAAGTACCACAGAGATCTCCAGGACAAACTTCTGGTTAAAAATGTATAGAATTGGGCACAGAGTTAATACAAGCAAGAAGTCCATAGCTTTTGGGTTGAAAACTTATATTAAGATTTCTGCTTTTGTTTAACTAATCAATCAAAACCCTTTTGACCAAAATGATGCCCTGACTAATTGGGTGGCATATTTTTTCAGTGTTAATACAAGAACTCACAAGCTTCTTCTGTCTTCTGTTTCTCATATGTAAAGCTATGCCCTTTTCTCAGGGGTGCTTTGTGGGTGACCAGGAAACCATGACTCTATATCTACTCTTTCAGAAGCACTTTTTTTATTCATACAGCTTATTCATATAAAAATCCCTGTGGGAAATCTGGTTTTATTAATGCATTATAAACATTATATATAGTGTTTATTAAAACAAGTATATCACATATTGGGTGAATACAATGCAAGGAAAATGTGAATGGATGTAATACCAGTCAAATTTGGAATCTGCATTGCCATTATGTCTAAATTCCATTAGTAGGCTTATTCCCAATTAAGTGGATATAGAATTGTAGCCAAATGACACAATTCTAGGTATGTCTAGATAGAAAACAGGCCTACAACTCCCAGTATGCCCCAGTATGTGGCAGAGAAGCCTGCCAGTGGCTGCTGGTCCCGAAGGCCATGTGCTGCCTCCAGTACCAAAGGCAGTATGGCTGTGGACACTGGTAGATGGGGAACATGGGTGGGAAGGTGCTCTTCCAATCCTTCCTGGGGGCTTTTGACGGGCAGCTGGTTCACCAGTGGGTGCCCATGGTGCTGGACTAGATAAGCCCTTTGGTCTGATCCATCAGGACTCCTCTTAAGCCCTTAATTATCTTTGTCTATTAAAGAACTCGTGTTTTTTAAAATTCAGTTACTATGAGAAAAAAAATGCCTTTTTTGTTTACTAGATACAAATCAGATAAAGTTCTGACATCTGACTTCTGTTGATTTTAGAGCACCAGAAAATGTTCTAGATTTCCCTCCATAGTTAGATGCTTTCTGATCTACAATTTTTCAGAAAGCTCACTGGTACTTACTGGGAGATTTCTGAAGAACCAATCAGAAAACAGAGAAAGATTCAGCAGTGTCCTTGATGTCGGAAGATGTGATCCTGTAGAGGCAAAGTTTTAGTGTTCTGTTTAAATGTCAAGAGAAATGTAACAGGAATGTCTCGTTACTTCTAGGGATTGGCAGTTGTAGCCATCATGCAGTTTCCGGGGCCTCCAATCAAGCTCTAAGCAAATCCATGACAGAACTCTTCATCCCTTTTCTTCAGCAGGAAGGTGCGTAACTGTCTCTCTTTTTGCCTTCCCTATGTACACAAAAGTAGGCCACCTTTCTTTCGAGAAGCAGCTTAAGACAAAAGCACAACTCCATGGAAACCACTAACCAGGGATATCAGTAAAACAAGCCACCCTGTAATAAAGACAGCAGATCGCTGGCAACACAGCATTAATTCAAGAGCCGTTCAAGGGCTTACGTCAAGGCTGGGCAGCCCCTGACCAGACTTGGAAACCTTCCTACGAGTGATCGGGCCAGAGCCTTGGCAAAAGGGATCCCGCCCTCTTTCAGCAGACCTTGCGGCCGGGCGAGAAGGATCTGGGGAGGGCGGCATGATGACAGTTCTGGCTGTGAAGAAGGCCAGCTCCATGCTAGGCATCATTTAGGAACAGAACAGAAAGCAGAGCTGCCAAAATCTTACTTCCCCTTAAACAAATCCACAGTGTGACCACACTTGGAACATTATGTTTGGTTCTTTTTCATAATAGGACATTACTGAGTTGGAAGAGGTACAGAGAAGGGCAACAGAACTGATCAGAGGGCTGGAGCAGCTCCCCTGTGACGAGTGGCTGCAACAACTGGGACTGTTCAGCTTTTAGGAAAAGGGCAAGGAAGGGGAGACATGATAGAAATATTAAAATAATGCCCGGTGTGGAGAAAGTAGAGAGTGAGACCTTTTTCTCCATCTTCCATAACAGTCTGACCCAGGCTCATCCCATGAGGGTCGAATGGCTTTAGGGCACTGCCTCTTGCATCGTCCTTGTGGCTAGTAAGGACGGCCTTTAGCTCTGTCAGCTACAACAACACGATTATCATTGTGGGGAGCATTCAGTGGAGAGCATGAGGCAGATGGATTGTTTTGATCTGCTCACTCACTCCTGTTTCCTCTCTCCTCAGTCCATGAAGGCACTCTAGTACATGCCATCTCCGTCCTGGCTCTTTGGTGTAATCGGTTCACCACTGAAGTACCCCAGGAGTTGATGGAGTGGTTCAAGAAAGCCTTCAGCCTTAAGACCTGCACTTCAGCGGTCAGGCACGCTTATCTCCAGTGCATGTTGGCATCCTTCAAAGGTGAGCATTACCCCTGTTCCTTGGAGGCTTCCAAAGTGGGAAAAGGCGACTTGGCACTTCCGGCGTTACGGAAGTTAGGCCGGAAACAGGGAAAATGCTGTTGGACTGCATCTCCCCTCAGCCCTCGGCAGCAGGGTATCGCTTGTCGCTGTGACTCGTCGCTGTTTCCCGGTTTCACAGCTAATGATCCGCTGAATCTCAGTTGCTGAGGAGCAGCAAGCATGGGAGAAGGTTCTTGCTTTCGTGTCCTGCTTCTGGGGGGCTGCTTTGGTTGCTCACCATGGGAAGCAGGAGCTGGGCTGAGAGAACTTCCGCTATGGGGCAGATTTGAATGAAATGAATACGCCGCGTGGTCCAGCAGGGCTCCTTCTATACAGAAATGTGGGACCGGTGTAGCTTTTCTCCAGGAGGCTTTGAAGGTGGGTCCTTGTGGTTCCGGCCGTGTTTCATTCCAGACTCACAGTCCTACTGTGTGCGGCTCTCCTGGCCTTTCCATAGGTAATTTACTTCTGCAAGGCATCGATGTGCTGCCTCTGCTGAACCAGACCGTCGAAAAAGCCGCAGCGCAAAGCACTCAGGTTCCCCTGGTGGCAGAAGGTGTTGCAGCCGCTTTGCTGATTTGCAGACTCTCCGTAGCTGATGCACAAATAGGTAAGACTCCGGAGGATGGCGGTCTTTTTATTTTATTTTACTTTGAAGAGAGGACCGGAGTGGCTTATTTGCAAGTCAGAGTCGCTTTCCTTGAGACTAGGGATGGATTGTTAGGAGCAATCAGTAGGGATTAATTTCTTGTACGAAGAACAGAATTATACCGTTGAAGGGCCATCAGGTTCACGCCCCGCTCAGTGCAGGACTCACGTCTCCCATCCAGATACTGTATAATTCAGGTGCTCTGCCACTCAGCTACTTCAGAGGCATTGCTTACACCTTCTCTCTGTGCCTCCCACTGCTGTTGTCTTCCTAATTAAAGACATTCTGCTACTGGATTATGCTTTTACTTGGAAAAGCAGTAGATTGGTTTGCACAGCTGCATTTCTTGCATGGCCATTGCAGGAGTCTGTTCTGATCCTTTTAACCATGCTGAGGACGCGTCACGCAACCACAAGTTAGCATATGCCTGTCCCCCTGTACCAGTTACCATTTGTAGAAGGTCCTGAGCTACTTTTGGTTTACAGTGGCCTGGCTTGCCATCAGCTGGGGATTGAGTTAAAAGTGAACCCTGATTAACTTTTGTCAGAAAAGGCAAAGTCACAGCACTCAGAATTGTCAGCACAGCACTGTATTTCCCTTCACTGGGTAGGCTAAATGCTTAGAACGGGACCAGCTTGAATCTTCATCCCATATATTTCATGATAGTGAGGCAGATCTGCACCACTGCTGGATTTATTTCGCTGGTCACAAACAGGCAGGGCAAAGGGTTATACAGGACAGGGAAGGCTGGATTACTGAGTACTAGAAATCTTCATTCAGCGATTCCTTCAGCTTCTGAACTTTTTATGGGCATCAAGCCTATCTTGGCACTCAGGCGGGCTAGAAATGCGCTTTTTAAAATGAAAACTTTGGTTCTCAAGATGCTAAATTCTATGATCAGCATGGATTTACCTGTGAACATGCATCAACCTTCATGCCATTCTCTCTGTGTGGTTGGAAAGAGGGAAAGGAGAGCCAGTGTGGTGTGGTGGTTAAGAGTGCAGGTCTGTGACTCAGGCAATCCGGGCTTGAGTCCCTGCTCAGCCAGGGAGCCAACATGGGTGACTTTGGGCCAGTTGTAGACTCTCAGCCCAGCCCACCTCACAGTGTTCTTGCTGTGGGAATAAGATGGAGAGTAGCAGGAGGAGAAAGATGTAAGCCGCTTTGAATTCTTTAAAAGGAAAAAAAAGCAGGGTATAAATCTAATAGATAAATAGGGTTCGGTAGGCTGCAGAAACCCTTTATTTATCTTTCTGAGTGTAAAATGATGAACTTAACCAGTTCTTAGGGTGGTTAAAGATTCTGTTTATAGCTATTTATATGGAATAGAAGGTAGTCATACCAGATCTGTTAGTATGGAGTCAGTAAGTGTGTGTGTGAGTGTCTGTGTGTGATGTGGTAGAAGGTGTTACCATTGATAAACTTGGTTTGATGCCCAAGATGCAAAATAGGCTTTGTTTTCATTCATCTATGGCACCAACTCTCTTAATCCTCAGAGAACAAACTGAACAGTTTCTGGCAGCTCATTCTGGATGAGAAGAAGCAGATCTTCACTTCTGAGAAGTTCCTACAATCTGCATCTGAGGAAGGTGAGGCTGCACAGCTCATTAAGGGGTTATTCTCAAACTTGCTTAACTGATTTTGCAAAGCATTTGATCAAATTTATCTCCTGGCTCAGGCAGTGGGGATTGTTTGTGCAGGTCTTCCCCTTCAGGCAGGGATGGGGAAGCTGTTGGATTCCAGCTCCCATCAATCCCTGCTGGTATGGCTATTAGTCAGGGATGGGAGTTTTAATCCAACATTCCCCTTTCCTTAGGGCATCAGTCAGAGGTAGATTAATTGCTGAATTGCCTTGGAAGAACCTTGCCTTTCTCTGCTGCTCTTCTTAGGATTCTTGCCATATTTATTCATTTCAAAACATTTTTGTACCTCACTTCAAAAATGAGTGCCTCACTACCTTCATATGAAGGCAGTTTGCAAAAAGTAGTTTCAATAAAATGCCAGTATAACACACAGTAAAACACTGAAACTATGGATTGTGTTGCATAAAACTTTGCTTTTTGAGATGGTACCATTCATGGCCTTCATGCTTTCCCACCATCCATATAGTCTAGGAAGTTGCTTTTGCATTTCGTTTCTATTAAAGAGGAGAGCTCAAGCCGGGCTCCTTTGGGACTGCAGTAAGCTCACTATCGTGGCTGGGAAGAAAAGAATGAGACTGACATCCACTGGTCTTTGTGTCCCTCCCCTTCCCACTGCAGCCATGTGCACTGTTCTGCAGCTGACGGAGCGGCTCCTCCTGGACCACGAGTGTCGGCTACCCAGCGCAAAAGTCCAGTATGTATGGCTTGGACTGTTTCACTTGCTCATCAGCAAGCTCTTGAGCCAGGCTTGGGGATGGAGGACGCTTCCAAAATGGCGCCCAAGGGATGGTTGCGATGCTGAATGGCCTCTGCTCAGCCCATCCTCAACCTGTCGGTCCTTTCCCACTTCCAGGCAGTATCAAAAGGCCCTGGCTGCAGTCCTCCTCAGCCGCTCGTGGTGTGTCCGAAGGCTTGCCCAGCAGACTGTGAGAAAGCTCTTGTCTTTGCCCAGGGGGTTCCAGTTAGCTTATGGACTCTTAGAAGAACTAAAGGTGGTTCTCAGTTCTCACAGGGTAAATGCTTTGTTTTTGTTTTTTACACAATTTGCAATTACAACAGAACTAAAATTTGGGGATGAGGGACAAAAAGAGCATGAACCCTCATGTCCGTTTACAGTAACACTTTGCAGCAGCATGCAAAGATTTGACATTGTATGTGGCTACAACTTTGCATCTGTTTGGGATTGATGGGTATAGGAGGTAGCCTGTTCAAGTGCATCAAGACTAGTAAGACCCTCAGACTGGTGAGTGAGAGACGGTGGGCACTCGTCCTTTCAGGGGTGAAGCACGAATCTCTTTGCAAGTGTTGCAGCTCTCAGAGCCCGTTTTGTAGTTCACTCCTCGCGGTCACTGCTTTCATGGTTCTTTGGTAAGGGCCAGTGCTCCCTTTCCTAAACTGGTATCCTCCAGATATTTTGGGCTACAGCTAACATAATCCTTAGTGAGTGGGGCCATGCTTCCTGGGGATGATGGCAGTTGAAGTCCCACACATCTGGAAGCTGCCAGTCTAGGGGAGGCTGCGCTATACATTTCTGGCAGCCGGGAGTGCAGTTCCATGCATATCAATTCAGAAATGTCCTTCAGCTCCCAGCATCCCTCAGCCAGACTTTCAAAGCCATTGGTTTCTTGCACAGGTCATTAGCTAAAATCAATGGACAGAGGTTTTCTTAATCAGTTGACTTCCGAAGTATTGAAGGCTTTTTTGCCGCCGTAATGCCACTAGGTGTGTCAGATCTGGAATAAAAAGCAACAACACCTGTCAGCTTCAAGGGAGCATTTAAGAATGCAGAATTTTAGCAAGGTTTGTGGGTAGCAACTGGATGTCTGAGTATTGCGGGGGGAGCCATGAAACAACATGCTGGGTGACGAGCCCCGATTGTGAGATTCCCTTGTGTGTCATTCCGGAAGGTTTTGAATTGCTTCTTCTCTCCATGCACGGTTTTGGTTAGGTGCTGCCCGCCGAGGCCTTGGAAACAGAGTCGGGGGAACTGTCAGAACAAGGAAAACTGCACATCCCCCCTCGCATCCTTCAGGAAACGCTGTGTGTGATCTGCATGACTGGGCTGGAAGGGGATCCGGAAGAGAAGGAAAAGCTTGCCCTGGAAATGTTGCTAGTCAGCAATCACCCTTGCCTAGGTGAGCGAAGGGGGAGGTTGCCGGTGGGTGCATGTGTGGCGAGGTGGCCTCTGCTGGGCCTTGTCATAAGTCACGCCTGCTTCTCCCTCTTTCAGTCGTGGTGCAGCCTGGCCTCTGGCCAGCCCTCCTGCTCAAGATGACGCTTGACCCTGTAGACTTCATCACCAAGTACCTGGAAAAAATCTGTGACCGAATCATTACTCAAAGCCCCATGACTAAGGTGACTTGGTTTACTCCTTGACAATGATTTCCAGGGCCATCCCTGGCTAAGTGGGGGAGGTTGGGGGAGTATTAAGCAGCCTTAGTCCAGGACTGACCCATCATCAGGTTGCCAGGATTCCCTTCCTTCTTGATGGAAAAGGCATCAACCAGATTCCACCCCCAGGGATTTTTTTTTCTTTTGAGTTCCAGAACTGGCACACAAAGATCCTTTCCTCATTAACCCTGGTTCTCTTTGTTTCAGTTTTACACTTTAGGGTGGGAGGGGTTGTTTTACTGTTGCTATCATTAAACGGTTGGCAGTGTGAAATTCCGCCTGAACCACTGTCAAGAGAGACCTACCAGTAGATCCAGGCCTATTTTTTTGCTCACACCAGTCCTGGATTGTGCCTGCCTTTTGTTACCTCTGTCTTCCCCAATCTTACGTCCTCCATTGGCCTACAGCTTCCATCTCCCCCAGCCTACAAGATCAGGGATGGGTGGTGTGCTTGTTGCTGAAATTTACAATAGGCTGGTATTGCTTGCTCTTTGGCCCTGACTCTTTTTGCCTTTGGCCCCTGGAATGCTGCCTCTGAGGGTTTCTCCAGAATGGAATTTGGCCTGAAAGAGGTTCCTCACCCTTGCATTAGCTTAAAAGTAATTCAGTTCATGATGATGACAAAGGTGTGTGTTTGTCAGAGTTCCGTGAGAGGGTGGGAAAGGCTCTGAGAGCCTATTTGGGCTCCCTGAGAATCCCAGCCTTTCCCCCCTGCCCACTGGGGAGTTCTGCTTCCAGGCCTGTGGGCAACACCACCTGAAATCTTAGAAGCTGCAGAGGGAGATCCCTGTGATTGGAGCTTAGTTCCTTCCCTAAGACTGATGAGCGAGGCCAGAAAAATTTCCTGCTGCTGCCTCTGTTCTGCAAAATGAGAGTCCTGGCTTGACACAGCCTGCTTGACGGCTGTTCTTCTTGGTCCTGGATCATCCCTGAGTGCTCCGAGAGGGGCTTTACATGGTGCTGGGATGCACCTGTCTTCCCTCGTCCCTCTCTATCCTCCTCCTCCCTTTGCAGTCGTCCCTGAATGCAGCAGGCTTGCTGTCTGCCCTGTCACCTGGCCATGTCCTCCCTCGGCTGATTGGCGCCATCTCTGCCTCTCTGAAGAACCCAGCGTTGGGCCTGGTGACACAGGAGGAATTTGCCATCATGAAGACACCTGAAGGGGAGCTGTACGACAAGTCCATCTTGCACAGGTGAGCATGGGAGCGTGACACTTCTGGTGGCAGGACAGGTCGCTGCTGTGCCATTCGCAGTAGAACTGGGGTGGGCGATCTGTGCCCCTCCAGAAGTTTTGGCCTGCCTTTGTCATCTTGCTGTGCTGGCTAGGGCTGATGGGACTCGTAGCCAAAATATTTGGAGGGCCTCCAGTTGCCCCCTCCCCCCATGCGATAGAGTTCAGCCACCTGCTTTTTATTTTTGGTGTGAGGCCACTGAAGCTGCGGCCTGGAATGATTCACTGTGTTGGGCTGACGCCTCTCTTTTTCTGCCTCAGTGCGCAGCAGGACAGCCTGAAGAAGGCCAATATGAAGAGGGAGAACAAGGCCTATTCCTTCAAGGAGCAGATCATTGAGCTGGAGCTGAAGGAGGTGAGGACTTGGGTGCGGGATGATGGCATGGTGGGCCAGGCATAATGCAACATGGTGGCGCATTGTGGGGAGAGCTGCGTTCAGGCCACTCACTGTAAGAACTTCAGACGAGCCATGCTGGATCAGGCCAGGGTCCGTCTTCTAACTAGCCGCCCGTATGAAGCCCACAAGCCAGACAGGAGTGCGACAGCATCTTCCTGCCCATGTTCCCCAGCAGCACATTGCCTCTGATCCTGGAGGTAGCACAGAGCCCTGAGGACTTGTAGCTATTGATGGCCTCATTCCCCATGAATTTACCTGGTTTCTCAGCCTGAGGTACCTCACAAAGGAAAGCTGGAGGAAAAATTCATTGGAGGGTAAAGATGCAGGTGAGGGAGAGAAGAAGACTGGGTGTTTCAAAGGGCCAGGTTAGCACTACACAGTAGCTGGAACTGATGTTGTAGTCCTTCTGCACTGTTATTCATTGCTTTCCGCATATTGCATTTTTTGAAAATGTGTTTAGGAAAATGTCAAGAGGTGAGTATCCCAAGTCAGTCCATCTAATTCAGTTTTTCTTACTCTGACTGGCAGCAGAGGTCTGCCACATCATGCGCTTCCGAACTAATTGGAGATGCTGAGGAATGTGCTTGGGACCGTCTACTTTATTCTTTTTGTCACCAGGCTAAAACCTTTTTATTTTCCTGATATTTTAAGGTTTGATTGTCATTTTAATATGTGCCTTATCGCTAGAAATTAATTAGGATGCTGTGTTTTATTTCATTTTAGTCTGCTTTACTGTCAAACCATCCCAAAACCTTGGTAGTGGACGGTTTTAAAAGTTTTAAATAAAACATGTACAGGAGCTTCTTTTCCACAGAGCTGCATCCCTTCTTTTGACACAAATAGAAATGAACTGTTAAAAGTATGGGACTTATGAGCAGTAGGGGGCCAGATTCTTCTCTAATGATTGCTTTCAGACTGCTCTGAAAACAATCCTTGTCCAGTTTTAGCAGGGTAGAAGTGTTCAGTAGCATGAAGGTGGAACATTAATCAGAAGGTGTTTATCTCTGAGTTCTAGGGAAGTGCACCAGGTGTCATTAAAGGTCTTTGCATTGCTGTGTTTAATTAGCTGCTCTCGTTGATGTCTTTGCTTCTCCATGTTTAATAGATCTTGCATTCCATTGTCTAGTTAATCCTAATCAGGAGTTCTGTTTCTGTAAGCACCACTATTGTTGAAGGATGGGCAGGAGAAGGCCTAGTTATCTGAAATATACCAGGTCTCCTAAAGCCGAGAGTTTTGCTGCTGCTCCTGTTGTCATCAGCTTCTCCCATCTCTAAACACAACTTGCATTCTGTTTTTCCCTCTTGTTCATAAGCCTTGAATTACTGAAGCGGCTTCCTTTTGTAGTCAAGGCTTCCACTTAACAGAAGGAATGGTTGTCTTCTGCAGGAGATTAAGAAGAAGAAGGGAATAAAGGAAGAGATCCAACTAACTAGTAAACAAAAGGAGATGTTGAATGCCCAGCTGGAGAAGGAATCTCACACCAGGAAGCAACTGAAGGAGGCAAGTTAAAGGGGCTATGCTTTGGACTCAGTTCCTTTTTCTGCAGTGCTAGCAAAACACTTGGTCGTGTGACAGCTGGGTGTCTGGTGGCTGGAGGCGTTTATATTCCAGTGGGCCCATCTGTGTGGGGGGGAAGCCTGGGCCCTCTTTCCTGTAGCACTTTCCCTCTGCAAGGGCTGGGCCACCCATGTCTGGGAGGCAGAGGGGAGTTGCTCTTGCCACGGACGGGTTCCCAGCCAGGCGCCGCTCTTTATTTTTCCTCCAAGAAGGTGGTTCACTCAGGGAGTTCCCCTGGGCAAGCAGCATTTCCTTGTTCCTTGCCCGAGGATGAATTCATGGAGACTGAATCTTGCTCTCAAGTCAGGGGTCAGCAGTGGAATGCCCACAAAGACCCCCATATGCCCACCAGACCGCCTGTGCACCCACTTCACTCGCTGCCGCCGCCCCCGCCGCCTCACAGGGTCTCTCCCTCCTCCTTTCTGCCTGACGTTACCAGCCGCTCACTGCCTGAGGATGAAACGGTCCCCCCTGTGCTGTTGTGTGCGTACACGTGCGTGCTCTGAGCGTACGAGCAAGTGCACAGCTCTTCCCCTCCCCAAATGAACGCTGCCCGCTTTCTTTTCTCGCTGTGTTGCGCACCGTGAACAGCTGCACTGACAGGGTGGCCAATGTGGTAGGATGGGGTCAGCCTTAACCCTTCTTTAAAATTCTGAACCCCTGCCCTGCTGTCAGCACCTCTTGGGTTCTCTTTCTTGGGATTGTGCACCTGTGCTTGGGCCTTGGTGAGTAACTAGATCCATGGTGGTCGGGTGGGGGGACCTGGTGCTCTGGCACCTGAAAAAATAAATGAACTGGCCATGAGCCGTGGCTCACTGCTGCGGCCCTACCTCTTTCTCTGTGCCTGCTGCTTTGCTGGGGGCCTGGCTGTTGCTGCCGTCTCTTTCTTGCTCACTTCCTAACTTCAACCAGCAGCTTGGAGGAAGAGCGGCCCAACCAGCAGTTGTCTATTTAGCTATTTGTGCATTGTGCACCTGCTGCTCAGACAAAACATCATCCTGGATCAATGTGCAATCAATCAATAAGCAAATCATCATGCAGACTTGTTTTTCAAAGGACACAAGGAATACGGGATGGAGAGGAAAATGGGGAAATTAAGGGGGTGAACTGCATTTCATGCCCTGGAACTGGCCATGATGCTGGGGGTTTCTGCAAGTTCAGTCCAAAACAACCGGAGATCTGCCTTCTGCCTACCCATGAACTAGGATTTCACTGTCCCTGGTTCCTGAGGCAATTCCTAGAAAAGGACTGGGGAGAGATCAAATCACACAAAAAGGAGTAGGACTTCTCTTTCTGGCCATCTGCCACCTGCACAGGCATGTTTTCTTCATGGTAACTTCTCTTCATTTCAAACATTCAGGACCTCGCCCTGAATGGGGTTGCACTCCCTCTAAAGGACAGGGTTTGCAGCTTGGGAGTGCTCCTCGACCCAGAGCTGTCCCTGGAAGCTCAGGTGACTGTGGTGGCGAGGAGTGCTTTCCTTCAGCTTCGGTTAATCCATCAGCTGCGTCCCTACCTGGATGAAGATTTCCTAGCGACAGTGACACATGCATTGGTTACTTCCCAGTTGGATTTCTGCAACGCGCTCTACATGGGGCTGCCCTTGAAGACAGTCCAGATACTTCAGATGGTGCAAACAGAGCAGCCAGGTTGCTGACGGGGACTGGGCGTTATTCTCATATAACCCCAGTCCTCTACCAGCTTCACTGGCTCCCCATTGAAGTCCGGGCTCGATTCAAGGTGCTGTTGTTGTTGTTAGTCGCGAAGTCGAGTCTGACCCATCGCGACCCCATGGACAACATTCCTCCAGGCCCTCCTGTCCTCCACCATTCCCCGGAGTCCACTCAAGCTCACACCAACCGCCTCAGTGACTCCATCCAGCCACCTCATCCTCTGCCGTCCCCTTCTTCTTTTGCCATCTATTGTTCCCAGCATTAGACTCTTCTCTAGGGAGTCCTTCCTTCTCATTAGGTGGCCAAAGTATTTGAGTTTCATCTTCACTATCTGGCCTTCTAAAGAGCAGTCAGGGTTGATCTCCTCTAGGACTGACCGGTTTGATCGCCTTGCAGTCCAAGGGACTCGCAGGAGTCTCCTCCAGCACCACAACTCAAAGGCCTCAATCCTTTTGCGCTCAGCCTTCCTTATTGTCCAGCTTTCACAGCCATACATTGCAACTGGGAAAACCATAGCCTTGACTATACGCACTTTTGTTGGCAGGGTGATGTCTCTGCTTTTTAGTATGCTATCTAGATTTGCCATAGCTTTCCTCCCCAGAAGCAAGCGTCTTTTAATTTCTTGGCTGCAGTCCCCGTCTGCGGTGATCTTGGAGCCCAGGAAAATAAAATCTGTCACTACCTCCATTTCTTCCCCATCTATTTGCCAGGAAGTGAGAGGACCAGATGCCATGATCTTAGTTTTCTTAATGTTGAGTTTCAAGCCAACTTTTGTGCTCTCCCCCTTCACCCGCATCAAGAGGCTCTTTAGTTCCTCTTCACTTTCTGCCATGAGAGTGGTATCATCTGCATATCTGAGGTTGTTGATATTTCTCCCAGCAGTCTTGATTCCAACTGGTGATTCATCTAGCCCTGCCTTTCTCATGATGTGCTCTGCATATAAGTTAAATAGGCAGGGTGACAGTATACAGCCTTGCCGAACTCCTTTCTCAATTTTGAACCAGTCAGTGGTTCCGTGTCCGGTTCTCACTGTTGCTTCTTGACCTGCATATAGGTTTCTCAAGAGACAAATAAGATGGTCTGGTACTCCCATCTCTTTAAGAACTTGCCACAATTTGTTGTGATCCACACAATCAAAGGCTTTAGCGTAGTCAATGAAGCAGAAGTAGATGTTTTTCTGGAACTCCCTGGCTTTCTCCATGATCCAGCGTATGTTGGCAATTTGATCTCTAGTTCCTCTCCCTCTTCGAAATCCTGCCTGTACTTCTGGTAGTTCTCGGTCCACATACTGCTGGAGCCTAGCTTGTAGGATTTTGAGCATCACTTTGCTAGCATGTGAAATGAGTGCAATGGTGCGGTAGTTTGAACATTCTTTGGCATTGCCCTTCTTGGGGATTGGAATGTAAACTGACCTTTTCCAATCCTGTGGCCACTGTTGAGTTTTCCAAATTTGCTGGCATATTGAGTGTAGCACTTTAACTGCATCATCTTTCAGGATTTTGAATAGCTCAGCTGGAATGCTGTCACCTCCACTAGCTTTGTTGTTGCTCAGACTTCCTAAGGCCCATTTGACTTCACATTCCAGGATGTCTGGCTCGAGGTCAGTGACCACCCCATCGTACTTATCAGGGATGTTAAGCTCTTTCTTGTATAGTTCTTCTGTGTAATCTTGCCACCTCTTCTTAATCTCTTCTGCCTCTGTTAGGTCCCTGCCATTTTGGTCCTTTATTATGCCCATCTTTGCATGAAATGTTCCCTTCATATCTCTAATTTTCTTGAAGAGATCTCTGGTCCTCCCTATTCTGTTGTTTTCTTCTATTTCTTTGCACTGTTCATTTAGGAAGGCATTCTTATCTCTTCTAGCTGTTCTCTGGAATTCTGCATTCAATTGTTTGTATCTTTCTCTTTCTCCCTTGCCTTTGGCTTCCCTTCTTTCCTCAGCTATTTGTAAAGCTTCCTCAGACAGCCATTTTGCTTTCTTGCCTTTCTTTTTCTTTGGGATGGTTTTAGTTGCTGCCTCTTGTACAATGTTGCAAACCTCCGTCCATAGTTCTTCAGGCACTCTGTCTATCAGATCTAATTCCTTAAATCTATTTGTCACCTCTACTGTATATTCTTCAGGGATATGATTTAGGTCATATCTGAGTGGCCTAGTGCTTTTCCCTACTTTCTTCAACTTAAGCCTAAATTTTGCCACCAGAAGCTCATGATCTGAGCCACAGTCAGCTCCTGGTCTAGTTTTTACTGACTGTATAGAGCTTCTCCATCTTTGGCTGCAGAGCACATAGTCAATCTGATTTCTGTGTTGACCGTCTGGTGATGTCCATGTGTAGAGACGTCTCTTGGGTTGTTGGAAAAGAGTGTTTGTTATGACCATCGTATTCTCTTGACAAAATTCTACCAGCCTATGCCCTGCTTCATTTTGTATTCCAAGGCCAAACTTGCCTGTTATTCCAGTTATCTTTTGGTTTCCTACTTTAGCATTCCAATCCCCCATGATGATAAGGACATCATTTTTTGGAGTTAATTCTAGAAGGTGTTGTAGGCCTTCATAGAACCGGTCAACTTCAGCCTCTTCAGCACCAGTGGTTGGGGCATAGACTTGGACTATTGTGATGTTGAATGGTTTGCCTTGGATTCGAACTGAGATCATTCTGTCATTTTGGAGATTGTATCCCAGTACTGCTTTTCCTACTCTTTTATTGACTATGAAGGCTACTCCATTTCTTCTGAGGGATTCTTGCCCGCAGTAGTATACCTGATGGTCATCTGAACTAAATTCACCCATGCCTGTCCATTTTAGTTCACTGATTCCTAAGATGTGGATGTTCAGTCTTGTCATCTCTTGTTTGACCACATCCAGCTTGCCTTGATTCATGGATCTGACATTCCAGGTTCCTATGGAGTAAAGATCTTTGCAGCATCGGACTTTCCTTTCACCTCCAGATACATCTGCAACTGAGTGTCCTTTCGGCTTTGACCCAGTCGCTTCATTCTTTCTGGCGCTACTAGTACTAGCCCTCCGCTCTTCCCCAGTAGCATATTGGACACCTTCCGACCTGAGGGGCTCATCTTCCGGTGTCATATCGTTTTGCCTTTTGGTTTTCATGTCCCATGGGGTTTTCATGGCAAAGATACTGGAGTGGGTTGCCATTTCCTTCTCCAGTGGATCACGTTTTGTCAGAGCTCTCTGCTATGACCTGTCCGTCTTGGGTGGCCCTGCACGGCATGGCTCATAGCTTCATTGAGCTACGCAAGCCCCTTCGCCACGACAAGGCAGTGATCCATGAAGGAGTTCAAGGTGCTGGCTATTACCTAAAAAGCCCTTAACAGCTTGGGACCTGGATACCTAAAGGAACACCTTCGTCCGTATTTGCCTCCTGCCCCCTGAGATCGGCAGCAGATGCCCTCCTCCGGGAACCCTCCGTGAAAGACATTAGGAGGCTAAGTACCTGGAGGAGGGCCTTCTCTGCGGTGCCACCCTGCCTATGGAATGCTCTCCCCAGAGAGGTCCACCTGGTGCCGTCGTTATTTGTTTTTCTGCGCCAGGCTAAGACCTTTTTATTTAAACAATATTTTAACAACTTTTAATACCATCTATAGGTTTTAATTTGCAGCCAGGGTGAATCTGGATTTCATTTGCACTATTTGTATGTTTGTTTATTTTATGTAAGCCATCCCGAGGCTCAGGCAATGGGACAGCATACAAAAATTCTAAATTAATAAATAAAAATAAATAAATAAACATACTCTGGTTTGGACAGCACAAAACCAGCTGGTCTGGCCTGCTGTGTCCGCATCAGTCAACCAGGTGCTACTCGATGACGATCTAGTCAACTCATCTAGAGTTGCAGCAAGAGAGAAGAAAGTACATTTTTCGTGTTAACATCCAGAAAATATCAATGAAGGGAAAAAAAAAACGGAGGATGCATGTATTTGCCTGCTTTGTTTCAAGGGTGTAGCTTTTTTTCTTGGCTATGTTTCAGCAGTAAACACTGTGGTGTCTCTTATAGCTTGACAGTGAACTGGAATCCAAACTGGGTCTTCTGGGTGCCATTCTGAAGAGGAACCCCCCAGGCCTCTCCCAGTACATCCCAGCTCTCGTGGACTCGTTCATGCCTCTGCTGAAATCCCCCCTGGCTGCTCCAAGGATTAAGGACCCTTTCCTGTCTTTGGCATCCTGTGTGATGCCTGCTCGGTTGAAGACATTTGGTGAGTATCTTGAACCCTAATAAACAGTTTTATTAAAAGTTCAGCCTTTCAATCTGAGCCCAAAAAACCCTCTCATGATTCCAGTTCTCAGAATAATTGTATTGACCCAGGTGTCCGTTTCTTTCATGAGCAAAACAATCTGCTTTGCACTTCAAGGCAACAACGGGGTTGTTTAACCGAGTTGTTGTGAGGAAAGGCAGCACAGGAGCCACATGCTTGTCATTTCGACTGTCACTTAACAAACCAGAAGTGTTTGTTTCTGGGTTGTTTCATGACATGTAACCCCAGGAATTCTGGGTTGTTTATGAATTAATATTCTGGCATGCACTTCATGGGTATTCCTGTGTTAACTGAAAATTTAAATAGTGAGTACAGAACTTGTACATTCTGCTTCTCCTCACAATTCCTGGTTTAAAGAACCCAGGAATTGCCACCAGGATATCTGAACTATGTCAAAATGTAGGCCTGGCCACCTGAATTGATTGCAAGAGCCTTTTAAAGCCACTGTATTGAAGTCAGTTTGCATTCTGCTTTTTAACTGCTGGTCGAAGCCAACTTTTTCTGCCACCAAAAAATTCAGAATTAACATCATGGCTGATAACACCCAATTTAACTTCCTTAATGCATCCATTTTACACTGAAATCTACTTATCTGAAAGAATAACCTGCACATAGGTGGTGGTGTTGCTGCTTTAATGTTGGTTTGAGTTTTTGAGTTATTATTCATGACATAAAAGATTGTGAAATGTCATGGCAACAGATGTACATAACACAAGTATCACCCAGTATTATGCACAGGATTTCTGCTTTGATAAAAAGTCACAGTGCTGAGGACTTACCTTAGGTCTAAATAGGGGCTGGACTTTAAAGGTTCTTGTAAGGACCGAGCAAATTCCTTGATGTTTTTCACCTTGCCCATCTTTGCGTCTTAGATTTAGGTCCCATATCAATGGATAATACTTATTTTTCTGGCAATTACCTGGGCCAACTGGTTCATTCCCCTTGACTGGCTGTCGTTCTCCTCCCTTTCTCACCCACCCCCAGGCATTGTAGCAAGCCATGTGGCTTTGCGGATGATGAAACCAGAGTGCTGCCTGGATGAATCCTGGTGCCAGGAGGCCCTGCCCATTGCTGTGAGCCGAGTCATTACGCTGCTGCATGCGCACACTGTACCTGGCCGGCAGAGCAAAGGGGAGGCAGGTGAGGACCCCCACCAAGTCCTGCACTTAATAGTTTCGCTCTCGTCTCTTCTGCCTCTCATGACTCAGTTATTGGCAGTAAGAACTTTAGGCTGCAGAATGTTGAGATGTTCGGTATTTCAGCCCTGCCTGCTCTTTTGCCTCACACACTCCTGGACCATGAGAGCTTTTCTGACGTTTATTTCAGACCTTGGGGAGAAAGCGGGGTTTGCACACCTGTCCTATGAAAACAGCAGAGCAAGATTAGGGGGAGGAAAGAATGGTCTGGATGGGGAAGTAGAGGAAGGGGCTGAGAAGTCGTGCTGTAGCCAATTTATTTTGTTCAGGATTTGTAATATATTGTAAGCCGCCCAGAGACAGCAGTAATGGATGGCCTATAAATTTCATAAGTAAGTAAGTAAGAGAGAGAGATCATAGCAGGTGGGTTTGGTTTTAACCTTGCAGCGGGAGTGGGAGGTGGTAGAGCTGGCCTCTGGAGTCAACGGAGATGGGGACCCCCAGGTTTCCTAGAGCTGGTGTCGATCAGGAAGGTCTGTCAGTGCTCCATTGCCAGGTAGGTGGCAGGCAGGCAGGAGAGCCGAAGTGCCAGCAGGGGAGACCCAAAGCAGTTAGGATTGATGAGTGCAGCTTCACACTTTTGGATGGTCCCCTGCTTTAAAGGCCCTTGCAAGAGGACTTGAGCGGATCTCTCTGATCTGCCACCATGTCATGTGTAAGGAGGTTCACACAAGGAAGCGGTCCTGCAACCTGCCCTAGATGACCTGTTCAGGAGTGGAGGACTGAAATCACCGCCCATCCCTCCCGACATGACTGGCCCTGTCAAAAAAGGGCTAATATCATGCATGCATGTGAGGCTCTTTGCCTGGCTTTCCACGTGATTTCAAGTCTCAAACCATTTCAGGGCATTTGTATGGGTGTCAAGGTCTCAAGGACCATCTTGGGGGCCCCAGGATAGCATCCATGCCTCAGGCTTGGTCAGCAAGGAGGCATTCCTGGTGGCTGCCACCAGGCCTGACATGGAAACTCTGTTCTTTATTTGAAAGTGCTATTGATTCTGCCTCTTTGGGCTTCCGGGAAACCTAACTGGGAAGATGTTTTTGCCCTGTGTGCTGAGTTTTCCTTTTCTTCTCCTGCTCACCACTATGAGCTTTTAGTTGGGAGCGGGCTTATAAATCTTAACTGAGCAAATGATACAGTTCTAGAACAATTCACTTGCTTAAAGCCAAGCAGTTCTCTCTGCTTACGTATTTACTGTATTTTTCGCTCTATAAGATGCGCCTGACCATAAGACGCACCTAGTTTTTAGAGGAGGAAAACAAGAAAAAAAATATTCTGAATCAAATGGGCACATAATCACAGGCACATTCCCCATCACTTCCCCATGGGCTGCACATCTGACAGACTTCCTGCACACACATATTCGCTCTATAAGACGCACAGACATTTCCCCTTACTTTTGAGCGGGGAAAAAGTGAGTCTTATAGAGCAAAAAATACGGTATTGTGTTATTCATTTGAATAGTTTTGCTCCACACCTCAGCCAAAAGTACAGCTACATAATCAATAAAAGAAGTTCCTGCCTGCATGTCTGCAGTCAAAAAAGCATGATGGGCAAGGGAAAAGGGAGGGAACATGGGAAAATTAAGTCTTTCAGGCAGGGCTGGTGGAATGGCCCTCTTTCCCCTTACATCTCAGCTTGCTGGAACGGCATTCCTTGCTGTGCTTCGGCCCAGGCCCTGGCTCTCTCCGTGCTTGCCACCAGAAGGGAGGGTGCTCGGCATCCAAACAGGTCAAAGCTTACCCACAGACCGGATGCAGGCAATGCATCAACTCAGACTCAGTGGTTGAGTAGAGTTGCCACTGAATCACGAGTGGTGTTGAAACCTAGACAGCTGCACTGTCTGAGCTCAACCACGCTTGCCAACAGTGGTTTGTTAACCAGAAAGAAAGCCCGTGTTTTGTGTGGGATTGCAAACTGGAGATGTTCTTGGTCAACGAACCATTGTTAGTTAGCATGGCTGTGACCAGACCACACGACAACCTACATTTTGGCGGCATCCTGTGTTTCAAGGGCGAGTGAGAGTTATTGTGTTGTCTGGACCCAGCCGTGGCTTGCGTGTTGATGTTCTGTACAGATGCCCTTTTATCTGCTGGCATAGTCCCTTGTTTTCTACCCGCTGCAGGTCCCACGCCCTTACCGGCCCCTGCGTTTTCCTTAGTCTTTCCCCTCCTCAAAATGGTGCTGCTTCAGACTCCTAATGACAGTGAGGAAAATGAAGAGCTCATGGTCAAGGCCCTGCAAACCATCACGGTTCATGCTCAGCTGAGGTCATTCTCCAACAACCTGTGTTTGCTGGACGAGGTCAGTGTTTGCTGTACTTTGCTTCCAAAAGTGAAGAACTGTTTTCAGTTAGGAAGGTTTTCCCCCCTCTAACCTACTCATTCCCTTTTAGTAATGAGGAACGTGTACACCAGAAGCCCACATTAAATGTAAAAAGTTACAGTCCTTACCTTATCCCCTCTTCCACACCCTCTGCTCCTGTGTGTCTTGGTTTAAAAGATCTCTCTCTTCCAATCCCAGATACACCAGGGCAGTCTCTAAGGCAGGGCAGGGAAATGCCAGCCCTCCTGGGTCCTGTTTGAAACTTGAAACATCCAATAATTGGACGGAAAGGGATGAGGGCCAGAGGAATAGAGGTGTGTGGCCCATTAGACAAAAGGGGTTAGCCCCCCCCCCCGCTGTTCCCTGGCCCTAACCCCTTTCACCCAATTATTGAGTATTTGATAGATTCACAGTTTTTGTGCATTTAACCTAAGTGATTAAAACGCCCCTCCTGTGGGTTAATTAGTGGGAGTAAAAGGTTTAAGTTATAATATGACGGGGACTGCAGCCAAGAAATTAAAAGACGCTTGCTTCTGGGGAGGAAAGCTATGGCAAATCTAGATAGCATACTAAAAAGCAGAGACATCACTCTGCCAACAAAAGTGCGTATAGTCAAGGCTATGGTTTTCCCAGTTGCAATGTATGGCTGTGAAAGCTGGACAATAAGGAAGGCTGAGCGCAAAAGGATTGAGGCCTTTGAGTTGTGGTGCTGGAGGAGACTCCTGCGAGTCCCTTGGACTGCAAGGCGATCAAACCGGTCAGTCCTAGAGGAGATCAACCCTGACTGCTCTTTAGAAGGCCAGATAGTGAAGATGAAACTCAAATACTTTGGCCACCTAATGAGAAGGAAGGACTCCCTAGAGAAGAGTCTAATGTTGGGAACAATAGATGGCAAAAGAAGAAGGGGACGGCAGAGGATGAGGTGGCTGGATGGAGTCACTGGGGCGGTGGGTGTGAGTTTGAGTGGACTCCGGGGGATGGTGGAGGACAGGAGGGCCTGGAGGAATGTTGTCCATGGGGTCGCGATGGGTCGGACTCGACTTCGCGACTAACAACAACAACAACAACAACAACAACAATTTTTTCTCATTCCTTTTGTCTTTGGTCCAAGTCACCACTAGAGTGCAGCCCCTGAGCACTTTTCCAACATTTGGAGAATTTGGAGATGTTCTTAAGGCTGCATTCTGTTGGCGAAGGATTTTGCCCATCAAAGCTCCCCGCTCCTTCTCTAAACAACGTACACTAAAATTAAAAGAGAGCAGAGGGGTATTGATGTTCCTTTGCTATTCTGATGCTCTTATTTTGTATCTCAGTGTTGTCTTCCCCATCTCCTTTTTTATTTCTGCACTTTCTTTCCCTTTCCAAAGCATTCCACCCCTTTTGACAGGTGTTACTTTTGATTAATGTTCCTTATGTGACTGTGCATTCCTTGTATTTTAATGATGAATTTTTGCGCATCTCCCCCTTCCTTCTCCCCTCACATGTTCTCCATCCAACTGCCAGAATGGTCCTGAATTACTGCCTCGCACAGACATGCTGTCGCTCTTGACTAAAGTGATTGGGACTGGCTCGCCACGCTTACAGGTGAGCTGTTCTTGGACAGAGATGGATGACTGGCAGCTGGTGGTCCAGAAGCAACCCCTGGGGAATTTATCAGACTGTTTATGGCTGGATTCAGTATGCATTCAACCTGTTTACAAGAGAATAACCATACTTAACCATGATCCTTGCATGTAATGCCTCGTTCCTCTGATCATATTCTTACCGTGTAGTTCAAATTGTGGAGCTGGGTCCATCCAGGGATGCATCAGCCTCCACTTAAGTACTCTAGCAAGTGACACGTTTGCTTCTAGGGAAGGTTTGTCCTAAGCTTTACTGGGCATTTTGAAGATGACAAATTCAGGCTGGCTTAACATTCTGCAGACTGTAGCCCACTTGATCAGACCGATGAAGCTTCTGCCAGAATGAGCTTGCTAGTTTTCAAGCTGCCATAATTTTAGGTGTTTTTACTGCAATAGAGTAGCATGGCTAGCCCTCTGAAAACTCTTGGGCATAAATTGCACAATCTTAGACAAGTTTAAGCAGAAAAACGGCCTACAGCTTCCAGCATGTCCCAGCCAGTGGAGCTGTAGGCCTTTTTTTAGTCTAAACCTGGGTAGGAATACATCTTAAAATATGCATACATTCAGAATAATTTTGAGCCTTCCATCCCTTTATTATTTATCTTTATTTTACCTCTATTATTTCTCTCTATTATAGATCATTGCAAAGTGTTATTAATATATTGATTTTATTATTATATTGTAATTGTAATATTATTCCATTATCATAACTTTAATTTTATTATTTGCTTGTTCTGGGAGTGGTGGCATCAAGATGACAGAGACTGCCTGTCTCTCTTCTAGTACACGGGTGGCCAACTTGATAAGAGCACCTCTTTAAATTAACTCAGCAGGAGCATAATCAGTGGTGGAGCAAACATACTTGGTCCTTGGTCCTGGTATTACACACAAAGACCTTCAGTCCATGTTAAGTACGGACATGCTTAAATTAAATGCAAATTTAATTTAAATTTAATTTAAATTAAATGCTTAAATGTAAATTGGTCGAATGCATAAGAGTCCTTCTAGGTTGGAGGGCTGGAAGGGTTGGAGGGCTGGAAGGGAAATATGTGAGTGGGCATATTTGGCTGGCTGCCCTGCCTTGATGCAGCTTATGTCCGTTGACTTGCATGTCCTTGGTCCAGAGGAATAGGCTGCTCGTTTCTGTTCCTAGAGAGAGAGAGAGGAAGGATAAACTTGCTTTCCTGATAATGGGGGGGAATTGACCTGTTTTCTTGGCCAAAGTGGTGGCTAAATTGGTAGCTTGACGGTCTGGTGCCAATAGGTCTCTGTGGTCTGATGAAAGCTCTCTCTGTTTGGTGAAGGTGCTGGCTTCCACAGCGCTGACAGCCTTGTGTGCCAGCAGCAACGGAGAGAGCGGCTGTGCCTACGCAGAGCAGGAAGAAATTGACGTGCTGCTCCAGGCCCTTCAGTCTCCTTGCATGAATGTCCGAGATGCAGCTCTCCGGGTCTGTTGGAATCTTTTCTCCATTACTAATGGCGGACTTTTCCAATTTCCAGCTTGGGTGGGGTGGGGGAGTTTCCCTCCTAGTTTCCGCCTTGCTTCCACTGGAGCAGCAGGACTACTGAAATCTACTTCTGAACAGGAAAGCAACATGTGTCTCATTCCAGAGTTGCTGAACCAAGGACCCAAGGGTCAAATCCAACCTCTCTGGGTTGACAATCCCCCCAGGGTTCCCCAAAAGTTCCTTGTTTGCCATTCTACTGATCCTTCTAGGAAGGTTTCCAAATTTTAGGCAGTTTTTCTAAATGTTGAAATGCATCTCTTACTGCTTAGTTACTAACAAGTAAGAGTTTAAGCTGAAACATGCATGTCTTCTTGTCCTCAACCTTTTTTCTGTTGCCTCTGCCCACCACCTGAAATGGGGCTCACCACCTGTGAGCTGAACTGAATTTGACCTATGAGCTAAAGGAAATATCCTCCCCTTGCTTTATCCCCTCCCTTCTGCAGTCAGGTAATCAGAGCTGAGGAATGTTTTCCTTGCCTTGGTTCACAGTAACTTTCACCAAGGCGAGAACACACAGCTCATAGTGTGGAAGGCTTTGAACTTTGTGTTTCTAGTGCAACATTGGAGGTTAGCAGAAAATTTAGCAATCCCCCAGCAATGTTGCTGAACTCTTTGAACAACCAATGCGCACTGCTTGGTTTGGGAATGCAGCTCTTCTCTTTCAGCATCTTGGAACTTGACTGAGTTGCTAAAACTCATCACCAAGGTTAAGGCTGAGTGGGGGTCTGATCCCAGCTCTTTTAATGTCCCCAGGCCAAGATCCATCATGTCCCTCCAAACAATTGGTAGCATAGTCGGTTCAGAGTTTTATTCATTAAAGTAATTGCTTCTTTGTTTGCTTCTCACTTTTCCGCTATGCCTTTCCTCTGTTTTACCCGGCCCAGAAGGTCCATAGAATGGGTTTGTTTATTATTCATGTCTACTTATATACCACTTTTTGTCCTAAAATTTCCAAGCGGTTCACAGTGCATACATGCATGTAAAATATAGTATCTAAATGTAGTATCTGCTTAGTATAAAAAACTTTGTCAGTACAATAATACTTAAACATGAGGCAGTCATAAAACAGAGTAGTGTCACAAGTCTGTGCAAACAGGTGTCATCGAGAGACATTTAAGGCACGGCACACTTTCTGCCTTGCGCCACTTGTGAGCAGGCACTCCAGTGGGCAGGTGCTGCTCCTGAGAAGACCTGCCTCGTGCCTTCACTTGAGGAAACAAGACCTCCTCGGAAGATCTCGGGATTCTTCTTCTGAGTTGCTTTCCCAAAGGACGGGGAGGGGAGCGCCCAGACTTGCCATGAGCATGTGCTCACAGAACACTGTGCAAACCGCCCCGGCCCACGTAAACTGCCGACCATGCAAAGGAGCATGTCGGCTGTTCCCGAGCCTTTCTGTATTCTTGCTCTGACTGCTTGCGGTTCAGTGCGCTGGGGAGGAAGGACGGCGTACTGATTTGCTCCATTTTGACCTGCAGGGCTTGATGGAGCTGCAGATGGTCCTGCCTACACCAGACAGTGATCAGGAGAATGGGTTGAACCTTTTGCGCCGTCTCTGGGTGGTGAAGTTTGACAGAGAAGAAGTCATTCGGACGTTAGCTGAAAGGTGAGAGTAGCTGCCAGAAGCCCTCCCAAAGGAGGGCTCATTCCCACTCCAGGAATGAGCTTCCCCCTCGGGGGCATGAGCTCGCATCTAGATATTGGAACCTGCAGTGTTGCCTCCAGTGAGTAAGACCTTCTGTCCATGTAGCTAATGAGGCGGGTAAACAATTTTAGGCTCTGGATCAGAAGCTCTCCTTTAGAAAGTCATGCATATGACTCACTTCAGAGCATGGTAAGTCAGCATAATTGCACAGAAATCACTGCATAATTATACGGGAACCTTGGCAAAAGCTGTCTAAATATTCATATATTTGTGCATCATTTTTAAGAACAGTAGCATGGCTTTGCTGTGGACTGTAATGCGTAAGGATCTGGAGCATATATGTAATGTCTTTTTAAATCTTACCCAAAAAACCTGTTTGTTTTATTTCTCTTGAAGGAATAATTTGGTTTGGTTCTGTGGCAAAGCATGAAAAAGCAGTCAGCCCTGCTGCATTCAAGGTCCTTTCTGCTCCTTTTGCTGAGTAGGACCCTGGGCGTCTGCTCCAAAGTCCTGTCCTAGTGGTATCACAACTCCCTGGGCCAGTATTTCCTATTCTTGATGAGCAGCAGCTCCTCCGGGGTCTCAGGCAGGGTCTTTCTCCACCCGGATTGTTTGAGGCCCTTTTAAGTAAAGCCTTGACTTAAATCCTTGACTTCTCCAGGTAGAGCTGGGAAAGTGTCGGAACAAAATCCAGGAGAGCCCCTGCTGGGCTGCGTCAGTGTCACTGGGCTAATGCTAAAGGCCTGATTCATAAGGTAGCTTCCTGCATTTTGCATGCTGTGTCCTGCATTCCTGCCCACTGAGCTAGAGGCTCTTGCGTAATTCTCCTCCTCTCCCTTTTATCTTCACAACAGCCCTGTGAGGGAGGTTAGGCTGAGAGTCAGGAGCTGGCCTACAGTCAGTTGAACCTAAAGTGAACTTCATATTGAGTGGGGACTAGGCCCCCAATTGCCTGCAGTCTAGTGCTGCATCGCCTTTCGTCACCTTTCCACAAAAAAACATATTGCGCATTTCCCAGACACTTCCACACACGTCTTTGCAGCCTTAATAATGTGAAACTTGCTTTCGATAAACTAATAACAATAAAGCTGGGATTCCGAGGAAGTTGATTTGTTTCACTAGCATCACATTCTGCAACTCTTCTGTGCGTCCTCAATACAGGAAAAAGTGTAAAAGGCCCTGAGCGTAGACTGAATTAGACCAGACCAGGCCGGACCCAGACCGTCTTCCTCTGGAGCTAAAAAGGAAAATATGTACTTGGTGTCTAGAGGATGACATTCCGACTTCCTTCCTTACAGGCTGTGGGAGTCGATGGGTTTGGAGTTGCAACCCGACATCTGTTCAGTCCTCATTAAAGATGTTATCCACTATGAGGAAGCCGTGCGCCAGGCTGGTGCTGAGGCGCTTTCCAAGGGCGTTGAACAATATCGAGACCAAACAAAGGATGTCATGACAAAACTCATGGATATTTATCAGGAAAAACTCTATGTAAGCCCTTTGTGGTGAGGAATGGAGTGTGTGGGGTTTCTCTAGATCGTCGTGGCTGATGGTTAATGGGATATAATTGGAGGTAGGGTGGTGTGGATGCTTTTTCCATTTTTCAGGCTTGTCCTGTTGTCGGTGGGTGGGCTTGTATGTCCCACTAACTTGATAATGGGCCCAAAGGGTCGGTTGATTCCAGAACATCAGGCAGTGCACCTGGCAGATGATTTGACTCTTTGTCCTTCTACTGGTATCCAGGGGACACTGCCACACTACCATTGTTTTCCTCTGCCTTCCATGATTGGGAGCCGATTATTTTTTTGGCTTGCCACAGCCTTTTTTCCTTTAAACTTACTCATTTTTGTGGGGTGGGTAGAAATTGCCTTTCGCAGTCTCCAATGTGACAGCAGTGACAGCCCCTCTGAAGAGCCCAACCACCCTTAAAAAAAAATCACCTACAATGTGCATATTTTGGAAAGAATATTTTGATTTATTGTTAAGGTCAGGACTTGCACAAGTCTCCAAAAGGGAAGTCTTGTCTGGTGCAGCAGGTATTAACCCTAGACGCTGATCAGAGAAGGTCCAAGTAGGTGTTTCCCTTTGCTTTCTTTTGACAGCTGTCAAGGTGTTTGACGTGGCTCTGTTCGATCACCCTTCTAAAGGGAGCCCAGAGTTTTGCCAGCTAGCTCAAAAGTTCTTTTTCTTAGAAACGCTATAGGATGCATTTCCGTACTTTCCTGAGCAGATAAACTCTCAGGGAAAATGTGGAAAATGTATATAACCCTGAGTATGATCGAGGAGCGGGAAAATATTAACTCTAAAAACTAAATTTTACCACCCTCTTCATGAGTAGTGACTGCTTGCACCTTTGTGCAAGGAGACTTGAGAAGGAGGGGAGAATTAATATTCCCCATTCAGTGAAACGTTGAAAAGGTGGACGGCTCTGAGAACTTAAGTCAGAAAATCACATTACTAAGGGACTGATACTGTCACCACTTCTTTCTGGTGCACCTGCTTTTGCTATTCCCTTTATTTTTCAAATGGAAATTGGTCAATTTATCGCTGACAACTGGTCACAGATTAGCCTGTGTGCTTGCCTTTTCAGTCTGATACCTGTTCTGTTTCTCTTGTAAAACTGAAACTTACAAGGCCATGAGCATGACAAGACTATACGTACATTGATGGCCATAAGCCATACTTGCAAAAGATCAACAGAAGTAATTTAAAATTATCAACACAGTGGTGTAATTTTCTGGAGCTGATTGCTTTGCTTTCTTGCTTTATTTCTTTCATGACCCCAGTTGCACCTTGTTGGAGCTCTGAAAAAAAAAAAAGGAAAAAAAAGTGGAAGATGAAAACCAGTATAGGTCAAAGCAGGGAAGGGCTGCCAAGACCTATTCTGGTGTAGGGGACGCTGGGATATTTACCGGAGGGCTGAGGGGGGGAAAAAGTCGTGGCAGCTCATTGGCAGGGTGGCTTAGCACATGGTGTGAACTGGGGCATTGCCTGTTTCTCTCCCGCAGAGGCCGCCTCCTGTCCTGGATGCTCTGGGCCGCGTCATCTCTGAATCGCCACCAGATCAGTGGGAAGCCAGGTTTGCCTCCTCCTCATTTGGACGGCCTTCGTCCAGCTGGGCCGATCCAGGGTTTTCTTAGTATAGGGCAAGGTGCAAGCATAAAAGTTAAACAGGATGTCATCCTTCCAGGTGTGGCATTGCTCTGGCCTTGAACAAACTCTCCGAGCACCTGGACAGTTCGCAGATAAAGCCTCTTTTCCAGTTCTTTGTGCCAGACGCCCTCAATGATCGCAATCCCGAGGTCCGAAAATGCATGCTGGATGCAGCGCTTTCAGCACTCAATACCCACGGCAAGGTAGGAGGACGTGTTTAAGATGTGCGTATGTGGTCCTTGCTTAGTGTTGTGTGCCCTGGCTGGGATGGAGCCTTGCCCTTAATTGTGCCCCCCGCTGCTAAAGTTGTTGCTATGACACCATAGCTGCAAAGCTGTGGGCGCTTTATTAGCCGATTTATTTATTTATTTATTTATTTAAAGCCTATCTATGCCGTCCCATACTTAAAAGTCTCATGATGGTTTACTGCCATGAGTAAAAAAAAATAAGAATCAGAATAACAGTGGCAGCAGCAAACTGGCAGCGTCCTCAAAAGGTCAAATTTAGCTGCCTGCCTTTGGTTGTCTGGTGAAGTTGGCCCCCGAAGCCTGCGGTGTTGCTCAGCCCTTGTCTCTATTGGTGCTTGGTGTCACTCTTAGGTTTTTCTCTGCCCTGCCTGGAAAAGTTGAGAAGGAAACTTGGGGCCATCTGTGTTCAGAGCAGGTGGTCGGCCTCAGAAGTGCTCCCCGTTCACCTGCTGAGAGTTGTGGTCCAGCGCACCAAGGGATCATCAGATTGGGGAAGGCTGGCCTGGCCTCATGTTCAAGGATCATTAATAAAATATTCTGATTTTGCAGCGTCTCCAGAGATCAAGCAGTTAAGGGTCTGGGAGAGTGACTCGTGTGGCAGGCCAAGCAGTGTGCTGGCTGCCCACCCATACTAGCGAGTGTGGCATGACTCTCAGCCCAGCCTACCTCACAGGGTTATTGTTGTGTGCATAAGGTGGAGAGCAGGAAGAGGGGAACGATGTAAGCTGCTCGGAGTTCTTTGTAAGAAAAAAGGCAGGATATAGATGAAGCATGTTGGAAACTATTCACTCGCAAGCCGAAATGGCAGGCTGTTCTATGCGCTGTCTGATTTTGGGTCTGAGGTGGCATTTCTCACTCCCCCCACATCCCCAGTCTTGTCCACGTCCTGTTGATAATGTCTCCATGTGCTTTCCGTCTTTCAGGACAGCGTCAACTCCCTGCTGCCGGTGTTTGAGGAATTCCTGAAGAACGCGCCCAATGACGCCAGCTATGATGCTGTCAGGCAGAGCGTGGTCATTCTGATGGGCTCCCTGGCCAAGCATTTGGACAAGAGCGATCCAAAAGTGAAGCCAATCGTTGCCAAACTCATCGCCGCACTTTCCACTCCGTCCCAGCAGGTACCCTTTCCCTTTCCTTGCCCCTCCGCTTCTTCCAGCGTGGCAGAGTAGAAACGTGGGCGTTTGCACAGGAACTCCCTGTGGCCTTGACTTTCTTCCTCCCTACATAACATGAGCCACTTCTGGTGTTGCGGGTCCACCATGCTGTGAGGGTTTGAGCAGAGGTAGGCAACCTTTCTGGACCCATGGGCACATTTGGTGATTTGAACAACTGCTTATTTATTAGTTTTATATCCCGCTTTTCTCTCGTATACTTTGCGTGTGGCTTACATCAGTCTCCTCCTCCTGCTCTCCATCTTAGCCCCACAACAACAACCATCCGCAGTAGGTTGGGCTGAGAGTCTGTGACTGGCCCAAAGTCACCCAGTTGGCTCCATTTCCATCTCCTTTTCCAGTAGCTTTCTGGGTAATACAGTTTGTTTCTTGTTTGCTTAGGGCTGGATTTTAGAGAGTCCCCAAACCGCCACTGCCAAAATTATGTCCAAAATGTATGATTATAGTTGCCATCTCTTCCATGATCATATGGGTGGATTCAAGGCACCAGGGAAAAAACCTCTGAACCAAGCCTTGCCTTTTGGGTTCCCCTGGATTCCCTTGCTTGTTCAGTCAGTGCAGTAGTTCACTGGGGAACTTGGTGTCCCCCGAGAAATACATGAATTAAATACGCAGCTGCTAGGGGGTATGGTTTGCCATTAGGATGTTCAGCACCTCTCTCTAGCCCTGGGCTCTCCAGATGTTCTGGACTGCATCTCCCCTCAGTCCTACCTCGTGTGGCCAGGGGCCTGGAATGATAGGATTTGCCCAAACATCTGGAAGGCATCGGGAAAACTGGAGCACAGGGTTTGCCGTATGATGTAGCTGGTAATAGAGGAATGCAGGAGCAGCAGTTCCTTCCTTGAAGCAGTGCCTCTTCCTAGAAGGGGCATAATAGAGTGCAACGGAGTTCAGAGTCGCACGGAGGCATTTGATGGCAGTGAGGCCGTCAAGGAGTGAAGGAAGCACATTTTTATGTAAACCAGGGAGCAGGGATGGTCGGGCCTTGGGGCTGGATCCAGACCCTTTTCCTTCCAGTCTCTGATCATTTGATGGCTTCCCAGCTTTTGTGATGTCTTTCTCCCCATTCAGAAAGCTTGAAATGCCTCTCCTTCTGGTAAAAAGAGCTTTACATGAAAACAGGCGGGTAGTTTTTGTGTTTTTAGCCTCATTCTTGCTAACTTGGCCCTACCTAAAACTGGAATGTGGTCCTTGGATTGCCTCCAAAATTTAATTCGGCTCTGGAGCTGAAAGAGGTTTCCTACCCTTGCTGTAAACGAATATATGCTGTAAAAGAATATAAGAATATATATGATGAAATATACATTCTTGGGGTGCCCCTGCATCCTGCTTTCCTCCCTAAGTCCCAGGTTTCCAGACAGCCCTTTTATCCTTGTTGTGTAACCTTTGCTCTCTAAATTACATTGGTTACCAAGTACTTCTTCCTTTAAATAGCAATTATGATGACAACAGTGATAATAATACTCATTTCGTTTTTATGCTGCCCATGAGCCGAAGTTTTCTGGGCAGTTTACAAAATGGCCCACTGAAAGGGTGTTTTATTTAAGTGTGGAGGTGAAGCGATCCTTCCGCTCGCCGAAGTTCAGGCCTGCCCAGCTTGACGGCATGCTCGCGTCGGTCCCTGCAGGTCCAGGAGTCGGTGGCGAGCTGCCTGCCTCCCCTTGTGCCCGCGATAAGGGAGGATGCCGGGGGAATGATACAGAAGCTGCTGCAGCTGCTGCTGGAGTCCGACAAGTATGCCGAGCGGAAAGGAGCCGCCTACGGGCTGGCCGGCCTGGTGAAGGGCCTGGGGATCTTGTCCCTCAAGCAGCAGGAAATGATGGCCAGGCTGACTGACGCCATCCAAGACAAGAAGAACTTCCGGCGGCGAGAAGGTGACTAGATGGCCGCTCCCGGGGCCCTGGCTGCCTGCCGGGATGTCGTGCGCAGCCTGCTTCGTCCCGGCCTGCGGTCCAGGGGTGCCCTGCCTTCGGTGGGCCCTTCCCTTCTTCCTGCCGCCCTCAGCAGCTGCCCTTGCTTCTTTCTCGTCACTGCAGCTGCCCTCACATTGCCCAGTGGAGCCGAGACCAAGCAGAAAGTGGGGCCCCTGTCCCTCCTCTCCACCACTGGAGCAAGAGGCAGACTGCGGCCCTGAAAGAAGGGGCTCCCCTGGGGGCGCCTCTTGTCCGTGGGCCACATGGGGCAGTGGGCCCTCAGCCGGTGCCAGCGGTGCCTGCCTTTGACACCCGCCCTGCACTTGGCCCTCCCTGAGTGACGTTTGCCCTCACGGTTTCTCTGTGTCTCACGTAGGGGCCTTGTTTGCCTTCGAGATGCTCTGTACCATGCTTGGGAAGCTCTTCGAGCCCTATGTGGTGCATGTCTTACCCCACTTGCTGCTCTGCTTCGGAGACGGGAACCAGTATGTCCGAGAGGTAAGAAGAGGCCGGTTTCCACCAGACGGTGACCCTGTGTGAGCTGCTTCAAAAATGAGGAACATACTTGGGGGAAAGCACTCCGAACTGGGACTTTGCTTTCAAACTTCTGGCTTGTTTGCAAGTGTGGCAAGCCCAGAATCCCAGTTCAGATACAATAGTGTCCCTTTTCTTGTTGGCAAGTTCTCAGAAACATAGAAACAGAGCAAGTCAGAAGGAGCCTCCCGGGCCATCTAGTCTGACCCCCGACTCCAGCTGGCTCCACTCACGACATGCCTCCCATGTGCATGTCCAGCCTATCCTTGAACACCCGCACCGATGGGGCCTCAGCCACCTCCTGTGGAAGCCCACTCCATATGCTCGGGGTCCTAACTATCAGGAAGTGCTTCCTGGCACCCAAACTGAATCTTGGCTCCTTGGCTTTGCTCCATGGGAGCACGTCCTGCCCTCCTCTGCAGGGGAGAACAGGTAGGTCTCTACCCACCTGCTGGCAAGAGGAGCAATGTGGTTGCAAGCAAGCAGCATTCACAGGTAATGGCTGCAGTTCTGGCCTGCAATCTGCTGTGAACGCAGCGCTTGGTCGTTTCATTCCTTGGCTCAGTCTTGTGGCTTGGCAGAACCCCCTGGAGGGTTCCTCTTCTCCGTCGGGCTGCTATTTTGGCTGGAGCAGCTCTGCAGGGTTGCAACTGGGGAAAGGCCCTCCCCATCCCTTCCTGCCTGTTCCTTTTTATGGGGGCCGCCAGGGATTGAACTGGGCCCTCTCCACATGTAATGCAGGTGCCAGCGCTGTAGAGCTGAATGTGCGAATGCACGAGGGCCCAGCTGAGTGGGGCGGTTTTTGCTTGCTTGCTTGCTTGCTTGCTTGGCGTGGTATGGCTGGGATCCAAACCTGTTAGAGAAGGGAGTGGTCAAGCCTGTGGAAGGCCTGCCTGTTGCCAGTGTGATCCTCTCTTCCATGCCAGGTCAGGCCTGCTCGCTTCTCTCAGGCATTTGAGGGCCTGTAACAGGACGTGGCCGCTGGTTTCATAGGCCTTGTTGTGTGGGCCTAGTTTAACAGGCCTAGTTTTTAAAATGGAATTTGTTTTCAATACAACAAAATTTTTTGTTCAATACAACATTTTTGTATGCTGCAGCTTAATGTCACATTTTTGTTATATCTGTATTTTTTATCTGTAATATCTGTACTTTATGCTGTCTTTTTATTATTGTATCTGTGTTTTATGAATTTCTTTTCAGCTTTTGAGTGGTGTAGAAGTAAAGCAATAACACTAATAATACATACATGAAAGCAAATTTGATATGTCCCAGTTCTGGGGCCTTGGCTTTGGCTCTCTGCCTTTCTGCTGATCCTAACCCCCACCTGCACACTCTGGATCCCACAGCACTCTGCTTCCATGGGTTCTAGTTAAATCTGGGGCCGCATGCGGTGGTTAGGCCTGCGGACTGATCACAGTCTGACTGCAAATGTTGCATTTCCCTTCCTTAAGGCTGCAGACGACTGTGCCAAGGCCGTGATGAGCAACCTGAGTGCCCACGGCGTGAAATTGGTGCTGCCGTCATTGCTGGCGGCGCTGGAGGAGGAGTCTTGGCGAACCAAAGCTGGTAAGAACTTGGCTCAGACCTCTGTGCTTTGGGGCAGTGACTCCGATGGTTCAGTTTTTAACGCTTATTACATTTCTACCTTTATTATTTCTACCTTTCTTCCTTTGTGGTTTTCAAGGTGGCCACTTCTGGTTCCCTGGTGGTCTCCCCTCCAAGCACTGACCAGATGTGACCCTGCTTAGCTTCAGCATGGTAGCTGCCTCATTTGTCTTCAGGACTCAGGCTGCAGTTTCTGGCATTCATGTTGGGTAGTTTCAGGCTGGGTGATATTCACATTTTAGTAGCATGGTGTTTGGAAACTCACTTGGAGTCAGAGGTTCTGTTTCCTTTCTTAGGGGTATGTTTGCATGCATGCATTTAAGCTTCTAGTTCTCATTGGTAAGCGCAATTAAAAATGTCAGATCATGGCTGCAGCGGAGCCAGTGCTGGGTATGTGCGTGCGGGGAGTGGTACAGTCTGTGTTTTGACCATTAGGCAATTCTACATAGTTCCAAAACCTTATGCAGCACTGTAAGTAAATCCAATAAGAGCTTGTCACTAGCCCACAAAGAAACGAGGGGAAAAATAGACCGCCTGCTTCATGCCTATTTGCACACTCCCTCCCAAAAAAGAAAGAAGAAGAAGAAAGCCAATTATCTGTCTGATTGCCTGGAAGTGGTCACTCTTTACCCCTCTTTAAGATCGAGTGAGCAGCAGTTTACAAACCTTCGCTTGTATGCACCAGTGCACAGCATTAGCTTTCTCCATTTCGCTTCTGTGCAGAAAATTCGAGAGGTGTAGAATGTTCTAGGGTAAGGAATCCCCCACAGTGGTTTTTTCTTCTCCGGTGTGGCTCTGTGCTTATGGCCCCCTGACTCAGGAACGTGGACCACTGTATCCAGTTCAGGAAGCGGTTCAAGTTAGAGAAGCTCAGAGCTTCGTATTCACGGGTCACCGGGTGCGCTAACCCTCCCAGCCAGCTGAAGGGCATTTCTGTCTCAGCACATTTGGAGGGCTGTCTGGCAGTAAGAGACCACTGACAATTCGGCCAGAGCTCCGGTTTCATTAACTGCTTCTCTCCCCCACATCCCCCAGCCCAAAAAACATTTTTCTAAACTGGCTGAGCCTACAAGCATCTGCATGCATACTTGAAAATAAGTCACGTTGCACTCAGCAGGAGTTCTTTCTGAGTAAGAGGCACAGAAGATTTCTGCATGTGCTGACTTCTGCCCCCGCCCAGCTGAGTCTCTGGTTAATGCCCTCTCACTAGGGTCGGTGGAACTCTTGGGGGCCATGGCCTACTGTGCCCCTAAGCAGCTGTCGTCTTGCTTGCCAAACATCGTGCCGAAGCTCACCGAAGTGCTCACGGACTCGCACGTGAAGGTCCAGAAGGCCGGGCAGCAGGCACTGCGCCAGATCGGATCTGTGATCCGGAATCCTGAGATCTTGGGTAAGGCTGTGGGTGCTCAGAAGTCCTGCCGGCCAAGCGAAATCTTTACGTGCAGAGGCAGTATTTTGCTGAGGGCCGCGGGCAGACAGGAAGCGACTGTTCACATCCCCTGCTTGGGAGCGCCCGAAGGCACCTGGCCGGCCTCTTTTGGAAACGGGATGCCAGATGGAGATGGAGTTCTGGTCTCATCCAGCAAGGTGCTTCTGGCCTGATTCTGATAGTGTCTCGCACAGCATTCTGTGACTGGCAGTAGTTAGTATATTGTTGTGGTTACATGCATTTCTGTGCTGCCTGTAGCCAGAGCTTCCTGGGCAGTTCGTAGCGTTCAAGCCCCCCATCCAGATTTCCTCCGGCCCCAGCCCTGCTTGTCTTGCGAGAGGAGGCAGGGTCAGGTGCTTCAGGCTGTGCGAAGCCCGGGGGGCCTTCTCACCAACCTGTCCCGTCCTCCTCTGTCTCCCACCGTGACAGCGATTGCACCGGTTCTGCTGGATGCCCTAACGGATCCCTCCAGGAAGACCCAGAAGTGCCTGCAGACGCTGCTGGACACCAAATTTGTCCATTTCATCGACGCGCCTTCCCTGGCCCTCATCATGCCCATAGTGCAGAGGGCTTTCCAGGATCGCTCCACAGACACTCGGAAGATGGCTGCCCAGATCATCGGGAACATGTACTCGTTGACAGACCAGAAGGTAGGCTGCGTGGAGGGTCGGTTTGGGCAGAGCGGGTGGGCAGAGAAGCCCAGCCAAAGCCCTGGGGAACTGGCCCTTAGCCGCGGGCCCAGACGTATTGGCGTACTTAGCCCCCAGATAACCATTGTGCTGCTCTGCCGGAAAGGAAATAGACCAGCCTTCCCCAGGCTGATGCTTTCCAGATCCTTTGGACCGCAACTCCCATCATTCCCATCCGGCCACAACTGGATCAGAGAGGGAGAATGGTTTTTCAGGCCTGGTTCTGAGAAACTCCTGGGGTGTTTTGGAAGCTTATCGCGGTTCCTCGGTGGGAAGGCTGACAAGGGAAGGGCTGCCCACCACCACCACCAGGCTGCTGTTCCAGGCGCTTAGCCCCTAGTGGTTGGGGTGCTGTTCCAAGTCTCTGAACTTGTTCCTCATTGGTGAGGAGCCCTGGTGAGGCTGCAGAGCCCTGTGAGCTGGGGCGCACTCCTGAAAAGGCAGCAGGCTGGGGGGCGGGAGATTGGGGGGATCTGCCACCACACCCATGTGGAAAGCGTTCTCTGAGAGCAGGGCTTCTGCACGCCACTGGTTCAAATTACACCTGCTGGTGGTGTTCAGAAAGGAGCGGGTCTTTCCTGGAGGCCCACACAGCCGTGTCTTCAGCAGGAGCCCTTTCTAGTCCCGCTGCACAGATGCCAAATGACTTCGTGGCTCTTTCCCAGCTCACCTCCTGCGTCTTTCCTGTTTCAGGATCTGGCTCCTTACCTGCCCAGTGTGACCCCCGGGCTGAAAACGTCTCTCCTGGACCCTGTGCCTGAGGTATGCTCTCTTGTGGGGTCTCCATGAGCAGCCTTTCTCCCTTTCACCTTTGGTTCAGCTCCTATAGTCCCTTTCCTTTGAATCTCAGGTGCGCACCGTCTCGGCAAAGGCCCTGGGCGCCATGGTGAAGGGGATGGGCGAGTCTTGCTTTGAGGACCTGCTGCCTTGGCTGATGGAGACCCTGACGTACGAGCAGAGTTCGGTGGATCGATCCGGTGCCGCACAAGGCAAGAGCGGGGGAGTTGGCATAGCGCTGGGGTGGTTTTCTGTAATCTGGGTCATTTGGCCAAGGGTTCGATTCTGGTGCTGGGTACCGGATGAGCTCTTGAGCACAGCGAGTGACCTGGCCCAGGTTTCCATGGATCTCATTGGCCTGTCCGCGAGAGCACTGTTGTGCGCATGGGAACACGGGGAGCACTTCTGTACCGGATCTGACTGGTTGTCTCTCCATGCTGGTTTTCTCTTTTCTAACTGCTCCGCTGTTTGCTAAAGCTTCTCAAGATGAGCTTTTGCTTTTAAGCCAGAGCTTCTAAATCTAAATGATTTCAAAATCTGCCTTGACCTCATGTGGTAAGTAAATTGCTAGTATTAGATCAGGGTGGTGCAAACGTCATGCTAAAGAATAAATTCTTTCTGCACCCGAATGACTCAAACGCTGTAATTTGCGTTCTGACATCTGTATTCATAATCCAAATCACACACCAGTTGCATAAGGCACCATGCAGTGTTTAATGCTGGATGCAATGCAGGCAGCCTCTGGGGGCCGCAGGATGCTTCCACTTCCCAGATCCAAGGTTGGAGGCAGTGCTTGGCCCTCGGAGCGGGGAATCTGTGGATTCTCCAGCCTCCCACGCCCCTTCATAGCTGGGCTGGCAGCCTCTCCAAAGTCAGGGATGCAACCGTGGCGGGTGGAGGGCGGAAGACTGGAGGGAACGGTTTGTGAGCTGTCCTTGGGCCTCCCTGTCTCCTGCCACCCCCTCGCCCCTCAAGAGATTTGGTCAGATGAGCCAAGTGGAAATGCAGGACACACAGACACGGAGGTAGAAGTGGCTTCTGCCGCCTCTCCCAGCTGTGTAGGATGATTGTATTCCTCTGCAGCTGGGGTCTTGCAGTCACGGAGTGGCTAAAGGATTGTGTCCTTAAGACATGCTGAGAGGTGTAGGGCGTTTTTTGTCCGAAAGCGTGTAGGGCTGCGCCTTACTCTGCTACTGCAGGCTGTGGGGAGAAGCTCTCTCACCATTGCAGGCCCCCCAACCTCCTCAATCTTCCTCTCCATCCCTTTTTTGGTTTCTGATTTTATCAAATAGTGCCCCACCAATTCAAGCATATTTTGACCACCTTAAGAGCCAATAATTTGGTTTCTCTTTTTAAAAATAAAATTGAGATGCTCAAGAAACTGAATTCTGAACTCAATACCACTTTTCACCATTTTCCTGCATTTGTGGAATGCCGGCAGCCCTAATCATGATGGTAAGAGCCAGTGCTGCGCTGGGAGGGGGAAGATCTGGGTTCTAGTCTCCCCCCCCCACCCCCCATGAACCTTTCTGGGTGAGTCATGAACTCTCACCCTAACCTACATTACAGGGGTGGTGTGAGGATAAAACGGAGAGGAGCAGAATCTTGTACGCCATCCTGGGTTCCTTGGAAGAGGAAAAGGGCAGGAAGATGTGGTGATGATGATGATGCGGGGGGGGGGAGTGGAACAGCAGCAAAAATATGAATGCAAATGACCGACCACTCTGGTTTTTCCAGGCCTAGCGGAAGTCATGGCTGGTTTGGGAGTAGAAAAGCTGGAAAAACTGATGCCAGAGATTGTTGCCACAGCGAGCAAGGTGGACATTGCACCCCATGTCCGGGACGGTTACATCATGATGTTCAACTACCTGCCCATCACCTTTGGCGAAAAGTTCACCCCTTACGTGGGGCCCATCATACCTTGCATCCTTAAGGTAGGACTTGAAGGGCAGGCGCACCTGCTACCTGGTCTGTGTTTTCCCCCAGCTGCGGCTGCCAGGGTTTGCACCCGAGACCGTCTGCATGCGGAGCATATGCAAAGTTGTGGCCCTTCCCTTATGATGGGAACCCGGGGCTGCCCAAGGCCAGCTGGTGGCTTCACGACAGAGGCAAGCTTCAGACCGAGGACCTTCACAGTCGGTGGTTTGGCGATGCCTCTGGAAGTGCAGTGCCCGGGCCAGGCCCCCAGGGGAGTCCGCTGCTCCTTCTGCACGAGCAAGTTGCTTCCAGCTGGGGTGTCTGTGCACCAAGCCCCCTCCTTCCCGCCAGTGAGCCAGCTGCAGAACCGTATGCCTTTCACCACTCACTCTCCTGGCCCACTGCTGTCCACCAGCCAAGCCCCTGTCCACCAGCCAAGCCCGCAGCTCACCCGCTTTGCATGCAGAAAGACCCAGGTGAGCATCTGCAGCTGGGGCTGGAACTATTCCTCCCTGCTCCGTGGAGAGCCCCTGCTGCCCGTCTGTGTTGACACCATCAGGCTTGGTGGACCAAGAGGCTGACACATTCAAGGGAACGTCCCGTGTGCCCTTGTACATAGGCCCTGGCCGACGAGAATGAGTTTGTGCGGGACACAGCCCTGCGCGCCGGACAGAGGATCATCAGCATGTACGCAGAGACGGCCATTGCGCTGCTCCTGCCGCAGCTGGAGCAAGGTCTGTTTGATGACCTTTGGCGAATCCGGTAAGTTGCATCTTTCTGAGAGTGTCGCCTGCCAGGAGGTTGGAGCTGTTTATGTATGCACTTTATCCTTGCAGCAAAATAGGCTGAGAGTCGCCCAGCGAGCTCTGTGGCCAAGTGAGGACTAGACTTGGATCTCCCCAGCCCTCCAACCATTAAACCACCCTGCCTTGCTAGGCTAGGTTTACGACCTCTTTTGCTTACCTCAGAACTGCTCAAGGAAAGTGAACAGACGTTCTCTGCTGGGATGTCTTCCAGCAGAGGCAGCTTTTAAAAACTCATGGTACTGGTTCGTGGAGAGAGAGGGTCTACCCACAGCTGCAAACCTGTGTAGCTGGATGGAGCCTTTAGGGGCAGGGGCCCTGCGCTTCCCAACTGCAGAGGCTGGAGAAAGCCCTCTTCTCTGGCTGCCAGCGGGGACAGGGATGCGGGACTTGGGTGGCCTTGGTTTGATCCGGCAAGGTTGTTCTTCTGGCTCGGCCGCCACAGATGGGCATGTGGCATGAAAGGTCTGGCTGAGTTCCTTCCAGGTAACCAGGGCGGCTTTCTTGGCAGGCTGCTGAGCTTAGTTGCTGCTCTTGGCAGATTGCTGATAGCTCTGCAGCGCAATAAACTGGCACATTGTCTTTTCCTGGGAACCGCGCGGTCTCTGTCAATGCAATCGAATCCACAGAACGTTTGTGCTCTGTAGTAGAAAGCTGTTCACTTGCATGCTGCCAGAAGGGGTTTCCTTTCGGTTTGGGAACAGCCGACCTCTGCTCGTCTCACGTGTTGTGGTTGTTGCACTGAGACTAAATTCCTCCAGATGCTGCCTTTCCCCGTGAGCATACCTTGAACCCTGTGCCCCAGTTTGCACTCGGGCATCATCTGAGAACCGATTGACAGCTGCCAAGATGCTGGACGAAGAAAGGAGATCTTGCGACCCTCCGGCACAGATCCTGCCTCCGATCACCCACATCATGCTTGCTTTGCTGTTTTGACAGATACAGCTCAGTGCAGCTTCTGGGGGACCTGCTCTTCCATATCTCAGGAGTCACTGGGAAAATGACAACAGAGACCGCCTCTGAGGATGACAACTTTGGAACAGCTCAGTCCAACAAGGCGAGTTGTCCCTGCCTCACCTCCTGCCTGCCGTACCAGCCGGTGCCAGAGCCGGCACTGGGGCACTGAGCTGCCAGGGCCGATGCCAGCAACCTGTGCCGGGCTTTCCGATCGCCTTGATTTCTTAATTTTTAGAAGCAGCCATGAGGTCTCCTGAATCGGATCTGGAGCGCATCACCACGGGCAGTGCACATTCCTCCTCCCCAGGCCGCTCTTTGTCCTGAGAGGGGAAAAGAAAATAAGGCCTGAGATCTGAGCGTAGTCTTCCAGCGAACGCTTTGCTCCCTAGAAAGGGGACTGTGCGGTGGAAAACCCAGCAGGTGCTTTTCCAGTGATTTCCACAGTCTAAATGGATGTCTTTGTCTTATTTTTTGTTCCAGGCAATCATTAATGCCCTTGGAGTGGAGCGGAGGAACCGAGTGTTGGCCGGGCTGTACATGGGCCGCTCAGACACCCAGCTGGCTGTCCGCCAGGCGTCCCTGCACGTCTGGAAAATTGTGGTTTCAAACACACCTCGCACTCTCCGTGAGATTTTGCCCACGCTCTTTGGTCTCCTGTTGGGGTTCTTAGCCAGCACTTGTGCAGACAAGAGAACAGTTAAGTGCTGGGCGAGCATGCCCACGTCTTCCCCTGGACCCCCGCTTCCCCAGCCTGGCGCCTCACAGCATCCTCCTGCCGGCCAAAACGCAGCTGTGGTTGTCCCAGATTCTGCTGCCTGCCCCCCCCCCCACCTTTAAACAAAACAAGGAGTTCCTGAGTACTTGGACTTTGAAATGTTTTTTGGGAACTGGACTCCCATTCAGGACTTGGGTACAGTGGTATCTTGGCTCATGAACGCCTCAGTTCACCACCAAATCGGGTCACAAACAGAAATTTAGGGCAAATTTTTTCTCAGGTCATGAACTCTGCATTGGGTGGTGATTGTGAGCGTGCTCGGGGGGGAGGAATGGGCACAATCGCGGGCTCACTGCTGTGGGGGAGATGGCTGCGATTGCAGGCGCGCTACTGCAGGGAAGACAGGCGCGATCACGGTCATGCTCGGGGGGGAGAAGGCCATGATTACGCCCATCTCCCCCCACACAATCGCAATTGTGCCCGTCTTCCCTGTGATTAAAAAAAAGTATTTACAGAATGAATTAACCTTATTTACATTGAACCTTATGGGGAAATTCAACTTGGCTCACGACCAATTTGGGTCACGACCAGAGTCCTGGAACGGATTAAGTTCATGAGCCGAGGTGCCACTGTACCTCTGTTTCGCCTTCTGTAGGCCACAAACAAAAAGGACATGAGTTTAAGGCATGGAGCCAGCTGGTTTTGGGAGGGGATCCAAGCCTCAGCCCAACTTTGGATCTGTCCCTTGAATACAGAAACAAAATTCGATGTTAAAACGAGTTCATAGTTGGTAATCTCCATGCTAGGCATAAGGGAAACCGGCCGGCAGAGAAACCATTTTCTCAGTACACTGTAAGCAAAGTGAATGCTTCCTTGGAATCTTGGGCACAGTTAGTGACCGCTGGATTGATTCACGGCTGAGCCGCTGGCTGAGCTTGTTGGGCGCTCGTTTTGTGGGCGCTCCAAACACTTAGGCTTTCTGGACATGCCACTGACACGGGTCGGCTGGTGCACGAGTGTCGACTCTCCTGCCAGCGTGGGGGCACCACATCTGCTGGCCGTGCATAGCCGCAGTCCTTACAGAGTCTCAGAACTGGTGTGCTTTGTGGCGTTCTGTATTCCCAGCAGAGGTCTGCTTGGCCTGAAACCAGATCAGGCACATGGGGAATGTTGTGGGGAAGGCGGGGCACAACAGATCACATCTAGGCTGTGCACATGCGTAAGCAGAACTCCTACCTGCTCCTCTCCGGCGACCCTGCACCTCACCTCACCTCACCTCCGTGTTCCTCTCCTGCGTTGAATCCTTGATGCCGAGTTCCTTGGGAGAGAGGGATGCTTCGTAAAACAGGGAGGGGCATCAGGGAGCGGGGAAGGCGAGTTGCGGCTCAGAGGGCTGGCTTCTCCGAAAGCATCTTGCTGCAGGCACTCAGGCCGGCCGGCCTAAATCTTTTGCGGGCAGATTGCAGCACGGACATTAGGGGACCTGGTCCGAAAGCTGGGGGAGAAGATTCTGCCAGAGATCATCCCCATCTTGGAGGAAGGGCTGAGGTCTGAGAAGAGCGACAAGAGGCAAGGCGTCTGCATCGGCCTCAGTGAGATAATGAAGTCCACCAGCAGAGATGCGGTAAGTCGCCCTCCACAGCAGTGCTGGCTGCAGCACTGTGGAGCGCCTGAACCTCTTGATCGCTGGGAGCTCTGGCAAAGCTCTGCAGGAAGAGGGTTGTTTGCAGTGAGGGCCTGGCCTCGGGCAGCACCATCTTCCTAAAGGATTTCTTTCTGGTCTTCCTTTGCCTGCCTGCCCTCCCTCTCTGGGTGGCAGGCTCGCTGGGCCAGGCTTTTTCGAAGACAGTCGTAGCCTGGCTAGGGCTGAACTGAAAGGCAATTGCCCACATTCTCCACTGAGGCAGACTGCCTGCTGCTTCTGCAGGGAACCGTGTAGGTGCCAGGCCCGCCCCTCAGTTGTGAGGAGGCAGACAGAGCTGGCGATGGGCTTAATGGGGAAGGGGACTGTTTGATGGCACAGATGCCGGCCTGCAGAAACAGCCCCTCCGTCAGTCTGCAGTCGAATGAACGCTTCCTTCAACGTCGCACCACGTATGAGCAAGTCTTCCCGCAAGTTCTAAGTCAGAGAGCCTTCCGTGGCCCTTCCACCCAGCGTGGCTGCCAAGTGGTGGCTGCCCCACCTTGCAGTGACCTCTGCCCTGTTTCAGGTGTTGTGTTTCTCTGAGTCACTCGTCCCAACCGTGAGGAAAGCACTGTGTGACCCCCTGGAAGAAGTCCGAGAAGCGGCAGCCAAAACTTTTGAACAGCTGCACTCCACAATTGGGTACCAGGCTCTTGAAGACATCCTGCCCTTCTTGCTGAAACAGCTGGTAAGCACCCCCGAGGGGCTGATGGACTGGACACATTCTGGAGACCCAAATGCAGGACAGCTTTGCATCGTTTCTCTGCGGGGGCTGCAGAAGGTTCAGCGGGGCTGGATTTATAGCAGCCAGATAAGAGGCCAGGAGAATGTCCAACAGCAGCAGCAGCTTGAGGGGGAAGGAATTACTTTATGGCAGCCCCACTGGTTCCATTGAAGGTTATTTCATTGCAGTAGCTAAGTGGAACTTCCATGTGCAGCAACAGTCTATCTCTGGGTGCCCTTTTCTGAGAACCTGCAACCTGGGAAGGCTGCCCCTATGTGCCTGCTTTGTGGGCTTCCAGAATCAGCTGGCCAGTTGCTTGCTGACTGCTAGAGGCATTTGGGTGCCCGCTGGGCTTAGATCAGGACTGTTCAGTCCCCAGCTGGTATCCATCCCCACGTAGGGCTGGGAAAGCGTTCTGCCTGGAACTCTGCAGAGCTGCTGCCAGTCAGTGCCTGCCCTACTGTGCAAGATGGGCCCAAGGCAGCTTCCTTTATTTCTGTATGTGTTTCTCTCTTCCTCTAGGAAAATGAAGAGTTATCAGAGTTTGCCCTGGATGGTCTTAAGCAAGTGATGGCTGTGAAGAGCCGGGTGGTGTTGCCTTACCTGGTGCCAAAGGTGCGTTGACGGCTGCTTTACTGAAGTCCTTGGGCATTCGTCAGAGTCTTCTCTCTCGCTGGCTCGGTGCCTCTTCGCACATCACAAGGGCAAGGTGGCTTTGAGGCAGACCTCTGCTTTTGTCAAGCATCTCCAGAGAGACAACATCAGGCCATGTCCCCTTTTCTTCAGCCCTTTCCGTCCCGCACAATGATGAATCATAAGTGGGCCCTTCCGATGAGCAGGGCAGTAGGGATTGTCATTTGGCCAAAAAGCAGAACCCGACTGGTTGCTTCCTAGCATACGAAGCCCTGCTTGGAAGGCAGGAAGATGCTATTCCTTGCTGAGGGGATTCCCACAGGCCAGTGGCCAGCCAGAAGCTTGTGGGAAGCCCCTCAGCCAGGCCTTGGCATGTTGGGCTCAGCAGTCTTTGGTCTCATCCAGTCCGGCACGCATGGCTCTTTATTTATTTATTTATTTACAAATTTATAGGCCGCCCCTTGCCACAAGCCTCGGGGCGGCTTACAGCATCAAACCATTAAACTTTAAAACTGGCCCATCTCCAGGTCTGAATTAAAACAAATACAATATAATACATAAAATAAATTAACATTTAAAATATTGCTTAAATAAAAAGGTCTTTGCCTGGCTCCAAAAAGCAAATAAAGACGGCGCCAGGCGAGCCTCTCTGGGGAGCGCATTCCATAAATGGGGCGCCACCGCAGAGAAGGCCCTCCTCCGGGTGCTCACCCTCCTTATATCTCTCACGGAGGGTTCCCGGAGGAGAACTGTCAGTGACAGTTCAGATTAAGGATCGGCTTTTTGTTGACACATACTGAGGCCGAGATGTTGTCTCTGCCAGCATTTCTGCCCCTTGATGGTTCTGGCAGGGGCTCCTGGGAGTTGAAGTCCTGAACATCTGGAGATCAAGTATTGCCTGCCTGAGCTAGATTAGATTATGTCAACTGAATATACCTCACTTTTTGTGTTTCCCCAGCTTATTTCTCCTCCTGTAAATACCAGAGTCTTGGCTTTCCTCTCATCTGTGGCTGGTGATGCTCTTACCCGACACCTGGGTGTCATCTTGCCTGCCATGATGTCTGCACTAAAGGAGAAGCTCGGGACAGGGGAAGAGCAGCAGGTAAGGACAGTTGGCTTAGAGCCGAGAACCCGAAATTCAGGTGGTCATTACAGCATGAGCTGTTGTATTGTGTGAATGTGGTTACACAAACAAACCATGGAACAACCCAACAACGGATGGTGGGTTTTCCTCCTAATTTACTCATGGTTAGCAAACTGTGGGTTATGTCTATGGCTTGGCTCTCACAGCCGCATAATCCAGCATAATCCTGCCCACACCCAACCCACACTCTGGCTTGCCCTGTTGTGTGGAATCAGCCTTTGTGCTTCCTACGCCTGCCCTGTTTCCACTGCTGCACTCCGGCAAGACCTTGGCGCTGTGGCCATGGGTTTCTTGCGGCAGGCTGGCTTCAGAGGAAGCAGCTCAAGGTAGACGCTCTGGTCGTGGCCCTCGCTCAGGAGCGGATCCTTGGCATGAACTGCTGCAGGTGTGGGTCCCCCGTGCGGAGGTGGCTTTCCACCCACTAATCAGAGTGCCGAGTGCTGGGGAGCCCCGTGCAGCCAAAACACCCAAACGGTGTGGCTCTTGCTCCTGGCACTTGGGGGCGCCGCTGTGGTGCCCATGGGCACTCCGCTGGGTGCTCCATGCCTGCCAGGCTCCCTCACCCTCATTTTTACTGCCCTGTCTTGAGATGCTTGACCTATTTTTAATTAATGGCCACCATGCCGCAAACTAAAGGGGTTGCTCTCCGGCATCATCTCTCTTTGGGTTCAGGAGAGCGCTGAGATTCCACCTCGGTCTTCTGCTCAAGTTCGTGCCCCAGTTACTTTTCCTCTCGTCTCTCGTTTGCCTCGGGAGAAATGAAAGTTTTCGGACTAGCCATGCCACACCCACCATTGTAGCCACTCTGCAGGGGCAAGCCCCTCCGTGCCAGAGTAGCCTCAGCACATGCACCCGCTGGTCCAAAAATACCAGGCACCCCTGTGTGACCTGGCTGGCATCCCCACCCCATCACCCCCCTCAGTAGCAGCTTGGTTGGAGGCAGCCCCCTGGGCTCGGGGAGCAGCTCGCCTGGCCCTGAAGCATTTCACTGAGCGCTGTCCCCATGGGGAACGGGGCCTCTCAGGCTGCTGCTGAGCAGCCGATGTCTCTGAGCACTCGCCAGCAAGGCCCCAGGCAGGTAAGAAGCTGCACCTTACAGGGACTAGGAAAGTGGGAGTCCGAGACCCTCTCCAGCACACATGCCTGATTGCTGAGCACCTCACGCCACCGCTGCCCTCTTGCCCTAACTGTCTGTGGGACACAAGGGGCCAAGTGCCACAAGAGGTAGGCGCTCGCTTGCGTCAGGCAGCTGGTGAAAGGCCTGCTTGTTGTGGGGCAGGATCCCTGGGACATACTTGGCTGGGGAAGGTGGTTCCCAGAGCTCGAGCTGAAACTGACCGTGAGCAAGAATCCTGCCCTGACTTTTCCAGGAGATGCTGAACTGCCAGGTTGTCATCCTGTCCGTGGAAGATGAGGCCGGACAGAGGATCATCATCGAAGACCTGCTGGAGGCAACCCGCAGTCCCGAGGTGGGGATGCGGCAGGCCGCAGCCGTCATTCTCAACATCTACTGCTCCAAGACCAAGGCGGACTACACGCTCCACTTGCGCAGTCTCGTCTCGGGCCTGATCCGGCTCTTCAATGACACCAACGCCGTGGTTCTCAACGAAAGCTGGGATGCACTCAATGCCATCACCAAGGTGGGATTTGGCAAGGGGTGTTTCTGGGAAGGAGAGCAGTCCGGCTCTGGGAGAGGTGATTCGATGAAGGGGGAAATGCAGGAAGGCCAAGGAGCCACTGTGAACTCACACAAAAGGAGACCTCCAGCTCCCATCATGCCCTGGCCAGGCTGTTTTTCAGCCTAGACTTACAGGGGATCATGTGGCTAAGTGGTTGGATTACCTTCTCAACCTGGCGCCTTGCAGGGGATCTCAGACTCTGGTTTCCAGCATCCCTAGCAGATGAAGCTCAGGGCTGCACCTTTAGTTGATTGGTTAAATATTGACATTGCTTGCGACATCTAGAATTTCATTTTTAAAAGGAATTTTATTATGGTTTCTCAGTTTTAAATACTGGAAATTAAAAAAGAAAAATAACACATATCAAGTTATTTCCTGCTAGAACTGAAGATGAGAAATGCATGTGGCACATTGTAGCCGCAGTATGTAGGGTTCCTCACTCGTGGCTTTGCTCAATTCCCTAGCAAGCTGCGAGAATGTGCTTGCACACTTTACTCTTCCCTTCTTAAACAGGAAACCCCTCAAATATCTTCACAAGGGCACTTCAGATTTGCTTTCATTCATTCATTCATTTTTCGATTTATATCCTGCCTTTTCCCTACAAGGGCTCAAGGCAGCTTACATCTCCTCCTCCTCCATCTTATCCCCACAACAACAACAACAACAACCCTGTGGGGTAGGTTGGGCTGAGAGTCTGTGACTGGCCCAAAGTCACCCAGTTGGCTCCATGGCTGAGCGGGGACTAGAACCCCAGTCGTCTGAGTCCCAGTCCCATGCTCTTAACCACTACGCCACACTGGCTCTCCATGCTTTGAAACCATGAGGACTGCAAACATAACGCAAAGCCTGCTCAGAAGCTGACAACCCTAATTTTATCTTTGGGCCTAGGCTAGAGATTTCTGACAAATTTTCAGCTTCATGGAATTCTTTCCCCGTTGATTTTGCCAGATAATAACTTCTGTTAGGGGATAGAGACGTGTTAGAACATCTTTCTCCAACCTGCTGACCTCAAGCTGTGATGGGGCGCTCCTCCCGGGATGCAGTAGCCACACCTGGGAGGTGCAGTCCAGCACATCTCAAGGGGAGGGATGCTGGAGAAGGCCTAACAGAGGAAGCCAGTGCCTTGCTCCTGCGAGACGAGCCCGGGGGCTCTGGAAGCTGTCAGGTGGGCATTCACACCGTGGATTTCGTCTGCCTTCCCCAGAAATTGGATGCCGGCAACCAGCTGGCCCTCATTGAGGATCTGCACAGGGACATCCGCATGGTGGGGAGCGACGCCGGTGGCGAGCACGTGCCTGGATTCTGCATCCCGAAGAAGGTGAGTGCAGGGGTCACGGCCCGGGGGCATTGCTGCGGCACCTGCCTGTGCCACGTGTGCTCTGGAGCAGAGCATGCAGCTGTGGGCCACCAGGCAGGCACGCTCTGCCAGCATGTTCCCGGCAGCCTCTCAGAGGCTCTCGTGGCAGGGGCCACGTCTTCAAAAAGGAATTCCTGTGCTAGAGCAAAAAGACACATCAAAATGCAAGCCCAATTTGCTAATCCCGATCCACAAAAGAAATATTCTGAACATGTGCAGTTGGGTGTTTTCAGCTCCCTGGCTCTGTGATGGAGCAGGTAGAAGGGCCTGCAGTTGATTTCCAACATCTCCAGCTAGGAACGCATCCCAGCTACGGTCCTGGAGAGAAACACTGGGGCCGATGGACCCATGGACTTTGTAGAAGGGTGCTTCCTGTATTCATTTGCTTTTTTAGTGCTGGCCCTGAAAGATGGCTTTAGGGTTTCAAAATAAACACTAAAACTCACAATTAAGTTGTAAATCAAGTGGATAAAACAGCTGATTGCTAACTCTACTAAAATCAAAGAGCACTAAAAAGCCAGTGGAACCAAAGAGGTCTTTGCTTAATAGCTGAAAACTCCCAGCCAAAGGGACCTGTCTGCCCTGCCTGGCCTTTCTTCCACCTGAGAAGAGAGGCTGGGCTAAGAGGCTTCTCCAAAGGGCTGCTGGCTTTCGTGCCCTTGGAATCTTAAAGGAAGCTCATTTTCAGCAGTGGATCCACTAATATCCTGCAGACAATGTGCATGATCCATTTCTCAGACGAAATTTCTGTACCGTGTCAGAAGTAACATACTGGAGAAGCTGCCCCTTTTTTTGTTCAGTCTAATATTGAGAGTGACTTTTAAAAAATGGTGGGGAGCTTTTGTGGTTAGAGTGGTTTTTCTTCCTCTGTTTTGTCTTCACAATCCATGAGGCATGTTGGATGAAAGATGATGTCTGGCCTCAAGCTTCTCCTGCGAGTTTCAGGGCTGAGTGGGGATTGGAACCTGCTTCTCCTCAGCCCTAGTCTGGCCTGACTTTGGGTCAGGGCTTTTCAGGTTGAGGGGAGAGAGCTTTCCCAGGAAGGGTAGCGCCACAGGCAGCCCTTCTCGCTGCTTGCTCTCCTGCAGACTTGCACAGAAAGGAAATTTGGGCAGGCCAACTTCCTTTTAACAGCGCTGTTCTGATCCCTTCTGCACAGGGGGTGACTTCCATTCTTCCTGTACTGCGGGAGGGAGTCCTGACAGGCAACTCCGAACAAAAAGAAGAGGCTGCGAAGGCTTTGGGGCTTGTGCTTAAGCTGACCTCCTCTGAAGCACTGAAACCTTCTGTTGTGAGCATCACGGGGCCACTGATCCGCATCTTGGGCGACAGGTTCAGCTGGAACGTCAAGGTGGCTTTGCTCGAAACATTGAGCCTTCTCCTGGCCAAGGTAAGATGGGCTGGAATTCTGAGACATCTTCAAATACTGGCAGCATTGCTGTAGCCGGGATTAGGACGTGGATTAACTGTCTAAGAAGTCATGCCTACAGGTGACACACCTCTTTCTTCCGGACTGCTAATCTTTATGGGCCTATACTTTCCAAATATTTAGGGGTGGTATCCCCCTATGGGCCCTGCGAGTGAGTCAGGAGACGTTACAAGCTTTCTTTTCCATAACACAGTCGAGGCAGTAATTTCTGGGCTATAAGAGGATGAGTTTTTTTGCAATACTGTTTCCTGGCCTGCTCACCTATAGAAGAGGCTTTACTCACCCGGGGTGACCAGCTTCATCTCCCCGTTCATTGCCCTGCAATGATCTAGGCTTCGGCTGGGCTTGCAAGCACATGACTTCTCATATCGACAGCCCCTCTATGACGGGTGGTTTTGACAGCCCGTGAAGCCATTGCTCCTTGTAGGGTTATGGGGGGTGACAAAGCCACTCCCTACGATGCACCTTTCCAGGTTCAGGCTAACCAGGAAGCCACATGCCTCAAGTTAAATAAGCTATTTGTGCTGTGTCCCACTGGCAGGGAAAAGAAGGCCCCGGGGTCTCTCTTCTCCCTGCACTCAGGCAAGCCCAGCCATGGAGTGCCTCCCCTCTGTCCAGGAAAAGTCATCCACTTTGAGAAAAAGGGCTTGCCCGAGTCCCCTTCCTGAAGACACTCATTCTCCCACGCGCTCCAGGTACAGGCTGTGCTCAGACGTAGCGCTCTGCCACTTCTCTGCCTCAGCCTCACATCATATCACACTCTAAACTGTAGTTAATCATACCTGTGCTGTGTTGAAACAGCCCCTGGTTTGATGTTGGTTGGTTTAAGAGAAAATACTGTTGCCTGCAGTTGAGCTATGCAAATTTGTTTGTTGGTTTGTGTGTATTTCATTTATATGCCGCCTACTACCATCGTCTCAAGGCAGCTTGCAATAATGAGTCGCAGTTAGGCCAAAATGGAAAGTCGGAAGTCCAATCTTCAAACTTCCTTACGGTCATGCAAAAGGAGAGTGTGGGGAACATGTGGGCCTCAGGGAGACCGGGGGCATTCACATAAAGCTCCCGGCATTCTCATAATAGGGTTTCTCATTGCATCTAAATTGCATTGCCTGTTCTCTGCTTGATTGCTGCTGAGATGTATATGAGGCCTTTTTTCTTAGCAAGATGTCTTTCTGAATGCTTAGAGACCGGAAGCTGTCCCATCTTCACATAGCCTGAATATATCAACTTCTCTTTCTGGGTTGGAGAGCAAAAGAGTGGAAGCAATTGCTTGGATTTCCAGTTCCCAAACAGTATAAAAAGAAATGTTAGCATCATTCTAGGGCAACGATAGGTAACTTATTCAGCATAGAAATGTGTCTATTCACAGGATTGCATTTCCGGCAGGTACATTTTAGGCTTCCGTTGTTTGTCATCCAAATAATTTGGCGTGCTGGTTTTCATCATCGTGGCAGATGCCAAATGACAGTGGCAATCATTTCCACTTAGTGAGTAATACTCTGTCTCAAATTGGCGTCTTGAAATGCAAGGAGCGCTGTCTAGCTCTGGAAACAATCTTCGTATAGGCACAGTGAATTGCAAAACACACCACTTTCTAATTTTGTTTTAATTGCCTTCTAAGTGGGATTTTTTTTATTTTTTGCATCTCAAATTTGCCTTCAACAGCATGAGAACTGGCAGCTTGCACTTGAAAGCAGGGCAGGAAACACGGTTCCCCACACACCCTGGAAGGTAGGGGGTGCCCCGCAAAAGTGAAAGACTGCTTTTCCAAAGGAGGTGTCATCTGCAGCTGTTACAGAGTTGCAAAGAGGCTACAGAGTTTGCAAAGTTAGTTTGCAAGCAAAGTACTTTTGAATGTTTTGACAGCAGCTACTGGTGGCATTTTTTCCCTCAGGACCCCTGGAGGCGAGGAATGGTCTTGTCCAAGGGGTAAAATGGCTCCTGGCTCTCCCAGGGTTGCCCAGCCTTGCTCAAAACAGGTCCTGCTGGTGTTCTCTGGATTCAAACACGAGCCACCGAAATCTAACATTTCTTTAATATTTGCTCAGTTCTACTGGGGACTTCTTCGTCTGCAATCAGAGAATGCCTAGATGAGCTGCTGTATACTCTTGCCGTGTTGGCAGTACTAGGTGTTCCTCTCTAACGTTTGCAGGTGGGCATTGCCTTGAAGCCGTTCCTGCCCCAGCTGCAGACCACCTTCACCAAAGCGCTGCAAGACCCCAACCGCCTGGTCCGCCTCAAGGCAGCCGATGCTCTTGGGAAGCTCATCGCCATCCACGCCAAAGTTGACCCGCTCTTTACGGAGCTGCTGAACGGCATTCGCACCAGCGAAGACTCGGGCATCAGGCAAGTGGCCAGGGCTGGCTGGAGCAGGAGGGAGACGTGGCTGCTGCAGTGGCTGCGGACAGCACCCGCGTTCTTTTCTCCTGGGAGAGGACTGTGCTTCTCACTCGGGAAAGGAGGGCAGCCTGAGAAGGGCAGCTCTTCCCAGCCACTTTGAAGCAGGATTTCTAGGGGCTCCATGGACTTCTACTGGGAAGGGATCCTTCCCACGTTTGTCCTGCCTGCACTGCCTGAGCAAAGCGGGCATCCTGTACTCTCCAAAGCACAGGGTCTGTCCCAAAGACTTTCTTTTAGCATCTGAATTGGACTGGGGCAGTCAAGTGCAGTAAGGTTGCCTAGTTTTCTTATCCAGGGTTAATGCGGAAGGGCAAACGTTTGAGAAAAACAGCCAGAAACAGAATGCCTCCCCCGCCCTCAGCAGGTTAGGGAAAAATAGCTATAAAGCGCTTCTGTTCCTGCAGCCATCCCTGCTTGGCTTGGATGTCCCGGTGGCGGGTGCAGGAAGCCCTGCCTTTACTCTCAGGGGCTTTGTGTTCCTTGGGGGGCACTCATGACCTTGGGGTCAGCCGGTCCTGTGGGCAGCAAGCAGGACCTGATCTAGCAGTCCTCCCCAGACTGGCCTGCCTGCCTGCCTTCCACCAAACATGGTCCAAGACGAACTCTACAAGCTTTCCTTTGATGCGTTCCTTGTTATTTTTGGTGAGCACCTAGGTTCTTTCCCTCCTGGAGAAGTGGCCGTGCCCGCTGGGGAAGGCTGCTGAGTGGAACTCTGCCTCTTGTGTCAGGGTGGGGCTGACCCCAAGAGTCATGAAACACCCTCCAGAAGATACAGAAAATGACACACGGCAAGAAACATCCCCTTTCTGTCGTGACATCAGCACACCCCTAAATCAGACTAGTTAGTGCTGTGTCTGGCATGTGACCCCTGGTGGGCTGGTATCGGAAAGACGGAGGCCGAGCCTCTCTTGCTCCTGACTTGGGGAAGGCTTCAGCGCTCCGGCTGAACGAGTCTGCTCTCATTGTGTGTTTGGGATGTTTCCTCTTGATGGGGCACCCGGCTGATCTGAGACCTTCTGGTGCCTCTGGAACATTCCAGTGGCATCCCTTCTCTCCCCTCAGCCCTGCCCTCACCACCAAAATGCACCAAAGCCCATCAGGCACCGCAGACGTTCCCACAGAGGTGTATCCCAGGGTCAGAGCCGCCATCACCTCAGTTGCCTTTAACGGCGGTCCGCATCCTCTTCCGCTTCTGACGCCCTCTTCTTCGTGTCGCTTTGCAGGGACACGATGTTGCAAGCCCTGCGGTTCGTGACGCAAGGAGCTGGGGCCAAAGTGGACGCCACGGTCCGGAAGAACATCACCACAGTGCTGCTGGGCATGCTGGGGCACGATGAGGTATGCTGGGCAAAGGTGGCCACTGCCCCGCCCAGAGGAGCAGCCGGCCCCTCCTGTGCAGGTGGCCCGGGACCATTCCCGGCCCACGCCAGTTGAAAAGGGCCGCTTACTAACCTGGCTAAGCAAGGGTCTCCAGCTCAGGCCTCGGAGAGCAGCTGGCTGGAAGAGGTGTAGGGAAAGGGCTGCTCCGTGGCCGTGAGGGGCCCCAGCTCCGGTCTCGGCGTGTCTCGCGATTTCTGCCTGGAACCCTGGCAAGTTCTCTGCAGTCCGTGTACAGCTGCCTTTCCTAGCTGGTGCCCCCCAGGTTTCCGGGAATTGCAGGCAGCTCCTTTGGAGGAGAGCAGGCTGGTGCAGACGAGACCGAGCCAGAGGGCCTGCTGGCCTGACTCTGAGTAAGATGGAACCACCATTTACGACTGATTTATTTACATTTATGTACCTCTGTATTTGCTAAGAAGCCAGTCGTGATGCACAGTGGTCAAAAACACAGCCTTAAAGCTAGGCCAATGAATACAGCCAAAAAGTAGTTACAGAAGGTAAAAGGAAGACGTTACTGAAAAGATGCATCTCTGGACCCTTCCTGAAAGCCCAGAAAGTGCAGTGTCCCAGAGTTGGGGAGCAGCACGGGAGAAAGCTCTTTCCTGCATGTTCTCTGCTGGGAAAGATGCGCTTGGAAGGGCCTCTCTAGCACTGGCCTGGATTAGCCAAAGTTCTGCTGGCAGTGCAAGGTTCGTTGGATTGCTCTTACGTGCCACCAAATGGCCCACCAAAACGGCCAGTCCTCGGCAGCCCTGCTCAGCTCTCGCAAACTCGAGGCCGTGGTGTCCTTTAGGGAACCGATCATCTCCTCTTTGCCCTTTCTTCTGCCTTTGACTTTCCCTGGCATGACTGGTTTCCGCAGTGAGTCTTGCCTTCTCACAAGGTGCCTGAAATTAGACAGCCTCAGTTTCACATACTGATTTATTGTGATTTTTGCCCTGCCCTTCTTCCAAGGCGCTCAAGACACCCCGTTAGGTTCTGTTCTTCCCCTGCAGCGCGCCTGGTTTAGCGAATCTCTTTCCAGAAACCTTCTGCAGTGTCTGCTCTTTTTCTTCAGGATGCCACCCGGGTGGCCTCAGCTGGCTGCCTGGCAGAGCTGTGTGCGTTTCTTTCGGAAGAAGAACTTGGCAGTGTCCTCCAGAATCATCTACTAGGTATACTTTGAACACATCTGACTTATTCTGGAGAGAGGAACTGAGCCATTCTCTCCTCATTATCACCACACAGAGACTGGCTTTCTCCATATCCCATGGGAGGCAAGAGATTAGGGTGTTTGGGGTGCGCACACACAACATCTGCCAACGTGCCAGGGACTGAGTTCTTTCAGTGCTCTGGGCTTTTTGTCAAGAAGGGTTTTTACATTTTTTAAGAGGAAAGGCAAAGGCAAAGCAGGTTTCAAGTTCACTTCAGGGCCTGAAATGCAAAGTTCAAGGACTGTAATTCTAAAGTGCTTTCCTGGGGTTTGTTTCCCGCAACCCTCTTCCCTCTTTTAATATTACCAAACACATATGGAACTCAGATGCAGTGTTGCTATGCTTTGTTTGCTGGGTCAGCTTTTGTTAAAAGTGGGGGAGGTCTTGAAAGTCTTCCACAAAGAGCAGGTTATGTGCTCCTTTAATTTGTGTTCAAATCTTGCCCATACCAAAAGGTGTCTATGTTTTATGAAACCATCTAGCTGCTACCTGTAAGGTGAGTCACTGTTGTTGCTACAAATACTGCATCCCTTGTCATTTTTGGTGAGGCCTTGGCATCTAACCATCCTGACAGGCCCATGGTGGGATGATGATAAACAATCAGAGCCTCGTGGCCCAACACCATCTGAGTTAGGGGCATGATCCCCAAGGTACTAGAACATCTGCCCCTCTGGCGCCAATACTTCCTCCAGCGAGGGTCAGAATCATACTCTGTTCAGCAGTTCGGCTGGAATAAGGTTGAAAGCTCCTTGAGAGAGCTTTCAGTTGTCATGTTTGAAGGACTTTGAAAGTCCCGTGGGAAAAGGCAAGAAAGAAATGTTCCGTGTATTTTCATCCAGATGAGGAGACGGCCGGGCAAGTGACGATCCCCTTGGGATCCCAGTTGGGGCAGGGGATTGAGGAGGTCCCCTTCAGGTCCGGCGCTGTGCTCAGGGTCTCTTTCCTTGTTACTCTGCAGCGGACGTCTCTGGCATCGACTGGATGGTGAGGCATGGGCGCAGCCTGGCTCTCTCCGTGGCGATCAGCGTGGCCCCCAGCAGAGTGTGTGCCCCCAAATACTGCAACAGTGTTCATGAGATGATCTACAGCAATACGCTTGCTGACCGAGTAAGGACCACCATCCCGTGTGCAGCAGAAGACTGCCTATGAGCTTCTCAGCATGCTTCATGTCAGGGAGATGCCAAGCTGGATTGCACAATAAGCACATCCTTGCAGCTCAGCTTTCAAGGGCTGCTTGCTCCAGAATAAGGGAGGGTCTCAGATACTTTTTCCTGAACGGGTTCCTTCTTTCACGGGGTGACTTGTCTGTCCCCACCCCCCCACTCCTGGATTGAGATTCCCCAGTCCAGGAGTGGTACAGTCCTACGATCCTGTTCCTCATGGAGGTTCTCTCCCAGTGCCCACGATACTGGCCCAGAAGAGTGGCCCCAGGTCTAGCAGTACCCTTTGGCCACCGCATATGTAGCAAAGATGGGCCACTTGGAGACTCAGCTTTGGGTCCAGCACAGGAGAGAGCAGCAGATCTGTTGCAAAGAGGGATCGAATGGGGGGGAGGGGTTGGGTACTTAAGCTCCCCAGTGAGGAGGAGCCAGGTCCATTTCTAGGCAGGTTCCCCCAGCCAGAAAGATCTGACAAAGCACAGCTTGGAATAGTCCTGAGCTGCTGCCAGTTGCACGGGGACAGGCAGTCTGGCGTCATGTGCAGGATCTTTTTTGTTTCTCCTGCCAAGGGAGCAGTTAACCCCATTTCATCCCTCTCAAGATGAGAGGGTTGTTCTGCTGTGCATGAGTACTGTCGGATCAGTGCCGGTGGCCCCATGGCCTGCCAGGAATAGCCCTCCCAGGTGAGGCTCAGTGGGTCCCCTGCGACAGCTGCCGCCTCTTAAGGGGATGCTGAAGCTGCCCCAGGGAAGGAGGGCCTGAGTTCACTCATGGATTTTCCGCATGGGATTCCTGCGTGTGTGAATGAAGCACGGCAGGTTGACTTAACACCAGTGGAGCTTTTGTGCTGCTTGTCCCCTGAAGCATTCAGGCGAAAGTCCCTGGGCCAGAAATGGATCTCCGGCCGCATTATCAGGACTGTGCCATTGGAGCTGAGTGCCTGCGGTTCTGGCGTAATGCCAGGTTCTAAAGCTAGCCAACGCCTTCTCCAAGTGGTCTGGGAGGTAACATTGCTGCTTCCTTTTGCCATACAGATCCCAATTGCTATCAGTGGCATCAGAGGAATGGGCTTTCTTATGAAGTACCACATAGAGGCCAGTGGGGGGAACCTGCCCCCCAAGCTCTCCAACCTTTTCATCAAGGTGAGTCCCCAGCCTGGGGCTTTCCCAGGTGTGTGGAGTGGATTGACTGGGCAACGAGAAAGATGCTTTCTGAGAACTACCAGGCAATGTCCTGAGGGGTGGCATGTCTGCTTGGTGGTTCTTTCCTCGTGGACTACAGTGGTGCCGAGATATTCCCCTAGTGGAAAGAGGGCATCCAGTGAGTCCAGGGGTTACAGATGCCCTCTGTGGCCAGTGGAGATGTATGAGCATTTGACCTGCCTGATGTGGGGACCGGTGTGGGGGCAGCCTCAAGCGCCAGCCGTGCTGAGCTTGCAAGATTCCTGACAGTGGAGCCCTTGCTGCCAGTGCAACAGGATCAGTTCTTCTTGATCCTTAATCATGCACTGTCCTTTCTGCTGCAAATCGACCATCTCCACCTGTGGGGTTACTGATCGTCCCTTCTCTGGACAGGGGTACAGCCTGGCATTTTATTTTAGAAGTGCAACTAAAGCAGTGGCTTCCGTTTCTAGGTGTCCTTTCCCCCGCTTCCTTTTCCATAAGAAAAGGTGTGTTGCATGCTCTCTTCTGTGCCAGGTTCTTGGCTAAAGTTCTTTCTTGGCACAGCGGCACGGATTCGTCCAGTGACAATCCGCACTTGCTGTTTTGGCAGCTCGCAGTCAGCAGCCGGGCGCGCGCGTCACCGAAATCTTGCTCTTGAGACTTCCTGGCCCTTCATCAGGACTGAAGCACTTGCTTTCTTCCCGGCAGTGTCTTCAGAATCCATCCAGCGACATCAAATTAGTTGCAGAGAAGATGATCTGGTGGGCAAATAAAAGTCCTCTCCCGCCCTTGGACCCCCAGACAGCCAAGCCCGTCCTCAAGGCACTTCTGGACAACACGAAGGACAAGAACACCAGCGTGAGAGCCTACAGCGACCAGGCCATCGTGAACCTGCTGAAAATGAGGGAAGGCGAGGAAGGTCTGCAGGTACTGGCACCTCAGCCTCTTGTCCCGAACTGTTCCTGTGATCTCCCCCTCACCCCACCGCCACCCCTAAACAAGGGAACTGCAGCGTGGGGGATTTTGCCTGTGCTTGGTTTTAATGGGCCCTGAAGCAGCGTTGGTCGCAACACCCCATGCCTTTCCCCTTGTTCTTCTTCCTGCAGGCCATCTCCAAGATCCTAGATTCTGCCAGTTTGGAACTGCTGAACGAGAACTGCCGCCGATCTTTGAAGAAACTGGCTAGCCAAGCTGACTCTTTCGAACAAATCGATGACACTATCCTCACGTGATTTTGGAGTAGCGGAAGAAAAGCCAGCCCTCAAACCCATCTCTGCATTGACACGGCAACTCAAAATCAAGAGCAACATTTTCATTTTTGAAAATGCTAAATCAGATGGGAGCTTATGAAAAGGGCTTCCGGAGTATTTTAATATACCAGAATAGCCTTAATTAGAATCCTGCTAGTTTAAAAATCACACGAATTTGCCCCACCCCACCTGTTTTTGAAATGCAGAGGACACAGCAAGGAGTCCTGCCCAATTGGTAACACATAATTGTTAGCTGGTTCTGTGGCGAGTTTCCCCCCCTCTGGGCTAAAGGAGCTGTTTCCACTTAACCCTAGGTGGAAATTAGAATTCTGTGGAAATTGAGCAGTTGGCTTCAATGTGCTGCTGATTTGCTGTTTGCAGCAGCTCTGAAGGCTGCAAATTCTGTAAATCAAACTATTTAAAGGGCCTTAGAAATTAGAGGCAAAAGGGGATGAAAAATAGGTTGCTTGGATAAATAGCAGTTTAATAAAAAGCTTTGAACTTCACTGCTGCTAGAACATTCTTGTACTCTCCCCTGCCCTGCAAACACATGCACCCAGTGGCACAAATTGTCATGCGGGCTGGACTCCTTGCTTCTAAAATTAAGTTGTATGGATCCAAAATGCCAAAACGTTTTTACTTGGCGGTGAAACCATTGGCAGCATATGCTTTAGCAAGAGATTTCTTCTGTTCTCATGTGGGCATGAGAACTGCTGGTTTTCTTAAGATGCGAGAGGGTGCCATGATGTGCTGTTGGAAGGTATGTCAGATCGACAGTCCCCAGCCTTGCCATGGTGGCTGGGGATGATGGGTTTTGCATCAAACACCCAGCAGGCATGACTGTGTTGTGCTACTTAAGAGGAAAACCAATTCTTTTCACATGATGTCAGTAAGGGTGGGTTGTGCTGTCTCTTCTATCTCCAGAGAGAATAAAACACTCCTGAGATACTGGGTATTGATGGCTCTCCGGCTGGAAACTAAATATATAATCCTCAAGTATCTTTCCTGAAAGTTCCCAAGATTTTTAATATTTCAAAATTGTACAGAAATGTATGACCAGTTAGAAACAACACAACATACAAACATAGAGATTTAACTGATACAGAAGAACTACACTTTCAGCAGAAGTGGCTGATCACAGCAAACGAAGGGATCCTTTCCTGCCGCTGAACTGAAAGTTGCTACAGGCACAATTGTGTCTGTGACATTCCCCTGCCCCCACCAGCTCATGCACTGCATAAAGGAGGAACAACAGAAACCCAAACACACAACAATTCAAAGCAAAAAAGCATTGCATAAAGCTAAATGTCTTTGGCTGTTCAATTCTCATTTTGTTTTGCATTAGCCACCAGGGTGGGTGCAATGCTATTCTAGACAAGCATTTGAGAATGAGCATATGATGCCTTTCAGGGATACTCTTGGGCATTTCTCTCCAGTCCTGCCGATATCAATGTTTACCTTCCCACATGCGCCAGCGTGCGATGCCTACTCCAGCTTTTGGCTAGCTGGGGGGGTCCGCTCTTTTGCAAAGGAGGTTGTCCGTGGTCGTCTCGCCCTGCTCAGCATAGTGGTGGGGCGCTCCGTGCTCGCTGTTTCGAGAGTGGCACACGAGACTGTAACCACTGTTTGTAATCTTCTTCAGACATCTCCACAATATATTCGCGCAGGAACTGCGGCAGAGGCGGGGTGAAAAGTGTGGCTGCAGGTTGGCAGTGCAGGCTTAACTGCTTCCCCGCTTCCCAAGCATGTAAAAAGAGCACGCTGCAAAGGCGAGAGCCCCGGCACTAGTTCTGTGTGTGGGGGAGAATTTGGAGACTGATCCTATACCTGCAGCAACCTGGCTGTGGAAAGGCAACACCACACACAGCTACAACACAGGAAAGGGGCAGTTGCGCTTCTGCAACTGGAATTCTCTTGAGTTCAAGCTGGCAGATCTACTTTGGTTTTTAACTAAGGGAAATTTGGGGAAATCCACTCAGAATTAAGTCCAGGAACTTTCCACACAAAAACCCCCTCCAGCTGACTCGTTCAGTGAGCTCTTTTTGGTGTACACTTGGAATTCTTTTGTTGCTGCTCTCAATGGCCAGGTGCCAATGACCAAGCAATCTACCAGTAGAGGCAGGCCAGCGACAAGCGGCCAACGTTCTGAATTTTCTAGGACAGGAGACAGCACCCAAGGAACTGGATTTGAGGAAGAAATCTCCACTCCCTCATTTGCAATATATGAATAACACTGCCATCCTAGCCAACATGTCTTTTGGAAGTATTGCTCAGATAAATGCTTAGAATGCATAAACAAAAAATAAGCGGCAGTGTATTCCAAGGCTCTCAAAGTGAGCACTCCAGAAGGCCCAAGACTTTTCAGGATCCCAGCAAGTCAATTCCTAATTGTTTTCATGGGTGTAGATACGTGCGGGATCTAAGAGGAAGGTTTTATGTCCTTGGCTCCTCAAGGTTCCCCTAAACATCACTCACCTCCACAGCAGCACTGATGCTTGGAGAGCAAATTTCCCAGATCCGAAGCTCACCCAACACTTTCAAGAAGGTGGGTGGTCGGATGCGCAAGTCTGGATTCCTCGCAAAGCGTTCCAGTTTCTTGAGGACTTTCTGGGTACGATGGTCTTTCTTAACTTCATCTGGGATTCTTTCCATTAGAGTGGAAAACCTTGAACAGAAAAAACAAGATTTTAACCTGCGTGTCCTTACAACCTGTAGCCTGTTGCCACTCCCTGCAAGGAGGCAAAGACACCTGGGAATCCACATGGAAAGAGCAGCAGATTGGCAAGAAAGTGACATTCACAGAAGGCTCAGCAGCCGCTGCTAAATCCAGGCTTAAAAACAAAAAGGCATTCACATCAAGACAGTTCTTATTTTATGTCCAGAGGAGCTGCTATATGGGGCCCTACAGAAATTCTATGAGGTTTTTTTACTTCGCACAATTTGTTTTCCACGGTTTAAAGGCTTGCACAATGCATTCTGCAGGTCACAGAGAAGCACCTCTAAACCATGCTACCCAGCTGCTGAAAATCTCAGTCTATGACCCTTTTGGCTTCTGGGCTTCTGTTACTAAGGCAATGGCTACACACTTCCACCTTCTAGAAACATGGCTTGGGAAGCGAAATCCTGATTCAGCGCCACAGCCTCTTCCTCCTGCCCCCACTGCAGGGCCAGTGGCAGCTTGTGCCGAATCCCCTTTTCTTACCAGTTCTCTTCTTCTGCATCCTGCTCTGGTTCTCGCCCCAGAACTGACTGCCTCATCCGCTCCAGGTCTTTGCGCAACTTCGTGATGCGCTGCAGACACAAGTATTTCTGGATGCTCTTCTCCTCTCGCCTCCTGCCAATTGAGCTTGCACACTTTAGAAACTGCCCCTTCGGAGCAGGTTGCCAGAAACGATGCTTCTCTCACATGCCTGGTGATGGGCTCAACACAAGCAGCCAACGTGCCTCGCCTGCTGCTCCAGCCGTGGCGGGGAAAGGGAGGTGCAACGGCAACGAGAAAGCGATGGGAGGGAGGGGATCAGCAGGCCAGGATGGCCCATGCAGGCGCGGGCAAGGACGGCGCACGAATCCTTCTGAGCTCTGGGGGAACACCTCTAGCGCTCGACAATGGCCGTCAGCAGAAGCAGTAGCCCAGCCTCCCCCAAGCTGGAACCCTCCAGGTGAGGAGGGACTCCAATGGCAACGCTGGCTGGGAATTACGGGAGCTGTGGTCCCAACGCATCTTGCAAGGCCCCAGCATGGAGGCAGCCTAGGTCAGCCAGGCTGGCTTGGAGGCGACCCGCGTGGGAACCTGCACCTCTCATTCGCGGCCACCGCGGCGTCTATCGACTCTGCCACGCACACTGCTCTGATCGGCCTGCAGGCTGGCGTCCTCTGGACTGCAGCTGCCCACTGCCCCCTCCTGCTGCGGCTGCACCTTGCTTCCAGCACTTGCTTGGCATGAGGGCGGAGAAGCTGCATGCTGCCCTCTCTGGGCAGGGGGCGAGATCGCAGCCCAGGGGCCCCAGAGGCGCTTTCGGGGCAGGCACTGAGTGGTGCCCCTTCCATGACCATGTTAGCTGTTCCCTGGGTGAGCCGGGTATAGCAGAGCCTTGGTGGGACTTTCCCACTCAAACTGACAGGCTGGAAAAGGAAACTAAATTGGATTTCTGCACTGAGTTGGCCCAAATTCTGACTGCTCTGGACCTTCCTAACTATCTTCCCAGCAGGTCCACCATCCTGCTGAGATCTCAAGAGGCACTTGAGATCACACCTCCACAACCATAAGGGCTAGAACCTTGAGGTTCCTTCAGTATTCAGATTGAGCCTGGGGTTCTTGGGAGACTCTGTTCTGCAGCTAGTTCCAGATTCCGCGGCTTGAATCTGCTACCTTGATCTGGAGGCGGGCAGGACTTGGTGGAGCCAGCAATGCTTGCTGGGCAGAAGGGGAGGCAGCCTGATCCTAAGGAGCCAAACGCTAATGCTGCTGGGCCACTCGCCTTTCTAGACCAAGTAACATGGGGAGGAGAGTTACTGAATGGGGTGCTTGGGCTGGGGAACGAGGCAGAGGAGAAGGGTGAGGTACCTCTCCAGGACATCCAGCTGATCGTGCAACCTGAATGCGTTTTCCTGGGCCACGTCGTAAAACAGCTCCTTCATTTCGTTGCACATCTCTTCCTTCCTCCTGATGAAGGAGCTGGAGAAGCAGACGGGGAAGTCAGTTGCCAAGCAAGGGGTGGGGGGAACCTGCCTTTGGTGGCTTGCAGATGGATGACCATTGTCAAGAGCCCCACTGGCCAGTGTGAGAACGGCAGACGGTTTGGCGGACGGTTTGCTCCCGTGGCCGGAGGCAGAAGTGAAAACTGGGCCGTGGTGCCCGCAACCAGCAACCGTGTGGATCATGGCCGCTTCCTGGCAAAGGTGGGGAGGCGGCCTCTCCTTGTAGGGTACCTAATGAGTCCTTGTGCGTCGCTCTACCTGGCTCTGACTGGCCACCCTGCTCCCTGCCACTGGCAAAGAGGCCACCCAGGAGCACCACAGCTCAAGGGGGAGGCCAGAGAGCCTCCCTCACGGACCCCCCAGCGGGCCTTGCCCTGCTTTCGTACTCGTGGATCCGGCTGATCTGCTCTATGCACTCTTCATCCTCATAGGTCGCCGTCACTGTTTTATCTTCTCTCAGGGTCACTGTCATGGAACTATGAGAAAGGGGAGGCAGAAAAAGCACTCAGAGGCCGAGTTCCCCTCCTGGGCGAGGCTACGAGTCCAGAGCTAGGGGTGAAAACGGGGGGCCTCGAGCCTTGGCTTGGCTCACCCCTGCCTGCTGCTCGTTCCTGCCCGTCCCAGAGGGGGGCTCAGCAGCCTCGCCCGCACACGATGCTTGCCCACCATGTGCTTCCCTATCCAGGCACTGCCTGGCAGGTGACCAAGCCAACCGGGGTGGCTTGGCCACTCTCCCCCCCATATGCCAAATGTCTTTGTGGCGCTGCAGTCCTGGCACGCAAAGAGGCTGGGTTTACTTCTGCCCTGCCTGCCAGCTCTGTATCCAGGCAAACGACCCAGAGTTCTAGGTTCTCAGTGTGGCATTACTTACCTCTTTGGCCTCTGCTCCGGAGTGCCTTCCCTCACTGCTCCCACGCTGGTTTTGTCCTCCTTTGAAGACGAGGCTGAACTGAAAGACAGAACATGGTGCTCAGCACAGCACTTCTCTGGTGGACACGGCGGTGGCTTCCTAGAGCAGCCCCAGCGTTCCAGCAGTCCTTCTCCCCAGACCAATGAAGCTGCACTAGGGGAAAGAGAGCCCCGTGCCTCTGTGACAGGCTGCAGAGGGACTGAAGGAATGGGCGGTCTGTGAACACAGTGGCAGCAGTGAAGGGGCATGAGCAAGACTGCGCGACCAGGCGCAGGTGCCGCAAGTGCCCCCGAGCGCCACGCAAGTCTCCCAAGCCGCTCTCCACTCAGCTCTTTTCGAAGGATCCCTTACCTTTTGGCCCTTTGCCCAAAGGATAATTCGCTCTCTGGGTCAGATCTCGTTGACAAGGTGTGCACACTGCAAAGCAAGAGGGGCCATCGGATTCCTGCATGCTGCCAGAGCTCAGAGCCCAAGGCCCAGTTACAAGAAGAAATTCCAAAGAAGAAACACACACACACACACACAGTGTTTGCCTTCCAGCCACTGCAGTAAGTGCATCGTGTTGGCCAGTCATGGGTCTTTGGGCCAGGTCTTTTGCGGAAACTGGTGGGGAGAAAGGACTGGGCTCCTTCCATGCAGAGCTGCAGGTTGGCTGCTCATGATCAGCTACTCCAAGATGGTGTCTGCATCCTAAGAACAGGGGAACTCTTCTAACCCTAAAATACTCCCATGAGCTCCCAGTCCCCCCTCCCCCCACATGCCTGCAGTGGAGCCAACACTTGGAATCGTCCCAAGAGGGGCATTTGCGCTGTCAGTCAGCTTTCCAAACAGAACCAGCACGGGACATGGAAAAGAGCACACCAGCCCTGCCATCCTTGACGGCTGACTTGAAATCCGGTGACAGTTCTGGCAAGAAGTTCGGCTGCAGAATACCTTCTGCCTCCAGGAGAGCCAGGCAGGGGACATACCCGAGCATGTTTGAGCTCCAAAGCCTGTTTTCTTTACTAAAATTCTTCGCCACGTCTTCATGTATCATCTGAAGCAACGTCTGCAGGTCTGAGGAACAACAAGGCAAGGCAGTAGAGGCCGTTCAGAGCAGCAGCTCCCGCATTTACTGTGGGCCGCCCAGCAGATCCTTGGCCAGACGCACGAAGGGGGTCGTATCGTCAAGGGCTGTACATCCAAGTGCAGCGAGCATATGCGTCCTGCCCGTAAGAGGATCGGCTCCCATAAATCTGTTGGACTTTGAAGGAGCCTTCCCCAACCCAGCCCCTCCAGATCTGGACTACAACTCCCAGCCCAGCAGGCTGGGGGATCCTGGGAGCCGTAGTCTGACACATCTGGAGAACACCGAAGCTGGAGAAGGCCTGCTTTGAAGTGCTCCAATTGCCTCTCCCTCGCCTGGGAGCATCAGCAACCTCTCCCTGCACGCCGAGTATGAACGCGTTATCGAACATACGTGCACCCCTTTTTTCCTAATGGTTCAATGGTTGTGGCCCCCGCCCTCCCGAGCAACTCAGTGAGGAAGTGGGGACTTTGGCCAGCGCCCCACTTGGAACTGCAGGTGGCTGAGGAGGGCACCAAAGGGTCAGTGAATTCAAAGCTGCAGCTCAAGGGCCGCCAGCGTGGCACCTGTGGGCACCCGGTGCCCTCGGACACTCTTCTTGGGGATGGCCCTGCTGTTGCCCCGGGCCCCGCGGCTCAGAGCCCCCCAGCTTGCAGTGGGGAGCATGCAAGGACTCACAGTAGCTCAGCGGCTCCTCCTCTTCCTTGGTCTGCTTGCTGTAGCAGGAGTCCATCTCTTCAGCGTCCTTGGCGCTGTCGGAAGGCAGCTGCACGGCGTCGTCAGAGGCAGGGGTCAGAGAGCTGGTGCTGGTCAGCGTGGTCTTGCTGTGTGGGGACGACAGCCCGTCCAGCTTGGTCATGCTCAGGGTGCTCTTCTGGGGCACCTTTTTGCAAACGGGGGTGCGGGCCACCATTTTCTGGGTGGGCCTCCTGCCCTGCAAGGAACACAGAGCACAGAGCCACACTGGTGTGTCTGGCACAAAGGGCCGACAAGCACGAGGTGGAGTGGTGTGGTGCAGGGGACGAGCGTGGGAGCTGCGGCATGCAAAAGGTGATGTGCCCACCCGCCCCACAGGGCCAGGGCACCCCTGGACTGGAGCTCACCTGGGCGACAAGCGCAGCAGGCAGCCACAGGCTCCTCACTCCTCGTCCTGGGCTGTGACAGCCATTCAGCGGGGCCACCTTGGTGGGTCCCTTCCCTGCCACTGCCGCCGGCTGTTGTTGCCCCGACCCATCTTCTCGTCTCTGCTGCCACCCACTTGCTTGCCTGATGGGCAGGGGACCAGCAAAGAGGCAGAGAGTGGCCCCTCCGGCTCCTCCTCTTCTCCCCAGTGCCATTGTCTGCGCCAGAACGAGCAGCAGGGGAACAAGCAGACTGCAAGGGTGAGGAGGTGGAGCAGCTCCAGGGGCTCTTCTCAGAGTGCCCCCGCTCAGGTGCAGGCCCGCAGAAAGGTGCCCACCTTTGCCTGTTCTTGACACCGGCCTTGGGACCAACAGTCGTGGGAAGAACTGCAATCAGATCACCTGATCTTTTGATTCCATTTCATTTCCTAATTTGATTGAAACAAGGGCACCAGGAGGGGGCATCCAGCCCTTCCGCCCTGACGTATTTCCCTGATGTAGCAGAAAGCAGATTTTGGCTAAACAGTGGGAGAAGCATCCTAACGTGAGAGTTGTTCAGCAGTGGAACGGACTGCCCCGGGAGGCGGAGGGCTCTCCTTCCCTGGAGCTGTCAGACACGGGCTGGACAGGCACCTGTTGTGGGGACAAAGCTGCCCTCTGCAATACACAGTCAGCACTAAGCAGGGGTTGGACTAGATGCTCTCCAGGGCCATTCCAGCTCCATGACTCTGTATAAAATGCCCCTTTGGCTGTACTGCTGAGGGGGGGAACCCCCGTTTGCTGCTTCCCTCATCAAATCTGGAATCAAACATTGTGGGAACAGAAGGTGCCACTGTACCTCTCCTGCACAACAAACTCAGGTGGCTTCTAGACCTGCATTTGCAGTGGGCGTGTCCTTCCCATATTTCTGGGAGACTCTGCACATTCCCCACCCAGTTGCACAATCCTCTCCGATTGCAGAACTGCGATTCCCAGAATTCCCTGGAGAGAAGACTGGCTTCGGACCAGCTCAATGAGTTGTGCTCAACCTGCGTCTGCCCCAGGCTCCAGGATTCCAAAGCGACACAAGGGAGCTCAAGGAGCACACCCACACCTGTGCACAGCATGGCCTCCTTGGAAGCTGCCTTCGAGCCACATCAGATTACCTTGGAGTGCTGCAGGAAGTGTTCCCATCGTGTCCTCACGGCCCTTTCTTTATTGACCACTTTGATGGGGCTTTTCCCGCCCCCGTAGTCTCTAGCAAAGGAAGACATTAGCGAGAGATGTGTTAGCACAGCCTTTTAGGAGGTGTGGCTTTTAGCACTACTGGAGCATCACGGACTGCTGTGCTTAACAGAAGGGATGAATCAGGAGGCGCCCAGCTCCTGGGCAACAGCTCTTTGGATCACTGCACAGCACTCTTCCTTGCAGCCACAGCGGTGCATCTACCTACACCAAGGATTTGGTGCAGAGTTCTTCAAGAGTCAGATGGGCTGGTTATATGTCCACACTGACCCCTCTTGTCCTTCTAGGGCTCCTGCCCATTTTTCAATGTGAAAACCGATACAGAGGCATGTACTGATTTTAAAAGAAGCAAAACCAAAAACAAATCAATTAGGACATAGAGAACACAGAACCTCAAAATATTAAAAGCCTGCATGTTGGTCACTTAGTGAGGTCCTCCAGCAGCCTTCTGCAACCTGGTGCTCTCTGGATGCGTCAGAGCTCAACTCCTGCAGGGCACCGAATCTGGAGGCGGGGAGGGTGCCCTGCAGTGAGCTGGGACAAGTGGTCTGCGCATTTCAACACGGGTTATAAATTAGGGACCGGAAAACAAGGGATGCCTGCAATCATGAGGGTTCTCTGGACCTGGTTCTGGTTCTGGTTCTGATCTCATGCCTGATTCCCTTCAGCATTCATGATCAGCGCTTGCTTTGTACAAGCAGAAAATTTGCACCAATTTCATCCAGAGGCTAAAGCAGGGCTGACTGAGGAAATCTGCAGAAATCCCTCTGGGAATTGGGAGACACATGAGTGAGAGAAATTGTGGATCTTTTAAACAAACATGCTTGGTCAAACAGGGCATGCATGCACATCCTAAGTAAAATTCTCCTGCAGTCCTACGTAAAATGCTTCTCACTCCCCAAGAGCCACAGAAACCTTCACGGGATGGCTGAGCATGACCATTCACAAAAGGCTGCCAAGTCCCCCTTCCAGGGCACGTTCTCAGTGTGGATACAAAAATGAGGGAAGCAAAGCTGGGCCGACCCTGACCAGGGGAAGACTTGCTGCACAACCTTTTCAGGGGGCATTTTTGGGTGTTCCTAACCAGCTGCAATCTCCCCCCCCGCCACACCCCAAGACCTTGCACAGGTGTCAGCACAGCCGTTCACGGACGGGTTACCTTGGATTCCAACATGTGATCACAGGCTTCATGCTGCTGTTGGGTTCCAGGGTCAGTGCTTCCAAGAGCCAGGTGAGGGCACAGAGCTGCTGAAATATGGAATAGCTGCCAAACAGGAAGAGGCACCAATAAGCTGATGGACGAACGAGGAGGCGAGGCAAACGAGCTGCGCTCCAGGCACACGCCGCTGGGCTCTGGACTTGTCGTGTCCCAGCAGCAGTGTAATGGCAAGTATTGTTGACGTGGGTCTTGTAGACCAGCAGTGGGAAGAAAGGAATGTCCAGATGTTTGGTTCTCAGCACCCAGCATTCCTGACCACGGATCTGGCTGGCAGGACAGCTGGAGCTGAAACCCACACATCTGGAGATGCACTTTCTGCCCACGCCTGCTGCACGCCGTTCCCTTCTTCAACTGCCCATTTGGCACCTGACAATTAGCTGTTCTCCTTGTCCAAGAAGAGACATGTGAGGTACTCACAAGTACCTCTGGCCATAAAGAGAGCGCCTTTTAGACACTGCTGGAGGTGCTCTCCAAAAAGAAGCTTCCTTCCAGGGCAGATCCCAAAGATGCTGCATGGGCTCCTTCCTGCCTGCACAGATCTACATCAGGCCTGCATGTTGCGCCACTTTTGCTAAGCTGGAAAGGTGCAGGCCTGCAGCCGGACGGGTGGCCCATGTGGAAGCAGAGCAGCAGTGGGACTGGATGGCCTGTTCTAGTCTACAGGCCCCAGTCCTAGCAGCTTCCTTTGAGGAAAAACTAGGTCCTGTCCCCACCTTCCTTGACTGTGAGAACCCAGGGCCAAAACCTTTCCTAAATTTGTGAAGCTTAAAGCAGCTTCCACTGCTCAACTGGAAGCACACCAAAGGGGTGTCGGCAGCAATCTTCTTCCACAGGAAAGATGGGAACGTCCCTAGTTGCACAAACCTCCATGACCACGTGAGAGATTTGACTGGGGCGAGCAGTCTGGGGCCACGTTCGCATGGGTTCGACTACACTACATGGGTGTAAGTGGCCCTTCCTTCCCATGCCTCCCTGGGGTAATCCCTCCCGAAATGCTAGCCAGGGAGTTAGGAGATCCTGCAGGAGGGGGAGGGGGAGGGGGATCTTCCATGAGTAGAGTCCTTTCTCTTCTGGAGGGATTGTGGGATGCAATCCAGTATCCATGAAAATGGATTTTCATAATCAGGTCCTGGAAGATGCACCAGGATGCCCAAACGCATTATTTAGGGGCAGACTGAGTGATCAGGTGTTGTGCCCGAGGACTTACAAATGCGCATCCGGATGCTTTTGGGACAAAAGGCCATTATAGAAAGGAGTGAAAGGCCGTATCATCTTCTTCTTCTTCTTCTTCTCCCTTCCCCTCAGGAAGGGACATTCTGTTAAAAAGAAACTGAAGAAAGAGAAAGGCAGGTCAAGTGTCAGAAAGCAAAATGGGTTAATTAAATCTGCCACTTGCTGGAGGCACAGTGCTGCTGATGGTTCGCTGCATGTTTGGCAATGCCCCACGGCAGTAATCTGGCTCAACTTGGTGATGGACAGTGCTTCAGGAATGCACATGCTCTTTTGCATGACCTACCCATCTCTTGGAATCTGATGCAAGGTCGACATAAATGGATTTTCCCATCTTGTGAGAAGTAATATTACAAAACTGGAAGGATAAACAGTTTTAGAAGTAATACAATGGATGGAGGATGTAATGAAATTGTTGATTTCTGAAGTGGCCTTTACTAGTAATTTACAAATTGATAAAGGTAAAGGTTTCCCCTTGACATTACGTCCAGTCATGCCTGACTCTAGGGGGCGGTGCTCATCTCTGTTTCCTGGCCGAGGGAGCCAGCGTTTGTCCGCAGACAGTCTCCATGGTCATGTGGCCGGCATGACTAAACACCGAGGTGCAGGAACGCTGTTACCTGCCCACCGAAGTGGTACCTTTTCATCTACTCGCATTTGCATGCTTTCGAACTGCAAGGTTGGCAGGAGCTGGGACGGCGCACGGGAGCTCACCCCGTGTGCAGATTCGAACCGGCGACCTTCGATCAACCAGCCCAGCAGCACAGCGGTTTAAACCACTGCGCCACCTGCAGTCCCTACAAATTGATACATGCATGGATACATGTATGGACTTCTGCTTTTGGCAAAGTAATGCGCAATTTTTTTTCTTAACAAGAGTATGTTCTGTTACAAACTAACACATAGGAATATACAATATAAATGTACCCAGCGCCGTGGATCATCTTTTCTTACTCATCCTCCAAATATGTAGTAAGTGCAGAAGGTTTGCCATAATAGAGGATGACTTTCCATTTGTTCATCCTCACACCTACCAGCTAAAGTTGTTCCTTTAATGATCCTGTTGATCAAAGGATGGGACATCAGAATATGTCTAGTGCTGTCAGCTCTGGGATTTGGGCAGGAAACCTTGCGCAAGTGACAGGGGTTGACCTCAGGGCATTCGGGACACAACAGAATGTGCCTGCTAGGAAGCTGCAGCCGCTCTTGCAAGCCAGAGGCTTCCTTTAATGAGCTCTGATGGCTTTTGACGACCTGACTATGCCTTCTGAAGAAAAGGCCAGGGTGGCTGGATGCCAGTGAGGGCAGCCGAAGCCCCCGGATGCCACAGCAACGAGGAAAAGGTGGCCCTCTGGAATGCACCAATTCTTTTAGCAAAGAACGCGCTAAGCCAGCTGGTTCACTGAGGGCCAGTTCTTACGTAGCCAAAAGCGCACCATCCACACATGTAAGAAGGGGGTGTCAGCCTGCCTGGGGGACCCCCACGTTTTCTAGAGGAGTGTGTGGGGAAATACCAGGAACAGCCCAATGAGGAACGAACAGCCAGAGTGGCCATAAAGTCCTGCTGGAGGGGTAGGGGAGGGGGAGAGGCAGGCCGGAGGGCTTCCGCTCAATCAAGCCAATCGTGGGTTAGCGTTGCAAAAGAAAACACCTGAACAAGGAACTCTGAGAACATACTCGGTTATTTCTTCGTCAGATGACCCTTCGTCAGATGATGAGGATGAGGGGTATCTAGGGGGCTGAAATTCAGCCTTCCACCTCTCCTCCTCCTCCTGCTCTTCCTTCTTTTGTGCCGTCTTCCGCTCTGCAGTCTCTCTTTTAAGTGTATGAAAATACCCACGTCCAATCTTCACAGAGTTGATCAAATACCTGTTTAAAATGCAACCATACAGAGTTGCTACTGCTCCCTTTGAGAACAATAATCAGCCTGTGATTTCTACTAGGAACAAATACGGACACGTTTAAGGCTTCCCAGAATCCAAAAGCTACACTGGCAGCCTCTGATTTCTCCCTCCTTCTGAGTACAGACCCATTTACTTGGAGTGGACAACCCAAGACCCCAGCCTCATTTCAAAAGCCCTCTGCAGGTGATCAATTCTGTCTTCCCCTAACCCTAATACTTCATTCCCCCAACTCCAAAAGAGTGCAAGGGGTATGACTAAAAACACTAAGGGAAGCTGGAGGGTCACAGCATCCCCGGAAGAACCCATAAACAATCATTACTCCCATTACTTAAGGGCGCCCAATAAATGCCTTCTGCAAGAAGCTCAGCAAGGCCCTTAGCCAAAAGACATCCCCCTGCTCCTGGCTTAGAGGCCCCTACCAAGCATCCAAGAAGCTTTGAGAGTGGTTCCAGGCACTGACCAGAGCAGCTTGGGTCATTTGTCATTAGGCCACCATGAAGCAAAGACTTGACCAAAGATGCTGGTTGTATCAATATGAATAAAACTACACAAGCCCATATATGATGACGCAGGATCAGGCACGGACTAGTTCTGAATCTTCTGGAGAGACGAGGTGCAATCCGCCCACTGCTGCCATCGCCTTCCCTCCCTCCTGCCTTAGTTGCACAAGGAACAATGAGCCTTCCAACACGAGGCACGGATTGTGCGCTCGGGAGGTTTTGCTCACAGTCATGTGGGGGCGTTTTGGAGAATGGCCACATCCCCCAGAGCCTCCCTTGGACGTTCAGTTTTTATTCTTTATTACATTTCTGTACCGCCCATAGCCGAAACTTTCAAAGCATTTTTATGGAAATGGTGGAAAATGTCAAGTATTTTAGGGAATGGTGGAATGAGAAAGCCTTTCTGGCTAATGGGGTGGGACATAAATCTCTTAAATAAAATACACGAAACTCTCATATATTTGTGCAATTCTGTTCTAGTGAAGGCACACAGGCGTGAAGGATTTCTTTCTGCTTTTCTATATATAGTGGGAGATACAGAAAGGCAGAGAAGGGGCATGAGGGCAGGAAAACTTGTATAGGTTAACCCCACAAAGAACCTGGAAGCAGACGAGCTGAGCTAAAAAAAGGGATAGGGGAGGTTGCTCCAGTGAAAAGAAAACCTTCACACAAAGAATCTAGGGATATGAAAGAAACTGTACTGTTTAAGTACACCAAATTCTTAAAGAAAATAATTCATCCAAAACAAAAACACACATCTGTGTGCGGTTACACAGAAGATGCAGGGAAAAAGCAAAATGGAAACTTGCTAGGGATGTGTGCGCTTACTTGAAGTGCTCCGAACTCAGTCTTGAACTTTGTTCTGGCTCCGGCCTGCGTCCATTTATGAGCTGCTCTTTACCTCCTTTATAAGCAAAAAGCCATGTGACTTTCTATGCATATGTTTCCAAATGTACTTGCCAATAGTGCACATTTTAAAAACTGGTGCACAGTTCTTGCACAACTTCTCCACTCAATTAAAGTGCATTTGTGTAAATATTTCAGAAGTACATTTTTTCATGCACATTTTTCAAATGTACACATGCTGCCAGACATTCTTTTTGGTCCACACATCACTACACAAGCTCCAAAAAGTACACAATTCAGGTGCAGAGTGCGTTTACATCTGTATTAAGTCCAGAAGGTGAGAACTGGGGAATTCCTGTTCGAAAATGAACTTTACACATTCCTAAAACTTACATGCAAGGCCAGCGAGGCACTTGACGTAACAACGTGCTTCTGTTTAACTAAAATGGTGGGCGATGATGATGCAAGGAAGACGATGGATGGGGAATGAGAGGAGAGAGAGAAAGGCGAAGGAACAAGATGAGAGATGGAGGTGGCATGAACAGGTATCGGAGACGAGGAGGAGGAGGCAAACATGCACAGGAGTGAAGGAAAGGGCAGGGCCCACAGGTGGGTGGCAACAGGTGACTGAACACATGAGAGAGATGTGGGACAGGGACAGAAGTGGTGGGGTGAAGAGGGAAAAGAGAGGCATGGTACATGGAGTGAGACAGCCCAAACTAGAGGGACAGCCAGAGGAAGGCTCACCATCAGGGCCCAGCCTAACAACGTTGGGACCATTGTTTTTTGAACCCTAACCCGAACCTGAATTTTCATCCTAACCCTAATTTTAGGCTGAAAAGGCCATGCCCGGGACCTGACTTCACAAAACGCCCTGGATTTTTGCCCTAACATTGTGGGAGTGAGAGACAAATGTGGGTTTCTAAGGCATTTCATTAATCCAAGCCATATTTTACAGAAGGTCCTGTTTGTGTAACTCTTTCTTCATTCACAAACATTATCTGGGGTTGTCGGCACTGCCCCACGTCCATCAGTGATCACCACAGATATCTGGGCTGCCCCTGCTGAAGTATCTGCATATGTGCCCGTAATAGCAGTGGCATGTTTTGCTATACTTAAATATATAGGAGTGTGTGGTGTGTGGCTATGCATTGCAATAGATTAGCTCTTACTTCATGCAAGACGACTGTAATGCTTTGTTTTATTTTAGTTCTGTTTTTTGTTCTGGCTTTTGGTTTTGATTTTTTAAATTCACCAAAAAAATTGCAAAAAGTGTTTTCTGGGATGACAGAAGGGGATTCACAGTGGCAGCAAAATGGATTCATCAAATTAGACAGCTCTGCAGTCTAGGCGTAAAAAGTATCTTTGCCCCATCCCAGTCAGACACATGCATTCATCACTCGATGTACAACACTCCTCTGAAAGTAATGTCTGTACCAGGTTCAAAACAACCCCTTTCTTCAGAATAATGCATTAAAGTTCCTGAAGGCTAGGCACTCCACAAAGGGCACAGATCTGATGGGCTGATGGAATCCAAGGTGAACCTCCCGTTCACTGCAGGGACTCTCTGATCACACTGCTTCTTGAGGCCTTGTTCTGAAGTTGAGCTGTCACAAGCCTCTGTTGCTCCCTGGGCCTCAGCAGACATCTTGTTCTGACAGAAAGTTAAGCCCACTTTGCAAGGCTGTAGAGCAGCCTTCCCACAAGCCTGTGCTCTCCGGATGAGCTGAACTACAACTTCATGTTGGCAGAGAGTTGCAGTCTAACACACCTGGAAGGTGCCAAGTAGGGGAAGGGTGTTTGGAGAAAAAACCGTGGGTTTTTACGAGAAGAGGAGGGAAGCCGCTCGTAGTAGTGCAGCACTTCGGAACACAAATCAAGACCCTCATAGTTCTCAGGCTCCCTGAAATTGTAGCCTTGTTTATATGAAATGCTAAACAATGGGTTGACGTTACATGAAAGGGCCTTCCCAGTTTCCCCACCTCCTGGCATGGGTGCTAGGAGACTGACTATACTTCTTGACAAGGCTATGTACATTCCTCCCACAGTTTTCATGGCAATTCTCCACAAGGTGGATAGACATGCAAAAGAGAGCCCGTGTGGCGTTGTGGCTAAGAGTGCTGGACTGGGACTTGGGAGATCTGGGTTGTAGCTTCAACTCATCCATGAAACCCACTGGGTCACTCGGGGCCACTGACTGCCTCTCAGTCTAGCCTACCTCACAGGGCTATTGCTGTGAGGATAACATGGAGAGGAGGAGAACTTGGTAAGCTGTCCTGGGTTCCTTGCAAGAGGAAGAAAGGCAGGGCAGCAATGTAAAGGGATGATGATGAGGATGGCCAGAATGTACTGCTTTGCGCCCCCCCCCCACCGCACATTAATCAGGCATCTCACGTTACTCCTAAGGGGAGCCATAGCCTTGAATACATATGAACTGAGCAGGGCTGTAAAAGCACAGGGCACTTCAAAGGAATTCACTCATGGAGCCAACCTAGGTTGGCAACAACCTGATGGCACAGAAGAACAACAATGCATCTAAATAAATAAATAAATACATACATACATAAATACATACATACATAAATGCCTTTTATAAGGCCATGCAGTGTTTGTGCAGTCCTAGGCAAGGTAGCACAAACAAGGGATCTAATCATTTTCACACAAGGAGCAAAGTAAATATTTTTCCGTTTAAAATTCTAGTTTCAAAGTGTCACATTTATGCAGCAACTTAATAAAATTAGCCTTTGCTGCCAACTTGACGTGGAGGTAAGAATCATTCATTAAAATGCAAATGCATTTGAGTTGAACTTTGGAATGCATTTATTACGGTAATTGAGCTCCAGCCGACTGTGAGTCACAACACGGATTTTCTGCCACCTTCCCGACAAAGGGCATGTCTTTCTTGTAAACTCATATCTTTGTCAGTGGGAAAATTAAGAGAGCTTTTTGAGTGCTAATAACTTTCAGTGGTATACTTCAGCTGCTTTATAAGATTAAATTAATATAGATAAAGGTCAGTCTCATACTGTACCAAAATAAAAATGACCTAGCAGAAAACAAAATATACAGCCAAATTGGTGTGAGCACAATTTTAGGGCTTAATATAATCTCATGTGCATTTAATGATTTTAAGCCCTTTACTCCCCCATGAGGTGTTCATTAACTGCAACATTGAACAACAGTGGAATTAAAGCCAAGCTTTCCCCTCCAATATTAATGAGCCCTGACAGATTTCTTTAGGTAAAAATGCATGTATCTAAAGCTTCAATCCTGTGTATACTTACTTAGGAGGTAGTCCCAGTGAACTTAATGGGACATTCTTCTGAGCAAACCTGCATGGGCTTGGATTTTACAAGAACCCAGTGATGCAAGTCTTGTGGCCAATACTCTGATGTCGGGAAAACACCAGAGAAGCTTGAAAATAAAGCCCAGATGACTTTATATCAGCCTGTCTCCTAACTCATTCAGTAATTGAGTTTTATTCCTTCAAACAGCAAGCAAAATCAGCAAGGAGACAGAAAGGGGGGAAAGGCTCAGCTATGACCAGGAGTTTGCAATTTGTGCCCCTCCAACTATGTTGGACTGCAACTCCCAACAGCCCTAGCTAGCATTGGCAATGGTGAAGAATGATGGGAGCAGTAGTCCAACAAAGCGTGGAAGTTGCATGTTGTCCCCCTCTGAACTAGATTATCACAATGTGTGAAGAGCCTCAAAATTGATTGGTACAGGAACAGACACTGTGCACATTTTTCTAAGGAAGCCTTGGGAACAGCAGTTCTGTGGAGGCAGAGATGGTGGGGAGCTCTTACCAGAATTCTTAGCCCTCGCACTAAACTGCAGCTCTCAGGATTCTTTGAGAGAAGCCAGGTTAATCTTGCCTGTAGTTTAGTTATGCCACATGCCTGAAATTTTGCCTGGTAAATAACCCCCAGAAGGCAAACATGAGAGGCTGTAGTTGTAGGATGATGTTCCCCGAGTGCTTCCATCCATTATGCTTGCCTGCTTCCCCTTCTTGCTCACCTTTCTATAGGTAACCTCAGATATTTTGAGGGGCACTCCAACTATGCTTTTTGTAAATGTCATTTATGGTTACTGCTGTTACATGATAGGAGCCTATTGGTTTTAGAGCACTTTCTAAATCAACTTGAAGATTTTATTTCAAATGGCACACTATACATAAAATGCAATGAACTGGTTTCACCTCCTTGATGGTTCCTCAGCAGAATCTCTGCTAAGATAACCAAATACTTTTACAAACTCTTTAGGCAGGGCTATAATAAGTGAGATGTGATTTTATTAAAGTGGTGAAAAACACAGAATTAGGGGACTAGCTGAAGATTTCAGTTTCCTGAGCCTCTCAACCTAAAAAGGACCACAACAAGTTTCAAGTACTTATGGGTGAAAAAAATGCTGTTTAAAATGCATGGGACAATCTCAACAGCTAGAAGGGAGAGGGCTGAACAGTCTTTCTAGTTATTTGTTATAATTTTCAGGGTACAACATGCACTGTCTTTCTCAGTTCTTGGGTCAGGCAAAAGGGGGCTTGGGGCACCACCAGAAATATGGCTGACAGCTAAAACCAAAACCTTCCTGCTTACCGATAATTCATCTTCTTATAATAAGATAAATTACAGCTGAATGGACTAAAGTTTCTCCACACTATTAGAAGACCATCAATATTATTTTTAAGATCTCTAAAACTTGCAGACCTACTTTTAAACCCACCTCTGCAAGATGGATGTATCATAACACACAAGGAACACAATAACTCAAACATTAAGGCAAGTATTCCTTTGAAGTGAAGACTGACTATTAGTAAATAACTAACATCTTAGTGCAGTGATGGTGAACCTTTTAGAGACCGAGTGCCCAAACAGCGACCCAAAACCCACTTATTTATCACACGGTGCCAACACTACAATAAAACCTGAAAACTGAGGTTTTTGTTTAGAAAAAACAACTCACAGCCAGTCCAAGCAAATATATATATGTCCTTGGCAGCGCACTGAACGGCCATGAGAAAGCGCGGACAAGTTACGGCGAATGAGTCGCAGCTCGTGGCATCATCTCCTGGTGCCACTACTCCTTTCCAAGAGTGGGCATGGCCCCTGTGCGCGTTGTTATCCGATGCTCGGCTGCTGGGGCGATGCTGGGGCGACTTGGCTCGCATGCTGACAGAGAGGGCCCTGTGTGCCTGCTGTGGCACCCATGCCATAGGTTCGCCTCCACGGTCTTAGTGGATACATCTACCCATCAAACGGATTCAAGTTGGCCACCCTAATAGAAAACTACTCGTGAGCCCTCTTTGGCTGCTGACTTCAGGGAGCAAAAAAGGCCATGTCAGTCACAGTGCTGCCTTCCAAGGAATACTTGCAGGCATGTTTGCATAGGTAACAGCATCCAATAAGCAACCTTGGTATGAAATAGAAACAGAGTTCTGCCATCAGATAAATGGAGACTTGACTGAACAGCCAGAAAAGGCAGGGCCCTTGACAAGTACCTGAAATAGCAGCTTCCCTTCATGTGCGGTGACATAGGCAATGCATTATCTATCCATACACTCTGCTTGCTGTCTGCTCGCGTCTGCTTTTTAATTAATGGGAGCTGCCATTCATGGAGGAAAGAAAGTTTTCACTTCTGCTTCTTCTGGAAAAGCATTCTGCAAACCTCTAGCCGTGACCGTGCAAGAAGCATGCCAATTAGAGCGTTGGCTGGCAAACAGCAAGAAAAAAGGCAGCAGAGCACCTGTTTCCAAGCAACTGGCATTACTAAGCTTTAGCTACAGTCAAGGCGAGCGCTGGCAGATAATGCCGGTATCCCAAGCGGCAGCACAATTTCTTCCTTTCCTGCAAACTCCAATCAGACCTCCTAGCATGATCACCACTAGAGAGAGAGAGAGAGAGAGAGAGACGGCTCTGCTGGGTTGATTTGCCTGGGCTGAAGGAGGCAAGAGGGACTGAGCGAGGGAAATGAGCAAGGGCTCTGTAGAGCAGAGACGGGGGACTTGCAACAGCTGAGAATGAAAAGCACCGAACTGAAAATAAAGAGAACAGGCTGTTTTCTAGAGCAACTTTTTTCTTTTTTTGGAAGGAGGAAAGAAAGCAGAAAAGAGCGAGTTATGCCTGGCACAATTCCACTTCCAAGTGGCTCTGGCACAGAGAAGCAGTCAGAAATGCCTAAGTGCATCCATCAGTAGCTTCAAGGACAGCAGGCCACGGCTGTGTTCTGTGATTGACTCTTTCTGTTTGAACTCCACTACAGCATTTTCTCTGTGGTGCTGCAGCTATTGTGTATACACTGCAGTGGCTGATTGCTGGGGGAAAAAAATCACCCCCATTGCCCCCCAGTCATGCTAGGCTAAAGTATATGGGCAGAAACAGATTTCAGCTGATTTAGAGAAGAGACCTGGCAAGGCAGAAAACGAGGCTCAAGTGGTAGTACAATCTGTCTCAATCTTACAGCCATGTCTCCTTCCTTTAGCGTCATCCATTTAACTTCAAGCCCCACATATTTACAGAGGAAAGTTTTTATCTTTATCTTATTCTTATTTTATCTTATTTAACTACTGTAACTACCACAGTTATAGATTGACTAGTAAGTATTAAGATAGCTGTAAAACTGTTATGTTGGCTCCACTTCTGCTCACAATTTAGTACTGGCATTCCTGCACAGCCTCAGATCAGCCTTCCTCAACCTGGCGCCCTCCAGACATGCTGGACTGCAACTCCCCAGCTATTGGCCAAGCTGGCAGGGAATGATGGGAGGAATCGCTCAACATATCTGGACAGTGCCAGGTTGGGGAGGGATCCCCTAAGTAGTGGATGACCATGCACTTCAGGGACTGCCAGATCCATCAGGACCCTGCCTGTGATCAAAAAGGTGCCTATTCTCCTGTGTGGGATTTTCTTCTTTAGAAAAGCTGGCATGCCTTGGGGCTTTTAAAAATCAACACAGCTAGGAAATAACAGAGCCCAACAGAATTTGAACCATCTACTAGGTACAAGAAACCCCGCAATATCAGCTGCTCGCATTTCTGTAAACCTCCAGATAGCTAGAACTATTCGCCACAACCCATTGTTCTGCTCCCAACCAGAATTGTACACCTCCTCTGCCCAGTGTCCAGAACAACTGCCCCACTCTGCCCCACACAAAGAGGCTTCTTGAGCAAAGCTAAAGCAAAGGAGACCTGAACCAGCCAACTGGAAGAATTAGGCTGACATGTCTAGGAAGGCCAAAAATCCGAACTGCTCTTAGTTTAACTAATACTTGTTGTCGTTTATGTTGTTTACTCTGACAGCCCTTTTTATGAATGCCTTTTAAAGATGTTACATGAAGGGCTATGAATGGGAACGCTTGTATTGGAACATGTGCCCTTCTGAGATTGGCAGCGATTATTTCTCAGCATCTACTTTTGCAGCAAACCCTGCCAACAGTAAATCATGACATTTGCACCAACATTTGATGTTTGTGCTGTAAAACTGCTAGTCTGATATTCAAATTCACGAATGCATGAAGACCAAAGGAGTCAATCCATGCAAAGAGCACACAAATTGAGCCTTATGTCCGTTTAAACTGCCTTTGTTCAGCTTTCATGTGTCATCTCTGGAGGCTGCTTGATTCATGACAGTTTTTACTTATCAGTCCAACTCTGGGTAGGAAACCAATGTGTATACCAGTCAAGTTGGAGCACAGAGTATTGCTTTATATACGTTTGAATGTCCAGGTTCAAGTCCCACTGTTTAACCATTTAAGGAATCTCAGATAAAGCTGGTTCACAACATAAGAGCCATGCTGGATCAGACCAAAAGCTTCCTAAGGCCAACCTATGGGATGCCTACAAGCAAGCTGCGGGCACAGGAGCACCCCACCTGCTGTTCTGGAGGCTGGAGAGGCTGCAGACCTGGATTCCAAGCCAGCTGCTTACAGACGGCACCAAAGGACTTAGATCTCATTCAGTGTGAGGCAACTTCATGGAACACTGCTGCATAGCTGAGTCACTGGGTTTTTGCACAGTTAGAGGCTCAAAGGACCCAGGAAGAATCCCAGTTCTCAATGGTTCTCACGGGGAATATAATCTATTTTCACATCAAAAAAGCAAAAAGGAGGCGGCAGCGGTGGCAGCAGAAGCAGCAGCAGTTCCAGATCAAAGGAACAGCAGGCAGATGGAAGGGTTGGTCTCTATGTTGAGACTGGCTCAGCTCTCGGTGGCTCCCATTCAGTTATGTGGCGCAAAGAAAAAGGATGCAAACCACCAAGAGTGGGTCAAAAATAGACTCATATCTTGGACCTGGAAGTCATGAGGACAAGGATACAAGCTAGTACCCATGGTGCCCCCATGACCGCTTTACTTTCTCCCACAGAAGTTATTCACTGGTTGGTGGGAGGATGAATTAAAATATTTCACACTTTGCCACAGGGGTCAAATCTACCCATCTCTTCCAACAGTGGGTGGTTCACTGTCTGCTTTCTGGGCTCCACTGGGGAGGAAGCTACTATGTGGCGCTGAGCACAAAAGCCAGCGGCACTCCCCTCCTCCACAGGGAATGATTTCCTTCCACAATTATTTATTATATTTATATCCCAAGCTTCTTCAGTGACAGAATTCAAAGCTTGGTCACTGAGGCACTGACTGGTCTCAGACAGCTTTCATTTTGGTACAGTTGCCAGGTTACTCCGGAACACCTATGAGCTCCTGAGATGCGCAGTGCCTCACTGGCTCTTGGCCATGAGTTCAGAAACGGAGAATCACATAAAACCATTCCTAATGGCTTTGGCGTCTACAGCACTGGGGCTGCTTTTCCCCTGGGTGCCACCATATGGTGACTCATCATCTTTCCTACCTCGTATGTTGCAGGTCTCTATGGAGGGTCCTCAGATCCTTTTCTAGGTGTCTAAAAGGAAGGAGTTTCTTCTCAGCTTCCTGTGGAGAAGGACAGGATCAATCAGACAGACAGGAAACGGTTTTTACAACACGTTCATACTGCTTTACATCCTAAGCAGATATAGCAAGCTAAACGATTTTTCAGCTCACTAACACACCACTGCTCCTGCCAGTGCAAGTGTTCCCTTTATGCCAGAGACTGACAATGTGGAAGCCAAGGCAGAGTGGTGTTCAGAGGGTTGGTCTGGGAACGGGGAGCCCAGGGTTCAATTCTCCTCCTGGACCTGAAGGTTGCTGGGTGACTTTGGTCAGTCACTGACTCAGAGACTAATGCACCTTGATGGGTTGCCATCATGAGGATAAAATGGAGCAACAGTGGATCGCGTACACTGTTTTGAACTTCTTGGAGGAAACAGAAGGACAAAAATAATAGATAACTAAATAAAAACATGTGCCAGAGCACTTCCTATTTCTGTACATTCCAGGTACTGTACATAGACAGCACCAGAGAGAGGGTTTTGAGGTGGAAAGATTCCCACAGATGGCATCTGCTTTAGCTTGGCTGGCCCCATCTTTCTCCAAGGAGATCGGGGCTTCAGGAGGCCACAGGGTCTCTATAGTGGTCATTGTGCCTGGCAGGCCACAATCTGCCACAGACCAGAAGTTCCTCATCTGCTCAACACATGGCACCAGCCAAGAATAGAATTCCATTTCAATGATGGGCACAGAAAAATGCCCCTTCGTGCACAGGCAAATGGCTCTGCTCATGGCCCTTTTGTGTTGCAAACAATACAAGAGGACCTGGTTCACAGCAGGCAGAGTAAGTAAGTAAAGCTCAAGTTCCAAAGTGGTTTAGCAGATAATACCTTTGGGTCGCGTCACTGTGGATGTTCAGAGCAAATCTGTAAGTCCCTCCTTAGGCAAAATATCTGAGGCATTTCAAGTGAAAGCCAAATGAGCTTCAATGCATTATCACAGAGGCATGTAGCACATCCTCAAATTGAGAGGGATGGGAATTTAGGGCTGGGAGACTCTGGGGTGTGGGGGGAAGAAGGGTCATATGGCATCTTGAAGACAAACTGCTTTATTCTGGCACAAGCTTTCACAGGCTCCATTCATCGGCTGCATAAAGTATTCTCCAGTTTCAGATACATTTACAGCACATACAAGGTGAAGGAAGAACTGTAAACAGTAAAGTCAGAGGAAAAATGAATGCAGGCACTGACAATCACACTAGTAATAGTGGCCATGCCCTGGCAACACGTAGAATGTGGGAAAAAATCTTTTACCCTGTTACAAGCCTCTGGCAAAAATCCTATGTCCATGAAAAGCTTACTGGACTAAATTTGTTCATCTCTAAGATGCTACAAGGTTCATGGTTATAATCCCGCAGGCTGCACTCTGAGCCCTCTGTGACCTGCTGGCATGAGCCAAACAATGTGAGGAAAGGACAGGGTGGTTCCATTCTCCTTAAATGCAAAAAGCAGTTAGATGAGCCTCTAAGACTTCCTAACTCACTTAACTTTTGGTGTACGGGAAGAGGTCTGGACAGGCGGCATAACAGGGGTCCTCAGCCTTGGGGCTCCCATGGGCACATGTGGGTATTTGAGAAACTACTGTGAGCACCCCCACAAAACAGCTCTTAGAAAGCACAGAATGGCTGCAGTTGGGGCCTGGCTAGTCAAAGACATATACTTGGCTCCAAAGCCAATTCAAAGAGTTGACCCCAGAGATGTGCAACAAAATACACATTTAAGGTTGCAATCCTATGCATGCATACATGAAACTCAATGGGAATCCCTTCCAACTAGACCTATGCAAGATGGTGCCACTCATCCTGTACACATACAAACACAAGCCTTTCTCCATACTCCAAATAAAAGAAAACTGTCCCTGCTCTAGAAGCGAAAGAAATCATTTTCTGCACCTTGCTTTGCAGCTCGATAACTCCACTCCCCACCTGGTGCTTCTACTTGTGAGAGAGAGACAGAGAGAAAGAACAGGAGCAAGCAGAGGGACTGGGAAGAGAGAAAAAGAGCAAGGCTACAGACCCCCAGATAGTGTGTATCCGGCATCATCCCTTCCAGCCCACCAGCACACACTGCTTTTCTCCCTCTCTGACTTCACTTATGAGGTTATGGTTCCAGGCGTGTATAAGAAGTTTTCTGTGGCAGCTGGGAGAGGCAGGGAACTCACTCCCCTGCATTCATAGCTGCCCAACGGAGCAGGATAGGGCACTCCAGATGCTGCCTAGGAACTATATCGCTGTTTTCTTACGGTGTAATCTTGCTCTTGTTAGACGTTAAAAATGCCTACAGTTCCCATTCTGAGAGTTGTAGGAGTTTTTTCTGCCCCAATACACATAGGACTGTACACTGAGCTGTTTTTGCTGCAATAGACCAGCACAACCTGCACCTGGAAAGGAGTAGGAATTTCCCACCCTTGCATTTTAGACTGCTTGGTTTTCTCTTCTCCTCCCGCCACCAAAATATTCAAACAATATAATACCTGCAGAACAGGTTTCCCTTGGTATCTGGCAAGGCTGAGGAGGGAATCGAAATTCTATAATGCAACTATTTTATAGGTAAAGTGCTGAACGGCTGATGGCACCGGCTGAATATTTTTTCCAATGCCTGTGTGAAACATCCACAATAACTTGAATTCAAATTTAAAAACCATTGTGCCCTGGAGAGCTTAGTACAATAGTTTAGAATGTTAAAAGGAAGAAGCCTCCAGCAGAAACATGGTAGAGAGCCAGTGCAATCTGGTAGCCTGAGGAATTGAGCCCAGGGCTTAAGCCCCCTAATAGTCTCATGACAAGTCCCCTATTTGTAAAACATGGGTCAGCCACAACTACCTGATCCTTGGGCTGCTGTGCAGCTGAACTCAATAAGGATGGTAAATTGCAACTTAAAAAAAAAAGGATGACATGAAGATGAATACTACTTTTGTTCTTAGGAAATAATCAAAAATACCATCAAAACATTATCTTTCCTGGAGTGAAAGCTGACTATTAATTATTGAGAGAGGTGGGCATGTTCAGCCTCAGGAAGAGAAGACGGAGGGGAGATATGATAGCACTTTACAAGTACCTGAAAAGCTGCCACAAAGAGAAAGGACAGGATCTCTTCTCATTCATTCCAGAGTGCAGGACATGGAATAATGGACTTAAGTTAAAAGAAGCGAGATTTAGACTAGACATCAGGAAGAATTTCCTCACTGTCAGACCAGTATGACAATGGAACCTATTGCCTGGGGAAGTTGTGGGCTCTCCCTCACAGACGTTACGTCCAGTCATGCCTGACTCTAATCTCCGTTTCCTAGCCAAGGGAGCCAGCGTTTGGACAGTCTCCGCGGTCATGTGGCCGGCATGACTCGAAGTGCACGGAACGCTGTTACCTGCCCACCGAAGTGGTTATCTACTTGCATTTGCATGCTTTCGAACTGCTGGCAGGAGCTGGGACGGCGCACGGGAGCTCACCCCGTGTGCAGATTTGAACCGGCGACCTTTCGATGCAGCACAGCGGTTTAAACCACTGCGCCACCTGCAGTCCCTCTCCTCACTGGAGACCTTCAAAACGTGTTTGGACAGTCATCTAAATGGGATGGTTAACTTAGTGTCCTGCAAAGGCAGGGAGTTGAATCCGTTGGCCTTCCAGCCCTTTCCAATTCTATTGTTCTTTTTTTTTAAGTCTATCACACACTACACAGAGGCAAAATCAAGATTTGCCTGAGTTTACATTCAACAAGGAGCTGCACCTCACCACAGTTCCCTGAGAAGTATACTGAGATGCCACAGTTTGTAACTATCCAGACTTCAAACATGGAATGTGAAAGCTGAAGTCTCTTTGCAAGTGTGCATGCATGCATGTATGTGCATATCCGGTAATAAATTAAATCCAAACTGTGTACCACTCAAACCCAAATGTGCTCTCAGTATTATTCCCTGGCCAATTTTCCCTAGAAAGTGCAGCTTCCTACTGAAATCAAGGACTATTGTGTTGTCTAAGTTAGGTAGCTAGTGGACTCCTCAAACTTACCTTTTGTTTTGGTATCTTAGAACTCACAGGTTCCACATGTTCAACTATTTCTTCTAGGCAGACCTCTTCCTTGGGGAGTTCCTAAAAGAGAAGGCAAAAAGTGCTCCATCAGTTCAGAGTGCTGCTGTTAAGAATGGTTCCATTCTGGCAGAAAGATTTTCAAAACAGGTTGTGCTTATCTCTGCTTATCTATGTTGTAATGCATTGGATGGATTCTGTGGCACTAGATGAGCAGATGTGAAATCTCTGAATGTTCATGAGCATCCTAGGGGGACTGCTGGCATACTTATTTAATACATTTATTTAATACACTGCAGACACAATCCTGTGTAGGTTTGGACAGATAAAGGGCTACAATCCCCAGCTCACCTGGCTGGGGCATGCTGGCTGTTACTGGGCATTTTCTGTCTAAACTGGTATAGGACTGTGCCCTTACCATATCTAAAAAAATATCTCCAAAGGTGTATAAGATCATTAAAAAACACTGAGCATTTGTTGCACTCAGCTGCTGTCAGATGAAGTTCACTTCTGGATCTTACCTGCAGTACCCTCAAATCCCATAGGAGGAGCCAGTGCTATGGTTCCCCCCCCTGCACTCCCCCCCCCCATTGCAGTATGCTTCCAGAAAACTCATGCCATGACAGGCATGAGGAGGAGCTGCTAAGTGGACTCCGTTCCACATGACTGTAGACTTCTGGGACTACAGAGCATTACGAGAAGGAGCCTCACCACAGTAGCTCCCATGGGTGAAAGGCAATGTCAAACAGGGTCAAGACAGGATTGGCTGAGATGCATTCACCCTACCGTTGTATAATAGGAAAGCTAAGGAAAGAAAATTTCCCAGGAAGCAGAGAAGCTCAGCGGCAGGGAGTGAAGATGGGCTAGGTGGAAGTCGGGAGTTGGTAGAGGGAGTGAATTGAAAAGCTAAAACTTGAAAACAAGGAGGAGATGGAGGTGTCATAGGGTGGAAAGAGCAGAAACAACATGGTGAAAAGGTGGGAGATAATGAAATGGGGTGGCTGTAGGGAAAATCTCACATGGGTATGAACCTGGGAGCTGAATTCCGTATCAGAGACGCTCCTGGAGGCTTTATCTCAGTAGTAGGAAGTGCTAATGATGAGAGTGGAGGAGCCACAGTGTCCCAAATAGCAGCCTCTTTAAACACAAGTTCTTATTTCCTGAAAGCAAGCTTAGGTCATCTGAAAGCACCCTTAATCATGCTCTGGTAACATCAAACATAGATTACCATTGTGCATTTTATATTGGGCTGACTGCACAAAAACCCCTTAAGCATTCGATCAAGGCACTGGCACCAATGCATCTCTGAAGATGCCCACCAGGATGCTGCCCTTTCACTTTAAATAAATAAATGACACTTTTCATACTGGCAGCTGTGACTGCTGTGAAATAGGTTTAGATTAGTGCTAAACATTGTGGGTTCAATGGAATGGTTTTGTTCAGTACATCAAGGCTGGGACCCCACCAATACCCTACACTTAATCTTTCAGGCAGATGCCTTCTCCTTTGCCATGCCTGCCATGGCAGCCAATTTGTGGCACTGCCCCAGAGACTCTCAAATGTACCCGTGATGCCAAAAAGGGGGGCTTCCATGCTAACTAGGCTCTTGACTAGAATACACCGCTCTGAAACTATTAAAAGATCTATAAAGACTACTCTTTTCTGGTGAACATCTTGAAGTGCTGGCTTTGAGATACTAGAAACAGCATGCATAAAGGACCAGCTTTAGTGGAGCTTTTGAGGAACAAAAGAAACTGAAGGTCTTTGGGCAGAAAATCTCAGGAAGGAGCTACTAACCCTCACTCGGGCAGCCAAGGGGCAGACTTCTGTGAGCATATTTAGAACTCAATACACCTTAACAACAGGCTGAAATTTGTGAGTGCTTTCAGCTCCCACCTATATCTGCTTGAGAGACCAGGAGCCCCTCCCCATGAGGTTAGGGAGAGGAACTCTCCTTACAACAGGGATGGCCCTTCTTTGAAATGCCCTCCCTATAGGAATTCAATGAGCTGCATGTATTCTTACTGTGTAGGCGCCAGGCTGTTATTTTTTTTAAAAAATTCACCAAGGCTTTTAACTGAACTGTGTTTCTGCTCTTTTACTGGACTTATTGATTTTACTGACTGCTCTGTCATTGAGTCTTTCCTGTTTGCATCTATCTGTGTTAAGTTGGTGGCCACGGTTTTAATACTTCATTTTTGATCCTGTATAGCACTATTTTATTGCAAGCCACTTTGGAGGCTTTTAAAGTCGCAAAGTTAACACCTAATATTTTTACTGCTGTACTTGTGTCCTTCTCATTGACTTTTTTATATTGCTCTTCCCTCCCACATCCATATGTTTGCTAGTCTTTTTTAACACCTGCTTTTTCATTTTTGCTACTCTTCAGAACCCGATCAAAAGAAAAGTGGCATGTAAACATTTGAAATAATAAATAGTAAAAGAATCAGACATGGCTGCATGGCTGCCTCTATTATTATTGGATACATAAATGCAACTGTTCTGAAGACCAGAACAGAAAAGCAGCGCTAGGTGGAGCCTGAAGCTGCCTAACTGATCCATGGTTCCTCTCCTTGGAAAGCTGTTTTAAGGGCCTGAGCAGCAAAACATTAAAGCAGACTATCAAAATAAATCTAAGCACTCAGTGCATCACAGAGTGGTTGTTAGCCAGATGACAGACTTAACAGGGCAGTGCGAACGAACCATCAGCCTGGCCCAAAATGAACTCGTCCACCTATCAATAAACCCATTCCCTTTTCTTTAGACACTCTGGTGTTGGGCAGGCCACAGCTTGTCTTCATGGCTTGGGTTCAAAAAACAGCTTTTTATATGAAGTACTCGGACAAAATACCCACTGGGAAGTGATTGGGTTTTATGCTTTTTCCCACCTGCCCGGTCAGGTTGTGCCAAGGATGGGCGTGATTCAACACCTCCCGAGAACCCACATGCCAGAAGTGGCCCACTGACAAAAGCTCCCTCAAGCTGTTCTTCCTCTTCTGCCTTGCAGTCTGCTTATTCGCCTGCCTCTCACCTTGGCCCAGACAATGGCGGTGGTGGGAGGGGCAGCAGCAGGAGATGCTGCTGCCAACCTGGCCCCTGCTTTCTGCCTATCCAGCAAGCAGGCAATAGAAATGCTGAGAGAAAAGAAAAGGAGTGAACAGCAGCTCATCACAGGAGTGGTGAAAAGCCTGGGGAGAAGCCCATGCAGAGAGTCTTGTGGCACAACCCTCCAAAACCTGGAGATGGCACTGCACCCACCAGCGAGGGCCCAGACTCAGCCCTCTCCAAATTGTGGTGAAAAAGGTGACCGAGAAAGAGGCCTGCATTTGAAGGCATTCCAGCAAACTCTATTAAGTGTGCAAAGAACTCACAGGAACCTGCTTTAGTTTTTAGAATCGGACATATTTTTCAAATGCGTTGCCCATATGAAGACTGAAAATCCATACCATGCAGAACAAGACAGAGATGCTTAGCTGCTGTGCTTGAGCCTAATCACAGTCACAAAGGCATCAATTTGTAGGCATGGGAAGGGGAAGGGGGGGAAGGGGAAGGGGAAGGGAATCCTAGACCCAGGCAGGCCCCTTTCCTTAAAACCAACTAAAAGGAAAAGGAAAACTAAGCCTTGGAAGGAATAGCCTGATCACCCCAACTGCAGATGCCCATAAGCCCCAGCTTCTTCCCCTACCACTCCTCTGGCTTACCCCCTTCCCCTCCATAACTGCCCAACTGCCCAGTTTAATTAATTAATTAATTACATTTGTATGCCGCCCCCCATCACAACAAAGTTGTCCCTGCCTTCCAATTTTCTGGCCAATGAGAGCGAAGGTAACAGGACATCTGACAAGAACAAGACATTCCCTTTCAAATTTTATAAGATGTGAGTTTTAGCTTATCTACTGATGGCCCATAGCCCAGCCTGATTCAAACTCTCACTCTCCGTTGTACATGAGTTCTTCCATGAATGAATGTCACCTTTACTTCACATGCTTTTATGGCCTTGTGTGTGGAACTGTCCCAAGTGAATGAAGTTTTTGTGAAGGAAACAACCATGAGGACTAGAACTATGCTTTTTTCTAAGAGGTGGACACAACCTTGCAGGAAACTTAGTTGCATGGCACACACCTTATTCTGCAAACACATTTGCTAACTAAAAAGTAAAACATTACTATATTTTGCCAGTCATAGCAAGAGGTTTAAACTTAACATTGTACATTTTCCCAAGAGGCACTTAAAGTATGCATTATTGATGTTAACTGCTCATGTCTCCCTTTTATTTTTGTTCACAGCGTTATTTTTTAAGCTTTTACTAAATTCTCATGTCTCTAGAACTAAGAAAGCTTAATTAAACTGGCAAACCAAAGGGAGCAAAGTGAGAAATGAATTAGATGAGCTTGGAAAATCCCAGCTGTGCTATGCTAAAAAGCTTTCGGGCATGATCCAGTCAACATTTTTAGGTTGTTGTTCTAAATGTGCTTTTATGATGGAGTTAAGTCCCTCTAAACACAGTGGGATTTAGAGAATAAACACATTTGGGATCAGGCTAGAAGTCCTATGAACTTGAATGAGAGAAAGCGAGGGAGGGAGACAGACAGCTCAGCATATACCTAATCCAGACGCCCAGTTCAAGGCACAATACAATTCTTGCCTGGAAGCACCTATCCTCTAAACCATGGTTTACTCAGGTCATTATGGCTGCACCAGGACCCTTGTTTACTGGTCAGTCCCTGAATCCTTTGGTTCTAAAAGGGAGTGCTACTTTTTGGCAGCCCTCAACCATTATATTGCTTACATGGGCTTTCTTTTTTCACTGGTGTACTTCTCATTGAATCTTTTCAGGTGAACACCTGGCAGTAGAAGGTACCTCCACTCTCTTTCTGTGCCATTATATTCTCATTCCATCCAGGCCCCCCTCATTGCCTTGTCTCCTATGAAAATGTTACATGCAACCCAGTGGCTGTAAATCTGCAACCTGCCTGCTTCTGCAGTGAATTAGTTCTGGACTGCTGCCTTTAAAAATTAAAATGCAAGAGCTGTGCCTGGCATAAATCCAATTAGTGCCACTCTTAAATTTAGGCTTGGAGTCCCTGAATTATTTCAATTGGCTTCAGTTCTATTCCCAGCCAGAGTATCTAAAAGGTGCATTGCTTGTTCCAGTGTAGCTATATAAGCCAGTGTTGTTGTGGGGGGGGGGGTTTAAAAACCCATCTGACTACATAAACTGCATCACTATTTCTGCTTCTGCTATTCCATTTTTTATTGTTTGTTTGCTTCATTTCCATGGGCATTTGAAAGAGTGCCAAAGATTCTGTCTTCCCACAACCCTCCCCAGATATTCCATTTGTTGCATGTTGCCATTGAAACTCCCTCCCTTCTTGCACAAAGGTTTTGTCTTTATCTATCCTATTCAGTGTCTCGTTTTCCATCCGTTGCCCATTCAAGAGGAAACCAGAGATTTTGAAAACAACCATTGTGCTGTTATTACAAAAAACTATTTTGTCAGGGATGTGTGCAGAAGTCATCCTTGGCAACAGGATGAACTTCACTGGAGCCACAATCAGAGCCTAACTGATTAGGGCTTCCAATAAGCATTCTCCAAGACTGACAGTAACGTGGGTTTGTCAGGACTATAACAAAGCTCTGACTGAGTGCAGTGAGCTGGTCTGGTCTGAGTCCTCATGTTTGCCCCTAAAACGGCAGAAGGTTCTCCTCCTTTACCGTCAGCAGGGCTCAAACAACAAGCCCCTGCTTTTCAACACTATGCAGATATTCTCTCTGCATATCTCTGCCTCTCTCTTTGGCTGCCCCCTCTCTGAGCAGATCCTGTACAGAAATACAAGAGATGACGAGGCAATTGAGTTGGGTTGGCTTTTCTCCCTCTTCTTCAGGTGTTGCAGCACTTCCAGGAGCACTAGCTGCATGTCCATGCTTTTTACACCATGTTTGTATTTTCTAGTGCTAGCTTCCCCTTCCTGATGCAGCTTGAGTCACCATTCCATGGTCATAGTGGGAAAGCATCTTATTCCCTCCCTCCATACTTAGGATATAGAACTGCTGTGCTACTGTACTTTATTCACTTTTATCTATGGGGAAATCTCCTGAGATATTTATACAATATAAAAAATTAACCCATTCACTGTTTTGTTTATTAAATAGAAGTATAACATACTAAATCAAGCCCTAACTGAATTAGGGGGTTTGAAAATGTTCCCATTCAGATTTTACTGCAAAATTCACATCAAGTTTGCATAAACGGGTTTGCTCAAATCAAGTCCTCACTGAGAGTTTCAAAAATTCTGATTATCAAAGCATTTGGTCAGTAGTTGCCACATTTCACCCCAAAGGGAGCCATGCAATGCTTTCAGAACTGAGATGTCCAAACTGTCAGACCAGCGTCTAGCACAGGAAATAAACACACTGCCAATCCTGACAACATGAAAAATGCAACATGACAGGCCTCTTGGCACCAATTCCTCACACAGCAGCTGGTCTAGCCTCAAAAGAATGAAAACATTGGCTGTGCCGTCTGATTTTTTTTTAATGTCACACATAATAAGCCAGATCATGGAAGTCACTTTATGCCCACTTGCAAGTGGGCACAAAGACAGGCACAACAACTGCAGGAAATATTTGGAGAACAAAAAAACAGTGACAGCAAGACTTTGGAGACTGCACCAAAGGGCACAGCCTACTTTGAGGACAAGCTCTAGTGAACAATTTAGGATAGGTTTTCAGCAAGCTTTTTGTGGCGAGGGTGGGGCAACCCTTTTAATAACAGAAGCATTGCATGATGAATTCAAAGTGACCTTGATGAACTGAAGCAGTAGGCAGAAAATGCGTGAAATTCAGTACAGCGGCATGGGACATCAGGCAGAGAAGTGAAGGATGCAATCACCAGGCTTAGGCTTAGTCGGACAAAAGGTCTGCCCCTCCCAGCATTCCCCAGCCCATATGCTGGAAGTCACAGGACTTTTGTCTGTCTAAATTGCACCCTAAATCAATCGGGGTAGAGCATTTTATTATGCTATTTTATTATTATCAAACTATTTTATTGATTAGTTAACCTGCTTTTCAGCCAAAAAAGGCTCCCAGAACAACACAGATGGAGACAATCAATGAGAACAAGACAGTCCCTGCCTGGAACTTTATCATTTGAAAAAACCCCCTTAGATGGCACAAAAGCGGAACGGGATGGTGAGAAGTGGAGAGGGGGGAAGCAAATTCAGGCCAGTGATTCTTTAAAAGTTAGATAGTTCATAACAAACAGGCTGAAAGCAGTTCAGAGTGAGCACTGAACTAAAAATCATTAACTGGAATTATTTTCCTCCTCCCTCCCAATTAATTTTCCTTTTGCATTGAAACTCTCTGACTGTAAGCCTGCAGGGAAGGATTTTGCACATGGAATAACATGGTAAAATTGCTTTAAATTAATCAAAACATGGACTTTTTTATATACAGGGGAAGAGCACCTCTGACCATTGGCTGCCAGGGACAAAGAAGGGAAGCCAATCACCCCCATGCCTTGCCTGAAAGCACCCAGAAATATCTGCAGACACTGGACAATGTACCTCTTTTACTTGCATGACCCAGTCAGTGGTTCAATGCACTTTTCCAAACACCAAACCCCCACCCCACAGAATCAAAACCACACCTTGGATTTCCTCCAGCTCCTATCAAGAAATGCTAATGGAGCTATTTGAAGGATGGGCAAAGAGTTCAACACTGCATGATGTGATTCAGGCTGCTGGGTCACGTGGCTGAAAGCCATAGCACATGTCCTTTGCTACCAGGTATATGTGGCAAGTGCTGCAGAGGTATGCACTTGCACCATCTATCCCCTGGAAATGTTTTGTGCTGTCTACAACAATCCCACGTGGAGTCACTGGTCTGTGCCCAGTTCTGGCCTGGTTATGAGTGGGTTTGCTATCTGGGTGCCACAAGGGAGTTTTGAGTTTGGTCATAAAAAGTTAAGAGGGCAAAACTGCTGCATGAAACACCCTCCTTTAGAATGAGACCAACAGAGTGAGGGAGAGCTTAGAAAGGTACAGGCTGCCTGGGTGCAGGGGAAATCTCTGATGTGGAGTCATGGATTGTCTGTCCGTAGAGTGCTGTACTGATCATTATCATCAGTAGCTGCAGCATCATATTGCATTTATATCTTGCCTTTTTTACACACCTCCACCATATGCACCTGTATATAAACTGAGCTGTCACAGAAATGCCTCCAGTCACCAGCAAATTCCCCTTTTAAACAGAGCCAAAGTCATGCAAGCGTTGTGCCTGCAACCTCACCCCACAGAGAAGTAGGGAGAATATGACAGCATGTTCTCTTTCTTAAATAAAACCATAGGAAACTTCGGAGCAGCTGGCTTGAACGATGGCAGCTTCCCACTTGAAATGGGGCCCTGGAGAAGTTATGCTGAGACACAAAGAAAGATCTTTCTAGGGTTCAAGTGCAAAGCGTCACAGGAACCCAGAGCGCTCTGCACTCCATACGTTGCCCACTGGTGTGGCTTACTGTCATCATACAGGCGTCCTCACCATTGTTATTTGACCTTCTGAGAGAGAACTAATCGCTGCTGACATTTTGTGATTGCAGTGACAGCTGCAGGCAGAGACTGTATCATAATTGCAGTCTAGAAGCCTTAAACATTCACTCGGCTTCGATTTTTAGGTTGTATTCCATTAGTCCCAGGGCTTTTATGTCACAGTGCCATTAAATCATTGTTTTCACTTGACAGTATCATCTTTAGCTAAGCCCATGAAAGGGAGGCAGAGAATTATACTATTTCTTAAAAGTCGTGCTGAGGGTAATTGGCCATTCTAACCAGTCATGTTCAAAGGCGTCATGCCAATGCCAGGCGTCCACAGACAGGCAGCTCTTGCTGATTCCCTACAAGCCCAAGAGTGATAGGGCAGGCCCGGCAGCAAAAGCTGTCTGCAGAGCACTCCAGAGAAGACCCTGCACTGCAACCTGAATGCTGGGTTGCCAGGGAAACTAGAGACTCAGGTAGAGCATCAGGGAATAGAAGGAGCTGGTGGATGGGCTGTCAGGTTTTCATCGGACTGGAGCCTCTGCTTGTCTCTGAATCACACTGGCTGTCTTTGGACAAGCCACTATGGTCTCAGACTAACCAACCTTCAGTGGTTGTTGTAAGGACAAGATGAGACAAAACATAGGATGCTGACAGCAGTGGCTCTTTAAGATGGCAGGCATGAGTCTTTCCCACACCTACCTGAACATGCTAATGAGTGAAGGCAGAACCATCTGCATGGAACAAAATGTGGTCTGCACCACTAATACTGGACCTTTCCCTTAAACAAATAAGCTGCTTTCATATTTGCTCAGGCCACTGGTCCATCTTGCTCAGTGTCGTTTGCTCCCAAGGTTGCAGAAAGGTTTTAAGGCAGGGACCCAGACTGCACCCACCAGGCCCGTCATGCAATGCTGGTGAACACAGCCATTCCAAGGGACCTTTCCCAGCCCTCCAATATCCATTCCAACATTCCTCCATAGTGTGCCTCTCTTAGTATGGAGACAAGGACTCCATAAATCAATCAATCAATCAATCAATCAATCTGCTAGGAAGAGCCTACTTCTTCTGCTTTTGCTGAGAATTAAACAAGAGCCTGTAGGGTATTCCCCCTCTCCCAGGAAGGATTTTATTCTAGGTTCAAGTCCAAACCATGACACATGCATAATGCATGTGTTCTGAACAAGTTTGCTATCTATGAAACAGGAGTAGGAGCAGTGGTGCTACCTTTCCAAATAGTTGCTCTACAACAAATTCTGCAAACCTCAGCCCAGGAACAGGAAGCCAAGAGTGCAGATTCCCCTCTGGGAATTTAGGAAGACCTGGGCTCTTTGTAGGAGTGAGCTAACTGAATTGGGAATATCACCCAAACCAAGGAGTGAAGGCAACGTGGAAAATAATAACAGTCTGGAGAGGCACAAGTAGATTCAGACACACAGGTGAACCCCGACTTTTTTTAGACAGAGCTAAACTTCCTCTGAAGAGTTGGGCTTGTAGCTTTGGGGTACCCATGGATGTGCAGGTGAAAGCTAAAGCCCAGAGTGCTTTTCACCAACGAGCAGAGCCCTAAACGAACAAGTCAATGCATGTGAAAGCTATCACTGGGTAACCATCATGAATGGGAGAATGCTACTGCTAGGGAACTTCTTGCAAGCATTTATCTGGTCACTGTGTAAAAAGAATGCACAGGCTTTGGTCTGATTTCCTATGAAGGAATGAAGCTACCAAGTCATTATGCTTTCTGCACAAAAGAATATTGGAGAATGTGAGGCAGACATGGGGAAAAAGGACTGACAGGCTGAGGAACAGGAAAAATAGAAAGGCTCCATACAGCAACTTTCCCCAACCTGGTACCTGACAAAAACATCGCTTTTTGCATTCAGAAACCAGTTTCAAAATACAACACTGATGTCAACTGTGACTAGCATTCTTGTACATGAGTTGCTGTGCTATCAAGGGCTATGAAGAAGCAAGAATTAGCATCTCCTAAACAACTGGAATGTAAGCACAAATGCACTGCTTCTTCTATGGCTAAGTTGTTTCTGCAACAAAATTCTGAGAGCTGAGTGACAAATATGGAAGAATTCCAAAATCCAAAAGATCACACATGCACACACACAAAATTGTGCAACCTTTCAACATACCCACAGCTCTTCAAGGAAATGTTATACAAGGTGGCTGAAGAGGAAATGACCAGAAGGTGATCTCACATTGTCTGCAACTCCAGGCTAATTAAGCCCAGGGGTAGTATGTGAGGATGAGACCACAGAGCAGCAAGTCATGGGATGGTTACAGGAGGGCTCTGCTGCCCCGCTTATGTTGGGGAGAACAAGAGGGACGTATTCCACTCTCTATTTGGAAGACTCCATATTCAAGTGGAGTGTTTTCCATTCCAGCTGAAGCACATGGGCTTCTTTCATGACCGGATCACACAGAGAAAAGCCAGCTCACTGCATTATAGCATGTATCTAAAAGTATCTTCATTAATATAAATACTGTCTAATTACTCTGAGTTCCACCGGCAAAAGAAGCCCATGTGTTTCAACCAGGATGGAAATTCAGAGAGAAGACTGGACAGGTAGGAAAATGTGACTTCACCGTCTAATCACCATTCTGTTCCACTCAAATTCCAACTGCATTTTATCATATGTTGCTGGAAAAAAAGCTCTGGGTAGTTCAAAAGCTTTCACGTTTTTAGAGTAGTGAACTTTTGGTTTACCTAAAAAAAGGTAGTTACAGCAACAGCAACAAGAATTTGGGGATTGCTCTGATAGTCAACATGGCTACCTTTTCTTTTTCTGTAAGATAATGACCTTTGGCTGAGCATCTATATGTGCTCTGGCCAAACTAAGGTCATTTGCATTAGTGCAAGCTAACCTGAGCAATGAACAGGCAGAAATGTGTTTTAAAAAAAAAAAAACCCTCACCAGCATTTAAATATATATATTTTTAAGTACTTAATGTGCTGGTAAGTAGCTCCTTGGACAGGGATCATTAAGCTGGTTCATTAAGCAATAGTACTGGTGCAATGATAAAAGTGAGCCAATGGTTATTCAGCAAGAAATGGACATGACCAGGAAGACAAAGGAACCAGTTCACTGGCCCGCCCACCCACGCATTTATTTCATACACCTGGATAAGGAGTCCCTGATTTCTCATTTTGCACAAGTAACAGTCAGTGCTGTGCCACGGCTTGTTGCTTGACAACATTGGAGGACAAAGCCATCCACTAGAAATAGCTCTGATGATGGCTTAAAAATGAGCTCATTTTTTCCAGTCCACTTCTACATTTCCTCCACAGACGTCACAGCCTTTAATTACACTGGGCAAATGGGCACATGTGTCAGGGTAGCTGCTGAGCTCAACTGCAGTGAGCCACTGAAAGAGCCTCATGTGGTACAAACATTTAGTTGTCACCAGCTCCAAATATTACTCTCCTAGTGCCATGCCTTGCAGCACAGGAAACATAACAAACAGGAGCCCTGAGAGAATGAAAACTGATATATATGGGACTTCAATGGTTTTGCAAGTGCAAAGGCTCCTATGCCTTTTCATATGTTCCTGGCTGAAGGGCTGTGGCTCAATGTAATAGCATCTGTTTTGCAAGCACAGGTTTCATCCCCAGAATGTCCAGGGAAGGGTGGAAAGATTCCTGCCTTAAACCCTGGCAGGCTGCCAGTCAGTGTTGACAACACTGGACTAGATGGATGTGAGACTTGACTCCATCAGATAAAGAAGCTTTTTATGTTCTTATTTAGGCTTTTGTGGTATTAAAGATCAGTTCGTTAGGCGTAGCTACTCTACAGGCTTAAACTGATTTAATAGTAATTCTCTTCTACCAGGGAACAGTAGCTGAGGACTAGGGATCTTATATCAGTCTTAGTATCTTCACCAAAGTATAATTCCCAGCTTTGCAGTAGGAAGCTACAACAGAAAGTAAACTCAGTTTTCCAAATAAAAACACAAATGGTACTGGCTTGCTTGTTCGTCTTTGTTAGCCTAGAATCTTAACAAATGCCTACATTAATCCATTGAAATACACCAGGATGGACCGACTGCCAGTTCTTTCTCCTGCTTGTTGGGAGAGAGACTAGCCAAAGATCTTGGTCTGCATGAAGCACTATGAGCAACTGGGCAGTTTGCATGAGCATGCTGCCTCTTCTATCACAACCTACAATTGTTAACAAATGCAAATTGTTATTATATACAAACCAAGCCACTGAACCTAATACATCAGAAAATGGGGCAGTGGGTGTGACCTAGTAGAAGGTCTTGTCCTACATTCCCTTTCTCTCAGCCCACAGGGGCTTCCCATCATGCCTTTGCACAACCTTCAGTCTCAAGGATACTATTCCATGCTGAGGAACATGGAAAGCAAGCCCAAGAAAGCTTGAGGGAATTCTGCCCAGGTCTCTGTTGCTGGGGTGGAGCAGGTTAAAAAGCCCTTTGTACATGCCTTGGCTCATGTGAGCATACTGATCCCTCAGCCCTTGCTCAATTTATAAGAGGAGATTAACTGCCAACTGGGGAGTGGGCCTAGAACAAAGGGTTTATGCAACCCTCTAATAGCAGACCTTAACTACAAGAGCAAAAATAACACTAAAATAGTGCAATTTTTGTCAACATAAATGGCTCCATTTCCTTTGTCTGTTTCTTTGTGGACAAATGCAGCTGCCCATCTCATTACACATCTTCTTTATGTTCAGCACACAATTACCCAACGGAATCCTATTACAAGCACAGAGCAGGGCAGGGCATCAATGAGGCTACAAATTGAAAAGAACAGAAACATTCTGAGTATGTCCAAAGGGGGAGGGGCAGAAAAATAAAAGGAGAAGTCACCTTTCTTTACTTCAAGAAGTCAACAAGCCACCCCATGGGTATTACAGATGAATTTGCCACAGCAATTAACTCTTTGAACAGATAAAAACGGGGGCTAATATCCCCTTGTGCTGGCTCACGAAGGAATCCAAGCAGCCTTTTTAACACTGAACTCGGAACACTCAGGTAATCAAAAAAGCTGTCTGGGGAGCAACGTTCCCTGATTTTCAATGAATCAGAGCTGCCTGCTTAAAGCATGCCCATCTCTGGAGAGCAGGAGTCTAAAACAAAATCAGGTCATTCCGCAGTTCCTAAATGAACGCTAAAAGGGCTCAGTTGGGCCATTGCGGGACAACCTCGGAAGAGTATGTGCGTGGGAAAGTTACCACCCCAGAAAGCACTCTTAACAGCAGGCTGGAAATGCTGTGCTCTGAAAAGCGGCCTAGCTTCACTGAATGAAAATACCAGGGGAGGGACTGGAGGAAGGCCAGCACGGTGAGTTGCCAAATCCCACTTCCCCTGCAGTCTGCGTGCTCAACGGGGCAGTTCCTCTGAAACACAAACAGTCCTGCTGTACTGCCTAGGGAAAGGAAGATGACGAGGCTCCTAGGATTCATACCAGGCCTGGCCAACTCAGAAGTTCTACACTGTAAAAGAGACTGATGTGGCAGAGCCCTATTTCTTTCTACACCTGAAGACAGCACCCAGACTTAACCGGTACTGGACTAGCTTTCAGCCTCTCGTGGCATTCTTTTGTAATGCCCAGAATTTCCAGCAGTAACATAGGGGATGGAACTCTGTTAGGTTAGTGGCAGTTGGAGCTGCAGTGGAAAAGGTAAGGTTGTAGACCCTCCTGCCAGGTTTAATGGGCCAAACCTGTCCTCCAACCCCATACCTGTTAGATGTCTTGAATCACAAGTCCCATCATCACCAATTGGCATGGCATTGGGAGCTGTAGTAGAACATAACTGGAGGGCACCAGGTTGGGGAAGGTTGGAACACCAAGAGCAGTGGATTAATAACACACAGTTCTGCTGTAGCCGACTTTTTTGCAACACAGTGTGGTGCTGTGCTTAGAGTGTTGCCCTGGGACTTGGGAGACCTCTGTCCAATTCCACTCAGCCATAAAACTCACTGGACAACTCCCAACCAGTCACCCATTCTAGCCTAGCCTACCTCCCAGGGTTGTCAGGAGGATAAAAGGGTCAGAAGGAAGACCATGTGAGCCACTCTGGATTCCTTGCAAGAGGAAAAACAGTGGGGTATAAACATAACAAGCAAAGAAATAAAATAGTGCCCGGTGCTGTACCCAATTGTCACTCACTTCATGCCTCCCAAGAAAAAAACCGCTTTGATTAGAGTCAGTGTCAACTTACAGCAGAGATCAGGAAGGGAAGCAAGGCCACTGGCTGCATGCCTCCCTCTCTCGACTTTCACCTGCCACCGGCAGATATTGCAGCAAGCTGCAGCAAGGCACAAGAAGGGGCCATTCCATTTTCTCTGCGGAGAGACCAGCACTCTGAGTTCCTTCTCTCCTCAAATTGTGTGCACTCCAGTGGGTTGTTACAACTGTGCAAGTAAAAACTAACGACCCTTTGCTTTCTTTCTCCCTTTTCCTTTTGTGTCAGCTGCTCTATATCCAAGGTGGGCAGACTTCCAGCTTGTGCAATCTACCTTATATTTTTATTAGAAACCCAATATCCCAATGCAGTTAAGTGCACTCATGGGATGGGACCTGATACAAAGCAATAGTTCAGAGGGCATAACTCTATTCTTATTGCCCCCTGCAAGTCATATACTGCAACAGACAAGAACAAATCTTATTCTAGATAATCTAGGCAAGGCATTCTAAACAGAAAGCCTAACACGGGCCAGCAGATTTGCAAAAAGGACTGGCCAAAAGCAGCATTTGTACAGCTGAAGAGAAACACCAAGGGAACGATCCTATGGCTCCCAGCCAGCATCTGGGAAGCCATACAAAATCTGAATTCCCACCCTCCTGCTCCATCCCCTTATAGTGGCTCTCCTTTGAGAGGAGACGGGTCATTCTGGGGGGGGGGGGTTAGGATTAGGATAAGAGTTATCCTGATGCCTCTCCAGCCTCTTCCCCTTCTGCTCCAGAATAAGCCAGTGAAGATCACCTTGCCTAACTCTCCCACTCTGCACTGGATGACCACGAGCCACCAGGTCTGGGAACTTAAGGACCCTGCAATAGGATTGCACTTTATGGTTTTTTAACAAGCGATAAGCATAAGGCCAAGCTTGACTTTGGTTTTTTTTTTTGAATATAATTTTAAGCAGCAGCAAGTCAGGTCAGTTGTAGCCTAAATATTAAGTCCCATTTTATATAAGAGGAACACTGAGCCTCAGATGCACAGCTTGCCCATAGATCAAAGCCTTTGTGTCACTGGTATCATGAAATAAAAAAGAAAGTCAGAAATGTTTGCCATTTCCTGGCCTTCACCCAGAGGCCTGACAGGGTCTACCACTTGCCAATCCAAGTTCTCCATCAGTCTTGCCCAACCTGGCACCCTCCAGATGTGACTATCACACTGGATGGGGATGGAAAGAATTACAGCCCAACACTGAAAATGGAAGGGTGGGGCCAGGCTTATGGCTTAAGACTGTGGCAGCCTTTTCTGGCCCAAGAGTGGAGAACAAATCTGTCAGAGAAATAACATGTGAAATACATGAAGCAAGCCGTAACCTTGCAGCACACCTACCGGGGATAGCTGTCCCAGCCCATAGAGGGTAAGTTTCCTTGGATCGAGGTAAAGAGGGTCTCCGAAATCCTGGTAGGGTCTCCAACTAGGGCTGAAGTAACCCTGTTGAGTAAGTTGTCTGATCCGCCGGCGATAGTTCTCCAGGAACACCTGTTCTCTCGTGACATCCCAACAACTGTAGATGGTGTTGCTTCGAGCTTGGACTTTCAGGCCTTTCTGGGTAGGAGTGGGCACAGGCCTGATCACTACGAAGTAACGAGGGTCTAGCTTTGGGTTCAGCGGCATCCTGACTTTGTCTCGCACTCCCTCCTTTTGCTATATAAATCACCTTTCCAACGGATTCTCCAGGCTTCTGCTGCAGTTATTATAGATTGACTTTACCTTATGCAGCCAATCTACCCTGCCTTCAAATTCCAAACAGGATAAACACAGCCTCAAAGGATAACACTGGCAGCACTGCTGACTTGGAGCCTCCTCGTGTATTAGCAAATAACACCAAATAAGCACAAGTCCACTCACAGGATATCCTTCAGGCACTCAGGATCAATCCAGATCCCCATTTCCTGTGCACACAAAGCGTGACTATTTCCACTAAATAGCTCAGGGTATCACATGGAACTTAGGGATAAAGGAGCATCTGCACCGGGAATATGAAATGAAGTTATTAATTATGCCTTCCCCTTAACTCAAGAGGAATCCTCCAGCAAGGAGAGGCAAGTTTGGCTCCTCCCTACCCAGAGGTCAGTGCCTGCAAGAGTGCAAATGAAATGCCAGTGGGATTCTAGAATTACTCTCAGAAACACTTCTAGACTCCAGCACTCATGGTTATAATGTCTTTCAGGAACTGCTAAACACAGCCCTGGGGAGAAAGGTCTCGCCCCAACCTCTCTATCTGGGGCCATCTCACTGATCTTCTTGCTCTGAAGACTAGACACCAGAATGTTTCTCCAATTTATTTCTTTTTTCTCCCACTCCCTAAGAATTTCCTGCCAGCCCTTGTTTGAGATATTCCAAACTCCTTGCTTTCAAGTTACTAAATCTAGGCCTCGGAACACATCTTTTTTCTCTTTTATTCAGATTCTAGTCTCCATGGCTCCCTTACCAACCTCTGCTTCATATTCCAAACTCCACACATCCCACCCCTTGCCTTTAAGATTACTTTCTAGGCCTCAGGACTTCTAACCCTAACTCCCATGTTTATCTTTTCTTTTATACAGATTCTAGTCGCTAAGCCTTCACATTCTGAGATTCCTAACCACAGAACCCTCCCCTCAACCTTATTTTTCAAAATTTATACTTCAAGACAACCTATTTTGTTTTTCAAGATTCTAGCGCCTAAGACTTCCTTGCTTCAAATCAGGCCTCCCGAGGCTTTCTTTCTCCAAGCAACTCTGCTCTCCTACCGCCTAAAATTCCGGCCTCACTTCCCACCTGGGCCCGCTCCCATTTTATTAGGAAGCTGCTCGGTCCCTATGAGGGCTTTCGTAGCTTAACGAGTCCTTCTCGCGCCCCCCACCCACAATTGTGCCCCCCTTTTGAGGCCTTCTTTTGCCCCCCTCAAGGGAGGAACTCGGGCGCCCCTAATGCCTTCTCAGCGAAGCCGGATTTAGAAGGGCGGCGGCAGCCGCGGGCGAGAGAAAATGGCGTCCCCGTCGCCCGTGGCAACCGCTGCAACGCGCCCGGCCTGGAAAGTCCCTCGGTGCTTGCCGTAGCCGCTGAAGCTACATCCGCCCTAACTTATTGCCCTCTCTGCACGAATGGAAGGGTGGCTGAACTAATAGGGCAGCCTCTTGTTTGTTTGTTTGTTTATTCGTGTATTCATTTATAACATTTGTATGCTGCCTATTATGTCATGGCATCTCTAGGCGGCTCACAATCGGACAATTAAAACCATTAAAAATTACAGCAGTAATTACCCCTAAAGCCAATAAATAAACTGCATCAGTTAAAATACAAATGAAATACAAATAGAGTTTTAGCGGCATCAAGTATTAAAATGGTTTTTTTTTTAAGGTAGGTCTTCACCTGGCACCAAAAAGAGTATAAGGAAGATGCCAAGGAAACCTGCTTAGGGAGAGCGTTCCAAATGTGGGGAGCAGCAAAAAAGGCCCTCTTCCTAGCAGCCATCGCATCTCTCTGTTCACTCACGCAGGAGGGCCCCCTGCATAGATCCCAAAGGTCAGGTAGGTATATATGGATGTATGTGCTCCTTAAGGTAACCAGGACCCAAGCCATTTAGGACTTTATATGTCAACACAAGCACCTTGAATCTGGCCCAGGCCACAATTGGTAATCATTGTAGTTCTTTCCATATTGGCATTATATGTTTAGCTGGAGAAAGGGCCCAAAATTCTCAGGATGTCTCAGGCCTGAAGTACTTTTTCCCCAGTCTAAAAGAAGGAGGAGGGAATCTTATGCATGTTTAGCCAGAAAAAACCCCTACAATTCCTGGCTGCAAGCATCCTGGGAATTGTAGGACCTTTATCTGGTGAAACACGCAGAGGCTCACACCTGTAGAGTGCAATCCGGTTCATGTTTAATCAGCAACAAAAATCCTGCATGGCTGGGACATTCTGGGAATTGTGGGACCTTTTCCTGGCTTAACAGGCACAGGATTTGATTGCAATCCTGTCCCGGAAGTGTAAGTAATGTTGGGAAAATTTGGGTAAGTCCTGTCAGAAAAACATTACTTCTGTGTGCTGTTGCATTGTGGGATCAAATCCTGTCTTCCTTCTCAAAACCAAGCTGTCACTGTTTGAAATGGCATTCCCCTGCTCCTTTCAGTACACAGGCCATTTAGTCCAAATATACATTGTAAATAGTCATTGTTGGAATTCTGTTTACAATAATCTTTTGATAGCCCAGAGGGCTTCATGTGTCCTGATCATTCAGAATGTTTAGAGTGGAGATAAGGGTCTGAGCTTATCATGAATAGTTTCTAATAGCTTGAATTTACATGTCTAAGCAGTCCTGGAGATGGGTTCAAGTTACTCAACTAAAGTGTCAATACAATGCAATTAGAAATATTGTAATCTCATTGTTACTGTGTGATTGACTGGCATTCCTTTATCTGTTCTGTATGTGATGATCTCAGAACCTTATTGTAATGTCTACATTCTGTCATCAATTGCCCTGTACCTGTATGTGACTGGGAGTGTATAAAAACTCTAGTTGTGTTGAAGCTTGGGAGCAGAGTTCATCTCTGCCTGCCCAGTAATGCATTATTGTGAGTATGGACCCGCGGGGAACCTGGGTAAATACAATAAAGCCTCAGATGGTCTGGACACTTGGTCTTTCCCACGAACCCGAGTTTTATTCCCTCTTCTCAAATTGAGATTCCGGGATTCTGACAGCCATTTGGAAGAAAGCTCTTAGAGCTGATCTCTCCCTCTTACGTATTGTTTAACCACTCCCACCACAAACCTCTCCACAACATTTCATGCACCTGATGAGGTACATCATAAATGAGCACAGCTTTCCTCTGGAAAATATTCTAGGGAAGTTAAGGGGCTCCCATATCTGCATCTGTTTCCAAGGCCTTGAGAAGGCATGTAGTCACAACACTTCTGGAAGCTACCAGGCTGATCTGCAGGCCTTGAGCACCTGCTAGATTATCTGAGTTGGAAGGAGATGCGGCTCAGTCTCTGGCAGCTCTTCAATGTACTCGGAAAGTTTAGTGCTCAAGAACTCCCTCAGGGTGCAATGACCTCATGAGCATGCCAAAGGAGTTGAGTCATCTGCTGTTCCATCCCAAAAACACATCCATAATTTGTCCTTTCTTTCTGGTAAACACCACACCCAACTCTTTTCTGCACCTGAGAGAGTTCTGCATAAGGGCTACATGGATCTTCTCCAACAGACGTTTCCAGACCCGTTTCCTTTGGATGGGTTTGCTTCCATCATCCTCAGGCAACATGAAGCAGAGAGAAACAGTGTGACAGTCTCTTACTGGCACTGGTGCAGCAGCAACAGCGGCACTTTAGGCCACGGGTGCCTGTTGGGAAAATTCAGACAAAACCTGGTAGAAAAAGGTTGCTTATATGTACCTTTGTGTTATAAAATCAAACCTGTGCCTCTCTTTCTTAAAGCAGCGGAATTCCAAGCCATGCTGTTCCCTTAAGAAGATGGAATTCTTAGCTGGACTGAGAAACGGCTGTAGGCTCATATTATCAGTGGAGAAATACTGAGCTGAGACAAAGACATTCATTCGTTTCTGAATGGACCCATTTCATCATCTAGTTCCACAGAGGCAAACCAGTTTTCCTGAATGGTTCCTCAATCAGACACGTGTGCATGCTTAAGCAGATGCACAGGCTGACCTGAACTGTCAGGAATTTATTGTAATAATCAGTAATATTTTCCATTCTTAAGTTTTAGGCTTAAGTTGAAGAAAGTAGGGAAAAGCACTAGGCCACTCAGGTATGACCTAAATCATATCCCTGATGAATATACAGTAGAGGTGACAAATAGATTTAAGGAATTAGATCTGATAGACAGAGTGCCTGAAGAACTATGGACGGAGGTTCGCAACATTGTACAAGAGGCAGCAACTAAAACCATCCCAAAGAAAAAGAAAGGCAAGAAAGCAAAATGGCTGTCTGAGGAAGCTTTACAAATAGCTGAGGAAAGAAGGGAAGCGAAAGGCAAGGGAGAAAGAGAAAGATACAAACAATTGAATGCAGAATTCCAGAGAACAGCTAGAAGAGATAAGAATGCCTTCCTAAATGAACAGTGCAAAGAAATAGAAGAAAACAATAGAATAGGGAGGACCAGAGATCTCTTCAAGAAAATTAGAGATATGAAGGGAACATTTCATGCAAAGATGGGCATAATAAAGGACCATAATGGCAGGGACCTAACAGAGGCCAAAGAGATTAAGAAGAGGTGGCAAGATTACACAGAAGAACTATACAAGAAAGAGCTTAACATCCCTGATAAGTACGATGGGGTGGTCACTGACCTCGAGCCAGACATCCTGGAATGTGAAGTCAAATGGGCCCTAGGAAGTCTGAGCAACAACAAAGATAGTGGAGGTGACAGCATTCCAGCTGAGCTATTCAAAATCCTGAAAGACAATGCAGTTAAAGTGCTACACTCAATATGCCAGCAAATTTGGGAAACTCAACAATGGCCACAGGATTGGAAAAGGTCAGTTTACATTCCGATCCCCAAGAAGGGCAATGCCAAAGAATGTTCAAACTACCGCACCATTGCACTCATTTCACATGCCAGCAAAGTGATGCTCAAAATCCTACAAGCTAGGCTCCAGCAGTATGTGGACCGAGAACTACCAGAAGTACAGGCAGGATTTCGAAGAGGGAGAGGAACTAGAGATCAAATTGCCAACACACGCTGGATCATGGAGAAAGCCAGGGAGTTCCAGAAAAAGATCTACTTCTGCTTCATTGACTACGCTAAAGCCTTTGATTGTGTGGATCACAACAAATTGTGGCAAGTTCTTAAAGAGATGGGAGTACCTGACCATCTTATTTATCTCTTGAGAAACCTATATGCAGGTCAAGAAGCAACAGTGAGAACCGGACACGGAACCACTGATTGGTTCAAAATTGAGAAAGGAGTTCGGCAAGGCTGTATACTGTCACCCTGCCTATTTAACTTATATGCAGAGCACATCATGAGAAAGGCAGGGCTAGATGAATCGCCAGTTGGAATCAAGATTGCTGGGAGAAACATCAACAACCTCAGATATGCAGATGATACCACTCTCATGGCAGAAAGTGAAGAGGAACTAAAGAACCTCTTGATGCGGGTGAAGGGGGAGAGCGCAAAAGTTGGCTTGAAACTCAACATTAAGAAAACTAAGATCATGGCATCTGGTCCTCTCACTTCCTGGCAAATAGATGGGGAAGAAATGGAGGTAGTGACAGATTTTATTTTCCTGGGCTCCAAGATCACCGCAGACGGGGACTGCAGCAAAGAAATTAAAAGACGCTTGCTTCTGGGGAGGAAAGCTATGGCAAATCTAGACAGCATACTAAAATGCAGAGACATCACCCTGCCAACAAAAGTGCGTATAGTCAAGGCTATGGTTTTCCCAGTTGCAATGTATGGCTGTGAAAGCTGGACAATAAGGAAGGCTGAGCGCAAAAGGATTGAGGCCTTTGAATTGTGGTGCCGGAGGAGACTCCTGCGAGTCCCTTGGACCGCAAGGCGATCAAACCGGTCAGTCCTAGAGGAGATCAACCCTGACTGCTCTTTAGAAGGCCAGATAGTGAAGATGAAACTCAAATACTTTGGCCACCTAATGAGAAGGAAGGACTCCCTAGAGAAGAGTCTAATGCTGGGAACAATGGATGGCAAAAGAAGAAGGGGACGGCAGAGGATGAGGTGGCTGGATGGAGTCACTGGGGCGGTGGGTGTGAGCTTGAGTGGACTCCGGGGGATGGTGGAGGACAGGAGGGCCTGGAGGAATGTTGTCTGTGGGGTCATGATGGGTCGGACTCGACTTCGCGACTAACAACAACAACAACATTTTCCATTCTATTGTTACCAGTATTTCTGATTGGTTTAGAACATTATGTCATGCCTAAAGACATCAAGATGCTATCTGGAACATTATCTGTCTTGGTGTATGTGACTAGCAGGTTATAAAAGTGATTTGGGCTGTGATTTTGTAACTGATTTTGGGCTGTGATTTTGTAACTGATTTTACCTCTACCCGAGAATGCATTGTTGTTAGTTACTGCAGGAACTGGGGCACTGGTCAATAAAGCCGCAGAGGTGCAAACATTTTGATCTTCCCCACAAATCCGAGTGTTCATTCCTTGCAAACTGAAATTCAAGATTCTGTCATGCAGAGTGTGAGGCTGGTGAACTAAATATGACCCTCCCAGGTTTCCCGAAGGGCGATGCACCCTTGCACTGACGGCACCCACTTTCCCAAAACACCAAGGATTATTGGTGATTTCTGGGCATTTAGGTAGTTTCCCTCCCCATGCTAATAGGTTAATATGCCAGTCCCACCTCAGAGCCACTGGCAGGAGGAGCGTGAAGAGGCAGTATGTTGGGGTTTTGTTATTGTGGCCTTCAGCCCCATGTGCCACTGGAACGCAACACCCAAAAGCTGTTCCCAAATGGAATTTGTCTTTAGACACCCATCCGTGGCTGCTTCAGCATCTACGTCTGCTTCTATATTAGGGGGAAGAGGGGAGAGTTTTCCAACTCCCATTTTAAAAAATGTTCTAAGCATGTGGGGCTTAGAACATGCTGCATTTTAACAGATCTTCAAATAAACCTCCATTGTAAGTGGAAGAATAAAATGGAATTTGTTTCTGCTACAGACCTGATGTTGAACATGTCTGTCTGGGAATATTTATTTATTTATTTTTTATTTTTGGATTTATATCCTGCCTTTTTCCTGCAAAGGGCTCAAGGCAGCTTACATCATTCTCCTCCTCCATCTTATCCCCACAAAAACAACAACCCTGTGAGGTAGGTTGGGCTGAGAGTCTGGGACTGGCCCAAAGTCACCCAGTTGGCTCCATGGCGGAGCGGGGACTAGAACCCAGATCCTCTGAGTCCCAGTCTCATGCTCTTAACCACTACACCACACTGGCTCTCTGTGCCACTTTTTAGCATTTCTTGTACAAAAGAATAAAAAGATGTTCACACTGAATTAAGAAAATGAGCATGTTGAACCATGCATCTACTCAGATGCCACCCTCGCTTTTAAAAATAAGAATAAAGTTAAATTGGTGGGCAGCCATTTCAGGGGGCCTCTGAGCCTGGAGTTTTGGCCCCAGGCCCAGCCCTAGTGAGCCAATGGCCACTGGTAGCCCAGATGCTGCAACAAGAAATATAGAATTCTGTTCTCAGAGTAGTCAGAATGCCAATGCAGCAGGCTTGTACGGTTTCTTGTTCCAGACATTATGGAGAAGAGCTAGGGAAGAGAAGGCAGTTTTACATAATTCCTTTGGTTTTGTAAGCTCTGCCAAAGATTGTGCATGCTGTTACAATCCAGAGGGCTAGAAACCTGTTTGTTTTTTACTAGGAAACCGCACCAGCTTTGATCCAGATTTCACCCTGCAGGACAGTGTAGAATGTGGCCTGGGCACCCCAGTTCCCTCTGCAAACTCAAGGAGCCCTTGTGTTTGTAGAGACGGCTGTCTGGCTCCAACCAGTGTGCTGGACATTTCTTTAGTGTTCCTGTGAAAGACACAGAGTTCTGGGTTAAAATGCCAGTGCCTGTTGCCTTCCCACAGATGTACAGCTCCAGATTCCCAAAGCAAAGCTAGGTTAACTGAAACGTGTCAAAGAGAAAGCAGCTCACGGCAGGAGCCGAAGCATGACTTCTCCGCATTTTTGGCAAGAGACCGCTGCCACCTGACTCTTGCTGGAACTTTCAGCGCTCCGTGTTTGGGGCACGGCCTCCATGGCAGCCAAGCAGGGGATACTGGAAGGCAGGTGGGGGGCTGCTGAGGGCGGGGAAATGCTGGCTTTGCCAAGGACTACTGGGCAAAGAATCCCTGGAAAGTGGCACACGGAGTTTTTCACAGATTGCCTTATGGATGTTGGGAAAATTCAAGTAAATCCCAGCAGAAAGGGGTGGTTTATGTGCCTTGGTGTTATAAAAAGCCTGCACCCCTTTCTCAGGAAGCACCCAAACATTCCAAATACCAGGTTTGGCATTTGCTGTTACTTTAAGAAGTGGGACCTGATGGCTTCCCCAAGAAGCTGCCAGGGCTCTTGTTTTTGCTGATCCTTAAGAACTGATAGGGCTGCTGGACTAACAGCGTTGCAATCACCCTTATTTGCATGCCAAGACCCACAGTAATCTCTGTGTCTGAATGATGGTTCAGTTAATCTCCTGCAATCAATGCCATTGTATTGAGCCCCCTCTGCGGATTTCTCACATTCTTCTGTGTCCCCCTTATTTTGTCATCAACTGCCCAGCTGCTGGGCCCATGCGACTCAGAATCTATAAAACACTCTTTGTACGTTCTAAAAGCTTGTAGTTGGTGATGAGACCCACTACCCGGCAGCATGGGTGATCTTTCAATACAACTGCTGGGGTTCAAGGCAAAAGGGGTCTTTCCTGACTGAACCTGGTTATCCTTGGGGCGGCCGCCGTCGAGGCTCTCCTGACGTGGGTCACTTGGGAGGTGGGCCTTCGCAGGTTCCCCTGGCAGTCTGGGCTTGGCTATTTTGTCCACTGGCAAGCAAGGAGGACTTGTCATTCTAGCAGATCGCACAGCGGTGCAGCTCAGGTTGGACCTTGAGGACAAAGTCTGGGTGCTACTGCTTGGAGGGCCCCCAAATCAGCCAGAATGGCAGGCGATGGGGCCTTGGAGCCACAGACAGACACAAACTCCGCTTTATTCCTATTCTTGATCTTAGCCAAAAGGCCAAGAAGCAAAAAGCTCGGTTTTATTCCTATTGTTATGGAGGAGCGTTGATAAAGCTGGAAGGGGCAGCAGGGGGCAGAGAGAAGCAGGGGGCCTTGGGGAGGCTTCTCCTGTGCGGGGCCTTGGGGAGCCCCCCAAATGCTTCTCCTGTGCGCCTCCGACAAACCCCTGGCCTGAGGTTGGCCTTTTCACTTTGAAAATGCAGCTAATCAATCTGAGCTTTTAAAGAGAGGTTAATCCAGATTTGTGGATTAATCAAATTTGCATGCATAAAAAATGAAAAAGGAAAGAGAGGTCAAGGAGTTAAAGAGAGGTTAATCCTTGTGGATTAATCAAATTGCATGCATAAAATGAAGAAGGAGGAGGGAAAGGAGGGAGGGGGGATTTGGGTTTGTCTGTTCTCTTATGAAACTTTTGGAGAGAATGCATCTCCCAGCTGTTGCCTCTTTAAGAACGGTTGTAGGTTTGCAGATAGAATGCCTTTGCTTTGCGAATTGCTGCATAGCTGTTGACAATTACAGTGAAAATATAAGATGAAATATTTAACATTATAGACAAATGAAGCAGCACAGAGTAAGGGCAAGAGCCTATTGTAGCATTTTCCCAAATCTTCTATATTGTCCAAGCATGATAAATGATAATAAAAACCTTGTTTCAGAAAAATGAGCTAATATACAGCCGTATGAGCCCATCCAAAACCTTGCATTACCTTGTCAAAAAGAGAAGTTAGAATTTTGACTGGATGAGCTTTTGTACTTTTCCAAACACCTAGAATCTGGAGCGGAAAACACAAAATACACTTAATCCATATTTATACCCCCTTTGCTGCAAAGGAGGTATAAGTCACAACATTCCGTTTTTGTGACCAGAGCTCATCATGCACGTCCTTGTTCTCTCTTTGACAGCTCACCTTTTGACAGCTGTCAAGAGACGCCAATGGGAAAACCCTTATTTGGAGTCTCTACCCTCCAGGGCATTGGCCTAGTGGAGTCTCCAAATCCTTCACTTGTGTGCAACTTAGACAAAAAATTCCAGCCACTGACAGCCCCACCAAGGTGCCGCTTTGAAGGGGCTGTCAGTGGCTGTGAAAACAGCAAAGCTGGCTATCAAGATCCCAGATGGCAAAGAGTAGAGTGCCCCCCCCCCCACATACACGCACAGTAATGATTATTTGCACTACTGGCCTTTTTGCTGCACACTAAGGTGTTCCCAGCAACTTGGCTCTCTACAGTTCAAGAAGGTGGAGAGCTCCCACCAGGGTAGATGTCCTGGACCCGATTCCCTCCATTCTCCTCATGAGAAGGTTGGCAACAGTAAAAGGAAGAGCTGGGAGCAGTAGTGGTGGGGAGTCCCTCCTCCCCAGATGCTCTGACTGCTAGTGTTGGTCTTAGGTACTGTTTGGTTTCCATTTTCTTCTATGACCGTGATGCAAATTGGTTTTGATTGTATTGTGGTTTTATTGTGAAAGACCTGCACTGAGCAGAGGGTTCTTATAAGCCCAAGGTCCTTATTGGCCCCTTCCAACTCCACTGTTTTATGATTCATTGCCAGGGATGCTCAGCACCCGCAAGGGATGAATATAGGCTGAGTGGGTAGGACTGTTGTTGAAACATGAGTTATTGTGCTGCCTGAATTGACCTGTGCTACCATGTTCCATGGTTTAACTTGGCTGAGTTCACGCAACAATATAACCCACATTTTGACCACAACCCATGGTTTAACCCAAGAGTGCGTGTGATGTGGTTGGAATCCAGTCAGTGTCGCCTGGGCCTTCTGTAAGATTCAGTGACTGAAGCGGAGAGGTTGCACAATAGAAAAAGACCACCTGGAATCATCCCCAACGTAGTGCCCCTGGGCAAGGAGTAGGTTACACCCACGGGACCGAGAAGCAATGGTGGCCACATTCTGAAGACATAAAGCCCAGTGCTGCTTGAGAAACAATGCCATGCAGCTGACTGCTTGTGGCTCTTCGGTTTGGAGGGGCTGCATTGCTCAAGAGCTTTCTGCCCCTTCCTTGGCCAGGGGGCGAGGCAAGGACCGTCTTTGCTACAGGCAGCCCTGGTGGGGCGGGGGGCAAACTGCCCGTTTCGGTTGCCTTGCCTCCCTCATTTCTGCTGTGCTGGAAGCCCATTCCCCTTCTCACCAGGAGCAGCTCCCCTTGTTAAAATTCTGTGCATCGCCGTCTCCGTATTAAAGCAGATATTAAGCCATAAAATGTAATATGTTATGACACCATAAAATGCAGCGTAATTGCTACGAAACCATAAAATGTAATGTAGTTGGTTCGGTGGCCATTATCTTTTCTAACAGCTCGAAAGCGTTATTGAACAGCCCGGGCGAGGGCAGAAAGAACATCCCCCAAGCCTCTTTACCAGAAACTGTAAGCAGTAAATGACCTCATATGCCCCCTTTCTACTCCTTGAGGAGTTGACTCTGTTTCATTGCTGCAGACAACCAAATCAAAGGTTAACAGAAAAAGTAGGAAGCAAATACTTCACATAGATCTTCCTCAGGTTGAGAATTGGCTGGCTGGCGGCCTTTCCCCTGAAAGCTCCCTTGCCCCGTCTGAAGCCACCACTGGTCACGGAATGCGCAAGGTCATTTCAACTGATGGGGAGGAAGGACAAACCACAGCGGTGGACATTCAGTGCTTTGGTAACGATGGTAGCAGCACATTGGCTGGGGAAGCTGGCATAGGGCCCAGGGACGGGAAGGGCTGTATGCTGGTAATATGAATGTTAATATCCTGTTTCACTTAAGGTGATGACTATTGTCTGTAGGCAATGATTTGCTCGTTCAGGGCAACCTGCACGGAATGCAGGTTTAAGAGAAGAAAGCTCAGGAGCAGAGAGAGATGTTGGCATGCCAGTGCCATAGAACTGGGCAATCATATTACCCCAAAGATCATGTGGTCAGTGGGATCATGGGAGCAGAGCTCCCAAAGTTGAAGGACTGATCCTTTTTGCAAGCGGGGCTCTGCCACACCCCTCAGACTCTCCTGCTTGCTCTGAGCTTAGCTGTTCTCCTCTGGATAGTTGCAGGCAGGTTGTGCGGCAGGAGGAATCAATCTTTGCAGCTACATTTGGTTCTGGGTTGCAATGCAAAGCATTTGGGGGGAAGCCTGCTCTTGAATGGGTGGTTAAAACCTATTTGTTCTATTTGTATCCCACCTTGTATCCCGACCTACCTACCCCACAGGGTTGTTGTTCTGAGGATAAGACTGCAGGAGATGGAGAAGAATTCTCCTCCTCCTGCAATCTTATCTCCTGCAGTCTTATCTCCTCAGTCTTATCTCCTCCTCCTGCATTCTTATCCTCAGAACAACAACCCTGTGAGGTAGGTAGGTCGGGATGAGAGTCTGTGGCTGGCCCAAAGTCACCCAGTTGGCTCCATGGCCAAGCGGGGGCTAGAACTCAGCCTGCCTGAGACCCAACCCCACGCTCTTAAGCACTACACCACGCTGGCTCTCAAGAACTGTCTGTGGGGGTCCAGATGATGGGAGCTGGCATGATGAGGCCCTGCACTTCCAAGTCTGACCACTGGGGGTGATGACTCCCCAATGCTGCCACCTTTCAGTTAGGCTGCAGGAGGCTTCAGCGGGCAGCATGCCAGGCTGAAGCGTCAAAGTGAGCAGGGTTGAATGGCCCTGAACTGTGCTTTCTCCCTCTGTGAGCCTCAGTGGTGGGTGGCCTAGTTCAGATTCCAGAAAGAGTCACCTCCCCAGTCCTCTAATTTCAGTATTTGATCACAAAAAGCTTGGCATGGGCTGAACTGAGGATTGGATTTGCTATTCGAATATAGCAAGAGTGGGGAACTTGTGACACCCCTCCTCCCCCCCCACACACACTGATGCTGCTGGACTGAGCTCCCATCCTGCCTGACCATTGGCTGGGCTGCCTGAGGCTGATGGGCATTGGAATCAAACAATATATGGGATGCCACAGGTTTTTTCTCTTAGCATACAGTATTTCCATTGATGGGCAAATAGGTATGCTCAGCCTATGGGGACCAAGGGCAGGTTCCCTTTCCCCTGCTTTGAATTAAGTTTCTTCTCTCTTGGAATGTGGGACTTTGCAAAAATAGGTCAATGATCAGGGACAACCCTGCCCTGAAATGAAATTCTTACCCTTCTGCATCAGCCACATTCAGTACTTATGCTGTGTTTATTCTAACGTGTTGCTGAATACATTTTATACTGTTCTATAGATAAATAAATGCAGTGGAAGGTAGGTTTTGGCGCTGTTGGGAAAACTCGACTTTCCCCTTTTTACTGATTTCGGAGAGGCAATTCTGGGAAGTGCTTGCATGATGGGAGCGATAGAGCAGGTAAAGGTGAAGAACCTGTCCAAAAATGCCAAGGGACAGAATCCAACAAGGCATCGACACCCACGCGGATTTGGCAGGGCCCCACAGTCTGAAGCCAAGTGCCCATTGCCACTTACACACCTGTGATTTTGTGGGCAAGCCAAATCGAGCGGAAATGCTCATTTCTGGAAGGAGGCACGTTGGTGGAATTTGCATAAAGTTCATTTCTTTCGCTTCCTTCCAAAAATGAATGTTTCTGCTCATTTGGGAGCTTTTTTTAGGAAGCTCTAAATCTTGCCTTGCACAAGCAGGGGGTCCTACTTGTGCAATGCAATCAGCAGGACAGAAAGAATTTGGCAGGGGCATGATAACCCTAAATAATTCCACATTAACATGATTGAATCTGTTTGGGACCCAGGTTTCAAGAATTAACACTCTGTGGCTGAATGGATGGCTCCGTCAGATTTGATTTCTCCTGCATTTCCGTGTGTTTAAATCCCAAGTCCTTTTTGACCTGAATTGGGAGAATTTTTGAAGTTTGGGCAAGTTTTTATCAGAGTCAAGGTGAAATTAAATTTGCACCTGTCCCCCTTGCACAGGAATGCTAAGACCTGAGGCTCCTCCTTTGCAAATGAATAACAATGGATTACATTGTTCTCCAACCAAGAGAGCTGGTAAACTTTTACAGATGGTGTGCATTTCACAGTTCGCAGTTTTCCATAATGATACATCACATCTTTGGAGGTCTTGCCACTTGCATCCTATAATTCTAGCTGCAGTCCAAGGCTCGGAAACCCACAATTGTACAGCTGTATTCATTAGCCATGCTCCAAGAACACATCCCAGTAGGATCTGGTTTTATCTGAAGATTAAAAGCTCAATACAGCTTTGATTAAAGAGAGAGGGCCTTTATTCTCAATGCACTCTTGGATTGCAGGGTCGTCGCCGCTCATAGAAATGAGGGTGCTTCCGAAATAGGATTGCCACATTAACTCTGGCACTGGCTCGGCAATTTTAGCAGCTGCACTGAAGGCAGAAGGGCCGGCCCAACATGCTTTACTGCCTACAGCGGATAATACGGCTTAATGAATACAGCTGTGCATTTGCAGGTTCAAAGCAAACATCGAGTCTTGCTTCCGCCTGCTTGCGTGAGAGCTTTGCCCTTCAGCACCTCGGTCATGGCAAGACGGGATTTTAGAGGTACGCCAGAGACATACAATAACATCAGGAAAAATTTAGGAGGAATCTTATGTTTGAAGGCAGGGAAGGCATAGTCCAAGGTTATGACAACTGATGCAAGAGGGCTCCAGAGTTTTAGGGGCTTAAGATGGACTGGAACAATTCAAGATGAACAAAGAGGGTTGCATCTCTGAACATGTGAAAGCTCCACAGGGTCAGAAAACACCGGATGCAACAGGTGGATTTTGTCATGAGCCGGGGTCCCTCCGTTGGGCATTGAAGACCTTTTCCCTTGGAAAGTGTTCTTTATTGGCCAAAAAACTCAACGCACCCAGAATGAATCTCTGAGCATGCACAGAGTAGTTTGTTGGACCTAATATAGTACTCACTTCCAGGGACTCTCCTTATGGGCATGCCTGGGCCTCATCCTTTGGGAGGGGCCTTCTGAAAGTGAGCACGCCTCCTCTCCTTGCTCCCATCCTCTCTTTGGACCACACTGCTCTGCTGGCGATGCATCACAGGGTCAAGAGCCAGGACCGCCTCACCTGTGTCTAAGAAACTCCCCTGTTCTGGGCCCCTCCCAGCCGCTCTGCATCTTGATTATTCCCAGGGACTTCCTGCCACCTGGGCAGTCTGGCCTTGAGATAAATGTCTCCACTTCCCCCATCTTGGTGTCCCAGCTTGACTCACATTCCCAGCTTCTCCCAGTTCTGCTTCACACAGTCCAGCCAGCGGTCCTTGAGAACGAGCACCCAAAGCAGGCAAGGTTCTCACCCGCAACAGGTGTTGGAATCCCTTCCTGGCCAGATCATAGCTGAAAACGCTTCCCTTCCATTCGTGTGTGGGAGAGGACAAATCAGGAAGGTACTTGCCTTGGTGCCGCAGAGCATGTGTCTCATTGCATCCCACAGTCTGCTCCAAACTCCACATTCATGGCGGACAAAGCAATCTGCAGGCTTCAGTTTGCCCGTGCACACCAGTTCCTGAAAAGCATGGGCTTGAGGGGGCATTGCACTCCTGTCCTCCTTATGGGTCTCCCACACGGACCGCTGGGTGGCCACTGGGTGAACAAAAAGCTGGCCTAGATGGACCCTGGCTCTGACCCAGCCCTTTTTCTTTAGATGATGCCCTAGTGGCTTGCCAGTTGCCCCCCAAAGCTCATCAGCAAGAGCCATTCCGCCATGCTTTGTCCCCAGGCCTGGGGAACCAGAAGACTTCCACTGGTCTTCATGTAGGCTCAGTTTGGCTGGCCTGGCCACGGGGCTGAAGCCAGCCCTTTGGGGGTGGGGCGACTGCCCTGCAGAAGGCCTCCCCGTTCATTTCTCCCTTGTCCAGAGTTCTTCAAGCCTGGCCGCCATCTTAAAGCCCTGTGACGTTCTTCATGGAGTGTCACTCTGCTGTCTTCTGGGAAAACAACATGGCGACCCTGAGGCAGCCAACCCAACGTGGCCACCGCCAGGGCACACGGAAGAAAGAACAGACCCGGCATGTGCTCTGGCCACTCCACTTCCATGCTGGAAATAGTCCTGATGAATGAGATAATGTCCAGACGTATCTTTTTCAAATGACTCTGGTCTTTTACAAGCCCTCAGAGCTTTCAAAAAGGCTATAACACCCCCTCTTTTAAAAAAAACCACCTCTATTAAAGCTGCCAGCACATCCTTGTTCCTTGAGATCATTATGAGGTGTGTGGAGAAAAAGGGGCTTCCTTGAAGAGATGTTGCTGGGTGTGTGGCAGAGATTGGCATAACATCTGCATATGCTCTATATGCAAATACATCTCTATATGCAAATTTCTATATGCAAATTTAGAAATAATTATGAGAATGTATTGACATGTCCTGGGCCACAATGCTGGCCAATTAATTTATCTTCTGAATCCCCTTAAAATCAAATAAATGATTCAGTTAATTCACCCCGTTCCAGAAAATCCCAAACCAATGGAAAAAATTATTCCCCATCTCCAAAAAAATTACCATAATTGCCAAGCAGAAGAAGGACTTCTTGGGGGAGGGGCTGCAGCACACAGGGAGGGAATTATTAACCACTTCCTCCCCAGCTTCAATCACCCTTGAAAATTGACCCCATGTGGCAATTTTGAGCACAATCCGATGCATGTTTAGACAGAAAAAAGTCCTACAGGTGCCTACATTCCCCAGCCAGCCTTTGGGGGAAGGCATAAGACTTTTTTTCTGTCTAAACATGCATAAGAGCATATCTTCATGATTCAACTGAAGGGGAAAATCTACTAGTGCTCAGAACAGGGCTCTGTGGAATGGATTAGGGTGTTATGATTTAGCTTCAAGGTTGGGGTCCCATGAACCCATGCCTAGAAGCACCCCTTGTCCATAAAAAGGAGGTGGAGTGAGTTGTGTAGCCAGTGGGGGAAATCTGATAGATACATAGAAACAGAGCAAGTCAGAAGGGGCCTCCTGGGCCATCTAGTCTGACCCTCGGCTCCAGCCGGCTCCAGTCATGACACGCCCACCATGTGCATGTCCAGCCTATCCTTGAACATCCTCACCAACGAGGGTGATGAGCTAGCCCGGTGCCACAGGGAGATGAGATCTCTCTGGCGGCCTTGGGGCCCCTCCTTCTTTAAGTGGAAAGACTGTCTAGAAATATTAAAATTCATTGGAGAGCATTCCCAATCTGTCAAAGGCATTTGAAGGAAAGATGGGGCATGTTCCACATCACGAGCAGGGTAGCTCCTCACACATCTGTGGAGGCACAGAAGCCCTGGCAGAGGTGGGGGCTGAAATAGGGTTTCCTAGGCCAGCTTTGGTCCTGTTCCCTTCCAAGGTCCCTTTGGATGCATCCAGATCAGACTCCCTAATTAAATTTTAAGACTGTTCGTTGATTAAGCAACATGTAACCATCATGCTTTCCCTGAGACAATAGCAGCTACAGAAACAGGCATGGGGAAGATTAAAATCCTTGACCCCAAAACATGGTTTCAATTCACATCAGACCCCCTGCCCACCCCACTCAGCAGCTGCTTTTAGCAGAAGCTTAAAGAGGCGGCCTTGACTCGTCGTTGTCTCATCTATTTTAGCTTGGCAGGCAGATTTCTTTTTTGGCTTCTAAGGTCCTGATGTTTCAAAGATACATGGACACACAGCTAAAAACTTCAGCTTGGGTTTATTCTTCAAATAAAAGCACAAGGCTTGTTTGACAGAAGGAAGCTAATCCAAACAGTCGTGTATTTCACATATTTAAATACTGTCAGTCGAAAATGCTGTCTTGTTGGTCTGCATCATATTTTCCTAACCCTGGTTGTTACCATGAGATTTGCAATAAAATGGGGTAGAAGCTTCATCAAGGTTGGGAAGGCTACCCGATGTCTTCCCATTGCCATAAATATCTCACATACACCAAAACTAGATTAATGCCAGAGAAAACTTGTTGCTACATCCAATATACAGATAAACAGTGCTAGAGTTTGCATAAGACCTTTGATGTATGTGGGTCACAGTGTTAATTTGCGGGGACATGTTTATAGGAGAAGCAGATGAGCTGATGGTGTTGCAATCCAGCATTTCTGTAAGACTAAGCTTGGCCAGCTTTTCCTGATGCCTGAGCAGCAGCTGGGAGGCTACGGAGGTGGTCACAATGCCAGTTGAAAAGGAATAAAGACAGCCAGGAACATCTCTTTGATGGACCAAGAAATTCAGGTTCTTCTGGAGTAGCTTAGCATAGATGCTCCAAATACACTTGGAAACTCTGATGGCCCTTTTCAACCCAAAAAGACTATTTTAGTGCAAAATCTCTAGCAGGTTGGGAAGCGCTTTACTTGGTGAGGGTCTGGCAGCCCACAAGCTGGAGATCTGAGGATCGCGACTGGCGAGGGTCAAACCCTCCTGGAGCCCAAGTAACAGGCAACCTTTGAGCCTGAGGACCATGTGAGCCTGGAGAAGCAATGCTGATACGCCCCTTTATCTTGTTGGGTAAGGCTTTCTTTGAGAGGGCTGCTTCAGCCTCCCCCACCCTTGTGCCCAACAGATGTGTTCCGAGGCTGGGAATGATGGGAGTTGTGGTACAAACACATTTGGCAAATGCTGGGTTGGGAAAGGCCAGTTTATATGAGAGACTTCAGGTATGCCAGGGCGAAGGACTCCCAGGTGGGGGCACAGCAGCCAGTGGGCAGCACAGGTAGTCAAGGATCAGGGAAGCGGCAGCAACCAGGTGACAAGACATTTCCGTAACAGGGAGCCTAGATGAAGGACAGACAGAAAAGCGACAGAGCTTGAACTGCTCCAGTGTTGCTGCAGGTAAGGCGGGTTGGCAAATGAGCCCTTCTATACTGGGGGCAGGACCAATGGCTGCCACGGCCCTGCCCACTGAGCTGAGGAAGCAAGGGGTTTAAGGGGCAGTGCTCTAAATCCTGCTGCCCTTCCTCAACAGGAGATGTCAGGATCACCTGGAGCGGCTCGGAGAATTGGTGGGCTGACCCGGGATGCCGCCATCAGCACGATGGCATCTTTGGACAGCTGTCAGGGTCCCAGCAGGACCCATCACTGGTGCTGAGGCTCTGGTGGGCTCTTTTAAGTGATGCTCCAGTCTGAATGTCAACTGGGAGCTGCCATTTAAATTCTCCATATTGGCCTAACACATTGTCACTGCAGGGCACGATGAGAAACGGGATCAGCAGCTCATCAGAGCACGGCTGCAAGCTGCCCTGCTGTGCTAGCCCTGTGTCCTCTTTTGCAGGGCCGACTCCATTCTGTGCAAGAGGTGCATGAAGGTAAAGAACCAAAGGTACTCTTCCCCACTCACAGTTCATGCCTGGAGAACAACCTGAACATGAGACGCATTTCTCTTTAAATTAAAACAAGCCTTTCTAAATTTGCACCGATACATACGAACAGGCAAATATTATGCAAATGGACATCCTCTTTATTTTCCACTCTCTGGTAAACATGACCAGACCTAGGAACGGGACACAATCAGTGGGCATATTGCCCAGGCATATTGCAGAGCTGGCCGTGCATCCCGGCCCCCAGACCACCAGTCCTGGGCTCAGAAGCTGGGCACCTCTCCTCCTCCGGTTCCTCCATCTTCCAGAGGTTCCTCCTCAGAGCACGTCTCGGGTGATGTGCTCTGGAGCTTCTAGAGTTAATCCTTCTGCCAAGGTCACTCTTGGGAGCCAAGCCAGGACAACAGGTGAGCACACATCACAGGTTATTAGAAAGACAAAGGGGGCACTGATACAAAGGCCTCCAAGACCACACCTCCTCGACCCCCCACTTTCTCCCCGATCTGATCAGCACTGTGGGTGAGCAGCAGGACCTACCAAGGGCAAGCTTTTAGAAGGAAATGTACAACATCGAACAGGCTTTCCGCAAATGCAATCCTACGTGGAGAGAAAGTTGGGGAGGGAGGGAGGCAGGGCAGGGCAGGGGGCAGACGGCTGCGAGGAAGGCTGGCTTCAGGCACAGGTGGCTTCTTGGCTGTCCAAAGGTAGCTCATTTCCATAGCTAATGTCTCCGTACTGGTGGTAGGGCGGAATCTGCGGTGCTTCAATGATCAGCAGCCCCTCTGGGGACAAGGAAGCGAAGACCGTGGTGGGATCCACCTCTCCAGGGAGCCTAGGGGAGGGGGAGGGGATAAAACGGGGCATTTTGTGAGACCGGCGCACTGATCCCCCTTCCTCCCCACCCAGTGGAGCGAAGCAAAGTAGCTGGCCATTCCACCATTTGCTCCTTTGACCAGAGGTTGGCCATCTGTCCTACTTCCACTCTTGATCCCCCATCTACACCGGTTTGCTTCTTAAGTATATTTAATGGCTGGCTTTTCTTAGTTGGTAGCATGTTACATAAAACCCCCTGGAAGCATCTGTGCAGGATATATATACAGCCTCCCCACACCCAAAAAAAAGTCTATGTTGCAAACACACTTGTTTAAAATGACTGCATTTGAAGGACACCCAGGGAATGGGCTACGGTTCCTCTTTGCCTGCGCAGGTTATTTCAGCACGGCTCAAAGGGCTACTCTTGGATATATCCAAGACAAAAGTGGCCCAAGACAACCCCGGCATATTTTGGAGCATTTCTTGAAGCCGTTCTTGAAAATCCTCTTGCGATCACCATTGTCACGCTGCAGCCGCCGCAACACTTTTGAGAGCAAAGGAAGCGGGGGGGGAGGTGTCTTCACATGTGTGCCTAGTGCATAAGATCACGTCACAACGGACACTCGAGACCATTTCAGACATTGTGTTTCTTTGCCTATATGCCTAGGATTTCGTGAGTGTCCTCCAGAATGTTTTAAAACATCAAAACAGCGAAGGCAGGAAACAGATGTGGCTGTTCAGGTATAACTGACATGAAGCTGAGGTTTGCTACAGTGCTCTCAAATGCACAAGAAGTTCCTCGCTCGAGAAGCCAAGCAGTCACTGGTGGAGAATAGGATGAAACCTCATACAGCGTGACGTGGGGGAAGGAACAGATCCCCCACCACCCCACCCCTCATTGTTTCCCGGTGAGGAGGGAATTTGGATTGTCGGGCATCAGCAAACTGAAAGCCACTCAGTAGGTTTCATAATGAAGCAATGATTTGGACTTGGATCATCCACCTCCACCCTGTACTATAAAACCAGGCGAGTCTCTTGTGGCAAAAGACAGTCACTGTGATTCTATACATGCCTACTCAAAAGCGTTCCCCTTTGAGTTCAGTGAGATTTACTCCTAGGTAAATGTGTATAGAAAGAGCGGGGAATCTCAAGCCCAGGGCAAAGTCTAGAGTACCCCTGAAGGCCATAACTCCTTTTTATTTTTATGTATTTTTCATAATCATATCTCACACATTCTCCTTTGAAGCATAATTCTCCTCCTCCCCCTCTCAATCTTAATGATTATTGCTATTGTATTGGATAATGTTTCTATAATGCTTTAATCATGTATTTTAATTGTATTTTGATGTATATTACAGTGTGTTTCAATCTCCCTGTAAACTGCTTAGAGATTCTTTTTATATCTGGTAAGCAGTATATACATCAGTTTGATCTCTTATCCCCACCACAACAACCCTGTGAGGTAGGTTGGGCTGAGAGGCTGTGACTGGCCCAAAGTCATCCAGTAAGCTCCACGGTTGAGTGGAACACCTTCCCTTTGGCCCCCTTTCTCCCAAACACCCAGTTGCTGCTGGGTTGCAGGTTTCCCCTGCTCTAAGAGGTGCAAGTCTATTTCCTAAGGCTCAGCTACTGGCAGTAAGAGTTTTAAGCACCAATATTTCAGCATTTTTTTTGGCATGTTTTGGCTGCACCCCATTGACACTGGTTCTGCTGGAACAGGCCCCCAAGTGATTCTGCAAAATGGCATTAATCCAGGTTTCCCTTCTGCATGCAAAATTTCAGCCTCAATTTGTTGGTCTTTAAAGGGCAAGAAAGACAATTCATGGGACACCCTCTGTGGAATGTGGCGTCACATTGACTCTGGTCTAATGATTAAGGAAGCATTCCTGACAACTGATTGGGTTATTTTGGCATCGAGCATTTGAACTAAGGACTGGGAGGGGTGTTCTGGACTCTCTCCCTTTCTAAAGAAAAGCCCGGGGACTCCTCCTCGTCTTGTAAAGCAGGCCTTGCGTTAAATCTGTGCCAACTCTTCCAGCGAGCTGGTTTGGCTGGCTGCCTTACTGATGTTACCCAGCTTAAATTCATCCTCAGTACATCAAATAAATATTGGCATTGCAGCAGCAAAGGTGCAAGTCCAAATAAGGAATTGTTGGGAGATGCAGGAGATCGCGAAGCGGCCTGGCCTCCTTCTCGGGCTGCCTGCTTCATGCGGAGAGGATGCTTAATGCTTGGAGGATGTAGACCCCACCCCATGGCTGCCCCCCGCCCATCTTGCCGCTGCGATTGCTCCCACGCTTGCACGGCTCTTCCACCTCCTGGAGGGAACTTCTGAGCTGTGCTTGGCTGCAGGAATAGACAATACTTGTAACTGATAAACATATCGAGCTTTGCAAACCAAGACAATTTCCCAAGCATGTGGAAACCACTCCCTAATTTTGGGGTGCCCCTCTTTCCTCTTGCATCAAATTATCTCATTTAAAATCTACACAGTGGGGGGGCATTTGCAACAGTGCGGCTTCAGGGGGCCAGGACAGACTAGAAGTAGGGGTGGAGTGGGCAACCAATGCCTCTCCCAGTATTGGACTGCAACTCCTATCATCCTTGGCCACTGCCTTTGCTGGCTGGCTCTGCTGGTGCTTTCAGTTTCCCCGAACCTGAGCTAAGGCTGATTGGTGCAATGCAAGTCACACCAGCCTGCCTGCAACAGCTGAAAAAGACCCATCAGCCCGTGACTGTTTGGAACCTGTGCCAACTTTGGTCCCCTTTGCACAAACAAATCCCACCCTGAAAAGAATACGTCTCCAAGCCATGCAACCCGCTGGATTAAAAAAGATGAGGGCAGAGAAATTTCTGGAGCATGAGTCTGTCACTTGAAAGTAAACAATGAGGGCTTGGGAGCAGGATGACAGCATGGAATCTGAAATAGATTTTAAATGCACGAAGATGAGTCACTTTCTCTAGGGGTAACTCTGGGGCTGAGCACAAAGCCCTTCCCTCTCACCCACCTGCTTTCTCCCCCAGGCAAATCGCGAACAAGCCGGGCACAGGTGGAGAAGAGCCAGCGTGGAAGACCTATGTGGCAGCTGCAGCTCCGCAGGTGCTTATGGCGAGGAGCTGCTCTCCGCCTCGGCTTTTCCAAAATCTTCCTTCTGAATTCTACAGGCTTCCCCGGTCTGGCCCCCTTCAGATGTTTTGAACTATTTATTTAACACTTTTTTAGACTGTCCCCTACCGTAGTCTTGGGACGGTTTAAGAATAAGACAAAATAAAATAAAACACAGCATCCTAAGCAAAGTCTTAACCAGTCAACTATAAAACCCATATTAAACAGTCAAACCTTAAAACACTGGGAAAATAAAAAGGTTTTAGCTTGGCACCAAAAGGAATAAAGTGGCAGTGCCCAGCAAACCTCTCTGGGGAGCAAATTCCACAGTCAGGGTGCCACTGCAGAGAAGGCTCTTCTCCAGGTAGTTACCCTCCTAATCTCCTTCAAGGAGGACTCCCAGAGATGGGAGTCTGCCCCAGATCTTAAGAGACAGGCAGGCACATATGGAAGGAGATGCTCTTTCAGGTTGTTGTTGTTAGTCGCGAAGTCGAGTCCGACCCATCGCGACCCCATGGACAACATTCCTCCAGGCCCTCCTGTCCTCCATCATCCCCCGGAGTCCACTCAAGCTCACACCAACCACCTCAGTGACTCCATCCAGCCACCTCATCCTCTGCCGTCCCCTTCAGGTAACCAGGCCCTAAGCTGGTTAGGGCTTTATAGGTCATCACCAGCACCTTAAATTGGGCCCAGACTTCAACTGGTAGCCAGTGAAGGTGGTAAAGGACCAGCATTATATGTTCATACTGGCTGGTCCCCATTAACAACCTGGCAGCTCTATTCATTCTGAACCAATTGACGTATCACCTGAAGTACCAACTACAGTTCTCAATTTTTCCCAGCTCGCTGGCCATGCTAGCTAGCTGGAAGTCCAAAGCTGATGAGATCTGGAAGTCCAAAGCTCCTTCAGGGCAGGGAAAGCTGCTCTAGACAATCTTGGGAAATGTTGTTTGTGGGTATATGTACAGAGGGACCTTTAAAAGAAAGCCTTAGTGCCTGCACCAAACAAGAATTCCCAGGACGGTGGGATGGCGGCACTGGGGAGCCACGGCCATCAAGGAATATAGTGGTGTAAATTAGTAGAGTAGCTTATCTTCACAACACACCATGTTCCCAACAGCCCCTGGGGAAAAGCGTAACACGCACATCATGTGTCGGCCCTCCTGTGGCCCAGGGCCATGCCGAGCTGGAGAAGCTCTCTGTATGCTCCCAAGGGGTCACTGTTTGCAATTCAGTGACAGCCACACTGCAGAACTTCTATGCCCCCTTCCTTTTTTAATCCCGGTGCTGGAAGGCTCAGAAGACAGGGGGACTTTTTCGCACAAGCTTTAGCCCAGATTGCGAAAGTGGCACAAGAGTTGGGGTTCAGGGGTGACTGACCCCACAAGGTCACCCTCTTTACAACTCGGGGACTGGAACTGAGGATAGGATGGGGAGAAAAGCGAAGGCACAAACAATGAGCGATCAACAGGAAAAGCTTGTACAACAGAAGCTCTTGTTACCCTCCCTCCAGTCAGATCCTCCATTTGCTGCATGAACCATTCAGTTGGAGGCTCTGCCTCCTCAAAGCCTAAGAAATACTATGTGGGGAGATAGCAGTTTTCACGTGCTGCTTGGGGGAAAGCACAGGAAGCCTATGGGGAGCCCCTTTCAGCAAAAGAAAGGGGGCTGAATTCCATGCTGGAGCAGTTCCTGGGGGCCCGGTTCCAGTGGTGGGGAGAGTCCAATGCAAAGAGCGTGAGGCCAGATTCCATATCAATCTGCCTGCCTCTCTGTTATATTTATATTCCAACTATTTTCATTTCAAGTTACTCAAGCTGGCTTAAAACAATTCTCCTCCTCCTCTCAACCTTATCCTCACAACAACCCTGTGAGGTAGGTTAGACTGAGGGACTGCTCTGGGGCCAAAGTACCAAGTGAGCTCCCTGAGGCAGTGGGGACTAGAACCCAGAGCGCCTGGATCCCCCTGTCTGTCTCTCTGTCTCTCAATCATCTCAACATTTTGTAACCCAAACATCTTACCTACATACCCATAAATAAACTTTAGGAGGCTTTTCAACCTTTTAGCAGGGGGAAGACAAGTAAAAGCCAAAAAGTTAAGACGCTATTACTGGCTGGGCACTGGGAAGAGGTGCGGCCCTTACAGGAACCCCCAGAGGCAGGATTTGGCCTTACCCACCGGGTTTGCCACCACTGACTGCATGAGTCAGGCATGGGTGCTTAGCTGGGTGCTTAGTGCCAAATTAAGCCTGATATTCATTAAGGAAGCAGCAGGGTCTGGCCAGATCCTGCCAGGTCCTGTGATGGAACAGCTGGGAGTCCCCCAGCTGTGACAAGTGCCTCCATTCTGAGCTTGCATCAGGCTGCTTCAAAGGTTGTGTGATCCAGAGCACTGTCACCGGATTGCAGTGACCACAGCGACTTGATTTTGCTCTCAGCTGAAGGAAAAGGTCAACGTGCTTTTATCCTTCCTGGCACCATGAGCTCCAGAGTCTCAGGAGCCAGATGGGAAGAGATCCATGAGCAAGTGAGCAAGCAAGCGAGCGAGCGAGCGAGCAACAGGGCAGCTTCTGTAATGGATCCCAGTGGAGAAGAATGTTTGGCAGCCTAGCAGAATGCTGCCTGTAAGGAGAGATCCCATTTCTAGGGGGGCTTGCAGCCCTTAGCAGGGCTGAGCTCCTGCTTAAAGGGGATTCCGATCGAGAGGGTCAAGACAACACTGGATTTTATGGGTACCCCAGGAATCTGCTCCTCTGCTTGGTCACCCTCTAGTGCGATGATGGAAGCAAGACAGAGCTGTACTGGGGCGGAGAGAGTGAAGTGGAGAGGTATGGCCCTTCTCCTAGTTATGAAAGAGCTGGCGGAAGAACTCCCAGAACCACTTTCTATCATCTTTCAGAATTCACGGAAGACGGGGAAGTGCTGGATGACTGGAGAAGGGCTAAAGTTGTCCCCAACTACAAGAGAGGCAAAAAAATGACCTGGGAAGTACAGACCAGTCAGCCTGACATCAATCCCTGGAGAAACCCTAGAGCAAGCAAACAGTCCGCAAACACCTTGGAGACAATGCAGTAGTTACTAGAAACCAATATCCTGCCAGACTAATCCAATTTCAGTTTTTTGACTGGGTAGCCTCCCCAGTGGGCTGTGGAAAGGCTGTAGATATAGTCTATCTTGACTTTAGCAAAGCCTTGACAATGCCCCGCAACATCTTAATTCCCAAACTAGTAAGAAGTGGGCTAGATAGCATAACTGTCCCAAGCCTCTCCCTCTCCCCCCCCCCCACGGGCCCGGATGCTATCAGGGTCTTTGCGGGAGGTGGGGATTGGAATCCTTCTGCTATCCGGGAAACCAGCAGCCCGTAAATAAAACTCATTCCACATTCTGGCTGCAGGCCAAGCATGTCTGACTCAAGGGCAATTATGCCCACTGGTTTTATTTGCCAAGGTCCATATGCTTCCTCTGTATACACAATTCTTCTTTCTATGGAGATGGGATGCATGTGTCTGAGGGTTAATCGCAGAGCCCCATGGTGTGGTTGGGTAATTGTATACCCTGCATTATATGGTTTTGTGCACAGCGGTAGTGTTTGTTACTCCACTTGACCGTGCCTTGCTTCACTTCCTGCAAGAAAGATCTGCTGTGTGTGTCTCCTACATTTGTAGCCTTTTATCTAGGGGCTAGAGAAGCTTCGACTCATCCTGTTACACAGCCTTTCCCTGCATGATCTCTAGGCCTTGTTTGTGCTTGACACTTCTTGTCTAGCCCTGTGTGAGCATTTCTCCTTCAAGAGACCAGTCAGAGGACTGTGCTCACGGTGGTGCATCTCCTCCTTCCTGCCACCACGTTTCTTCCTAGTCCTCTAGAAGGTATCTCAGGAGACACCAGGGGAGAAGTGAGACTTCTCCCTTGGCCTGTTGTGGTTGTGAGCCTGACTGTCAAGCTCATGCCCTGAAGTGCAGCAGAATGGATGAGGGAGCAGTTCAGGAACACTTGCCTCCTGCTCCAGGGGGGCAAACTTGCTCAGCCCCCCCCCCCGAGAGTCACTGGCTCTTGCCCAAAAAAGCACCTCCAGCCAAGTGGTAACTGCTGTTCTTGCCAAGCAGCTCTCTGCTATTGGCCTTTCCCCCACAATGAGTTGTGGTTTCCCAGTTTGGAGGATGCAACAAACCATTGTGATGCAGAGAAACCACAGAAGAGACCGTTGTTTGTTTGTGGTTTCCAAAGACCGGATGTACCATGTTAAAATACCATAATAGGGATTGGACATGGCAGATGAACAATGGTAAAAAGCACCATGGTTTGTTGTGTGGTATGAACCCAGTCAGAGTCATGTGGGATGAATCATGGGCTGTTGCTACGTATGAAGCTTGCACTGTTGTTTAACTCTGGGTTGTTAACCACAAGGAAGCCAGGAAGAGGACCCATGTGTTACGAACTCTGGGTTGTTTGTGATTAACAATCCATGATTAAACCATAGTGGAGGATTCACATATAACAATCCATGATTCAACCTACAATTAAAAAAACCACTATATACCCAACTCATACTCTGGGTTGTTGTTCCATGTGAATCAGGTCCTAAGAATCATTGCTAATTATTTTTCTTGAAGGTTCTAACAATTCAATTGCTGAGCAAATTGCTGAATGTTTGATGTAGCCATCCAAATTAGACCCTCTATGATTGTTTCATGATTCTGCTTTTAAACATTCTATATTTTACAGAGCACATTTGATTGTTGTATATTTTAATTCAATTGGCTTCTGAATGGAAGACCATAAACAAGACAACTGTCACTATTATGCCACACTTATTTTAAAACGTGCTAGGCCAGCCCCACTGCAGTGTGCGTGGGTCTGTGTGTGTGTGTCGGAGGGGTGCTCTTGACAGGGACGCCCTGGGCTTCTTTTCTAAAGTCCACCCTTTAGACTGACCAAAACACTTGCAGACAATCTTGCGAACCATGTTCTGAAGGTTCATCATACTTACTGGATTTTCTTGGTGAAGTTCTTAGAAACTATTCCTCCTTCGACCTGTTGTTCTTCATGTTTACCTGCCAGGAACAAGGAAGGGGGACAGATGTAAGAGACGTTGCCAACCACGCCTTCCTCCCATTCTACCTGAACTAAGAATTTTATGTGTTTATAGGCCATAAAGCCTATCTCATTGCAGCACCTTCCTTACTCCTTGATACCCAAACGTTGTTAGAGAGCAGAGGTTTAAATCCTGGGTTGCAACACTATTTGGGAATAGAGCTCATTGGGTGCTTTCAGGCGAGGCATTGATCTAGTTCTCACTGAGGCATTCGAACCATGTGAGTTGCTTAAGATTGCAGTTGGAGCTCAAAAGAGGGCATGCTTCTCCAACCAAATACGACAACAAAGAATACATGCACGGAAGAAACTGGCTTGTCAGGGGGACGAAGTTGGACCTTGTTTCCTGACCTGCTGCTTTGCTACAGACAGGGAGTCTTTGTATCACAAGGGGATATTCTAACGTTCATGGGCTGTAGGATACAGCCAGGACAATGACTGGCCATCTAGAAGCACTGCAATAGGTCATGCAGTGCTGCAAAGATAAGGTGGAATATAACCTGCTCTCCTCTGCCCTGAAGGAATTCAAGATAACAGCTTGCTGTAACTCAATAAGCAGTGGATTTTACTGCTATGCTTATGCAGCTGCTTACACTGATTTTCGGTCTGACCGGTTTGTTGATCTGGATGGTTTGCTTTCATTAGTTGGTGCTTCGTTCAGAGCCAATGCGCAGTGATGCCACGACTCTCGCCAAAACCACGTGTCAGATCGTGCCTCTGTGTTCAGGAGGGTCTCGCTCGGCAGAGTGAGTTCCTAGGAATAGATGCTCCCTGATCCAGCTCAGGAAACCCCCGGAAAACCAGCACAGCATGACCTACTCTGGCAAGAGCGGGCCCACAATCTCCCTGCAGGGGAGGCAGGCACACTCTGGTTCGCACCCCGCTGGCATCTGGGTGTGCCGGCTATGAGAGCCTGTCTGTAGCCTGATAAAGAGCGGTGATGCCACAGCGGGGGCTCTGGAGAAACAGCTGAGAGAAAGGAAACCTGAGCTCTTGGAATGCACCACCCTATTTGTGGGCAGAGGAATTGAGGCACCACGTTCCACTGATTCCTCCGGGGGGGGGGGCATCTTCAGTCCCCACGCAGAATGCGGCCCCAGAGCCTGCCCACAGCAGAACTCAGCCCTCACGCTGGCACTGGGCTGCATCCCTGGAGTATTCCAATTGTCCAGGCAGTCTTTTCAAGCCCGGCCCAGAAAAGCCAGAAATTAAACCCGGCACCTTCTGCACCTCGTGGCTCTCAAGCGGTCTCTGTAGCCCAGGGCTACTTCTCCATTTTGCACAGCACCCCTGGGCAGAGTGCAGGGAGACCAAAAGGTACTCTGCATGTGCTCAGAGGCTCTTTGACTTCTTTTCAAGGAAAGCTTCTTTCACAGCTTTTTTTTGAGGAAGAGGCGATGGACCGGGCTTAGGCAGAGAGGGCCCCAGTCCTTGATACCAGAGTATTTTCAGGGAGACATAATGATCCTATTAAGGAGTAAATGTTTGAGGCAGCCCTACAGCCTGTCAAAACTGGCTTTCCTTTGGCAGCTCACAGCTGGTGGAGAACTGCAGTGATGCATAGCTCAAGATGAGGCAGGCAGAACTTCCGAGGAGGCTCCACAGCAAGAGCAAGGAGCTCTTACCGTGCATGTGCTTTTTTTCCTTCCTAAGTCAGTATGGCAGCCCCAAAGCTCACCACCATGTGGACGAGCATCTGCCCAAAGCTCATGCAGTAGCAGCAGCAACTGCAAGCAAGCCAGAGAAGTTTCCGTAAATCCTGAAAAAACGGCTGTGGAACTGACTCCAGATGGGACTGGACTGTAATTCCAGCATGTATGTTTTTATCTGTGTTAGCATTTGTGAGTTGCCCAGAGAACCTTGGCGTTATGGGTTATGGGACGGCATAGACATGGAGATAAGTAAGTAAATAAATCCCATATTCTGGATCTTTCCCAGTGCCAGCTGGGGCAGATGGGGCTTGAAATCCAAAAGCTCCAAAGGGCACCAGGTGTGGAAATACTACAACTTCTGGACTGTTTACGGACATTATCTTGGGTGGATGGGCGGCTCTCAGGACCATTCCAGGTGTGTGTGCTGACAAAGGTAACCTCAAAGAGATTCGGGTCTCTTTAGGGTCTTGAGGAACAGCCTTTCCAAGGTGGCGTGTTTGGCACCCTCATTACTTAACTTCTACTGCCAGCTAAAGAGGTTTTTATTTAACACTTCTTTTTAGTAGTTGCTTTGATTTTATTACATTATTAGTGCTACATGCTTCCTGCATATTATATTCTCCTGTCTTGTCTTTTAGAGTATTTGGCTTTTACACTGATTTGATAGTTTTATTCTGTTTTATGGTTTTATTGATTTATGCTGATTGTTTTCACTGTGAGCTGCCCGGGGGCAGCATACAAATGTAATAAATAATAAACAATAATAGAAAGAATAGGCAGCCACAGGTGCCAAAATGCTATGCAAGAGGCTCTTCAAGGGAAACTGTTTCCTGTCTGTTTGCCGGAAACTCAGGTTGGTGGGCATGTCATGAGTGGAGCCAGCTGGAGCCGGGGGTCAGACTAGATGGCCCAGGAGGCCCCTTCTGACTCACTCTGCTTCTATGTTCACCTTCACCAATGGATTGCAGTACACCTGGAGTGTACCACATTGGGGAAGGCTGATGACCATGCACCATGCTGTGGCCCAGTTCTAGTTTCATCTTTTTTGTTTTGTTTTACAGAGAGCTATACTGTAAAGATTTCACATATGCTGCCTTGAGTACCTTTCAACCAAAAGCGAGTATGGAAATCATTTAAGGGAACACTCCTATGCCTGTTGAGATAGAAAAAAGAAATCCTTCAACTCAGCCTACTCTGCCAGTGTGGGATGGACTACAGTTCCCATACTCCCCCAGCTAGCTCTGACAGGGGATTCTGTAAGCTGTAGTCTGCCTGACTGGGAGTACTGAGAGAGAAGGTGGCTACAAACAAGCCCCATAAATGTTTGCTTCAAAAGAAAACCCTCTTAAAAACACAGCTTTGCATCCTTGCTGGGTTATCAGCCAATTAAATAATTTTTAGTCAATCAGCCCCGAGCCTCTCACCTGATCAATCTATGCATTATTCCTTTGCTTCTGGTTTTGTTACATGCTGTTTTTTATCTTTCCTTTTAATGTTTGTATTTTGTGTTTGTAATGTATTGCAAACCACCCAGAGGGTAGTTTTTAAAGTAAAGCAATTAAATAAATAATCTGAACAGCCTGCTTTAAATTATTTTGGGCATTATTAAAAAAAAAATCAAGTTAGGTACTTTACAGAGAAGGTAAGCGCTGTCTCAGGCTTCCACTGCATACATCCTTACATAGGAGTAAATTCCACTCATCCCTGTGAGATTTACTTCCAAGTAATCATGCACAGGACTGAGCGCCATGGTCATTTACAATTTCGTATGAAGACCCATTCCTAGAAAGAAATCTTCATCATTTCTATATCATTCCTTATCACAGCAGCACCCAAAGAAACAGAACTAAGTCTGTAACTTAGTCCCACCAATTGATGTTTCCCCCAACAATTAATCCACTGATGCTCTAGTTGATTAATCTGTTGATCAAACCAAGCAAGGTTTGCAGCCCTGCCGTTTTGCACTTTGGTTTTAAGCACACCCAAGAAATTTGCTAATCTGAGCCACGTCCACCCTGCCTCGAAATCTGAGATGCCATTGCTCCAGTGGGAGCGCTCACCTGACACTTCCACGTAACCATCCTTGGTTTTCACTGTCAGTTCCTCGGGTTTGAAGTTCTGCACGTTGACGCATACCTTCCAGGGCTCCCCGGTGAAGGTGGGAGGGCTGGCCCCATACATGGCTTCTTCTGGGTACCCCCCGAATCTGGCACCGTAACCTGGGGGGGAAAGGCTGCCGGCTCGGGAAATCCCCGACCGCAGTGAGCCTGGCCATCCAGAGCTTAGCCGTGAGCGGGCCCAATCCGGCCAGGCGGCAGTCAGGTCTCCGGGAAAGGGGGACATCCCAAAGTCATCGTCCAGAAGTCGGGAGGACAAGCTGGATTCCCTGAAGGGGTCTCGGAGGGTTCGGTGCCGGCCAGGAAAATGGGACGAAAAAGGTATCTGGCTGTCAGCCATGATCTTCTTTGTAGCTGGAACTGACAGCAAAAACACTAAGAAAAGAAGAAAAATCCAAGAGAAAGCTCGGTTAAGGTCTGTTCTGCACGCCAAATGTCACTTAACGGACGTCCAAAGGCGAGTTTTGTCCACTCCACCAGCAAACCGATGGCAGGACTCAAATTTCAGCTTCAAGGTTTTGCTCGGATACCGGCTCCTTTGCTTAACCCCCGCCAACAAACCAAAGCTCCTTTCCCCCTCCAAGACGAAACAAAAAAGGCACGGTGGCAAAAAGTCTCTGCGAAACAAAACAAAACAAGGCAAAAACAACACAGAATTGAAAAAATCAACCCAAGCGGACAGATGGCTCCGGTTTGCTTGAGGGAGAAATTCCTCTGCCGAAGGATTAAGAATAAATATACACTTGTTCGCGTTGCTCTCCTGATGAAAACCTCCCCTCCTGTTCCTAAACCAGAGCTTAAATAAGCCTTCCTCGTGAGAGTCGAGAAACTTCTTCAAAGTTCCCAGCAGTTGCAGGCTCCCTATTTATACACACTCCGGCGGAGCAGTGCCGTGGTGGGTGGGGGTTCGCACCGCCCTGTGAGCGGTATTTTTGGAGAAGATGAAACACCCCTGGGGAATCTGGCCAGCAACAGCTGACCTCACCACGATGGGACAGGCATTCCCAGATGGAGATCCAAGTTTGGCAGCCTGACTCATCTGCCGCTCCCTCCCTGCCTCCCTCCCTTTCTACAGGCAGCCAGCGAGACGAGACCATTCCTGGTTTCTCTCTCTCATGCAGGCCTCGGAGTAATTGGTTGGTTGGTTGGTTGATTAATCGATTGGTTGACTGATCGATTTCACAGCAATCAAAGCCATACAATGCGATGTGACACACACAGTAAAAATCCCACTGTTGAAAACGGTGGGAGAAAACAGAAGGAAAAGTCCAAGGGAAACGTAGCCGCAAGGAAAGGCTTACAGGAAAGCAATGAAAACAAAGAATCCTGAAAGACTCATTCCTCAGAAAATAAACATCCTTTGCCAGGTGCTGAAAAGAGCCCAGCGGAAGTGTTGGGTGACCCTTTCGGGGAAGCTCGTGACACTTTCAGTAGCCATCCACTTGCGGTTATGTGGCATCTTATGCACAAAAAGAAGGACTGCATTGGGCCACCCAGAATTGTCGGCAGCGGCACCACTGCCCAGGTAGAAAGGTTGCGGCCACCCAGAGAGGCAGGTAGCTAGTGTTAAACCTGCCACCTGTGACCTGGTGCCCTTTGGATGCTTTGGACAAGTCCCTGCATGCGTGAGCTTTGGCATGCTGGAGGGGTCAGGCATGGTCCGACTGGGAGTCCAAGACATCTGGGGGCCACCAGTCTTAGGCCCTGGTGTTAATGCAGCACCCCCCACCTTGGACGGCCATGCGCATCGCTTCACCTGAACTGCACACAGAGCATTTCTCATTCCCCCCCCAAATCACCCTCCCAGACCATATAACTTCTGCTACATCCTTGATATGTTAGAGCAACAGCCACAACTGTTTGCCAACCATATCATTGTCATATGGTTTTAATATAAATATATTTCAGCAGCAAGTTAAAACTTTTTTATTTAGTATCTGATTTAGATTGGATTATTAGTTTGCTATTGGTTCATTGTTTTATTGGTTGTTGTTATTGGTTATATTGCATTTATTTTCATCCTGTTCCTATTGTTATAGTTTATCTTGTATTTTAATTCTATTATGTTTTATGGCTTGTTTGTTATTGTTATTTATGTGTGTGTGTGTGTGCGTGTGTGTACAGAGTGTGCTGTGAGCCTCCCAAAGAGTCTCTGGCTATGGGGTAGCATAGAAATGTGGTAAATAAGTAACTATAAATTATCATATAATTAGTTATTTTTAATATAATAATAAGCTAGTGCAGTGTATTGGTGAAAATGCTAGACTGGGGCTTGGGGGATCTAATCCCCGCTCAGCCATGAAGCTCATGGAGTGACTTTGGGCCAGTCCCAGACTCTCAGCCTAACCTACCTCGCAGGGTTGATGTGACGATAATGTAGAGAGGAGGAGTAGAAGCATTACGGAAGCCACCTTGGGTTCCTTGCAGGAAAAAAGGCAGGATAAAATATTACTCTTGAACCCTGAGCTTGTGCAGTTCCGTATTTAAAAGTCACTTAAACCACTGCACCATCTTCCAGGTGTCCCCTCAAGAATCAGTGTTCTGGTGGTGAGATTGCTCACCTGGGGATCCGGGAGATCGGGGTTCTAGTCCCCACTCAGCCTTTGGGCCAGTCAGACTCTCAGCCCAACCTACCTCACAGGGTTGTTGTTGCATGGATAAAAATGGAGCTGTGCAAGCTGCCTTGGGCTTCCTAACGAGTGGAAAAAAGGCAGAATATAAATGTCATGTGACAAGAATCATAATCCTCATAATCAGAGCTTGCTGGTCTCCGGATGCTCATTTAGGGAGCCTCTGGCCTACAAGACCCTCAGATTCAGCTCTAGCAACAACACTGGCCCCATCATCCCCTGTCATTTACCTGAATATGGTGGGATTCAACTCCGAATCGTTTGCATGTGAACACACACATGCTTCATATCGGGAGGAGCATACGCAGCTGCCTAAGTTCAGCACAGCATTGTCTGCCCCAGGGCCACAGGACTGTTTTTCTACCAAGGGCTGTTGACCCACAGAAAAATACCAGTGGGGGCCACACAGGCCTAAAAAGAGGGGTGCTTTCAGCGTCACGATCTGGGCCTCCCAAGCAGAAAGAGTCTCTCCATGTCATGACCTGCCTTGCCAGAGTCATTTGGCTGCTCAAGTTCCTTCCAGGGCACATCGAACTTGGCTGATAAGAACCTAAGGAAGAGCCCCACTGAATGAGACCAAAAGGCCATCTAACCCAAGCTGTTGTTTCCAACAGAGGACAGCTCACAAGGGTAACATGAAGGCAAGAACTCTCCCCTCCGTTTGCACCCCTGGCCACTGAAACATGGGGGTTTCAGAGGTAACAGCCTTGGACAGAACTAGCCTTTATGATCTGAAGAAAAAAATAATCCAAGCAGCTGGCTATCACCTCATCTTGTGGCAGTGAGTTTCACAGGTTAATTACAGATCGTAATGCAGCACAAAACTAGGTGGGGCATTGGGGATGCTTGCCCTGGGTGCAGCTCCCCCAGGGACAATAGGCATTAAAACTGATGCACAATGATGTGGTTGCATCATGTTTTTTTTCCATGATGGAATAATTTATTGAGGGGCAGTGTTGTCTAGTGGCTATACTAACTGAGGTGAGAGACCCAGGTTCAAATCCCCACCCGCCAGAAGTTGCCTGCAGCAGACCTTTGGTCCACCCTGTGCAGCATTGTCTCTCCTATCCTGTCCTGTCCTATCCTACCCTATCCAGAAGCTTAAAACAGCAATATAAAATAGATGCAAAGGCCAAAGGAAAACTTAGAAACAAAGCAAAGATTACTGCCAAGGATTAAAAATGCAAGAAATGGAAAGACATTCCTAGAAAAATCAGGAGGTCTTTGAAAGTAGAGCTGGGGCCTTCTGGAAAATGCCAGGGATCACTAGGTCTGGGGGCTGCTTTGCATGGAAAGCACCTGCTGCTCCACTGAGGAATGGCCCAGCTCCAAAGGATTTATCAACAAAGGAAATTGAAACGCAGGAAGAACAGATCATGCAAACCCCAACAGCCACACTCCAAAACCAACAACATATGGATAGACTAGCAACAAGATATACATTTCAGCTTCCTCATTTTAGCCTCTTCCTTCATCAGGAGCAGTGTTCCCATTCCTATTCCTATTCTTTCTGGAGGCCTGGATTCACAGGCCTGCCCAGCTATGATACTGACTTCTGTGCACAAGCTTTCCTAGCAATGGGAGATAGTGTGGCGTAGCGGTTAAGAGTGCTGGACTAGGACTCAGAAGATCTGGGTTCTAGTCCCCATGAAAGTCGCCAGGTGACTTGGGGTAATCTGCAGACTCTCAGCCCAGCCCACCCCACAGGGTTGCTGTTGAGGAGAACATGGAGAGAAGGTGAAGCTTGTAAGCTGCCTCTGCTTCTCTGCAAGAGGAAGAAAGGCAGAACAGAAACGCAAAGCAGTGCAGTAATAGCAACAGCAGGCCAGCCGTTTCCCTCAACTGCCTCCTGATCCTCAGGTGTGCATCTGGGCTCAGGCAGATCTGATCGCGATACTGTGAGGCAGGCTAGGCTGCGAGGTCATGACAGGCGTAAAGTCACCCACTGAGCTCCGCAGGGAACAGATCTCGGACCACTCGAGTCCTAGTCCGACGCGTTTATTTATTTTATTTAAAATATTTATACCCCACCCTACACGCTTTTGTCGAACACGCACAGAAAATTAATCTAGATAAACAGGCTTTGTCGAATGGAGAGGTCTAATACACTCCTAAGGCCAGGAGGCCCTGGAAGGCAGCCATGCTGAAAGCTAAAAGGAGAAGCTGAAATAACACCCTGACTCAGTCCATTGAGTGAAAAAGCTTTAATCGTGAGGCGGCTCAGGCTTGTATTCACTCTGCCTATCATCGCATATGAGATAATTATCGTTTGTAGCAAGGAATTCGACACTCCCAAGCTTGGGTTGAGTCTTGGAGTCGCAGCTCCAAATTCATGAAAACTCAGGCTCGGCCGCAGTGCAAAACCCATGTGGCAGAGCATGGGCCAGGAAGCCAGCCCGTGCTGGGATCCTGTGGCGGCGAGCTGGTGGCCCACGGCGTGAACCAAATGCTGGACTGGACAGACCTGGATCTTGCCCAGCACGACATCTCTCATGGGCTTAAGCCCTCGGGTCAAATTTCAGCTCTGTTTTGAGTTCACGGCAGCTGTCCTGTTCATTGCCTCTCTAACCTGTTCTTTCATGCATATAAAGTGGGGAGGGTGAAGGCCAGTTTTTATTGATCATTGAATAAACAAGCGTAGGGCCGCAAGGATGGGGGCTGGATTGCAGGGAAAGCTGTATGAGGCAAGACTGAGGGAACTGGGTCTCTTCAGCCTGGAGAAGAGGAGACTCAGAGGGGATCTGTTGGCGACATACAGGTATGTGAGGGGGTGTCACATGGAGATGGGGAGAGGCCTGTTCTTCCCTGCAGAGGAAGGCAGGACGCGCTCCAGCGGAGCAAAGCTCAGGGAGCCAAGGTTCAATTTGGATGCCAGGAAGCACTTCCTGACAGTCAGGACCCCGAGGGCGTGGAATGGGCTTCCACGGGAGGTCATTGAGGCCCCATCGGTGAGGGTGTTCAAAGATAGACTGGACATGCACATAGTAGGCATGTCATGAGTGGAGCTGCTGGAGCCAGGGGTCAGACTAGATAGCCCAGGAGACCCCTTCTGACTCACTCTGTTTCTATAGAATCTCTCAGAGGCTCACATATAAATATCTTTAAAAATCAGATATCAATGCACAATTAAAAGTAAATTCAACATCAAAAAGGCTGTGCACATGAAGGGATAGGAACACCCCATCAAATGAGCTAATGCTGGTGATGACCTACGAAGCCCTAAATATCTTGGGTCCGGGATACCCGAAGGAGCGCCTCCCTCCCCATGTGCCCTCCCTCCCCTTGAGATCTGAGGTGGAGCTTCTGCTCCAGGAGCCCTCCTTGAAGATTAGGAGGGTGACTACCCAGAGGAGGGCCTTCTCTGCACTGGCGCCCCGACTATGGAGTACACTCCCTAGAGAGGCTCGCCTGGTGCTGAAGTTATATTCTTTTCAGTGTCGGACGAAAACCTTCTAATTTTCCTATCATTTTAATGTTTAATTGATTTTAACTGGGGTTTTAGTATTTCAATTGTTGAATGCTGTGGTGTTTTGTTTTATTCTCTCATTTTATTGTAAGCTGTCCCAAGACGCTAGTGGTGGATGGGGTAGAAAAGCTTTTAATAAATAAATAAAGTCTTCCCTCAGCCTCGCTCCGATGCAGAGCCTCCAGGGCTGGCTCTACCATTAGACAAGGGGAGACGGTTGTCTCAGGTGGTGGATGCTGGAGTGAGGGGGAAGCAGCTTTGCACCTGCCTGATGCCTTCAGGTTCAGTGGAAGGCATGGCCTCACCTTGCATGTGGAAGACAGGTTCATCTGCCTGTCCAGGTGCATTTCTGTACATGGAAGTGTTAGGGAACAAGCACTGTTTGCACAGATGTTTTCCTCCTACGGAAATGGGACAACATGCATTTTCGGAATTATACTTTTGTATTCATCATTAAGCTGCACAGGCTGCCTCTCTTCTTTGCTAAGAAGCTAGCAAAGTGGTGAACAATTCAAAAATTCATAAAAACATGAAGAAAACGATCCTAGAAAGCATCTGAGGGGCTCTCAGTTAAGATTTCCAGAACTGGGGGCAGAGAGAGCGCTCCAACCTTGAGGTTGGGAATTGGAGGTCTGTTCCAGCCCACCACCCTCACCACTGCAGAGCTACTGTGGTTCCCTCCGAGGTCAGGAATGGCCTTCTGGAGGGAGAAAAGGAGGGGCTGGAGGGTGCAGGAAGGAACTGGAAAAGCCAAGACAGGAGGCATCCTGCAAGACAAAGTGCACCTAGCAGAAACTGTAGAGTGGAAGGATGGAGCATGGAGCCAAGAGGCCTTGGCCACTCTTCCTACCTCGCATAGAATTATCTGTTTATAGGATTTAAAAGGCTAGATGAAAGAGATGTGGCCTTCACACCCAAATGAATGGAATTACGGATTTTATGGAGCTGAGTAATCGCTTTGGAATGGAAAACCCACTTGGAGAGAACATCCTGCCTTCTGCCTTTGGGTTGGGAGGAGCAGGATGCGTAGATGAAAAGGCTGCTTGGAATAATATCTCCTCCCAAAGGCTGTAACCATGGGGACGATGCATCGCTTTTGAACTCTGGGACCTCCCAATCTTGTAAGGCCATGAGATTTGCTTCGCATTAGCATTATAACCATTTACAAAGGACTTCTGGGAGATAAGTTAATTAACTCAAAAAATAAATCCACCTCTCCTCTGTAAATATATCAAATCAGGAGTAAGCCAAGTTTATTCTGAGTCATCTAATTAAGACAAGAAAAGAGTTCCTGCAACACACCAAAGGGCTAGACTAGATGGGGTGCTAAACATGTTGTGTGTGTGAGACTGTTAATAGTTGATGTGGGAGAGGGTTGATTGGGATTGGGACCACTACGCATAGGAGCTGGGAATCCTTTCCCTTCCTTCAGGGTCTCACTCTCACGCAGCATGGCGGCTATCAGCGCCCAGGGGCGCTTCTGTTGCTGTCACTCAGCACATGGGTAGTTTTAATGGCCAGTGTGCCACAGAACTTCCCCTGGTGTGCTGGTTAGCACCTCGAAAGTGGCCATGGCTGTCATTTGCCAGGGTCCTGGGACCAGCAAAGGGCCTTCCACCCCATGGACTCTGCCATGGCGCACCCACTGCCAGTGGGCTGCATGGATGAATGCTCAGATGCACCGTATTCCTGCCCCCTACAGGTTAAATGGCCCAAAGATGCCCCAAATTTAGGATCAATGCAGTGTGCCAGGAAGACCTATGTAGGCAAAGTCCAGGCACCCACAAGTACACCTTCCAGCTTGCATTTTAAACAACGCTTCAAGAGTGCTGATGGAGCTTTCCAGCACTGTACTGAGCTTTGAAGAGCAGTAGGGTTTCTCCAATGCCAGAATAGTGGCTGGGAAAAGCACCACAGCAGCTCCAAGCCTGGGGAATGAAGGGGACCCCAGAGGTGGTATGAGGGGACAGCCCACCAGGCAGGAGCCCAAATCTTTCCTCTGGAGCGCCACCTGTCTCATCGCCATGCAGGCTACTGGCCAGAGACAGCATCAGACATGGCCCTCTAGGGCCGGTGCCCCCCAGAGTTCAATTGGATCCCTGAATTTCTGGCCCACCGTCCTGTTGTCCATCAACACTTGTTGAAGGAAAGGACCAGAAACCCCGAGGAGCTCCGTGCGTCTGTTCCGATGAGCTGTGGGGAGGTGCCGGCATGGCCTTCCCCATCTCCCCCCACTGCTCCTTCCTTGAATCTTTCTGCCTCAGGTGGTTTCCTCACATCTAATGGCCTTCCTTCCCCTTCCCCTCTCCATACCCCCCCCTCTCGCTCTCTCTCTCTCTCTCTCTCTCTCTCTCTCTCTCACACATACACACACACACATATGGCATGTCCCTAAGAGACAAGGCCCTTCTAAAGCCACACTTTAAAGCATTTCCGAATTTGTGCTGTTTTTCCTTTGTCCTGTGTATCAATCTTGTTTGGCACCTGGGGACTATCCATCTGCTGGTGTTAAGCCAAGCCTAAGAAACCCTTGGAAAGATGCTGCACCAGCTTCTCCACAGCTCCAAGGCTCAGTGTGACAGGCAGCCCAACTAGCTGCCAAGCCTGGGGGGGGGGGGGGCGCTGCCAAATGGGTGGCCCCCATTGTTTTTTCCTGGCTGTTGGGTTGGGTTGGGGCTACCAAGTCCGTGCAATTGTCAGCGTTCGCTCTCAGCCCAATGCCCTGGATTGGCGCCATGTTGGGGTATCATTATGAGAAAAAGATCATGGAGGCCACAGGAACTCTGCTGCCAATGGGACCTTCCACTGCTGCTTTTCTGTTTTTCAAAAAGGGGTGGGAAGTCTCTTCGGTCAAGATTTAAGTCTTTCACAAACCTTACTGAGACCTACACAGGTAGGAGAGCCATTGTGGTGTAGTGGTTAAGCGTGTGGGACTGTAACTCAAGGGATCCAGGTTCAAGTCCCCGCTCAGCCATGGAGCCAACTGGGTGACTTTGGGCCAGGCACAGACTCTCAGTCCAACCTACCTCACAGGGTTGTTGTGAGGATAAGATTGAGAAGAGGGGAATTCTAGTGAGCTGTCTTGAGTTTCCTGGAAGAAAAAAAGGGGGGATATAAATATAATTAAGTAGGGAGGTGGCCAACTACAGGCTCATTCCAACCTGGGAGGACCCCATAGTGAGCACTCAAAGGACCATTCCATCCCAGCACAGTTGGAAGGAACTTATTTGTATGGATGTCCTTGGCCTTTGAGGTCTTTGGGAGAACCTCTGCAGACTTAAGGGCACCCCTGCCCACAAGTGGCGAAGAAAGATTGTGGCAGGCTGGCTGGGTGTCGAGGTCCGGAGGTGGCTGTTGGCTAGGCAACTCAGGCTAAACAACTGTTGTTCAAGGTGTGGTGGTGGAAGGGATTGGCAGGGAAGCCTTCTGTGGCCGCCCAGTAGCTGCACAGCATATTCCCAAATGAGACGGGGATCTATTTCTCATTGCCATTCCTAAGCAACGATCAGTGTTGTCTTTCCCCTGAATAAACAACACAGTGGATTAAGACTCTGGGTCTCTAATCACATGTGATGTGGGTTTTGGTAATCCGATCCCAACATTTTGTTTCCTTTAAGGCAGCCAGGAGGGCTTGCATTTTGATCTCAGCTAGAGAGCAAAAGAGTCTTGCAAGAATGTGTTTGGGGCTTCAGACAAGGCCAGGCTGGTTCCCCTATGCTGTTCTTCTGGGGAAAGATGCTTTCAACCATATAGGCTGGAATAGGTGCTCTTCTTAGGATAGTGTTAATAAGTTTATTGTTGTAACCATAAGTCAAAACAGTAACACAAACATAACAGTGCCACAAAATACCATGAAATAGTAATAATAAAACAATGAGATAGTAAAATTATAAAGTAACATAATAAAACTTGTAAATAAAAGGTAACAACAAAATAGGGCCGATGCTACAACTACGAGCTGAAAAATTTCTTTCCGAGTTTAAATGAGAGCGGGGTAAAGGTGGCAACCAAATTGCTGGCAGTTGCGAACATGTCAGCAAGGAGATGGATCAGCTTGTCAAGATCTGAGCCCTTAAGTACTTCTGCCTTTAATTATCTGCTCCTAATCACATTGTAAATTGGGCGGTGGAGGACGTAGTCTTAGGATAGTGTATTTTAAAAATTACATTAATTTGACATTGCATAATGAGAACCAGTTTGGTGCAGTAGTTACTGTAGGTGATCCTAGCCTCCACTCAGCCATGAAGCCAACTGGGTGACTCTGGGCCAGCTCAACTCTCAGCCTAACCTACTGCCTACAGTTGTTCTGCAGATGAGATGGGGAAGAGGAATATATATCCCTTTTTCAGCTCCTTGGAGAATAAATGTTATAAATACATACCTAAACAAATACATCATTATTTTAACCAAGCATTTATTTGAAAAAGTTTGGTGCTAGCCAGCTCGATCACCATTTTCTTGGTTGAAAGGCAAACTATAAATCCATCAGTCAGTCAGTCAGTCAGTCAGTCAGTCAGTCAGTCAGTCTTGCTTTTCTTTTGATCTAAATCTTGCCATTGCTTCCACAGCTGTTTTACCATAATCACATAAGTTATCTATTTTAAGCTCCTATCTTTTCTTCTGCTGCAAGGAACATGTTTCCCCCACTTCTTGGAGCTGGCGGGGTGGGTGGGGGGAGGGTTATGCTGGGAAAGTGGCACAAGGGGGAAGGATTAAGGACCCCCCCTCCCTGAACTACCTGTCTCAATAAAAAGCGGAGACACTGCCTGTCCATCCCTTCCAATCCAAGTACAAACAAGAGTCAGGCAATCCAAGCCAGTATCTTCCCACATCACACTCCCAGACGGACAGTAAGTTTGGGAAAGTAAGACTCAGCCATCGTTTCCTGCTTGTATTTGAAAACTGCCGCTGAGGATGCAAGATCATGGAAAGGGAAGTGCATGGAAAGTGAGCCTGGCATTTCTATCAGAAAAGCTGCTTTTTGCCTGGGATTTTCCATGAAAAGGTTACATTTGATCAGATTAAATGGCTCCTCAGAACTGGCAGCAGCGATCAAAATGCTTTGACAGGGTGCCAGGAGTTTGTTTGCAAGGCATATCCAGCGCCCTGTATATGCAACACGCCATGAAGCTCTTCTCACTTTGCAAATGCCTTTTATTCTAGTGCTGTTGCTCCTGTGAGTTGCATGATGTGCCATCCTTTGCATGCCACCTTTGTTGCCTGGTATCTCTAGAATTTAAATTGCGAAATAGAATACATGGATGTGTTCCCTCTTGTGCACATGCATGTAAATTCCTGCACATATGGCTTGGGACTGCAATACCTGAGGGAGTGCCTCTTCCAATCTACCTTGATGCTAAGGTCATCACCTGAGGCCTTCCTCTGACTGTCATCTCCAAGGGACAGGGCCTGCACAGTGGCGGCCCCCTATATGCGTCAGCTGCTTTTGATAGGTCTGACTGCACTGGAATGGATTTTCTGCCCTGTTTGCTTTTGACATGCTGTATACTGCAGCACTGCACGCTTTTACGCTGTTTGTTTTACAGCACATTTTGTGGATTGTGTCCACAAATTGTCATAGAGGTCGTTGAGGCCCCATTGGTGAGGGCGTTCAAAGACAGGCTGGACATGCACATGGTGGGCATGTCGTGAGCGGAGCCGGCTGGTGCCGGAGGTCAGACTAGATGGCCCTGGAGGTCCCTTCTGACTCGCTCTGTTTCTATGTTTCTACGATTGCTGTCAACCATTCAGAGATTTTCAGTGATTGGGTGGTAGCAAAATATATCGATATCATGCAATTACCGAAATGTACCATAAGCCACCTAGGAAGGCCTATAAATAAAATAATAATAATAATGAGGAGGAGGTGCTTATACACCAACAGCAAGAACCACATAGTGTACAGGCTGCCCTTTAGGGGAAAGATTAGCAACAGAACTTAAGCTTGCATGGAGAAGCATCACTGAACCCCTGGCATACCCAAGTGGAGCCAGAATAATCCTTATCCGAAACCCTGAATCACTGAGCGCGATGGCCCGACCTGCGCATAAAGCAAGTTCTGACATTCCCATTCACCCTGAATATGGCTGCCTTCAGTCTGAACTGCCAGTGAACTTCTTGTAGCGTAAGAACAACAGAAACTCTTGCAGCACCGCAAAGACCGACAAACGCACGGGCAAAGATCCTGTTTTGCCTTTAAATCAAATTAAATACAGCAGAGTCGAGGAAAACAATGCTGATCCTTAGTGTGAGAACAAGAACGTTATACAAGTCAGCAAGTTATTATTCATCCATGAAACAGGAAGGTTTGCCAGAAGGACTTTGCAAGCTGCTTAGAAGATTCAGGGCCTGTCGGACACAAGCGTGCACATTACGTGCTATCAGTATGCGTGAATTCAGAGATGTGTTTAAATTCCAGAGGAGGCAAAGCTAGCCAACTTATTTCTCACCCAATAATTTCAAAATAAAACACATGTTTCAGTTAATTTGCCTCCAGCCCCAGTTCTCAAGGCCAATGGGCAAAGTTACCCATCTTGCAAACTTAACTGCCCTGCAAAGGGACAGTCGTGGGTGTTGGAACCGTTGTATCATTTGGCAGCTTGCTTTGGCTCTTGAAAACTGCTCCCAGCATGCACCTGTGCTGCAGCCCGGCTCCCTCCTTGCACTGGCACTTGTGGTGCTTAGCTTAAGAGCCAGGCCTCACGGATCCAGCCATGGCAACGCCCCTCCTTTGATGCCTGTCTTTCCGATGCATTTGACAGGTCTGAACAGGCCGCAGGGCTTGAGGGACCACCTGGATGAGCCTGCGTGGGGTGCCTCCACGCACGCACACATGCGCAAACTATTCCAGGGAAAGATGAACTATTCAGGAGCTCACCTGCTGAGATCCCAAGCTGGGCCAGGCATCTTCGCCAGGAGCCTCCAGGTGTAACCCTGTGCAGGTTTGGACAGTATGGTGCAGGGCTGAGAGTTTTGGTCTGGGGACCTGCGAGATCCGGGTTCTAGTCCCCACTTGGCCAGAGCACTTACTGGGTGACTGTGGGCCAGTCACAGACTCTCAGCCCAGCCTACTTCACAGGGTGGTTGTTGTGGGGATAAAATGGATCTAGGAAAGCCTCCTTGGCATCCTACCAAAAGGCAAAAAGGTGGGACAGAAATGCCACATAGTAATACCATGTGATAATAAGAATAGACGGAAAATAGGCTTGCAACTTCCAACAAGCTCCAGCCATCATGCTGGCAGTTGTAGGCATTTTTCTGCCCTCACTGATGCAGGATTACACCCTCAGCCCCTCTCCTCCCTAGAAATGCTCCATTCAGCCATCCAATGCAGCAGCCAAACCTAATTGGGCCCTTCAGTATCGCTCGGCAAACCTGCACTCACATCTGTCCTTCTGGCAAGGGCAGGAAGAGAACTGGTTCCTCCTGTTCTCGTCTTTGAAAGGTGCCAACCTGGCTGGGCATCTCCACCCCTCCTCCCGCTACGAAAACCAGGGCTGTGCGGGAGTGCTTTGAAATCAGCCAGTCCTAAGCCTGCAGCAGTGAAAGCAAGCTGGCATATCTTTCGGGTAATGGCACGGCGCAGGCTGCAATCCTTGAGCAAGCAGGAAACAGAGAAACAGCTGCTCACCGGCAAAGCTCTCCCTTTGCATTCAATCCCCACCACAGAGCTGGGAAAGACCCTTCACCCCCCCCCCAAATAGGGGGAGCCGCTGCCAGTCGGTCTCACAAGGCCGACCCTACCAAGAGGCAGAGCGAGGTGCTGCCTCAGACAGCAGATGCAAGCGCAGAGAGAGCGGCAAGGGGGTACGGAGGATGCGGCAAAGCTTGCTCTGCCAGGCCTCCTGTCCTCTGTACAGAGAATGGAGATTTCATCCTTCGTCTCGGGCAGCAAAGCCTCTTGGGACGAAGACTCCTTCCTGCTTGTGCCCACTGGAGATTTCCGGGGTTACCGGAGCCTCTGTGTGTGCGAAGCATGTGACTGTAGGGCTGAAATCCCTATTCCATTAAGCTGCTGTCCCCAGTCCGGAGCTGTCCAGATATTTTGGGGTTCTGGTATTCCCTGGCCAGCCCAGCTGCTCCCTGCCTCACTTCTGCAGGTTGGGGGATTCTGGGAGCTGCTGCTCAGCGCTTTGGGACGGCCCCTTGTTTAGGATGGTTGTATTAAGGGCAGACTGTCTGGAAGGGAATGGCAGCAGCTCTTACTCTGCTGGGGGAATGGCAAAGACCCCCCCCCCCGACAGATGCTCCTGCAGAACTTCCCCCAGTGGACTGACAGAACCGCAGAAACAGCAAAAAACAGGCGGGTGGGGAGGTGGCGGCGGCGGCGGCACAGGACACATTTACGCTCTGTCCCATGATCCCTGCATGGCCCAAACGTGCCCCAGGTGTGGCCCAGGCCCCCCTCCATGGGCGACTGGCTCCGATGCGAGATGCGCCGCCTCCGTGCGGATGGCTGCCCCACCTGCGGGGGCGCGTGCGATGCGGCGGCCCGGCCCGGCCCGGCGCCCCGCCCCGCCCAGCACGCCTGGCTCGCCGGATCGAGCGGCCGCGAGGCGCACGGAGGGTGCGCAGCGCCCGGGGCGCCCTCCTGTTGCTCACGGCGCAAAGCTCTGCGCCGGAAAGCCGCGCTGTGGCTCGCAGCGCCGGGCCGCCAGGGAGCTTCGCTGCGCGGGGCAAGCGCCCCGTCCGAACGGGGCGGCTCCGGCGCTTCCCCTCCCCGCCTCCCGCGCCCGGCGAGATCCCCGCCCGGCGGAGGCACCGTCCCGCGCAGCGAGCGGGCGACCGAGCGGGGCCAGGCGCCCACGCCGCCGCGAACCTGCCGGCCGCGCCCTCGCCGAGCTCCCGCGCGCGCCCCGCCGGCCGAGCCGCCCGGGCGTCCCCGGCCCCTCGGCGGCCTCTTACCCACAATGCCCGCGCCCCGCAGGCTGGCGGCGGCGCCCAGTCGCGGCGGCAGGCCCGCGCCCGCAGCGGCCCGGTGCTGAGTCAGGCCGGCGCGAGGTGCCCGCTCCGCCGGCGGCTCAGCAATGCGGCTCGCCAGGCGCCCTCGGCCCTCTGGGCGGGCGGCCAGGCGGGCGGCGTCCTCCCGGCGGCCAGGGGTGGGGCGAGGCGGAGCGCCAGCGCGGCTCCTCGGGGCCCGGGGCACGCGGGCTGCTCGCGGCAGGGCCGGCCTGCCTGCCGCGCGCGTGGAAGGTGACCCTGGCGCGGCGAGGCCGGGGCCGGGGCCGGGGCCGGGGCGGGAGAGAGCAGAGGGAAAGCGGCGAGGAGCGGCCCGGCCGCGCCCCGGTGCTCGCCGAGCGCACGGCCAAAGCGCGGCCGTCCTCGAAGCCCCGCAAAGGGAGAGGAGGACCCCAGAAGGCAGGCCCCACGCCCGCGCAGCCGCCTCTCCCGGTGTCGCAGCCTGACCGCTGCGCAGGGACGTTCCCGTATGTGCGTAACGGCCAAACAGCCACAGAGGGGATGTCGGCGCTTCTGGATGCAGAAGCAAATAAATCCTTCGAGATCAGGCCAGTGAGAAAAGAACCCTCAAAAAGTGCAAGTTTCGGAACCCGGGAGCGGATTTGGGGTGCACGTCTACGCAGAGCTGCAAGGAAAGGAGGCCCGTCCGGGGCACTGCAACCTGCCCATCCGCGGACCCTTAGGAGCAGGCTGCGCAGGGTTCCCAACCGCCTCACGGAGCGCGTGGCAGCACAATACGGCAGCAGTTTGCAGAACATTCCGTTTTATTTGGAAACTGGGTGGGTGGATTTTGCCATCCTTTCCCTTCAGGTTCCTTCTGGTTCGTCTCCCTGTTTATGTATTAGATTTATATCCCATTTTTTCTTCCTTCTTTTGAATGCAAAGCTGCTTAAATCATTGTCCTCCTTCTCAGTTTTATCCCCAGGACAACAACCCTGCAAGGCAGGTTGGCAGAGAGGCTGTAATTGGCCCAAAGTCACCCAGTTGGCTCCATGGGCTGAATGGAGACTAGAACCCAGATTGCACGAGTCCCAGTCTTGTGCTCTTGACTACTACACCACACTGGCACTGAGTTTTGGCCACTGAGCAGTATAAATATATATTAAAATACCAACCAACCGGATAAATAATAAAGGTATGACAAGAATGCAGATACGGTTATTTTTCATTAAATAAATGAATAAGGCAAATGGATTCATTCTAAATAAATATTTGTTTTATTGCATAAATACATTTTATTATTGTTCGAAGTCCTCAGCCATGTTGGCCGCCGGAATGGATCCGCACACTTGGCTAGACCTCAGGCAGGAGTTAGGATTCCGTTGAAATATTACATTATTCCGATTTGCTGTGATACTAGACTGCTATCCCACTGTTTCCCAATGGACTCAAAGCGTCTTCCATTGGGTCCAAACCAAACCCCTTCCAAACCCCTGTAAGGTAGGCTGGAGAGTCACCCAGTTGGACCCATGGCTGAGCAGGAACTAGAACCTGGATCACCGGAGTCCCAGTCCTGCGCTCTTAAGCACTACCCCACACTGGCACTGAGTTTTGGCAAGGGAGCAGTATAACTCTTTATTAAAATACCACCCAACCCAATCAATGATAAGGGTACCACAAGAATGCAGAGTTCGGTATTTGTCTTTCAATGAATAAGGCAAATGGTTTTATTAGAAATAAATCTATTTTATTGTATCAAAAATACAGTATGTTATTGCTTGCAGTCTTCAGCCGTGCTGGCTGTCGGAGTGGATGCGCACACCTCAGCCAGACCTCGGGCCAGAGCTGGGATTCCATCCGAGGCCGCCGTCCCCGCAGGGCTGGGCTTCCGCCTTCCGCGCCGCCGCTGCCTCCCCTGCGGGTGCTTTCCGGCCGGCCAGTGGGGCTGACGCCATTCCTCAGGGCATCTCATGGAGAGCTTGTCCTCAGGGGCGTCCCCTCCTGTGCGTCTCCCCTTCCAGGCGTTGCTCTTCGTTCATCTTCCCGGATTTCTCTCAGGAGCAGCATTGGCAGCAATTGCCAAGCCTTCTCTTCCGCAGGTGAGCTGAGCTCACAAGAGGGCTGGATCCCAGGCTCAGGCCCAGCACTTGGCAAAAATTGCCAAGCCTTCAGGCTGGATTGCAGGCTCTGGACCAGCACTTGGCAGCAATTGCCAAGCATCCTCTTCTGCAGGTGAGCTCAGCTCCTGGGAGGGCTGGACCCTCCGAAGGCTGGCTGCAGCCTGAGCTCAGCCTCAGAAAGTCCCGGCTTTTATCAGGGGTCGGATTATGACCCGCGAGGACCGGCAGCTCTGTGATGGCGCCGGGAGCTGGAGGGAGCCGGCCTGCTCCCATTATGACGCCACAGTCCCAACCGCCCGCTGGACCAACTGGGGGATGCCAGGCCAAACCCTTTGAGTGACCAAATATGTCCATGGTCATGACTGCTTGGTGCCCAGGGCATTTGCTGCAAAACCTCTGTGGCTCCAAGCCTGCTTTTATGCGCTCACATTTGTATTGCTGCAAGGTTTTATTTTGGGCTTGATTGATATTTCTACAGTGGGTTGAATCTTCCATGTTGCATTCTATCTATTGCCCCGTACGGCTTTCATTCTTGTGAAAGCTCTTCTTGTCTCAAGAGCTTTTGGAGGATTAGAAACACAATGCATAGAGTGTCATGCAAAAATAAGTCTCCTTCTCTCCCACATACGCTCAGCCAAAGGCAGGCTGATGTCTAACTTTAAAAACTCATCAGCGGCTTCTCCAACGTGCACCATCCATAGGATCCTGCCCAGCTGGGAGAAGGAGCAGGTTGCACCTCAGGAGGGGTTTTTACTGTGATCCTGCAGCTCCTGTGAGAAGGATCATGGCAGCTGCAGACGCCAAACGTAGGAGGGACAGCGTGACTTTCAAGCACAGCCACAGCCAAGTTGTGCTTTAACAAATAGAAAGGCCACTAAAAGCCCAAAGACAGCAGCCTCACTCTTCCAAACATGCCTGGGATTCCCCAGACATCTTTTTTAAAATCATTTTCTTTTTTAAAACTTGACAATCCTTAACAATAACAAAAGCATACCATCATCTTACAGCATGTACATTTTCCATATAACAATATTTACATCTCCATTCCAAGTCTATTCCACAAATTGATACTCACAGATGTTTGTGTGTGTGTGTATGTAGACTTAATAAACAGCAGACCAATACTATAGGGTTATCCAGCATATTTACAAGTATCTCAATATTTGATTCCATATTTAATGAAATTATCCATTTTCATTTCCCTTCTCAGAATTCTAGCCTGTCTAGTCCATTTCTCCATTAGTCCAATTTCCCATACCCTTCCTAAATATCTTTGAAAGGAGATCTTAACATCTTTCCAATTATGCCCCATTTCTAATCTCTCTGCTCCCATAAGACTCTTTCTTACTTAAATTCTTGTTCCCATCCACAAAGAGGGAGAATAATGGGAGAGTTTTGTTACCAATCTTCTTTTGATGCGTTAACTTTTCTAACCATTTAATTGCCTCTTTCCAGAATAATTCCACTTTTGCACAGGATATTCACATATGCTCAAGCAAGCCTTTTACCCCACAATTTTGCCAGCACGTGTCTCATATTTCCTTGTTTATTTCATGAAGTTTTGTGGGGAATGAGCGCCATCTCTGAATTCTCTTCAAGACCGTTTCCTCAGATTGTGCCGATACTGATTCCAAGAACTGAGGGTTTCATCCATGCTTTTTCGGGTATTTTAACATTTAAATTCCTTTCCCTTACTCTCTTTGTTCCTATGTAACTGGTGCACTCTTCTTTTACAATATTTTTATACAAAATTGAGATTAAAGCTTTTTTTTAAACTATCAGTGTCTCCCATACCATAATTTTCGAATACCGTCAATGTTCTAATAGGTCCGGAAGTTGCCTATACTTGATTTGCCAAATCTCTGATCTGAGTCAGTTGCAACACATTGCTTTTTCCGTGACTAGTCTTCTAAGCGCCTAGTTGCAATAGGTTTCCCATGTACAAATCCATCTCTAAATCTCTAGAAGCCCATTTCTTTCCAGCCTCTAAATTGTGCATATTCTTCTTGAGATTTCAATTTAGGAGGCTCCAGGAAGGGACGGAATGGAGATATTGGTGGTGCCAGAGTTTTGTTATACTTAAGCCATACCGGTACAGTTTCCTTGATAAAAGGGTTTTGAATGGTTCTTTACGCTCAGCAATTTGGGTATGTATAAAGAATTAATCATATGGTCTCGCTGTACTTCTTCCATTTGAATGCAGTCGGGGGTCTTGTTCACTTGTCTAAGTTTTACAGTTCAGGACATTTGGAAGGCTTGCTAAGATTTTATTATATGTGGCATTGCCAACCCTCCTTCCACAGCAGTGTCAGCTCTCTGTTTTGTACCGTCTCGAAATCTTAGATTATTCCGATTTGCTGAGATATTTTCCTTTTTTTTGGCCACAACTTTAACTTATTCCATTCTGGTTGCAATGGTAATTTTTGGAACAAAAATAAAATGTTTGGCAGAATATGAGCCCTTACCACCACAATTCTCCCTTAGTCATGAAAATTTTAATGTATTGCATTTCCTAATTTTCTCTCTTATTTCATTATACATTTCATATATTTCATATATTTTCTATATGTCTATCGATTTATACTTTTTGATAGCCAAATTTCCAAACATTTAAAACTGGAAGAGCAGAAGTCTAAGCTACACATTGCTTTAATCTCCCGTTGTTCTGATATAGGGATATTTATGCATAGTAATTTAAATATTTGATGATTAATTTTAAATCCGATGTAACTGTTCTAGTAATTGTTTTAATGATTAATTAAAATTATTTTGATTAACTTCTATTTAATTTTAATAATATTTTAATGTTTTAATTATATGTCCTATGCTTTTTACTAGGTCCTTCCAAAGCAAAAACCTATCATCTTCATAAAGGCTAATTTTGTGCCGCTTATTTCTAATTGTTACGCCTGTAATATTATTCCTTCTGCTGAAAGCTAATGGTTCCAGGAGCATAGCAAATATTAATGGAGACAAGGGGTCTCCCTGTCCAGTCCCTTGCTGTAACGCCAATATTTCTGATTCTAAGTCATTAATCCGTACTTTAGCAAACACTCCTTCATGCAGGTTTTTTAGAGTTCGTATAAATCGCTTGCCCAAATTCATTTCTCCCTTAAGTTACAACAAATAGTGCCATTCCACATGATCCAAAGCTTGAAGCACATCCAATGAGAGCATTGCTATTTCTGGTTTCTCCTCAGCTGCCCCAAATTTAACATTTAGTACTCTTCGGGTCACATCGGCCATTTGTCGGGCTGGCAGAAAGCTGTCCTGATCTGTGTGGGGATAATTCACTAGGAAACTGTACAATCTTTGAGCCAAAATGGAAAACAACTTTGATCCTGGTTTTGCAATGTAATTGGCCTGTTTGCGAAGGGAAGGGCAAGGTCTTCCCCTTGTTTTGGTGTAACTATTCTTCTAGATCATTTCTAAGATTCTGGTATTTTCCTCCACCTAATATTGAGTTATACAGTTTTGACAAGTGAATGGATACACCCCCTTCCCAAATTTTGTAATAATGAACACTAGTAATTTACTAGTATTCTTAGTCTCAGAATAGCTGTTCTGATTTCCACTAGTTACTGAATAGTTAAGCTGTTGTTTACGCTCATCAGGAATTGGTTTTATTGGTAATACACTCACAAATTCTTTAATATTTCTCTCTCAATTAATTCTGTTTTGCATAACTCCTAATAGCAGCTCCTCTTTAAGTACCTCGTGGCTGCATATGGTTTAATGTGTCTAATGTTGCCAATTCTGATTTGGGCCCCGTCAGATGTATAAAGGTTTTCTTTCAACCCATTTCCTTATGCTCTTCTGTCAGTCTTTCTTTACTTTGTTATTCTGGGCCCATTTCTCTTTTCAGTGTTGCACCCGCCACTATAAAATACCCTCTGAAGAATGCTTGTTCAGGATCCTGTAAATGTGCAGGCTCTATTGGCTCGTTCTCATAAGTCGCATAAAAAACATAATTTCTCTTCTAATTCTTTGAACAATTTGGGTTTTTTTCAGTGTACTTGAACGTAACTTCCAAATTTTAGGTTTATTCTCAAGGATTGTAGTATTTTTATTGAAATGAATAAGAAGGCAAATGGTTTTATTAGAAATAAATCAACATTTTATTGAATCAAATATACAATATCTTGTTCTTGCTCGCAGTCTTCAGCCGTGCTGGCTGTCGGAGTGGATGGGCACACCTCAGCCAGACCTCGGGCCAGAGCTGGGATTCCATCCGAGGCCGCCGTCCCCGCAGGGCTGGGCTTCCGCCTTCCGCGCCGCCGCTGCCTCCCCTGCGGGTGCTTTCCGGCCGGCCAGTGGGGCTGACGCCATTCCTCAGGGCATCTCATGGAGAGCTTGTCCTCAGGGGCGTCCCCTCCTGTGCGTCTCCCCTTCCAGGCGTTGCTCTTCGTTCATCTTCCCGGATTTCGCGCAGGAGCAGCATTGGCAGCAATTGCCAAGCCTTCTCTTCCGCAGGTGAGCTGAGCTCGCAAGAGGGCTGGATCCCAGGCTCAGGCCCAGCACTTGGCAAAAATTGCCAAGCCTTCAGGCTGGATTGCAGGCTCTGGACCAGCACTTGGCAGCAATTGCCAAGCATCCTCTTCTGCAGGTGAGCTCAGCTCCTGGGAGGGCTGGACCCTCTGAAGGCTGGCTGCAGCCTGAGCTCAGCCTCAGAAAGTCCCGGCTTTTATCAGGGGTCGGATTATGACCCGCGAGGACCGGCTGCTCTGTGATGGCGCTGGGAGCTGGAGGGAGCCGGCCTGCTCCCATTATGACGCCACAGTCCCAACCGCCCGCTGGACCAACTGGGGGATGCCAGGCCAAACCCTTTGAGTGACCAAATATGTCCATGGTCATGACTGCTTGGTGCCCAGGGCATTTGCTGCAAAACCTCTGTGGCTCCAAGCCTGCTTTTATGCGCTCACATTTGTATTGCTGCAAGGTTTTATTTTGGGCTTGATTGATATTTCTACAGTGGGTTGAATCTTCCATGTTGCATTCTATCTATTGCCCCGTACGGCTTTCATTGTTGTGAACTGTCTCAAGAGCTTTTGGGGGAGTAGAAACACAATGCATAGAGTCATGGAAAACTAAAGTCTCCTCTCCCACATACGCTCAGCCAAAGGCAGGCTGATGTCTGACTATAAAAACTTGTCAGCAGCTTCTCCAACGTGCACCATCCATAGGATCCTGCCCAGCTGGGAGAAGGAGCAAGTTGCATCTCAGGAGGGGGTTTTTACTGTGATCCTGCAGCTCCTGTGAGAAGGATCATGGCAGCTGCAGATGCCAAATGTAGGACTGACCAGTGTTAAGCTGTTTATGCTCCTCAGGAATTGGTTTTATTGGTAATACACTCACAAATTCTTTAATATTTCTCTCTCAATTAATTCTGTTTTGCATAACTCCTAATAGCAGCTCCTCTTTAAGTATCTTGTGGCTGCATATGGTTTAATGTGTCTAATGTTGCCAATTCTGATTTGGTCCCCATAAGGTGTATAAAGGTTTTCTTTCAACCCATTTCCTTATGTTCCTCTGTCAGTCTCTTTTTTACTTGCAGTTTTTCTGGGCCTCTGTTTCTCTTTTTTCAATCTTGCACCCGCCACTATAAAATACCCTCTGAAGAATTCTTGAGGATCCTGTAAGTGTGCAGGCTCTATTTGCTTGTTCTCATAAGTCGCATAAAAAACAATTTCTATTTTTTTGAACAATTTGGGGTTTTTTCAGTGTACTTGAATGTAATTTCCAAATTTTAGGTTTGGAAATTGTTTGGAAGGACTGTAGTATTTTTATTGAAATGAATAAGAAGGCAAATGGTTTTAATAGAAATAAATCAACATTTTATTGAATCAAATATACAATATCTTGTTCTTGCTCGCAGTCTTCAGCCGTGCTGGCTGTCGGAGTGGATGCGCACACCTCAGCCAGACCTTGGGCCAGAGCTGGGATTCCATCCGAGGCCGCCGTCCCCGCAGGGCTGGGCTTCCGCCTTCCGCGCCGCCGCTGCCTCCCCTGCGGGTGCTTTCCGGCCGGCCAGTGGGGCTGACGCCATTCCTCAGGGCATCTCATGGAGAGCTTGTCCTCAGGGGCGTCCCCTCCTGTGCGTCTCCCCTTCCAGGCGTTGCTCTTCGTTCATCTTCCCGGATTTCGCTCAGGAGCAGCATTGGCAGCAATTGCCAAGCCTTCTCTTCCGCAGGTGAGCTGAGCTCGCAAGAGGGCTGGATCCCAGGCTCAGGCCCAGCACTTGGCAAAAATTGCCAAGCCTTCAGGCTGGATTGCAGGCTCTGGACCAGCACTTGGCAGCAATTGCCAAGCATCCTCTTCTGCAGGTGAGCTCAGCTCCTGGGAGGGCTGGACCCTCCGAAGGCTGGCTGCAGCCTGAGCTCAGCCTCAGAAAGTCCCGGCTTTTATCAGGGGTCGGATTATGACCCGCGAGGACCGGCAGCTCTGTGATGGCGCTGGGAGCTGGAGGGAGCCGGCCTGCTCCCATTATGACGCCACAGTCCCAACCGCCCGCTGGACCAACTGGGGGATGCCAGGCCAAACCCTTTGAGTGACCAAATATGTCCATGGTCATGACTGCTTGGTGCCCAGGGCATTTGCTGCAAAACCTCTGTGGCTCCAAGCCTGCTTTTATGCGCTCACATTTGTATTGCTCCAAGTTTGGGTAGAGGCCTGCTCTCCCCTGCAGAGGAAGGCAGGACACTCTCCAGCGGAGCAAAGCTCAGGGAACCCAGGTTCCAGTTGGATGCCAGGAAGCGCTTCCTGACAGTCAGGACCCCGAGGGCGTGGAATGGGCTTCCACGAGAGGTCATTGAGGCCCCATCGGTGAGGGTGTTCAAAGACAGGCTGGACATGCACATGGTGGGCATATCGTGAGCGGAGCCGGCTGGTGCCGGAGGTCAGACTAGATGGCCCGGGAGACCCCTTCTGACTCGCTCTGTTTCTATGTTTGTATTTTGGGCTTGATTGATATTTTTACTGTGGCTTGAAGTTTCCATGTTGTATTCTATCTATTACCCTCTGAAGAATGCTTGTTGAGGATCCCGTAAGTGTGCAGGCTCTGTTTGCTCGTTCTCATTAGTCGCATAAAAAACATAATTTCTCTTCTAAGTCTTTGAACAAATTGTGAGTGTGTAAGTCTGCTTGAACATAACTTCCATATGTTAGGTTTATTCTCAAGGATTCTAGTAGACCATGTGGGGGGGACTGCTTGGTGCCCACAGCATTTGCCGGAAAACTTCTGTGGCTTTAAGCCTGCTTCTATGTGCTCACATTTGTATTGTTGCAAGAATTCACTTACAGGTAAGTTATACTTGGGATTGCAACCCACATTCAAGAAAAAAGACAACACAACAATATGCACCTTTAAACAATGCTAACTTAAAACAGGACGACAAGATCTTTTCCATGTCCCAGATGCTTAAGGAACAGGACAATTAGATTGTCACCTTTCTAACTGGAATGGGAGTTGTAGTCCCATTTGTGTCTCTTTTTCAGATGTGACACTATTCACACAAGCAGAGCATCAAAGGGGTTATGGCAGACCTGCTTTGGGATTATCCCAAAGACAGGCAGTGAAATATCACATAGGAAACGGGTGTGATCGCCAAACAGGCACCCCAAAATTCCACTTTGTTTTTTCCTTTACTGCTATATTGCATTGTTTCACCCACAGGAGACTCAGAGCATGATGCACATCAAGTTAAAGTCTGGCTCGGAAGAAATCCTTGACATGTTTTGAAATAGGGAGTTGATCTAGGGAAAATAGGGAAATAATCATGTTCAAAGCTGTGTCCCTACTAAGACCCGCTAATTAGGTTTAACCATCTGTCCAATTCTGTGATGACTTTCTTTGTTAATATCCTGTGATTAAGGTGGTTTCAACTTTCTAATGATCCATTAGAAGCTATATTCCAAAACTCTGGAAAGGTTTTGAATGTTGAAAGATGAGATCTGAAAAGTGGAAGAAGCTCCAACTCAACACCATGGACATTATAAGTTGACATCCTAAAAGAAGTGGCTCATAGTTTAGGATCAACATCAGAGATGGGAAAAGCCATGCTGGATCAGACCCAAGGTCCATCTAGTCCAGCAATTTGTACACATAGTGGCCAAATAGCTGCCCACAGGATCCCGCCAGCAGGATGGGTGCAAGAGCGCCCCCTGCCCAAGCTTCTCAGCAACTGGTGTGTACAGGCAGGCTACCTCTGGTGAAGGAGGTAGCCCGTGGCCAGCAAGCCTGGTAGCCATTGATAGCCTCCTCCCCCATGAATCTGTCCAACCACTTTAAAAAGCCTTCCAGATTGGTGGCCATCGCCACTTTCCATGGCAGCGAATTTCATCGTTCACATGCACTGTATGAATCAAACTTCCTTTGATCTCTTCAAGACCTCCCACCATTCAGGTTCATGGAATAACTCAGGTTCAAGTGTTGTGGGAAAGGGAGAAAATGTCTCCCTTTCTACTTTCTCCACACCTGGCGTTACTCTAAACACCCCTATCATGTCTCCCCATCCTTGCCTCCTTTCTAAGCTGAACAGTCCCACTTGTTCTGTCAGTCCCTCATAGGGGTCGACACCCCATGTTCTCTGTCTTCCCCTGTTGCCTGGGAGCATGTGGGGTGGCCCCTATTATCCTAACTTTCTCTGGTTTTACAATGATGATCATGTCCACATCACACAGAGTCAGTTATTTTGCTGGTGTGGAGAACATTATTCATAACTCTTGATAACAGTTCCACAAACACTTCAGAAAACGCTTCATAAAACTCAGACTTTGCTCCAAGGGATTCCTTCAGATTATCTCTCTGGGTTGTTTTACAGAAATCTCAGCATTTCTATTGGGTTTTCCATATACCTCTTCCCTTGTTCATTCATGTTAGGCAAATTTAATTTCAGGAGGAAAGATTAACTTTTTAATCACTGAAATGATCTCAATAATATAATTGAAACAGTATTCGTGAAGTTCCTTACGGCCACAATCCTATGCATGTTTATTCAGAAAAACATCCCCAAAGACCCAACAAATATTTGCATTTTTAAATATCTGGATAGCAGTTTTAATCTATCCTCTTTAAAGCCAGTTTGGGGGGCTTGATGTGCCCAAAGCTTTCTGGCTGATAAGGTTCATGGGCCAATTTCTACCTCTACAATCCTTATTTCTAACACTTTCAAACTGCTGTAATTATATATACATCACATCCATACAATGGGGCAAATTCCATAGAAAGAAAGCACTCGTAGGCTATATTCCCATGATGGGTGGGACTGAACACCAAGGGGGCATGGTCAAAACCCCAGAAGCACAAATCTTTTACAAAACATAAACATTAACAGTGTTGCCTCAGTCTTTAGCATGGGAAAAGACTGTCCTGAAGCCAGCAAGCATCAAATGATTGGTGGCTGGTGGAAAGGGGACGGCACTGATGGATTGGAGTCTGCCTTCCAGGGAAGCTTTGTCCCACAGTGTGCAAACTCTAGAGTAAGCCACGTGGGGAATGGATTCTAGGATTTATAAGAGTTCTCCCTGTTCCTCAGATTTCTGCCCAAGTCTTCAGTGCCCTAATTCAATTTCCACCTTCAGAATGCAGGAGCTGCCATTTTGGGAAAACCCACTGAAACCCCTTCCTGGACCACACCCACCCATCCTCTTAATGTTGGAGCACCTGGGAACAAGAATTCTAGAGCAGATTCAAGATTTGAAGGGAATCATATGCACTGTGTACCTTGGGGAAGCTGTTGACAAGCTCTTTAATTCCATTTTAAATCCTGCCTGAGGCTGGACTTGTGTGCCTGAGAGGAAGAGTTTTATTTTCCCATGACTCTCTTTTTATTCCACTCCTATTCTCCCAAAAGCTGAAGCTGTTGGGATGATTCACAACAATTAAAACTGAAAAGCACAATAAAATACAACAGGGAAGATTAAAGCTGCAATATTAATTAAAAAATAGAAACCAACATAAAACCTCTGTGCAATGCAAAGATTGGACACAAAGCAGCGGATTTAAAATCACTTTCCATCAGCTTTTCTGGGCACTTTTGGATGAAACTGAATAGAAAGCATTTAGCTTGGCTTCCCCGCTGTTGGCCCAGTGGTGAGTGTGGCCACTAGGTCATAATGCCAGCAGGCCACTCCCTCCGGCTCTCTGTGACCTCACAGAGCTGCCGGTCCTGGCGGGTCACAAAGCAGCCTCTGATAAAAAGCAGGCGTTCTTGGGCAGTAGGTGCCTCTCCAGGGCCCAAGCAACATGCTCCTTAAGGGCTGCTGCTACCAGGTAAGTATGTGCTGCAGAAGAGGATCCGGAGAAGATGCCCTGGGAATGAGCCTTCCCAGAGAAGGCTTTTTCCAGTTGCTGTTGTCTTCTGGGGACCCCACTGACAGCTTAGGGGCCAGAGGTGAAGATTGAAGGAATTGTGAGCATCGACAGAGATCATCGAGAGAGCATCGCCATGCTGGACCAGCATGGCATTGCGCTGCCCTTTGGCACACAATGACTTTCGACGGTTGCGGTTTTCCAGCATGGCAAGAAGACATCGCGAGGAGGTATAGGCCTGTGGGTTAGTGTCAGGGATCTGAGTCTGGGCTGTCTGGCATGGGAATGTCCAGCCCAGACTCAGATGTCTTCCAAGCAAAAGAGGCCTCAGGCAGGCTGGATGAGATGAGCCCCTTTTTGTGGACGCCTCGTCAGGCCTGACTGAAGAACGGCCTGCCTACCTTTTACTTGGCAGAGCAGGCCCTGCTGGTTGCCCACGTTGGAACCGAGAAGGAATTTTTTCCTGTGGAACCCAGATTGACGCAAGGGGGAAACGGTTTTTTTCGCCTTCTCTGCTCTGCCGTCATCTTGGGCTGCACTGCCTTTGCTGACAGTTCTGGATGAGTTAAAACGTAGGTTTTTAAAGGTTAGGATTAGATGTTTAAAAAAAAAATAAAATATTTTAACTTTTCAAACTGTTGTCCTTCTGGTTTGTCACTTTCGGTGTCTGTGTGGAGGTTTCCTTCGGGGCTAAGTCAGAACTTGGGCTGCAGTCCCAGGTATACGCACATACTTTGGAGTGTTGACTGGAACCTGTCCATTCAACTCACTGGCTTCCAGTGCTTCACAAGACAGAACGGGCAGTACGGAGTGGGCTGGGTCAGCCTGAAGACGACGACGTGCACTCTTGGTTTTGAATGGAACGACATTTGGCTTCAAGGCAGGGATAATGGCACATCCTGGACATGGTGAAACAATTGTGCTGGCACAGCAGTGCGCCAATCAAGTAGCGGGAATGCTCAGTTGCACCTGGGTTTGGGTTGGGCCACTTCCCCAACTTCAATACATCTTTGAACAAATTGTCATCCTTAACACAGCCATCAATGCTCTTTCATTAAAGATGAAATGTTTAATCAGAGAATGCTGGATTTCAAGTGCCTCTGGAATATTGACTTCCATTCTGAAGAGCCAGAATGAGCCACCACACTGAGAGCCAGTGTGGTGCAGTGGTTAGAGCACGGGACTGGGACTCAGACGATCTGGGTTGTAGTTCCCGCTCGGCCATGGAGCCAACTGGGTGACTTTGGGCCAGGCACAGACCCTCAGCCCAACCTACCTCACAGGGTTGTTGTTGTGGGGATATAATGGAGGAGGAGATGTAAGCTGCCGTGAGCCCTTTGTAGGAAAAAGGCAGGATATAAATCGAAAAATAAACAAAATAAATTCTCCTCTGCATCTCCAGCTCAGTCTAGATGTGCAAATCAACACTACAATGTAAAGAGAAGCAGGCTGGGCCCCAATCCCCCAATTTCACCTAGAGGTTTATTTTATTTTTATTTTATTTAAAAATTTTAAATAAATTTAAAGGTTGATAGGATCTGAGCTTGCAGGGGGAATAAGGAGGAGATCTTGGGGTTGTCATGGGCAGCTGGAGGAAAGTGTCGATGCAGAGCATGGTATTAGAAAAGGAACTGAAAATAAAAGTGGCCAAGAAGCTAGGATGGCAAAGCACTAGGATTCCGACCCATCCAATGCAGGCACTTGACTTCTGCCCCTCTTTTACAGGATCGATGTAAAACTGAGGGATGGGTCATTTCTCCCATGATTGTGACATCACAATGCTTGGCAAGTTTTGTGATGTCAGTTGCCATTTGAATTCTGAAGAAAACCCCATAGCTGGGTTGAGGTGTGTGGGGAAGGTGATATCACAAAGCCAGATCTAACAAACATTTACTGATGCTAGAATAACATTTTTATGTGTTTCCTGCTTCTCTGAGGGCAATAAATTCCTCGCTGCAGTTTGCTGGCTTTGGTTCCCTTGGGTAGGAGAGTCGAACAAGACTCAAGGCATTTCTGTAATGTTTCCATTTATGTACAGACGCAAAAGTGGAGCACAGGAATTCAGTTTTGGAGATTCTGGGGAGACACATTCCAATAGCAAGCAGGGCTTGATGTCTCCAACTGTGGGGCTGAAAATACCACACATATTATCAGGAAGCTCTTAAGATGTTTCTACACGAGGCATCCCTCCATCATGCACGCATGTGAACGCTCTAGCAAGAGCATTGTCCCCCGGGGCCTCGCCTGTTCTTTCCCAGCACTTCCCTGACTTTTTCTTTTAGAGGAGAAGAGTGTCCTATTATAGAAACATAGAAACATAGAAACAGAGCGAGTCAGAAGGGGCCTCCCGGGCCATCTAGTCTGACCTCTGGCACCAGCCGGCTCCGCTCACGACATGCCCACCATGTGTATGTCCAGCCTGTCTTTGAACACCTAGATAAGTGAACACCTAGATTATCTAGATAAGGTGGAATGAACCTGACACCAGAAACTTGTGGCTGCGTAATGGAAGTGATAAAAAGCAGGGAAAGAACTTTCTCATCCTGCTTGGGGGGAAAAACAATTTGAAGTAGGTGATCTTAGTTCTAGAACAGGGGTCCTCAAACTTTTTGAACAGGGGGCCAGTTGACGTGCCGGCGGTGGCCACAGGCTACCAAGGCAGTGCCGGTGTGGAGGCGCGGGCCGGTGTGGGGACGGGGCGTGCGCGCACACGCGCACACTTGAGGCACGGCGCAGAGATGGGGGGGCGTGGGGTGAGGTGCCGGCTTGTTTGTGAGGAGATAGTTTCTGAGCGAGTCCAAAATGACCTCCTCGTGAGCAAGCTGCTGCCAGGCGAGGTACTGACTTGCTCACGAGATCGTTTTCCCCAAGCGGTTCCAAAACGACCTCCTCGTGAGCAAGCTGTGTGCGCACCCAGCGAGTGCAAAACCTGTGGGGCGGGCCGGTTAAAAGAGCATGGTGGCCTGGATCCGGCCCGCGGGCCTTAGTTTGAGGACCCATGTTCTGGAAGGAGTGTGGAAGCAGAAGCCTTGGTGAAGTGTCAGGATTAAAGCCATACATGCAGGGAAGTCTTCCTGCCATTAGCTAATCCTTAATGGAGATGTTTCCATATTTTGGAACTGGGCTGGGGAATATAACACAGGCATAAATCAAAAGGGAAAGGGGGAATGGCCGGGAGAGGGGGCGTGGCTATCGGGACCAACTGGGGATGCGTGGACTTGACCGCCGGACTTCCAGTTCCGCATCCTTCCTGTCACTTTGCTAAGAATAGATGTCGCACTTGTTTGGCTTGTGACCATTACATGTAATCTTCTTGTGTCCAAATCCCAACTTGCGAGCTTGGTTCAAGGCATGCTCACAACAGGAGGTTTTGGAAGCAAAAGAAACAGAAGGGAGTCGTGAGAATGAAATACGGCAGGATTTTTAAAACTTTATTTGTACCTGTGTGTGTGTGTGTGTGTGTGTGAGAGTGTGTGTGTGAAATTCTTCAGGAAGACTAAAGAACACAGCCAGGTCAAAGGTAGTCTTAAAATCAGAAGTTCAACCGACCATTGTCTCCACGTAGCTCGGTGGCCACTGGCCAAAAGGAAAAGCCAGGGCAGATGTATCGTCTGTCTGTTCCGCTCGCCCAGCCACCGCTGGCTTCCAGTCTTGGTTTTGTTCTAAAGCGTTTGGATCAAGCTCATGTAGCGAACATGCTGCAGTGGTTTTGGGCAGAGCCGGACTGCCATGTGTGGTTAAGGTCCTCAGCAGGATAGCTCTGGAATTTTGTGGAAGAGGGGACCGCTCCGTTTGCTTGCTGGCAACTCAGAAATCACCTGGGGATTGTCCTTGCTTCGCATCCCAAAGTTTGCTTCCACTGAGCTTTGTGAGGTGCCGCAGGGAAAATAAACTTATTTTCCTCCCTCGCCAACATTTGGCAGTTCGTTGCTCTTCCTAAAGTCTTTAGCCGTGAAATATGGACAGCCTTAGAAAGGACACACCCAGCAATGTGATGACCAATTTTAAGTTCCTTTTTTGGCCAACTATTTCCTTTTGGGTGGAATGTCCCCTTTCTGGACCACTGCTTTGGACCACTGTCTTGTAATTCTTTGGACCTCTGTCACGTCTTGCCACAGGGCCAGTCCTCCTCATGGCTTCAGACCTGCAACTCCATCTCTGCTCTTTGTGACAGAATCATTCTCAATGAAAAGCAAAACTCAATAAATAAAAGAATAAATAACACATCACAGGCAACATTTTTTCTGTCTCTCATACATACAGTGCATAGCAATAACAATAATGATAGTAATACTGATTGACCAGAGGCGGCGGGGGTGGGTGGGTGTAACTTAAAATGAAAGAGCAAGAACCGTTTGACAATAGCAGAAGGAGGGAATGATGACGAAGCCCTCAAACGCAGAGCCTGCGCTTCCAGCTCCACCAAGCCCTTTGGCGCGTACGTCTGAGTAACTGTGTCTCGGACTGTTAAGAGGCCGGAGTTTCTCTCCAGATGGACAGCAGCAGGAATGGCATTTGGGAAAAGACTCCCGGAAGCACTTTTCCACAGCTCTTTGGATGCGGAATGGGAAATTAGCACACGTGGAAGCGAGAACAATGTGTGTACACACCAGGCGATAGTATTTGAGAGATGTACGCATTTCTGTGGGGGCTGAGATGTTCCACAGCATTTAAGATTCGTCCCCAAGAGAGCAGCCCTGCGGGTTGAGATGCAGGGGCCGCCCAGACCAGCTTTCTGCTCGCCCAGTGGCCAAGCAGCTGCTAATGGAAAAACCACAAGCCCGGCAGGGTGTACACAGCAGTGGGTGTACACAGCTTGCTTGGTTTTTGTTTTCCAGTGCACAATTTCTTCTTTAGTTGCCATTACTCTGCACACCCCTGAGAGCCAGCAATGGTCATTTGGTCGCATAAATATTGTAGGATTATTTTTGTTCTTTTTGCTTTTAATATTTCCTTGTAAGTCACTTTATGGCCCAAGAAGCACAGGACTCTAACTGAAGGGTTGAGTACAGATTGAGTGTGGGTGTTGTTAAAACATGGGTTATTGGTCTTGTCTGAACCTGGGGACAAGAAGACAAACCATGGAGAACAACCCACAGTTTACAACCCAACAACAAACCATGTTTTTTCTGTTAGCCATGATTAACAAGCCATGGTCTGTTAGTGCAGCTAGGCTCAGAAAACACAACAATCCATGGTTCAATAAAAGTCCACACTTTACCCACACTCAATCATACCGGATGTTGTCTGAACCCAGTCAATGAGTTTCATGTGATCCTCTCCCCCAGGGGAAAAACAGGTATGTGGGGAAAATAGGTAAATCTTCACCCACTTCCAGGTAAAAAAAGCCAAGTTTTAAAACATTCTACTTCTCCACAAGATCTTCTGCTTCAGCATGTCATCTCGGTGGAAAAGCTTCCCAGCTCACTGGTACAGCATCTGCTTCAGGTGCAGCAGGTCTTGGGTTCAATTCTGGGCATATCTTTCAAATCTATGATATCTGCCTGCATATCCATCAAGCTTGCATGTTGAAGCATCTTTGCTAAGGTGGAAAGGTGCAAGACTGTAGCTGGATGGGTGACCATATAAGTGAAGCAGGAGTGGGACTTCATGGCTTTATAGACCCCTCCTGACTTCTATTCTATTCTATTCTATTCTATTCTATTCTATTCTAAAAAAGGAACTGGCAGCAGCTGAATAAATGAACAGATGAATGAACGAACGAACGAACGAACGAATGAATGATAACAAAGACCTGATCATATTTGTTTGATTTTTATATCCCACCTTTTCGCTTCCAAAATGGCACTCAACCTGTTCAGTGCTTGGGACTCTTTCTCTGCCTGAGACCCTGAAAAACTGTTTCCAGGAGTGGGGGCAGTGTGGAAGCAGGGAGCCTGTGCTGGAGCAACCTGCTCGTGATGTATGTTCTAGGGAGAAAAGCAACCTTCGGAGTAGGAAAACAGGAGCGAGTGTACGGCACCCGGCTCCTATGGTCACGTCGCTGGAGCCTACACACTGATGTGTAGAACATGAATTTGAAAGGCAAAACCAAACATGCGTGTTGAAGATTCTGAGAGGTTTAACACATCAGATACAGCATTCGTTTTCTGGGGATTTGATTTGTGCCTTATTTCCTGAGTGTATGTGGGCTGGGCAGGGCTGCCTCCGCTCCAGTGAGGGCAGTGCACCCACACCAGAGTGCAATGTGAAGGAGCTGTCCATGGTACCAAGCCCACTCCCTCAAATAGGTTCAGCACTATGGACAGCTCCTTGGAGCATCAGGCTGAAATCCGGAGTGGATACCCACCCCACTACCAGTGGCGCCACCAGTTTCTACTGAATTGGTAGCCCCATGGGGTGGTCCAGCTGGTAATATTTTACCCTGTGCCTCATTCATATGTGAATTGTTCAGCTGTCCACGCTTTCCACAACCCAGCCTCCAACTTCCGTCTCAACAGCCAGCAGGGGGAAAGAAGATCGATAAAGGGGCCCCAACCCCCCTGGCTGGATTAAAGTGAGTTTTAAATGGAAAACTGCACGTACTCAATGCATTTCGTTTTCCAATTAGGCTTGGCAAATAGCTCGTTGTTTGTTTTTGCTCTGACATGATGGGAGTATAGCATTGGCTGTGAAATACCAAATGTTGGGGAGGGGAGCTGAAATGCCAGCGGTAATAAACATTCACATGTAAGGGGGACTCCCAGAAGATCATTAAGTTAAACATCTAAAATCATGAGCTTCATCACAGGTTGGTAATGTACACCGTGACTTGTTTCACCCAGAACAACAACCCACAGTACAGGATGAGCATGGGTTGTTATTGAATTCAGGGTTGTTGCTACGTGTGATCCCAGCACTACAATTAAACAATGGGCTATTAACCATAAACAACCCAGTGTTCACAACCCCCAAACAAACCATGGGTTCTCTTCCTGGGTTGTTCACGGTAAACCACAGTGTAGGATGCCCACGCAAAAAAGCCTGACTCAACAGCAACCCACAATGCAACAACAGCACTTCCTTTGTTGTCCATGTGTGCGAGTTAGGCCTTTGCCTCACCCACAGGCGATTTGTGCCGTGTTGTCGTCTTGTGCTCTGCTTTGCCTTCTGCTGTACATTACCAGCAGAGTTCACATGGACAGTGGAGTCCGTGCCGCAACCAAGCCAGCCTCCCTCACTCCAGGACAGAGGCTTCGCTAGAAGAAACTTCCCAGCTCAGTGGCTCGATCCTCGCTCTACCCTTGGCCAGAGACGGCTGCTCCTCCCAGGCATGAGCACCACTAGAGGAGCTACTTCTGACCAAGCAGAAACAGAGGCTGTCTTAGGAGTGGGCCGTGGTGGATCCTGATTATCCATGGGGAGAAATTTTTATTTTTTATTATTTTGCTTAGCTTAGCCACCACACAGAGCACAATTTTCAAGGAGGGTTGCAGCTGGGAAGGAAAGGGCTATCTTTTTCTGTCCCATGTTGTGCCCCCCCATCTCCCTGCATGGCAGTTAATCTGAGAAAAATCATTTTCCATTGGTCTGGGGAAGGAAATAAACAAACAGAATGTATTCTGCTTGAGCTGATTTGGAAGAGGCATGAATTGGTTTGCTTTGGCCCCTGTAAGGTTCCGACAAATCCTAGTCAATACTTCTGCAAGTGCGTCTCTAACTATAATTCAGGGTATGCACATCTGTATCGGATCATATAAGTGCCTAGCAACACACCTGCAAAAGGTACCAGTTATCCCAGGAATTTTGCACGATCACAGAGACTTCTGAGAGGGAGGCAGGCCAAGTCGGAAGCTCAGCTTAGTCAGCGCCGCTCCTGCAGCAACGCAAGCAGTTTTTGGCCTGGGGTGAGATGGCAAGAAGAGAGCCAGAGACAGCCAGGGAACAGCCCTGGGGGACCAAGCACAGCTCATGGGTCCCCGACTGCCTGCCCCTGCATTCAACAAAGCTGACATGAACTATCCAAAATAGAATAATAACTTAATTCTTTTCCAGATGGCAATAAATTAAATAGGCATAACAATTCACACTCATTCCAATAAGAAATTGCAAAGTTAATAAATAATTTCCACAATTCATAAATAACCCAGGAAACATCAAGCAATGCGCAGCGGAGTCAGAAAGAACCTCCACTGCAGCAGCGTTGCAAAGTCTCAGACAGACACCCTAGGCGGGCCGATCCTGCTGCATGTCCCGTTTTGTTCTTCAGACTCCCCATCTCACTTCAGAGACAAAACAGAGCTTTTTTCTGGTTGATGCATCTTTCACAAGGTCCCTGTGGGACGCATGACCCACAAGACACGGATGCACATCCACGTGCCCCATGGCCTGTTTTGCTTTGCAAAATATTGAAGCCATTGCCAAATGTTCTTAGCTCCTGAAACAGTAACATGTTCTTTGCCGCAGGGGTGGGACACACAGTGTGAATGGAGAGGCTTTTTCATTTAGTCGATCTTTCCTCCTCTAAAAAAGACTGCAAAAAGCTGACCCGGCCTCAGCGTAAAGATGGATCCTTTCCTTCTTTTGCTGGACCAAGCTTCTTGCCCGTGGGGCAGCCACAGTCTCACCTCTTCAGCTCAAATTACATGTATCCCTTATTTGTGATGGATTTTAAATCTTTGTAATTACTTGGTGGGGGACGGGGGAGGAAAGCAAGACAAAATTGCAGCCTGAGGGTCCCCAGTGAGGCTGAAGGCAGGCACAAGATCGCGAGGAATGTGGCAGAAGAGAACTGCGCTGGGGCCTTGTGCTGCTTTGCTTTTGACTCGTGAACAGGATGGGACCCAGTGGTGCTGAGGAGCACGGCAGCTTCTTTCCCCAATCTCCTCCCACACCTGCCCCCTGGTGCAGCTTCTCCAGTCGTTTATAAAGCCAGCCTTGTATAATACCCCATTCATGATCAAGCCACTTCAAAATAGTTTGTATTAAAGTATAAGATATTACTGCTGGGAAAATTAATTTCTCCTCCAGCTGCAGTGTGGATGGCAGCTCAACTCCGAGAGGCCAGGAGTTCTGAGACGGGGCGGCAGAAGAGCTCAGCAGCTCAGCTAACAGAAAGGTGGCCAGCGGTGTGATGGACCCTGTACCCAATCCAATGGCTCAGACAGGCCATCCACCCCTTGGGGGCCTGGCCACAATTTGAGGATGTGCTCCTGGCAGGGAGTAAAGCTGCCAAACTGGTGCCTTGCTATGATCCAGCAGCCTGGATGTCTGGACTGTTCTTAGGGTGTCCTACAGGGACCATCTTGCAAGGTACCTCCATTTCAAAATTTACCATCCCATGACTGGTGAGCTGCCTCCCCATTTCCCCAGGACAACTGCCCCTATTTAAGACTGGGTCCATGCAGCTCCTGGCTGTTCTGAAATCAGCATGGAGACTTGGGGATCACCACGTCCGGTCTCTCTACTGTTATCTCCGCTCTGGTCTTCACAGCACAGCCGGGGTCTTTCCTTAGAGGCACCAGGGAGGGCTCACTGAGATCCACCGAAAGCAAAATGAAATTATGCATCTGCTTTATCCATATCCAAAGTTGGGGTCCGTGTCCCGCATTAAGCCCTTCCTTCCTCTGTTTCTTCCTGTTCTCCTGGTCTACAGCCCATGACATAATCGTAAATTTTTGGGGTGCAAGAACTCATCACACGAGGCTGCACTGTTAGTCCCCCAAGGAGAGTCCCAAATGGAGGCTGTGAACCATCCTGAGAAATCAGCTCTGGAAACAACCCCAAGTTAACCCGTGGTTTGTGCAAATGGGGATGTGTCAGGAGTCTGTTTTGGGGACGCGACTCTCCTGGATTCCCCAGCTCCCCAGACTGTGGTCCTCTTTGTCGCAGCCCTGAGTCCAAGTTCCTGGTGGGTGCACCCAGCGTTTGGGGGCCTCTCACCAGGAATTCAAGCCCCTTGGTGGCACTGCAGGAATTCCCTGGGTGTTGCCACTCAGCTCAACTTCTAAGACTAGGAATGCAGTCTGCACATGCTCAAGGGCCAGATTCTGCTGAGTTTCATCTCGATCCTAGTTGTAATGCTAACATTGGGTTGTTTAACCTACAAACACCTGTGGAGGCAGCAGTCACTGGTCAGTGCTAAAAGTGGAAATGCTGCTGGATGCCAGGGTTGAATCCAAAGGGCCCCACTGAGGATCCAGGCCAGTGGTGCCTTTTGATTGCTCCTGATGCTTGGCTGTGGGCAACGCTGCATCGGTCCGATCGTTTCCCAGAAGACCAGGAGATCTAGAAGAGCACCTTTTCCTCTGCCAACCTGCCCAGTCACAGAGGCGACTAGGGGATATTCCACTGACGGTCCCACATGGTCAACCTGCTTCTACCAGGAAAAGAGCCTGCCCTTTGGTCTGGAATTCTTCACCTCCAGGGGTCAGCAAGGCACCAACGCTGAGCTGTCTGTGGCACCTGCGCAAGACATCCATTTTCTGGGGAGCTTTGACCACCACGTTGTGTGGACCTGGTCTGGCTTGAGTGCTGCCTGACCACTGCCTGATCTCGGCACCCTTCCTCACGTTCCTTCTGGGACGCCAGTGCCCAGCATGGGCAGAGCTGAGTCCAGGTTTTCGAGGGACCTCGGGAAGGACACTGTGAATGGCCTTCCAAGCCAAACAGAGGAACTGTTGACTTGCTCTTTTCTTGGAAACCTTTTGATACTCCTGGTTCTGGGTTCAACCCCCCAGCTAGGAGCCAGGGAACTGTTCTGGCCAGAGTGGCCTCCAGGCTTTGGAAGGCTCTTGGGCAAGCTGCCCTCAGCAAGTCCCACCGTTCAGCAGGTCTCCCGGCCACGAGCTACTCTTGCTTCTCGTCCTCTTTCACAGAGTGGCCATCATTTCCTTGTTCAGCAGGCAGAGAGCAAAGAGCGAGGAGGGGGCCTTTCCGGCTCCCCCTCTGCACCACCTCTGCCATCGGAGGAAGCAGGCTGCAATGGGGAGGAGGGCACTCTTGCCCGTGGGCCCTCAGCAAGTGCCCAGGCTGGCCAGTCCTTGACCCGAGCACTGAGATCGGAGCGCAGTGTTGTGAACACAATCTTACTGGAGCGCCTCACTGCACTCAGGAAGCGCACAAGCTTCCCCACCGATTTTGCAAAGGAGATGAAACGTTGCTCCTTTGGGCCCCTCGAGAGCTGAGCTTCCCAGGGTGGGGAAAGGGACCATGTGTTTATCTGCTGGGTGCCACAGCTCTGACTGGGAGGCTGAAGGAGAGCAGCCTGTGCCGACGGGCCTACAGTGAGAAGAAAGCGGGCGCAGCTGAGTCTGGGTGGAAGGATCTACAGCAACTGATAGAGCAAAGCGTGCTTCCTCTGATGCGGGAAGGGGCCACTGGGGAGCAGCCCCTGCATGGCACGGCTCAATTACTGGGTGGCCTGAATAGGAGGCCATGCCAGCTCTCTGGTCTTAAGAACCGGACCTGCTGCTTCGGCATCTCCCCTCCCTGAGGAGGAAACATGCGGGGCGGTCCAACCGCTTGCACCTGTTCACAGATGGGGCTGAACTGCATGGCTGGTTTTCCGGGGGGAAAAGCCCGAGGCCCTGGCTTTCCTCCCTGGCTCCTGGGGTGATGTTTGGCAAAACATGGGTGGCTGCCTGGCTTCGCCCGCTGAGAAAGGAGATCCTGCTTCTCTGTCCAAGAAGAAGAACCTGTCCAACCATGGTGGGAGGCTGCCTGCTAGCGCCGCAGGCTGTCGTCGCTGCCGGTCGAGCTGGAACTCCCGCTGCGGCTCCGCCGGCTGTGCCTCGGTGCTGAGCTGTGGCCGCTGCCACCGCCGCTGCTGCTGCTCCAGCTTCGGCATGTCCTGCCGCTGGAGGGGCTGCGGCTGCGGCTGGGAGAGTGGCTGAAGCTGCTGTACCAAGAGGAGTAGCTGCTGATGCTGCTGGGAGATGAGGAAGAAGGGCTCGGCCGGTAGTACGGGATGGGACGCTTCCGGGCACTGCGGGGATGGAAAGAAGAGCGGGGCTTAGGGAGGCGGCGGCAGATCCTAACTTCTCCGCATGGAGGTTCAGCTTCTCCGAAGCTGGGGAGCTTTGGAGCTCGCCAGAGAACGGATGGCAATGGAGCTTCTTCAGCAGAAGCTCCTGCTGGGGTTCTCAGCGCCTGACCCACACAGATTTCGGTTCGGAAAGGTAGAATAGGAGTGTTCCAAACTCCAACCAAGACACAGGACAAGGATACTTTCTGGGTCGGAACAATGTTGGGTCCAGCAAAGTCTGCTGCCCTTCGTGCTGATTTAAACACGGGGTGATGGACACTAAAGAGCGCGATCAGGCACTGCACCCTGGCAGGGAAACCTGGCTCTCCGGCAGGTGCTGCACCTCGCAGGAGGTCTCTGTCTGCTTTAGGAGATGCTGGACCGCAGAAGAGCCCCCTGTCGGGTTAGGGCCAGTCTGCCTGCTCCAGGGGGCCTGGCAGAACTCTCAGGCGTCTGGCTTCCCCTAGCTGTGCATTTCAGCTTTTTATTGTCCAGTGGAATTCAGTGTTAGGAGCCGTTGAACATGCACAGTCTTTTCTCCATTATTGTTCCATTTAGAAGCCATTTTTAACTTTCTTGTAAGGGACTGCAGGTGGCGCAGTGGTTTAAACCGCTGTGCTGCTGGGCTGGTAGATCGAAAGGCCGCCGGTTTGAATCTGCACACGGGGTGAGCTCCCGTGCGCCGTCCCAGCTCCTGCCAACCTTGCAGTTCGAAAGCATGCAAACACAAGTAGATAAAAAGGTACCACTTTGGTGGGAAGGTAAACAGCGTTCTGTGCACTTCGGTGTTTAGTCATGCCGGCCACATGGCCACGGAGACTGTCTGCGGACAAACGCTGGCTCCCTTGGCTAGGAAACGGAGATGAGCACCGCCCCCTAGAGTCAGGCATGACTGGACATAATGTCAAGGGGAAACCTTTACCTTTACCTTTAAGGTACTCAAGGCTGCTTCCCGGTTCCTCCTCTCCATTTTATCCGCACCTGCTAAATTGGAGCCTCAGACCAGAACTGGGGAGGTCCAGATTCTGAGCCCTGGAGCTCCTGGACCAGTTATTACCCCCTCTCAGTTTGAGCCACCTCACAGGGTTGTTGTGAGGATAAACAGGTCTCTTTAGAGGCAAATGGGATGAATGTGTGTGCGTGTGTGCGTGCATTGTCAGCTTTGCACTATATATACAAACATGATCTGTATAATTTTCCTGCTGACCCAGAGTAAGGCTGCCATCCCATGCTTGTCTGAGCAGGAAGAAAGCCCGTGATCCCCGGCATTCCTCAGGGAACCAAGAAAGCAGGAATAGTCTCCCTGGGGTTCTGGCCGCTGCTCTAAGTGCTCCACACCAGGGGCTGCCAGACAAGGACGCCTGAGGGGAACTGCCCAGCTCCCCCTCGGAGTGCTGGAGACGCAGCCGCCTTCCCTCCAGTTCTCCTGACAACAGCTGGGAAGACTGGTTGTCTCATGAACAGTGATGCATGGCCAAGGCCATGCGGAAGATGTGGCTTGCACCTTCTCACCTGGTGATGCGCCGGGCTTCCAGGTGGCTGGGGGAGTCTCTTCGTCGCTTCCTCATGGGAGAGTAGGACTGCTTGCGCCGCCGGCGGTCGTGATGCCTGTGCGCGTCTTTCCCACTGGAGCCATATTTGTGATCTTGCGCACGGTCCCTGCTGGGGTGTGGGGAGGAGAAAAAAAACCAAGCAAACCAGAGAGGCTCAAATAGGTTATCTTTACCAGTGCATCTGACTCGCTCATGCAAGTGTTTTGTTCTAGTGGGGAGAGTGGTGGACGCAGCCCGCAGGGCGGGGAAGCTTAGCTTGGGCTGGAGATCTGAGTGCTGCCTTTGGTGGCAGTGGGTAGAGCCGACTAACGCTAATCTGCAAGAGGAAATCTCGCGTTCTTTCACTTCCGCAATTAAATGCTGCGCTTTTCCTGCTAATGCAAGAGGCGTTTATCAGAAGAAAAATCCTGATGGGTGGATCAGTACGTCAATGGAACCGATGACCTAGGGAGGTCGTGGACACCCCCATAGATCAGTGGCACTCAAGATGCAGCTCGACAGCCGTCGGAGAGGGATGGCTTAACTTGGAGTCCTGCACTAAGCCGGGGCTTGGGTCCCGTCCAACTCTCCTATGATTCTATGAAATCGTGTATCCTTTCACGTGTGTGATTAAATACTGTACTTTCCCCACTATGAAAGGGCTTTTTGAAAGCATTTGTAAGACACTTGGAAGGAACTGGAGGGTTGCAAAGGTGTCTAAAGAACCCGTAAGCAACTGTGAGTAGGGAATGATGAGTCCATGGTAAGCTTCATGTAGAAAAGCCCTTTATTTCACTGAGAGCTGGTACAGTGTAGGGGTTAGTGTTGCATTGGGATCCAGGAGATCCGGGTTCCGGTGCCCTCTGGCCACAAAGCTTCCTGGGTGACTTTGGGCCAGTTACTCACTCTCAGCTTACAGGGTTGTTGTGAGCCAAAGACTGAGAGAAGCATGCTTCTTTGAGTTCCTTGAAGAAAAAATGGTGGGATAAAAATAATAAATCAAAAAGAAATTAAAGATACTGATAAAAATGAAATTGCTTGGGTTAGTGGCATGCGGAGAGTTTGATCGTGAAGAGAATGCGGAACCTGATGGCCATACCTGCTAGGACTGTATCGAGAATAACTGGGGCTTCGTCGCTGCCTCGAGCTCCGGCTTCCGGGACTTCTCTTGCAGGACTTGGGAGAGTGGCTGGGAGAGCGGGAGTAGGACCTGGAAACAGGGAAAAACATGTGGCCGCTGGGGGAAAGCTGGAAATATGGGCCCATGTCAAAGCCAGAGCATAAAGGGGAATGGCCCCTAGGAGCTAGACAAGTGGCTGTCCTTAGGTGAACAGTTACCAGGTTGCAGACCATAACAATATAATAACAAAAATACACAGAACGAGCCATAATCTTAAATGAAGCATTAAAACTACAACAATAAAGCAGAACAAACAAACAAACACAGGAAACCCCACAATAAAGCCACACAGTAACCTCAATTCATTTAAGCCAAAAGTAGCATTAAAATCAGTCAATATTGTATAAAATCGCTTAAAATTCCATCGGCCAATCAGGTATTGGGTAAATAAATAGGTCTGTGCCGGCACTGGAGTGAATGCAGAGAAGGTGCCAGGCAAACCTCTTTGGGCAGCTGGTTCCAGAGCTGGGGGGGCTAGACGGGCCCTGGGCCTGATCCAGCAGCGCTCTTCTTCCCGTCTTTTGTTCTCAGGGCCAGTGTGGGGCTTTGGGCCTGAGGCTCTGCCCCACCTGCTATTGACGGATGCGGCAGAAGGCTCACCTTGTCCCTGATGAACACGATCGGCTTTGGGTCGACCTGGAGCCAGGCTTGCGATTTAGCAGATGAGACTGGGTGGATTCCAGAGACGAGGACCTGCTGGAGGAGGATCCCTTCCGCACACCCGGCCTAAGGGGGGATCCTGGAAAGGGGGCAGAAGCAAGGCTCCCTTCTTCTTCTCCGAGGGTTCAAACGAGTGTAATGACCCATTTCTGAAAAGAGGCATTTCCAAGGTTATTCTAGCCTTGAAGAAAAGACACATTTCCTGGAATGCTATTCTAGCCTTCAAGAAAAAGCAAAACAACGGCTCTCTGCAACATCTCTGCCCTGCAGCAGCTTTGCTGTTCTTAAATGCTGAAATAGCAGCATCTGGAACATGGGAACGGCCTCCTGCTGGGCCTGGTCTTTGTTCACCTGGCCTATTGTGGCTGCTCTGACTGGCAGCTGCTAGGTGTGTGGGTGAATTTGATAATGGCTTCTTCCTGCTGGGAACATAACTGGGGACTCTCATCTCTGTGGATGAACGCCTGCCTTGCTGACCCACCAGGGCTGCAGTTTGGAAACCCCTGGGCAGGGAAGCATTCACAAGCTGTGCTTTGGCCATTCCTAGACCCAGGGTTGCTGGGACAATCTGCCAAGGATGGCGATAACTCTGGATTTCTATGAATCCAACCTGTGGATTCTGCAGTGAACTGCCTTTTTCTGAGGCAGGTGCAAGCAGTGGACTGGCAGACCATTTCTGTGTGGGTGCCTTGGAATTCGGTTACTGCACATAAGTGCTATTGTGCTCGCACTGAAATGTGGATATGCACACTAATGGACCGGTGCTGACGCACACTTGCACTGAGGCGAGTTAGTGAAGATGCAAAGGAGTGCAAGCAGGATAAAAAGGTTAAAAGAAATCGGCTTCTGTTCTTGAGCGAACAATGGAATGAAATGCTCCTGACAATGAGAAATACAGACAGAATGGATGTAATGCAACGCAAGTACTTTTGCTATAGGATTCTTAGGCAAGAGGAACCAGAAAAGCTTCTGTCTGGGCTGGACTTTTGCAAGAAGTGTCTTTGGAATGGGGCCTTTCTTGGTAACTTTAGAAGCTTGGCAGATGTCCCCAGAGCCATGCCCCGGGTCCCAAATAGCAGGGAGCTGTGTAAATCCAGATAAACAAACCAAGCTTGGCCCTTTTCATCTGCTAGAACTTGGTCTTTTGTCAAGCAAATGGGTCTTAGTGGTCCCTGCAAGACCAAGCCATCTCAAAATCAGTTCCCATCGCTGCTGGGAAAATATACCCTTCCATCGGCTATGGTGAGAATTGCAGCTAAGACCAGGCGAAAGGGACTTCTGAGGAGGCTGTGGCAGATATGTTGGTGTTCCTGCAGATAAAGACATCCCAGGGCTTCATGTCCGTGAATCCTGCCTCCGTAACTCCACTGCTAATTTGGTTTGCTCTTTGTCTCTCTCTGCCGGCAGTGTCCCTTAGCCCCAGTGCTGGCTTCAGCTCCTAGCCTGACCCTCCAGGGTTGTCCTTCCCCTCTGAGCACACCTCCTTGTTCTTGGCTCCTGGATGCCTACAAAGCATTCATGAAGCTTCCCACTAGGGAGTACAGGAAGAACCAGGGGGTGAATATCTTAGCATCTTGGAACAAGTTCAGCATTGCTTGCTATGGCAGCCTCCCCAAACTGGTGCCCGCTAGGTAAATTGGGACTTCAGGTCCCATCAGCACCATGCTGCACAGCCAATAGCCAGGAATTCTGGGAGTGGTAGTCCAAAACGTTGGTGAGCATGCAGTTGGAGAAGGCTGCTTGACGAGCCCAGCTGAGCTCCCTGTGACAAAAGAGGGAATGTGTAGTTCTAGGGTGCGAAACTTCTTTCAGCCCCAGGGTTGAGTTCTATTTCCGACAAGTGTTTGGGGGCATGGCATTCAAGGGGTGGGTGGGGCTGAAGACCAATGGGGTGGGGCCAAGGAAAAAGAGGCAGCCCAGAAAATACCAGCATAGTGCAGTTCAAAGCTTGCAGTGCCAACGACCAAGCTTGGGAGATGTTTCCGCCTTTTAGGATGGGAACAAGACGGCCCAACACCAGGGAAAGCGCCCAGTGATGGTTGGTTGGGGAAAAGCAGGTGGGGCCGGGGGAAGGTGTGGCCTTCTGGCGAGTGGGCCGCGTGGGGCCCCCGGGGGGGCCAGTGGTTCTGCAGCCCTGTTGCAGCTGGGGTCAGCTTCCTTGGACTGCTGCTCACCTTTGGCCCCCGCCTGGGACATGTGGAGACGCCGCTGGATCTTCCAAGGTTGCTCCCTTCGTCTGGGAGAAGCAGCTGGTGAAGGAGTTCCCTGAATCGGAGCCGCTGCCGCTGCTAGTCTTCCCGGAAGAGCAGGCATGGTCAAAGCCGTCGTGAATCGGACAGCTCGCCTCCTGTCTTCCCTTTGACCTGGACGTGCTCGTCTGAGTGGACGGAGGGGAAGAAGTGTCATTTCCTGAGTCGTATTCACGAGGCTCTCCATTCCTTTTGGCTAGCCTGCCCGGCTGGCCCTCTGCTTTTTTTAAGAGGTCAGCAGAAGACCCGGACTTTGAAATCTGCAAGCAAAAGAGCCATTTTGCCAGGGTTTAAAAGAGATTTTCTGTGCATGGAGTGTGTGTTTAGTTTGTCTTATTTATATATTTATTCATTGGTCAAATAAACCAGGTTTATTTTTGTTTTTTTGCTTTCTTTACCATCATGATGCACAGTCTGAAATCAAAGGAAAGGAAGAAAGGAAGGAAGGAAGGAAGAAAAGAAGAAGAAAGGAAACAAAGAAAGAAGTCAGAACTAAAAAACACACCTCCCTGAAAGAAAGAAGTGTCTTTTTTTTTAACCCCAGATATAATTGGAAGATTTTAAGGCATCATGCAAAGAGTACTAAGCATGCGATCCATGTTGAATGAGAGATTTAAAAAGAAAAATTAAAAATCAAAGCAGACTAAAAAAAATCAAAAGCTTCTCTTAAACAGACAAAAAATGAACAAAAAGGAATAGATATACTTTTAAAACAAAGGAACAAACAAAAAGGGCATGTGCTCTGGAAATGAAATAAAACGGAACAAAAGCCCGAAAGCAGGATCCAGCCAAAACGATGGATTTCTAGACCTCATGAGTTCCGGTGGAAAAATCTTCACTTCTTACCCACTGGAATCAATAGGGTTTAAGGCCAAAGCATGGCTTCCGGACATTGGCTGGGCTGGCTTTAGGACTGTTTGGAGGCCTGGCAAAGAGCTCCTGAGACCTCATTGCTGTGACTCCGAAAGCCAAGCCGCAGCCCTACCCTGCTTGCAGTGGGTGCAGCAAGAACTGTGCTGGATGCCTCTCTGAGGTTGTGAATAGACCTCAAGGAGGAGGGAAGGGGCTCCCAGAGGCAGGCAGGGGGGAGACCAGGGCTGATGCTAGTGCTGCCTCGCAGCCCCCTTCCTTCCCTCTCTGAACCAGTTTCTGCCCCACATTTCTTTTCCAGCAGATAAAAAAAGCTTATAAAATACCTTCTTTTCTCGAGGCTGTACGGGTTTGGCCGTGTTACAGGGCATTTTCTATGGGAGCGATTAACAGAGCAAAGTCATGGTTCCTTGGACCTGCGGCGGCAGCTTCTGCCCAAGTGGAGAGCTGATTCCAAACTGGATCAGCTTCTCCACCCTTCTGTTTCCCAGAGGCTTGACGAAGGAAGTTCACACCACCTGTGGGCCAAATGCCTGCCACTGTGTGCTTGGCTAGCCCTTTGGCTAGCCAAGGCACCTCACTGGATCCAGGAACTCACCCTCCCTTTCAGCCTCGTCCGGCAGTGTCTCTCCCCTGCCCCGTGCTCAGGACGGCTTGGTGCTCAGCCACCGCCGGATGAATCTTACTTTCTAACCGTGACTTTCCAAAATCGCTTGCCAGCTCCTCCCCTTCTGCCCTGTGCTCCCCATCCTAATTCTGACTGGGAATGCTGTCCTGGGGGAAAGCTGGGCCCAACTCCACATTGTATCCTCCACTTGAGCAATAACACTTAGGACAAAACCTGCCTCATTGTCGTCAACAGAAACTTCTCCACTTGGATGCATGAGTTGGGGACAATTTTGCTCCAGCTGGAAAAGAGTGGGAAGTGGTGGGGAGGGGAGGGGTCGTGGGATTCTGTGGGGAGGCGAGAGAGAAGTGGGGGAAGGGGTGGAGAGAATTTGTAACTGGAAGAGGAATGACCGATTGGAATGATCTGGGAGGGGCTGAGGGTGCAACTCCACTGAAGAATGCAGTATTTTTCCCAAGGGGGGTTGCTGAGCAATGATTCTAGGATGTTGTGTATACAGATGAATTGGCGTACGCACAATTATGCTGATCTGCGTTCTGGAAACTTGAACGCTGACTCTCGGAGGTGTCTAGCAACACCTCATGTATCCAGCATATCCAGCCGTGTCGTATCCAGCCACGTTCTTCTGTCCATGGAGCTGAGTCTGCCAGTAGACTGGATGGTCTCCTCCCCACCCCGACTTATTTATTGACCACCTTTCTAATCTGTCTGATAACGAATGGTGTCAATGCAGGCTGCATTGGCTGCCACTTGCCCCCTGGGGCAAGTTCAAAGTGCTTGTGATATAAATGGCTTGGGGCCAGGGAATCTGAGGGAACACCTCTCTCCATATGCCCCTCACCGAGATCTCCATCAGCGGCCCTTCGCCACATGCCCACCCCCAAGGAAGTGGGGGGGGGGTGGCTAGGAGAAGGGTCTGTCCTGCAAAGGGGGGCACTTATGGAACATGGTTCCACCAGAGATTCACCAGGCATCTTCTCTTCTTTCCTTCAGAAGAAAACTGAAAACTTATGTTTGCAAATGTTTTGGTAAGTGAGTTGGGCTGTTTTCTACAATGGTTTATTATACTGGTTTTATGCTGCTCCTGCCATGCTAGAATGTGAGCTGCCAGACAATTGTATTTATAATGATGGTTTTAACTTAATTGCTTAATTGGTTTCACTGTTAAGTGAATGCATCCTCGCCGCAGATAAGCCTCCAGCTGGAAACTGATGCTCACCCTCTGCCTGCAAGGAGAGGAGCCGAGGCAGGATGCTTTTTGCTGCTGCTGTGATTCGCACCCTGGACGGAACTTTTTGGCACCCTCGCTTAAGCACCAGGCAGGGGCAGGGGAGGGGGCCGGGGCAGCAACCGGGATTGGAGTGGGTCTTCCTCCCCTGCTTGCCCCCCCTCCAGCTGGCATGGTTCTTTCCATGCTAGGTGCAGGGCGTTAGGGCAGGGGCTTGGCCCAAGGGGCAAGCGGGGGTGAAACCATGGATGCTCCTTCAACTGTGCCTAGTGAAGTTTCTCAGACCTAGCTTGAGAATAGGCCTCCTTTTGAAGGGGGGAAGGGTTTCCCGGGGCGGGGGGAGCAGATGCGAGACCCAGTCCTTGACCCAGTGGGGAGGTCTCAGGGGAAAATGAGCCATGCACTGGAGGTGCTTCGTCATGGATGCCATCTTGCTCTCCAGCAGTGAGCTGCCCTGAGGGTGGAGCCAGAAGTTTTACTGAAAGGCAGGGATTGTGGGAAAGTCTCCAGTTCAGATTCAGCTCTTTACATGAGCAGGGGCTTCTCATTCCAGGTTTGGTAGATGGCTGTGTGGAGCTCAAACTGGTCCGTTATCGGTGAAGTCTCAACAATAGAGCTGTATTTCATAATAAAACTTATTAAAAAAAAGAGCTGTATTTCAAAGGGCTGTCTGAGTTTTTGGGACTGGAAGGAAGGGGACAGCTCATGCCAGTCCCAACTCCAGGACTGCTGGACCTTGGAAGCGAGAGCCAGATAAACCAGGGTCTCTCAGAGGATGTTCAGACCCTATAGAATGGTGCTGCCATCATCATCACCACCTTCATCATCACCATAGCAGCAGCTGCTCCTGCAGGGCAGGGGCGAAGGGAACCTCCAACTGCACAAGCTCCGGCTTTAACCCTTGCGCTTTACTTGTTTCCATATGCATGAGCTTCCGTGGAAGTAAGTCTCACCACATGCAATAGGACTTGGGTCCCAACATGCAGTCAGTCCCACAAACAGCGAGCTTTGCTTGTGAGGAAACGCGTCGATGTAGAGAAACTTGCCCAGGGAGAGCTGGTGCTCAGGACAGGCGTGCTGGAAGGTCCCCAGCCTAGCAGGGCTGGGAATGAGAGGGGCCGTTGTCCTTGGTCATGCCAGTCTGAACTCTGAGTCAGAGGAAGGAGGCGGAGCAGCAGAGGGGGCCGCGAATGTGGGGCTTCAGACGGGAGAAACAGAGGGGCTCACTTCTAGGCTGCTCTGTCCAGGTGCAGAGACAAGTTCTGGGAATAACCAAGATGAGCAACTGTTGGGAGAGGGCCTGGGAGAGGAGTTCTCGGAGCCAGACGAGGCTGTGCAACTCTTGACAAGGAGTCAGGAGAAGGGGGCCAGCCAGTGAGAGGGATGGCATGCAGAGGAAAGACGTGCTCACTTCCAGACTGGCCCTCTTGGAGGGGTCAGGCCCAGCCATACTCAGGAGGAGGGTTCCTGAAAGTGTTGTTGAGATAGGGTCCAACGAACCACTCTGTATGCTCAGAGATACATTCTGGAGCAATTGCGTTTATTGGGTGTATTTGGTGACTAAGATCTTTTTGCAAACAAATGGTCTGTTGCTTTGAATGTGCGAAGGGAGGAAAAGCCCGGCTGATGACGGGTGGGGGCCCATTAATAAGAGCCCTGGACTTTCTTCTCTTCTACACCGCAAGCTGTTTGATCCTCTCACTCCTGATCTGGCTCAGCCAAAGGGTGAGGGGGAGAAGGAGGTGCAGGAGGTGCCATGGGCTCCTTGCCCCCCAGGCCCTCCACCAGGTGAATAAGCAGGTGGTAGTCGGAGGGGAGGAGGAAGAGTGGCTGGGGAGAAGGGAAACTCAGTGATGGAACGGGGCCCCTGAAGGCACGGCCCCTGCAAAACTTGGAGCTGGCACAGCCTACTGTGGACTTGGCTTTGGCTGGATCATGCCCCTCTCTATTCTCTCTATTTTAAAAAATGTTACCTCAATAAGAAGGAGGTGGGATGATTCAATATAACAGTTAAAAATGAATATTTGGGCACAAATAAGGAAAAAAACTGGCCAACAAAGTAGAAGCCTTTGAAATAGTAACTAAGGCCAAAGGAGAAAATTAAAGAATACTCAAATTAAAAAAAAATACAAAAACAAACCCCAAACAAACAAAAAGCCAAACTCCCTCTGGAGATAAACGCAGACATATATCAATTTTGTGTGTGTCTCCCCTTGTAGAAGGTACAGCTAATACTTTCGAGTGACCTCTAGTAACAAGTGCCCTAGCGTCTTGAGGTTAGCATCAACTTACCAATCAAGATTTCCTCCTTTAGTAGGGTAAGGTGTAAGAAAAAGGGAAGAGCGGGCAAGGTAAGTCCATCATTAGAGTCTCAAATTACAAGAGAGAAAAAAAAGCCACAAACCCTCTCTCTCTTTCTTCAGTCCACAGTGCCAATCAAGTGTCGGTTTTGTCCAATTTTAAATGCTTTGCTATCGTTTTAAAACCATCCCTTTCAAGTCAATTCCTTTAGGCAGGTTGATTATCTGGGATTTACAAGACATCAACTCACATCATCACCTTGTTTCGCCTTGTATGCTGGCCCACTCAGAATGCCAAAATTAAAAAGAACTTTAAAAGGATGTGGGCCTTTGAAAAAGGAACGGGAACGGAGGCAGCTTCCGCTTGTTCTTTAGGGTGAAGTCCAAGGGAAAATGCCACATCTTGGTTTCAAGGTGAAATACAGGCCACCCCCTCCTTTGATGCTGATAGACGTCCCCGTATTACACATCCGAGCAGCGAGGACACCGATTCTCCTGGATGCTGCAGTGCCTCAAGGCTGCCTCCCTCAGACCCATCCTACTGCGGATCACCCAACGTAGGAAAAATTCCAGATCTCACACATATTGCCCTAAGATCGTTCCACCTTTCCCAGTCAGATCACCTTCATTAGCAAATACGGGGGAGAGGGCAATGCTTACTCAGGCCTGCCAAGAAGACACTCTGCACCTGGCTAGAGGCATGATGCACGCATGCCAGACTAAGCTCGGTTTAAGGATGGGCAATTCAGGCTTCCTTCCCAAGGACAGAGATTTTTTTAATGATGTGGCTGCCACTAAGCCAAAGAACTTGGAGCATCTGGGGAATCCAACAGGTGGAAAGGAAGAACGTGGAGGTGAGGACTGCTTTCAAAGGTCTTGCAAAGCCCGCAAGGAGCAGAGCCGGAAGCACTCATGGGACTCCTCATGGGACGGCAGCACCCTGCCGCTCCGCAGTTTGTCTCCCCCGTGCCCGTTCCAAAGTCGGCCTCCCAGCTTTGGAGCTGCAGCAAGAGCAGGAAGAGCTGTGGCAGCTGTCTGTGCGCAGGCACTGGCGTCCCAGGTCTGACTTCAGACCGCTTTTCTGAGGTTGGAGTTGGGATGCTGAGTTTTTTGGCCTTTTAAACAGCATCTGCCAGCTCTAGGATTGCCCAGTGAAGACTTTTTATCTCGCCACTCGGCCAAAAAGCTCCTTAGAATGACTTGCATACAATCAATAGTGAGGCAGTCCCTGCCTGCAGGCTTACAATCTAAAAAGACATGTCACATAAGGAAAAAGGATGGGGAGAGAAGAGGGGAAAATAGAAGTCGTCTTCCAGCAGAGCTGCTAGAATAGCTTCCCTTCCCTTCTCATCTGCTCCTGTTATAGGCATATACCTTTATGTCTTGGTTCCCTTACTATATCTTCATAATTAGGCACAAATTTAGTTATCAATAATATAAAAATATAAAAAGTGATTGAGAATATGCATTTCTCAATCAACGGCTTGGGACCAGGATACCTGAAGGAACGTCTCCTTCCTTACATGCCCTCACGCCCCTTAAGATCTAAGGGAGAAGCCCTGCTCCGGGGACCCTCTCTAAGAGAGGTGAAAGGTCATCAGCTCGGAGCAGGGCCTTCTCTGCTGTGGCGCCCAGACTCTGGAATGTCCTCCCCAGAGAGGCACGCCTGGAGCCAAGTTTATACTCTTTTCGGTGCCAGACCAAAACTTCTTTATCAAATAGTTATTTTAAAAATTAGCATTTTTAGTGGTTCACAGCTGCTTTTGATTTGATTTATCTGTATTGGTTTAGAGTAATTTTATTGTACTGTTTTATTGATTGTTTTTATGACTATTGGTTTTAATCTTGTAAGCCGTCCTGAGACACGATAGTGAAGGACGGCATATAAATGCTTTAAATAAATAAGTAAATAAATAAATAAATAAAATTTCTCATAGGCTAAGTTAAGAAAATCTAGGCTTTTTCTGTCAACAATGGACGAGGGTCTGAAAGTTGCCTGACAATCTGCAAAACACAGGAGGAATGGATTTGACAGCATCTGCATATCTGTTCCTCACTTCCGAAATTCTGGACACGATCCAGCAGAAATTAGAATCATGTATTTGTGGCCTCAGAAGGGTCCTTGGAAGATATCTGGTCAGACTCCGTGCTCAGGGCACAAAGTATCTCATAGATGGTGATACAAAAGGGAATGCTACTATCTCCTGATGGATTCTGTCAAAATCTGTCAAATTTCTTACATTTTTATTTAAGAAATGTTTTAATTGTTAATTTATTATATACTTTTATTCATTGTTTGTATATGAGATATTTTTATTCTTGGACTATGAGATGGGCCAGTTTTTAAATTGTATTTTGTTTTTAAATTGTATTTTGTTTATATAGTATTCAAATTTGTATTTTTATATGCTGTCAGCCGCCCCGAGGCTTAAGTGCGAGGGGGTGGCATACAAATTTGTAAAATAAATACTTAATTAAATAAATAAAATCGATTCTGTTAGGCCATCCCATTGTCTTAAATAAGCATGTGCCACAGCTTACAATCACTAGATTGGACATATCTGTGATTCACCACAAGCCCAGAGGAAGCACGGAAGCTGCTTCAGAATTTGACTTTTATTGGCACGGGCTAACAGTTGCTCGGGACTTTGCGTCTCTGGCTGCGTTGACAAAATATACCAGGCTTTCCAATGGGCACCTCTCCCAGTGCCTATCATGCTGTCTGCCCCTCCAGGCCTTTTGCCTTAAGATTTTTAACCACGAAAGAAAATCGCCATCTTGATTTCCATTCAACACAGTGGTTTTGTGTTTCACCTCTGATTTGTACCTGGCTTCTTGGCCGTGCCATTTTCCTTTAAGCCTCACCAAATTCACTACCAGGCAGTGAGGGTTTTGTGGCTGGCCACACCCACCATGGCAGCCATGTTAAGACCGGCGAGTGGCCTGATGGGAGTCACTTTGTGAGAGCACCTGCGAGTCTCCACATTCCAATCTACCCATGGGCCCCCAACAGTTCAGCTTATCATGAGAAATATCCCCCGGCAGTGGTGGCTGCCATTTTATTCTTATAGGATGGCCTGGAGTGACGCTACACCAGCGGCATTATGGGTGGTTAAAATGGCGGGTGGACAACACCACCTGCCACAGTGTACAATGCAGCTGGTGCCTGCCAGTGTGAGACTGGTCGAGTGTTCTCTGTAGTAGAGGGCAGTCCTCTGTTCGGAACGTGTCCTCTTTTTGCAGGGCCATCCAAGTCCAGTCTGATTTAGGAAGAGCAGAGCCTTGCAAGCATTTCTGCCTATTAAGCATCTGGCCAGCCAAGTGAGCAAGGCACACGCGTCACAATTTATCTTTATGGCAAGATGCACTGTCTTTCTATGAAACATATCGCCATCCTTCCCAAATGTGCATCTATACATATAAACAAGCATTTGCAAATTCTGTGCAAACTGGCGTCTGGTTTGGTCATTCACAAGTAGCCACCCTGCTTGCCAGCCGCAAGTAAATGGGCAGCATGCACTTTTAGAGGTTGCCTGGCACCTGCTAAATATATTCGGATGTAAATATGAATTTGTGTAGGAGACATTGCTTGGCATCTCAGCTCTGCGACTGTTATGTTTGTGTGTAGCCACGCAGTAGATTGGACTCTTAACGATGTCCTAGAAATCAGGCCTTGCGCCAAAGCTCCACACATGGCCTTCAGATATTTCCTAGCATTTATTTTAAACCCTGTTAATTTCATGGTGGGCGCCCAGTTCCTTACAAACTTGCTTAGAATTTTATCCCCTTGTTCTCCCATCAGGAAAACACTGCAGGTTTGCTGCGTGGGTGTGCAAAGACTGCAAGACAAGAACAGCCCTGGGAGCGATTTAAAGTAAGCGTATTTATGGAAAAGTAAGTCCCGCTGAACTCAGCAGGACTTGAGGTCTGACTAAAACATGTTTAGGCTCAGGCTGTTATTACGTTTGGCTGGGTCAAAATATGATTTCATCGAGGCAGGAGGAGGGAAAAGAATAAAGGAGGGGAAAGAGAAAAGAGCAGCTTTCACGTACACCTCGGGCTTTAATTTCCACTGAATGCTTGGCTCAAAAGGCAGCACACCCTAATAGGCTACAAAAATATAATGGCAACGTGCTTTCCAATTAAGGTGAACAAGCCTGTTAGCTGTGCCTCAAATGGCCCCTTGGAGAGAAGAGGATATTCATTTTCTGAGCCATATGGAACCAGCAATCTTGCCGTACCCTGCAAGCGCCGGTTCTTTCTGGGGGGTCCTTCTCGTGGTTTAAGCTCTTGCTTCAAAGTTTAAGATTTCCTTATCTTGGATGAGGTGCTCAGTGGCATAACAAGTAGAGATCTGAGACAGATTTTCTGCATAAAGGCACGGAGGTTTTTCCTTTCACATTCGGGCCAATCATATATCGAGCTCCCTTCACCCCTGAAAATAGTCTTCTTACAGGCAAGAGCTGCACACACAGCTACGAACTGATCGGGGCCCCGGGGTGTCTCTGCTACCTGCTTGCTCAGCCATGTGCTTGGGTGGCCAACATCCCGTTTAGGCCCCACAAGCATCTCACAGTGCTGCTACATCAGATCTTTGGGGGCTTGTGGGAAGGCAAATATCTGGTGCTTCTTGGCTGCTATGGATATCATCATGTGAGCCCACAACTAGGGGGCCGTGTGAGCATGTGGGGCACGACCAGTTCTGCCCACAACCCTACCAACACTGCATTCGTGCTGCCCACCCTGCTGAAAACACACACTCCCATCCATCCCGTGCAGACAGAAGTGACGCATTTCTGAGCTGCTGGAATATTTATGAACATTCCATGACACTTCCGCTGCAGAAAAGCCATGGGTGGCAGGGACCTGTGTAATAATGTAGCAGATTTCTGTTTGATGCCTCCAGCTGGTTCTACCTAAGTTGTTGTTGAGTACTGGATCAGGGCCGTGGAAAATAACAAAAGTGAAATGGCTGCCACACAAATGTAAAATAGGACACGTGAAAAGCATAAAGACATTAAAATCATCTTCATTCATTGCCCAAACCCTACCGGCTTTTACAAATAGAAAACTTTGATATAATCCTTAGAAAATGTTTATTAAATTATTATATTTTTGTTATAGTTATATCCAACCTTTTATTCTCCCCCTCCTTCCTTCAATCTTACCCTCCTCTCTGTTTTATTTTCACAACAACAATCCTGTGAGGTAGGTTAGGCTGAGAGTCTGGGATTGGCCCGAAGTTACTCAGTGAGCTCCTTGGCTGAACCTGGACTCAAACTCGGAGCTCCTGGATCCACAGCTCAACACTCTAACCATTAGGCCACAGTGGCTCTGCAGTGACTCATGCAAGGTTTCTGACTCCTTATTGTTTAACGGCAACTAAAATTCTCCCACGGCTTTGAAATTGAGCCGTTCAGGTGGAAGAAAGCTTGGGGTGAAAACTGGGAGCCGTGTTTGGGGCAATAAGACTGTGAGCTCAGGTCTGCTATCAAAAACAGACCTCTGGGCTAGTTGTGTTCTCAGAGGCACCTTTGTTCCTGAAATCTAAGCGTTCACCTGCGTCTGCTTGGATTTAGTTGGCAGACCTCAAACTTGTAGCAAAACTCCACATGCATCATGAAAATTAGAAATCTGGCAACCTGAGGTAGGGAACACTTCCTTCCAGGTGTAGTAGTTTTTTATTTATTTATTTATTTATTTATTAAATTTATATACCACTTTCCCCCCTCAAAGTGGCTTCCATCAGTCTCTTCCTCCTGCTCTCAATCTTATCCCTGCAACAACAGCCCTGTGAGGTAGGCTGGGTGAAAGACTGTGACTAGCCCAAAATCACTCAGTTGTCTCCATGGCTGAGCAGGGACTACAACCCAGATCAGAATATCTAAAATCCAGATAATAGATTATTATTATTCTTGATGATGGAGGTGTTGTGCTAAAAGAGGATCCTTGTGGCTAAGAGCCTCAGTTGCGTAGTATCATTGTCATAATTTGAATTGCTCCATCAGTGCTTCCATCCACTCCCATATGAGCCAAGAGATGGGAAACGGGTCTGTTCACATCTCCTCCTCTGGTATAAAGCGCAACGGAGTCTTTCCCCTCTGCTTCTTATCCACACCTTCAAGGGTAGACATGACTGGGCACGTGTCAAGGGCCTATGACCTGGCAGGGCCCCTCTGATGAGAGCCCCCTAAAGTTGCTCCTCCCCTCCATCATCGCAACCTGCTTCTGCCCCTGCTTCTCACCTTGGTGACGGTCGGGTGAGCAGGAGACCCCCCCAGGCACCTTGCTCACAGCTCTTTGCCGGCCCAGCGAGCCCAGGACAGTCACGGTGAGCAAGAGTTGCCGGCCACTGTGGCAGAGAGAAGGTGACCTGCTGAGGGAGGGGATCTTTGAGGGGGCTTGGCGCAGGGGTCCTGCAAACCCAGGGCCAGTACGGATGATCCACTCATCCCTTCTCCTGCCCCCTCTTGCAGTCCTGTCCTTGCACCTTCCTTTCCTCCCTTCCACTCTGTGAGCCTCAGTAAAAGACGGCAGCCGAAGAATGTCGAGAGTGGCTTTTTCCCAGGCGTCTGCTGGGTTTCCCACCAGGGAGGAAGCGACGTTGTGATCCACACACCGGAAAGGGGGCAAGGAACACGATGTGCTGAGACCAGCAGTTACAATGGAAAGGGGGTCGTTTCTTAGAGACGAGGGCAGAACGTGGGTTTCTAACCTGTGGGTGCCAACTCTCACCTTGGCATTGCTCCTGTGCCCTTCTTTGGAGCCCGACATGCAGAAAGTAAACAGGGGAAAGTTCTTACCCTCCCACCCCATAAAATGGAAATAAAGTTGGAGGGGGGGAAGCTTTAGCTGTTAAATTTCTGTGAGTTAAACTAATGTTAAGGGTTAGGGCAGCAAAATAGATGGCAACCTCCTTCCAAGGGCCTGGATCTGATCCTTCATTCCAACTGTACCCGAGCAGCTCAAATGTAATAGCATTTTAATTAACTCCTAATTAGCATCTTTGCTAGCAAGCGCACCAGGAGCTGCCTGGATTAGATTTTGCCAACCGTACACTGATAATACTTAAGGTGACGTTTTGCCTTAAACAGCAACATCAATGGAATTTTTGCTTTCTTTTTGCATCCACGGCCTTCGTTTTCTTTCTACATCTACAGTGCCAACATTTCCCCACACCAGCTGCTGCAGTTCTCATCATGTTTCAGCCCCAGTGATCTCCAGCAGTGACAGTTTCTAGAAAGCTTGCTTACCTAGCTCCATTTTTATCCTCACAACAACCCTGCGGGGTAGGCTGGGCTGAGACTCTGTCACCGGGTGAGCTTCATGCCTGAGCGGGGACTAGGACCCAGTTTTAGTGCTAAGCTGCCTGAGCACCACTGAACCAAAGTCCTCTTCCGCTGGGGCCCGGAGCCCCCCCTTCTAGGCAAGGCAAAACCCGGCCTGGCTCCCTCCATTGGCCAGAAGAAGCAGAGCTACTGGGAGCTCGTTCCCACTTTCTCTCAGGCAGAACTGCTGTGCCCAGCGGGCCGGGGCCCTCGCACTGCAGGACCAAAGCAAACCCTCGACCGGCCCTGACATCCACCGAAGGCACCCGGAGGCCGCGGGGTCAACGGACGCAACACTTCGGTCCGAGCAGGATCACCCGCTGGGGAAACCTGGCCTGCCCCAAGGGGATCACAGCGCTCATGTTGCCAAGTCTCCGCTTGCTTTCTCCCTTGGTAAAACTGATCTCCTTCCTCGCCCTTCCCCCTCCTCTGGTCTTCCCTGGTCTGCCGTGTCTTTTTAGCTCAAGGGTCTGAAGAAAGCCCCTGCCTCACTTTGCAGACAATATCCGTCTGGAAAGTGGGAGAGAAGCTGAAATATATTGATAAAAGTCCATCTGGGGAGAGGATGCCCCTTTCCCAGCATGAGCGGAATGGCGTGGCCAGGACTGGTGATCACTCCAGGCATGGCCGGGCACTTGCTGATGACCCCCCTGGAAGAGCCTCTGGGAGATGCTCAACCCCAGAAGCTTCTCTTGATGAGGGGGCACGTCCCCTCAAGAGCAGGGGGTGTACCAAGAGTAGGAGTGAGTGGGCATCGGGCGAGGGGTTGCAGCCTGACGGGGCCCATGCACAATGGCCCCCTGGCACTGCTCATGCATCCCGCACTGCTGCTCGCTCGTCCACCAGTCTCTCGGCTGCTCTGGCCAGTATTGCTGACAAGAAGACCAGGAGATGCTGCAGTCACCTTGCCCCTAAAGGCAGCGGGAAGAAGCAGAGCAGCCGGGGACCATGGCAGGGAGGCAGACGTCTCGTTGCAGGAGGGGGCCCCTCTACTATGCCTTGCCCCCCCCCCAGGGCCCCCCAAAATCTGAGGCCAGTGCTGGCCAGGATCATTTTCCGGGCTCTCTGCTGAGAGCCAAACACAAACCAGGAGTATAAGAAAGTTTCCTAGAGAAGAGCAAGTCTTACTGGATGGGAAGCTAACAGAGGGAAACACTTTCTCTGTTTGGCCGGGAAGCGCTGGGAAGGCACCGAGGAGCACGCGACCCATGCAGGCCTGCCTCGGATGGAAACCAGGGCTGCCTTGAGCTGACAGCCCATGCTGGGCCCGAGCCAGAGCTGCAGCGCTTCACGCACTGGAGGAGAACGCCCTGGGGACTCGGTCGTACATTTTCCCCTTGGATGAGTTCAGACCATCCATTAGCATCCACGGGAACAGCGAGCACTGCTCGGAATGGGGTGGTTTAATCTGGAGTCAGTAAACATCACTTCCTATATCATTCCCCCCCCCCCCCGCCACCCTGCACATCACCCCCTGCAACTACCCTCACACCCTGTTAGATGTTCACACTTTGGAGTGCCTGCAGCCGAAGGCAGGCGAGAACGCATCCATTCAGCACTGGCTGTGCACACCAGACACATCCTTGTCAAATCTCATTGCTAGAGGTCAGTGTTTTGGTAATTTTCTTTTCTTTATTATTCACTGGCTGGAATCAGAACAATATTTCCTAGGGCTGTTGAAGGAATCCACAATGGATTCAAACAGGCTTGGATTTCTGCGACTCTGACCAGCAACTTTTGCAGGGTCCTGCCCTTTTCAGAATGCTCCTGTCGTGCACTGGTTTTGCTTTGGCTTTACTTCTGCAGAAGTTTGCAGACAAACAAAATGGGCACCAGTTTGCCATTCTCAGACAAAAAAATACAATTCTCTCAGCGGCACTGGAACGGAAGACATCTGATAATCCACGAAATGCAAACGGAATGCATTTCACATCCCTAACCTTTCCTCCACCATCCCGGCCCTTTCCTTCCCAATTTTTCCTACCCCGATCCCATGTGCAAAAGGTGGGCTCTCCATTCCTTACAGAGTTACACCATGAATAACGCAGACAGTTTTGAAACTGACCTCCGCCTACCACAGATGTAACTGAGACATAAACATTTCATATGGATTCTTTGGGCCCTAACCCGACCAATGAAGCAGACTGCAAGGCGGGGATACTTACAGCTTCTGTGGTGGAGAGGAAGCTGTTCTGGATGGTACAGCCCAGTAACGGGGCAGCCACCGTCACTTCCGCAGCACGAGTTGGCTTTCGAGCGCACTTTGCAGAGTTCCGCGACCTCTTCCATCGAGTGCTGTGGTTTTTCTCTCGTGATCTGCTTCTAGGCCTGTAGGAAGGAGACGACAGTACAAAGCCATGATTCACCGTTTATTATAGACAGAACCCACATTTAGCCATTCTAAGCAGAAATTTGGGGCAATGGGTTCGTTGCTCACATGCAAGCATTGACTGAGAAGGATGCTCCGAAGCTTAGCCGTGTTGGAGAGACTGATTTGCGGGTGGCCCTTGCTAATTTTGGGGTGGAAAGGGTCAGAAATGATTTCTGTAAGTGTGTAATCCCAGGCATGTTTAGCCAGGAAAAAACCCTACAGTTCTCAGCACTGTCCAGCCAGCCATGCACAGCATTGTACCTTCAGTTTTGATGGGCAGCCTTCAGCAGTTCGACAAGTTCTGCCAGTTCTCCTGTCTGTTGTTCCATTTCTACTGTGCCTTCTGGGGTGTGATTTGTTGTGTCAGGTAAGGGGAAGTGCTTTATTGCAATAGCTGAATTATTACATTGCATTTTTATACTTTGCCTTTATTCCTCTTGCAAATAACCTAGGTCAGCTCCTCTCCATTTTATCTTCACAACAACAACCCCGTGAGGTAGGGTAGGCTGAGAGTCTGTGACTGGTCACCTGGTGAACTTCCGAGTGGGGACTACAACCCAGATCTCCTGAGTTCCAGCCCAACATTCATGCTACCCTGGTTCTCAGAAGGACCTGTTCCTGTTCCCAAATGCATTTTTCCCCAGTCTTTTGAGAGGTACTAAGGTTTGTTTTCCATGTGTTCATTTTCTGTTGCAAGGAAAGGTGGAATGAGAGATGGGAGAGAATGACTTTAGTTCATATCACATGACAGCCCACTGTGGGCAGCCAGCCATGGTGGCTGCTATGCTGTCCAAACCAGGGTGGTTACTTTTTCATGAACAAGCCCCCTGAGCACCCATGGCTTGTCTTAGGGTTGTTCTTACCCATGATGGCTTGCTGTGCAGTCCGAACCCAGCAAGGTGGTTTTATCATGGGTTGTTAGGAATGGCTTCCCTACTACTTGTGTTTGTGATCTTGCTAGGACTGCCCTTTCATGGATGCATCCTGGAAGAACTGCCAGTTTTTCAGGACCTTTCCCACCCATCCCCTCCTGAGCTTGGAAAGAGAGCCGTCCACGAGGGAGCTGGGGAGACCTTTTCTCAGGTCGGAGAGAGACTGCAGTCAGACTAATCTGCTCACACTTGTTAGGGACTGGGTGCCTAGTTCTCAACTGAAAGGTGAAAAAGCAGCAAGGGGAGGCACACTCCTCCTTTCCATTTTATCCTCACAACAACAACCCTGCAAGGTAGGTTAGGCTGGAAGTCAGTGACTGGTTCAAAGTCACCCAGCGAGTTTCACTGAGTGGGGACTGGAACCTGGGTCTCCTGAGCCTCAAACTCAGGAGCCCTCCTGAGCTCTCTTGATCGTTACTCCACACTGGCATGGAAAGGAATCCTTCAGCATAGAGACAGTGAAATCTGACTGTCGGAAGACTGACCTGCTCCCGTGGCTCTCCGAGAGAGAATTGGTGCTCTCCGAGCCCGCCCGGCCATGGCGGTGACGGTGGCGTTGCGATTTTGGTTGTCGACCACGAGAACTTAGAAAAGGAAGAAGGAAAACAACATAACATTAACCTGTGGGCTTGAGGTGTCCCAGGTGCATGAGATGATGGGATAAGTAGTAAGTTGCGTTAAATCCAGAGGCTTGGCATAGGGGCGTTGAACCTCTTTGAGCCTGGGGGTTGCATTCCGGGGTGGATGAGGCTGCAGGCAAAACAGTAGGGGGCAAAAATCACATGATACCTTAGGAGACATATGCTGGCCTTCCAGAAAGGGGCGGGGGAAGAGTCTGTAGAGAAGAGAGGAGGCCATCCAGTGACTGGCTTTCAGAGCAAACAGTGGGGCCGGGGGGAGGGTTGCAGCCTATGGGGGAGACTCAGAGGGCCATTTGGCCCCTGGGCCACAAACTCTGCACCCCTGCTTTGCAGCAAGACACAAGCTAGCAGGTCAGTGTCCTCATGTTCTCGGTTTCCAGCACTGAGACTCTGATGTTGTTTCAGTGTGTAGCCAAAGCAAGATATGCGGTCATGTCACGCAAGAACTGTGCATGGTCTGTCATCATGGGATGCTGCAGACTGCTGAGGAATCATTAGAAAACTGGGGTTGGGGAGGGGAGGAGGAATGATAGAGTAAAAATTTCTCGGAGGAGATTAAAACAACCCCCCCTCTCCCTCATAGCTTCAAACTTTCCAGAACTCTTAGAGTAGATCTTGGATCATTCTCCTTGTGTAAAGTTCCTCCCAGAATATAAATATTGTTTTACGGGGCAGTTAAGGGTGGGTAGCAACATTGTCATCAATGTTTTGTTCATAGCTGTAAAAGAAGATATTCCATATTTTCAATGTTTTCCAGTTTGGGGAGGAAAAACCCACAAAGCCCCCTGGGAAAGAACAATTCCCCATTTTTTCCTCCCAGGACCCTTATATCACATCACTATTGATACGCATGATCACAGCTGAAGGTGCATTGATGGAAACACAGAAATAATTACAGCATTTGGGGTACAGCAACGACATTCAACTGAGGGAAAGCTTGTAGGTGCCACATCCCAGTTGGAGGGGGTCTAAAAGTAAAGAGGTAGCAGCGGAAATGTCCCAGTGAAGCATCTTGTAACTGAAAGCAAACCTTTTAGTATGGGGAAAAAGCTGTGGGAAAGTTGCAAGACCATCAGCTCATTGGTGGCTGGGGAAAAGGGGGTGTGGCCAGGGGAAGTGGGTGGGGCCATCTTGGGGACGCCCCCTGGCATTGAGCATTCAGCTTCCAGAGAATATTGGCTTTGTCATGAAAAGTGAAAGCCAAGCAAGGTTTTTGATCTCATAATTTCTGCATGATTTGGGGAACAGAAAGAGCTGCTATGGAAGATTTTCCCAGGTCAGGGCCATAAGACAGATTTAGTTTCTTCCCCGTGACTTTCAGAAGAAATCATGCAAAATGGCAAGCATTTTAAGAATATGCAAGAAAGGAAAGCTCATGTTAACAGCTTATAACTGCATAATGCTTACAGGATACCAAACCCAGCTTTTCTGGAAACAGTTTTTGGATTGGTACTCCATTATCATCCTCTCAGATCTATTTGCATGGCTAGCAACCAAACAGGAAATGACTTCCAGGTCTAACTTTGGGATCTCTGTTCCACACACAGAAGATTGGTGGTTAGCATTCACTCCAAAGGTTTTTAAAAAGCTTGAAATTAGCCCTAGGAATGTTTAAACCAATGTTTCAGTAACATTAGTTTACATTCAGTAACTGTAATGTTTTATTTAAGGCACACGTTAGATTGAAGAGGCTGGGCAGGTATATGTCAGGTATGTCCTGGATGCAAAGAAGCTTCCTTCGTTGACTTGAAAGCTGGAGTAGATGTACAGTTAGGGCTCAATCCAATGGCCTCCCAACATTATTAGGGGGTGTTGGTGGCATATGTGGTGGCGGGGGTGGCATCCAAGATGCTGTGATGAGTCCCCCCCCCACAGCCAACTTGGAAAAATCTTTTCCATGGGGTTTCCATAAGGAAATAATAATCATAGGATTACTGCCTTAAGGTTCTTTTCAGTCTTAACCGTGTGATTAATGGGGCTTGGAAACATCTTGGATCACTTTTAGAAGTAGCTGGAGATGGTACAGAGAATACTTGGAGGCCTGCAGTTTTACTCACAAATCATGTGGACCCAACAGAACAAATCTTGAGTACTGCAGAGTGATAGATCATCAACCCATGTGAAAACAGCAAATAGTTTGCTTTCCTCGGAGCTCATGGCATGAATGCTAAAAGAGGCTCTTGAAGTTCTCTTGTGTCAACAACTCCATTTTTCTTTGCATGCCGACTGTGAGATCACGTCAACGGTTCCATTTCATGTTGGCTACTCTGAATGGGCCACGTCTTCATTTGGCCGAGTGAACCGGCACGTTCAGATGCAACCACTGGAGCCTTTTATTTTGAGATGGCCCTGGCAGTTTCAGCCTTCAAGGCTGGAGCAAGAGTCAGGGAATTGGGTTCAGTGATCTCAGCTGCATTCCTATGGGATCATCCCCCAAATCCTTTATAGTTTGGGCACACTGCCATCCTTACCTTGGTATAGGATAGGCTTAGATTTTCATTTTACCACCATTACCACCATCACCATAATTTTGGAGTATTGTTCTAAAGCTTCTCTTTGATTTCTGTATCTCTTTTCACCCCCTTTAATTTCTTCTGCTCCTTCATGGATCACTGCCTTGTCGTGGCGAAGGGGCTTGCGTAGCTCAATGAAGCTCTGAGCTATGCCGTGCAGGGTCACCCAAGACGGACAGGTCATAGCAGAGAGCTCTGACAAAACGTGATCCACTGGAGAAGGAAATGGCAACCCACTCCAGTATCTTTGCCATGAAAACCCCATGGACATGAAAACCAAAAGGCAAAACGATATGACACCGGAAGATGAGCCCCTCAGGTCGGAAGGTGTCCAATATGCTACTGGGGAAGAGCGGAGGGCTAGTACTAGTAGCGCCAGAAAGGATGAAGCGACTGGGTCAATGCCAAAAGGACACTCAGTTGCAGATGTATCTGGTGGTGAAAGGAAAGTCCGATGCTGCAAAGATCTATATTCTATAGGAACCTGGAATGTAAGATCCATGAATCAAGGCAAGCTGGATGTGGTCAAACAAGAGATGACAAGACTGAACATCGACATCTTAGGAATCAGTGAACTAAAATGGGCAGGCATGGGTGAATTTAGTTCAGATGACCATCAGGTATGCTACTGCGGGCAAGAATCCCTCAGAAGAAATGGAGTAGCCTTCATAGTCAATAAAAGAGTAGGAAAAGCAGTACTGGGATACAATCTCCAAAATGACAGAATGATCTCAGTTCGAATCCAAGGCAAACCATTCAACATCACAATAGTCCAAGTCTATGCCCCAACCACTGGTGCTGAAGAGGCTGAGGTTGACCAGTTCTATGAAGGCCTACAACACCTTCTAGAATTAACTCCAAAAAATGATGTCCTTATCATCATAGGGGATTGGAAAGTAGGAAGCCAAAAGATAACTGGAATAACAGGCAAGTTTGGCCTTGGAGTACAAAATGAAGCAGGGCACAAGCTGGTGGAATTTTGTCAAGAGAATACAATGGTCATAGCAAACACTCTTTTCCAACAACCCAAGAGGCGACTCTACACATGGACATCACCAGACGGTCAACAAAGAAATCAGATTGACTATGTGCTCTGCAGCCAAAGATGGAGAAGTTCTATACAGTCAGTAAAAACTAGACCAGGAGCTGACTGTGGTTCAGATCATGAGCTTCTGGTGGCAAAATTTAGGCTTAAGTTGAGGAAAGTAGGGAAAAGCACTAGGCCACTCAGGTATGACATAAATCGTATCCCTGATGAATATACAGTAGAGGTGACAAATAGATTTAAGGAATTAGATCTGATAGACAGAGTGCCTGAAGAACTATGGACGGAGGTTCGCAACATTGTACAAGAGGCAGCAACTAAAATCATCCCAAAGAAAAAGAAATGCAAGGAAGCAAAATGGCTGTCTGAGGAAGCTTTACAAATAGCTGAGCAAAGAAGGGAAGCGAAAGGCAAGGGAGAAAGAGAAAGATACAAACAATTGAATGCAGAATTCCAAAGAACAGCTAGAAGAGATAAGAATGCCTTCCTAAATGAACAGTGCAAAGAAATAGAAGAAAACAATAGAATAAGGAGGACCAGAGATCTCTTCAAGAAAATTAGAGATATGAAGGGAACATTTCATGCGAAAATGGGCATAATAAAGGACCAAAATGGCAGGGACCTAACAGAGGCAGAAGAGATTAAGAAGAGGTGGCAAGATTACACAGAAGAACTATACAAGAAAGAGCTTAACATCCCTGATAACCACGATGGGGTGGTCACTGCCCTCGAGCCAGACATCCTGGAATGTGAAGTCAAATGGGCCTTAGGAAGTCTGAGCAACAACAAAGCTAGTGGAGGTGACAGCATTCCAGCTGAGCTATTCAAAATCCTGAAAGACGATGCAGTTAAAGTGCTACACTCAATATGCCAGCAAATTTGGAAACCTCAACAGTGGCCACAGGATTGGAAAAGGTCAGTTTACATTCCGATCCCCAAGAAGGGCAATGCCAAAGAATGTTCAAACTACCGCACCATTGCACTCATTTCACATGCTAGCAAAGTGATGCTCAAAATCCTACAAGCTAGGCTCCAGCAGTATGTGGACCAAGAACTACCAGAAGTACAGGCAGGATTTCGAAGAGGGAGAGGAACTAGAGATCAAACTGCCAACATACGCTGGATCATGGAGAAAGCTAGGGAGTTCCAGAAAAACATCTACTTCTGCTTCATTGACTATGCTAAAGCCTTTGATTGTGTGGATCACAACAAATTGTGGCAAGTTCTTAAAGAGATGGGAGTACCAGACCATCTTATTTGTCTCTTGAGAAACCTATATGCAGGTCAAGAAGCAACAGTGAGAACTGGACACGGAACCACTGATTGGGTTCAAAATTGAGAAAGGAGTTCGGCAAGGCTGTATACTGTCACCCTGCCTATTTAACTTATATGCAGAGCACATCATGAGAAAGGCAGGGCTAGATGAATCACCAGTTGGAATCAAGATTGCTGGGGGAAATATCAACAACGTCAGATATGCAGATGATACCACTCTCATGGCAGAAAGTGAAGAGAAACTGAAGAGCCTCTTGATGCGGGTGAGGGAGGAGAGCACAAAAGTTGGCTTGAAACTCAACATTAAGAAAACTAAGATTATGGCATCCGGTCCTCTCACTTCCTGGCAAATAGATGGGGAAGAAATGGAGGTAGTGACAGATTTTATTTTCCTGGGCTCCAAGATCACCACAGACGGGGACTGCAGCCAAGAAATTAAAAGATGCTTGCTCCTGGGGAGGAAAGCTATGGCAAATCTAGATAGCATACTAAAAAGCAGAGACATCACCCTGCCAACAAAAGTGCATATAGCCAAGGCTATGGTTTTCCCAGTTGCAATGTATGGCTGTGAAAGCTGGACAATAAGGAAGGCCGAGCGCAAAAGGATTGAGGCCTTTGAGTTGTGGTGCTGGAGAAGACTCCTGCGAGTCCCTTGGACCACAAGGAGATCAAACCGGTCAGTCCTAGAGGAGATCAACCCTGACTGCTCTTTAGAAGGCCAGATAGTGAAGATGAAACTCAAATACTTTGGCCACCTAATGAGAAGGAAGGACTCCCTGGAGAAGAGCCTAATGCTGGGAACAATGGATGGCAAAAGAAGAAGGGGACGGCAGAGGATGAGGTGGCTGGATGGAGTCACTGAGGTGGTTGGTGTGAGCTTGAGTGGACTCCGGGGGATGGTGGAGGACAGGAGGGCCTGGAGGAATGTCGTCCATGGGGTCGCGATGGGTCGGACACGACTTTGCGACTAACAACAACAAATTTCTTCTGTCTAAATACGATCACTATTTACCCCAGAGTGTCCCTTTTCTAGGGCTATGCCTGGCGCTCCATGCTGGTGAACCTATTTTGGGGCTGGGTTTAAGCACTTTGAATAGCTCCTAGAAAGCTGCAATGCGTAAGCACCCCAATGACATAACCGTCACCAGGCATTCGTTGGTCTTTTCCCAGGTAAACTTTAATACTAAACACAGTGCTGGCTGCTTTGCAGCATTTGCGCTAGGCGCACTGGCTTGAACCCTCAGTTCCATACACCAAGCATGCCCTGAAATTTCTGAGAGTCTCCTGGCTCAGGCCAAGGCAGGCATGGAATGGGGGTGGCCGTCTTCCTGGGTAATTGTGAATTCTTGACTAACTGCAGGGAGTCTGGGTAACCCAGCTTCTGGCTTGATAGAGTAATTATTGTTATGATAATTCTTTCCTCTGCCCAACCCCTTTTGGCTCTGGCCTCTTGGCAGAGCGGCAGAGCAGCAGAGGCACAGGCTGGGAGAGAGTGCTGGGTGGCCAGGGGACTGGCACAGGCAAGGCAGGAGCTGGGCAGGTGGGAGCAGAGGTCCGGGAGCAGCAGAGAGGGAGGGGGTGGGCCAGAGAGCGAGAGCAGCCAGGGGGAAGCAGGGGGCAGGGCCACTGGCCTGAGGGGCTGATAAGGCCAAGCTCAGCCACTGCAAGCCCTTTTGGCTCTGGCCTCTTGGCAGAGCGGCAGAGCAGCAGAGGCACAGGCTGGGAGAGAGTGCTGGGTGGCCAGGGGACTGGCACAGGCAAGGCAGGAGCTGGGCAGGTGGGAGCAGAGGTCCGGGAGCAGCAGAGAGGGAGGGGGTGGGCCAGAGAGCGAGAGCAGCCAGGGGGAAGCAGGGGGCCGGGCCACTGGCCTGAGGGACTGATAAGGCCAAGCTCAGCCACTGCAAGCCCTTTTGGCTCTGGCCTCTTGGCAGAGCGGCAGAGCAGCAGAGGCACAGGCTGGGAGAGAGTGCTGGGTGGCCAGGGGACTGGCACAGGCAAGGCAGGAGCTGGGCAGGTGGGAGCAGAGGTCCGGGAGCAGCAGAGAGGGAGGGGGTGGGCCAGAGAGCGAGAGCAGCCAGGGGGAAGCAGGGGGCAGGGCCACTGGCCTGAGGGGCTGATAAGGCCAAGCTCAGCCACTGCAAGCCTTTTGGCTCTGGCCTCTTGGCAGAGCGGCAGAGCAGCAGAGGCACAGGCTGGGAGAGAGTGCTGGGTGGCCAGGGGACTGGCACAGGCAAGGTAGGAGCTGGGCAGGTGGGAGCAGAGGTCCGGGAGCAGCAGAGAGGGAGGGGGTGGGCCAGAGAGCGAGAGCAGCCAGGGGGAAGCAGGGGGCAGGGCCACTGGCCTGAGGGGCTGATAAGGCCAAGCTCAGCCACTGCAAGCCCTTTTGGCTCTGGCCTCTTGGCAGAGCGGCAGAGCAGCAGAGGCACAGGCTGGGAGAGAGTGCTGGGTGGCCAGGGGACTGGCACAGGCAAGGCAGGAGCTGGGCAGGTGGGAGCAGAGGTCCGGGAGCAGCAGAGAGGGAGGGGGTGGGCCAGAGAGCGAGAGCAGCCAGGGGGAAGCAGGGGGCCGGGCCACTGGCCTGAGGGACTGAGCAGGCCCAGCTCGGGCGTCGTCCCTCGTCTGCGTCCCTGAGCTGCGGTCCGGACGGTCCAGGGACTCCCTTCCCTGAGACACAGAGGTTGTTTGTTTGATTGTTTGTTTGTTTTTTGTTTTGTTTGTGTGTTTTTGTTTTGTTTTGTTTTGTTTGCACTTTGCTTTGCTTTGTTGTGCTTTGTTTTTGTTTTTTTTTCTTCCAATTTAAATTTAAGTTTATTTTCTCCTTGTGTGTGTGTGCAAGTGGGGTTTTTGCCTGGGAGAACTGGGAGAGTGAGAGGAACTGCAGGACTAACAAGACAGGGGACCAAGGTAAGGTCTCGGAAGGGTTACAGATGGCAGACCAGGAGATGGCCTTGGCGGGAGTCACGGGTGTTGCTGTCCGCTGCGAGAGCTGCGACATGTTCGCCCTTCTCCCCCAGGAGAGGCAGGGATACACTTGCCCTCGGTGCAAGATGGTGACCCTGCTAGAGGAGGAGGTGAGGTGCCTGAGGGCCGAGAGAGCTCTCCAGGCCCCCCGCAGCAGCCCCCCTCTCGACAGAGGGCTGAGGGAGAGACCACGGGAGGAGCAGCTGCGGAGACATGGAGGTATGTCACCCACAGGAGGAGGCGGCCAGCACGGCCTCCTCCTTCTCCTGGCACCAATCTGGAGCTGGGAAACAGGTTCTCTCCGCTTGGGGAGGCTGGGGCTGAGGAGGCCTTGGGGGACCAGCAGGACCCCCAGCCTGGGACATCAGGAGGCAAGGGAGCCACTGCAGGAGAGGCGAGGACCAGGGCACGGCTGCCCACCAGCACCGAGAAGGTACGGCGGCGGGTGATAGTTGTTGGGGACTCCCTGCTGAGGGGCACTGAGGCGGCGGTGTGCCGCCCCAGCCTTCAGACAAGGGAGGTTTGCTGCCTGCCGGGCGCACGCATCCGGCACGTGAAGGACAGAGTGGAGCGTCTTGTTCGCTCCGGGGGTCACCAGCCACTCCTGGTGATCCATGTGGGCACAAACGACGTGGCCAGGCAGGGGGTGGTCGGGATCACCAGGGACTTTTCGGCCTTGGGGAAGAAACTCAGGGAGCTGAAGGCCCAAGTGGCCTTCTTGTCAATCTTACCCGTCCGGGGATTTGGGACAGGAAGGGACAGGAGGGCCTCTGAGGTGAACGACTGGCTTAGGGTGTGGTGCCAGAAGGAACGCTTCGGGTTCCTCGACCACGGCACTCGTTTTCTTGCCAATGGACTTCTGGCAAGGGATGGGTTGCACCTCACGAGGATGGGGAAAAGGTCCTTTGGAGATGCTCTAGCGAGCTTCATCCGGAAGACTTTAAACTGAGCCAGTGGGGGGTGGGTTCAGGCCCCCCAGTAACATGTCTGCACTGGACAAGTGTGCAGGGAGGATCGGGGCTCTGGGAGCAGGGTTTTAGAGATACTGCAGGGACTGACAGGACTTCTACAGAGAGGGGCCAGGTACCAGGGAGGATGGGAGGAAGGAGGATGCTGGGCACCCCAAGGAAAGGAAGCAGTGGGAAGGAGTTGAGGTGCATGTACACCAATGCTAGGAGCATGGGTAATAAGCAGGAAGAGCTTGAAGCTCTCCTGGGAATAGGAGGATACGATCTGGTGGGAATCACAGAAACTTGGTGGGATGAAAGGCAAGTCTGGAATGTGAACATAGAAGGGTATCACCTTTTTAGAAAGGACAGGAAGGAAAGAGAGGTGGGGGTGTGGCTTTATATGTCAGGGAAGGGATAGGATGCAGTGAGATAGAGTGCAGCACAGATGGGGATTCGGTAGAGGCAGTCTGGGTGAAACTTAGGGGTTTTGACAGAGAAAGAGACCTGACAGTGGGGGTATGTTATCGCCCTCCAGGTCAACTTGAGACCCTGGATGATGTCCTGACAGGCCAGATTCTAAGGATATCTCGGGGGAGAGACACAGTAATTATGGGAGATTTCAATCTCCCGGATATTACTTGGGAGACTCACTCGGCAGTGACAGCCAGGTCACGTCGCTTCCTAGAAGCTCTAGAGGGTGGGTTTTTCACACAGAGGGTCCGAGAGGCGACGAGGGGGGGAAACATCCTGGACTTGGTCTTGACCAATAGGGAGGAGCTGATAGATGAAGTACAGATTAGGGGAGCTCTGGATGCGAGTGATCACTCCATCCTTGCTTTGAGATCAGGGGACTGGGGCCGTGCAGCAGGGCGAGCACTAGAAGCTGGGACTTCAAGAGGGCCAACTTTGGCCAACTGAAGGCCAGGCTGGGGAAAGTCTCCTGGGATAGGTTACTGGAAGGTAAGCGAGTTGAGGAGGGGTGGATGGCACTCAAAAGGGAGGTTTTGCAGGCGCAAGCCCTGACAATACCTCTAGTCAGTAAGGTGGGGAGGCGGAGGAGAGTGCCGCCATGGATGCGAAAGGAGGTGGTTAGGGGGATTAGACGAAAGAGGAACCTCCATAGGAAATGGGTACTGGGGGAAATAGACAAAGGGTATACCGGGAGGAGGAGGCCCATTGCAGAAGGATTCTTCGCAAGGCTAAGGCTGATTATGAGCTGAGACTTGCCAAGAATATCAAGAGCAACAAAAAGGGCTTCTTCCAGCATGTAAATAGGAAAAGGAAGGGGAGACAAGTGGTGGGACCACTAAATAAGGAGGAAGGAGATCCAGTGACTGACATGAGGGAACAGGCACAGATGCTAAATGACTATTTTGCCTCTGTGTTCTCCCAAAGCAGGACGGGGGATATCCGTATAGGAGATTGGATGAGGCTGGGGACTTAGGGGCAGAGATTAGAGTCACCCCCCTTGAAGTCGAGGGGCTCCTCAGGGCATTGGACATTACAAAGGCGCCAGGCCCTGACGGGTTACACCCAAGAGTACTTAGAGAGTTGGCAGGGGTTCTCTCACGCCCGCTGGCCTCCATTTTTGAGGCCTCGTGGAGAACGGGTGAAGTTCCAGAGGACTGGAGGGTGGCATCGGTGGTCCCAATTTTCAAAAAGGGTAGTAGGAAGGACATGGGGAATTATAGACCGGTTAGCCTTACGTCCATTGTAGGAAAAACAATGGAAAGGCTCATAATAGAGAGAGATCTAGTGATGCTAGATAGGGAAGGGAGGCTGACAGCCACACAACATGGCTTCCGCAGAAACAGGTCCTGCCAGACAAACCTTGTGGAATTCTATGACAAGGTTTCGAGATGGCTAGATGGAGGGGATGCAGTGGATGTGGTATACCTGGATTTCAGCAAGGCCTTTGACAAAGTGCCCCATGATATCCTGGTGGAGAAACTGAGGAGTTTTGGGATACACCAAAGCACTGTCCGGTGGATTAGGGCATGGCTGACTGACCGAAAGCAGAAGGTAACCATTAGCGGGGAATCGTCGGGATGGCAGCCAGTGACAAGCGGGGTCCCCCAGGGCTCTGTCCTGGGGCCGATCCTGTTTAATCTTTTCATTAACGACATGGAAGAAGGGGTGAACAGTCTGCTGATCAAATTCGCAGACGACACTAAAACTGGAGCAGTGGCCACAACTGAGAAGCAGGTACTCCAGATCCAAAAGGATCTGGACAGACTATGGAAGTGGGCAGGAGACAACAGGATGGCGTTCAATGTGGAGAAGTGCAAGGTCTTGCACTTGGGGCATAGGAATAGCTGTCATAAGTACAGGTTAGGGGACAAGTGGCTGGAGAGCAGCACTTGTGAAAGGGACCTCGGGGTACTGGTTGACCGCAGGCTAAACATGAGTCAGCAGTGTGATGCGGTGGTCAAGAGGGCGAATGCCACCCTTGGTTGCATAGCCAGAAGTGTGGCTTCTAGATCAAGAGAGGTATTACTACCACTCTACATGACTCTGGTGCGCCCGCAACTGGAGTATTGTGTTCAGTTTTGGGCCCCTCATTACAGAAAGGATATAGCCAGGTTGGAGTCAGTGCAGCGTAGGGCCACAAGGATGGTGGCTGGTTTGCAGGGGATGGGGTATGAGGCGAGACTGAGGGAACTGGGTCTCTTCAGCCTGGAGAAGAGGAGACTCAGAGGGGATATGTTGGCAACATACAGGTATGTGAGGGGGTGTCACATGGAGATGGGGAGAGGCCTGTTCTCCCCTGCAGAGGAAGGCAGGACGCGCTCCAATGGAGCAAAGCTCAGGGAGCCAAGGTTCAATTTGGATGCCAGGAAGCACTTCCTGACAGTTAGGACCCCGAGGGCGTGGAATGGGCTTCCACGGGAGGTCGTTGAGGCCCCATCGGTGAGGGTGTTCAAAGATAGGCTGGACATGCACATGGTGGGCATGTCATGAGCGGAGCCGGCTGGTGCCGGAGGTCAGACTAGATGGCCCAGGAGGCCCCTTCTGACTCGCTCTGTTTCTATGTTTCTATGTTTCTATGTAACTCCTCCCCTTTTACTTGTCCAAATGTTGACACACATGGACAGCAGAGACAGGAAAAATGTGGTTCTGGAACAGAGAAGGTACTTTTCATGCCTTCCTTTCCCTTTGCTTTCCTTCTGGCCTGGATGGCACTGCTGAGACCTGATTTAATCCACCCCTTTTAAATAGATGTGCCAATTGTACAACGATGAAAAGGTACAATGGCAAAAAGGGTGTGGGAAAGAAGCTGCAGCACTGACAATGCCGTCCGTGTGTGTGCTTGCGGGCACACGTGTCTCTCTGTGTGAATGTGGGAGGGGTGGGGATTAGTGGAATAACCCACTGCTGAAAACCTCGATTGCCCACAGGTCTGCAAAAGTTATTTTTACCCCCCTCCCACAAAGTTTTTCAGTGCTGCATTCTCCCTACTGAATTAAATGGATTACCCAATTGTTGGAGAGGGTTTATAAACATTCCCGTGCTAAAGCAAATGGGTAACGAGAAATCAGAAGATTTCAGATGTATGATCTGAAACCTGGAGTTCCTACTAGGATTAAGTGGGGGCAGGATCCCCGCAAAATGCTATTCCACTCGTCCCTATAAAACAGATTAAATTATTCTCTTCTGGCAGCAGGCCACACACAGCCACTGAAGCTACATTTGCTCCTTGGTAGCTCCAGTACCAAAACAACTGCAGGTCCTGGCAAGTTCAAAGCGCTCTGTGTTGCCCAGACCAGTTCTGCTCATTGCGGCAGAGAGGCTCTGAGAAATATGGTTCTGCTAGGCTGATGTGGAGAGGATGAAAGTGACAAGAATATTTACAAGACCAGAACATGCCTCTTGGGGGGCTGCACTGTGGACAGGTGGACTTGCAATCATGCAGCCTCGCACAAGATTAGAGATGAAAAGGTCACGCTTGCCAGACTTCTTTCCCACTTGGCCCCGGCTGGGAAGTTGGCTGAGCGGAGATCAAGTCTGTGAATGCCTGAGAACGCTAGAGGCTTCCTTGTGCAACATACACAAAGTGTATAATTCTTTGTGCAAAATATGCAAATTCTACATTCCTTTGCATGAGGTGTGCAAAACCCACACCTGACACACACACACAGGCAGAATTCTGCTCAAGCTCACTTCCTGCCAGACACCCACACAAATGCTTGGCATGAGGTGGGCTTAGGAAAGACAGAAAAAGGGCTGGAGCCTGGAGAGCAGAGCTGAAGAAATCCAATGGATTTCCACTCCCAGCCAGATTCCTCTCACATCCCTCTGCAAATTTCTTTTTCACAACATGGCAAAATCAAGCGTGCAAAATTTCAAGAACTCCCCTCCAATGGGTGCTAATTGCTGCCAAAAGAATCTTGCTACCTCTTGGCTTGACTTAGGACAAATCAAGTCAACAACAGTGGAGGGAATGGAATGAACTTTGCATGGCCGAACTGAGAAAATCTATGGAGTTTTCACCCTCCCGGTGGAATTTTTATACACCCCCAGTCCTGCCAAAGCTCCTCTCCTTGCTTTATTCACATGGTAAGTGGAGAGAGAGAGAGAGACATCGGTAGGGAACTCTGAACAGTTCCTGTGGGCGGACAGCCGCCCACCCAGCACTGCCCACCTAGAAAGCAATGCTTGTTTTCTCCCAGGCTTCCAGTGCAAGCAGCGAGAGAGTTTCTACTTACTGTTTCTTGTGTTTTCTTTCTTCCTTCCTTTTGCTTTTGGGGCTTGAGGAACTAAAGAAGAGAGAGATAGAGAACGGGTAGTTTGCCTTTCAGCAGGGCATGTAGACCTGTAGGGGTCAGGTTTAGCCAGGATGCCCCCCACCTTTTCCGTACCCATTGGGGTGTCTACATGAAAAACAAAAAGCAAAGTTCCTGAGAAGCTGCTGAGATGCTTCAAAACAACGTGAGGGTGTCTAACCAACTCCCATCTCCATTGCCCACAAATGCCTCGGGAGCAGGCGGGGCACAGAGACACCTTTGCAGGGCAGGCAGAGAGGGGCTGCAAGCCAATCCTTTCCTAAGTAGCCAGCTGGAAATGGAAGGGGGGCAAGAAAAGGGACTGAGAACTGTGGAGTCGTAGATAGGTAGATAGATAGATAGATAGGAAGGAAGGAAGGAAGGAAGGAAATTTCCTATCAGGCCAGTCTGTGCGCTCCCAGAACACAGAGGTTGAGAGTATGCTGGTAATTCAAAGGGTTGCTTTATCCATTGAAGCGTTTATTTGAGTCTTACAGAAGCTCTCCATTGTGTCGCACCTATTTTAGGATTGGAGCTATCCATGGTGCTGAAACGGGTTCTCTCTCTCTCTCTCTCTCTCTCTCTCTCTCTCTCTCTCTCTCTCTCTCTCTCTCCACACACACACACACACACACACACAAACCCCCTCGCATAGGATCATCACCATGCAGCACCTTGGGGAGCTCCGACACCACTCAAAAGCAGAAGATGCTGGGGACTGAAACTGGGTCCTTCTTCAGATGCTCCATCTTGGAGCTTGAGCTCCATCCAAGGGTCTGTTGTCAGTTCTGGCCTGACAAAGATGGCTCTCTGGCCTCCTGAAGAAGCAAAGCCACCCTGTGACTACCAATAATTCCATAATGTTTAGGCATGCACCAAAGTCACCATTATCTTTACCTGTGTCTTCTCTTCTTTGAAGATAACCTGCCAAAAAAGAAAAGGTTTTAGAAATCCACAATCAGTAAATATTTTGGTTTTGAAAATGCTTCTGAGGGTCAGGAAATGCCCAGTGGTCTTTGTAGCTTCTTACCCAAAAGAATTTAAAAAGAAATTGGACTTCAAATCAGTGTCTTATTTGGAGGATATTTTTTCTGATCCAAACTAGACTCTAGTTGGAAATACCCAAGTTCACATCTCAAGTATGTTGTAAGCCGCCCCGAGGCTATTGCAAGGGGCGGCATATAAATTTTTAAATAAATAAAAAATAAAAATAAATAAGTTCATTATTATTATTTTTATCACTATTATTCACATTACATTTATACTCGTATTCTGCCTTGCTTCCTCTTTCGAAGAACCCAAGAAGGTTTCAAGGTTCTTCCTTCTATTTTAACCTCACAACAGCCCCATGAGAATGGTTACACTGGGAGCCCTTGACTGGCTCAAAGTCACCCAGTGAGCTCCAGGGTTGAGTGGGGAGAAAAGTTGTTGTGAGGACAAAAAAAATGAAGCTATGTAAACTGCTTTGGGTTAGGATAGGATATAAATATAACATAACGACAACAGCAATAGATTGAAATGCTTCCCCTAATTTCCTGGCAGTAAAAGCCATAAGATAAAATAGGAAGGCATTTCTGAAAAGCTAGCCACACCCCCTTACTTTTGGTCCTGCCTCCTTTACCTTTAGCTCCACCCACCCCCAGAATGCTTCTCTGAAATGCAATTCAGTCCTTGGTTTGAAAGGGGTGCAGTGCCCCTGCCAGCTGGAGCATCTTAAAACTGAAAAACAAATCTCTCCTTTCAGGTGTCCATGGCATTAGTATCCAGGTATTTGGCCACCTAATGAGAAGGAAGGACTCCCTGGAGAAGAGTCTAATGCTGAGAACAATAGATGGCAAAAGAAGAAGGGGACGGCAGAGGATGAGGTGGCTGGATGGAGTCACTGAGGCGGTTGGCGTGAGTTTGGGTGGACTCCGGGGGATGGTGGAGGACAGGAAGGCCTGGAGGAATGTTGTCTGTGGGGTCGCAATGGGTCGGACATGACTTTGCGACTAACAACAACAACAACAATGAGGAAATCTTTGCTGGAGATGTGCCAGCTATTCATAGGCCATCTTTGCTCCATGGCTTTAGACTGGTATCAATGCTGTTCAGCAAATATGCACAGCAATGGCAGCAAACTCCTACCCTGTTCTGAATTCTGGGAAGTTTTGGAGATGGCTGGTTCCTAAGCTGAATTTAGGAATGAACCGAGCTCTCCACAGAACATCTGCAAAGCGGAGAGGATGCATATGCGAGGCCAGGAAGGGTTTCACGCTTGCCTCACAAGGCACAATTACCACCTGCCCACACTTTTTCTCCTCGTCATGGCAAACACCCATTTACGATCTCTGGCCGCCAGGAGGAATGCTCGCAGGGGGACATTTATTTACTGCCTCCTAAGCGAAGCGCTTCTTTCCAACTGGGAGCCTCATTTGCTGGCCTGTGGATGTTCAGCAGACGGCCACACTTCCCAGAACTGGGCGTCCTGCAGAATGGTGAGCCTGACCCATCGCATGCAGAGGAATTAGGGGGTTTTGCAGTAAGGCGGAGACTGTGCCTCAAAGGCATGTGGCCGTGGAGGGAGGAGACTGGGGGCTTCGGAACCTGCTGTTTCCATCGCCCCCCAGGGCAATGGCGAGCCTTTTCTCGCTGGGCCAAGTGAGTGCAGTGAGGAGGCTTTCAAGTTCCATTGTGGTGTGTGGCGGATTGGCACAGAGGAATCCAGAGGAGGAGGGAGAAAGTCAAGCAGAGGCTGCATATTTCTTTCCCTCTTTTCCCTGACCGGGTCCCTCAGTTGTGCTACAATTAATGGGAAGCACTGCTCTGCACCTTTATTCGCACTTCTGTTTCAACAGGTTGCATTTCAGCTGGAGTCTAGACGGCCATAGGATATTCTCTATTCTCACTCCCGAGCTGGGAAGGCCACAGGATATATTATATTCTTGCCCCTGATGTCAGAGCGGGGACTCCAGACTTGCTGTGCCTTCCCTCCACCCTCACAGCCAATGCGGAAGAACAAGAGCTGCAGCTCTGAGGTTGAATGAACGACCTTGGAGAGGCGCATTTGGGGACCGGAGCAGGCAGGAGGCAGGTCTTGCCAGCATACACAGGATCTTAGCGGCGTCTCAGCCTCTGGTGCAAAAGATTTAGACAGATGAAGCCTGCTGCCTTAGTGCTTTGTAGAGAAGAAAAAGCACAGAGGTACCCTTTGTCTGAGGGGCCCTTCCACACTCCAAAGGATGCCCACCATGTGCCAGATTTAGAGGGCAATGTGCAGACTCACTGGATTGCACTGCCCCATAAGTACAACCCTCCTTAAACAGAATCATGTGGAAATGATGCTTCCTTCAGAACAGCAGCAAATATTAAAGCTACTCAGGAGAAACAATGCATAGAGAAACGCACCTGTTTCTTTTCCTTTTCTTTGAATTCTTCTTTTTCTTCTTCTTCTTTGGAGGGGAGGGGCTACAGGATGACGACCTAAGGAGAAGTGGTTAGGCACTGCATTCATTTCTTGTGAATTGGCTAACAAGGCTTGAGCTGTTTGCACTGAGATGAAAGAGACCTGATTCCTTTCATTTCTCTTGGGCTGAAGCTTTTCTCCTGCAAACATCACACTAATTGAATGATAGCAGTGCAGCAAACATCTGTATTTTTGTGGGCTGCACGTTTTAGGGCATGCAATAAAATCAATGCTATCTACAAACACAATGCACAACCTGGCTGGGGCAGGCCAGGGGATAGCACAGAATCTCTTGCAATGATTGACTCACTGGAACGTCACATGGAACTGCCCCCTGCCCTCCTCACTCTGTTTCTGCCAGTAATCCCATTTTTTCTGACCAGTTATATCACAAGTTTTGCATCTGTTGCATTTTCCCCTACCATGTATATTTCAGTCTGTGTGAAGCCTGAATTACCGGCTTCCTTCACTCTCTCCCCATAGCCCCTCCCCTCCGCCTCTCTGTCCCTCCTTTGCCAAGTGAACTGGGGGTTAGCTGAAGTCCATCCCCTCCTCCCCTCACTTGTCCTTTGGAAAAAAAGAATGTCTTTATTTTATCAAGTCTTTGGAATAGCTTCTCAACTGTCTCCTTTGTCCTTTTTAGTTTCCTGCCTCAAGGTGCATCTAGCTGCAAATGCGTCTATTCAGAAGTATCTCACAGTATTTTCAAATCCTGTTTACTTCTGCAAAAGTCAGCATGGGAAAAGGTCAGCACTGGCTTGCAGGAATTGCTTTGGGGTGGTGGGAAGCAGTGGGGCTGGTGCTGCTCAAATTCACCCCATGGGAAGTGGGAGGACCACCCTCTTTCTTCTGTCCATCCCATCTCCAGCTCTGTGTTTTTGTTTCTTGGTGGAGAGCAGGAGCAGTGGTCAATTACTTCTTAAAATAATCTTCACTGTGTCACACCAGTGAACAAGCAACACATAAATATGTAGGTAGAAGGAATGTTAAAGTTAAATTATCATCAAATGTTCATGAGAGCCAATGTGGTGTAGTGGCTAAGAGTGCAGGACCAGGGATCAGGTCCTGATCTGGATTCTAGTCCCCACTTAGCCATGGAGCCAATGGGTGACTTAAGACCAGCCTCTCTCAGCCCAAGCTACTTCACAGACTCTCAGCCCCGCCTGCCTTACAGAGTTGTGAGGATAAAATGGAGAGCAGCACCTTGAGTTCTTTGTAAGAAAAAGGATGAGATGCTAATTTAATAAATACAGAAATAAAGACTAAAGGGCCATCCCCCCTGCATGGACCGTCTCTCCAGCTCCTTCCTCAATTCCTCCTACAATGCCTTTTGTGCGTGACACAAGATGGCATTTTCAAAACAGTGGAAACTGCGCTTTATTTCTTAGCATCTGTTTGAAGGGAGGTCAATATTTTTCGCACAAGTTCCTACAGCATGGAATGCTCTCTAGATTAGTTCCCAAAGATTAGAGGCAATATGGCACCGCATGCCTAGGGAACATGAGTGGCAGCATGAAGTGCTCTCATGTCTTACCCGGGCCTTCTGGAAGGCAGGCCGTTGGCCTCCATGTGAACTAAATACTGGATTAAATGGCTGTTTGGTCTAGTCTCGGTCGCCTTTTCTTATCTTCTTCTGTTCTTTTATCTGTCCCACCATCCAGTTCACTGCAGGGACCCAAAGGATCCACGGCTGTTGTTGTCTGACTCCTGCAGAACTCTATGTGTGAGATACCTTTGAAGGCTTTGGAAACTGCAGCAAATTGCAGAAGTGTTTGCTAGATTACAACCTAGGAATGGGCAATATGATCAAATATGCCTGCACAAGCACCCGGTCTGTTTCCAGGCCACTGGTATAGCAAAGCGAAGGTTCCCAGGAACACAATGCCAACAGTTTAAGCATTTTTTAATCCAGCGGCATGGTTATGATCTCTGCAACCCCCTCCCCTTGGCATGAATCCACCCAGCTGTCTGCAGCTTCCAGCTCCCCTTGTGGGAGTGCCAGTGAGCACCTGCACTGTAAAATTTGCTGCTGTGCTACTGTTCATGGTTTAAGACCAGTGATTTTTAAGGACTGAATGCCCCTATTTGCATCCTTTTGTTTCAGGCTGCACTTTGCCCAAATTTAAATTCATTTCTGGGTATTAGCTCAAGCATGTTCTTTATAGGAAATATACTCAGATTGCTAACTCATACCTCAAGACTTCTACCTGCCCCCATTGACTCAAAGTACAACTGCTCTATTTTATTATTATTATTATTATTATTCCTACGTTTTTCCTTCCAAGGAACTCAAGGCAGTTCACATAATTCTCCTCCTCCTCTCAATCTTATCCTAACAACAACCCTGTGAGGTAGGATGGCCTGGGAGACTGTGACTGGCCCATAGTCACCTGGTTGACTCATGGCTGAGCGGGGACTGGAACCCAGATCGCCCGCGTCCAAGACACTCTAACCACTTCACCACAGTAGCTCTAATCTTCCTTAGAACAGATTGCTACCTTTCTGGAAAGAAAGCAAAACAACGCAACGGTCATTACTCACCTTCTCCTCTTCTTCCGTGTAGACTTCTTCTTCTTTTTCTTCCCCTTGGTGGGAGGTGGTGAGCATTCCTCACCACAGGATGGCCTTTGGGAAATGAAAAGATAGCGGGAGGGGAGAGAGATCAATTTTTTCACGTCAATCATGGTAGCTTGCCCATCCGATCCCCAAAGCACGGCTGTCTGTGAAGGGAAGTGTTTTGTGGCAGATCCGAAACAAAGGGGGAATGTTTAATTGCCAAGTTCCGGGTAATTTAGTCATGCTTGAAATTAACTGTCTCTTCTAAGGATTTATTGCACATATAATGAGAGAGTTACTGTATGTTAACTTGCTTGGTGCCACGTTATTTAAGACATATTTATTGAGGTTAACAACTCTATAATAGATTTATACATTTGACTTCCCCCAGTAAATATGCTTTAAAATAAATTAATCAGGGTTTAATTTGCATAAGGATAATGGTGGCAAGTACAGGCAGCCACCTAATTTCTGTTTTAAAAAAGCATCATGTATATGAAATAGCAATTAATTCTTTAAGTAGCATGCTCAAGAGCAACTGACCAGGAAGCATTCGCAGGGCTTGTGGGGATGATGGGTGGGTGGGGCTCTGAAGAAGGGCTCCAATCCAAAGGAAAGTTTATTTGCTTACACATTAATATTCTTTAGCCCAGCTTTACGTCAACAGGGCGGCAGAACTAATAATGAGGACTGGCTCGTGAGAACATATTACGCCAGGCCTCTTGCCCTTGCACTGCCTGCCAGCTGGTCCAGATGCAATCCAAGTGCCAGTGCAGGTGTTCGAAGCCCTACATGGCTTGGGGCCAGGTGATCTGATGGAACGCCTCATCCCATCTCTTCAGGGGTCATCTTCAGGGGTCCTTTCTCTGGGAGTCCCTTCCAAAGGAAGTGAGGCAGGTGGTTACCAAGAGGAGCATCTGTTTGGTTGTGGCACCCCTGGCACCGACTTGGTGCTCTTTATGGCACCAGATGAAAACCTTTTTTTTTTTGTTCCCAGCAATTTCATTGTTTAACTTTTTAATTTTAGTTTTTAGATTGCATTGTCTCCTGTATCTCTGCAATGCCTCTATGCTGATTTGGTTGTAATTGGTGTGGTTTTCTTGTATTATGACAATTTGTTGCTGTTTGTGTGTTTTAAACTCATGTTAACTATCCAGAGATCCTAGGCCAGTGATGGCGAACCTATGGCATGTGTGCCCAAAGGGTCATGCAGAGCCCTCTCTGTCACCATGTCATCACTCCAGCAGCCATGCACATATTCGGAAAGATTAAGGGTGCCGTGCCACAATGTCACTCATTAGCCACGACTCACTGAGCTTCACTGAGCTTTCGCATGGCCCTCAGTGAGCTGCCAGGGATTTCTTTGGACTGTGATTTTAGCAAAAGGTAGGAAAGGTAGGAAATACAAATACACTCAGATGCCTTTTTCAGGGCCGGCCAAAAGCTGGTGGTCAGTGGAACGTTGCCCCCTTGTGCTGGTGGTCAGCAAATTCAGGTTTTATTGCAGTGTTGGCACTTTGCGATACGTAAGTGGGCTCTGAGTTGCAGTTTGGGCACTCGGTCTCGAAAAGGTTCGCCATCACTGTCCTAGGCTATCAGGCATTATAAAAAGAAAGAAACGAGCAAACACTCCACCCTCCACTATCCACACTCCAAGCAAACAAACGAATGAGTGAAAGAATAAATGAACGTATAAATACCCCATCCTTTCTGAAAGCCTCAGAGTGACTTTGCAATTTGAATGCAAACTAGCACTTTTCAGTTTCAGAAATGACTTGGGGCAGATTCCTAAAAACAGCAGTGGAGAATTTCAGGCCAGCATCTAAATCTGGACTTCTGGGAGTTCTAATCTGCCCCTCTCAGGTAGGGGCCTGGGAGATGCTGAAAGCAACAGAATTCGCTTCTGTTTAGCAGTAGATTTAATCAGACACTTTACAGAAACAAGTGCTTGGAGCAAAATCTAACAGCAGAATTACTTGTACCATTTTCTTTAGCCCTTCCCATGATATCACGTACACTAATTATTTTATTTAAATTGCATTGCATGTTAACTGTGTTTTTAGGTTGCAAAACATTCTGAGAGCTCATGAGCTGTGAACAGTATATAAAACTTGTTAAATAAACAAACAAATAAAAAAATTAGCACACTTATAGAAAAGACCTCCAGTGCAGGGATCTGGAGTTGATTCTCGCCTGCCCCCACCTCAAAACCAGCATGGGGAAAAACACAGAAGCCCAGAAACAGAATGAGTCAGAAGGGCCCTCCTGGGCCATCTAGTCTGACCTCCAGCACCAGCCAGCTCTGCTCACGACATGCCCACCATGTGCACGTTCAGCCTGTCTTTGAACACCCTCACCGATGAGGCCTCAACGACCTCCCATGGAAGCCCATTCCACACCCTCGGGGTCCTGACTGTCAGGAAGTGCTTCCTGGCATCCAAATTGAACCTTGGCTCCCTGAGCTTTGCTCCATTGGAGTGCATCCTGCCTTCCTCTGCAGGGGAGAACAGGCCTCTACCCACCTCCGTGTGACATCCCCGTGTGCATGTGTAAAATTCACCCTCCGTAAAAAACACATTCTTTATTTTTCCACGTTCATAGGAGTAACCTTGGGGAAGGATTTGGAGGGCATTCCATGGGGCAGAGGGAAGGCCCCATGGCATTGCCAGGTAAGGATGCATCCTGGATGCATCTCAGCCTCCTCCCCTCCCCTCTGAAGCATCACCCTTGGGTGGGCAAATTCTTTTTGCAGCAATGCGGAAGGATCACCTTCCCGTTTGCCTCGGCCCTGCTGTGGCCCAGAGGACCACAGGCATCCGGATCATGCTCACGATCCAGCGGAGCATTGCACCTCTAATCCTGCAAAAGTGGGGTGGAGGTGGGGGGCAGTCTGCAGGCAGAGTGAAACCAGAAGGAGAAATTGCATGGGCCAGCTCAGCATGGAAGCCTTTAGAGTTGGAGCACAGGAGTCCAGACATTTTGCTTTGTGTGCTGGTTGCGGTTTTTAAATCAGGGACACATTGTCCCTCTCATATGCCCATTATCCTTTCAAAGGGTCCTTGTGGTCATTTTTCTCTCATTGAGGTTTGCAAAGCTTCAGTGGGAGGTTCATTAAGTGATGTGCACAGCACCTGCTGCCGCTTTTTTGATAAGGGGTGTGATGCCCCTTTCCCGACTCCCTTTCTTCTATCTGCATCAAGACATACGGGCGATCTTCACAAAGAACCCAGCAGTCTCTTTTAGAAAACCAGAATACTTTTCTGTTCCTTTTTAAAAGACAGAGGTGTTATCAGCAACAGCTCATGTGCTCTTGGGTGGCACAAACTCAATTCCTGGGAACAGAAGCCTTTTTTCTGTTCCTGCTTTTGTTCTCTTGCAGATTATTTCTCACTTTCCTTCAACATGTTCACAAAAGTCTTGAAATGGGCTCAGCCTGCAAGGTCCATTTAAATGTTGCTGTCTCCAGTGTGGTACCCCTGAATGCCGGCGTACCTGTGGACACCTCTTTTGGTGCCTGCAAAGCTCCTTGTACCTTCTGATGTGTACTTTATTTCCTAAGATTTAAGATCTTTTGCTTTGCACATGCAAGTGCTGCCTTTCTGCACAATCTTTATTTGGGCTTGCAAGAATGGTTTTGTGTTTTGGAGCTTAGCTCCTCCGCTCCATTTCTGCCTCATATTTTGGTTCTTGGGCACCAAAATTTTCCTTCCAGTCTCACCAGTCTGGCTGAGCAACATGTGACCAGCAAAGCCTGCTGTGGCAGCCCTTTTGTGTGAATGCCCACAACATCAGAGTTCCAAAAGTCTGCACTGATACCGGAAAAGCTGGGGGCTCCTCAGTCTCTTCTATGGCAGTCTGATCTCTTCCCCCTGGAAGGAGTGAGCCAACTTCCGCTGCCCTCTGTGATGTTTCTGCAGCTTGGCCAGAACGTTGCTTTGGGGCTATCAGGAGTCAGATGAGGAGGAGCTGGTTGGGTTTCTGTAGGCCCCATAAAACTTCAGACACAGATCTGGCTTCCTTGCCTGGGCCAATGGCTTCTTGGCAGTGATTGAGCTTATAGAGCTAAATGTCAGGTTTTAAAATTAATTTTTACTGGTCTCCCCCCTCCCCTCTCCACACACACACTTTTAAAGCTGGCGAAATGTGAAAAGTTCCGCTGCAGTTTGTGCCATTTGTGGGAAGCGCCACAATTTGCACAAGTGGCCAGAAATTGTGCAGTCTGTGGCTGAACTGTGTGCAAATTTCCTTGGATCTTAAACATGACAAAACAGAACAAAAACGGAGAAGCGAAACCAAAAGCGATGCCCCGGCTGGCCTGCTTCCTGGCTGGCTTGACTCGGTCGTGGGGGGGGGGGGGGTGTCGGTGCTGGGTGCTGGGCTCTCATCCAGGGGCCCCAAACAGGCCACTTCACCAGAATTGGTGCCTTCCTTCCAATAAGATTTGTCACACATCTTTAGATTAGTATAAGGTCTACCTGTCATTTTCAGGCGCCGTTTGCCTTTGATGCCTCCAGAACAGATCTTGTTTTTCACTGATTGCATGCTCAATCTCATGAAAAAGGTGCCAGTAAGCATAAAATCCAGAAATCAGAAGCACTTCCCATTTTTCCCATCCCCTGGCAGTGCTTGGGAGCAAACACTTGTCTGCTTTAATTCCAGGGACACTTTATCAATGTTGTTATTTATGTAATACTATTTTGAATCGCCCTTGTGCTCAGAGAGGGCTTGAGGCGATTTAAAATAAAACCACTCATAGGAAAAAAAGAAAGAAAGAAAGCAATTTCACCAAAATGAAACAGATAAAACAGATATATTGATATAAAACAGGGGAACCATCTCAAATTCACCAGCAGCATTCAGTCACCGAAAGCTCAACAGGGCACTGTTGCTTCTACTAAGCAGCACAGGGGCAATAATGACAGAAGGAGACAACCCAGCCACAAAGGGGATGGACTCCTTCAACTGGGACACGTAACAGGGTCGAGCTGCTACATGCAGGCTCCATGCAGCATGGGTGCCAAGCCCCTTTTGGTCCAAGAAGCTCTCAGGCAATGGGTGGAGCGAAGGCAAGGCAAGTCCCTCTCCCCCAGTTCCCATCTAGCTGAAAGGCCTTATACCAGTAACTAAACCTCAGGAGAGGCAGCTCAACTCCCCGTGGGGAAGAGGTGGGATACTCTGCAGGGGCTGGTGCTTGATGGAAGAGGATGGACACACAGGAAGGTATGTAGCTTTCTGAGGAACCCCAGAGGGCCAATCTGAGCTTCTTCACCCCTGCTTCACAGCACTGGGTATTTTGTAATTTGCATTTCCCCCCAATGACCCAGAAACATGCACTTCCCCTTCAGGGGAATCTGTGGTAATCCAGGATCGGCCCAAGCTAATGTAGCTTGCACCGGAAGACGAAAAAGCTAGACACGATCAGCGGCACAGAACCTCTCAGGCCAAACGGCACTTTGGAGAAGCTCTTGGGGGACACATCCCAGTGATTGTCAGGGCTGCAAGGAGAAGAGACAGGGCACAAACGCAGAGCAAGACACCAACTTAACTGTGGTCATGGGAGGATGACATGTTCCCTCTGGGAATTGCCTGGCTGGCTGGATTTGGCCTTCCAGGCCAGAGGCCCCTTCTCTGGCATTAGGAAGAATTCAGCAAAAAGTGGGGAGACACAGGCAGGAGTTGCAGCTTCACGTAAAAAACCTAACACTCCTTTAACCTGCAGCAGCATTGAAGGGAAGCACTGCTCCTCGCCACTCAGCAGCCATTCCCCCAGGGTGTGGAGGAGGGAGGAACAGGAAGTGGGTTGTTCCTGGAAGACCAGGAACGTGGGGTCTCCTTCACTCTCTGCGCTGCTTCTGTTCCAGCTGGCCTTGACAAGATGACCAGAAACGTCTGCAATGGAGACGGGTGGCTCCAATATCTGCAGATTCCCCGGAGCTATCCATGGTCTTGAATCCAACCACGGGGAGGCAGGTGTGTCCTGCACCATGGACAGCTCCTCTAAAGGCCAGGCCCTTCAGCGCAGCTACCCACGCTGAAGGAACAGCCCCACTGCCGCTACGCATCAACTGCCCCAGAGACAGTGCAGTGGATAAACAGCTTCCATGTAGCCTGAAGTGCCTGATCCTGCCTAATCTTGGAAGCTAAGCAGGGTCAGGCCCGGTTAAAATCTGGATGGGTGACTTGAGAGCATGATTCTAGGATTATTGTTGTAAACCACCCAGAGAGCTTTGGCAACGGGCAGTACGGAAATGATGATGACCATGATATGAACCTGGATGCTACACTCAACAGCTGAGGCCTTCCTTCGACTGACTGCTGCTTCCAAGAGAGGCTCGGCTGGTGTGGGAACAAGGAGGAGGGCTTTCTTTGTGGAAGCCCCCAAATTATGCGATGATCTCATTGCTGAGGTCACTTAAGTGCCTTTGCTGCTATTTATTGCTATTCCAAGTGGCACATGGAGCGGGGTAGGATAGGGTATTGCCAACCATGTTTCCAGCAGGCAGGACTGGTTTCAGCTGTTAAAACATGGTTTTAATTTATTTCAAGGTCTTCATTGCTCCATTTTATATTGCTTTTTATTGTATTTTATTGTATGCATCGATCATTGCTCAATACCCAGAGAGCCTCAGCTATGGGGTGGCAGAGAAATTGATTGACTGATTAAACAAACCACCCACAGACCATTTACCAGCCTCTGGTAAATGTCTGGCTGCATTACAGCTGGTCATTATAAGAACCACATGCCATGAAGAACTGAGGTGTGGGCTCCCCACACTTTCCTTTTCCCTCCCCATCCCCTTTTCCTTTCATGCCATTCCTTTTCAAAACTGCTGGGATTGATCAGTAAGCCATGCTCGACACCTTTCTGTCCCTCCCTCTTCTCACATGAGAAAGCATCCCTGAGGAATCCAACACTGACTGATTTCCACCGGCCCAGAGCCTTACCTGTGTGATTTCTGCCTCACATGCTCCTGGTTGCCTTTCAACTTCACACAGCCATTGGTGCCCGAGGTCTCTTGAACGGGATGCAGCCCCTCCGAATGTTTGCCTTCCGGGGCAAGTGTCGGGCAGCTGGGTGCTTCCGTGCTGCAACAAGATGGGCAGAGAAGAGCTCTGTCAGTGGAACATTGTCCCCGTGCCCAGGCTCAGGGCTGGGCTGAGACATGTTGCTTCCGGGAGCAGAATTCCAGATTATCACCTGGAATTTCCCACTGCTTTGTTTCCGCTTGTGAGGAGCCCAAGGGGGGTTATCTTGTCCTCCTCCAATCCATTTTGTCCTCACAACAGCAGTCCTGTGAGGTAAGTTAGGCTGAGAGCTGCTGATTGGCTCAAAGTCACCCAGCAAGCATCATGTCGAGTGGGTACTAGAATCCGGATCTCCCAGATCCCCAGCCCAATCTTGCCACCAGGGACACTGGCTCTCCCCAAATCACTTGGCTGGCCTTGGGTACTGTGCGCCTCATGTTATCTGGGCCCCATAAACACCTTTCCCTCTGCTTGGGAACAGAACACAATCCTAATAAATTAATCAACCAATGATTGAGATTCCCCAGCGGCAGTTGGCCTGTGCACAATGGGATGGCATCACCATGTGCCTCAGCCGTTCTGAGTCTTCGGTGGAGGTCAAAAACTGAACTCTTGGGAGAGCCAATAGTTTTGAGCAGAGGAGCTTGTCCAGGAGACCTGCAGAGCCCTGAGGAAGAACATCACATCTAACTTTTCCCCATCCTTGAGCAACAGCAGGGTTAGTACTGATTGGAGCACAAGTCAAGGGATGCTGATGGGCCTCCAGCATGGTGAGAAGGCAGCTGGCATGACTGGCTGTAACATTACAATGTGGAAGGAATTGGAAGACCACCGCATTATGTTTCTCAGTATACTGGTCATGGGTTGACCTACACCTGAATGCAGAACAGCCAGGATGTGGTCCCAGTTCTGGCAGGAGAAGGAGAAAAATAAGAGCTTGGTGCACTTCCATGACACCCAGCACCAGCTGCCCCAGTACTTAATCTCTGCCAAAAGGAGAGCCTCGCCCTTCACATGCATCTACAGGGCAGGGGTGCTGAACGTCAGGCCCAGGAGCCCGTTTTGGCCCCTCTGGGGCACCGGCTCAACTCTGAGGTGTTGGCCCCTTCCCCTTCTCCTCCCTGCTTTCCTCTGAATACCAATTCTGTGGGTTTTTTGGGTGTTTGCACGCTCTGCTCTGCATTCTGAGTGGCTGAAATGCCTCTTCCAAGGCGCATTTGTTGGCATGGAGAGGCTGAAGCTAAAATGCGCAAGGAGTTTTTGGACCTGCCTTTCTCCCACCAGAAGGCAGCCCTTGACAGCTTCGCTGAAGTGGAATGTGGCCCACAGATTGAAGGCAGTTGTACACCCTTGTTAAGGAGCAAGGGAAGATACCTGGCATCCCCTCAGGCATTTTGGGCCACAGCTCCCAGAATCCCTAACTGGCTAGGCTGGCGTTGATGGGAGTTGTAGTCCAAACCATCGGGAGGGCATCAAGTTGCATGCCAGGCCTGTAGAGACAATGCAAGGTATGGGCACTTATAAGGGATAGAAGACTCTCTGGACTGAGTGAAAAGCCAAATGTCTTTCTTTCTTTCTTGTATGTATATATGAGAATTCGGTTCCTGATTTTAAGGGTCCTTTCAAACCTGTACCATTAGCAACTTAAAGTGCGAGTAGGCATATTGTGCAATTCCCTGAATTTGCATTTGTGCTTTTGTGTAAATGCACACTTCCCAAATGGGTCTACGTGTGGGTGTGCACTTGCACATCTGCATGTTGCACAAATCGCCCTGAATTCACATTTTCGGATGTTAGCCATTTAGGAGAAAGGGTCTTTCTGGTTTTGAAAACAGCACATTTCTTAAAACGGTGTCTTTCCGCCCAATTAATGTGCATTTTTCCTGCTTGATAAGAAAAGACACCCACATTTGAGCATACAGATAAGGTGAAATAATCTTTGAGAGAGAACATGAAGACTCTCAGTGAACAGGAACACTTTATGTATGTCATTTCTATTAAATCAAACCATTTATTTAATTTAAAACACAAAAATAGGATGGGCAGAGTGGGGAAATGAGTGAAGGTGTGTCTAAGACTTTCCCCTCAAGCATGATCTAATATCTAAACCTGCCTATTTCAATGGCAGCCATTGTTTATACATTTGCACCTGGATATATACATTAATTTATGCAAAGTTGTGTTCTCTCTTGTCCAATTTTTGGGAATACATTTCCTCTGCTTGATCTCCTGACCTACTGGCCCCTACTTTCCTGGACCACACGTTGCTTTGGGCAGCTGCGAAGGGAAGCCGTGAAACCAAATCCAGCTGTCCATTAAGAGATATCAGTGGTGGGTGATTGGCTTGCCTCTGCCAGGATTGAGTGGAGCTTCAGAAAGCCACACAACCCTTTCAGATTTGCACAGGCCAATGGTCTTGTCAGGCAGCATTGAGCGCAAGACGCATTCTTGTGTGCAGTGAACTGGCACCTCATTGTGCCACTGAGCTCCAGCCATGCAGAATCCCCATACGCGGAAAGGCAGTGGGAAAAGCATGGGAAGAGGCGGGCCAACATGATGCCCGAGAATCACGACCGACCAGCAACAGGTATCCCTGAATCGAGACCCGGAGGCGAACCCGAGGACAGCACGACAGAGGAGCGAACAGGTGGGAGCTTCAATAAAATGTTGCAGTGTGGAAAGCTGTGGCGCGGGATGATGGACAGCCAGCCAGGACCATCCAGGAAACTTCGTTCCATCTCCTCCCCACTCACTCAGCATTCGGCACTCAGCAAGTGCACCCAGGCCTCACGGAGAAGATTTTTCTTTCCTCCACAGCTCAGCTCTCCCCTCTGCTTATGACTTTCGGGCTCCCCCACCCTGCCAACACTGCCTCGAGCACCTGTTTCTGATGGGAAGGCAGGGCGCAGTGCAAAGCATCTAATTTGCAGAACTGCCAGCATTTTGGGGCAGTGGTTGCCTTGTCATGGTGCTCTCACACGATGGCTGCCCAGAGGGCTTGCCCATTCAAAAATGGCCGCAACGGTGGCCACAGCCGTTGGCAAAATCTCCCTTTCCCAGAAGGCCAGTGAAAAATCACGTGGTCAAGAACGTACATACAAGGAGGGGAGGGGAGTGATCTTCAAAGCAGTCTTTTGGACCCAGATCAAGATGGCTATCCAGGGTGGGCATTTCAGTTGGCAGCAAGCTGGCCCCAGTAGTGTTTAAAGCATTACAAACACTAACAACCACCACAACACCAACAACAAGGAGGAGGAGGAGGGCTGTGGGACACTCAGGGCTTGCTGGCTTTCCTTTTTGCAAAGAAAATCCACCGGCTGCACTGCCATCCTAAGAGACTAGTTCTCTGTATACTTGCTAGTTGAAAGGATCAGGTAGCAGGCATGGAAGATGTGGATGGGATCCCTAGGTGCAGTTCTGGGGTGGGATGGAGTGGCTTTCTCTGGTGTGATGCCCTCCATCCAGGTGTTTTGGACCACCACCAGCTCCAGTGCTGAGGGATGACAGGGTTGGTACCCCAAAGCATCTGGGGTGGGAGCGGCATGGCAAGGAAGACTGGCACCAGCCATACGGGGCCACATGGGCACACCACCCAACCTGGTGCGCACGCCTGGTGCTCCTTGCCCTCAGTCACATGAGGGTGGGGCTGGATCAGGGAACAAGCTCTTGGACATCCAACAGTAGGCATTGTGATAGTTATGGCGCTATTTGAGTGGGGTGCTTATGGCTGGGACAGGGAGGGCTTTAGAGCTGCGATGTGGGTCTCTGCGGGGAACATCTTTCCTTTTCAGAATCCAGTGCTGCACCTAGCTTTTATACAATAGCCAGTCAATGCAATTCCCCAGTTTGTCCTCCAAGGGCTTTGCCTGCCTCTTTGCAGTACCTGGGAGGGTCAGTCTTTGGGCTTTTTTCCTTGATTAAGTTTTCTGCAGGGAGCTTTGCGATAATCCTTTCCTTTGAGATTAGAATAATCATTCATATTAAATTGCAAATGCATTTCCATCAGAAGCATGAAAGTCTGCAAGGAAAAAATAAGCTAAACTCAAGCACACATAAGCATCCAACTGCCACCCCAAGAGCCCAATCCAAAGGGTTTACTTGTGTTTTCATGCGCTGGGGAGATTCGGGGATCAATGAAAAAGAATACTTGGTTGAAGGAAAGCAGCCTTTGATGGGATCGGGACACAATTATTTCCATCAATGATTGCTTTCAGCCCTGGGGAAATAGTACAGAGCCCCGTTCCAGAACCACAGCATATTATTATCCAAAGGCCAAGTATGAATTAACCCAGGAAACAAAGATACTATTAAGTAAGCATCAAAACTGTGTAGTTAAAAGCGTACTTGTGAATTTATTTTCCTAGCAGTGTTGATACAATAATATATACTGCCTTGAAGTATGTCAGGCCAAGGTAATGCAAACACAGGCCTATTAGGAAAAGATCTCAAAAGGGATAAGAAAGAGTATCTTTATGAGGGCAAATTAAAATTCACAACGTCGCGATCAGGTTGTCGGGTTACACACTGAGGTGTTTGAGACTTCACAGAAACTTTCTGTAAGTTCTGCAAATGTAATCATAGAAAAATGTGGAAAATAAAGAACACCAAGAATGCATTTTCCTCACAGGTTAAAGAACAAAAATATGCATTTTTTCAGGGATTTGAATATGGTGAGGGGATTTGGGCAATTTTGCAAATTTGGGTATGAATGTCTTTGCTCAAAATCCGATTCTATCAGTGAACGGATGATGGAGTCAGCTGACAATCTGCAAAATGCAGACAGAAGAGTTCTGTAGTTGCCCAGGACTCCTGTAGTTGCGTGGTCCATTGATGGAGAGAAATGGGGTGGGTGGGGTGGGGTGGAGGGAAGAACAAAATAGATTTCCAGTAGAAGGCAAAGTGGAAGGCAGTTTACACTCTGTTACAACCTTGAAACAGTAACGAGAGAAGCTCTTTGCAGACTAATTAGATCTGAATCAATAAACTTTGATTTCTTCAGGTCAGGACACACCTTATACACAGTCTTGCAAGATAGTACCCACTTAAAAAAAAGCAAGACTCATCTATATCAATTTGAATCTTTGGGGGAAAGAGTAGTCGTTTATACAACCAAGAGGGCAAAAGGCACACACAAGAGGAGGGTCCCAACAAATTCAGTGAATGGGGAGGGCACACAAAGTTTTGAGAAGCACAAACATCCTAAAGAGGCAACCTCTTGCTGTGCAAATAGTCCAGTGGGGACATAAACACAGAAACATAGAAAAGGAGGTGGAGTGAGTTGTGTAGCCAGTGGGGGAAATCTGATAGAAACATAGAAACAGAGCAAGTCAGAAGGGGTCTCCTGGGCTATCTAGTCTGACCTCCGGGCACCAGCCGGCTCCGTTCATGACATGCCCACCGTGTGCATGTCCAGCCTGTCCTTGAACACCCGCACCGATGGGGCCACAACGACCTCCCGTGGAAGCCCATTCCACACCCTCGGGGTCCTAACCGTCAGGAAGGGCTTCCTGGCATCCAAATTGAACCTTGGCACCCTGAGCTTTGCTCCACTGGAGCGCGTCCTGCCTTCCTCTGCAGGGCAGAACAGGTCTCTCCCCACCTCTGTGTGACACCCCCTCACAGACCTGTATGTCGCCAACATATCTTGATTCATTCAATGGAGGAATGGAGTGGAATGCCTAGAATCTGGAAAAGGCATCAGTCCACACTGCATCTCTCATGTCCCTTATCTATGGACTGACTCCATAAAAGAAGCCATAGCCTTCAATTTTCAAGAACTGGATGAGGTTGCCATAGATACATCATTTTGGAGAGCTTTCATTCAGAGTCACCATAAGTTGGTGACTCTGAGTCATTCATTCAGAGTCACCATAAGGCCTATAAATCTGTAAATAAATAAAAAATAAATAAAAAGTTGGAAATGACTTGATGACACCTGACAATAACAACATCTACCTACCTACCTGCCTACGTAAGTACCTGTCTAAATGTTCCTGCTGGTTCTCCTGTAACTAACATGAAAGCCAAGTAACACAGAAGCCGTTCTGCCCAATAGTGTCAGTGCAGACACCTCCGTTTTGGAATCCAGTTCACCTACTGGAGAACAATGGCTTGGGATGTGGCGGTGGCTGATCCACCAATGAAAGATTGATACTGGCCCCTGAATGCCGCCATAAGAGGGAACATCTGCTGAGGCAGGGGATGAGGAAGACTGGAGGTAGGAACCATTCCTGGTGGAAACACCAGAAGCCACTTCTTCACCAAAGTCCCGTGTGAAGGAGCAGGTTACACCAACCTAGAATGGCGCTGTCCAACTCCTTCTACCTTTCCCATGCACTCCTTCAAAGTCGTCTCACTGCCTCCCTTCTGAGGCAGTGGCCCAAGCTGGGAACGCCTTCCTGCAAGAGGCACCTCTGGGGCTAGCCCTGGTCTCTTTTCATTCCCATTAACAACCTTTCTACGTCTGCATTGCCCAGACATTTTAAATGATTGCATTTTCAGTTGGTTGAATAGTTGCTATTCCTCTCAGTTTTATGCCTCACTGTTTAATGTTTTATGTGGTTTGCAATTGTATTGTAGATTTCAATTTTTTATGCATTCTAGTTTTATGTATACCATAACTCAGTCTATTGAGTCAGTGGGGGACTGGAGGTGAGGACTACACATGCTCAAGAAAAAGATAACCCTGCCGAAGTGACTCACTAATTGGACAGCACAAGAAGCTCACCCTTTCCTCTGCCCACAGGTGCCACCAGACTCACACGGCTGCCTCCGCATCCTCATGTGAGGAAACCGGGCAGCTGCATCCAGGGACAATGCAACAGTGGGAACTATTTCCTTTCAACCTGATGGGATTCTGCAGTGCTTCCTTCTGAGAAACGGCAGTGGCTCAATTCTAGCAGATGTTTTTCCTGGTTCCAGAAAGAATTTGCACAATGCTTTTGGGCTTCGCCATTGCAGTTTTTTGGTGGTGGTTGTTTGAATCTTGAAATCTGGGCAATCGGAATAATTATTTTTTAATGCAACTTTATTTCCCCTGGTCTTTTGCAAGTTTGCAGGGGGGCAGATTCAACACTCCAATGTGTGCAATTTTGCCTTGTAAATTGCCTCATTTTGCCTTATCAATTTTAGCAGTTCATGGGAACGCCGGAGTTGGTAACATGCAAGGAAACTCACAAGGCGAGACTTAGAGGTTATTTTGTGCACAGAAGAGAAGGACTAGAGGGAAATAATGAATTGTTGACAAAATAACAATCAGTGACAGCTGATTGATGGTGGAATATATTCGGTGCATTCTCATAAAATGATTTGGTTTATTGATGCTTTATCTATTAAAAAATAACATGAAACGTCAATACATTTTTTAAATACCTACCAACCTAATGCCTAATTTGGCATTAACACAGACAGCCAGTACTGTGGAAGTTTTTCAAAATGATTCATAACGTCTTGAGCCTCAAAAGGGTCTTATTTTTAAATGAAGTTCTTGAAAAATGCCACATACATTGATTTGCTGGAATGGCATAACCACAGGCTCTGTAACTCCAAGCTGGAGGAACCTGGGGCACCCATTCATCACTGTGGGTGCAGTTGGATTGGGGCTTGCGAATGGCACCCAACTGGCCTTGGTTACAATACCACATCCCTTTGGATACCTTCTGGTTTGTCAATGCCTTTATGTATTGATTACATTTTTTTTACTACTCAATAGCTGAAGCTCTCTGGGCAGCTCATAACAATGTAAGATGATTTGAAATACGAAATACAGTATAAATATTAAATAGTTACAAGCATAAAATAAACATGGGAACTAGAGTAAATTGTCACAGATAAAATAAAGGATTTTAAACAGGCTAAAATTCCTGGGAAAATAAGGCCTTCACCTGGCACTGGAAAGAGTGCAAAATACTCTCCCTGGAATCTTTAGGGGAGATTCCATATTTGGGGGCCCATCATGGAAAAGGCCCTGCTCCTACTAGCGAAGCACCTGGCTTCCCTTAGTAGGGGCTCCCTCAGAGGAATCATTCAGGCTGAACTTAGGGTCTGGGCCGGTCTATATGGAAGGCTAGACTCCTTCAGGTCACCTCACCCAAGCTGTTTAAGGCTTCGGATGGCACTAGGAAACAGGCAGGAATAGACTGGCGGCCAGTGCAGATGGCAACGCTCCTTCTTCAACAGGGCACACATCTGGGATGCAGCCGCCCTGTGGTGGCTCAGCCCCTGCAGAATAAAGTGGAATGATTTCCCAGGTGTGGAATGGGAGTGACACTGTGTGTGTGTGTGTGTGTGTGTGTGTGTGTGTGTGTGTGTGTGAGAGAGAGAGAGGGAGAGAGAGAGAGAGAGAGAGAGAGAGAATGAGAATGAGATGGCCAAAGCTGACCACAAAGTTTGTGGTAGAAGCTGGGGTTGAATGTTTGGCCCACTGCACCTTGCCGTCTACTGACGGAGCCACAGAAAACCTTGACAAGGCAGCCTTTCCAACCTGATCCCCTCCAGATGTCCTGGGCCACCTCACCCATCACTCCCCAGTGGGATGATGGGTGGTGTGGTCCAGCACCTCCAGCAGGCCCAGGCTCCGGAAGGCTGCTTCAGAAAAGCCCAGCGGCCAGGGTGCCTTGCTGCAGCTCCGCAGAAAGGACGCGCGGGATGACCTGGGCCTCTCCCGCTGTCTCGTAGTGGATGCGATTGTGTCTTGGCCTGCCTCCAGCACATCATGCCCCTTAACCAGCCTCTCCAGAGCTCTCCTGGAATCTGTCTCTTTCAGCCTGCAGAGCAATATTCTCCCCTTGATTAACCGCAAGTCACTCAAGCCCGAGAGATTGTCCCAGCGGCCCTCATGCGAGCATTTCCAATCGACTTGTCCGCACGATGGGCAGGTGTGCAAAGGGCGATCGGATCCCTCTTTCTGCCTCCATGGAGGACGGGGGCTTTGTGCCCCTAAATTGAAAAAGAAAAAATAAAATAGAAAGCAAGGCCTGCTGCTTTCTTGCTGGACTGAGCGTGCCTTCCTGCCAAGCCAGCTCATCCATCCATCGCCACTTTCTATTCCCTCTCTCGCGTCGATGCTCAGATTGCAAAAGACTCTGCTATCAAAGAAGTCTGAACACAGGCCACTGAGTTCGCTTCCTTGGGCTTCCCGCTTTACTCCTGCCTTGCCTGTGAGCAGTGTTTAGCTCACTCAGGCCGGGCCCCAAACCTTTCACTGGGAGCCCTGAATCTCTGGGATGTTCCCCGACCTTTCCAACTTGCTGTCCAAGGGCCCCTGCTGAAATAAAAGGACGGGGCCCTGAGGATTTCCGTGGCTTTTGATCCCCCTGGATGAGCTAGGTATTAATTTATTTGGGTACTTTTACCCCGTCCAATACCCACCCAGTGGGTCTCTGGACGGCTTAGGATTCAAATGGTTTTGACCCAATGGTTCTTCCCCTCCTGCTGCCCCCTGAATCAACCTGCCTGAGGTCCCCCCCCCCCCGAAATTAATGGTGTTCTTCTCCCTTGTCCATACAGCCTTCTTTCCAAATACAAATATCCTTTGGAGTCAGGGCCCTTTCAAGCCCTGCCAAGACTTCAAAGCATATGTGAATCAGTATATGCAAACCGTGATATTTTTGGTCATGAGGTCCAGAGCCCTGGATCTTTTTTAGCAGCTAGCACCTGGTGGCGCAGTGGTTTAAACCACTGTGCTGCTGGGCTGGTTGATCGAAAGGTCGCCGGTTCGAATCCGCATACGGGGTGAGCTCCCATTGCTCCATCCCAGCTCCTGCCAACCTTGCAGTTCGAAAGCATGCAAATGCAAGTAGATAAAAAGGTACCACTTTGGTGGGCAGGTAACAGCGTTCCGTGCACTTCGGTGTTTAGTCATGCCGCCCACACGACCACGGAGACTGTCTGCGGACAAACGCAGGAAACGGAGATGAGCACCGCCCCCTGGAGTCAGGCATGGCTGGACGTAACGTCAAGGGGAAACCTTTACCTTTACACCTACCTGCACCTGTCTCCCCATCAATGTTTAGACTGAAAGCTGCTTGGGGCAGGATCTGAACTTTTGCATCCTGTAAATTGCCCTATGCACTGTATAATCTGACCTCACATCCAGTTGCTGGCTGGTGGGTTTCCCCAGAATCTTGGTGTGCCAGTTGCTACTTCCTCCTCCCACAGGGTGATCAACTGGCCTTGATTGCTGCCTTTCATTCTAAGTAGTAGCAGCAATAAAAAAGAACATTGCTCTAGCTCATTTAAACCAGGAAGGGAGCAAAATACAAGGGCCATAAACCATTCTGCCCAGTCATTTTGTACACAATGCATCTTTTACTTCTATTGTCTTTAGTCAGTGAGTAAAGCCAGTGACTGGCCCAAAGTTACCCCATGAGGTCCGTGGGCCGAATAGGGACGAGAACGTGCATTTTGCAGATCAAAATCCAGAACCTTATATATGTGCTTGCAGTTGGATTCCACTGGAAGGAAATCAGTTAAATTTAAATTGCAAGGAAGATTAGAAATCAGGCACAAGGTTTTCTTAATTATACACCTAATCACTGGGAAAAACAGAAATGTTGAGCTCATTTCCTCTCCTCTGTACACAAAACCGTAATGAAATGTCTGCGACTCCACTTGGATTCCTTGGCTAAAAGAATAATAAAAAAACAAAAATTGACCAGGTCTAATATCTCAGGAGCGTGATATGGCCTGGCTTCCCACACCTCTTCTTCTGCAAAAGAAAGCGAAGAAAAAAAAATTAGGAAAGGCTTTTGTCGCTTATCACTTCCCCCTGGATTGTGGGTTTATATTGCAAAGATAAGAGCAACTCCCCCATCCCAAATCCACATTTATGGGCAAAACATGATGAAGTGCCTAATCCAGTCTTCTTTGTGGGCTGCTGGAATTAGGTTGCTGCAAGAACGTAAAAGCTCCGAAGAAAGCAGCTTCAATTGCAATCAGTGTCAACTCGCCTGAGATATAAATTATATGGAATGGGATCTTGATTCAGTAATTGCTCCCTCTTCCTGGCCAGTGTAGACCGGTGTCTCCCCCTCATTTGATAGGGGCTGGATGTAACACTTCACTGCCCACGGCATCTGTGGGACACACTGCAAACAATCCTTCCCATGGCCTCTGCAGGACAACACAATCCATTCGGTTGCTCTGCTTTCCAGGGGAAACTCTCACAATGGAGGAAGCAAGGAAAAGGGAATGTGACAACAAAATGCCAACCCTATTTGGGTATAAACTACTCTCATCTCATTCCAATATTGTTTCTTCACCTGATTTTTTTAAAAAAATCAATGTTTGTAGCAATGCATCCCGAAACCAGGATGTGAGATGCTCCAATGCCAGCAGAACTGAACAGGAGAAATGTTGCTGGGGTGATTCTGATACGATTTTACCCTGCTTTTGTAAGTGGAATAGTCAAGGCAGGGCACAAGTTTCGCAACTGCAAATATAAAGCTTATTAAAACCAACAGCAAAGATGATAGATAGATAGATTGCATAATGGTGACAGAATCCAAGGTAAAATCAGTGCCTGACAAACAGAAACAGAAGCCTGGCAAAATGAATGATTCTGAATGGCGCTTCAAAAGGCGGGGAAACACCGTCTTTCCTGGGAGTTGCATGATTCATGACAGCCCAAAAAGGCCCCATCCACCTCTTCCATTTGTGTCATACCTGTGATGGTGATGGGATGTGACGCACCTGTGAGGTGGGTCCTTCTGAGCACACAACTTGCATATGCATTTAAGAACATTGTGTCTCACCCACAAAAACAAATTTAAATCCAGAAGAAAATTACCCTGTGGGGATGCTGGTTGTTTTGTGCTCACAGTTGGAGTTGGCCTTAATGGTCGCCCTGCAGAGTTTCAAAGTTGCAGAATGACATTTTTCATCCATTTCTTTGAGAGATGGAGCTGGGGGGCGGGATGCATCCTACTTTACAAAGGACACTCGTCTATTTGAAGGTGTTCCGCACCTGCAAACACCTATCCAGTCCTGTTTAAACAGAATAAGCCCTAAAAAGAAGAGAGGGCAGAGCAAGGCCCATCAGCCATTACTAAAATACCTGGACAGCAGCCCAAGCAAGGTACACAGGTCGCATGTTCACAGTCCTCTTCACTAGGTTGAGAGACATTTTTACCAACTGTGACCATAAGAAAACCCACAAGCAGGGAATGAGTACAACAGCACCCACCTGCCCATGTCCCCCAGCAACTGGGGAACATAGGCATGCTGTCTCTGTTGCTGGAGGGAGCATGTAGCCATCAGGACTAGCAACCATGGACAGTCTTCTCCTCCATGAAGTTGTCTAATCCCCTTTATCACCATCCAGCTTGGCAGACATCACTGCCGTTGGTGGTACTAAATCCCAGAGTCCAACTCTGCACTGTGCAAAAAAATCCTTCCTTGGATCTGTCCTGGATCTCCCAGCCATCAGCTTCATGGGACAACCCCCTTGAGGTTAGCGTTACAAGGGAAAATTTTGCCACCCTTCTTGCTAAGCAGCAACAGGGCTGGTGTTCGCTGAAGCTTGCTCACCCACAATGCCTCTGTCAGAGCACTGTACTAAAGTTTAAGATGCTCCTGGAAGTTCAGAACTGTCCTATGCTGGGCATTTATTTTTATTGATAGTTTTCATTAAAAATCACATCACATCCCCCACCCCCCTCCACCTGTACATTTTCCAAATCATCAGGGCATTTTCCAAATCATCAGTCTGTTTGTGATCTCTCCAGAAAGAAAGAAATGCACATCACTTATTTTGAAATGTATGCAGCTGGTTATGATCAGCCCTTGATTTAAAATAGACTGTAATCTTTTTCACGATCGCTACATTCCTCCATTTACAGGACCATTTTTGTGTTTTAAATCACAGGAATGTTTGTATCATTCTATCATTTGGCTAGACAAATCTTTTCTGCGATTCATGTAACTTGTACTAGACTAAGTCTAATATATCCCAAGAAAATATTGCTCTTAGGACGCACCCTTGGTATAATCCAGCCTTCCCCAACCTGACTGATTATTCAGGCTGTGCCAGAAAAATAACCTCAAAGAGCTTGCTGAGGTTCAACAGGTAGTGTAGCGCAGAAGCCAAAAAACTTCCTTGTAGATATGCCAAGGCCTCCTGGCTTTAGTCTGTTGGAAAGAGCATCAGAAATACTGGCCCTGAAGCTGCCTTTTCCAGTCCTTCTGCCAATACACCTCATCTTGTTTATCTTCATTCCCAACTTCATCCATCAGCAAAACAGTTCACTCATGCATTCAGTTAATTTGGCCCAGAATCAGCCCGCCTTTCCCCCTCCCCGACTCCAAGCGCTTTTTAAGGAACCAGCAAGTCACGTGTTTTTCCTTGCAGCACTCCTGGGCCAAAACACGTCAACGCCTCTATTCCCGTGAGCCACATGTGTGGTTGCTTCAACGGTGCATGGCTTAGCGCGGCTAAGAGCAGTTCTTCCCAGGTTGCCGTGCTGGCTCCATGCTGAGGAAGCCACTTGGTGTGGACAATCTGCCTGGTTTGGGCTTCCTGGACTCCAATCTGCCCTGCAGAGTCAGGGCCTCTTCACTAAATGGCGAGAATGAATTACCAGGCATCGCAGGGAAGACTGACTTGCCCTGGACCCCAGGAGTTTTATTGAAAGATCCCCCAGGCCCCCTGCAGTTACTTCAGGCAGCAAGCTACCAGGTACTGCTCTGCACCACCAACTACAAGCTCTTAGAACATACACAGAGCGTCTTATAGGTTCTGAGTCACATGGGCCCAGCAGTTGGGCAGTTGATGAGGAAATAAGGGGAACACAGTCAGAAGAAGGTGAGGGGTCTGAGGAGGGGGCTCAATACAATGGCATTTGATTGCAGGGTATTAACATAACGATCATGGGATTATTGTGAATCTTGGCATGCAAATGAGGGTGATTGCAATGCTGTTAACCTGGCTGCCTGATCAGCCCTTACTGATCAGCAAAACAGCAGCCCTGGCAGCTTCTTGGGGAAGCCATCAAGTCCCACTTGATGGTAACAGCAAATGCCAAACAGTGACCTGGCTCGGGATTTTGGGGTGCTTCCTGGGAAAGGGGTGCAGGCATTTTATAACACAAAGGCACATAAGGAAGTCTGTTCTGCTGGGATTTAGCTGAATTTTCCCAACAGCAGCAGCCTGGATCCCAAGTCCCTGGCAAGCATGCCTAGCACGTGCGCGGCCCTTCCCAGGAATTAATCCCCGTGCACTGTGCAAGCAGCACCCTTCCGACAGCAGCGAGTGGGAAAGGCGGCCGCCCCCACTAATGGCAGCCGGCGCACCTGCTCACAGCTCCCCTCTTTGGCATCCTGCCGCCGTTCCGTTCCTGCAACTGGACGTCCACATGCATTTGTGGGGTTGCCCTTGGCTTGGCTCACCCTACAGGCCTGGAGCGAGCCCAAGAGGAAGTCAGACGATTCTGGAGGGGTGGATTCTGAAAGGGGTTGTCTCGACCCAAGTTGGGTCCCTCAGTGGGCAGGTCTCAGGGAGCCCCTCCCCTCCCCTCCCCCTCTTTCTTCTTGCCACTACCGCCTGCTTGCCCGGCCAGGAGCAAGCAGGGTGCTGCCTCTTCTGCTCCTGCTCCTCACCACCCCCAGTGCCCATGTGTGGGCCAGAGCAGGAGGCTGCTTTACAAGCAGATTTCAGCAGGGAACTGGAGAAGCACGTCCAGGAGGTGTTTGCCAGCGGCCCCTGCTCTGGTGTGGCCCCTTGATAGATGCCTGACTGTGCCGAGCCAAGGCACCAGTCTGGTCGTTAGGTACAGAGCCTAGAATTAGCCAGTGACACCACTGAAGGAGACCGCGTGCTGCCTCCGGGTTTGGCAAGACCTCGGGGCCCCTCCCTCAGGAATTGGACCTTCTCCCCATCTTCCGCTTTCGTATCACTGCCCTGATTCGCTTTCTTAACAGGCTGATGGCCAGCAGGAGAGCTGGCAGGTTCCCTACCCGCTCCTGCTCTTCCTCCTCACCGCCTTCGTTTCTGGCCAAAGGAAGTTCTGCCTTCCTTTACAGCACTGATCTTTCTTGGCACTCTGCTGCTAGCAGGACAATGCAACTCCAAAACCCCTCTAATAAGCAGACGGATCAGCCTCTGCTCATGTCAAGAGTGCTGAACTCGAACTGGGGACTTCCCTTTCAGTAATGCCATGGGCTCCACCTTCGGAGTGGCTTCTATGGGTAAAGGACCAGCCAAGGACACCTGGGCAAGCCCTCCAAGAGGGTGGCTCATTCCCCTGATGCCTCGTGACCGGTTCAGGGACCCAGCAAGGCAACGCCCCCCCCTCCACTATTTGGACCCTTCCCATCTCTTCCAAAGCACACCTGCTCTCCTGGGAAACCGCAGGCAGAGACCTTGACGGAGTGCGAAAGGCCTCTGCCGGGATTTGAGTTCCCATCCCTCCCATTGCTGAGTCTTCAGCATCTGATGGGGGATGACTCTGGAAGGTCCACAAAGAGCGAGTGCCTGGTCCACAAGCTGCGGGAACAGCGGCAGGTGCCTGATTGTGCCTACTGTGGTTCCGGGATGCAACCAGGGACTATCTGCATGCAGCGCTGGGCTGCGCCACCCCGCAGTGGCCTTCTCGCATTTATCTTTGAGTCTTTTCAAGTATGAGCATGTCACTTTGGCAGCTGCATAGCTGGTCTGATTGAAAAGCAATTGGTCGCCAAGTCCCCCCCCCCCCGTTTGAGCTTTCACCGCTTTATCAAGTGATTGAAACAGAGAGATTGAGAGAGAGAGAGAGAGAGAGAGAATGAATGATTGCAAGGGACTCAGGTCCTGCGATAGCAACAGGAAGATCATAAAAGTTATTTATATGTCACACCTTCGGCAGATGTGTTTATGCAGATCTGTTGATTCACCACCTAAAAATATCTTGTTCAAATAAGAGGACAAGGAATCCGGGATTTACTTTGCCGTTTTTGCGTGCTCTCGCTCACACACAACTTTGCACATCATACCCACCCCAGATTACTCACTTGCTTAAGGAATGAAACCAAGTTGGATTAAATCTACAGCATCCCCACCCCAAACACACGTCCTCTCGTAAGACCTTTTGCTTTCATTTTGATGAAACAAGTTAGCCTGTCGGTGTCTCCTCAGTTGGGTGGGATGCGCCGTGAAAGCCAAAGTAATTCCACTCTGCAAACGCTCAGAAAGAGCTTGGTCATGACTGTTGATGTTTGTTTGTTGTGTTTATTTGTTTGTTTATTTTATTTAAATATTTATATGCCGCCCCTTGCAACAGCCTCGGGCTGTTGTTGTAGGGCCAAGCCTAGAAATAACCGTCTGTTCTTCCCCCCTCTCTCAAATGTAGGCAGGTTTCCTCAAGCAATTATTTGCTCCATTGGCAGAAATGCACATGATGGAGATTTCTTACATCTGGTGATAACAAACCTAATTTCAACTGCTGTGATTGAATAATTGTGCATTGCTTTCTCAGGAACAAAGCTAAGCTTAATATTTATTATTGGTGGATAAACACAATAGACGGTCCTATCAAGTGCTTTCAGAGCATCTGCAAGGTGGATTTGCTTTCTCGCCGAGTAAATATAGTGTGCCAACTCTATGAGATGCCATGCATAAGGGACGGCATATAAAAGTTTTAAATAAATAAACAAACACCCACCCACCCAACTGGGATTAGCATGAAAGATGCAAACACTCAGCTTTCTCCATGGGCTTAAAACTGGAAAGGAAGAGGGAACTGGAATGCCATATCTAGTCTAAGCAAAGGATTGTCACTTTATCTAAGATTCAATGGATCTTGGTTATATTGTATTAAGGAACAACTCCTATTTTGTGTATTTTGGATGCCACAATGTCTCTTTAAATAAGGGCTTGTGTAAGTTGGCTAACAGCTGGTGGTATAATACTACCAATACTGCTTTAAATCAAATGTTTTGGCAATGTCCAGTAGCTGCCGTGTCATGGAACAGGTTATAAAATGGATAAACTTTGTACTGCAATGCTCTGTAATAAGTACTGATGCCTGTGTTCATTTAATTTACCTGGCTGTTTCATGGAAGTTAATGAATGGTCAACATGAGTGCATGTCCCATGTTCTTTTGTCAGCTGAAAGATTAACATGAAAACATTGGATGGAAACATGCTCCCTTCCCATGATGCAATGGACCTAATAATGCTTCCAACATTTGAATGGATGGGTGTGCATGGATACATGATCGGACTTGTTGAAGCTTATGCTTAATTTATAGGTGCAAATCTATGTGTCTCTGTGTGTCTGTACATAAAACCATTTTATGGCTTTGTTTTGTTGACACTTATAATCAACACATTAAAAATAAAAAGCCCAAACCGGGGGCCAAGCTGAAAAGAAGCTCAGAGCAGTAACAAGAATATCAGAAGCGGAATCATGTACTGGAAAGCCATTTGTTAAACTCCTTCCATATTCTCCACACCAGAAATGTAGAACTTCAGGTTCTGGGGCCAAAAATGGCCCACCTGGAGTTAGAAGAAGGCCATGCACCTTCCCTGACACATCCCCCTTTCTCTGGCCACCAATCATTGGGGTTTTCTAGGTTTTGTGCATGTGTTTCCTTCATTCTCAAAGGTCAGAATGCCTTTCCTATGGCTTTGTTATGGGCAGGAAGAGCTTTAAGCTAAAATAGGCCAGTCTTTTGACCATGGCCTTTTCACTGTTGGCCCCACTTGCCACTGGAAGATAGCTTCGAAGAGCATTTCCAAAAAAACCTCAGACTGAGAGTCAATCCCACTACTGTATTCTGCCTGAAATAAGACGTATGGGTTCTCCCTTCAGTTGACATTATAGTATATCCACATCAAAATAGTATCAACACACGAGAACATATCACTAATTCCAAAAGCATAGTAACTTTAATCAGGGATAGAGATGGCTTCCAAAAAGGAAGGAAACCCCTCCACACGTTTTCATATGTCTTAAAGTCTCTCTCTCTCTCTGTGTGTGTGCTTAAAGGACCTCGCTTCCTTAAGGACACTGTATTTGTAAAGTTAGATGTGTATAGACATAGAGGAAAGGGGGGTATTTGATTTCAGAAAAACGTATCAGGCAGAAAGAGTCAAGAGTGAGTGACAAGAGGTGCAGCCCATGTGAGCCAAAAGCCAGTTCATCCCAGGAATTGATTGCTGCACCTAAGATCATCAAGGCCCTTGGACGTGCGTTTCAGCCAGTGCCCATGGACAGCAGGACAGACGGCCCCCCAGGCCCAGGGCTCTGCCCTCGTGAGCTGCCCCCTTAATCCTGCCCCTGATCAGCCATCAACTGTGAGTACAGTTCATACTGCAAAGCCAAGGAATGGCAGGACAACCCAACCAACGCTCTCCCTTTGCTTGCTCTCTGCAAACACAAAGACTTGCAGCCTTGGAGGGTTCATGAAGCAAATCCCCACGGAGGCAGCCACCACTGAAATTTATCCGTGGATTATACCTGAAAACAGAGGAGTACCAGAGAGATGGAAACTGTTCAGAGTCTCGCATCGCTGCAGTCCTTAACTGTAATGTCTCGTCTAAAATTGAATTGCTTTTCCACTGTAAGCTTCCAATAGGTAGGATTTTTGTACCACAGAGGTACCAAAGGATGGACTGGTTGCTTGGGATGGACAAGTCCCTTTTTCTCATTTTCCCAGCATTATGTTCCATTCATCTCAGACTCCATTTCTCCAGCCTTAAGCGTGGTTTACTGCAAACGCTGAGACAGGGCTTTTTTTTAAAGTAAAAATGCACATGGAAACTAATAAGCACACATGTCTCCTGATGCATGCGCTTTGTATAATTTTTTTCCCTAATAAGCCCCTGTTTTGGTTGGCTGGTTGGTTGGCTGGTTGGGCAAGCAGTTATCCTAATACAATGCATGATTTCCCCCAACAGATTCATTTGGGTCTGCACTGCTTTTATTGCTGACCCTTGTGGTAAACATTTGGAGAAGTGTGCATTTTGAACCCGGTTTCCATTTGCATTGTGGCAAACGGAAGTAAAATTTCAAACGGAACACATTTCCTTCCCTATCACAAGTCTCAGTATTTTGCAGCAGGAGACATTTGTGCTCAGGAATGGATTTCAGCTTTTACCAGCCATTCAGGGTGTCACTCTGGATGATTTTGATCTCTATGAGCTGCACGTGACTTCTGCCTTCAGGGGCAAGTGGGTCAGAAGCAACAACAGGGAACAGGGCATGGCCCGTCGCCCCAGTAGCCCTCAATAGCACAAAGGACATTGCTTCAGTGCTGTGTGGAGCTTTGTGCTCTGGGCCAGTGGTTGTGCCATCAGGTCAGGCCCTTGTGGGAGAGCTCCCCACTTAGCAGAATCACCAGGGAAAGGGGGCAAACTGGGCCGGCTTATCCCTTTTTGAGCAAGCGAAGCAGGAGGAGATCTGACTTGCTGGCAAGACGTGTGCAAAGGACCAAGGAGTCCTGGCAGATCACGAGGTAAAGAGGAGCCAGCAGTGTGATGCTGCAGCTAAGAAAGTGAATGCAGTCCTAGCCCCTGGTATCCAGAGAACTAGCGTGGCATAGTGGCCAGAGGGTTGGACTGGCGCGTGGGAGACCCAGGTTCTAGTCTCTGCTCAGCCATGAAGCTCACTGGGAGGCTTGGGGCCAGTCACTGGCCGGCAGCCTACTCTACCTCACAGGGTTGTTGCGAGGATAAAAATGGAGGGACAGGAGTGGATTACCTTGGAGCCACATTGGAGTCCTTGCAGGAATGGATGGATGGATGAATGAATGCATTGCTATTTACAGTATGTATAGGATGGGAAACAAATTGTTCTGCCAGTTCTGCATCACTCACAGGCCGCATCTGGAGTACTGCAGATCCAGAGAAGAGGAGCCAGGGTGGTGAGGTGGGGTCTGGAAACCAAGTCCCAGGAAGAACAGTTGAAAGAGCTGGGCATGGTTTAAGCAGGAGAGGAGAGGAGAGGAAAACTCTTTTCAGATACCTGAAATACATCATTGTTCTCTTGTCCTTCACAGAGCAGGACCAGGTTCTATTCTATTTAGCACACATGGATCTGGTCCCCATAAGGCCCTTAAGTCCAATGTTGAACTGGACTAAAGTGTATTTAGTTACTGGATCCGTTTGAAATCCATTACCATCGTGCTGTCTGGGTGGCTGTTGCAGTAAAGATACCAATATTAACATTATGTGAAATAATTCAATTAAAATATGTTAATAAATAAAACAAGATACAGTCACAATATGCATAGTCATGCAAAACTAAAATGAATATATTAAAACCAGTGCAATTAGTATAGGTGGTCTAAGTGATGCCATAGGTGTGGTGAAAAAGAACAAAAATTGTTAGGCGCCTGCAGCTCAACAAGGCAGGTGCCTGATGGATCTTTGGTGGGAAAGCGTTCCACAGTTGGGGTGCCACCACAGAAAAGGCCCTCCTAAAGTGGAAAAGGAAAAGAAATGTGGAATTGCACCACCTACCCCCAGTCTGGAGCAGGGGGGTGGGTGGGGACTTCCAGGGAAGACGATGCTGGCTGTGATCCCTGGTATCTCTCTCTCTCTCTCTCTCTCTCACGCACACGCACACCACACAAATAAACAGTAGCTGGCAAAGATGACTTCATCAGGTTTGCAGGTAGTTACACAAAGTGTCGGCAGCAACACAGGACTGCTCTGTTCAATTACTTTCGTCTGTGGGTAAACAGCCCTGGTGTAATGGGCTGATTAATCTTCTTATCACACAAAACCCATAAGTGTAATTACATCAGAGACTACGGATCCCTGAGCACGATATCAATCAAGCAATCGCGGATTCCTGCCTGCCCCAGGCACTTGGCTTAGGTGCAATAAATAAAAATGCAGCTCTCACTTTTCATCTGCATCTTGGAACAAAAAACGAACAAGGGAGGAAGCACCGGGCCTGATCGGCATCTTTCTTGGAGCATCGATTTAGGGGGGGTCGCAAGCTGTGCTGGCTTTCGCATGATGTGCCTGGCCATTCCACAAAGGCTTTTCAGTTCAGTGGAATCCGCCCTTCTTTTGCATATCGGACTGCAGACAGAATGCCTGCCTGAAAGAGCTCGCGTTTGGGGGTCTCTGGGGGATGGGCTTTGCACCATTGACAGCAACCGCATGTGGCTGGCACCACGTGGTGCCCCGGAGATCAAAAGTGATCGAGAGAAGGTCCCAAAACAGAAACACCTCCTTGACCAACAACAGTAAAATGTCCAAAAATGAATGCAGGCTCTCACCAAAGCCACGCGCAGCTGTGATCATGGGAATGCCCCCAGTCTTGGGCAGCTTTCTTGGTGTCCAACCAATGTGGCCTCCCCCACCCCAATGCTTTAAATAACATTTTCCCACAGGCGCCTAGGATGGCAGTGAAATAGGTCTCTCTTGGTGCTGAGAACTATGAGTTCAATCCAATTCTTGGGTGTGTCCAGGCCCAGAATCCATTCTTCCTTTGGGAGGGTTTTTTCTCCTTTGCCACACCTCCCATGGTGGCCGGGGCAGCTTTTCAAATTGCCAAATGTTCTCAGGGCTCCCAAAAGATCCTTACCCTGCCATAGAAATCACACAAAGAGCACTCATATAAGGAGGAAAACCCTAACTCTTAAACACCCGCCCTCAGCAATGCAATCCTAAGCCCGTTACTGAGAAATTTAGCCATGCTGGCTTTTACATGACTGTTTTGGGCACCATTGTGGCCCGACCGTGGCATTTCATGCCAGAGGAACAAAACAAAATGGGCCCCTCACCCCTCCCATGGTTCAGAGCTGACTGGGCTGCCCATTCAGGCTGTCCTCAATACTGGCAATGACACACCATCTTGCCTGCCAGGGCAAGCTAACTTGGGAGCCCTGGACTCCCTCTTCAGTTTGCTGCCGTCTCCACCTCATAGTAGGACTGTCCACGGGAGGTCGTTGAGGCCCCATCGGTGAGGGTGTTCAAAGATAGGCTGGACATGCACATGGTGGGCATGTCATGAGCGGAGCCGGCTGGTGCCGGAGGTCAGACTAGATGGCCCAGGAGGCCCCTTCTGACTTGCTCTGTTTCTATGTTTCTATGTTTCTATGTTTCCTTCCTTCACACTCACACCTGGCTAGTAGATCTCTTGTTTGAGAAAGACTGCATGAGCAAGGCACTTATTGCTGCTTGGGGCAGGGGGGTCTTGCGAGCTCCATTCTTCTCAAGGAATTGACATTCACAATCTGTTTGTGTCCTCTGTCTTATTTAAACACATAGGATCTCCTTTCATTTGAGTAGAACTCTGGGCACGTGGAAATGCCCTCTGGGCTTTATGTTCAGGTCACCACTTTGTCCTACAACCCATGAAACAGAGCAACAGAGTGAGTCAGAAGGGGTATCCCGGGCTATCTAGTCTGACCCCCAGCTCCAACTGGCTCCGCTCATGACATGCCCACCATGTGCATGTCCAGACTAATGAAGGTAACGCAAATTGCCCATTCTAATGCCTCGGTGGGAAATCCAGAGTGATATTCTCAAGTGTCTTCACCTGAAGAACTGGCAGCTTCTACCTGCTTGTCCCATGGAAACCAAGCCCTTGGTAAAGCTGAAGCAACCATTCTAAATTCAACAAATAATCCAGGAGTTCAAAGGAAAACTTCTATTCATTCCAGAAGCTGAGCTACATATTTCTTTATTCTCTCTGTTGTGCTCTTTGCCTGAACTCTAGAACTGGTCTGGAGTTCATAAGAACACTGTTGGATCAGACCCAGGGCCCAATGAGTCCAGCATTATGTTCACACAGTGGCCAAATAGCTGCTCATGGGAAACCCAAAAGGATGACTTTGATAAAACAGCCCAACTTCCCCCAGCAACTGGTGTTTGTGAACATACTTCTGCCACTGGAGACAGCATACGGTAATGAGGACTAGTAGCCCTAGACCAGTGGTGGTGAACCTATGGCACATGTGCCGCAGTGGGGCACGCAGAGCCTTCTCTGTCAGCATGCAAGCCAAGTCGCCCCAGCATCACCCCAGCAGCTGAGCATCAGATAACAGTGCACATAGGGGCCACGCGCATGCTCGGAAAGGAGTAGTGGCGTCAGTCGATGATGTCATGAGCCGTGACTCATTAGCTGTGACTCGTCTGAGCTTTTGCATGGCTGGTCAGTGCACTGCCAAGAATATATATATATATATATATATATATATATATTTGCTTGGACTGGCTGTGAGTTGTTTTTTCTAAACGAAAACCTCAGTTTTCAGGTTTTATTGCAGTGTTGGCACCATGTGATAAATAAGTGGGTTTTGGGTTGCCGTTTGGGCACCTGGTCTCTAAAAGGTTCGCCATCACTGCCCTAGGCAGTCCCCTTTAAAACTGTCCAAATGGGTGGCCATCCCTATATCACATGGCAGTGAACTTCATGGTTTAACTCTGTGCTCCACGAAGAAGTCTTTCCTCTCATCTGCCTGGATTCTCCCACTAACTCACCGCATGGGGTGACCCTGCTAGATTCTAGTATTATTTGTGGAGTGGGAGAATAATGCCAACCTTGCCACTTTCTCCACGCCAGGCATAGTTCTGTACATCGCCATGACGTCTCTGCTGACTTGCCTTTTTCTAGACTAAACAGTAATCATTCCGCTTAAGGATTGTGCAAACTCCTGGATCATTTTTCTTGCCTGTCTCTGCACTTTTCCTGGCTCTCTAATGTGCAGAACTGTACGCAACATTCCACATGCAGTCACATCGAAGATGGGCTCCACTTCTGTGCAGATGCAGAACCCCATGTGCAGAGTCCACCTGCGCTGATCCAAAATGTTTGGAATGCTGACTTGGCACTTGGCTTGCTCCCAGCAATCCACCCCTCAGTGCTCCCTCTGGGGCTCAACAGGCACTTCTAAGCCCAAGGTTTTTGTCCTTTGCTTATGCCTCCTTGCTGTCTTGCATACCCAGACAGAGCTTCGTCCCCTGCAAAACACGCATCTTTGCATTCTTCAGCTAGGGGTGCGAACCTTAGGTCCATGAGCTGAATTCAGGTCTCCCGGGAGCTGAATGCAGTCCTTCCAGATGGCCATGCCCTCTTTCCCCACAACCAGCAATCACACACTATTGCTTTGGTGAAATTATTTCCAAAACACACAGCATATGAGCCCCCCTATTCTCAGCACTAGTCAGATATCACCTGGCATCCTGCCTCCAGTTCTGGGCACCTAAGTTTAAAAAAGAGGCAGGCCAGCTGGAAAGGGCTCAGAGGAGGGCAGCAAGGACGATTCAGGGGCTGGAGGCAAAGCCACATGAGCAAAGACAGAGAGAATAAGCATGTTCAGCCTCAGGAAGAGAAGACGGAGGGGAGCTATGGTGGCACAGTACCTGCAAGGCTGCCACAAAGAGGAAGGACAAGAACCCTTTGCACTCATTCCAGAGTGCAGGACATGGAAGAACGAACTTAAGTTAAAAGACTAGACACCGGGAAGAACTTCCTCACTCAGTGCAACAATGGAACCTATACCTGTGGAAGTTGTGGGCTCTCTTTTGCTAGAGAAAGCCAAAAGGCATCTGGGCAGTCAGCCTGAATGGGATGGTATAACTTCGCATCCTGCAAAAGCAGGGGGTTGGACCTGATGGTCTTCTGGCCCCCTCCAATCTACTTGTCTATAGTTCTATGATTCTATGAATTTCCCACTCAGACCCTGAAATGTTCCTCTTAGGGCTTAGATGGAGCATTTCTAAAGAAGGCATTTATTGTGTTCTCATGCTACATGGTAGCTTGCCGTTGCTTTACATGGTGCACCTTTTCGCCAGGGTCTTTCCTGTTTCACCATCGCCGTCGTCTTCTTCCTCTGGCAAGGAAAGTCTAGTATTATCTTGAGTAGTAGCATAAAGTAGTAGCATAAAGCCCTGGTGTATTTGTGCAGTTTTACCATACCATAGCGTCATCTAGTGGTTGTGTATTGGAATATATAAGAACACCCCTGGGAAAGAAAACCCTGGTGGGTGGGGAGGGAAGGGAGAGACATATCAAGGAGTCAGTCTCAAGCACACAAAGAATCTAGGAAAATCTAGATTCTAGATTATTTTTCTAGAAGAATCTAGAAAAGCTCTTAGAGGTTTACCTGGTTGGTACTTTGGCCCTGTCTTTTCCACTGCCCACCATTGGTGTGCAACACTTGAGTAGTTCTTTCTCTCTTTTTTTAAGAAATCCAAGCCCAGGTGGAGGGGAGGGGAATTAAAATAGTGCTAAGAAACCAATGATAGCACAACATACAAAAAAGAAACAAAGCTACTAGGGCACATACCTCTGGCTTCTTGACATTGTCTGGGAGGCCATAGGATCCTTTGGTCTCCAAATTTGAATGTCTACCTCAGTTCTTTCCAGCCAGTGCAGAATGAACTGTACCGGCAGGCGAATTTGGTCCTCGTGCTGAAAGGTTTCGACTCTGCTAGTTTAGACTGCCAGTTTCAGTCGGTGGTGAGAAGCAAAGGGGACTACACCTTTGACTGGGAATTAATTTATATGATTCGTGTTGAATGCCCCTATGGGTGGATATTTGCAGCTATCCTGCTTTCTTATATTTCCATAGGGTGCAATCCAATTGTCCCCTGGCAATGTAAACCTCCGAACACAGAGACTTACATGCATCCTGCCCCTGGAATCAAGTGTGCCAGATCTCCTCCTTTGCCATGCCTCATGTTGGACATTTTCTCTACACAACCAGTTTTGGCTGTCAAGATTTAGGGGTGAAAGGAGACTGGGCCACTGATTGAGCTCCTCCCCTGCACCTCAGGCATGCCCCTTCCCCCTGCAAGACCCACTTGCAACTTCAGGGGGACAACAAACATGGTTCTTTCTGCACTGGCTGCAAAAAGGGTGGGGGCTCAGTCTTTGAAGTCCCAGTCCTGAAGTGGCAGGAGCTTGAACGCCAAAGAATCCTTTGGCCTCTCAGATGATGCTGGGATTGTCATAGGATTGTGCCTGTAATTTTCTATTTTGGTAAGTTGTGCAATTTGTTTGTTTACACTATTTTAATTTCCTCCCTTTGATTTCTGAAGAAAAGAAAGAAAGAAAACAAATTTCTCCAACTTACGCTGGAAGAGAGAAGCCAAGGAGGGTGAACTCAGGGGACAATGGAGGGAATCCATGGTTCCTTCCTAAAACGAAATAAAGTAAAATAAACGTTGTAAGCCCCATTTATCCACGCCAGTAACATTGGTGGGGATTTGATTCTGCTATTATATTCTGCTCGCAATCTGACTTCTAAGCTTCTTTCTCCTTCTAGGATCAATTAAGTTCTAACAAGCACCTTTTTATCGCTTTGCTTTTGAAAAGCCTCCGTTGTTTCCAAGCGAGACTGTCTTGCCGAAGAAGGCGGCGAGGGCCCCTCTTGTGCAGCTGTGATACCAAGGAATTGTGGAACTTCAAAAGCACCCTGGTGGGGATTATTGCACTGAGGGCTTGCAGCAAAGAGGAGATAATCAGAGGGAAAGAATGGGCGGGTTGGGGAGGGGGCCAGGGAGGGGAGGGAGAGGCCAGGAAGGTTATTTTGCAATTAAAAACAAAAAGGCTAAATTAAGGAGCGTGTTTTCTTGCTGAATCTGGGAGGGGCATAATAGTTTTGCTGGATCAGAGTGAGGGTCCATCTAGACGAGGGTCCATTCTGTTGTTCCAGTGGCCAAGCGGATGCCCAGAGGAATTCCCAAGCAGGACAGCCAACTGCTCTGTCCCATCCATGTTGCCCAGAAACGGTGTCCGTAGGCACATTGCTTTTGAGACTAAAGGTTGCAATCCACCAGGATTTCTCACATTATGGGAAGGCAAGACTCACGAGCGAAGACAATTGGGTCAAGGAAACTTGAAGGAAGAAGAGGAGGAAGGCCCAAGAAGAGATGGAAAGAGTCCATCAAGGAGCCCTGGAATTTCGAACACCTGAACAGGGCTGCCATGGGGCATTTTGGAGGGCTTTCCTTCACATGGTCATCATAAGTTGGAGATGATTTGATGTCACATCACAAATAACACAGCCACCTGGAGTAGTAGCCACTGATAGTCTTCTTTTCCACAAAGTGTTCCAATCCTTTTTTAAAAAGCCCTCCAAGTTCTACACCTTGTGGAAGGGAATTGCTGCATGTATTCCGATAAGGCTCACGTAATTCATGGCCAAAGGATGCACACATGATGCTAATGGGCAGCTTTTAAACAAATCTAATAAATACATAAATGAAGCGTGGCCATTTCCTTAAATGGATGTGATCGATTCATGGGGAAAGGTCACTTGCCAGCAGCTCTTATCATAACAATATTTTGTGTGTTGAAAAACGGGAGACACTAAAGGCGGGTTCACAGCATGGTCCAAGAGGGGAAGGAGCAGCGGGCAGTAATGGCTATTTTGAATGCAAAGCCTTGGGCCTCCAGATTTAATACGAGGTGGCGCAGCTCTTGTCTTGCAGGAGTTTCTCTGCGTTTGCTCATCTCACCCGTTCATCAAGAAAGAAACATACTGCAAAGATGCCACGACTCCTGTGCTCTCCCAGTAGAAGCAAACGCTGCCCCAGAACTTTTTGTGGTTTGAAAGGAGGCATAAAATGGGGAAGAGCGCTTTAGTGGAGACCCACCCGTCCTCTAATTTGTCCGCCATCACTGCATGGTAAAGATGTCTGTGCAAATTAGCCTGAACACGAGTGACCTAGGTTCTTCTCCAGGTTTCAGCTACAAAACAGGCCTCAGCTTGGGAGAAAGACTGATGGAACTGGCAGGATGACAAGACTCCGTATGACTATGACCTTCCTCAGTTCCATTTGCCAAGGAGCAAGAGAGCAAGCGCTACCTGTGAAGAGGATGAGGAGCAATTACGGCTGGTGACCACAGTGGGGAGAGCTGAGGCCTACTGATGGAGGGGACCCATGGAGGCTGCTTTGCTCAACAGCCCTGCAAAGTCTGAAGTCCGCCCTGCAAAAACCCAGGAGAACTCAGGCATGTGCTCTGGGAACATTTGGGTAACATGAGCTTAATAAGGAGGGTCATAAGATGTCCAGCCTGTTGCTTTTGGACCAACCTGGGAAGCTTTTCGTTTCGATGGCTTTGCGACTATCATCCCAAATAGCCCATTTCCTGTTTCAAGAGCTCCTTGGGAGCGGGAATGAAGTCCCCCATGGTTTTGTGCTCTGCATTTTCACAAAGCTGGCAATTTTAGCATTATATAACTATACCAATCCAATATCGTGTGGAGAACCCTGGGGCAGAAGGCTCCCTCCGGCTTGTGGTACAGACGGGGGTGATCACGGCTTTTTGCATTACGCAAGTGGAATTCTTCAGAGCTGGACATATGGGGGAAGGATGGCATTTTCGTTTGTATGCTTGAACAAGGCAACGAAAGCATGGCCTCTAAAGAAATACCTCTGACAACGGGAACCCCAGGCCAGTCCCTTTCACTGTCAAGCTTTAATCTAGGGAGGAGTACCGAAAAGATCTGGACTAACACAGAGTTTGGCGGCTAAGGTACAGCAGATGTCAATATTTTCCCTCGGGACAGAGAGCTTTGTTCGGCGTGTATTTTAATACAAAACCTTGTAATGTTCACTTCTCAAACCAATTTGCCAACTGAAACGCAGCCATTCATCAGCACCCACACATTTCTGAATTCTGCAATGCAATTTCCTGATTAAAAGAAATGCATTAAGAAGTGAGTATATTAAGATAAAATGAGCACAAACATGTGTATATTAGGAGATATGCACATGGAAACTAATTGCAAGCAGATGTGCAAACAGGAGGGGAGGACTATAAGGTTGGAAAGATGAAAATCTGAGGAACTGAAACGGATCAACATGTCCACCCTTTCTACTCCCCCTATTTTGCGTCTGCCACAGTCCAAATATCATAAGGCACACTGGGAATCTATTTTAGGGTGGATAGAAGGAAAGGTGAATAAAGGCACAACTCTAGGGGCTCCCTGCCTCTGTTGCCAGCCCTGTAAAAATCATGCTGATTGTCCCCCCCCCCCCCCCGACCAAGGGCCCAGCCGGGCCTTGGCGGGCAGAAGGGGGGGAATACCAGGAAAAGGAGGAGAGGCACTCAAGGACTTCTACCACTTCCTATTGGCATCCTAACCTCCCCTCCCCTCCCCTCCCCTCAAAAAATCAGTAGAGATCACTCCAGGCACTGGAGTTTGGAGCTTCCACACATACAGGGTGTGGGACATGGGATCATATCCCAACAGTGTGATCATACATGTGAGGACCCAGCAGTAAATCCTACTGAGTTTGGCAGAATTATTTGTAGTGGTAAATCTGAGTGTTTATCAGAGCAGCCCCAATTAGTCATGAGCCCAAGGACCCTCCCAAAATTCCCGTGTGAGCCCCTGCAGCTTTCGTGTCCACCAGGAGTAGGTTTTGGGAAAAGTGAAAGGTCCTAATTGCTCCTTCAAGAATGAGTGAGCCAGAATTATCTTAGGGAGCACATGTGCCCGGATGTACCGACCTGGCCTTTGAGGTCTATGCAGGGGGCCCTCCTGTGTGAGCCTGTCCCTGTAGGAGCTGAGAGGGATGGCCACGAGAAGGAGGGGCTTTTCTGCAGCTGCTCCCCATATCCAGAACGCTCCCCCCAAGGAGATTCGCCTGGCACCTTCCTTACTTTCACTTCCGTGTCCGTCAAAAGCCTTCCTTTAAAAAAACACAAAACATTATAGTAACTAATTGCCACAGACCTTTGTTTGGCACGTTTTGTTGTATTGCATTGTTGTTTTTAATGTGCTATGGTTTTTATTATGTTTCTATTGTGTTTTTATCTTGGGTTGTGAGCTGCCCAGAGGTGCTGTGGCAAATTGGGTGGCATACAAATGTTTCAAATAATTAAATAACATGGTTTGTCTAACAAGATATTGCCGCTGGGGAAAAGCAGAAGAACCGAGGCCTGAGGAGGATGGCGGGCGACGTTAGAAAGTGCTGGTGTCACACACCTGCGGGTTCTGCCTCCGCCACGCTACTCATGCTGCAGGTGTCCTCCTTCCTACCTGGGAGTAAGCAGCAATGGCCTTAACCTGTCAGGCTTCTGCATGGAGACAGAAGAGCTTAACCTAATCAAGTCTTCCATGATTTACAGAGGCAATATCTGAAGCCAATTGTTTGGAGAGAGAGAATTGGCTGCCACCTCACTGTGATCGTGCCCAGGCTGGGTCTGGGGGGACAGATTTCACCGAAGGTGACAGGGGACAGGAAGAGACACGACAATGCAGGCAGGGCCACAGACCAAAAACACAAGACCTGCCATCAAAGTCCCGCTGGCCTTGGGCATGCCTGCTGGGTGGGATGCCGGTTGGGTTTGGAGCTTGAGCTTCAGGCCCCACCCTACGGCTGCCAGATGCTCTCCCGATGGCCACAGATAGGCTGGGATCCCAGGTCCGGCCTCAGAAACATGCTCTGAGCTTGTAGCAGAGACTCCGTCCTTGGAGCATCCACACAGCCGGTGTGGCTCTTTTTGGATCCGCCGATGGTCCAAGGTGGCGAGTGCAGCTTTGGACCTGGGATGGGGGCATTCTGGAGGGAGGGGTGGGAGGAGAGGGGGGGTGCCTCAGCCACCCCTCGCCAGCGGGGAGGGCAGCCACCATGCTCCCCCTGCTCTTTCATAACCCTTTCAGTTCAGGGGTCACACTTGACGGGGAGCATATTTTTAATTATCGCTTTAATCAAGTTTTATCTATGGCTGAATGCTGCTTTGAGCAACAATTTTCTTGCTCGCAAGGAGGGGAGCAGCTCAAACTGACGAAATGCTGCCATGTGGAGGGCTTTGGCGGGGGATTCCCCCTAGCAAGCAACCACCTGACCCTTCCACCAGGTCAGTTTGCAAGTAATGTCCAAGTCTAAGAAAAAGAAGAGCCTCTCTAGACCAGCATTTTTGATGGCTCTGAGAAATCCACAAGTTGGACAAGAAGTGCACCTTCCCATAATTGGCCTTGAAAGACCTCATTGGCTTCCATCGGAGTATATGCGCTCAGACAAGTAGAAGGAGCTGTGCGATATGGAAGCGTTGCATATCAGCACCAAGGCTAAATGCTCTTTCACTGGGGAGGGGGGCACGGATCTGGCCGAAATCGCATTACATTTCTGTACCACTAGCGGTCAAAGCTCTCTGGGCAGTTAACAACATTCAAGTCGCCCACCCAGATTTCAACCAGACGCAGCCCTGATAGCTTCCAAGACTGGGTAAGATCAGGCACTTCAGGTTATGTAGAAGCTTGCCTGCCCGTCTCCATCCAGCACAGAGGCAGCACTGACTGACCGATGGGTTGCCTTCACTCGGTTTCTCCTTTTCTCCTTGACAAGAAAGACAGATTTCTCCTTGCCGGACAGCAATTATTGTCAGACCCTTTAATCTGTGGCTGCAGAGCTGCTTTGGCTGGGGGCTTCCTTGCAGCTGAGCGTGCCACAACCTTTCAGATGCACATGGCAGCCTCTGGGAAACAAAGGCACTCGATGCAGACAACATGCATGCAGGGGCTGTGACAGAGAGGCAGGGGGCACCGCAGTCTCTGCAGGGAGGAGATAAAAATGGGCTTCCCGTCCCTCCCGTTTTGAGGAGACACAGAGAGAACTGGGCATGTTCAGCCTTGAGAAAAGACTGGGGTGGTGGGGCGGGGGGTGGGGGTTATGATATCGCTCGGTAAGTACTTCCAAGGCTGTCATAAAGAGGAAGGTCAAGATCGCTTCTCACTGGTAGCAGAGTGCAGGACACAGAATAATCAATTCCAGTTCCAACAACCCAGATTCAGGCTGGACATCAGGAAAAGCGTCCTCACTGTCAGAGCAATATGACAGTGGATCCGGCTGCCTAGAGAGGTGGGGGGCTCTCCCGCCCTGGAGACATTCAAGAGAAACTGGGCAGCCATCTGAGTGGGAAGGTGCAAATTGGTGTCCAGCAGAGTTTGGACCCAATGGCCTTCATGGCCCCTTCCAACTCGACTTCTATGATTCTGTGATCCAGGCTCTTCACAGACATTCATAAGCTCAAGGACTGTCACAGTCACCATTTTCACTCCATTTCTTATTCTCCAAGCATCAGGGTGCCATCCAGTGTAGCTAACCAGAACGCTCTGAACTTGGGCACCCAATGGAAGGTTGCAGGAACAGAATGCTGGAATTCGCTCTTCATATCCCTCGCCCTCCAAGACATTGAGCAGGCTGGTTTTGGCTGTCTGGATGTCCCCCCCGCCCCACCTGTGGAGGAGGAGAGGCTGGGGGACTGCTGTGAGTCTTTAGAAGATGGAGCGGTTCGCTGTTCTCCTTCCTTCCCGAACCAGCCACTTTGCGCTGGCTCCAGAGATGGTGCTCCCTCTTCAGAGCCCAGGCAAAGCAGAAAGAACTGCGCTGGCGGAGAGAAGGCCTTCTGGGGTTGCAGCAGGGCTGTCTTAACGCACGGGCCTGATGGGCGCTTGCCTGTGGGCCCCATACGAATCTGTGCATGTTAACCTTCAATGCATATATGATGCATACCGATCAAAGGCGTACAGTTACTTCACTAATTGCTAATTTAAGTTCTTTTCTGCTTTGTATTGTTCCTGATACACACCAGCACTGTGAGTAGTTGTCGTAGGGGCCCCAGTACACTGCTTTGCCCAGGGCCCATAATGCTGTTAAGACGGCCCTGGGTTGCAGTGGGATGATGTGACTCTCAGCTGCCTTGGGAGCTGCTGCAAGGACTATGCCGGGACTTGCTCTCCCCTTCCAGACAATGTTGGAGGATCACAGGTCTGCACCCTCAGGCGGTTTTGTATCAGTCTGTGACTTGTTGAAGAGGAAGATTTGCATGCAATTTCCCCTAACGTGCATTTCCCTAATGGATGCATTTTGTACAAGCCATTCTCCCCCTTTGCACATTCTTCATGAATACATGCCTTTTTGTAGACTTTTTCTAGCTCAATTGCAGATCTGCATTGGAAAATTTGGGAAAGTGCTGATATCGAAGTATAACTGCATTTGACTCTGAGTCTTGGTTTGGGAGATATGAATTAGCAACATTCATACTAAAATGAAAGCCAGTGATTCTCATCCTCATCCTTAGCCTCGCTGTGCTGTCTCGGGGTTCGGTAAGGGACCTGTTAGGTCTTTTAGATGAAGAATAGGGAATGAAGAATGGAAAGAAATAAGAGGGTTTCCAGGAGTATTAAAGCTTGCCTAAGAAAGACATTTTTGCTGAAGATGTCTATACACATCTCACAATCTTCGCTGCTCAGCAAGCTTTTGCAGTACTCAAAAGAAAGCAAGCCATGTTCATGCATAAGAAAAATCCTCAAACCCAAGTTTAAGCAATATCAGGACAAACCCAAAATACAGAAAATTGGGTGTACGCTCTTGTGATCTCTAGGGGTGGTGGTTGAAAGGGGAGTGGGGGAAAGGGCCAATAACACTCTCTTAGTAGAACTAGAAGCACAGATTTAAATGAGCAAGGCAGGATGTGGGAAACTTGTGGCCCTTGAGAAGTTTTGCCCCATGGCTGACACCAGATTAACTCACTAAGCCAACAGTGAGGAATCAGGCGCAGGCTGCAGCCAGGCTAAAGGTTCTGGGGGTGGGGAGGTTAGAGCCAAAAATGTTCACCTGGTTTGAAAGCCTTTTAAAGACAAACTGCAAACTTTCTTTTCTTGATTTGTATTTTTATTTGTATTTTCAATGATTTGTATGTTTATTTTTAGGAGGGCACAGAACATTTATGGGAGAAGATAATCATGCTAGAGACCATCAAAGGGAGGAGGAGGAGGAGGAGGCCAGAGAAGAGATGGATCAATTTTATACAAGAAGCCACAGCCTTGAGTTTACAAGAGCTGAGCAGGGCTATCAAGGACAAGTATCCATTCATAGGGTTGCCATAAATCAGAGACACGTGTTCCGACAACAGGCCACCTCCAGCGGCACAGTTGATCTTGCGAGCTCAAAAGCTGGACAGCCACAAGATGCTCTGTGAGCTACCAAGGAGTTTTCAGGTTTCAAATACCGTTTGGTCATAAGTCTTTTTCTGAAATTAAGGATTGGTAGAATGAGTGTACATAATGGGAAAGTACCATGCTGGAAGGCCCTTATAGGTATTTATCAAAATATCTTTAATTTATTAATTGTACTTCTGTGGCTGCCATTCCATACAAGTTTAGACAGAAAAGCAGGTCTGAAATTCCCAACATACTTCGGTCAGCTAGGCTTGCCGGGGCTGCTGGGAGTCGTAGGCTTTTTCTGTCACAACTTGCACAGAAGCGGTGCCTTTTATCACTCAGCAGCTGAACCTCTTTGAGCAGTTCGCAGCAATTAAAAGAAATGAAAAGCAAGTCACCTGACAACTTCAGAATAGAGGTGAGTCTGATGTCCAAAAGCCCAAAATGTGTTTTTTAACCCCAAATAAAGGTGGAGCCAGAGAGCACTTTGCTGTGTGCCAGTTTCTTGTTTTACAACATCGCTGAAAGGTATTTTTAAGACGTAAAATAGGATGGTTAGGAAGCCAGGCAGGTGGTAGGACAAATTGCTGCCACATCAAAGACCCCCCAAATTAAGCGAAATAATATGCAATCGAAAGAAGGAACATCTCAGATAGGTCTAGAGTCGAAAACCATGGAACTGCTACCTGTGATGTTTCTGCCCAGTACTGCTTCTTTCCTAGCGTGTGCTAGCTAAGCCTCTCCATTGGCCAAGGAGTCTAACTGACCAAAGAATTGCACCAGGCATCTGATGCCTCAGTCCTGCAAGCTTCATGCACACAGGGGCTCAGCTAGATGGCATCCCCAGTTCTGTTTCTTCAGCAGTCGCTCCACATACTGTATTAGTCATTCTGGGGATGGAGAGATAAAAGGTGTGTGATTTATTCAATGCCACATGCTTTCTTTCTCCCCGTCTCCCCTTTTTAATTATTTTTCTTTATAAAAAATAATTAGTCTCAATCAAGGCAGAAGCTCTTTAGAATTACAGCTCATTAGCCACTCTTCCATTTTCCAGTTGCTATAAAAAGTCAAACCGCGCTGATGAAAATTAGGCCCTTGGAATCAGCTTTATACACAGCCTGCGTTCGCTGCCTACCACCATCATCTGCATCCATTTAGCATGGGTAATTGCAGCCGAAGACAAAGCGCAGGGATTACGTCGCGGTGCTGCCTTGCAACTGAAGTCCAGAAGAAATGCTGTAGGCCTATTAAGTCCTAAACCCGCTGGCGGGGCTAAAGAGAGAAAGCAGATTAGCTGTGCTCCGACATGGAGGTGTGCTAGACTCAGGGCTCCCCCTGTGCACTGCAAGGAAATTGGAAAGTACGATCAACGTTCATGGGGCAGAGATGCATTTCGCTTCGGGCATCGAGGAAATGGGCTCGCAGGCTTTTGTAAGGGTTCTAAACCTTTCTGGCCAAAGGGGACAATGGGACAAAGGAGATCTGTGCCTGCGGCTAGCAGAGCAGTGCTTCTCTCCGTCCCTGACTTTAGCGGCTGTCCATTGCTCTTTGGAGGGGTCGGGAGTGGCCAGCATCCCATGACGAGTGCGAGCCGGGCAGAGCGGGCCATTCTCTTGCCCATTGCCAGAGCCGTGCAGAGGGATTTTCCATCAGATTCGGAGGAGGAGGAACAATGAGGGGCCGAGGGGTTTATAGTGTCAAGTCACTTAGTGGAGTTTCTCCAGCAGAGCAGGGGAATCAACCTGCTTTGCAAAGGTGGGAAGGTTTCCAGGAGGGGAGGGGAGGGGAGGCAGGTGTGGGGCCCGGTCCTTGACCCAGGGAGGTGGTGTAGGGAGAAATGAACTGCATTGCTGGGGTGGGGAGGGGGGTGCAATCGCTATCCACACCCTCTCCGGCAGTGAGAATCACCCTGATGGTGGAGCCAGGGCCTTTCCTGAAAGGGAGGGATGAAGCGGAAGTCTCCAGTTTGGATTCAACTCTTCACGTGGCCAGAGACTTCTCCCTCCACTTTGGTAGGAGGCTATTTAGATAGAGTTTGTTAGGTTCTGTGAAAGAACCCTTTGCATTTCAAAGGAGCGTCTCGAATTTGAACCCAGAGGGAAGGAGGGAAGGGTCCTGCTCATGACAGCAGTTTGTGCAGGACTTTGGACAAGGCGCACAACGGGCTGCTTCCCTGGGGGGTCGCCTTCTCCCCAAGGGCACTCGCTCCTCAAGCTCTTACTCAGCACAGCCACCACTTGCTTGTGCGGGGGGTGCGGAGCCAGGGGAAGGAGGCCAGGTTGTCTCCTGCTCTTCCCCCTCGTCACTGCCATTGCCTGGGCCGGAGCGAGAGGTGGGCAGACAAGCAGGTTGCAGCAGGGAAGAGGAGAAGCCACCGCAGGGGTCTCTTGATGGTGGATTGCTGAAGGAAGAGGGGCAGCCCGCAGCTGCTCAGCCGTCGCTGCTCTGGAGGACAGCTTTGTTCACCTGCCTCCAGCCTTAGCAACGCAACCTACACTTAGCAACTGCGCATCTTTTCCTCGAGATGGGCACGGCGCTTGTGAAGGCACCCCCGCCAAAGCAAACGCAACGCCTTGAATTTGTCCATAGGCCTGCCTCGTGCAACCTCGTCTACTCTGGCTCCCCTTTCTGGAGGCGAGAATAATGCAGCTTTGCTTGTGTGTCCTCAGATGTGTGTGTGTTGGCCCTATGCCATGCACCGTCAAGGCTCAGTAAGATCGGGATTTGGAACAACAGGGGTCGGGGGCTGAAGATGGGTCATGTTCCACAGGCAAAGAAACTAAGCCTGAAGGAATCCCCCCCCCCCACCCATTGGGTCACCAGTGGGCTAGCTCTAGCCAGAGTAATGGTGGCACTGCAGGGCAGCAGAGGCTGGGACGGGAACTGCATCTTGTTTGTGGAGGACCATCGAAGGCCCCATGGCGCCATGCCCACACATTGCCCGATGCAGAGGGCGCTTCCTCCACTAAGGGCCCGTCCACACGTGACATGTCCCAAGGTGTCTCATGGCTTGACGAATGGCAGCTGACTATCTGTGCACAGGTTTTGTATCCTACAACGTATTTGTGTAGATTTATTTCTGCAGAGGGCAGGAGACCTGAGTAAGCAAGCTGAAAAGCAGCGATTCAGAGCCCGAGTGAACAAGCCATCACGAAAGAGAACAGAGCCGTCAGTGCAGGTGTGGTTCACCCACCCACCCACCCTGGGAAACCGTGGTGATTAAAACAGATATCCAAATAAGTGCCCTTTAGAAGGTGGAATCAATGTGCCACTTGTTCAGATACCGAAAGCCGCATACAATTCTCAATCCGCCACATTACAGTTGGTGTGGGCTTATCCTTCCTTCCAACCCTGGAGTGTCAGTCTTAAAGGGCACAGGAAAATGCTTTGCCGATGGCCAAGGAGCAGGCAGAAGATTTTAGAAAGCATGTGCATCAGTGACCACTAAAGATGGTTTCAGTACCAGATTTATCGCTACAACAGCCTGCTCCACAAAAGCAGCAGTGGCAGACGCGACTGAAGCGCATTTCCAGAGTAGCATTGGCTACATTGCACTGCTTCTATTTAGTTGATGAGACGCACATTATGAAAGAGGCCTTGGAGCATCCAGGGGACATGAAGCAAAAATCGCTGTCTAATAAGATGCAGCCAGGTATAGATTCAGGTATAAAAGTCCAGTCTGTTGATAAGACAAAATATCACAATCCAGTATATCACTCCAATGAACAAGGTAGACCCATTCAATAATCCAAAAGACCTCACCAAAAGAATGAGCTTTGCCATAGACTGGAAAGCCATGAAGGGCCCAAGCCTGTGGAAATTTAGATCAGAAAAAGCTAGGAAAATGGGGAAGCAGTCCTATAACTCCCAGCATTCCTTAGCCAGCTAGGCTGTAGCTGGGGAATGCTGGGAGCTGGAGGGCCATTTTGTTTAAACACGCATAGGATTGTATGCTAAAAGATGGACTTCTTTAGGGAAGGAGGGACACCTCAAGCCTGTGTAAAGCTACTGAGGTCTTCTCCCTTGTCTCACTGCTGGAGTCGGTGGAACACACAAAGGGATCTCTGCCGATTACCTTAATGAAAGGTCAGCCTCATATGGGAGATGATGACCTTCACTTCTCCTGGTCCCAACTCAAAGAGGCTCCCGAATCCCATCACCAGCCTGGAAACAGTTGGGAAGCCAGTGTTGCTGCTTCAGTAAGACCATCACATGGTCCAAGAGACAGTCAGTCTGGGTGGACAGAATCAGTCCAGGGCCTGACCACACACTTCTGTGAAAAGCCTGCCAGCCTATAGTTCACTGGGCCTCATGGGTCAGCAGAACTCAGCCACAGCTTCTGAGAACGGTGTGTGACGTCCAGCGGCTCATCCATGCATGCAACTCTCTCCTGATGCTGAGCATGCCGCGTGGGAAGCACACCCAAGAGAGTCTCCTCTGAAAAACTACCCAGCTTTTGCCACATAGTATTTCCCCCTGGGTCAGCTTCACGTCAATGCTAATGAGTCTGGGGGTAAAGCATCAGCCGGGTGCACACAGTAATTGGCTGGCTGCCGGGACTCGTTTGCAGGCCCCCGCACTTGTCCTTTGGCTGTTGGCTAAGGGTGCCTGTCCACAAGGATTAGCCCGGATCTGACCGTCCTCCGTCCTGGCTGTAGAAAATTGATAACTGGCACTGGGCCTCTGTTTCCTCTGAAAGGAGAGGGAGAGCGAGACGCGCCCCACAACTGAGGGGGAGGGAGGGAACCCGAGACACAGCTTCCCTGCAGGGGTAGCCGGAGACCATTCACTGCTGTGGGACATGCCTGTCACTTTGCATCCCTCAGGCAGGATTTGGCCTCTGGCAGCACCACACAAGCCAGAAGCAATAAAACCATCACTTCTTTCTCCCCGCCGCCTTCCAGTTTGCTGTTGAGCTGGTTGCTCTGCTTCATTGCACCATGTTGCTGCAAAGGCCAGGCCGCCTTTTCAATGGCACAGGGCCCTGATCCGGTTCTTGCAGTTAAAATTCAGGGTCATGTTCTGGCCTGCTTGTGCAGCCAGCCCTTTCTTGTCTACAGGCTAACCATGCCAAGGGCAGGGAAGCTGCTTGCCATTTGGATTTTCCCAGAATGCCCTGGCATGCCCATCCAGAGCATTCTGGGAAATGCAAATGGTAGGCAGCTGCCCAGACCCAGAACGCACCATGGCCTGGTACTGAGGGAGGAGCAAGCAGGTGAGCATACGGTGCCCCCTGAACTGAGGGCTAACCTGCTTTCTTTTGCCTTCAGATCCTACACTGTAATTTTGCTCTTGACAGGTTCTCGAAAACAGAATTTTTGCTCCGGGGCAGGAAGAGGGTTAAGTTTTCCAGAAAGGGCAGTTATGGCCAGCCTGACATACAGCGACTAGCCACTTCCGCCATGTGAAACCGGTTGTGGCACGATTCTGTATTTTACCTTCCATACAAGAGATTTCCTTATCTTCATTGGTGTGAAATATTGGAGGGTGTGAGTTTCTGGAACAGCATCTTGTGTATCTGCTGCTCATGCCCTCTGTTTCATCCCTCTCCAAATGCAAATATATTTCCTCTGGTGTGGCACTGGTTCAGTTGTCACCGAGAGTCTAATGCCACCAAGAGTCAGCTAGAATTTTGGAAATCCAATAAAAACCCAATTGCAGCTTTACAGCGCTGTTTTGGCACCGTGCCACTTTGCCTGAGTGCTCTTCCCATCAGCTGCAAAGGGAGTTCTTGTCTGCCTGTCTGTCCCTCCCCCCCCCCTCTCACACAGAGAGAGAGAGAGAGAGAGAGAAATTCAGGTGGTGGTGGGGACCTGAACCTTAATCGTCCTGAACCTCAGGAGTGCTTTGCAGTCATTTTACCTTGGCCTGCTGCATCATCTCCTGCTGGGTAGACCCTAGTCCCTCCTTCTCCCTTCTGGGCACAAGGATTCCATCTCAAAGAGCAGACAGGGCAAAAGACCTGCTCAAAATCCTCTTGTGCCCCGTCTGCTCCTTAACCCTGTGAAGCGTGTCCATCCGTGGCCAGCCATTCCACAGCCAGCCTATGGAGAGATGCTCAGCCGAACAGCATCAGCCGAACAAGGAGAACATGTCACGTCACACACATCACTGGGGCTGCTGGCCAGGAGGGCTGGCCCAGAAGTATTTTCTGGCCTGAGAGGAAGAGGAAAGTGGGACCCTGCACAAACACTGCCATGAGCGGAAGCTGAACCGCACTGCGATATGGGGGAAGCAGCAGCCTCCCGGGACCGCACCTGAAGGCAGCTGAGCTGGCTCCGTTGGTGCAGGGCCAGCCACGGGGCAATCAGCCTCCTCCCCCAGCATCTGCTGCCTGAGATGATGGCCTCACTCTGCCTAGGGCCATTAATGGGTCACATCACACCAGTCCCCTTTCAGCTGCTCTGGTTGCCAGTTGAAGTCTGGGCCCAGTTCAAAGGGTCTGTACCTACTTGAAAAGCCCTAAACAGCTTGCGGGCAGGTTATTCGAAGGAACTCCTCCCCCTGCATGTGTCCACCTGGGCCTTCAGATCATCCTCTGAAATCCTTCTTAGGGAGCCCCCTCCAAGGGAAGTAAGGAGGGTAGTGACTGGAAGAAGGGCCTCTTCAGTTGTGGCACCTCACTTATAGAATCAGCTCCCCGAAAAGGCTGCCTAGCAGCTGCCCCTTCCTCTTGCTGGGGCAGGTGAAAGCCTTTCTATTCTTCAGAAATTTTAGATCATTACTGTGCCTGCATTATTTAATTTGATGACGGCAGCAAAGGCCTTGTTGGGTTGTTTTGTTGCGCTGGAGTTTTTAATGGAAACGGTGCTCTTGTTTGTTATTGGCTGTTTATTGATGTAATTGGGTTTGCTGTTTTATTGTATCATGTTTGTTTTATGGATTGGATTTTGTTCACTGCCCAGAGAGCCTTTGGGCTACTGGGTGGGATAAATATGTATTTAATTAGGGCTGGTTCTGCTCATTAGCAATTAAACACGGATGCATGCAAGGTGACTTGTATCCCACCAAAAGGGGGAAGGCACCATTGAAGTGCAGGGAATGATGAGTTGGGGGAGCGGCAGTTAGTGCTGGCGAGGTGTGGTTGCCAACTAATTTGGCCAGCATGATCTTTGTACATGCACAAGAAACCCTTTAGTGCAAAGCAAAGCAAAGCAAAGCAAAGCAAAATATTCATTGTAAGTATGACAGGGTGAAAGGGAAGTAAGGCAAAGATCCTTGGAGACATGAAAAACAGTTTCCTTTGAGCTCAATCCAGGGAAAAAGGACCAAGTTGTGATGATTCCACATCCCCGTTCAACTCACAATCAAAATTATGAACATAGAAATGCACCGTTGGAGGTTTGGGTAGAACAGAGAACACGCAACTTTAATAGTTGCACAGAAGGGGGCTTTTTTGGAGTGGGGGAGAAGCTCATCTAGGCGTTTTCTGGACTTGCAATTTTGGATATATTCTAGCATTCCCAAACCCAGTGCCATCTTCAGCTAATCATTTGTGTACATATTTAACGTATTCAGATCAGGTTTCCCCCTTTGGCATCCCTCGGGAACAGAGATCTAGGCTGTAATTATTCGCTTCAACTTTTGTTCATTAAGAGCCACAGATAGTCTACAAAATGTTAAAGTGAGTTCTTAAATGAAGTAATTAGCCCCAAACAGCTTCCCCAGAGATCTTCCCAATCAACAGCATTGGTAGAAAAGAGACTTTGCCATACTCAGTAGCTGCTTGTGTCTGATGGTGCGTATGTCACAAAGGTTGTCTGCTAGCAATTCAAGTGGCTGGTTGGGACCTGAAAGGACCTGCACAGGTTGGGGATTTCAGTAGCTGAAGGATTAGTTTGGCTCATACGAACCTCCCATCCTTACAAGTCATCTCAGCCGGCCCTGCATCCTCCACTGTGGCGAAGACGCCTCTGTTTGCCAGCAAGACAGAGATGGCATTTTCTTTGACGATTGCTTCCTTTTTTTTGCTGCTGTCTCCGGAGAGGTCACATAGGCAGTTGAGAAAAGCTCTTTTGGGATTCGGATTTTATATATTCCAGTCACATCCCCCTCCTGCAGCCTCACAAAATGTACCTCATCCCACTTTTTGTTTTATGACTTTGTCTCCCCACCCATACTGATGGCAAACCATTTGCTGCATAGCTGCATCCTGAAGGATATTTCGAGCCTCTCTCCGGTCGCTTGGAGGCAGTTCTCCCTCGCCATAGGCGAGCAGGCAAATAGCTATTTTGAAATATCCTGTCATTATTCATTTTCCGTTGTGTTCAGCTCTTGGGCTGGTTCTGCCTTTTTGTTCGTAAGTGGTCCATCTTGACCATCTGTTTATTTCCATTTTCTAAGGGGAAAATACATGGTCGTGGGGTTCTTAGAAGTAGAGCCGACAGCTGCAGAGGCTTCCGGTAGGTACAGCAATACCCTGTAGGGTCTCTCGTTCCTTCTTAAGCTTGGCTGACATCTATTAGACTTGCAGATTTACCGCACTGCCACGGAGCGAGATCTGCTCTGGGGATACACAAAGTTTATTAGGCTGCAGTGGTGTCTTGCAATGGCTGGATGGGACTTAGCATTAGGTCAAACTAAGGGTCAGGTCGATAAAAGTGCATTGATCAAAGGCATGGTTTTACCAGGTGTGAGAGAGAGCTCTGAAAGAGAAAGGCCAGGTTCTAAAGAGAGATGCACTACCGGAGAGGCAAGGCAGAATCTGAAGTTTACTGGGAGGACAAGGTCAAGAGTAAAAGGCATTGGAGCTGATGGAAGGCGATGTTTTCACTGACAACGAGGCTGGCCTGGAAGGTTTATATCGCCAGCGTTTCTGCAGCCCCACCCAGGGTTCAGCTGCAAGCTTCCTGCAAAGGTTCTACTCATGAGGAGGGCTTTGCCCTGCAGAAGCCTTTTCTGCAAGGGGGCACGCCTTTGCTGGCCAAGGTCTGAACCGTCAGACACCAGTCTCCTTGGCAGGCCGGGGGTGGAGATGACTGTGTCTTGGAACTGGACTTTCTTGGGCAGCCTGAGGATTTTGTTCCCCAGGGGAACCTGGCTCAGAGGCCCTAGAGGAGGATTCTCTGGGGAGGGGGCATGACAGATGGGTTGGCTGCAGCCACCCCAGCTGGACCTCCCACAACAGAGTGGGGCATTGACCTCGGGCAGCAGATGGTGGAGGCGACAGCAAAATGTTGGACTGGGGAGAAAGCTGCATGCCTTGCCCCATCAACTGGCCAGCTGCCTTTGAGTGTGCTGGAGGGACGCGGTCCTGTTGCCAGCAGGGAACTGCTAATCCACTCAGCTCTGACCCACAGAAAGGGAGGGGCACCATCTCACATCGGGACTTAGTCTTCTTTCTTTATTCTTTGCACCGTTTGTTTATATCATCCATTTTCAGCTGTTTTAATTTTTTTTCCTGATGTTTTACTCTCCAAGTAAGTTACTGGGCAGCCCACCTACAAAACTGCCTGAAACCAGATTAACCTCCTTATCCTCTTCTCGTCTTGCATAAGTGGGCGATGCCTTCCCCAACCTGCGGCTCTCCAGATTGCTGCGATCTCCCAAGATTCCCGACCATCAACCGCAGTATGTGGGCCGTGACAGACCCCCTTTCCCTCTCTTGGATCGCCTGGGTGCAGCTCCCCAGCTGACGTGGCCATAAGCCTGCCTTTCTGATGAGTGCGCCAGTCAGTCACATGACACGTGCCTGGCATTCATAGGTGCAGTGACTTTGCATGATGTGGAAGAAAGTTGCCGTCGCACAACCTTCATTGTGTGACTTGTGGACTTCCGCTTGGCTCAGCTTTCTAAACTCGGCAGAGCATGAGAGAAGTCCATGAGGGATCTATTCCGTGAAGTTTTTGCCACTCCCTATTGCATTTGTCTCTTGCTTGATGCTTTGCCGTTGTATTCCCAATTATCATGTATGGGTTTGCAAGCGGGACGGTGCCGAAAATGGACAGGGAAAAAAAAGAATGCATTGAAACATGGTGCTGGAAGAATGCTCTGTGAATACTCGACGGAACAACAGACAAGAATGTCCTAGAGCAAATCGAGCCAGTTCTTGTACTGGAAGCAAAAATGATGAACCTGAGGCTGCCAAAATTTGGGCAGATCTCAAGAAAGCAAGACTCAGTGGTGAAGACAGTAATGCTAGGGACAGTCAAAGGCAGGAGGAGGAGGAGGAGAGATGGATCGATTCCATAAAAGACGCCAGTCTTGAATTTACAAGAGCTGAGAAGGGCTGCCACATACAGGGCATTTTGGAGGGCTTCCTTTCATAGGGACACCATAACAATGACACTCATTTTCTACCTGAAATGGATCGCAGAAAACAGCTTGCTTTGAAGACTGCTTCTGACACCCTTTCCGTTCTGGTTCACTTTGATTAACTGCGGTATGTTTCTGGCTCCTTGAGTTTCATTTCTAGCCAGACACTGCAGTATCTGCAGAGTGGAGAAGAGAGGAAGACAGTAAGGCACAATCCCATGCCCCAAGCAGCTCTGCGAGGAGTTGGAGGCCTCTTTCTGATTCAGCTTGCCAGGTGCGGCATCCTGGGAGATGCAGGCCCTTCTGGATGTTAAAACTGGCACAGGAATGCATCCTTACTCACTTGTGGGCCTGTGCATTCTAGCAATGGCCTCCCACGGTCCCTGGGATCAATGCTCCTAGTTACTATGGTGCTGCATTCCCATTTCCTGCCTATGCATGAGAGCATGACCAGCTAATTGTTCCCCAGAGCAGTGGTCCCCAAACTGTTTTGGGTTGCCATCCCATTTCCTCTTGGGTGACATTCCAGCATTTTCATGGCCCTTTCTTTGTATTAGGTCTACTGAAAATTTAACACAACCAATCACGGCTCCCCTCCCAATCTTTCCATCGTCCCCAGCGGGACAATGCCACCCGCTCTGGGAACCACTGGTATCAAGTATGCACCTCACTGAGGGAGGCATCTCCCAGCCTCTTCAATCCTTCATCCTACTTAACTGCACAAGCACCCTCCGTCTTGCCAAAGTAGGACTCAGCTACCCACTGTTTAGAATGCTACTCGCTCTAAGCTACATTCTTCCTCTAAGCAGCTCTGGAAAAAAACTCACAAAACAGGTGGAAACAGGCAAGCAAGCAAGCTTCTCTAAGCGTCCCCAGGCATTTAACAGCAGCCGTTGGACCCGCAGCTGCAGTGTGAGCACAGTAGAGACTGGAAGGCAGCTGTCCGTGGTGCTTAACAGAAAGGTGTTGGTGGTTCTGCAGCAGGGATAATTCCTTATAATTTCAGGCTGACACCCAGAGTGAATACACCACCCCTGGGCACCAGACCTCCCTGCGACTTAGCTTCAATCTCTTTCCACCCCAGTGTTGAGTTCCCCTAGATTTCCAGATACAATTAGAGTGAACCCACAGCCTTTCATGTTCTACTGATTTCAGGAAAGATTTAAGCAGGTCACTGACATCCCATTAATGGATTTACAGTGCGAGATTATATATGTCTACTCAGAAGTAGGTCCCCCTGAGTCAGTAGGACTTGGTGGCAGATAATTGTGTAAGAACTTCAGCCATACAGGAGCTGAAGTGGATCGTGTCCAAAGTCATCTAGAACAGCAGCAGCCTGTATCATGCATGCAGTGCTGTCCTACGCCTATTTACTCAGAGGAAAGCCCTACTGATCAGAGATAAGATCATGGCATCCAGTCCTCTCACTTCCTGGCAAATAGATGGGGAAGAAATGCAGGCAGTGACAGATTTTATTTTCCTGGGCTCCAAGATCACCGCATACGGGGACTGCAGCCAAGAAATTAAAAGATGCTTGCTCCTTGGGAGGAAAGCTATGGCAAATCTACACAGCATATTAAAAAGTAGAGACATCACCTAGCCGACAAAAGTGCATATAGTCAAAGCTATGGTTTTCCCAGTTGCAATGTATGGCTGTGAGAGTTGGACCATAAAACTGATGCTTTTAAAATGTGGTGTTGGAGAAGACTCCTGAGAGTCCCTTGAACCACAGAGAAATCAAATCAGTCAATCTTTAAAGGAAATCAACCCTGACTGAAGCTGACTAAAGCTGAAGCTCAAATACTTTGGCCATCTAATGAGAAGGAGGGACTCATTGGAGAAGACCCTGATGATGGGAACAATTGAAGGAGAAAGGAGAAGGGGACGACAGAGGTTGAGGCGGCTGAATGGGGTCACTGGTGGGCGTGGGGTTGGGTGGACTCCAGAGGATGGTGGAGGACAGAAGAGCCTGGAGGAAGGCTGGGGTTGTGAAGAGTCTGACACAACTTTGCAACTAAACAACAACAACAACAACAAGTCCTGTTGAATCCAATAGGACTTGCTGTCTAGCAACCATGCTCACGACTACAATTCTAAAGATGCTACTAGGACAGCAAGTCACCATTCAGTGCAATGGACCAGCTCCTTTCCACAGGGCTCATTGCTGAGTAAGGACACACAGAAGAAGGTGCAAAGGCTGGGCTGGACAGGGTGCCATTTTCTCCAAAGCAGAAGCAGTTTCAGGACTGCACGGCTACAGGCAAGTTGTAACAATTACTTATTGTTCCACTGTGACTTGTACTGTCAGGTGCATAAAAAACAAAAAATACAGGTTATGGAAATATCATCAAGTATTAAAAAATAAAAACGTATCCTCTGAGGTTGTATAACATTTCTATTTGGTTGTAAACAAACATGTTTTAACTGTTATATCAAGCAATTAGCATGCATTCTTGCTTCAGAAACAGATCCCAAATTACAGATGGGACATTTGATTTAAGTCAGTCATTTCTTGGGCAATTTACATGAATCCGCCCAGCTTCCAAAGCAGTCAGAACTAGGACAGAAAGCCCTGTTTCTGGCAGTGGCAAGGATTCAGCAGATAAAAAGTTCCCCTTATCACTGAGATGCCTGCTGGGAAAACGTCACTCGCTGAGCATCTCCCTTTGGGCAGCCTGCAGTGCACGGAGCTTTGCTAGAGAAAGACATTTGCCAACTGAGAGGCGACTCTTGGCACTGGGGTGACAAGGACCTTTGCAGAGGGGGGCTCCTGCGCTTGGGCACCCCTCCTCGATGGCTCGCATGCAGGATCAGGGAGGGGGAACCCAACCCTGCTTGCAACCCGGCGTTAATATTTGGGGAGACATGTGCCCTACTTTGCAAAGGACAGTCCTCGGCACCAGAGTCTACCAGGGCCAGTGTCTGAAAGCCTCTTCCTCTGTTGGAAGGATTTTTCAGTCCATGAGAAATAGAGAACCCTCAAAAGGGATAACGGGACAGGGACTTGAAGTTGTCCATCAACAGTAGCACTTGGAAAGCCAGCTTTGTGCCAGATGCACCTGTGATATGACAAATAGAAACAGAGCGAGTCAGAAGGGGCCTCCTAGGCCATCCAGTCTGACCCCTGGCTCCAACCGGCTCCGGTCATGACATGCGGAGACATGTGGTCTCAGTCTGCCCCATTAGAGTGTTCGCACATTGCCACCAGTGGCAAGTCCCCCCTTTCTTTAGCACTCATGCACGGGGAGGGGAGAGAATTATGGGGGTTAGCAGCTAGCTGGGAGAGTTTAATCCCTATCCCCACACACCCCTGATCTATACCAAGGTCCTTCACACAAACACCAGCCACACATATTTAAAATAGCAGGTAGTTTCTCTTGTGCCATCACTAATTCTAAATTTGCTTCAGTGCCTATAAATTAGCATGTGCAAATTAATGATATGGAAATTAGCACCCTACACCTGATCCTGTGAGCTACCACTGCCGCCTCCTCCTCCTCCTCCTCCTCCTCCTCCTCCTCCTCCTCCTCCTCCTCCTCCAGAAATTTGCTTTGGGAAGGCAAAAGCGGTGCTCGTTGCTTCTGGTTTTGGGTCGAACTTTTTCTCCTGCTGAAGAGTGGGGACTACAAATCCCAGTCTTCCCAGGGGGAAAGGGATGCTGTGCGCATGCTTTCTACCAAGGGGAAGGACCCACAATGGGCCAATGGCTGGAAGCCCCCGTGACCGCCTCTGTCTTGCCTTGCCTGGTTGCTGGTGTCGTTGCCCTTGGGCAGGCAAAGAGGGTGTTCTAGTTCTCAAAACTTTGGATAGCTCTGGATGCATGTGCTCCAAGCATGTACCAAGTCTGTATCGGGGGGACACAAGTTGTGCCTGGTTTCTAAGAGGCATGACGGCCAGCCCAGCTCAAGCAGGGAATGGGAGTGAATGGAAAGAAACAGCCACACTTTTGCAGAAGCCGCCAACCTGAGTGGCTGGGCCTGCCCAGAATCCTTGCAGTCCGGAACAACCTTACGCTTGCAAAAGGGACCACTTTGGCTTGGGTTGCACTTAATGTTTCTTGCCCCCAAGCCAGGGTTGTTGTGTTGCTTTGCAACTGACAAAGGGGATTTGGGAGCAGCTCTTGGAGGCCACATCCCAGGAGAAGGCGGGGCCAAGGCAAGAGGGGTGGGGCCAGAAGGCCAAGAAATCACCTATTGATTGGGGGCTGCAAGACAGTGAGGGGGCTGGGAGGGCCAGGAGAACGGTGGCAGGCTCTTTTGGGGAACCCCCAGAGGGACGGATTTGCCCCCCAGGCCAGGGATTCTGTACCCCTGAGCTGACCCAAAATTTTCCTGCCCCGTTTGTAATAATAAACACTCGAGTTTTGGGAGAAATCAGGTACATGTCACTGTTCTCATATCTCTCTGTGAACACCACCAGATCCCCTTTCCTTCTTGCTTCCTTCTTGGCAGCTGAGATATTGAGTTGCAAAAACAGAGCTCTCCTGATGGGTCTCAGAGGATGGGAAAGATTACACAGTAGAAACTGGGAAGCCTAGGAAAACAAAGATTCACATTTGTCCGGCATTTAGCAACTGCATCCCTTTTGGGGGATAAGAGGGATGATTCATGAGGCATTTCTCGCTAGCCAGTGAAGAGAATACGGACTTGAAGACTGACATATTATTCCATCAGTTGGACCAGCTGCTGCGGGATCCCGCGTGCCGAGCAGGGAGCGCCGCTGCATTGCTGTGTGAAAGGCCTCAGCGCAATTCATCTTTTGATCAGGTAATGTCATGCAGCTCCATACCAGGGATGGACACATTTCCCACTTGGCTTTCTCCTGCATTACATTTATTTGAAATTTCTGGGTCCTTTCCTCCCTTAATATGAACACATTTAGGATTTGGGGGCAAATTCTTATCAAAGAGAGCTGAAAGTGGAATTCTTTGTGGCCTGCACCAGGGAAATTCGGTGGCTATGACACTGCAGTGTGCCTGCCGCCTGCCCTATCACTGCTAAAGATGACAAGCCCATCAGAGAAAAGAGAGGGTAACCTGGAATCCATATGAAGATGCAGTCCTGTGGCCTCTGAACTTTGTCTTGGAGGCCATAGGACAGCCCTGTGGCCTCTGAACTTTGTCTTGGAGGCCACAGGATGGACCCAGGTCCCAACTGTGACCTTGGAGAAACATTCTGAGGTCAAAGCAGGGAGGGCTCTCCCATCTGCCCTTGCAGCCACTGTGGTCCTTGCTCTAACCACTGGGCCCTGAAGATGGGAGATCAACTTTGGAGCTGGCTTGTGGGGTGGGGAGGGAAGGAATAAGACCCCCGCCCCTGAAATCCTGGGTATGTCTCAACCTCTCCTCTGCACAAAGAGGAAAACACAATTGCTTTGGTGGGCAAAGGGCCTGCAGAAGAAATCCTGGTGTCTCCATTCCTCTGCCTCTCCAATGGATCTCCCCTAACTCTCTTGAGTCCCAAAGTTCTGGCCCTGCCTTAGCAAATCTGACAGTTTTGGTGTCTTCCACATTTCCATTTTTAAACCACAAGTTCTTCACATGCTGTGAAGAAAATAAGAACAAGAATGCAAATTCTAGTAAATCCATATAAGAAGAAACAGAAATGAAATTCCTGCCTGCCCTTCCAGTCACATTCTTAAAATTTGGGGTGGGGATCATAATCAAGACCAGTTGAGCTGGGAGGGGCCAAGAAGGCCTTCAGGTCCAACTCCTTGCTCCGCGAAGGACTCTGTATTATGCAGTCCTCCCAGGTAGCTGTCAATTCAATTAGACCTTGAATGCCTCTAGTGTGAGAGAGCCCTCAACCTCCCTAGAGAATTGCTTCCATTGTCACACGACTTTAACCATCAGGAACTCCTTCCTGGTATCTAGCCAGGATCTGGCTTCCTGTAACTTGAGCCTGTTATTCTGGGATGATCAAGAAGAGATCCTGTCCTTCCTCTTTCTGACAGCTTTTCAAGTACTTGTAGAGGGCTATCCCACCTCCCCTCAGTCTTCTCTTCTCCGGGCTAAAATGCCAAGTTCTTTCAATCTCTCCTCACAGGGTTTTGTTTCCAGCCCCCACATCAGCCTTGTTGTCCTCTTCTGAACCCTTTCCTCAACTCTGGTGCCCAGAACTGGACACGGGACTCCTGATGAGGCCTAACCGGTGCTGAGTTAAAGGGGAACTTTAACTCCACACTGGTTTAACTAGTACTTCCTGTGATTTGGAAGTGGCACTTCTATCAACGCAGCCCAAAATAGCATTTGCCCTTTTTGCAGCTACATCACACAGTTGGCTCAGATTCAGCCTGTGGGCTACAACACTCCCAAGGTCCTTTGCACTTAGAGTATTGTTGAGCCAAAGATTCCCCAACCTGTAACAATACATTTGACTTCTTCTTCTTAGCCACAGAGCTTGGCCTTTGCTCCCTTTAAATTTCATTCTACTGTTTTCATCATTCTCATCCTTTCCATGCTACCCAATAGCCAAAGCTCTCTGGGTGGTTTACCACTATGGTTGGCACCAGGTTTTGTGGACCTTTAAGCAAAAGAGTAGCTCTGACACTGTTTTGCAGCCTCACTCCTTTCATTTTTAAAGTAATGTTTAGAGGGCAGGGAAACACTATTTTAATTGGCTAAATAGGGCCTGGCCGCATGTTCCCAAGTCCATCCAGGATGAAACCAACACATGCTCTATTTGGGAGCTTCTGTCCTGCGAGCTCCCAGTCTGCTACAACCACTGGGCTCTGAAGACAGAAGAACAACTCAGGTCAGTTTTGCAAAATGGAATTTGCAGAACTGCAGTGAGCTTCAGTTTTGCTGATCCACACATCCTGAGTGTGGGCAGATACCCGAGGGAAGATGGCTCTTATTGAATTGTCCACCAGAGGGCAGCAGCTCAACTCAGCAGGTGTGCTCTCTCAAGCTGAGCCAACTTTTCACTGAGCATCCTATGCACACGGGGGTGGAGGGGGGGCGGGGGGAGCAGCTACTGCCCTAAAGATGGAAGTAAACCGCTCTGCCTTGGGCTTTGTAGAAGGCAGCTGGCTTCTCCCATTTGATTGTGGGATTTTAAAAAACAGAGGTCAGCAAGCATCAAAGTGTCCACAAATGTGTGGGTAGCATATTGCTAGGAAGGCCAGTCTGCCAAGGTGTGTTGATAAAAGATATTTTTAACAGATCACATAACTCTTGTCTCTTCAGATTCTCTCCAGACAGGGTTGGCAACTCACGGGTGGGAGACAAGCACGGCCTTCTTTTTCACCTTTAACAGGCGTTTTGGTTTGCAGGAAACATCAGGTGAACTTTTCTATGCACGGAAACCAAGATGATCATCATTTGCACAAGTGTTTTGTTTTGCAGCTCAAACTCCTGTCCAAGGCACAGCAGTCCAGAGAGAGTGGCTGGGCTGGGAGACGGTGACTGGCGTGGGTCTTCCCAGGGTTGTATGGACAGAGAAATGTTTGACCTTCTGCAACTGTGTTGAAGCATATTTTAGCTCCCCCTTGCCGCTGCATCAGTTCGCAAATTCCGCAGCAAAAATGTTGCATAAGAATGAGTGTGCATTATTGCATGCAATTTCCTTCTTGGACTGCAATTTCCCCTGACGCACACCCTTCACGCATGCAGTTGTTGATTGGAAGCCTGAATCACGAAGTTTGCAGAAGTGCAAAAGCTCCAAGGACAATTGCATTCCGATTTAGCTATTCACCAGAGAAGTGTGAGTTGGGTTGCTTTGAATTCACATGCAAGCCAATGATTTTCTCCCCCATCCTTGAGGAGAAATGCAACGTGGAATAGGCATGTGAACCCAAGTCTCCCTGGTCTTGGGACCCATGGGGAGAGTCTTGCTGAAGGGTCCTCAGCAACCTGGAGGTGAAAATGGTTGGACGCTTGACTGGGCCAAGCCAGCCTTTTGCCCTGTGCCTTCTCTTGATAGAAGCAAAGCCCTGCTTGGTTCAAACGTTCGCTCAAGGCTGCTGCTGTTTGCCAAAGCTGAGCACAGGGGAGAAATAGAATCACAGAACAGCAGAGTTAAAAAGGGCCAGAAAGCCAGCGGGTCCAACCCTCTGTTATTGCAGGACATCAGGTTATACCATCCCATTTAGAGGAATAGAATCATAGACTAAAGAAATGGAAAAGGCGCTGGTCAGCTGAGCAGATGACATATGCCAACCTCTGGAGAGAGCAGCCCCTTCACAGAGCTGTAGCCAAGGGAGAAATCAAATAGAGACATGAAGAGCTGAGTCAGTGCTTCTGTGTCCTCCCCACTCAATTTCTGTCTTCCCACCAGCTGGTTGGGTTTCGGCTTCCTTCCACTCCATTTCTTCAGGCTCTCATGCCTGCTATTGCACCAGAGGCTGTGACTGGAAACATAAGCTCACTCTTCCACATCCTTTCCAATCTCTCTCCTGCCAGTCCCCAAGTCATTGCTCTGGACTCGAAACGGCTGGTTCTCACATGCTTTACCTCGCATGCATCCATTGCTGGGCGGACCCATTCCCTCGTTTTCCCTGCTGGTTCCATTTACACAGCTTACTGAGTTATATAAGGTTTCTTCGTTCCAAGCATTGCTCACTCTGGCCAGCTCTGTCGGATGTCAGGAGGTTATTGATGTTCCACAGGTCAGGTGGTGAACTTTCCCAGAGTTCAAAAAGCCAGGATAGCTTCTTGGACCCCAGCTCTTCTGCCTTCAGTGTCTTCGGAATAGCTCCAGAGAGCATTGCCTGGAAGCAGCTCTCCCTAGTAGAGAAGACCTGTTTTGGCTGTGACAATGAAACTGTTTGCTTTACTGTAGATGTTTCCCCCTCTCCTATCTCCCAGGAAGAGGAACTGAATGGACGCTACAGCCTCTGAAGCAGTGGGAGAGAAGATATCCATGGCTAGAGGTTCTGCTTTTTGTTCTCAGCTTGGGGACATCTGAGATCGTGTTGGCTCCTGGCCTATTCATGGAATCAGGACAACCACAGCATACAGGCGGACAGGTCTTCTTTCACTTGCTCATGTCCGGCACCCGAATTTCACCGTTACATTCAATAAACTGTATACCATCCTTGACACAGGTTGGGTTTCTTCTGTGTATCCTCAAACCTGCATGAGGCGCTTCTCTGTTTATGGGTGGAAGAGGGCAACTTGTCCAGCGTGTCTGGGTGTCCCACCACGGATGGCATCCTCTGATGACTCCCCTCTGTGCATGCATGCACTTTCCAAGCCCGGCATGGCAAACCTGCCCGTGTTTCAGCTTTTAATCCTCCCTTCCAAGAGGTGGGCAGCCCAGCCGCTTACTATGAAACCAGCCTGGCAGCTACGGGGCTCCATTGCTAGTCACCTTTGCAATCGTTGCTCTTCCCAGCTGGCTTGTTTGCCTATGTGCAAAAGGCAACATGAGAGTCATGCCAGGAGACCCCCTGAGGACAAGCATGTACTAATAAAGCAGCCACTCCAGTGGTGCGACCCTTCGAAGCAGCTTCCTTTGTCAAAAGGCTCTTTTGCAGACATTCTGTTCTGTGGCTCTTGCCCCTTACTGGTCATTAAATGCGGCGTCTCCAAGGCTCCCTGGCAACTCGTGACCCAGCGACATTTCTTGTAGCGCTTTGAAAATGCACACAATGCTCTTCCTTCGGGTGAATAATTTTCCAGAAGATAACTTGCATGTGGTGAGCAATTCTCGCTGAATCCTGCAGAAATATTTCTAAGCCAGTCTCTTATTTCTTTTCAAGAAGACTTGCATAAGGTGAGGACATGGAGACAAGAAAGTGTGTGTGTGTGTGTGTGTGTGTGTAAAGAATTAGTGAGGCGAAGTGGTGAGTGTATTGGTCTGGGACTTGGGAGAATGAGGTTCTAGTCCCTACTTGATCATGAAGCTCACTGGGTGACTTTGGGCCACTCACAAACTCTTAGCCTGACCTACCTTGCAGGGCTGTTCTTAGGATAAATTGGGGAGAGGGAAGACGTGAGGAGGCTTATGGAAGCTGCATTGGGTTCCTGGCAGAAAAAAGAAGTTGGGATATATTGTAATCTCTCAGCCTAGCCGACCTCACAGGTTTGTTGTTATAGGAGTAAGATTGAGAGTAGCAGGAAGAGAATGATGTAAACCACTTTGAGTTCTCAAAAGAAAAAAAGTGGAGTATAAATCTAATAAATAAAATAACAATAATACAAAAGAGCTTACATGCTTCGCCACAACCTGGTGAAATCAGGTGACCCACACAGATGCGACATCACGGTAAACTAATGAAATGGAGCACTTTGCCCACTTAGGAGCAGAGAATGTGCAGGGCCACCTGTCTGGATATTCAGGCAGGGCAGTGGAACTTGCTTTCTATGGGAGGCCCTTTCTGTGAGGGTGGAGAACCTCACAGGTGGGGGAACCTCACATTCTAGCACTGGGCAGTGCAAAGGGGCAAGAGCCAAAGCCCAGCTTTACTGTAGCTCAAGGCACTCAGAAGGAGCACCTTGAGCTTCCCAAACAGGGGGAAAGGAGCACCATGCTCAAGGAACCACCTATTCGCTGCGGGAGCATTCAGGGATGAAGGTGTGGCACATGCATCTCAGAGAACCCCCAGGAAGGCTCGCTGTCGCACTGTGCCTGCGGTTCTGCACCCCTGCTGGAAGGGATGTGCCCCGGCAGTGGACAGGACCAAGACAGTGCCCCCCTTTCACCTTCCCTTGCCCCATGCCTTTCCCCGACCATTGATATTAGTTGGTTCCACGGCCTTCGTGCAGCTTCCCTCCACCACCCTAACAGGCTGGAGTTATCTCCTACGATCTAGCAAGTGGTAGGCAGGGTGCTCGCCTACAACTGGCCGGCAGGCTTTGCTCTTTTGGCCTGCCTGCATTTGGTCGTCTTGGCTCCATGGTCACCACCCACAGGCTGCAGATTCACAGTGCAACCCAGCCCTCCCGGGAGTTCAGTCCGACCCCCTTTAACTTGCCCTGCCTTTGTGCAGTTCTGCAAGGTCAAACGGCATCACCCCTAAGGCTTGGGGACTGGAAGCAAAAACTTCAATCTAGTGTGGGTCGGTATTTTTAGATTTTTAGTCATGCTCTGTTTGCCTCTGGCCCAGCACAGCACTGGAATGCAACTCCTGGGAGCTTCCCTAAAGCTGAATTCATCCCTTGGTCCGGAAGAAATCTGACAATCCAGCTTTTAGCACATCTTTCCATCAGCCTTCCTCCAACACACTTTGACCAAACGGCTCATTCCAATTCCCATCAAATGCAGGCAGAAGTCCTTTCAGGACAGCCGGTTTAGCAACAATCTGGGAGGCATCTTCTCTGCAGCGTTTTTAATTTTGCACTGCTAACTTTTAGGATGCTTTGATATATTTTAACAGTATATTTTATAGGGCTTTAAAAATATGCTGCTGTGTTTTTACCCTGAGAGCTTTCTTGGGCGGTATAGACATTAAAAATCAATCAATCAATCAATCAATCAATCACCTTGGTTCTCAGCATGGTGCACCAGTGGCCTGGGTTCTCACCCCTTGCAGGAGCTATCCGTGGTGCTGAGAACCTCCCCAAGTGGGTTCACTGCCATGGAGAACTCCGATAAACATGCTCCCCAGAGAGGTGCCAGCCCTCTACTCTCTTCAGCACCAGGTAGAGACCTTTTTATTTAACCTCCATTTTAACAACTAATACTATTTTATTAATATTGCCAATGTGTATGCAGTTCCGTTTTTCTTTTTTCTTGTTTTATTAAGAGAGGATATATTGTGGAATGTTTTATGTTATTTATAATACTATATTGCTATGTATTTTGGAATTTTATTCGTGTGAGCCATCCTGAGGCTCTCACAAAAGGACGCCATACAACTGTCCTAAAGAAATAAATAAAGCTGAACAGCAAAGCTGGAAAGCAGAAGAGGAGAGGCGAGGCCGGCACCTGCTGACCAGCTGGATGGTTGGAAGACAATGATCTCTGTTGGCCTTCCAGATGGCAGCACACAATGTCGGCAAGCAGAGGGAGAAGCTTGGGGATGCCGGATGGGTGCGTGGCGGTGATGCTGCGATGGAGCAAGGGACTCGCACATGGTGCCCACATTCCCAGATAGCAGGCCCCTAGGCAATGGAACGCTTCTCGGGGCCTGCCTAGCCCACTGGACAATGGTGCATGGAGAAGAGCCACTCTTTCCCAGCATGGTTCTGCCTCCAGGCCCAGCAGGAGGTAGGAACTTGAGGAGAACCCTAATGAGAATGGGCAGGATAAGAGATGAGCCAAGAACCTCTCCCTCCATCTTCCCTGTGGCCAGGGGAGCAACCTGAGCTGAAGGGTGTGAGGAAGGCCTTCTTTTACATAAAAGCTGTGTATATGAGTCCTGCCATGAAGCGCTAAGGTTACAGGGGAATTTCGGCTTTGCTCCCAAAGCACGCATGTGCGCTCAGTTCACAGCACTGAAGTGCAAGCAAATGTTCACCTGAAATATGTGCAAGTGGTTGAATGCAAACGTCAATGGGATTTGGGCACGAGGTGATAAGCGACGCGACATCCAGAGAACCTTGGCCACCTCGAAGAGTGCTCGCTCACGCATCCCTACGAAGCACGCAACCAGCGAGGGTCCTCTCTCACTCCAACAGCCATTTCATGCTTCAGAACTGTTTCTACAATTCCATTATGTCAGACGAGCAGCCACAGCAAAACAGCTTTTGCCAACTGTGATTTAGCACAACAACTCTAAGCATGTGCAGCTTCGTGTTTTAAACTCGCTCAAAATCATTGCACCATCACAGCGCTGGTTTAAATCATCACACCATTTACTGCGCTGAGAAAAGACTTTGCTTCCAAGCCAGACACTTTCTGGGTGGTCATCTGGAACTGTAGGGCCTGGAACGTTGCCCCCAAAGTCCCACACTAATGCGCACTGCTTGGATCACAATAGCATTATGAGTTTCTTCTCTATTAGAGAATCCAAGCTGCAGCCATCAAAATTAAGGGCACAACCCTATGTATTTTAGACAGAAGAGAGCCCTACAACTCCCAACCTTGTAGGACTCCTTATCTATTTAAACATGCAAAGGCTGCATGCACAGCTCTCTTATCTGGGCTGGAGGAATAGGATTTCTGCAGTATAAACAATCCAGTCCAGAAATAAAGGGAGAAAGCCCAATGAAGCTAAAGTTGCAGGGTCAATCTAATTAACACAGTCCTTTTGCTTGCTTTTTAAAGCGATTTATCACTGCCAAGGAGGAGACTCTGTTTAACATCCGCACACAATGGCTGAACAGCCAGCTAATGGGAACATCAGAGATGGGTGCTAAAAGTTTTTGCCTTTAACTACCTACAGCAGGATCTGGATAGGATGCCGAACTCGCTGTGGGCAGGAACTCCAGGGGAAGTTTGCTTCGGCCTCACAACACACTCTGGGATTGTGTGTATAAACGAGAGCCAGTGTGGTGTAGTGGTTAAGAGCATGGGACTGGGACTCAGGCGATCTGGGTTCGAGTCCCCGCTCAGCCATGGAGCCAACTGGGTGACTTTGGGCCAGTCACAGACTCTCAGCCCAACCTACCTCACAGGGTTGTCGTTGTGGGGATAAGATGGAGGAAGAGAATGATGTAAGCTGCCTTGAGCCCTTTGTAGGAAAAAGGCAGGATGTCAATTGAAAAATAAATAAATAAAATAAATAAACCCTCTGGAGAGCTCCCTGTGGTGTTCTAAACTAAGGAGGCCATCTTTGAATCACAGGAACTCCTTGAGGAAAAGACACAAGCTCAAGGCAGCCAAGTTCCAGGACCCCGGGTGGTGGCAACTTGTATGGAGCAAGGTTGGGCAGCTCCACTTAATCTGACCCACAACTCGCTACAGTGGGGTAGCCTTGTTGCCTGTTCTGGACAGGGTTGGACTCTTGGGAAAGAGCAGGTTTGTAGTCTGGGGGTACCCCTAGACCCATTGCTGGCAATTGAGTCCCCAGTGTCTGTAGGGACCCTTAGAGCCTTCCCCAGCGACAGCTGATTTGCCATCTATAGCCCTTCCCCTAGACAGGGATAGCTTGGCCACGGGGATACCAGGGCCAGTCGCCTTCTTCGGCTTGGATGATGGCAAAGCACTGTGTGTCGGACTGCCCCTAGGGTGCTCCAAGAGCGAGAGCTCAGCTTTTGCCGGGGGCTGCCTCCTTTCTGCATACAGCTCCCTTGCTGAAAGAGGGCATTAGCTGCTCACCCATTACAGGCCTGGGTTTGGGGTTCTGGTACTATTTTGCAAAGCTCTGAACAGTTTGCCATCCACCATACCTGAGAGGGTTCCTTCTCCCCTCTGGATCTGCCCAGCCACTGTCACTGGAGGGCATGTGCTGGTGATTCCATAAGGAACTGGGTCTCTTCAGCTTGGAGAAGAGGAGACTCAGAGGGGATATGTTGGCAACATACAGGTATGTGAGGGGGTGTCACATGGAGATGGGGAGAGGCCTGTTCTCCCCTGCAGAGGAAAGCAGGACGCGCTCCAATGGAGCAAAGCCAGGGAGCCAAGGTTCAATTTGGATGCCAGGAAGCACTTCCTGACAGTTAGGACCCCGAGGGCGTGGAATGGGCTTCCACGGGAGGTCATTGAGGCCCCATCGGTGAGGGTGTTCAAAGACAGGCTGGACATGCACATGGTGGGCATGTCATGAGCGGAGCCGGCTGGTGCCGGAGGTCAGACTAGATGGCCCGGGAAGGCCCCTTCTGACTCGCTCTGTTTCTATGTTTCTATGACTGGGGGCCTGACTGAGGTCCACCAAAGCCCATCCTTTTGCAGGGTGGTCCTAATTCTTTGGCACTTGTTCCTCTAGAAGAGGAGCAGGCCCCAACAGAGTGTCCTTGTTAGATGTCTTTGTTCCGGGAAGCTTTCCTTAAGGGCTGACCAGCCACTGTTTTAATCTTACCTGGTTTTGAGTGCATTGTTTTTATTCTAATTGCTTACTGTTTCAGAATCTGTGTAAATACGGAGTGAGCTGCAACTGCTGTAAGTGAATAATTAAAGAGCCACTCTCCTAGCCAGCCTAACTGATTGCAAGAGCTGCTCTGAGGGCCAATTTAGAAATTATATGCCCCTTTTTGGGTCTGAGGGAGAAATATGCCTCCTGTAGCGCTGTCGAAACAGCGGCAAAAATCCATGCTTCTGATACGTCCCATTTAGGGAATGTGGCCACATGCTTCTCTCAGGCCAGACAGCGAGACGAAATGTGCACATGCACCTCATTTTCATTTTTACTTCCCTCCTCCGTCCCCGTTTATCGCCACAACCATCACCAGAGAACACGGCCCAAGCTGTGGTCAAGCGGGGATCAGATGTGGGCAGGTCCGTCCCCCATTTCAGTCCAACAGGCTCTCCTGCAGCCCACACGGCTCGCCCTGCACCAGCAGGACACAGACCCGAGCCTCCGCCATCCGGCCCACTGCGACAGGCACGGTCTATTTCTCAGAATATCTGAATCAGCTAATGAGAGAGGCAGATGGCCATAATGAGGGTGTGTGCCTGAGCAATAGAGAGCGCGATTCAGGGGTTCAGAAAGAATGCGCTTGTCCCGAGATCAGAAACCCTTTCGTCCGGACTCCCTGGACGCGGTTGCTTCCCCTAATCCTCGTGTTGCCCCCTTCTGCTCCATCTTCCATCCCCCCCCCGGGGGCGCCTGTGCTGCCTTGTGGCCCGGTAATTAGAGATGTGGATCCCTGGCAGCCCGTTGGGAGAGCTGCGGAACAGCTGTAGCCCGAGGCCAAGGAGCAGACAAAAGCGGTGCTCTTAATTGCATCAACAAGCCGGTTTCCCGCACCCGTCCGCTGCTGCTGCCTGGCTGAGGCACGGCAGGCCTCATTACGGATTCTGCACGTGGGGAGGAGGGAGCCGGGGCGAAGCAGATGGCAAACAGGCGGACGGGGGAGCCCCGGCCGGCCTCCCCCCTCCTTGCGCCGAGCAGATGCCCGCAGAACAAGAGGGAGCCCGCGAGGGGGATTAGAGGCAGCTCCGTGTCACGTCCCGGCAAAGGTCAGGCGAGAGAGCTGGGGGAGGGCACGCTTGTTAGCGGGGCAGGAACCAGCCCAGGGGGAGAGCGGCGTGTTGGCCGCAGCCCCTGAGAGCAAGCACAGCGACTTCAGAAGCTGCCAGACCGAGTCCGGCCCTCGGGCCACCTCGCCCGCTATTGCCAGCTCTGACGGGCAGCAGCTCTCTGGGGATTCAGGCAGGATTCTTTGCTTGCCCTATTTGGAGCAGAACGGGGTTGAACCTGGCCCTCCTCAGGACCAAAGGGGGTCTTTAACCGATGAGCCACAGCCCCAGGCGAGGGCTGTCTACTCCTACATGCTTGCTGTGAGCTGGACTGACGGCAGAAGGAGATGGGGATGGCAGAGGATGAGGTGGCTAGATGGCGTCACAGTGGGTGTGGGTTTGGGTGGACTCTGAGGGATGGTGGAGGACAGGAGAGCCTGGAGTAATGTTGTCCATGGGGTTGTGATGGGTCAGGCATGACTTTGCAACTCAACAACAACAACAACAACAACCTCCGCAAGTTGACTCAGACCCTGAACTTGGAGGTTATGCAATCCTCATGATGACAATTTCCTCACCCAGGAACGCCCACCAGTGGTGGCTTCACAGCAGGACTTTGAGACCAAGATTTGGCACCCCACTCCAGAGTGACGAGGAGGCCCCAGAAGTAGTGGGGGTGGCTTACTACGCTCCGAAGACAGTCCCGTCAAGCGTGTGGAGCAGGCATGCATTCTGCCTGGATGGCTTGTCATGTTTGGAAGGAAGCGAAGTAGCAAATGTTGACCTGGTTCACAGGTAGCAACCGCCCACAACATAGGTAGTTAGATCCTGGCTTGCCCTGACCTGCACATGTGGCCACACTAAAAGAACATGGTTTGTTTGACACAAACAACTCAGACAAAGAACCATCATAGGAGGGCGAACTCTGGATTTTAAAACTGTGGTTTGCCACGACTTGCAAACGCAGGACTGTGGGTTGTTCCTGGCCTGTTTGGCCAGGTTACAGAGGCAACTGGGCAGGGAGAACATTCCCAAAATTGCAGCACTGCTCAAAAACGCACTTTGTGTTACGCGTGTTCTTTGCAATGCACATTTTCTTAGAAGGTAGGTGAGAGCCAGAATGTACTTCAGCGTGATTTACAGGGAACTGAGTGCAGTTCAAGAACCGCAGTTCAGTCCAGGGTCTAACTGCTACTGACCCCACCCCACCCCCTGCATTGCCAGTTTAGGGATTATGAAGGGAGTGCCACTTCCAGGAATTTTTGCCACTGCACCTTACTTGTTTGAATGGGCTTTTTTTTCTTTTTGCAATGGAAAACCGATAGATCCGAATCTCGCCTCCCTGATTATGGGTACCGGAAAAGGAGGCCCTGTGACAAAGGCCCGTGTGAGCGCATGAAACGGGTGCTAGGCACAGCTCCTTTGCAGAAAATTCATGCAGGGCTGAGCTAACTCTGAACGAGGAGTGATTCTGGTCTCACGTCAGTCTCACGTCCTGCATGTGGGCTGAACGCTCATCCCAGAGATTAATGGCCAAGTGCACGAATCTCCCCTTTTAATCTGGCCTACTTCCAGGCAAACCCATGAAGCAATAGCAGCTCTCCAGTCCCTACGCTTGTGTGTGTGTGTGTGTGTACATGCACTGCCTTTTCCTACAGAGTATTTGCTGGGAGATTAAGGGTTAAAATGCAAATCTCTCTCTCTCTCTCTCTAGCCTCAAGTGACTTCTCTAAAAGGCCATCTGCCATTCTGGCTTTCAATCCTCATCCGGAGAGGGGGAAGGGAGGCGGGCACCTATTTGTACGGTACCAGCATCCTCTGATTCCAGTGGAAAACCATCCGGTTGGTACCCCTCCAGGGCTATGAAGTTTCCAGGGCTATGAAGAATTTAAGGAAGCCTGTACAGGAGCAGTTGGTTTCCTTTAGAAGCGGCATCAGGAAAGAGTTTGTAAAACACAAGGCAAGCCTGGGTGGTTCATAGGAAAGAATCCACATTCAAGCCACACCTTTATGAGGACAACCCCCAAATACACAAAACCCCAAATATACAAGAACGGGTGGAAATGCTCTTCCAGGGGGATGCTAGAGGGTGGTGTTAGCCAGAACTGACTAGGGCGGACTATGACCCACTGCTCCCGGCCCCCTTGATGGTCACTGGAAGTGGAGTTAACAAGTGAAAAATTGCTAATTTGCTAGTGAGATTTGGTGGCAACCCCCCTCTTAGTATTTTTTAACTTAATAGCATTAAAAAGAGGTGCCTGCTAGTTAAACCTGGCCCTTTTCTTTCTAAAATAATTTATTTCTTTATTTATTATTATTTATTAGAAAAATTTCTATGCCGCCCCTTGCCAGCTAGCCTCGGGGCGGCTCACAGCAATAATATTCTTTTAAACTCCATGGTGCATTTGGAGGGAGTGGTGTGTGGCTGGAATTATATTTAACCCATCCCAAAATCAGACAGAGCGCGCTAAAGCAAGGGTGGGTAGTTTGTGGATCCCCCGTTGTTCCAGCCTACAGCTCTCGTCATCCCTACCAGGGTTGACAGGAGTTGTTGGCCAGGCTTCTGGAGGCCCACCAGTCACTAGCTCCTGGGCTGGATGGACCAAGCACTTAATTCAGTGCAGAGCAGCTCTTCTTCTACGTGGGGGAAGCACCTTCCCTGGCTTTTGAGATTTCAAATATTTTCAAACATATTTCCGTCACCATATGGAGTAGGAACTCGCATTTAAAAAATGCAGTGAAAGCTCAGATACCAGATTACATCCTTTAGCATTCCAAACCATGTTGTGCACAGAGTAAAATGCAGGGATTCCCACTCTAAATCCAATCTGTCTATTTCATACATGAATGTCAGTGAACATATTTCACTTTCTTGCAAAGCATTTAAAGCAACAACAACAACAAAGCCAGGTATACAAAGGATTCTCTTGGCTCTTTTGAGTTCTGTCAAAATGAAATGATGCCAGGGATTTGAATATGCATTGATTTGTCTCCATGAGAGATCTTGCAGGCAGGGGCATAGAAAACAGTATTTATCAAAAAAGTCTATTGATTAGGAATTTCCCCTGCATTGGTACTCCCTCATTTATAACTGGGTTAAAGATGCCCTTGTCAGCTGCGGGCTTTCCAGCCCGTGACCCAGTTTCTCAGTGCGATTTGGAAGCCAGGCGCGCCTGCTCACAACCATGGCCTCGCCCGCCACAATTTCAGAATGGACTCAGTAGCAAATTGAAGACGGCCCCTTGCAAAGGAGGACTCCCAGCCACCCCCAGTCAAGGAGCTAACTGGCTGCCAGGCAGCCAATATACCAGCAAAACACCAAGGAAGAGGATTTCAGGATGATTTCTCTTCCCCATGTGTAGCTTTCGCTCCAGATACAGACCTCAGCACCATTCAAGGGCTTTGACAAATGCAAGGAAAGGTTAATGGGGGAAAACAGTTTTCTCCTGATGTCTTATGTTTTCCACCATGGCACAAGCAGCTCAATAATCCTGTTGCCAAGACGTCGTTCCAGCCGATCGGTGCAAGCAAAGCCTTGCAGACCCGACAAAAGGGAGGGCAGGACGGGAACGGCTGGTGCAGGCTGCCCTCCTGCCCTTCTTATTTTTTATTTATTTATTTTATTTAGAAATTTATAGGCCGCCCCTTGCCACAAGCCTCGGGGCGGCTCACAATATCCAAAACCAATTAAACTCAAAAACATTAAAACTGGCCCATCTCCAGGTCCGAATTAAAACAATTACAATATAGTACATAAAATAATTTAACATTTAAAATATTGTTTAAAGAAAAAGGTCTTCTTCCAGACAAAACCGAATCGAGGTGGGCATGGTTGCGTCCCCTTCTGCGCGGCTTCCCTGGGCTAAGCTGCCTGCAGTCCAAATATACACTGCAGGGAGAGGCTGGTCTTGGGCCCTACTTTAAAGAGGACACACCTGGATCTGAAGGAAAGTCAGAGGATGGTCCCCTGATAGAAGGCAGCTACTTTCACAGGTGCAAGCAGCAGGGTTGGGCACCTGCCAGGTCAAGCCCTGCCCACCCTCCCCAGCAGCCCTGGGAGGGTCGAAAGTGAACTGGTTGTCCTGCTTCACTGCAGGGAAAGTGCTGACTCCAGGTGTCAGAGGCCCGGGCACAAGGCACCTTGGGCAGCTGCACTCCACCAGCGATTCTGCTTCTCACCTGCTGTGCTGGCTTCCTTGATGGGCAGGGGATGCGGGAGCAACCTGTGCCACCTCTCCATCCTTCCTCCTTGCACCATTGCTTGGGCCAAAGCCTGAGGCAGGTGAACAAGTTGCAACGGGGAAGAGGGGCAGTGACCCAAGGAGCTCTCCTCATGCAGGGATGGGGGCCCCATGCAGGGGCCCACGCACACCTACCCTCAAGCGCACCCACCCCTGCCATCAGGCATCCCTTCCGTCAGCACAGGACATCTCCAAAGGAGAATGTCTGCAAAAACTGAGCCGGCTTTTGAGCTGCGACAGTGAAAATCGACAACCGTGCTCTTCCCCGTAATCTTTCCCCACCTTTTCTTTCCTTTTCGGAAAGATGACTGGACGGCATCCCTCCCCTGTGTCCCTGGGAGGAAGGTCAGCTTTGTGGAACAGTCTCCCCGGGCAGGCAATGCCTCTAGGCCAAGTTAGAGCGAAGTGGCCAGAAAGCATTTGTAGCGCATCACCTGGGCACTAATAAAGGCAGGGCTGCTGCCAGGCAGTCCCAGGGCACCAGCCCCATCCCGTTCGCCAGGGCCTTGGGTCAGTTCCTCTGAGCCCTGAGGATCCATTGATGCCAATGGAAGTCCTTTCTCAGCCTCACTGCCATGCAGGGTGTGCGTTTCAAGAAGCTTCTGTCTGGGGAGGAAAAGGTTATTTCCCTCCCAAATCCTTCCCCCACTCCAGCATGGCAAGTAAACCTAGGGAGAAAAAAATTCTTCCACTGGTGTTAATGGACCCTTTTCATCCACACTTGATTACATGAGGTGGGGGCTTTTTTCCTCCAGCAGTTCATGTGCGGATGAGAAATTGCAAATGGACTGTAATCGAAGAGGAACTATTGATTCGAGTTTACTTGGGATGGGGTGCAAATTAGTTAAATAACTTATTGGATCTGATTTGGAAGATCAGTGAATTGGCTGCTTTTGCCTCCTGTGAAGTTCAAATTAAAATCCTGGTCAATATTTCTGAGACTGTGTACATGGGTCAACCTTTGCACATGGGAGGTTTATGCAGATGTGTGTCAGGAGGGTCCTGGATCTTTTACACTTCCTTGTACGTAAAAGGGGGCAGCCAAGATGCGCTTTGGCCATGCTTCGATTGAGAAACCATTCAAGACTATCTTTATTTTGGCACTGTTCCAGGCCTCCTCTATACTTGCATTAGCAGGATATAAGCTCTCCTGGCTGTGAAAGCAGATTGCCAGATGAGGGTGGGGACCTCCGCCTTGGATGCTTCTCTACAACAAAGCTCCCCGCCAGGAAAAAATAGCACAGCAAGGAGAGGGGCTGAAGCGCAACCTGCTGCTTGATTTCTACTTGCGGGGGAGACAACCCAGGAGGCATTCCCAAAAACCCCCAAACACATGCCCCAAACCCAAATCGTGATTAAAACCTCGTATAATCAATTTAAAGTACCAACTACACTGAGAATTTGTGTTACATATTATGTTTACTAAATATTTTTAAAACAAAACATAGTATTAAGACCAATTTAATAAACCCAGTAAAATCGAGGGTGTGGAATGGGCTTCCTCGGGAGGTGGTTGAGGCCCCATCGGTGAGGGTGTTCACAGACAGGCTGGGCATGCACATGGTGGGCATGTCGTGAGTGGAGCCGGCTGGTGCCAGAGGTCAGACTAGATGGCCCAGGAGGCCCCTTCTGACTCGCTCTGTTTCTATGTTTTTCTAAATCACAGTTTTCCATGTAAGCAAGCCAGAAGTTTGCCTTCCAAGATGGAAGGCATTTTAGTAAGGATGGCATTTAAAAAAATGGTTTCTAGAGGACAAATATCTGATAGCAGCAATCTTAGGGAACCCTTCCCCAATGTAGAGCCCTCTAGATTTATGGGACCACGCTGCCCATCAGCCCCAACCATTCCTCATGCTGATGGGGGCTGTAGTCCAAAACCTGTGGAGGGTGTCACTCCAGGAAGCTCTGCTTTCCCCATTTGGCCCCCACAGCAGCTTCCTAAGCCCAAGTACAGTGCATGGCAACAGCCCAGCTGTGAGATGAGCAGGGTATGGAACACAACGGTCAGGTTATCCCTGTCCGGGAATGTGTTTTCCCTGCTGTAGTTGGTAAAAGGCACCCCAAGCTGCTGAAGACTCCTGTGCCCCCAGTAACAGTCAAAGATCAATGAAAAGCCCAGGCTATGCACCTGTTCGTGGAGGCTGCAGGCTTCAATGTCACTGAGGTGGTGTATCCACCCCAGGTTTCAGTCTGTACGTTAAAGGACCTATCCATGGTGCTGAGCCTAGCTTGGGGTTGGGAACCACCAACCTCCACTGATTAAGAACCATGAAGCCTATCCTCCTATACTCATGCACCCACTGTGAATCCTATTAAAATCAGAGGGTCTTCGAAGGAAATAGGTATAATTTAGAATGTATTGTTAGTAAGTTGTGTGTGTCCATACATACACACACAACTCTACAAAAAAGGGATGGTTTTTGTACTTTTTTTAAGTAATAATGTTCTGATTATAGTGACATTGAGTACTGCTTGCAGGTTTTTTTTAAAAAAAATGTATATAATTCATTGTAATGGGCACATATTAATGTATGTTCAAACCATACATAGTTTGATCCTGCAGCACTGGCTGAATATAGCTTATTACATCAGGTGTTTTCTTTTTAGCAGCATATTATTTTATCTTGTTTTTAAAACGGGTTGCTTAGACATTTGCAGCAGTAAATGTGCCCTGAGCGATTTGTGTAGAGCAGCATTATGGTTTTCTGTAGATGAAGATAGAGGGAGACCACGAAAGTTGCATTACTCCATTTGGTCAAGCACTGCTTCCTCCCATCTCAGCACAGCCCTGTGGGAACAGGGGAAATATTCCAAGAAGTTTTGCGAGATGCACATTGTGAAAATTTCGGGCATGGATCCATGCGCTCTCATGAAACGCCCTTGCGGACCCTCGTATGCATCAAGCAGACCTTTTCTTCCCCCTCTCCGTATCTATCCCCTCACCAAATATGGGGAGAGCAGGCATTTTGCAAAACCGGATGCTCAAAACCTTTCGCGCTGCTGCACAGATGTGCTTTCCTGCCCACTGGTGTGTTTGCATGACTTTGCAAAGGGGAAAAAAAATAAAATAAAACCACTTTTGCTCTTATTTTAAAAGAAACTTCTGGGCAACTGTGAAATAACAAGATGCTACTGATCTCTGTAAGAGCATCAGAACATTGCCAAATCAAGGACCAAGGGGTAAGGTTAGGGCTAGATGGCACCCTAAGAGATTAGGGTGTGCACAAGATCCTTGCATATACCTCAGATCTCGACTTGGCTAAAAACTTGCTGCAAGAACGCTGCATTTTTCAAGATACAGAAACATAGAAACAGAGCGAGTCAGAAGGGGTCTCCCAGGCCATCTAGTCTGACCCCCGGTTCCAGCTGGCTCCACTCATGACATGCCCACCGTATCTAATGTCTAAGATACCGAAGACTATCTCTGGACATGGCAAGCGGGAACTTCACCCTCTCTCCTGCTCCCTACGACACGCTCCAGGACATGCAGCAGAATGTTAGTAGAATGGATTGCACCATTCTTTTGGTGCAATCCATTTATTGCACTTTGGCATGGCAATAAAGAGCCGCATTTTCCAAAGCTTCCTATGTAGAATGGCAAAGCACAGAAAACAACAGTGGAAGAGTTGGAGGGGACCTAGAAGAGCACGGCGTCCCCAGCCGGCTGCAGGCCACACCCGGCCAGCAGAGCAAAGGCGGTCTGGCAGGCTAGCTCAGTGCATGACTCTGGGTGACTTTGGGCCAGACGGACTTTCAGGCTAACGTACCTCGCAGGGTTGTCCTGAGGATACCATGAAGCGAGCAGGAGGATTAAGTAAGCCACTTTGAGTCTCCTGACAGAAGAAAGGTAGGATATAAATACAACAAGTAAAGCTGCAGTTTTCCCTTGCACGGCAGACGGGGAAGGGCAGATGGATCCTCTGGTCGCACTTCACCACTACGGCAAAATGTACAATTTCTCGGTTTCAATGATCGCTACATTTTTTAAAATTAGCACTGATACACTCACAGTTGCATATGTGCGTGCAAGCGTTGTGCAAAAGGACTCCCTCTCTCCATCCCCTTTCAGGTGACACATTTCCCCCATTTTGGGCATGTGCAGGTGAGAATCTGGAGACACTTAGGCTGCCCTACCTTACATGGTTGTCGTTCACTTTGCCGAGTTAGCTATTGGACCTCGATGGTTTGGAGGCTTTAAAGTGCTATAAAGATGCCACTGCTGCTCCACGTTTGGGAGTTGACTCTCTCCCCTGTCATAATCAATCAATGTGCATCATTGTTATCTAGCTGTCTGAGGACAGTCCTGGGACAGAAACTAATTGCTTCTGGACAATTGGTATTCAGGCTTGCCGCCGCACTGCCTGACATTTTAAAAAATCAGACAGGCACAGGAAGGAAGCCGTGTGCGTCCCATCACATCCTTTGAACCATGGCCACCCACTGCAGACTGCTGCATCTCCTCCATCGCCGCGGCCTCCTGCCTTCCTTCCCCGCCAACCAACCGCACCAGCTCCAGCCTTCATCTCCCTTTGCATCTCCTGCTCCTCTGCAGCACCACCTTGGGCTGGAGCAGAGCAAGAGGCAAGGGAGCCAGGAGACTGCAATGGTGGGGAGGGGCAGCAAGCCCAGCAGGTGGGGCAGTGGCCCCGGCCAGAGCACGGACCCCCAGTGAGCGCTGCGACGGCATATTTTTAGCGCTGAACTTAACGGTCTTCTATGGAGCCTGTTCGGAGAGCCATGTGAGTTGCTTCAGCCGTGAAGCACTGAACTAATATTTCTCTTTCCCCTTCTCTGCCCACCAGTGCATGGTTCACAAGTGCTCCTGTATTTCTCATAACCAGAATATTTGCCAACTCAGATGTTTAAAAAGCATTTTTATTTTTATTGCGTGTGAAGCTTGCTTGAAGCACAACAGCAGCTTGGCTGCAGGAGGAGCACGGACGTCCCTCATGCCACCTTCATCAGCAGGTGCTCTGAGGGATGCCTTTGCAGGGACGTGGGCCTGGCTGCATCCCTGCTTCCAACCGCTGCCCAGGCATGGCTGCCCCTGGAAGGCCAGGGAGGCATGTCCGGTCCTTCAGCCTGGACTGCGGGAGCAATTGCTGCAGGCTTTGGACATGCCCTTAAAAGTGCAGTGTAGACTGGGCGCTGCCTGGGAAGGTTCGGGGGCCTCCAGACAGCACTGTCCTGTCCCAGCCACAAGGAAAAGCTGATCACGCCTCACTCCAGCTTCTAAGCCTTCGTCCAGTGCAGTTCATTCCCATTCAAGTGCAGCCTCCCAGGGCCACTAAAGAGAAGCCACTTCATTTTCCCTCAAGTCAAGCAACTGGAAACAAGGATAGAATGGAATGCCCCATTTTGCAGGACAGATAAAGAATTTGCATTTGAAAGGCTCCTTAAGAGAAACACACCAGCACTCCATGTGCTCAAGGTACAAACCCAGCATTGCATACCCTGGAACCTTGTTCTGCTAGCTGCTTCACCGGCGGAGAGATTCACTGGCACAGAGTCTGGGACTCAGGCGACCCGGGTTCCAGTCCCCACCCAGCCATGGAGCTCACTGGGTGAACTACTTTGTTAGTCACAGACTCTCAGCCCAACCTACCTCACAGGGTTGTTGCTGTGAGGATAAGATTGAGAGGAGGAAGAGAATTAAGCTGCCCTGAGTTCCTTGGAAGGAAAAAAGGTGGGAAATAAATATAATCAGTAAAATTATCGCCCTAGAATGCAACGGTGCCAGTTCCAGTCTTTGGAGGACCCTCAGGCAAGATACCCTCCAGGAGCTGCCCCATCGTTCAGTGCACCTTTCTGCTTCCCATCACAGCCGCCAGCAGCTCTTGCTGCCCTTGGCTTGCCCAGCAAACAGTCAGATATCAAACGGGCTGCAGCCAAAGTGGAAGGTTGCAGAAGCAAAGGAAAGAACAAGTCCAGCGGGCTCTTATCTGTGGACACCAGCCTGGGGAGGGCCCTGAGCCATTGCCCCATGATGCCTACCCTTGGCATCAGTCCAGGGGGCTCATTTTCCTAAAAGGGGGGGGGCGATGGGCAGGCCCGATTGCCCCAGCGCTGGCTGGAAATTTCACCATGCCTTCAGCAGTGACTGAAAGAGGCCTTTCCAGAATTCCAGGACCAGCCGTCAACGTGTTTACTTATGGTACACGTTTATCTTCAAGGTTGTGGTGTGGAGCAGGAGCAGGAGCGGGAGCGGGAGACCCCCCCCCCCCCCCGGCCAGAGATCCAGTGATGACATCAATTACTGCTCAGAGCAAAACAGACATCATTTTCCTGAGCTGAAGCATCCATTACAGCTCTCTTAAGATAGCCAAACGATTGTAACCACAGGCTGTCAGAAGAAAGACAGAAAGAGAAGGCAGCGGGGTGGGCCGGTTTTCGAGCTGAGAACGGTGAGCTGTTCTTTGGGCATTCAGTCACAAACTTTGATGGAACCAAGTGGGCAGAAAGAGCGCGGGAGGGAGAGCCATTCGTGGGCTCTGTCAATATGACAATCACTTGCCTTTTGGAGATGACGATATGAATGGTCGCCCTGAAATTATATCCCCCCTCCCTTTCTCTTTTCCTGTGAGCAACAGATAAAGCCCAAGGGCTAGAGGACTGAAATCACGGAGGCGGGCGGGGAGGGGGGGGAGGAAATGGAGGAAGGAACAAACAGGCACTGGATTCATCCGACCAGAATAGGTGCAATTTATTTGCACTTGCTATTTTGAAAGCTTTCATGCTCTGCAAAGGTAGGCAGGGGCCGGATAAGTAAAAGTGGTCCAAAAATTGCTTGACAAAATAACAGAGAGGACCTTTTCCCGACGACTTGCATTCATCGCTGCCCTTCACCCATCGAGAAAGTAGGGCAGAGAAAATAATTCTCCAGGAGAGTCTGACTGAGCCAGCTGCAAATGCAGGGTGCTGTTAGCACCCGGGGGACCTGCCAGGGCCCCAGTTCCTTGCAGGGACCCCTTGAATACCCACCCTGGGCCCCCTTTAAACACGCTCCTGTTCCAGAGCACTGCAGAAAGATTATATTATATCGTTTCAGGAAGGAAACCAGGAAGATTATTATATTTATTTCCTTTCAAGAGACAAAAGGCAGCTTACTTAACCCACCTCCTCTTCCTCCTCTGAATTTTAGCCTCACAACAACCCTGTGAGGTAGGTTGGGCTGAGAATTTGTGACTGGCCCAAAGTCACCCAGTGGGCTCCATGGCTGAGTGGGGACCAGACCCTGGACCTCCTGAGTCCCAGTCCTGCTCTCTTAACCACTACACTGTACTGCCTCTCAGTATAAGATGATCTTACAGTGAGGGTAACCTCTTGAAACCCCCAAGAGGAAATGCATCATCAAAAAACAAGGACAGCTTTCCATAAGACTGGAATATGCTAATCTTCCCACTTGTTTGGTCAGAGGAAGAACTGGGCCTTCATGCAGCCAATCCAAGGCACACTCAACATCTGGGTGGGGTCTTCCACACTCCGGTGGGATTCACTGTATTTCCCTTTAAATTGTTATTTCTAAAATGTCATCTGTAACACATTTGCTGCCCCATGCAAACTACCTATTAGTTGGGTACCTCCTAGTTGGTGGTTTGTAAGGGCTTACCCCATGAACTGCTTTGGTTTTAAGCTTTTACGCTCACAACACAATAGCCAGGGCAGGACATTGACTTTGGAATGGGACCTCTCAACACAGCAGAGAGTTTTGGATGAAGAACTTTCCCGGAAGGTGGGTAAGAAGAAGTGTTGAAACTCCTCTTCTGTATTGTGTGTCCCTTCGGGCCTCTTTGTACAGAACACGCTTTAAAATTGCTCATACCAGTAATATGAGCAATCACATCTTTGCAAATGCTTGGCTATCTGAAGGACACTTTCACCCAGCAACAACCCAGGTTTGCTACTAACTCCATGGGGAGTCCTTCCAATCCCAAATTCTAACCTTAGACGTCTTTCCAGTACCCCCATCTGCTGCATTCACACATTTTATGCACACGAATCAGGGATGGGCTGGAAATACTAGTCAAGTGCCTACTTACTGCAAATACAGGCAAAACTTTTATGAATACATATCAACATTATTTACCAATTTCCTCTGTGCCACTTTGCAACTACAGAAAGAAACAGCTTGTAGAGCAAAAGAGATAATGCAGAAAACAGAGACTGATGGTATGTCCATTTTTGGCGTTGTTGTTTTTAAGCAAGTCAGAAAACTGCCTGCTGACTGGCTCAGTAATAAAGAAAGAGATTCTGGAATTAGCTATGTGGCAGTAAATTTCCAGGATAATATAAAACTCCATCTACAAAGCATTTCCCTCTGGTGGAAGGCTGCCGACAACTAGCAGAGGATGAAATTAACGGCGGTCACCCAAGGCAATGACAAGGCCAAGGATTTTAAGTACACATCCTTGTATGTGACTCATTAGGATGTGTGTGTGTGTGTGTGTGTACACTCAATGGACCCTCACTCATCTCTAGAAAGTCTGGGAATGTGAAAAAACCAAGCCAACCAAGATCTTTTGGGGCTGCCATATTGGAGCTAGCAGTGGGAGGGAAGACACGCATTGTGATAGCAACCATGGCCACACCACAAAGGTGAATCCAAAAGCTACGGTGGCCCATATTGACAGACACAGTCCAGGGAGGTGGAGATCAAAGCGAATGGGTCATAATGGCCCAGTCAAGGCCAAACCACTCCAAAATACTTCTTATTCCAACCAAGTATGATGTGTGACTTCCAGGAAGGTTTGTTTCCCTCACCTACTATGAAGAAATCCACTAAACCCAGAGGAGAAGGGGGACCCCGAAGTGGAGGCAGGGCTATTCCAAGACATGTTTCCACATGGTGTGAAGGACAAGATGGCGCTTCAATTCCATGGGCTGCGACTGATTGGACCGGCAGCCCCATTTGTGTATGACCAGCATCAGCCATGTTTGCTGAATCACATCTCTGTCCTTACACATACATGCAAAGGAGGAAGGGAAGGATTAGTTTAACATCCAAAGACAGATGTGGAGTCTATACTTTGCCCCCACCACACTCTATGTCTTCTACTTCTCTCCAGCCGGGTCTATTCGAAGGATTCTTCTGCAACATGGAGGGCCCCAGGAGTGCTGGAGGACAGCTTCCCAGGATTCCTCAGCTCGCCTAACTGGCTGGGGGATGCTGGGAACACTCAGCCAACCCTACTGAAGGCTGTTTTGCCCGGGCTGGCAAAAGACGTAGGGCTGCCTGGGGCAAGGCACTGGATAGGCGGTGTTTTGTGCAAATTATGCAAGATGTGGCCATGGCTTAAGCAAACTTCTCTTCCTTTGGGAAAAAATGCAAATAATGTAAAAGCTGAAGCCATAAAAAAGAAAACCAACTTGACCTGCTTTCTGCCCATGAGTCAGGAAAGGGCACATGTGTGTGCCGAGTTCAAACAGGTCAACTTCTTCAGCATTGCCCATTTCTAGCATTATGCGCAAACCAGGTCAAAATGAGTTCTTTCAAGGCCAGAAGCTTTAAGTCAAAACTAGCTAATCTTTATATTGTTAAGAACTCCTACTTGAAGGGTGGACTTCACTCCTATAAAATGCTGTGATGGACAATAACTCAGTCAGCTTCGGAATAAAGGTAAAGGTAAAGGTAAAGGTTTCCCCTTGACGTTACGTCCAGTCATGCCTGACTCTAGGGGGCGGTGCTCATCTCTGTTTCCTGGCCGAGGGAGCCAGCGTTTGTCTGCAGACAGTCTCCGTGGTCATGTGGCCGGCATGACTACACACCAAAGTGCACGGAACGCTGTTACCTGCCCACCGAAGTGGTACCTTTTTATCTACTTGCATTTGCATGCTTTCGAACTGCAAGGTTGGCAGGAGCTGGGATGGCGCACGGGAGCTCACCCCGTGTGCAGATTCGAACCGGCGACCTTTCGATCAACCAGCCCAGCAGCACAGCGGTTTAAACCACTGCGCCACCTGCAGTCCCTAAGCTTCGGAATAAGATTAAGCAAATTTGGATCAATGGTTACTGGTGATGCTGGGATACATTCATTTTATTCTACTGGTTTTTATTGTAAGCTATCCTGAGATGCTAGTGGTGGATGGGGTAGAAAAGCTTGGAATACATACATGCTTGTTCCAGGACCAAAGGCAAGATGGCTCTCACTGCCAAATGCTGGGGAACATGTGCAGAGTGGTGCTTGGCTTCCCTACATGTCAGCTTCTTATTTGGGAATCTGGCTGCTCACTGCTGACTAGAAAGGCCTTTGGGTTGATGCAGCGAGAGAATTTTAATATTTTTTATGTTCTGAAGAGCAATTCTATTTCTGAACAACTCACCAGTCATTAATGCTATGGGGCTAGAGCTATAAACGTCACAAATGCCCTAGGTAATTACCTGGCACTCCAGAAAGCACAAATCTCTGTGCTCAAGAAAGAGAACAACTTGTCTTTGACATGAGTTGATAACAAAATTGTAACTCTTGTTGCTCTCTCGATCAACAGCTTTCATTTCTAACCATTGACTTAAATACTGTATTTGCATGCAGAAGTAGCTCTGCTGTCATTAAACAAGACCTCCAGTTGAAGGTCCCATGTGGGGGATCCATGGGCCACACACTTCACCCCTCCTGCTCAAAATGTCCCCCCTGGTTGGGTCATTCCTGCCAGGACCAGGCACTGAACCTTTATTGGCTTACAAAACAGGCTGTCTTGCAGCTGAGCCAGAACCAGTTCAAACAAACAGCATTGCATGATGTGTAACCCTGGTTAGGACATGTAACTGAGCTCACTACTTCGGATTTATAGCCTGCCTTTTTCTGAAAAAAAACAAAAACAAAAACTCGAAGTGGCTGACATTCTCTTCCTCCTGCTCTCAATGTTACCCCGCAATGACCCCTTGAGATAGGCTGGGCTGAGACTCTGTGACTGGCTCAAAGCTATTCAGTTGGTTCCATGGCTGAGTGGGGCTAGAGCCTGGTTCGGCTGAGTCCCAGGCCTGCGCTCTTACCCACTGCACCACGCTGACGCTCCCTGCCTGGATTACTGCTAATCTGCTCTTCATTTCCGTTCTCTCCCCGCTCCCATTCTTGCATGCAGGGCATCTCTACCACCTTGGTTTGTCAGCTTCTTGGGGCAGAGATGTGCATGTAGATTCAGGGTAGTATATTTACTCCTTTATATGCTAGAGGAAAATAGCTTTGTTCCGCCCCACCCCACCGATCCAGAATATTCTAACTGCAATTCACATTAGGGATTATGACCATCAAACAGTCACAGCAACCCCTGCATGTTCTGCCAGGTGAAATTTGCTCTGGATTAAAGGAACCAGATTTTGTAAAAACAAACCAGGAAGAACAGAATGCCCCGGAAAAACCCAGCAGTTTGATATTCTGCTCCCTGTATATTAACCCGACAGCTGAAGGCTGCCACAGAACTGCGATGGCTTGATCTTAGCCCTTCTGCAGTCTTTGCTCTAGGAGATGCAGGAAGTCACCGCAGCCCTTGCTGTCTTGAGCCTGCTTTCTCACCCAGGATCCCCCGGCTGGTAGAAGCACTGCCAGGTCATTGCCCCCAAAGATCCCACAGCCTTCCTTGGTGGACATGCGAAGTCACCCTGGAATGGCATGCCAGGCCAGCTGACAAATGCTGCCATATTGCCCCAGCAGCTTGGTCGAATGGAGCAAATTGTAGGCATGACCACCATCTGCCTTGCTATTTCCCTGCTCCGAAGGGAAGCTTGCAGGTGAGGTCAGAATGAGGTCCCACCTGGGAATGGAGCAAGGGGGGATTCACACTGTGAGCACTTGTTGAGAACCCGCGTAAGGTCTGCATAAAGATCCAGTGACCAGGGTGGCCTCTTTTTTCCATCATCTGGGATCATATTTAGTAGCTGGCTGGGAATTCTCTCTCTAACTTGCGAGTTACACCCTTAATTACTTGACCAAACATTTCTTTGGCTTGAACACACACACACTTGCTCTCTCATTTAAAGGGGCATTTTAAATATTGTTCATGATCATGAAAGATGTAAAAGCAAAGGTAATTTTTTTTATGATTATTTTTTACACATCTTCATGTGGAAGTAGCTGAAACTCCGTTAGGAGACTGACAGGAAGGAGCAATGCAGAAAGACTGAATGTAATTATTTTCTGCAAAGGTAATGAGACAAGGGCTAATTTAGACATCATTCATAGGAGCATGATCTCCCAGGACTCCTATCAGTCCCACACAATTCCCATTAGCCCTAGCCAGCATGGCCAGTGGTCAAGGATAATAGGAACTGTAGTGGTCTAACTCACCTGGAGAGCACCCTGTTTGAGAAGGCTAATTTAGTATAAGTGAGCCAGCGATGGCAGGGATAAGAAAGAATAAGGGGAGCAGCTGGTGGAAATGTTTGATTCGTCAGAGGGGGTCTTGCCCAGAAGTCCTTAACACTCCCACCCACACTGGAGTCACCCAGTCTAAGGAGGGCCTGGATTTCTCCAATCATGCTTTTAAGAAAAATCCCCTTTCACAATTTCTTTAGCTGCAACAAGGAAGAGAATGATCCAAGGGACGCGCGTGTTGGATTCCGTCAGTGGCTGGACAGCTGCGCATGAAATGCAGGCAAGCTGCTGATGCATTTGGGATCCAGGTGAGCAGAGCTTGAGGGTACAAAACCTACACATATTTACTCAGAAGTCCTACTTGCTGAGCAGAATGGAAATGATTCCCAGCTGGGTGTGACAGAGGAATAGTCTGAGGACATTAGAACCTATAGTTTCAGAATGCAGCTTTTGTTGCTGTTTATTTATAAAAATGGCTAATTATTGCATCACAACCCACTTTGAAAAAAAAATATATATGCACATTTAAAAGCCTCCAAATCTAACTTCTCAAACAGTCTATTTTTGATGGACTGAAACATAATATTTCTTAAATGTTCACATTACTCCTCTTGTTGGCATTGCAAACCTCATCTTTTCCTTGACCATCAAAATCAATGGCTATAAGCTAGCTAGAAGCATGTTTGACTTTAGTATAGACCAGAAATATCATTTAGAACATTTTACCCCATTTCTTCAGCCAAAAGAAAGGCTTCAGAGAGTTACAGTTCCTGCCCTTAGGCTTATAATTTCTGAGACAGGATATAAGGAAGGGGATGGGGAGGGAAGAAGAAAACAAAAAAGTGGAGGCACCAGTCCTTATATGAACGGCAATGTTAATGAGCTGTAATTAAAAAAACCCCATCTTTTCAGGGGTTACTATATGGTCTGGACTCCCTTCTCCATGTAACAGACACATTGCCAAACAGCTTTTGTAAGAACATGAGCAGCAGTGGGAGCATCGCTTGCCTTTAGGGATTAATCTTGGTGAGGTTAGCGGTTTGCTAAAGAACAAAAATGCTTTTCGAAAGACCCTTTCAAGAAAAGAAAGCAAATGAGAAAGCCAAGCATGCATGCATGAGACAGACCCACACCCAAGCCTCACACTTGTTCTGATGGATCTGCAAAGTTCTTTTTCGCCCATCTTGACTAAAATTCAACGAGTCTGGACTGAGGTGCTTCCAGGGTGCATGGGTAGCCCCCAGATGATTCTGGAGAGTTACACATGTTCTTATTAAGATGCGTAGCTCACACTTCTGTGTAACCAACAGAAAAACACTTGCCTGCACAAAAGTTGGATTTTATATTACTTATTAAATTCAGGTGCATACCACCCATGGCTCTTTGGGAGGCTAACAAAAGTTAAGACATGCATCCAACACTTAAAAGACCAAAGCCATAACGGCAACTGCTATTATTCAGCACAGAAGCTAATGGCTGGGGAGCTCGGTGAAGATTTTGTCGGGGTTTAGGTACTGCCAGCTCACTCAAGAGCGAAAATCTTTGCACTAACCCATACAATGCAAGTCGTCCCAGCCATCTGCAGAAAGGACGTGGATGGCGGCTCCAAGCAGCTCAGTAGAGCTGTCTCTCATTTCTTTTGGAAATCCTTCTGGTTTCGTGCAAGTGCTCAGAACAAGCATCTGCCACACCATAGCGCGGTGCAGTGGTTCGAATGTTGGACTGGGACTTGGGAGATCTGGGTTCTAGTCCCTGCTTGGCCAGGAAGCTTGCTGGGAGACTGGGCCATTTACTCTCAGCCAAACCTACCTTATCAGGTTGTTGTGAGGACAAAATAGGGAGGAGGACAAGGATTGTGGAAGCTGCTTTGGGGTTCCTTGCCACAGGGAAAAGGTGGGACCTGGCTTTGGGAAAATGGGAAGATAGTTTTGCATTTTTTGAAAACAATACTGACTTCCACAGTCACCTTCATCTCCAGACCTTGAACCCTGCAAAGGTCACTGAGCAATGTCTTGCCTCTGACAAAATGACACCAGGGGCTGTCAGTCCCTGCCTCTTCCCTTGTCACTACTGTGGACCTTTTGTGTTTAACTCTAAACCCTTTAAAGATTACAAAACCAGGACACCGTTATTTTCCAGGCACCTGGATTCCAGCATACAGTCCAGTGCACCATGGCTGCCTGAGGAAGGGTAGGCTCGGATGCAACAGCCCCTTAAAACTAGTTTTCGAGCTGGGATTAAAAGAAAGCCCAAATTCACATCTAGAGAACAGACAACATCGGGGCGAAGCCCCACGCTCTTCCTGCCTGGAAAAACCAGCCAGGATACTTGGCAGCCACAAGGCGGTTCTAAGTCCACCTTGCTGTGCTCCTCCAGCCTTCTCATCTGGCCAAACTGTTCTCGTGCAGCCAAGCAGGTCTCGGAAAAGTTTGCCTGCCCGCCGAGGCAGCTTCACAGGCCACCTTCTCCTTCGCACAGGTCACTCAGCACCCAACCTGCGCACTCCTCTGGTCCCCCCGCCCCCAAGAACTGGGGAAGGTCTTAGCCCGAACGACATCAGAAACGCGGTGCCGGAGGAGAGCGAGCGAGGTCCATCCCGCGGCCTATGGGGGACCCCTCCTCACAGTATAACAACACCTATCCTCCCCAGCCCGCGAAGCTGAAAAGGGCGAAGGAGGGCGACCCATCCGGGGCAGGCTGGTCTTCGCGGGGTGCCCTCGGCCGGCGCCAAGCAAGACGCAGCGCGCCTCCGGACGCGGTGCCCGAGCGGCCGGTCGCTTACCTGGCCAGAGGCTTGCGGGAGGTGATGCTGGCCACGATCACGCTGCCGGGCCTCGGCGTGGCCACGGCTCTGAAGGTGCCTTGCCAGAACTTCTCGAAGAGCTGCTTCTCGCCCTGCTGCACGCTCGCCATGGCTGGGCCGGCGGCGCGGCGCGGCGCGCCCGGAGCTCTCCGAGGTGCTGAAGGGGCTACATCCCGAAGAGGCGCGCGCTCCTCCGGCGGAGCGGGCGGAGTCGGGGGGCTCCCCCAGCCCTGCACCCCGTCCCGGCGGAGCGGGGTCCCTGCAGGCAGGCAGGCAGGCAGGCAGGCAGGCGCGCGCGGGGGTGGGGGCCGCCTCCGTCCGCGGCTCGATCCGGCTGTGCGTGCGCGCCGGCCCCGGCGAGCTGGGTTTTGTCTCCTCCACACCGTGACGTGCAACGGGGCTGGCCAATTTCGAAGCGCTCGCTTGCTCCCCCCTCCTCCTCCTCCTCCTCCTCCTCCGTCTGCCTGAACACGCGCAGACAAAAGGCAGCGGCTCCTGCCCGAATCAGCAGCACAAAGCAAAACTAGCATCGGGGTGGCCGGGCGTGTGCCTGTCCGTGGCGCGGGGGGGGGGCGGGGAGGCAAGAGGGGGCGGCGCTGACTCAGACGAAATCGAACTGAAGGGAGGAAATGCGCACGCACAAGCAGCCCCCTCCCAGCTGCGGCAGGATCCGCCACCCTTCTGCCCGGAATCGGGGTGGGAGGCTGCACTGGCATTATTCTAATTAAATAACTCTTTCCCCGTCTCCTCCCACACGCCTTTCTGTTGATGAGCTGCAGAAGTGCAGCGTTTCTGGGGGAGCAACGCTACTTTCGAAGGACTTCCAGGCTGGCGCAGGGGGCAACCCAAGACGAGGTTTTGGGGATCCGGGAAGCGCCGCAGGCCTACGGCTGGTGTCCGTGGTGTGTGTGAATTAGCCTTCTACTGGCTGGAGCCCTTGAGGAGGGGGCCGTATTACAACTTCCATCATCCCCAGGCAGTGCACGCTGAGCGGATAATAGGGCCTGCAGCCCAAATCCTTTCAGGGGGCACCAAGTAGGGAAGGACTGATTCCCTGAACCCGCATTCCACCTCAGCCCCATCTGCCCACCCCATAGAGCGAACACCCAGCTCACCTCTGCCTGAGAGGAATCCATGGCCATGCTAGGCAAGCACGAGTCCCTCTTTAAGGCAGCTCATTAAAGAAATTGCAGCAGATTTCCTGTATGCATTTTCAATTGAATCATCCATCAAAGCTGCGCATATTTGTATGGGGGGAAGTTATGCCTGGAAGGGGGGAATGAAGTATTTTGAATAATACCTCCAAAGATCGCCCAAAGATACTTCTCATCCGAGTGAAGAGGGCTGCCTCCCCCACGGCACCACCTGCTGTTGCCCTTCCCTTCCTAAGCTCTGTATTTAAATTAATAGCCCAAGGCGCTATGAAATCTGGGACAGGGCTAGAAAAAACAGTATCTGATTAATTTGTCAACGTTTATCCATTAACCGCACAATCCGACACATGTCTACTCAGGAGGAAGTTCATGGTAGGCAACTTTTTGCCCAAGAAGATATACCATATTTTTCGCTCTATAAGACGCGCCTGACCATAAGACGCACCTAGTTTTTAGAGGAGGAAAACAAGAAAAAAAATATTCCGAATCAAATGGGCACATCATCACAGGCACATTCCCCATCATTCCCCATGGGCTGCACATCTGACAGACTCACTGCACACACATATTCGCTCTATAAGACGCACAGACATTTCCCCTTACCTTTGGGGGGGGGGGAAGTGCGTCTTATAGAACAAAAAATACGGTATGTACAACACCACGCCGCTCAGGCTGGCAAAATCCCAAGCAGGCTAGATTTTAGTGACTGGCATGTCATTTCCAGCATCACTTTTCAAAGATGTCTAACAAGGAATTGCTGCAGAAACACTCTAGAAGGTATCAAATCGCTCATGGGAGTTATATGACCAGTGAATAGACAGTTTGTACAATAGGAAGCTCTGTGACAAATACGTTCCAGAGCTCAGAAAAGTTTAACAAGTGTTTAAAGTGGGACAAGGAGGTCAGGTGCCACCACCAAAAAAGGCCCTGCTGATCTCCGTCACCAACCAGCAGATGGGCCAAAGAAGAACGTCTCCAATGCCAATCTTGAAGTTCGGACAAGGCTCATACTGTAAAAAAATCCAGAAAGATCTCTGCAAATTTAGGTATAAATGGGCAGAAAATTGATAGAAGAGATTCAGGGTAAAGCACAAAGCAATGAACATTGCAAAGAGTGAAATACATACACTATACCTTCAATTCACATATAAAGATGGAGGAGTCTGACACCACTGACCAAGACCCAGGGGTCGAGGAGGAGGATTTATCAAAATGTCAAGTCCTGGAGGCTGCAGCAGAGAATCGGCAAACTGTGTTCAGAGCTTGTTTTGCCCTGTTTACGGATGGACAGAAGCAAGCAAGCCTGACCCTGGTGTTTTTAGAAGCAGCAGAGCCTTCGATCATGTCAGGCCAGGTGGAAGACGACTATTTAAGTGCTTCTCCACGTTATCAACAGATGGATAACAGCACCGCCCTTCCTTCAAAAGGGAAGACGACCATTTGGGACGTCCTCCAGGTGTGTTAGATTGATAATTTCCAGCCAACTTGGTCGTTGGCCGAGCTTGGGACAGCTGCTTTAGGGGGAAACATTCTAGCCCAGCAGTAGAAGGAATACATCACTTTAGACAGGAAGTGGCGAGTTGCACATCTGAACGGCCTTCTTCATCAGGGCTGGTAGATCGTGTTGTTCTGTGCCATCAAGACATCTCCAAGTTGCCATGTCCCTGTGAATGAAAGCTTCCAGAATCATGACGCCCCTACTTAGTTATTCTAAATTCAAGGCTGTGGCTTCCTTTAAGGAGTTAATCCACCCCATCTTTGACCCTCCTCCTCCTCCTCCTCCACCTTTGATTTCAGGTAGGCTTTAAGCTTGCAAAATTTGCTTTTTACTAGAAGCCTGGGACCGAACCACTGGGACCTGCAGCAAATGAGTCTTTCGGGTGGATGTGGAACTAAGGTACCGAGTATGTGCTCAGCCCAAGAAACTCACAAATCCTACCATGTAGAGCCCCACTGGGAATTGCATTTCCTCACAACCATTTAATGTAAGAGATGGGAGGGGAGGAAACTTTTTTTGGGGGGGGGCGCACTAATATAAGGCAACTGAGTGACAAACACTTGCTGATTTTCTGTAACTCAATAGATGCAGATGCAACTTCTGTCCACACCTGCCTTATAATGAAGACAATGCGACATAAATAGTTGCTGGACTGGCACTCTCGGGATCCAGGTTCTAGTCCCCACTTGGCATTGCTGGTGACTTTGGATCAGTCCCCAATTCTCAGTCTAATCTGCCTGAGAGGGATAAAATGTGGAGGATGAGGGGACTTGGGTAAGGCACGTTCAGTTCCTTGCAGGGAAAAAAGTGGGATGCAAGTCTCATTTTACTTCAGATTTTTAAAATTATAACAGCAATTCTCTTGCAAGGATGAAAACAAGAAAGTAGTTTTGGAAGAGCAATTCTGAGCAGGCCTGTGGCAGGAGGGGAAAGGACTTAAAGTTCCTGCACTGGACCCGGCTTTTAAAACAGCAAGCGTTCCTGCATTTTGCCTGCATCATCATCATCTCTTGCCTTAAGTCCTTTAGACATTATAAGACACAGTTGATAACCATCCAAGATTGCACTTCATCTTCTCAGAAACGGAAATGATTTGGGGATAATTCCCATTGCTTTTGTATCTTTGGAACACTGAAGGAGATCATTAATAAAGAGATGCTGGGGGGGGGGGGGGGCAGACCCAAAGCACTCACACTTGAGTCTAATAGGGCTTAGGCAGGACTGGCTCCCGCGATGCCTTCCTTCATGAGAGAGAGAAATGCAGGCAGCTGTGTAGGCCCATTAGAAAAAATGCAAACTGGGCCAGCAGCTAAGGGACCAAAGGATGGTGTACAAGAATGCACTCCCCCGTGATCCATTGCACAAGCAGGACCTACCACTTGTGCAATGGGGAACTAGGGGTTTGAGAAGCAGCTCTGGAAACAAGCAGAAACATTTGCTTTCCATCAGTAAAGCTTCTTCAGGCAGGCTTTCCAGACATGCACCTAGGGATGGATAGATTCTATTCCATCTACAGACATCTCTCATTCTGCTGGGTGCTCCTTGACAGAAGCTGCTTTTTAGAAAGTAGTAGGTCATTCTACTTGAACTACTTTGCATCAGCAGATGAGTTAGTGTGCATTAATTATCATTAAAGTGGCATTAATATAAATCCTTTTTTCCCAAGTGAAAGTCAGTTCATAAGTCCATGGAATCCACACAACCCAGAAAAGGCTGCCCTGCTGCAGAACTGCCATATGAGATTTGCGTTTGAAGCCACTGCAGATTTGACAACCGCACTTGCACTAGTGCAGAAAAAAAATTATGTCCATCCATTTCAGATTTTTAGAACCTTTAGTTCCCTGCTGCATGGGTCCCATGATCATGAAGGTGACGTTGGATGCCTTTCAATGCCATCACGCTGTTTCTTTCCTCATCTTTTCCCCCTTCACAGCAAGAATTCTGTGAAATCCAGAGCCCAGTACATTTTACAAACCTCTTGCATTGAAAACAAGAAATAAGCATTTGATGTTACCCAAACTTGGAGGTGGGTCAAGAAGCAACAGTGAGAACTGGACACAGAACCACTGATTGGGTTCAAAATTGAGAAAGGAGTTTGGCAAGGCTGTATACTGTCACCCTGCCTATTCAACTTATATGCAGAGCACATCATGAGAAAGGCAGGGCTAGATGAATCACCAGTTGGAATCAAGATTGCTGGGAGAAATATCAACAACCTCAGATACGCAGATGATACCACTCTCATGGCAGAAAGTGAAGAGGAACTGAAGAGCCTCTTGATGTGGGTGAAGGAGGAGAGTGCAAAAGTTGACTTGAAACTCAACATTAAGAAAACTAAGATCATGGCATCTGGTCCTCTCACTTCCTGGCAAATAGATGGGGAAGAAATGGAGGTAGTGACAGATTTTATTTTCCTGGGCTCCCAGATCACCACAGACAGGGACTGCAGCCATGAAATTAAAAGATGCTTGCTCCTGGGGAGGAAAGCTATGGCAAATCTAGATAGCATACTAAAAAGCAGAAACATCACCCTGCTGACAAAAGTGCGTATAGTCAAGGCTATGGTTTTCCCAGTTGCAATGTATGGCTGTGAAAGTTGGACCATAAGGAAGGCTGAGCACCAAAGAATTGAGGCCTTTGGATTGTGGTGCTGGAGGAGACTCCTGCGAGTCCCTTGGACCGCAAGGCAATCAAACCGGTCAGTCCTAGAGGAGATCAACCCTGACTGCTCTTTAGAAGGCCAGATCCTGAAGATGAAGCTCAAAAACTTTGACCACCTAATGAGAAGGAAGGACTCCCTGGGGAAGAGTCTAATGCTGGGAACAATAGATGGCAAAAAAAGGAGGGGACGGCAGAGGATGAGGTGGCTGGAGTCACAGAGGCGGTTGGTGTGAGCTTGAGTGGACTCCGGGGGATGGTGGAGGACAGGAGGGCCTGGAGGAATGTTGTCCATGGGGTTGCGATGGGTCAGGCACGACTTGAGTTTGTGACCAACAACAACAAAGCTTGGAGGCATGCCCACCCCAGATTAAAACTGAAAGGAGACTTTGCTCGGGGATTGTGGCACTTCATGGAAATCTTCCATTCAGCCCACTGTTCAGTGCAGGATCGGCAATGCTGGATACAATTACAGGTTCCCTGAAGGACAGCCACCCACTTAAATAGAAACATCTCAGCCATTTATATAAAGGCCCCTTGAAACCTCTGTCTAAATAGGTATCCCTTCTACTTTTTCCTGAAGGCCAAATGAGGGGAGAACTTTAGGATTACTGCAGTAATGCAACTCTTCCTCCAAGAACAAGTTCGGTATTGCTCAAGTTTTCATTTTTCATGCTGAGGAAGAGCTTGGCAATCCCTGCTCCTCCAGGCATGGTTGTACTACAACTCCCATTATGTCAACCCATTAAGCCTCTGCTTAAATGCCTTCAGTGAAGATAATTCACTGCCTTCCAAAGCAGTTCATTCTGCCACAGAACAGCCCTCAATGCTAGAAGTTTCTGCTTATATTTAGGTAAAATCTGCTTCTCAGAAATCGCCACCTGTCGCGTCCAGTCCAACCTTCAGGTGCAACCAAGAACCAGTCTGCTCCCCCTCCTTTTATGGAGACCATTGTAATGTTTCTTCTGCATTTTCTTTTCTCCAGGTTAGGAATAACCAGCCCTTTCAAGTTCTCCCCACAGGATTTGTTTTCCAGCCCCCCCCCACCCCCCGGCTTTTCTTTGGACACACTAAATGACCTTCTTGCCTTTGCATTCTAACCTGAATGAGTCAAATGGTCATAATAAAGAGCATGAGAGAGATTAGAGTTTTTGATTTTAAACAAACCAGCCCTAACCTGCAAAGTGTTTAGTCTTTCTGGCCATTTATTGGAGCATTTTATTTCGTAAAAGTGCTGCAAAATGTGTCACATATGATGCGATTCCTAAGCAGCACAAATGTTAGGGCCCAGTCAAGCACATGCTAAACTTTTCTCATAACCTTATTTGCACAGTATGGGCCCCTCATTTGCCCCCAGAGGGCTACTTCCCTCCCCCTGAAATTAATTTGAGATCAGTTTAGCCTCAGACTTGGGAGGGGAGAACCTGCTGCCATCCAGTCGCTGTTGGACTCCAATTCTCATCAGCCCTAGCCAGCCTAGTCAATAGATTGGCATGGTGGGAACTGCATTCCAGCAACACTGAGCAGAACGAAGGTTGCCAAGTCCTTTTTGAAACACGAACAAGAAAGTTAACACCAAGTTTATCTTTAGGTTTTTGTTTTTGGAGGGAGAGTTTATTGCAACAGTATTTTCTCTCCTGACCTTCAGAGAAAAGTAGAAAACCTGCCTTTTCAGAAAGAGTTTCAAGAGGCTGCAGGAGGGTTTGAGAGAATGCTGGGACTCTATACAAAATTTAGTTTTTCTGTTGCTTTGTTCTTAATACTGGTGTTTTGTACAAACTGCCTCAGCACACAGAAAAACAAAGGATGAGTTTAATGGTGTCTTTAAAGCCAGAACCTCCAACAACAATTAACTCAAGCATACATCACATTATGACCTAATTAATATGACTAATTTATCCGCCCTTTCTTCCTCTTCAAGGAACCCAAGGCATCTCGCCAGCATCACCGCTTCTCCATTTAGCCAGCACAACAACCCTGTGAGGTAGGCTAGGCTGAGAGTCTGCTACTGACCCAAGGTCGCCCAGTCTGCTTCACAACTGAGTGGGGTCTTCAGCCCAGCCCTCCCAAGTCCCAGACCAATACCACCTTTTATACCACACTGGTGCTCTGGTAATTAGCCTCAAAATTTTAGTTTCTGGTAGTAATTTGACTTGTCACTGGTCATCCTCCTTAAAACAGAATGCAACAGAGAAAACCACAGATACAGTCAGGAGAGCCAAGAGTTGAAATACGATGTGATGATCCTGAATGTAAACAAGATGCTTTTGTGCTACCAGTCCCTATGTATATATCTATCTCTTGCCTTTTTCCTTCCAAGGAACTCAAGGCAACTTACACAATTCCTCTTCCTCTCAATCATATCCTCACAACAACCCTGTGAGGTAGGTTGGACTGAGTGTCTGTGACTGGCCCAAAATCAACCACAACTCCTAGAAGAAAAATTGGGCATTCCCTTTGTAAGTTTGGATAGCCTAGTTAAGTTTCTCCTCCTAGCATTCCATCCTTTCTTTGGCCAGGCACTCAAGGTTTAGCGATTGTGCTGAGCACTGGGAGAAGGTGAAATTCCCCTTGAGTGGTCAGCTGTGATGCAATCAGGTCATTTTAGACCCTGGCCGGAATGGTCTCTTGGGGGCCGGCAGCTTGCGATGGCCACACATTGCAAAGCATGCAACAATTCTCTGTTCTGCCGCCTCACCAGCACTGCCACTCCATGCTTTCCCTCTGCTTCAACATGTCCCTGGCACAATAAATCATTTTTGCTTTTGAAAAATTGGTTTGCTAACCCTGACAAAAGAAATACTTTGTGCTCATTCAGGTTCTCATTTTAAGCTCACGTAAATCAACCCTTCTGATGACTGCAGAAATAATGTGGTGCTCCCTTCATCGACAGAAGATATTTAGTTGGGAATAAACACGGCTTTGTTGATGAGGATAACATATCGTCAGTAAAGTCACACAGGTGCCTGCAACCTTGGCCTGGCACAGCCAGTTTCCCCGCCTCAGCTGTATATTTTTAAAGCCCTTGCACTCATGCCAGGCCTGTATACCACTGCCTTGATCAGTTACCCCTGGGCGGGCCTGTAAAATCGGTGTTATGGGGCCCTGCAATTTGGTCCCAAGTTCCAACTAGGGCTGTGTGCATTCGTTAAATCAGCTCCATTGGTATGACACCGGCTGGCAGGCCTTTTCACGCCATCTTAAGCTCCCTGATTTGAGATAACTTCTTCTCCATTTCCCCGGATTGTGCAAATGTACACATGCCCTGCACAATGTGCATCTTAACCCCTCACCAATGGGAAAACATGCTCAGTCCCCATGATCTTTGTTTTTATTTCCTGAAGTTTGCCTGCAAACACCACTACTCGTTGGCGAAAATGGTTCATCCACAGCTGGATGAAGCCAGAAGAGCAAGACTTTTCCCTGTTGCACCACGGCTCTGCTTGAATGCCTGGAAGACGTGTGTTCAGAGCACATCACAGAACGCTACCAGACTGGTTGCAGTACAAGCACCCTGTGAAATAGACCGATGCTCTCTTGCTCCCCCTGCAAAAGTTGGCAAGATAGAAACCAGGAAATCCAGATCCCTGCCTCAGTCACTGCATTCCAGAGTAGGCATGGCACACAGATGGGCTGCGAACTAAGACAGAGAGCAATACTGGAGCGATGCCGAAGAATTTACCAAACACTGCCTTACCCGTGCACGTATTACATTAATTCCAACAATATTAATTGCAGCTAAAAATCACTCATCTCCAGACACCTCATTTCTGGTGCGCATACCCCCAAATGAGAAAGTCATTGAATTTGGAATAACTCCATCTCTTGCTCTCAAGTAAACAGCACTGTCTGTGGTTGAGAGCGCCCTCTGGTGGGTGCCTGGAGCTGTGCCAAAGAGGGCTTTTTCAGCTAGGGATAAAGAAAGGTGCATCCTAGCTTTTATTTCTGCAGCCTGAGCTGCGTAGAGCTTTTCCTCCTGGGTCAAAGAACCTAAGGACAGCCATGCTGGGTCAGGCCAGCGGTCCACCAAGTCCAGCCTTCCCTTCACACAGTGACCAACCAATGCCCACAGAACCTCCAAGCAACACCCTCCTGCCCATGTTCCCCAGCAACTGGCATACCCAGGCAGACCATCTCTGCTGGGAGAGAGAACATATGGCCATTGGGACTACTAGCTGCGGAGAGTCTCTTCCATGAATTTGCCCCATCCGCTTCTCAAGCCATCCAAGTGGTGGAAGAGAACCCATGCTTGACCTATGGGCTCCGCTGGGAAAAAAGACAGAAAGCTGAAGCTAATATTCAGGAAGCTCGGGGTGGAATATGCACTTCACTCCTGGACGTTAGGATCATTTTTAGTAATATTACCTCTATATGTTACCTCTTGCAGGGAACCCAGTCTGACCGGCATGGCAGCCCTTCTCTCCATTTTGTCCTCCCGACAATCTTGTGAGGTAGGTTAGGGTCCAGGTAAAAGGCAACACTGCAAGCAGAAAGCCACAGGGCCTGTCCAGGCTACAAATTTCCAAAGGGCTGCCAGAGAAAAAGGCTACACAGATCGAAGAGCAAAGTTCAGTCAGAAGCACTGCAGCACCAAGAAGCTCTGAGCACCTTCGACTGCTGTTTTGATGTGGACGCCCCTAGAAGTTCATGGAAGCTTCAGATGTGTGTTAGTGAGTGCAGCTGAAAAGGTCCTCCTTGGGAGCAAGCTCCTTCATGCGAGTAGACCTTTCCTCACAAGGAGGCTTCTAGCTCACTCTAGCACTCCTTGACTTTCTGTCTTTCCAGGGCTTTACTGGCCTCCAGCTTGAAGGTACATTCCATGTCCCCCAAAGGTAGTCACCTCAGGACTCGAGAACTTCCTGCTCCACTGGCTTCGTGGGCTCTGCTGGGAGTTCTTGGTCCTCCAACTCTTCCACAGAGGAGTCCTGCAGAGGGAGCATCACAGGCTGGTTTACTGGCTGGAAGAGCTTTAAATAGCAATATGCTGGCAGTTTTTGTTCAGTATTTTGACTCTGTCCCTTTCTCTTTGTCCCCCTGACCCAAATAAGAATCCTGAGAGCATCGCCTGAGTTCAGTCCTTCTCCTGCATGGCATTTGGTCATCTTCTGAACTGTGAATTTCCCCTTGTCCTCTTGATTTATGTCACCACACTGCACTGTCCCCTGGAAAGACTTCCTAGGGAGAAGATGGGGCATCAGGGCTGGATGGCAGCTCTGTTTTTGTGGCACTGGGTTGGTAGAACCAATTCTGGTTGCACTAGGAGCAAAGGCAATCCCAGGAGAAAGCAGGATCTCTGTGGCTCACAGGCAAAGAAGACATGCATTCCCTGCACACTTTTATTAAAAAAAACAAAACAGTAACCATGAGGGTGTTGTGTGTATGTGAACCCTTCCCTTGTTTTCTCATATTTTTTTCCTAGTCAAAACAAAGTCACCCCTAGTGCTTCTCTGAAAGCACCCCTGCCGTGGATGTTTGGATGCAAAGAAAAACCTACTTTTCTTGGATGCAAAGAAACACCTACTTTTGTGAACTAATAGCTGGGTGTGTGTGTGTGTGTAATTTTCACGGGGAAAAAGCATGGGGAAAGGGCTACCCTTCTGTGGCCCCAGTCCAGAAGTGACTGGTGCTTTTTGAAAAAGAATATGGAAAAACAATCACCTACTTGGTAAATTGTCCAGTGTGACATTCAGCCGGTGGGGCAAGCCTGATGGAAAAGCTGGAAGACCACATTTTTTCTGGGGTGGACCCCCAGGCTAATGGTGGGAAGCTGAAGCTCGTGGTTCCCATGGCCAGAGCCAGAAGTGGGGGACCATCAGCTACTGACACATTGCACAAAGTTCTTCCCCGTTCCCAACACGGCGCCTTGCAGGTGGGCTGGACCACAACTCCCAGCCCACTTCCTGCCAGACAAACCTTGTGGAATTCTATGACAAGGTTTCAAGATGGCTAGATGGAGGGGATGCAGTGGATGTGGTATACCTGGATTTCAGCAAGGCCTTTGACAAAGTGCCCCATGATATCCTGGTGGAGAAACTGAGGAGTTTTGGGATACACCAAAGCACTGTCCGGTGGATTAGGGCATGGTTGACTGACTGAAAGCAGAAGGTAACCATTAGTGGGGAATCGTCGGGATGGCAGCCAGTGACAAGCGGGGTCCCCCAGGGCTCTGTCCTGGGGCCGATCCTGTTTAATCTTTTCATTAACGACATGGAAGAAGGGGTGAACAGTCTGCTGATCAAATTCGCAGACGACACTAAAACTGGAGCAGTGGCCACAACTGAGGAGCAGATACACCAGATCCAAAAGGATCTGGACAGACTATGGAAGTGGGCAGGAGACAACAGGATGGCGTTCAATGTGGAGAAGTGCAAGGTCTTGCACTTGGGGCATAGGAATAGCTGTCATAAGTACAGGTTAGGGGACAAGTGGCTGGAGAGCAGCACTTGTGAAAGGGACCTTGGGGTGCTGGTTGACTGCAGGCTGAACATGAGCCAGCCGTGTGATGCGGTGGTCAAGAGGGCGAATGCCACCCTTGGTTGCATAGCCAGAAGTGTGGCTTCTAGATCAAGAGAGGTATTCCTACCACTCTACATGACTCTGGTGCGCCCGCAACTGGAGTATTGTGTTCAGTTTTGGGCCCCTCATTACAGAAAGGATATAGCCAGGTTGGAGTCAGTGCAGCGTAGGGCCACAAGGATGGTGGCTGGTTTGCAGGGGATGGGGTATGAGGCGAGACTGAGGGAACTGGGTCTCTTCAGCCTGGAGAAGAGGAGACTCAGAGGGGATATGTTGGCAACATACAGGTATGTGAGGGGGTGTCACATGGAGATGGGGAGAGGCCTGTTCTCCCCTGCAGAGGAAGGCAGGACACGCTCCAATGGAGCAAAGCTCAGGGAGCCAAGGTTCAATTTGGATGCCAGGAAGCACTTCCTGACAGTTAGGACCCCGAGGGCGTGGAAGGGGTTCCACGGGAGGTCGTTGAGGCCCTATCGGTGAGGGTGTTCAAAGACAGGCTGGACATGCACATGGTGGGCATGTCATGAGCGGAGCCGGCTGGTGCCGGAGGTCAGACAAGATGGCCCGGGAGGCCCCTTCTGACTCGCTCTGTTTCTATGTTTCTATGTTTCCCATCACTTGCAATGTGGCCTCATTGGGTGAGGATAATGGGATTTGCTGCCCAGCGCACCTTAAGGCAGGGGTCCTCAAACTGGCCAGGGGGCCACTTGGAAGGTGCCAGTGCTGGGTGCGGGCCGGCAAGGGGGGGCAGTGCGTGCGGGCGCACACTGAGGCGTGGCGTGTGGTGAGGCAAGGCGAGGGGCAGGTGGGCGCATGCGGGGAGGGGAGGGGAGGGGAGGCAGGGGCGGGCGCACGCCACGAGGTGGGTGCATGAGGCAGTGGCTTGCGCGCTTGGAGATCGTTTTCTCCGAGCGCGCAAACCACTGCCTCCCTGCGCATGGGGCGAGGTGGGCAGTGGCGGGTGCGTGCGTGGCGGGTCCAAATGGGCATGGAGGACCGGATCCGGCCCCCGGGCCGTAGGTTGAGGACTTGTGCTTTAAGGGCATCTGCAGGAAACCTCTCATGAACTGCTGGCACCATCAAGGTCGGAAAAGGCAGAAACGCTTTCCTTTGTCTGATCAGCTTTTCTATTATTCTTGTCGTCATCACTGATGTCGTTATAATCTGCCGCCAATCTGTCTGACTGGATTACTCCCAAACAGTCAGCTTCTGAACACATCAACCTAATGTTGCCAGAATGACCAGGCAAATTCAGTGTTAGGGGTTATTAGTCAAAGGAATTGAAAAAGTTTTAAGCTTCTTTTCAAACTCACCAGTGCCGATTAATTTTATCTCTAAATTGCTACTCTGGAATTCTGGCTGTTTCCGCTTATACTCCTGTGATCTTACTTGACTTTACAGCATGCATCTCCTATGTTTATCTGCGCAGTTACAACCAGCATTTAGTTTGTGGCTGTTCTTTGCAATAGCAGAAGATGTCAAAACAACCATGCTCCCTCAGCTCTTCCTCAGCCAGGTGCCCCGCAGAGGGGTATGCAAAAAGGAGAATCGTGTAAGCCATTTTGAGTGCCTCCAAGGAAAAGCAGGAAAAATACAATAAACAACAGCCAGTGTGGTCTGGGAGATCTGGGTTCAAGTCCCCAATCAGTCATAAAGTTCACCGGGTGACTTTGAGCCACTCCAGGACTCTCAGTCTAACCTACCTCACAGGGTTGTTGTTAGGATAAAATGGGGAGGGGGCGATTATGTAGGCTGCCTTGGGAGAAAAGGAGCAATGATCGATAGCTCTGATTCCACAAATCGATCTGTCTCCAGAGTTCTGCGCAGTGCTTGGGGCCCATATATCTACAGAAACACCTCCTCCCTTGTGATCTCACCTGTGCATCTGGGTTGTCAGAGGAAGCCCTCCTCGGAGAACCATCCCTTGGTGCAAGGAGAGCAGGCACACAGGACAGGCAGCTTCTCGCTCGTCTCCTGCTGGAACCAGCCTCCTCCTGGCCGGCCAGCTCTTCCGTTAACCGATCCGGAAAACGGCTGACACTCAACCCCGTGCTTGCATGCCCAGCTGCGGTTCCCTGGAAGCAGGGAGCATTGTGATGGAAATCACGTCGGTCGCTGGGATTTTGAGGGGCACCTCTGGAAACAGCTCAGGATTTGATTACCGTCTTCAAATCTAATGGCCGCTGCTAAAAGCTGTTATTTCCGTGCTGTGGATCAATGCCTGTTGAAGAGTTGCCAACTGTGCTTGCTACCGGAGGCATCGGATTTGGCATTACCCGGAGGACTGTGGCTACAGCAGGAGCGTAGGTGGCCGCAGAGGAAGCCCCTGGGCTGTGCCTGGCATCCTTGCCCTGCCTGCACTTCTAGCCAAGCAGCATCACACCAACAAGGGGAACTGACTAGTCAACCCGCTCCTTCAAAGCTAAACACAACAAAGCAGACCACAGACCACGACCTCTTCCCCTTCGGGCAGATGGACCTGATTCATGCGCTTTGGCCTTGCAGCTGGCTTGTCACAAGGATGTTGGATGCGTGCCAACGGGAACAGCCCCACCAATCAAATGTTTGTCACAATAGCGAGATAGATCACCCTTCTTCCAAGAACATAGACCCCTTCGAGGGACAGAGGCCGGGAGGGCACTGCTGTGGGGGATGAGGAAGGCCTCTGGTCTGATCCGGCCAGGCTTTTGTAATGTCACAAAAATAAAACCCTGGCCGTTTCATAGCAGAAGAGAGAGACGTCTTTACCAGACAATAGCCACGCAATGCTATCGCTGGCCTAGCAGAAGCATCGGCTAGCACAGGGGAAAGCTCTTGTTGGTTCAAACCATTGGAAATGAGCGTCTGGGATGGACAAGACAGCAGCACTGGCAGAATGGAGTTAACTCCAGAAGTGGTTGTTCCAAGACGTTCTCACCAAAGGAGGAAGTACCTCAGATGTGTTTCCGCTGGTCCCGGGGAGTGCACACAAGACAGTTTTCGTCCTTCCTGGGATGAGTGCTGCACGTTTTTCAAAGCTGCCCCAGTCTTGGTAACAAAGGGAAAAATGGCCATTGCACATTCTGCTTTGTGGTCCATGGTAGATACAGTTACAGTGAAAAATGTTGCATTTCCCTTCACAATGGAAGAAAAAAAAATGTTGCATTTCCCCAGGCATTTTAGTCTTTTAGTTGTGATTTTAAATCTGTAACAGCAGAATCCCATCGTCCTTGACCTGGGTGCACATCAGCCTCTGAAGCTGGAGACTTATTTCTATCCCAGCCCTTGAATGAGGAACGTCATGGGGTGCCTCCCCCTGGAACGTGCCCCACAAGCTTCTCCAAAATTTCACGCAGGTCTCCGGGTGGGAGAGATTCCTCTCCTGCTCTTATCCATTAACACACCTGCTTCATTTCAAAACCAAGAAGAAAGCACAGGAAAACCCTGGGGAATAAGGGGGAAGGCTTCCGAGTGGCATTTTCCTGTGAGCTGTGCTTCTCCCTCCGAGCAGCATCAGTCTCACCTGCATCCCTTCGCTAATCATCTCTGTTGTTACACTTGAGCCTTTGAGCAGACACAAACAGGACGCTGAACCCCGTGTGCCATCCGTTACCCAGAACTCTCTTAAGAGCCCTTCTGCATCTCACTCCCAATGGAGAGGTGCTGGGCACGTGCTGGATGGTCACCACACAATGGTCACCTCCAGCTGAATCAAAGGGCACAGCGTGTCACAACACGCTGGTGGCACGTGAGGCCTTCTGAGTCTAAATCAGGAGACACAATAAAGCCGGGTGGCTGCTGGCCCAGGGGCTTGCTGGAGACCTGAAGGGCCCGTGCAGTCAGCTGTAAACGCCTTCCATTTCCGACTTGGACGATGCTGGAGCAACGCCTCTTGTGACAGGTTCCTGGGCCGGGCAGCTCCCCTGCTGCCCCAGCAATCTGGCCCCGAAATCTGTGCCTGCCCCGCGGGACGGCTCCCTGCTTCTTGCCGATGGAGAACCCAAACCTCACAGCTCCAACAGGGTCAGCATTTGCTGTCTCGTAGGAGCGATTTTTTTGCAGCTAATGGACACCGATTGCAGGAGCTCCTTCTGGAGTGAACAAAGACGGAAATCAAGGGTAGCTTTTGTCTGGGTGAGGCTTGGGCATGTGAGTGTTTCCCCCCATTTAAGATGGATCGTCAGACAAAGGTGCCTGCTTTGCTTTGCTTTCCCTGTGGCCCACTCATTCCAGAAGAGGAGTGTGTTGCTTATTATACTCTTTTTTCAAAGTCGCTGGAGCATACTGTCTTTTGACGCAGGCTTTTCTTGTATCTGCCTTGCAAATAGAAAACAAACACGCTGGAATAGAGAGAGAGAGAGAGAATGAATGACTGAACACATCATAACTGGGGAGCAATCAATAGGATGCACACAATGAAAGGATATGACAGAGATGGAAAATATTTGCAGTCAGGGGCTATGGCGAGTGACTGCAGGAGCGGGAGTTTCTTTCCCATTATGGTGGACTTCATCTTCATGCCTTCCATATCTGAGACAGAAGAGAAGAGGGAGGAGGTCTTTATGCCAAAGGTTTTGAGCCCGGTTCTCACTCACCAGAAAAAAGGAAAAATTAAAAAGACTAAATTGTATGATATTCATACCAGTATAAGCCAATCGATAACAATACTTTCAATTTAAAACAGCAAGAAAATCTAGTGAAAACAGGCATTTGGTTTGTTATTCTCTACTTTCCTCTGTTTAGGCTGTTGGTTAATTTCTGTGCTCATTTTTATTTCTGAAAGGTAGAAACCTAATATTTACAACCCCACACAAATTCTCCACTGTTTGGACTCAATAATTCTGTGATCGCTTCTTTCGCAAGGCTAAGAAATCCACTTTCTTTCTGGCAGACTTGGCTCACAGTCGATCTGTACAACTTGTTCCTTCCTGAAGGTGGGCTAATGCTGGGAAGTTTGAACTTGATGGATTTCAAAATGCCCACTTTCTGCCGTTCAGTGTGATTTGTGCAAATAGCACAAGAATGTTGCAGTTTCCAGCTTCCAATTTCCACAATTTCCTTAGCCTGTCTTGGAGACAGAGCTCTGCAAAGTAGCTGAACAGCCCCTAGAGGGAGTGGGCGCCCCTGCAGAGCTGAAGAACCGAGGGTTCTTCTGGATGCTGGACTGTGCAAACCCATCGCATTTTCACCATGGGGTCAAATCCCTACTTCTAGCAACAGAAGCCAGAGCTCAGATCATGCGTGTTGGCACCTTTCCGAGAGCCTGCATGTGTGAATGCCCATGCACTGAAACACACATTTTCTGGGTCTTATTTTGTAGCAACCTGACTGCCACCATCCATTCTGCCTTCTGTCCTCTTAGCTAGCTGGAAGCAGAACAACTCTCAATCAGTGGCTCTGTTTCTAGAAAAAGCACAGCTAGTTCTGATTTTTTTGTCGATCTGGGTCACCGTGGGGAAAGGAATTGCTGGCTGAATTAGTGCAGGACTCCATCATCTTGGCCAGGCCAGGCCAGGCCAGAAATGGGCCTGCATGGGATAAGCAGAAGCATATATGGCATAGCAAGCAAGGTTAACCATTATTTAGAGAAATTGATGATGATGTTGCAGTTGTTGTTGTTGCAGTTGTATAGCATTCATATCCCACCTTTTTTCCTCTTGTGAGGAATCCAAGGCAGCTTACCTAGCTCCATTTAGCCTCACAACAACAACCCTGTGAGGTTGACTAGGCCAAGAGTGACTGACTGGCCCAAACTCATCTGAGGTCTTTTTATTTATTTATTTATTAGACAAATTTCTATGCCGCCCCATGCCAACTAGCCTCAGGGCGGCTTACAACAAATATAAGACAAAAACACAAACCAAACATCCAAACAATACACAATAAACAATCTAAAATTATACAATCTAAAATTGGCCCATCTCAAAGTCACAATTTAAAACTATAAATAATCCTATAAACAATCTTCATGGCCGAGTGAATGAATGAATGACATTATTTCAGTCACAGACCAATAAAATACAACGCCAAAATATTTAAACCAAATCAGTACCAAACAAACAAACAACCTCCCATTAAAACAGAACGCCAAAAGAAAGTAATTAAAACACTTAAATACTTAAAATGCAATAAATCAGGAGATACAGTAAAATTTAAAGTTTAAATTGTTACAATTCACTGATGCCTGGGTCTCAATCTATGAGGGTCAACGGCAGCTGCACAAAAGCTCGTCAGTGAATATGTGCATATTTTGTTCTGGCGATAGACCAACTCAAAGAAGAGCAGTATGAAATACAATGAAACAAAATATAAAACCTTAACGAGTGTAAAACGGGAGATAGAAGTAGGCGAAACCATTAAAAATTAAATTTCTAAAAATATTATTTTGACATCACCTTCTGACAAGCAATAGTGGCTTGAGTGGAAACTTAAACCTGAGCCCCTAGGTCCCCAGTCCAGCACAACCACATCAAAAACATTGAAAGGAAAAAAAGCATGGAAAAAGGAAGTCCCTCGAGCAGGATTCGTACATCTTTTGTTGGTTTGTTTCATGCTTATATTATGAATGGCTTATATTAAAGAATTTTCTAAGGACAAGACAACACTCCTTCAGCTTAGGAAATGCCTTACTCCATACATTCCTGCCCATTGTTTGAGGTCATCAGTGGGGGCCTTCCTACAGGTTCCTCTCTACAGATAAAATATTATAATATTTATAATAATTATAATATTTAACTGTATGTTATTAATGCCATTATCAACATTTTTATTGTAATGGCTGCCCAGAGAGCATAATGCCAAAAGGCAGCTTTTAAACAAATTTAATAAACAAACAATAAATAAAATAAAAACGATCCCTGAAAAAAATGCAGTGAATATTGAAAAACCCAGAAGAGTTGGTGCCTGCCTTATTTGCAGCTGCTGGAAGTTGGTGCTACACAATGAAAAAGGTCTGTCCGAGCCAGAATGGACAGCACCTCCAAACTGCTGCATAGCAGCAAAGCTGTATCTCCCATGGAATGCAACAGCTACACAGAAGTGAGGTGCACATGGAAGCAATCCTGATCCAAAACTGAACTATGGAGAAAAATCCTCACCTGTCCAGCTCTCCAGAATTTCCGGCAGGAGGTTTTCCAGCAATCCCCGGGGATGCAGGAGATTGAACCTCGGACATCCCGCAAGCCAAGCAGGATGCAACGTTACAGCTGCTCCTTTAATTAATTTCATTTTTAATTCATAGCAAAATGAATGCCTGCCTAGATGGGGCAGCTGCCGGGCGGCAGACCTTGATTCAAAAAGGCAGTGGCAGGCACACGCCTGCACACACAACGCAGCCAGGCACTGTCACCAGAACTTCCTTTGTCAATAATTCTTCTCAAACAATGGTGCCCAGACCTGGATACAGAGCACTCCTTTGGAGATCAGTCTATCAATCTGGTGCCATTTTTCTACAGACCCTTTACTACAGTTGCTGTTCACAGGGCATGCTAATGGGCATAGGGTACGTGTATCCAGCCAGGAAGGCCAGGCACCAGTCCCCCAGCATCTTCAACAGAAAAAAAAAAAAATCAGAAAATGGGGGTAAGCCCTGCCATGCCCCTCTCTCTGTGCCCAGTCCAGTGGCCCCACTAAGAAGCAATTCGCACCCACCTCAGAGTCCTATCTTTTGATGGCAGCAAAATGTTATTGGATGCATTGCTGCTCAAGCAAAGATTTCCACCTGAAAGTTATTCACCTCATTGATTAATAACCCAGATTGGGGTGTGATGCATCTGTGTGCGCATGAGAAAGAGATTGAGGGAGGGAGAGCGGTTATTTTTAGGATGCATAATTTGAGAGCTGTCAGATTCAGAAGGTCCCAAGGTCAGGCACTGATGGATAAATTTTGGACAATGTTGACGCTCCCATTTTGACAGTGTGAGCTCTAGGGCTATGGACTTTTGGATTACTGTATCTTTACTTATTTGGATGTTTGCACAGCCTGGTTCCAATGGCACTGGCTGAGTAACAGTAGAATTATTGTCAACAAGGGTGACATTAAAATTGTGAAGGATTTTGCATACCTTGGCTCAAGCATCAATTCAAATGGAGACTGCTGCCAAGAAATTAGAAGACTGAGACTTGGAAGGACAGCAATGAAGGCACTAGAAAAGATCATGCAGTGTAAGGATGTTTCCCTCGAGACCAAAGATGAGATCATCCAGACTATTGTATTCCCCGTCACCATCCATGGGTGGGGTGTGAAAGCTGGACAGAGAAAAAGTTGAAGGGAAGAAAAGGGATGCATTTGAAATGGTGTTGGAGGAGAGCTTTGTGAATTCCCTGGACTGACAGAAAGATCAACAAGTGGGTCTTAAATCAAACCAAGCCAGAGCTCTCCCTGGAAGCAAAAATGACACAGCTGAGGCTGTCCAACTTTGGACACATCATGAAAAGGCAAGACTCACTGGAGAAGCCCATCATGCGAGAAAAGTGGAAGGCACGGACGAAGAGGAAGACCAAACATGAAATGGACTGACATCATCAAGTAAGCCATATCCTTGAATTTACAAGAGCTGAACAGGGCTATGAAAGACATACATTTTGGAAGGAATTCACTGAAAGGGTTGCCATAAGTTGGAGATGACCTGACAACACAAAACAGAAATTGAGTGAGTCAGAAGGGGCCTCCCGGCCCATCTAGTTTGACCTCCGGTTCCAGCTGGCTCCGCTCACAACATGCCCACCATGCGCATGTCTAGCCTATGGGGCCTCAACCACCTCCCGTGGAATAACAAGGGTTGCAAACTTTTTTCAAATTCATTGCTGGTTTAAGTAACAAACACCTAAATTCATCTAGCTAATCATCTTTCATTGATCACCATGGAGGCCAATTGTAAGTTCATGAATGCAAATTTCAAGTATAATATAGGCTTTACATTGAAGATATTCTGGTACTGGTGCAATAGTCTGATAAAAAATCGAAATAAACAATTTCAATGGCTTTTCCTTTTAATTTTAAACTTTTGTTGAGTGAATTGAAAGTTCTCCCATCCGTTCAACATGCCAGAAACATATGTATATTAACATTGCAGTAGTTCGGTGTAGCACCTTATGTCTACTTACCTGTGTCAATTGAACTCAATGAGACTTTCATCCTGGGAGGAGGCCTGAGCCTCAAATCTATCAATAAATCAGTTAGTGAGTTATACGCCATGACTTGCAATACCAGCTTCTGGCTTTGTGGGAAGACGCTTGCTTCGTTCACCAAAGGTGCCATGTTCAGTCATGCCTCGGCTTCTTCCGTTGTGCCCCTGACTGGGCTTTGCACTGGTGATTATGGTATACGATCAGGTCTACCTCTTCAGTGGGTGCCAGTTCCTCATCGAGGAGACTTCCCAGTTCAGCGTCTCCTCTTTCAATTCCTCAATGCTTCCAAGATGGGTTGACCCACTCCTACCTCCCACTGGGTCTCAGGAGCTTGAAGTGCAAGTGGAGTCTGAGCCATTTCAAAAGCAGTTCCACCTTCACCATTGGCGCCCAAACTGTAAATACAACCGACATGGGGACAATGTAAGTACTATACCTCCCATGAGGGCCTGAAGTTTGTCGAGACACATGCCCATGACAGCACCCTAGATTTCTAAGACCGGAAGTAAATAATCAAATCATCAAAAATAAGATGCTATATGCAATACATGAATGATCAAAAGAACAAAAAAGAGAGGGAGCAGAAGTAACAGGCACGCTCTCTGTTAAAAGCATAGTGCCTCAATGTTAGCCAAGTGCAAAATGAAGCACACCCGTCATTAAAACACTCCTATAAGCCAGCAGAGAGTGTTTGGGGTGGGAGGTCTTTTAACGGCCAAACTAAGTATGTTGCTAAATTCCTGATTAGGACTTATGTCAGGACTTATTTCTTTAAAAATTAGCTGCAGGCAAGGAATTGCTGCTATTCTTTGTCAGTCTGCCAAGAAGGAAGAGGAGAGGTTCGATTCTTTCCTACCCTACAGTGGGGCTCGCAACCATCCCTTCCCTGCACCTCGTTAGCAGTGGTGTAGTGGAACTGGGGCTGACAAGGATGCAGCCCCAGTCCTCTTTCATTGGTGAGGGTGCGGATATGATCTGCCCTCCCCAGAATCCAGTGCTCTAGCAAATGCATTTCCCTAGCAATAGCATCTTAAAAAGGTAAAGGTAAAGGTTTCCTCTTGATGTTAAGTCCAGTCATGCCTAACTCTTGGGGGCGGTGCTCATCTCCGTTTCCTGGCCGAGGGAGCCAGCGCTTGTCCGCAGACAGTCTCCGTGGCCATGTGGCCGGCATGACTAAACACCGAAGTGCACGGAACGCTGTTACCTGCCCACCGAAGTGGTACCTTTTTATCTACTTGCATTTGCATGCTGTCGAACTGCAAGGTTGGCAGGAGCTGGCATCTTGCTGAAATGCGAATTAGTTGGCATGGCCTGGTCTTGAATGGGCATTAGATTTACAAAGCACAGGTTTTTGCAGGTGATCTTTGAGGACAAGGCTTTGGGGACTATGACAATGAGTGTTTGCGTTCCAAAAGTTACCAGTATTCCATTGGCTATTAAGCCCAGAAAGAAAGCTGCTGCAGGAACCTGGGAGCTATTTCCTTTGCTGCTGCTGCTGCTTCATTTTTTATGCATATCCCACCTTTCTTATCTCTTACAAGCTTACATGCTCCTGCTTTCATTTTATCCTCACAACAACCCAGGGAGGTAGATTAGGCTGAGAGTCATGGACTGTCCCAGAGTCACTCAGCAAGCTTCATGACTTCAGCTCAGACCTCCCCAGTTCCAGTCCAGCTCACTAACCATTGGACAACACTGCCTCTTCTGTGAATTCCACAACTGATACAAAGTGCAGGGAGAAGGTGACTTTCATCAGCATGGGAAGAAAGAAAGCCCCCTCCCCAAAAACTGTGGTTCCCACAAAAATCCACCCAACCCTGTTAAGAATAGAAACATACTTAAGTCCCAAACTGATGTTATTAGAGATCTTTCTATCCAAGATCCTCCAAATCCATCAACCAATCATGTCTATTTTGTTAATGGCAGCAAAAATGGTTGTTTCCAAAAATGGTAAAAAAAAACCCAAACAAAATCAATCATGCATTTAGAATGGTTTATGAAAATTTGGCAAACAGCACAGTTATTGAAAATCTGTGAGGTCATTAGATTAAGAGATAATAAACAACAGAATCCCAAATTTATGGAGAAATGGAACCCTTTTATTGAGCACTGGAAAAATTAATTATGGTGCAGAAATTAATATATATTCTTGCTTTGTTGCTTCTTAAATTATGAATATGATATGGAAAATGGGGTGTTGTGTGCTATTTATTCTATTTGATATTTAATTTGATGATAAATGTGGTGTTAAGAAGGACCTGGTTTCATTGAGGACCTAAATGTGTCTGGACATTTCCTTGTCAATGGTAGAGCCAGCAAGCCAGCAGCAGCAATAATAAATAATAATAATAATAATAATAATAATAATAAATTTTATGCATTGCTTTCCCTCTAAAAACTAAACTTGAAGTGAGTTACACATGCAAATAAAGAAATCAATACTTCTATAACAGAAAAAACCCCAAAATCTATAATAACCACAATCAGGACAATAAAGCAAAGGAAAATAAAAGCCATAAAACTGCAATCTCACAGGTGTACCATATGACAAGGCTTCATCCGCAATACACTGAATTGCTACACCCACACCTGCTCTGCCACTCGAGAACAAACAGCACAAAAGCTTCCCACACTTGAAGCTTTTGTGGCCCAGATGAAGACTCAAACAGCTGGGAAAATCTGTGTGCTTGGTTCAGCGCTGAAAAGATGCTCGTGTGGCATTTGGGGGCTGAGGGCTGCCATCTTTGGAAGATTCCCCGTCTTCTTCAGAGCAGAGGAAGGAAGACATGGGGGTTGCAGTTTGGTTGGGGGACAGAAAAAGCTTCGATGGGGCACAGAGACCTGGCTGTGTGCCCTGGATTGCAAAGCACACACAGATGGTGATGTGAGGAAAATTCCACCAAAGGGTTCCAAAGTCAGTTCTGCTGGTTACACTAGCTGCGAAAATCGGACATTTTCTTAACATTTTCTAGATGTCCAGAAAATTTGTTTCTACAAAGAACACGGGGCTGGCTCCGGTGCTGAGAGGGCTTTCAGAAAACTCCTGCAATGCCATCTGCCATCGAGTTTCACGGGCAAGAAGGACCTGCTTCAGTGACGACTGCCTTTGTTTCCGGCAGAAGTTGAATAATGATGGGCCATTGCACGTGGGTTGGCAGTGGTGTGTGGGAAGCAAATGACCCCCACCACCAAAAAGTCCCCGTTCATAAGAGCGGCCATGTTTCTGTGGTGCTTCCTGGTAGCTGATCTAGTTTGGGGATGGAGTTCAGACCACGGACAGCGCCCGCAATTCTCAGACCATTCGCTGAATTGGATCAGGAGCTTCATGGACGAGGATTCGCCAGCTTTCCTTGCAGCTGGAAAACTGCTCAGCGCTCGACTGGGACAACAGAGGGAGGGATTTGTTCCCCGTCCCTGCGGTTTGACATGCATGATAAAGATCGTGGACTGCAAGTGGTAGCATTTTCATTCATATCATGTCTTTACCACAAACATGCAGAAGGTACAACCTGCGATGGCTGGATGCAGAAGGCAGAAAAACGGTCCTGCAATGAATAATTACTACTTAATATGAATAATCATGGCTGCTTGCAATTTTGGATTCCTCCTAGGGGCATAGCTGTGGCAAGTGTTGTGAGGAGGGTCTGCACACCTAAGTGTACCACCACACCAGTGCCAGAGGGCTGCAAGTTGCCGGGTGTCATGAGGGGTGGCCCTTCTCCCACACACTGCTTCAGAGAGCCTTTTCTCAATGCTTGTGGTACGTCCTTTTTGTCAAACATCTCTGAGTTCTCCCAGAGAATGTTGACCTCCCTCTGAGTCCTCCCCTTAATCTTTGTCCCATCTAAGATAATTTCTCAGAGGCAGGGCACTGGCATTCCTCGCCTGTCTCCACCCCTCCCGTAGTTCTGACAATGGAATCTCCCCCCTGTGTTACCTGATAGCAACAGGCAACACCTGCTCAGAGGAGGGGCCTCTACATCTGGCAGACTGCTCAGCTCCTGGCACATGCCCTGGGCAGAACCTGAACCCACCTCCTGTTCTCCCATTGGCAGATCATCTTCCACCCCCAGTTCTCCTACCTGGGCTATCTGTCCACTCCCATGGAATGGTTGGTCAGACCCCCCCCCCCCCCAGCTGGGGCAACGGAGCTTGAACTGCAGACCTTCCCTGTTGATCTGATACTGTCATTTGCTGACATTCCAAAACTGCTTTGTCTTCACTGGCTAATTCCAATTCCTATCAACTCTATCAACATACCAGAGCCCTTCTGGCTGCTTTTCCCTGCATGTGCACTCAAGACCAAGCCCTGTTCTATGGGGTATAGGGCTGAATCATTACATCAGTGTATATGTCACAGACACATTGGCCAACAACAGAATGATATAGTGTCAAAGGAATGCCATTCCATTCCATTCAGTTTGTTTTCTTTAAACAAAAATACAAAATCAATAATTTCCAGTCCTTACATGTGTGGAGCTTATACTTATACACTAAGTATAATGACAGGGCCTGTTGAAGTCTCACTAAGGAGTCCCCGAATGAGATTTGTTTAGATCACAAGGTGAGCTTCCTTCCAGCTTACTCTGCTCCCCCTGCTCCCCGCCACAACCTGACTAACAAGCAAACTAAATTATGCAAAAGAGTAAGCATTGCTGAATACATTATGCAAAACTGAAGGCATGCAATTTTGCTTTTCATACAAGTTTGCATTCTTTCCCTTGCACAGAGCGCCCCAAGCATCATGTTTACCTCTCTCGCTGCTCTGGACCCACTTTCAATGGCTGTTCCTATGCCCAGAAAGGGGGAGGTGGGAAGGAGATCCTTATCTCACCATTGTTGAAAGAGAGCTGGAGCCAGAAAATGTGTCGCAGCTCAGCCCTACGAGAAGAATTCTCCTACAAGGAACTTACGGGGCTTCCTAGCACCATTTGCTTAGCTGCCTCCATCAAAGGCATCGATTCAGTCCCAGTCTCCCTTGCGTCCTTTTGTTCCAATTTGTAGAAAACATATCTGGAAACTCAGGAGGTGATTAAAGCTTCAAGGAAGATTTGCTAGCTGTGTTATTTTTCAAGCAATCATTCAAAGGGGGAAAAAACATGATTTGCCATCGGGAGAAAAACACAGGAAAAACAAACATGATAAGAACCTTCCCAAATTAAATGCTTGTTTTGCTCCTGCTCTCCTGTTTGCATCTCTTTTCCCTTGCTCCTCCCTGCCTCTGCTTTCATAACAATAACAGAAATACAGAATAGCAGGAGAAGCAAGAACATCACTTTCAAACACTGACCAAGCACATTCTCCCTTATTTGATAACTGTAGAAATTCAGGCTGGTGGGCCAAGTCCAGCTCTCCTGGAGTCTACAGTGAGCCCCTGGGCCAATCCACCTTCTCCTGGCCCCAAGCCTTCCACATGACTGCCAATCATTTTGCGCTTTCCCTGTTTCTGTGCCATTCTCCCCACCCATTTCAACAGTTGAAACATGCCTCCCCTAGCTGAGGACAGTAAGAAGTTTAAGGAAAAAGACACTCATCTCTTTTTGGCAATATTCGTTCACCACCTGGTCTTCAGCTCCTGCTGGAATGTGTCTTCATCCTCCAGTGATTCTCTGAACAGCAATTTGGCCGTTGGACTGAAAGAGCTTCACCAACCCTTCCCTACAGTTTCCAATACAGCCCATGTACATAAAGAACTTCTGCCTGATGATGCGATCCCATGCAATTTTAAACAGAAACATGTCCTACAACTTCCTAGCATGCTCCAGCCAGCATGGAAGATAGGTAATTCCTAGCCAGTGGGGGTCTTTATCCATTGCAGCTTTTATGCTGCAATGGATAGCTTTGTAGGAGCTATCCTTGCTGCTCCGAGCTGGCAACCTGATTTCGGAGATGGCTTTCAGCACCATGGAGAGCTTCCATAGAGCTCGGGTGTGGTGGAGCAAGGAACCCCACTGACGCCAGCCTCCCCTGGATTTTTCCCCACCTGAACATGCGTTGAGTGCCTGCCCCTCCATGAGCCAAGACATGGCAAAGAGGTCTTCCATCCTCCCCACTCTGCTGAGGTTCTTCACGTTCTCTCCCTCGCCCAATGAGCTCTGCTTCTCTCATATTTTAACTTCCGCAAATGACTGGTCTCCCCTGTGCATGGACATTCCTTCCCTCTCTTTCTTAGCAGCCACGTTCTGCCTCTGTTTCTGTTGGCACAGCCCCTCTCAGTTCTCCGTGAAAGGAAGCAATCTGCAGGCCCTCAACTGCTCTAGACCCAGGGAAAATTGAGCTGACGATGGAACAGAGCTGTACCAACAGCTTCAATGCATTTTGACACAGCAGACAAAAGGTACAGCTGTTCTTCCACGGAGCAAGTGTAAATCGCAACTCGAGCCCAGATCGGCCACGCTTGAGGCATCACCGAGACAGAGGCTTTTATGCAAGAGGCACATCGTATTGAATGAGCAATGTGTGCAAGTCCCTGTCTTGCTGACATCCGGAAAGGTATGCAAACATGAACAATGCTCCTGTGTTGACACCAAGAGATGGAACCGCCATGCTAATATGGGCAAGGTGTGGTTAATATTTCCCTGGGTTGTCGGTGATGCATTGGCATGTGACATTCAAGGCTAATACAATTAGGACTCCTGCCAAATCCCACTGAAAGAAGACATCTGTTGGAAAGGGGCCATCCCATGTAGGTAGGAGGGAAATCTTTGCAAATGTTCGCCATCTTTACTGCAGTCGCTTGTAAGGCAGTGCAATGGGATGAGAGGGTTGGGAGTGACAAGGGCAGCGGTTCTGGACACGCATTCCCAAGACCTCCTGACTGAGATGCAGAGGAGGAGGAAAAGCAGGGGAAGGCCTCAGCGTGGGCCAATTCCAGACTTCGAGATGAGAGAAGGGAGGCACTTGCTTCAAGGCCAGGCTTCCCAGGTGGACAGGCAGCCCTTGGGAGTAGCCAAGGTGGAGAGTTGATGGGAGGGGGCTTGGAAGAGGGCAGTATCTCAGAGACAGGTGAGGTGGGCATGGCTCTTGACCCCATGATGTGGCATTGGCAGAGGGGGGTGGCCCGATTGGAGGATCGGGTGCAGAGAAACCGAGTGCTTGTTTCCAAAAGGCCCCTCTGGAAAGGATGAGGCCCAAACATACTCAGAGGGAGAGTTCCTAGAAGCAAACACTGCAACCGTTCTGCATGCTCAGAGAATCATTCTGGGCATTTCTGTTTCTGAATAAAACTACTTTGTGAAAAAGGTCTGTGGCTTTGAATCTGGGAAGGGAGGAAGCTTAGCTCTCGACTGGGAGCTTGAAGAAAGGTGGGGAAGAACCTGGCCCAGCCAGAGCAGCCAGCAGCAACCCTGACCCCTCACCAGGGCAGGGATAGACAATCTTCTCAGGCCTCTGGGTATATCTGGCCATTTGTTAAATTCTTGTGGGCACCACCACAAAATGGCTGCCATGGGAGGCATGGACCATTACAATGGATAAGCAAGTTGCGCAAAGACTGAACGTAAGGCAGAGGTGGGGTCCACTCCATCAAAGAGAGCCCTCAACAAATCTTGCTGCAGGGAAGAGGGAGTCTGCCTTATCTAGTGGGACTGCCAGGGCCCCGGGCCCCTGAAGGATCCCTTCACGTCCACCTTTCTGAAGGGCTACGTTTTGTCTAGTGCTGATCTGAACCAAGCGGAAACTTTGGGGGTAGGAAGTTATTGGAGAAGAGCAACATGAAAATGGTCCCTTTGTGGCTGGCTGGGTGGGGGCACTTCCTCACCCCACCCTGTGAAGCAATTTTCCCAGGAACCTTTGCACTCTAGCTCCAGCTGAAGATAAGCCAAGAAAGGTGGGGGGCTGGCTGGAGACCTCTGGTGGACCTTGCTAAGCCCGCAAGCCGGGGTTCCCCAGCCCCGCTAAATCAATACATGGTAGAAGCCCACAATCAGCTTTTTCTGCTCCCAGACAAAACGTAACGTATGCCTCACTTCCGATCGTGGTGGAAATTCCCAGGAAATGCAGAGGAGAGCTTAATTTCTGTTGCATAAAAAGAGCAGTGGAGACTTAGGGTGTGTACTCTGTTGAAAAATGTGGTACAGGAACATATGTGGATGCCTGGGGATATTTTCTTCTGCTGCCAGAAGTCCCTCCTCCCCCTGGAGAACAAGATGGAGGGGATGTCGAAGTGTGTTCCTCCCCTTTCTTTCTCTCTATCAATTCTATTTTCAGACCCCAACTCTCTCCCTCTCTCCTTTTTGGTGCCAAGTCCAGCTGCAAAGCCTGAGTTGCTCACCCAGGCAGGATCAAAGAACACACCACACTAAGCAAATTTTATCTATTTTTGAACAGATCTGGATTTACACCTGGAGGGAGGGAGTTTAACACTTGCCCACCCTCTCTGTTTCCTCAGCAAAGACTGCATGCTGCTGATTCCCACTAAGATGCTCGTTTACTGCAAAAAGCACCTGGGGGTGGGGGGACAGGAGTGACTCTTGCAACACAGGGAAGGGAAGGGAAGGGAAGGGAAGGGAAGGGAAGGGAAGGGAAGGGAAGGGAAGAATGAGGGAGGGAGGGAAGGAAGGAAGGAAGGGAGGGAGGGAAAGATTAAAGAGAGAGTGCTAGAAACCTAATGCATGTGTTGTGTTCCCTATCTAAATAGCCTTTTGGCTACATTTTTGGGGAAAGAGAGAAGTGGTGAATTTGAAACATAGTGTGGCTTTATGACTTAGAGCTTGCCCCTATGCACTGGTCTTTGCCTCGTCCCTGTCATGACCTGTGTAACCCTAGACCTGTCTAATCTGAAATGAGAGTAGCTCAGTGGGACTGTTTCCTAATTGTGTAAAGCAAAGGCATTGAAGCTCTTTCCACCTGAGAGCTGCTTTCCATTTCAGAGAAGTTCTTGGGGCCATGCAGTTCTCATGGGAACACAAAAGTTTTAGCACAAAAAGGCAGGGCCCAAAGTGCCAGTCTATTGTAATGTCAAGATCTTTCTGCTAAACTAGAGCTGAAGGGAGGCATTTTGAGTGCACAACAAACAGGGCCAGTGCTCAGAAAGCACCAAATCGCCCTGTGCAGAACCCCTGGAAATTGGCTTTAGCACCTGCCCCTGAGGTACGGCACCCTGGCAAAATGGACTTGGGGACCATTAATATTATTTTGTTGAGGCCCCGACTGTGTGCTCGTTGTGATCAGCCCTGCCAAGGTGAAAATATTAGACCCGGGAGAAGTTCACTTCTATGCAGGCAGTGCAAGGACAAGAAAATATTCTCATGTGGAATCACGTTTCTGGGACTGTGCACCCTTCCCCTGGGAGAAGGCATCCTGGAACCTCAGCACCAAAAATGCATCATGCAATGGGAGTTGACAGTTCTCAAAAGCGTGAGGCCCTTTTGGGAAGCACAAAGACGGGGGAAATGGCAGGCCAGTCTTCATGGAAGCAGGTCATCCCACAATCCCTATTTTAAAGTGCAGTCCAGTGGGGATGCCCCAAAACCTTCTTGCCCTGAGGAGTCGGGGCCTCCCATGCAGGTGGGTGGAAGGCAGAAGTGGTGCTCACCCCCTGCTCCTTCAGTCCTGAAAAGCAGCAAGTGGCTGATTGTAGCCATCCAGCTGGGATGCACTGGAGATGGAGGGAGGGCAGCTGGAGCTGAGCCCTGCCTCCTCCCCTCCCTGCCCCTTGGAATGCCCCCCTTACCTCCTCTCCAGAGTGGGTCTTATGACCTAAAGATGCATCTGTGGAAGGCGGCCTTTCAATTTCAAGAAACTCCAGCCCAATTAGGAGAAAGGTACAGTCCAGAGAGGCTCTTATTACTGCTACAATATTGTCGGGAGTGGTCCTTGGCCAGCTGATCAGCATCCCCAATGTCGTTATCAAGGAGCAACTCAGCTCTTCTGTCACACACATGGCTTTTTATATTAGCCACCCCTTGTCTCTTCTCAGAACACAAATGAAACAGGAAAGAAGGAATTTGGTATCACAAACAGATCACTCGTTGACTTTTATCGTATCTTATATCTGGGAATTTCAAAATATTAATTATAACAGCAGAAGATTAAATTAATCTTTAGAGTTCATGGAGAGTCTTTGTTGTACTTTGCTTCTTGATAAATGCAGGCTGAAGAGCTGTGGCGATCCTTTAAGCTAATACTCTTCTGCACAGCCATCTCAGTTCTTCCTGCACCGACTGTGAGATGGTACCGGGATTCCAAGTGTGGATCCATAGCTCTGTGATTAAAACTTCTTTCCAGCCTCAGAGCTGTGAATCCAGATTTCCCAGAGCTCTTTAGATGCTTTCAGGGGCCTTGGGACTGCTCTATGTAGTGATAATATATCTATTTTCTTAAGAGCTGTTCTTAAAACCACCATGCTATGCAAATTTGGACAGAAAAGGGCCAATATTGTTCTGTCTGAACATGCATAGGGTTGTTTTCTAAGCTAGGGGCAGGGGAGAAATTTGTTTGGGTTGCCTTTTAATGCAAACTTACCCAACATCTCACTTTCAAACCACTATATGAACCAAAACTCAGCAATCCTTCAAAATATACATTTTTCCTAATTTTGCAGCAGAGTTCTGCAATAAAGGAATGCACACAAAATCTGTACATTAGGACATCATGCATACAAAAATGTGTATATTGCTGAAAAGAATGGTAAAGTGGCATTATTTTATGAAAATTGTGAGGCAATAACTTTGTGCAGGAAAATATGTGCAAATGCTAATGCATTTTTTGAAAAAATATATTCAATGCTCAGGAGCAAACCAAATTTAATTTGGAAAAATGAGAAATAGAAAGAAATCAAAATGGCTTAGAGCTATCCATCCCTAGAAGCTAGAATTTGCTGTTCTCAATTTTTGGGCTTCAGCAGTTTTTCCAAACATGTATTTCCTTTCTATCCTTTTTCATTAGAGAATGAGAGAGAGAGAGAGAGAGAGAGAGAGAGAGAGAGAGAGAGAGAGAGAGAGAGAGAGAGAGAGCGGCCATTTGGATATGAAAGTGTATAGGCATCTCTGCAAATTCCATGCAAATAGCAGCAGCTGGGCTTCAAACTCCACTCTAGCAACTTTAAATTCAATAAGCAGTGGAAGGTGTTTATGGTGGGAAGCACTTATGGAGGGCAATCAGTCATATCAACCATGTTCCATGCTTAAAAATTATTGGTGAATCATTATAACACACAGGTTATTGAGCAGAAATAGAAATGGGATCACCAGCTTAGAGCATAATCCCATGGCTGCTAGGGCTGATAGGCCAGAATTCCAGCTCCGATCTCAGAAGCACATTCCAACCTTGGAGCTGGGAATCCAGTCTCAAAGTGATCTCTTCCCACGCTCAGTGTGAGCAGAGGTCCTTCCACACTGGCTGTGGATCTGAAGTCCCAAGCACAACCTTTGTTGGGAGTGAGAAGGCAGTCCTCTGGGTGCCTATTCCCAAGGGCTTCTGACTGGGACTCAGAAGAGGAGGCGGAGGCCGGAGAGGCCTCCAAATAAGGGCCAACTCCAGATGTTGAGCTGAGAGAAGCAGAGGTGCTCATCTCAAGGCCAGACTTTTCAGGTGCTCCGGCAACCTCTGAGATTTTTTTCCCGTTGCATTTGTTTTGCTTAAATTTTACAATAAAAGAGTAATTATATATATAAAAATGATGGGGAAGAAGAAATCTCTTACTCCCTTTGAGAATGTCTGGTACCTACTCAGCTTGCTCCATCAGAGCGCACAGTTAGAATAATTGCCTCAAAGCCATTCCTGATATTTTAAACTTTAACATGAAAAGCTTTAAGTTCATCCCCCACTGCTGCTCATCTGCTTGCCTAAGAAATGTGTGCTGTTTAAATCCATGGGTGGGCAGAAGGTAGACTGGGATCCCCTGGTAGAATTCTGGGTGATTTGTAGCTGAGCTCGGACGTCTAAGTCCGACGTTTCCGTTTAAAGTCCCTATTGCCTTACAGCAGCATGATTAAAAAGTTTCTTCCATCTACTAAATTAGATTGCTGGAAAAGAATGGCTTGGAGGGAAAGAGGGGTAGATTTTTGTATGAAAGGACTTCTGAGCTTGGTTCAGGTACTGCTCATTAATCCCTTGGAAGAGCATAAGCTCAGAAGCACTCTCTTCCTGAATGCATAGGGTACGTTCAGCCAGTGGAGACACAAATTTGCATCTGGCTATTGCTGCTGCATTTGAAGGTTGTCGTAAAAATCAAATATCTCTCACAAGCATGAAATCTGCCCACGGATGCCTTTGCAAGGGTTCCATTAATGCACAGACAAACAGCATATTGCAAAACTAATTGCCTGGGTATCTGTTATTGGGTGGAGTGGGGATTTTCTTCTGCTATGGGATCTAGATAATCAAGAAACCACAGGGTGTGTGTCCAGCTGCTATCTTCGTTGAGTGTTCCCAGAACCCGTGGGATGTGTGAGAACTGGACTTGTCTTCACAAATCCACAACCCCAAAGTGAATCTAGGCCAGAATCCCTTTTTTTCAAAAAATGCTTGTGAATTCCTAAATCAATGATCACATTCAAGGTGTGTATTGTTTTTTAAAAGATACACTCTTGCAAATGAGCATCTTCACACTTTAATCCATGAGGAAGAATGCAGTTTTGAAAAACGCACAGAAAAAAAACACACTTTTCCCATTTGGATGAACTGAAAATAGGATGCAAAGGAAAAAGAGAACCAGAAAGAATTTTGCGATGATTTATGGAGAAATTAGGTGAGCTCAAAAATCCCTAGTCCCTGGATGGAAAAACCAGTGCAACTCACAGCGAAGAGGGGAGCACTTCCTTGTTCTGGGAACAGCAGAGGTGGGGCTACAAGGAAGTCTGCAAGGGACGAAGAATGTTCTGTAAAAATATGTCTGCAGAGCACAGCAGGGGCAAAGCGCATGCAAGGGGCAGAGCCACTGCTAAGGAAATCGGGTGAAAGTTAGATATAAGGCTAAGTAAGGAGGGCGTTCTGGAGCCACCTGCCATGTCCTCAGTTAAAAACCAAAAGCAGTTCTGCCACATGCAGCAAAAGCTACCTGAATGCAGTACCCACGGATATTTATTTATTTTGTGTCCCGCCCTTTGCAGTGTCTCAGGCCGGCGATAACAGAAACAAATGTACCCATGCCCCACCAAGTCATTCACATGCATTTTCTCTCCTCCGTTTTAGAATCAGCTTTTCCATATCCGTAGCCTGGAGATTATAAGGCAAGAGGCAGGAGTTTAAAGGGGCTCCAATTTGTCTCATGTGTGTCTCCCAAAGCTGCATGCTCAGGGGATGGGAATGACCATCCCAGACAAGAACGCACTGCTTTTTGGTCAAGGGGATACGACCCCTTTTAGAACCTTGTTTCTCTGCCCAGTGGAAATGTTACTCCCATTTCTTTTTGTGAAACTGCTTCTGCCCTGGTTTGCGTGGGGATTTTCAGTTCATGGGATCAGGCGGTGACATGTTTAGCTAGGCATGATCTGGGAGAAGAAGCTGCTTCACTCCAGCAACATGCTGGCTGGGATAAAGCTGATTCAGAAGCCTGCAGAAGAGGGCGGAGATGAAGAAGTTCTGCCGGAAAGAGCCATCACGTGTGTGCACCCCACTGAACTCGACGGGACTCGCTCAGCAATAATCCAACGGTAAGCCTCCTGGAAAGGGATTGAGGTCTGGTAGTTCAAGAGCCCTTCCCACCAGCAGAGGCGTGGGGTGTCTGAGCAGCCTTTGGGGCAAGGAGGGAAAAGAGGATGTTCATGTGATTGATATTCTCCTGAGTGCCTGAATAAAGCTGCTGTAAGCCGCCTAGAGAACGCTGGCTATTGGGAAGCCTAATGAATAATTGTCAATAATAGCAACAATATTTAGATTTGTATAGCAGAGAATTCACCTCTCAGCTGAATTCCACATTGGAGACACTTGCAGTGGCCACATGCCAGTGGTGGGTGTGGCCAAAGGCCAAAGGGGTGGGGCCAACATGCAAATCGGATCTGCCCCCCACGGATCTGGTATATAAGACTTCAGCCCTAGTAGGCTCAGCTTTGTAATTCTGCTGGCTAGTGTGACTTGCCCATCCAAGGGTCTTTGAAAGGAATGGGATGGGAGAGACTTCTGAGCGGGATGGTTTAACTGGGTGTCCCGCACTAGCAGGGGGTGGACCCGATGGCCCTCTGGCCCCATCCAGCTCTCCAGTTCTATGTTTGTGTGACTGGCTCCACCCTTGGAAGAAAGAGAGACACTGATAAGATCAGACTTTCCCTTGTGCTGGCATTACCAGACTTGGAAGGGGGCCGACTCCTGCTCTTTTACCAGCAGTGATGCCTTCTGTCAGCTGCGTACACAACACAGAGGACTTAATTAAGCCTGGCATTTAACCTGCCTGGCTATGAGTCCGTCAGCAGAGGAGATATGACTCCATCATCTTGAGTGGCGTGCATCTGCGTGAAAGCCTGCTGGGGAGCAGGTGTGACAACACCTGTGCTTGCAAAATGCCAGTGGGGAGCATGGCACAGGCTGCTGGACCAGATCCAAGCCAGAGGATGGGCTGTGCATGGATGAGCTATGTTAATAGCCCACCTTTTCCCCCAAGGAGCCCCCTCACAACAACCCTGTGAGGTGGGTTAGGATGAAGGTCGCATGTGACAGGTGAAAAGCCACCCAGTGAGTTTCATGGCAGAGTGGAGACGAGCCTCCTGCACTGGAATGGGCATCCCACCAAACCCCAGTTCAGCACTCTAACCACTACACCACACTGTGCTACACCTGAAGCTCTTGGAGAAGGGAGACTTCTATGTTGTGTGAACTTATCCTCAGCGGTTCAGCATCTCAAAAGGTGATCGTTCTTTTCACTGGCAAATTGCAAAGATATCTAGAAGCTAGACAACTGTTTTTCTCCCATTTATTGCGGTTGTGTGAAGCATTGCTTTCTTGTGTATTTCTTGATTTAGAGTACTTTTATGCCACTCCTCAACCAGAAAGTCTCTTGGAGTGACTTGCAAATAATTGACAATGTAAGACAGTCCCTGCCTGCAGATTTACACTCTAAAAGACATGGCACACAAGGAGAAAGGAATAGGGAGGGAATGCAGGGCAGTGGGTAGGGGAAAGAAGTCTTCCACCTGGGCTGGTGAAAGGCTGCTGTCCCTCAGCCCCACTGAAGGAGAAGACATCTGGTCCGTGTCATTCTTTAGAGGAGGCCCGTTGGCCCCAGAAGCACGGCAGGTAGACAGTGTCTTCTCAGTGGTAGTGCCTAGACTGTGGAACTCCCTGCCTCAGGACAGCCATCTGTCTTCTGTCAATTGGAAACAGAATTGCACCAGTGCTGCTGAAGATTTAGGATCTGTTCTTGGTTTATTGTCATTATGCAGGTTTATCGTCATTATTCCCACCCCGTGTTCACACATACAGGCGTATAAGGAAGCTGCTTTCAGTCCACGTAGGTGATACTGGATGGGATGGACAATTGGGTGCTCCGGTATGAGGAAGCTCCCTTCCTTGGAGGGCCCATTGCTCAGGGGTGGAGATTCCACTTTTCAAGCAGGTGGTCCAGGTTCAGTCCCTGGTGTCTCGCATTCAACAGGGCAGGGAGGAGATGACTGGAAAGAAGCCCCTCTGCCCAAGAAGGGGACATCCACCCTGCTCTTTCCACCCTGCTCTGGACCAAACACGCTCCTGCCACAATAAATCTGTTAGCCTTCTAGGGGACATATGTCTCTTTGCTGTGTCAGGTCCGCCCATGGCACATGCGCGCGCGCGCGCACACACACACACACACACACACACACACACAGCTATCAGAAGTAAGCCAGAGCCAAGGAACCAAGCTCAGCAATCACAACCAAGGGTTGCCCAGAAGCACAGAAGAACCAGAAGTCCTAGGAAAAGTCCGAGGTCAACCAGGAAGCTGTAGGGTAGCGGTGGAGTATCTGCTTTGCATGCAGAAGGCTCCTGGTTCTGACCCCAGCATCTTCACCGTCTGTTGAAATCTCAGGAGGGCTTTAGTTGCCAGTCAGTGGTTCAGGAGAAACCAGTAACCCACCTAGTTCCTTGACCAAGGCTGAGACCTGGTGGAAGTGTCTGGCCAGACAGGTGCTCATCTAGGCTTTGGTAGAAGGAAGCTCTGACTCAATGGAGGCATTTTAACCTTTTTGGTTAAAGAATGCACCAGGACCAAGAAACCATCAAATGAATGGTGGTTGGAGGAAAGGGGCCATCCAAGGATAGAAGCATGGTCACTGGAGGTCCTCTGAAGGTCTTCTTGGCATCTCTGTATGGCCAGATTCAGCCTCCAGGTTTGAGGTTCTGCAAGCAGTTCAAAAGTGCAGCTAGGTAAATCTGCATTCAGATGTAAAGAACATGATTTCCCCCTCATCCCAAGTGGCAACAAGCCAGCTGTGGGAAACAGGCTTTAGCTGGTGGTCAGTGGGGCCAACTTCTGACTTTGCTCCTTCGTGTGGAACATCTGTACCCTTGGGCATCGATCTCCAAACCTCTGGGCTCTCCAACCAAGAGTTCACTGCAGAAAAGGTGCCCCATGACAAATAAAAAGAAGTCTGAAATAAACATCACCGTGTCCATCCAGGTATTTTGTCCCACTCTAATTTTTCATCAAACAGTCATTGTGGGCTGTTGAATTGGAGAACTCTTCCAAACCTGACATCCAAGGACAACTGTAGGACACTCCAAGCAATGAACAATGCACCTCTCACACCACTTTCAAATATTCTGAAGAAAAGGAACAGCGACCATCCAAGTATGAAAAGAAAAAACAAAACCATCCAATCAACCAACAAAAAAACCCCTCTTCAGTTCTTGTCACCAGCAGAGAATGGCAAAGTGATGCGCCAGTGAATGGGGAAGGTAAGCTGACAACAGCACGACAAGGAATGATGTTTTTCGCAGGTCGAGTGGATGTTCCTGGATGCCGATGAAGGATGAGCTCATCGCTGCATGAGTCTCTTCAGTGTCTTTAACAGGTGGCCTCAAGGACAAACTCCTGGGAGAAGGAGAAGGTGCGGAGTCTTTTCAGTCTGCCTGTCGATCAATAAGTGACAGGCGTCATGTTTGGAAGTGCAGCCTTCCATGGAGATCGTGGGTCTCTGCACATACATCACTGGCAAGATGCAACTCCTATCCATCAAGGCTTCAGAAGTAACATTGCAGGACCTGATTTAATCAACCTAGCTAGTCAGGGGAGCTGACGTGGGCTCTCCTGCCTAGGGAGGGAAGGGAGGGAAACATGGAGGGAGCATAGAGGGAAACATGGACCCTTCCCTGAATAGAACATGCCTCCCCAAATGGCAGCGTGCTGGGGTGACTGCTGAACCCCACCCTCTGCACCCCCACGTCTCTCAACTGGGTGTCCAAGTCAAAGAGCTAGGCAAGCCCTTTGCAAGGTGGCTGCGCTGCTTTTGCAAGCTGCGGGCCCCTGCACCTTTTGGCCTAGGTCCTGGCCAGCACTGGATGCAGCTCTCAAAACATTCTCCAAAATGGACATCGGGCCTTGGGCTGAAGAGGGGTTTGCATTCATCCTATAGCTGTCATGCAGTATTCCAGAAAGGGAAGGGGAAGTTTTTCCACCCCAGACTATTCTCACGCTGGAAAATACACTAATGCCTGAATCCCTGAAGGCATCTTGTTGTATCCTGTGGTCTTGGTGAAAAGGAGGGACTGTAAAGGCACCAGGCAGGAGATAAAAGCTCAACTGAGGGCAACTGATAAATGCTGCTGGTTTAAGGTGAGCCAATTGCAAGCCTGGAAGAGATGTGCCTCTCCCTCGCCTTTGTCTCCAATGCAAGGAGTGGAGAACAGGGCGGGGGATGTAGATCAAAACGTAATTTTCTCTTACAAGCTTCGGGAGAGCAGGAGGCCTGGTAGGTGGCCTGCCCCAGGGGCCCCCGAGCTACAAAGCGCAGCCATTTCTTTTGTAAAAGTGGTGCATATTGAAGGTCAGCCACGGCCGCACAGCCCAAGAGTGGATGGATGTTCTAAAGGGGAAGAAGACTGTGTGAGAGAGCTTTGCGGAAGCCACAAAAATGAAACTCTGGCCCGGCTGATGTGTTGCATTGCCCGTGTAACTTCTCCTCTGGCCAAAGGAGCTGTGATGGATGTCCACAGCTGAGGATCAGACCCGAGAGGGAAGTCCCTTCAGAAACATCAAGGGTAGATATGTTTGGCCAACACTGGAGGACTCATGCCCTGGTGGAGGCCCACTAAGAGGAAGCATTTTACAGTAGAGCATCTGGGGTCACAGCACCCACCTTCTGGAGAGTTTTACCACCTCTCATTTGGACAACGTCATAAGGCTCATCTCTCCTCAACAGCTACATGTAACATTTATATTGCTAGCAGCTTTGTTTTGTCTTGCTTGTACTCCTTTTTGTAGGGTTGTCTTTATGCCCCTGTGTTTTTTGCTCACCGCTTCCACCCCATCGTGGAAAGCAGTTTATACATCTGAATACTCAAAGACAAAGCAGGACAAGTGGCTGGGTTGATCTACCCCTGAAACCAGTCCAAGCTGGTTTCTTTTCCAGCAGGAGGAGCAGGTCTGTCAAAAGCTAAGGGGTCCTAACTGGGGTTGTGAGGAACCCAGTCCGAATCCATCCCTCCAAGCATGTGAGCTGAACAGAGAGGAAATCCACCAGAGTTTGTGAACTTCCAGTGGCACACGCAGCATCCTCCTTCCATGCGAGCTGCCGCAGCCCAAAAAGTGCCCGCAACTGGTGCAGAAGAGAGGTGCTGGGGCTGATTCCTGGCGAGCCCGTCAAACCTGCCTTCTTCGGTGCCAGGAGCAGCTGCCCTTTGAGCTGCCCCCCAGGAGCCCAACAGATTCCCACCCCAGGGAGATTCCTCACACACCCCTAGTCCTACTTGCCTGTTGAACACCAATCCTCCCCAAAATGCTTCCCACTGCCACAGGGAGCGATGCAGTGCGGCTGGGACTGTTCCTTTCTCTCCCCATCCCCTACATTGCCGGCTTCCCTCAGCACCGCAGCCACGCTCAGAGGGAACAAGTAAGGCCAAGGGAGTGCAGGATAACACCCATGTTCCTGCTCATACAAAGCATCAGCACTGTGTACCCTGTGAGCCCTGGCTCCACTGTCCCGGGGTACAGGAGAGAAAAGAAAAATGAAGAAGAAAACCGCCACTCACAGCGAACCAGGACTCCATTTTCTCCTGCAATGAACCAAAAATGGTGAACTGACTCTTTCAATTATGCCCCTCTCTAAGCAGAGTTTAGCCCGACAAATGCTGTCTGCTCCTTCAGCCAGTTTGGAACATTTGGCTGAAAAGAATCGCCTCCATAAGAGAATAGGTCCAACTGATTTGGCCACCCTGAAAAATAATGCAGCCATGGATGGGGTGGCTGCACCGTGTTTTTACTTAACGGATTTTTCTTGCTGTGTGTGCAAGCTTGCCAAATTTGCAGAGTTCTTGCTGAGTTCTCTCTGCTCTTGCGACCGAATAGGTCTTGATTGCAGAGTAATGTGGCACTGAGAAGCTCATGGTATGAGGATTTAAGGCATTTGGAGCAGATTGAAGGGTTTAATGGCTGGCTCTGTCTTGAATGGAGGCTGAAAGGCAACTAGCGATTACCAAGGACTCAGAGCCTCACTTGTAGGAGTGGATCAGGGCCTCCGATGCCCTGGAAAAGGAGCTCCACCCCTTCCCTAGCCATGCCCCTTTGCTCCAAATGTTTTCCTGCTTTTCTGCAGTTTCCCTACATTTTAAAATGTTGAAATGCCTCTCTGAGGGCTTGCTTACTTGCAGTATGAGCTCAGCATTCAAACATGTTCACTTTTTGGCCTTGCCTCTTTTGCTTAGAACTCCATCCAGCAAGTGAGCCTTGCAAAGGTCTTAAAATGGCATGTGGCTTTTGGGATGCAAAGGGTTCTGCACCCTGCACCATGGGGCTCAGAAACACAACCCCTGCTTCTTGGGTCTTAGTTCCATACAGAGGGCTTGATACAATCTGAACATGTGCAGAGAGTAGGAGTCACAGTGTACAACAGAAGTACCCTTGTGCACATGTTGAGAGAATGCAAATTCAGGTGCACAGGAAGATCTCTGAGTTTGTTTTGTTTTTTTACAGCAGATCGACAAGAACAACAAGCTTTGGTCCAATGCTTCAAGAATAGCAACATAGCTTTTTTATCCCAAAGCAGGCTGCTGAAATGAGGAAAAACTATCTTGAGTTGTCCTTAGCTCTTTCTGAGCTAAGAAAAGTTCATGCCCCATTATAAAAAGTCAGAAGATCTCCTCCTCCAGTTTAGCTACTGGTGGGAGGGGTCTTGAGTGACCAAATGCTGACATGGTGGCCCCACCCCTTTTTATTTGACTCTGTCCCCATCCCCCACTGGGACCTTGAACTGATGATTTCGTTTCTAGGCTGAAATGAACCTAGGGCTGAATTAATACACACACACCCCAACTCTGGGCTATTGTTCCATATCCAAGTCCAGGCTCTTTCAAACAAGACACATGTTCCATCTCAAGTCCCTTCCAGTCCGAGTCCATACCAGGCTGCAAACTTTGTTTTTAAACCCTCTGCACAAAAATCCCTGTGTATTTTTGTATTCCAAATGTATGCATCATTGGGATGAACGTATTCATCTCCCACAGATTGCAACACATTGGTGCGTATTTCTCACCAGTGGGGCAGGGACGAAGCGGCAAGCTCAGAAATGTATAGAGCACAACTCCAGATCGCACTCGAGCCTACGTCCAGTGACTTGGCAGGAGCGACTTGGGCAAATCCTGATCAAAAACAAGCCAGAAGACATTTTCCCGATATGCCTCTAGCCTGAAGTTCGCGCTGGTCCATTTGGAGCTGTCCTTGGTCCTGCTTCTCTGTCTAAACGCCAGCAACCGCTGTTTCTGCTCTGCCTTGGTGAACGTGGAGCGCACTGGGATTCAACTGGGCAGCTTTTCCAGGGGCTGGAGCCCAGCACTGAACTTTGTCAGAAATTATGGATGAAACAAGTGCAAGTCTCTGTTTTGTCAGCAGGGCACAATAAGCAAGGGCTCTGGGGATTCCTCTGTTGGTGGGAAGCTTTGCCCAATGCAATTTTCCTTTTCAGATTTGTAAGAGCTACCCTTGGGGCTCCATAGTTCTATTCTGGGGAGTTTCTACGAAGCTGAAAAGAAAAGCTGCAATGGGTGAGGGGCCCCACTGATATATCAGTAACCTGTCTTCTTGGCAAGAAGTGTGCATTTGTGTGTGTGTGGTGGGGGGGGGAGCATTCTCTCTGTCTCTCTCTCTTTCTGGGCTCCAAGAGATGCACTGGGGCATCTCTCCCTGTCTGCATCTATTAGCTGCTTTCAATGACAGCATCTGTTTCCATTCTCTATCCTTGTTTTGCCAGCCCAGGGAAGTAATAGCAGGGCTGCCATGAGCCCAACCTTATTAATCATCAGTGTGGCCACAAATAGTGAAACTTTTATAGCTCCACAGAACAAATAGAGGATTTCGTGAGTAGGCACTTCCCATTAAGAGGCACTAATGAAATGTGAAAATGTTTTACTAGGCCATAATTGTATATATGTTTGCATGCTTTTGGAGTGGCGATGCACTTCCATTTGTGGCTAATTTAAATGCCCATTAAGCCCAGCTAAATTACAATAAAATAGCTCTGGAAAAGGCAGAGCCACTAGAGATGGTTAGGAAAATGACCAAGACTCCACTGTGAAACTTAGCTGGCTTCTTTAACCAGATGGAAAGAAAACTTTTGGCAGGCTGTAGTCTCAGGGCAAACCTCTTCTGCTCAAGGAGGGATGGAGAAAAAGAATTTGGGAGTTGGACTACAGATGCAAAGGAGAGGAGGAATTTGGGCCTGTGTGTGGAGGACGCCGCAGATGTTGGGCAAGAAAGAGCAAGTGGTTGTGGCAGGAGAAATTCCATGCTGTGGGTGGGACACCAAGGGATTTTAGAGTCCATCAATAGTCTTCATTTTCTATCTCAACATTCAATTCACCTTGCACTTGTTCCTGAATATTCTTTTTTTTTTTTTTTTTTTTGAGCAGGAAAAGCATTTTGACATGAACAATGCACACTTTCCCAACCATGCATCTCAAATGCACTCTTTGCCAACACAGGTTAAGACATGAAAATGTGCTTTTTTGGTGCGCACGCTTGCACAAATCAGTACTTCTGAATGCAAATTCAAGTTGGGGAAATCAAAACCCTTTCCCCAGGATTATGTAGTTTGAGTTGTTTGAGTTTGAGGTTGTGAATGAGGCCTGTTTCCAGGATTTGGGAACCAGAACTAAACTTTCTTGGATGGTACTGATTTGGGAAAAGTGATACTGCCCAGGCAAGAATCATTAGCATATTCCTCCCTCACTTTTTCTTTTCCAGCCGATCGGAACAATTTTTTGAAAGAAATAGAGTGTCTTACTGAAGCTTAACAGGCTTTGCTGTGTTATGGGGCATTTTCTCTGAAGCTGTTAAGAAGTTGCAGAAACAAAAGCATTGATCCCTCTGATCTGTGCGAGTCGCTTCTGCCCATGTGAAGAGATGATTCCAAGCCAGGAGGCCCCTCATCCCTGCCCTTTGCCAGAGACTTTACTGGGGGCCAAATGAGGGAGACGCCTGAGAAATAAACCTTTCTATTTAACCGTTATTTTAAAAATTAGTATTTCAGTATAAGCATTTTAATGCAACAGTCACATTTTATTGGCTATACGTTAGTTATTGTTTAGATTGTTTTCAATATATATGATTTTACTGATCGTGTGCCGTCCCAAGATGCCTTGCATAAGGGATGGCAGATAAAAGTTTTAAATAAATAAATCAATAAAGTAACTAGTCCACTCATTTGGCCTGGCACTGCCTCACGGGGTCTAGGAATTCACACTCCTCCTCGCCGTGCTTTTGTGTCTCCCCACACGCCTAAGAAATGTGGGGCTCAGTCACTTCCTGACTGATCTGGCTTGCTAACCTCTGCAGAGTCAACTGCCAATGGTTCCGCCCCTTCTATCCTGTTTATCTCACATTCTGAATCTAAACAGACCAGATAGGAATGCTGTCTTGGGGGAAAGCAGGGGGTCCATCTCCACAGCTAGCGAGAGATGCTGTTCCAAGCTGCATCCGCCGGTATGCCAAGAAGCCCTGGTCTTTGCAGCAGCTGCCACGTTGCTTCCTCAACCCATCCTGGCATTTCAGCAAAGCATCAGAACCCCAGACACTGTGCTTCGTTACCCTACCCAGCAAGCAAAATTGCAAGAGCTAGTGGCTGACTATACTTCTGATGCATTAATAGCTGTTGGGATCCAGGTTCCTCACTTGCATTTCCAAAACAACAGACCATTCTCTGGCAAAAGCTTCTTATTTCTCCAGTGTGCAGCCAGTAAGCTCAAGCAGCAAAGAAAGAGTCTCTGAGTATCTACACAGCCATTTGTTGAATCCAATCTAGCAACTACTTCCAAGGAAACTTCTGTGAGTAACCCATCCCCTCTACCCTCTGGGAAGGCCCTTTTGGAAGTGGACAAGGTTTCAGAGGTTGCCCCTCCAGTTGGCTGGCTGTTCTCTCCCAATGCTCCTCCTGCAGAGGAGGGCAGGACGTGCCCCAACGGAGCAAAGCTCAGGGAGCCAAGGTTCCGTTTGGATGCCAGGAAGCGCTTCCTGATGGTTAGGACCCCCCGGTGTTGAATGGGCTTCCACTGGAGGTGGTTGGGGCCCCACCGGTGAGGGTGTTCAAGGATAGGCTGGACATGCACATGGTGGGCATGTCATGAATGGAGCTGGCTAGAGCTGGGGGTCAGACTAGATGGCCCGGGAGCCCCTTCTGACTCTGTTTGTATGTCTCTACGTTTCTATTTTATCCTTCTACGGTCATAGAAATATAAGCACCCACTGAGCAAATGTGTATTTCCTCCCCGTGATGGCAACCCCAGGGACCCTGGACCAAAGAACACGACTAAGTGAAGTCTGCAAATTGTTGGCAAACTTGACTGTCCAGGCTCCCACCTCACCTCCCTTGCTTCACTCGTCTTGCATTAATCAGCATCCTGTGCTGGCATTAATAGTGGTCTTGGGGGATAGAAATAATCAAATATCCCTGTTAGGGACACACCAGACTACTCCCCCTACCCCTTGCTCCCCCCTCCTCCCCTCCCCCCATGCAGCTTTGTCTGCAGAAATCTCTCTCCATCTTCCACCTCTGCAGAAATAAAATTGCATTGGTCTCGTGTGCACTGGGCCCTGTACTCTATATTGGAGCAGGTTCTTTTGTGTCTTCTCCTTTGTCCTGGTGAAAGGCACCCTCAGTCACACAATCCATCTTCAGCACACAGCAAAGCGTCCACCCGGGCAGCCCATGCCTGCAAGGCTGTCAAAGGCACAGAATGGCCGTAGCCATAAATAGGGCCATTTTGTCAGCCCCCACATTCTGCCCCAGGCAATCTTTTGTAAAGGAGATGAGTGTCTGCCAGCAAACACCTTGGAAAAACAGGCTTTATCTCTGTTCTGAGGAACGGCCGATGCAGGGAAGAAAATGTCACCGTGTTTTTCTATACCTGGAAGAACACCCAATGGGCTGTATGCTGCATCGGGGGAAGATGAAACCTACCCCTTCCCATAGCCTCAACTACTGAGGCCATTGGAGGGAAGACAGAATATAAATTTAGCAAATCTTTGATGTTTTTCCAGACTTCTTGCTCTTCCAGTCCCACCAAAAAGGTTGAAATTCCCCTTCTAAAGCTTGTCCACTGACACTAAAAGCTTTAGGCCAAAATGTGTGGGGTATTTTCACCCCATCCTGTTAACCTTTGACCCTATGGCCTTTGCTTTGGGACTCATGTAGCCCTGGAGTCTCTGCAAAATGAAATTCTGTCCTGGGGCTGAAAAGGGTTCGGCAAAATGTCCGTGTGGCTCATCTCTCTGGGGAAAGCCGCAATTAAGAGGAGGCTAATGTCCCTCCGAGCCAAGTGTCCTTCGTTTCACATCCCAAAGCTGTCTATCGCAGCGACAGGCGTTTTGCTAATCTAGTGTGGAAGACGTGCAACAATTTGAGAGCTAAATTGTTCACGCAAACATTTGCTGGTACTCTTGTGTATTTTGTGAATACATCTTCTGTTGAGGCAACAGGCAATAGTAAAAAAAGGAGTCTTTGGGGAAATAAATAGGCAAGTGCTGTTTGCTTCCAGGAGTTGGTCTGCCCACCTTGAATAATGGATTCAGTTCTGGCTATCGCTGCATAATAAAGAGATAGAGGAAAGGGAGGTGGGTAGGGTGGGTGGAGGGAGACAGTGCAGTCTGGCCAAGGATCCTTAGCAGAAAGCAAGTGGGAGGAAAAGATTGCAGGAGCAGCAAAGACAAGGTCCTGTGAGATGGGGAAGACAAGGGGACATCTGAGATTCCCATGGCCGTGCAGCGTTTCATCCACGGCAGCTTTGCTTTTGAGTTTTACAGGAGTTCTCCGTGGTGGTGAACGCATTTTGGGGATGATACCATGGATAGCTCCTACAGAGCTGAGCAGAGTGGGTGAAGCACCCCACTGACTTGGGAGTAACCAGCCTCCCCTGGAGGGGACATTCGATGTAGTCAGAAGACAAACTGTTGGGGGGTTTTCTTAGGTGTTTCCACTTGGAGATGAATCAAGACTACTAGTGAGATTGCCAAGGGATGAGACACAGGGCCAAAGAACTTTGCCAAATCTGGGGTGGGAGAGAAGGATTAGACATTTTCAGAAGACAGGAAAATGATCATCCTGCATTGAACAGATGGAGCAGGACAAAAAATAAATAAGTGAATTTGATTTCAGCCACTCAAGATGGCATCCTTCAAGCCTTAGGGCATTAGTAATCTCTCCAGACCTAGTTCTGAGTCTGCCCAGGCCTGGACAAGAGGGAGCGGAAGGTTCATGATTGTCCTTTCTGATATCACCGCTTGCCTCTCGAAGAAGATGTTTTCATACGGTTAGTGTGAGTTGGGATGAATCTGTCAGTTTCACTTTCCCTCACATTCATGGATAGCTAGATAAAGGTTTACTCTCAAGTTCTGTCTGTTCGTCAGTGAAGAAATAGGTAGATTTTGGTGCATTCTTTTATGCGTGCACATGCGCATATGCGTGTTTGCATTTGCATCTCCCTTCATTAGCCAGAGGGAGGGAGGGAGGGAGAGAGAGAGAGAGAGAGAGAGAGCACAAACTCAATTCCACTCCACAGAAGGGCTTAAACACAGGGCAGCCTCCAGCAATCTGCAGCCCACAGGTGACGATGCATAAGAGGGCAAGGTCTGGGGCTGCTTTGAGAAAAGGGTAAACCTGATTAAATAAAGATTTTTTTAAAAAAAAAGGTATGGAAGGGGGAAAAGGTTAGTCAGATTCTGAGCACATAATAATCAAGTGAAAGCAGCAAAGCAGGAACAATCCTGCGCAAACGGCCCCACGTGATTCCTTGGAGACTGCTCTGCTAAGGTCCCCCTGCTGCCTCCGCCAGGACTCCCTCCCTCCCTGCCGCCCCAGGTCTGCGGGAAACGACACCATGGCACCTGTACCTGAGAAACCTTGGGGCAATTTCTCCCGGTGCCGGAGCATAAAACCCCCGCCCTCCTCTTCCAGTGGGCTGTCTCTCCCCACATCCGTCCCCTTGGGCTGGAGGGGGATTTCGGAGTAATCCCTTGCTTTTGGGTGCTGATCGCCTGGTCATGGCTCACCCTCAGCTCTGAGATGGAGTCTAGCACATTGCTCTTGTCCAGGCACCAGGACAGTTTTCTCCCGAATGGACTGGCTTGGTGGCAGTGTTTGGCCTGCCGGTGCCCTCAGCTCCGTCATCTTTTATGTCATCAGGGACCTGCAGCAGCGTGCAAAAGGGAGGTTTCATCTCTTGGACCTGGGCAGGGTGGACTGAGCCACTCCAGGCCGGCCAGTGCAGGACCTCAGGCTTTAAGGCTTTAAGCTCAGGCTTGAAGAAGCTCAACACTCCAGCAGCCCTTTGCCAGGCAAAATGAAGCTGGCCGTTCCATTTTCTTCCAGGTTTCCATTAGGAAACTCTTGAGCTCTTTCCATCCATCGCAGGAAGACATCTGCGTATTTTGGAAAGTTCTTTAAAAAAACAAAAACGAACTCCCCACACTTCTCAACTATCCCGAGTGTGAGTTTGTGGTTTCCTAGACATCAAACTACAACTCCTATCATCTCCTCCCATTGGCCAAACTGGCTAGTGGGATTGGAATTTTAGTTCAGTCTCATGGGAACCTGGATTAGAAAATGCATTGATATTGATATCATCATCACCTGCATTTAGGGCTTGTCTTGGGTTCTGCCTGTGCAGAACAACCCACTATCCATAGCTTATTGCTAGGGTGGGTTGCTGTGATGTGCAAACCTTGCCTGTGTGATGTGCACTGCCCTGGGATTCCTTCTGGATCAAGGACTGTCTCCAGGGTTTTAAAAGAAACAGGACACTCAAAAATCAGAAAAATAATTTGATATACATCTGATAGACATTTGACCCTAATTCAGCCTTCCTCAAATAGGCCCCTTTCAGATGCATTGAGCTATGATTCCCATCATGCATAGAAACAGGGCGAGTCAGAAGGGGCCTCCTGGGCCATCTAGTCTGACCCCTGGGTCCAGCTGGCTCTGCTCAGGACATGCCCACCATGTGCATGCCTATCCTATCCTTGAACATCCTCACCAATGGGACTTCAGCCACCTCCCGTGGAAGCCCATTCCAAACGCTCAGGGTCCTAACCATCAGGAGGTACTTCCTGGGATCCACCCTAAATCTTGGTTCCCTGAGCTCTGCTCCACTGGAATGCATCCTGCCCTCCACTGCAGAGGAAAAAAAGGCCATGACCCGCCTCCACGTGGCACCCCCTCATGACCTGTATACTGCTTACAGGTCCCCTCTGAGTCTCCTCCTCTTGTGTGGGGATGATAGAAGCTTTAGTCCAACATATCGGAAAGGGCCTGGGTTGGGCAAGGGTTCCCTGCTAGTTCTACCAGACCAATTTCATTTCTCCAAATTCTCTCTTAACAAGCAGATGTGAACAGGGAAGGGATGGGAAAGAAGTATTCCTTTTTCCTCACACTGCCAAAAATAGAGGTGGCAGGCTGGAAAGCATCTCGTGCCTCTATTTCTTTGGTCTGTTATGTAGAACAATGGGACAGAAGACGCTTAACCCATTCCCTGTTTCTCTTCAATCTTATGCAAGCAAGAAAAGAGGAGCTGATCTCACAGTTCGTAACATCTTGGAACTGGCAGATAACATGTGTTTCTCCACACTTTGCAGGCTCTGTCATGTGTTTTCCCTCCCCTGTGAAATGCTGTTCCCCAATTATCTTTGAAGTGCATCCTTTTATATATATACATATTGTATTGCAGGGCAGCATAGCAAAGAAGGAGACAACGTCACTGGGGGAAACCATTTGATAGCAAGAAAAGAGAGAAAGCAGAAATGCGAGAGCCCCACTGGCTGAGAAAGGGAGGAGGAAATTTAACGGAAGCAAAATGAAACAGAACAAAACGCAAGGATGTTTAAATTTAAGACGAATTGACTGATTCCTCTTTAGTGGCACTCCTGGTTTCCAGTGGCCTGTGGGTCTAAGACTGATGACCTCACAGGTTCTAAATGGCAATCCTTTGCCTATTTACATGTACGTAAACCCACGGAACCCAATGGGGCTTCCTTTTCAGTAAACGTTTGCTGCAAGATGTATGAGAGGAGCAATTTCAGGCTTGCATTCTACATTTCATGCTTGAGTTTAAGGTGGCACCCAGATGTGTTTTAAATATGTAAAAAGCAAGGATATGTGCTTGGAACAGATTAAGTGTAGGAGCAGAACTACTAAACTGTACGAAGCTTTCTCAGACACACTTACGAGTATTGTGCTCAATCCAGACCAGGGAACACACCCGTGTGTGTCCTGACTGAGAAATATGATGTTCGTTATATTTCTATATATATACACATACATTCATTCTATTTCTAGGCTGCCCAACGATCTCAGTTCTTTGAACAGTTTGCAAAGACTGAAACCATTCACAGGACAAACACATGGCAGGCAGTGCACACAGAGTCTGGTATACCTAAAACAACGTTGAACCATCAGTGGCAAGAAAAGTCCAGAACCTGATTAAAATCTCATCACAAGCTGAGAGAAGGTGGGGTGGGGTGGGGGGTTAACCTGGTAGAGCTCTGCTCTCTCCAGATTTTTTAAGAGTCTCCAGGATCTACTGATAAAATAGGCAGGGAGTGAGCAGCATAGAATATGACAGGTAGCTGGAAGGAAGTGGAGATGAAGAAATGGTGGTGAAGTGAAGGAAAAGGAATTTAGAGAAGACCTCTGTCCAACCAAGCGGATTCTGATGAGGCTTCCGGATCCCACGAGGATGTCAAGGGGTAAAGTAAGTGAATTCATGGGCAGTACTTCACAGATCAGGGTGGCGCTTGTTCAGATGGGGTACAGGGAGGTGTTGGGGATTCAGCACTGTAACTTGATATTTCTAAGCTTAGGAGAGTCTGGGTAGCAGGGGGTGATCTGTCATGAGCCAGTATTCATCCTTCGTGCATCCAAATGCCATAGGCCGTTTTTCTTGCAAGGCCTTCTTTATGGACCACAAAGCATGAAGCACCCAGAACGAATTCCTGAGCATGCCCAGAGCAGTTTGTTGAACCCAGCCTAGTATTCACTTCCAGGAACTCTGGAATGGGCATCAGGAGAGAGGAGCTCCCCAGTGTGAGGGCTTGCCTAGATCTCACCAGCTGGCTCTCCACCAGCAAGAGCCCCTCAAAGGAAGGGACCTGCAGCATGAATGAAAGGGAGGGACTGGGGATCAGTTTGCAGTTCAGGTTCCACACTCACTCTTTACATGAGCAGAGGCTAGTGTTCAGCTTGCTAGGGAGCTTTTAGAGTTGCATTGCCTTGTTCTCTGTAAAGATCTACCTTGCAAAGGACTCTCTGGTATTTTGGAGCCTAGGAAATGAAAGGAAGGGCTCAGCTCACAACACCCGTGTCCAGGGCAGGCATGGATGGGGAGCTCCAGATCATGGTTCCAAAGCAGAAGAGCACCTCTGAAAGCTTCTCCTTCTGAATCAGTCCATCCAGCTGCATAGTCCAGCATGGTCCCCTCATCAGAGTAGCAACACATTCCAAGGCCCCCGCATGGCACATTCCTAACTTGGACTTCATTCCCACTTCTGCTCTGATACCAGAAGCAGGCAAGCTGGCATCTTTTCGTACAGATTTGCCTCTCTAAGATAGGCCATGGGTTGCACATTTTTAAATGCTAAGAAAATTTGTGCAAATCATACCTGAAAATAGTTCTGGTGCTGTTTGCACAAATCATGCTAGAATGCCTTAGTTTCAGTTTGAAAGAGATGATTTGCGGAAAATGTCTAAAGTTTTTGTTTTAATATGTAAACTGTGCTGTTTTACAGATGGAACCCTGAGAGATGGTTCGACTTGCACAACACCAGGCTGGTGCTGGTGTGGGACTCATGAACTGGAATCCAGAGGGCTGAATCATGAAAATCCTGTATTTTCAGGCCCTGTAAGATTCCACACACACCCCTATGTCCTACAAAGAGTTGTCAATTCTTTCCCATCTCTTAACTCATCCTTCTTTCCAGACTCATTTACTGCCTACAACAATACTTACCTCCCATGATAAATGACCTGCACTAAGATGATAAAACAAACAGATCAAAACAGACAAGGGTAGGAAAGAAAGGTTGTCTGCTTTGAGGCCCTTCTTTTTAAAAATAGCAGAATGCAGATTATTGGTACAATTAATTGTTCAAACTGCCAAAGCAATGAAAAGTGTAGGGAATAAACAGATGTTAGCCATGATTCAATACTCATTAAGGCAGAGAAAGAAGTCATTTCCTATGCATGATTAACTCCTGCCAGCCAATGTTTCGCAAAGAAGATGATCAGAAGAGAATTAATTATTCCACAGATAGTACCTCTGATGGCTTGCCAGTCCATGCCCCTCTTGGGAATGTGAGCCCATGAGTTGTGCCCCCAGCTGTTTGCTGATTTGGGGTGTTTTCTATGAGGTTCCTTCAGGGAGGTGGACTGATGCATCCTTGAACTACAGGGCAAAGCTTCGTGAAGGACCAACTTCACCCCTGTTAGTCTGGCCATGTTTTAAGATCTGCAAGAGAGGCCTTTCTCATTGACCTACCTGTGTGAGCAGCTAGGTGAGCCACCACTTAAAAGGGGGCCTTTGCTGTGCTGGCCCCACAGCTTTAGAGCAAGGTTCCCTTCCATTTAAGAGCATTCTGAAAACACAGGGTTTTCCTTTGGCATTCCCCTCATTTATTCACTGCAGATGCTACATTTGTGCTGTTGTGTTGCTGTTTGTAAGGCTGCATGGCTTTTGTTATGGTTTTTTAAATTGGGTTGGGACGAACCCTTCTGGAATCCATCCCTCTAGCGTCCACAGGCTTTTCCTTGTGCTTGACCCAGTCCTGCAAAGGGAGCCAAACCAAGAGGAAGGCCGTGAACGCTCACAGAACCTGGGTTGAGCCACCGGCAACCTTCCCCGTCAGCAGTGGTTGCAGCTTGTGGCCAAGGGGAACTCTGAGTGGGACACCTGCTGCCCTTGCCAGTGACCATCCTTCTTTGCTGCCTGCTACTGCCAGTGGCAACATGCAGGGGAAAGGGGCGCTGCTTGTGCAATGCATGGGGCCTGGCCTGGGTCTCTGGCCCTTTAAGCTGCTTGCTTTGCTTGGCATTAAAGCCGATTTGCTGATGCCAGCACAGTAGCTCTGCGCCTCTGCTTCCACAAAACTAGGGAGTCTTCCTTTCCTGATGTTGAGATGGCCCAAGTCCATGCACACTGCCCTTGCACGTCCTTTATCAGGCATTACTTCTGCGAGCAAGAGGCAGTAATGAGCTGCACTTTGACGTTCAGGCAGAGGAGAAACATCAGCCATCCATGCAGGAAACCTCCTTGCTAGCTCACTATACTTCATTATGCCTTCGCACCTGTGTAAACAAAACTACTCTTGTAACCGCATATTTTAATTATGTAGAATGTTGTACGCATGCGTTACAATGCCGTAAGTTTGTAATCTACAAAAGCTAGCCACTCTGTTTATTCTCTGGCTCAGAGTCTTTTCAAGGGGATTCTGCTGTTTTTTCTGAACCCAGTTGATTGAAGTCCTACCCTGCAGGAGTTGTCGTTACATGCTGTAAGTAACTTGTTACTAAATGTTATAGAAGTATTTATTTATTTTATTATTTATTTATTAAAAGCTTTTCTAACCCCTCCACTGCAGGTGGCGCAGTGGTTCAAACCACTGTGTTGCTGGGCTGGTTGATCGAAAGGTTGCTGGTTCGAATCTGCACACGGGGTGAGCTCCCGTGTGCTGTCCCAGCTCCTGCCAACCTAGCAGTTCGAAAGCATGCAAATGCAAGTAGATAAAAGGTGCCACTTCGGTGGGCAGGTAACAGCGTTCCTGCACCTCGGTGTTTAGTCCTGCCAGCCACATGATCACGGAGACTGTCTGCGGACAAACGCCGGCTCCCTCGGCCAGGAAACGGAGATGAGCACCAGCCCCAAGAGTCAGGCATGGCTGGACGTAACGTCAAGGGGAAACCTTTACCTTTACCTTTACTAACTCCTCCACTACTAGTGTCTCTGGACAGTTTACAAAAAATGAGCAGAATAAAACAGTGTCGCTAGATTGTTTGGTATATTGCAATAATAAATAATCTCCCCCTTAGCAAATCTGTAGTTGGCATATCACTTTCTGGGAATCCCCAAAACCTTCTGCCCCCCAGCCAGGGCAACAGCGCCCCACAAATTCTCTAGGAACTAGGACCCTGGGTGCTACAAAGCAAACTGGAGATGGGGGAGCGGAGTCCAGGGCATCCGATGGCTTCCTACCCCCGGACAGATTTCTCCAACATTCCTGGTTTGTAATTATGTGCTGCCTTGGGTGTTCCTGCCTCTGTCCTGAAAGCCAGCCAGGAAACTTCTTTGAAGAAAGAAATTGGCATCTTTGGGGAAATCAGTCCTGTTTCCACTGCAATGGCTACGTGGCCTGGATTCTCTTTTCACCAAGAAACTTGCCCATGGAGTGGGGGAAGTCCCACTACAGAGTCACAGGGAGCTCAGCCCGATGAGCCGTTGTGTCAACAACTGCTAGGTCGCAGCTGAGAAGCTTTTTACTAGCAACACTGCTGGAGAAATCTGTTTGTTCTAGGAAGGGAAGGGAAGTTTGCATGAAGTAACCTAACTGGTACTCTCCCAATGAATATAAATAAACTGGAATGGAGTTATTCTTCAGCTTCTGAACTTCCCTGAATTTTGTGGTACAGTTCTCCAGGCAAAAGTCACACATGAAGACTCACACAGGGCATTGTAAAACGCATTGAGGACATTGCTTGCGAAGCATGTCAATATTGGGGAAATGTTTCCCATGGGGAGAAATGCAGATGAAAATGTGGGCAGATTGGGTGCTCAGCTTGGTCCCTGACCGGACCCAGCGCTGCCTCTGTTCCTGGAATGACTCTGGAAGGTCTGAATGAGTGGGTGGGACCAGCCCAAGTGAATATGTTTCCTCCCTGAATATGTCCCCTGAATATGTTTCCTCCCTGAGGGGTCCCCATCCAACATAGTGCAGACTCAGAAGATCTGGGTTCTAGTGCCCGCTTGGCCATGAAGCCCAGGGGCTGACTTCATGCCTGTCTCTGCCTCTTAGCCCAACCTATCGTGAGGAGCATGACTGTTTAGCTTTACCATTGACCATCCAAGAAGCATTCCTAGGGAACCGTGATAACAGGGTGCATCGCGTATGGAAAACAGCCACCATCATCTGGGGCTTGAGGAACCACCAGTCTGTCTCATGTCAGCCGCATGCAGTCATTGTCATCTGTTTCTCATTTTCCCATTGCATAATGTGTTGCCTCTTTTTCCTCTAGCCTGGAACCAAAGGAAGCTTTACACTGCCCATTCCATTCTTCTCCTCACAACAAGGACCCTTTGAGGTTGGTTGGGTGGAGAGTAAGTGACTGGCCCAAAGTTGCCTGGTGAGATTTATTGAGACTAGAAGGTCCTCAGTGCCACACTCGAACCACCACGCCGCCCTGCCTCTCCATGGGCCATCCTTGCAACTGGCTGCCCAGCAGAACCTCAGGAAAGCTGCCAAGGGCATGCCGTTTCCTCGTGAGAAAGTACTGCTACTTTGCAGAACAACACTGCTTCTCGGGCTGTCTGGTTGTTTTGCTCCATTCCGGTTTTGGCAGTACTTTGTTCTTTTTGTGTCTCGGTGAGCAGATATTACAAAGGCACAACCACAAGCATCCAGTACTCTCTCTTCACACAAGTGGCCCCCATCAATGCAGTTGCTCCAGATGCTCCTGCTGCTCAGGGGAGTGGAACCCATGGTGCGCTAAACAAGGCTTGCCCGTGCCAAAGACGACAACATCTTTGGCCAGCATCCATTCCAGCCAGCTTCCTGGCACGTCTCACTATTGTCTGGCTCAATAAGATCCATGCTCAGTATGCAGCAGTGGTTGAAAGAAGAGGGAGAATGAACAAGAACAACTTCATTGTGTTCCACCCATTTTGTCCAAGCCGGTGGGCAGGGTGGCTTTTTGTCCTTCCATGCAGTGGCTGGAGCATGAGCCGGCTCTTCTTCTTTTGCAAAGCTTCCCTTTTCCTGGACTGAGAGATGCTCATTGCTCAAAGCAAATGCTTTTCTGCAAGGTCAAGAATCCCCCTTCCCACTCCATTCTATTGTCCATGTTCTTTCCTTTTCTTATAGGATGGTGAGGTCCAAACCTCCCCGTGAAGTCTGCACAATCTGTTCTTTCCTGGGTTTCCTCATCTCTTCTGGTTTGGAGATCCATTTCCCTGTCCACCTGCCCAGTTCCTCTCTTCATGTCTGAACTGATCACCACCCCAGAAGCCCATGCTAGGTACTCCAAAGGAAAGCCCAGCCCCTACAACAACTTCCCTGCTAGGTTGGCCCAGTTAGCAATGCCGTTACTGGTAAAGCTGAGGCAGGCAGCTCATGCCTTCGGACTGAGGGGCTGGGTGGCCAAGGGAAGAGAGGCCCACGTATGTGGAAGGGGAGATGGAAGAGCCCACACCTTGCTGGGTTGCCCTCCCTGGCACCAGTCAGATTGAGGTAGGTATTTTTCTCCTTTGCGTAAAAGACATGGGACTGCCCTGCTGCAGACTAGCATTCCCTCTAGCATTCATGGCCGGGTCATGGAGAGCAAGCCAAGCTGGGAGGAAGGCCACACGCACCTGCAGAATGAAGGGTGCACAATCAGCCATCTTGTGCTGCATGTGGCATGCAAGAGGGACGCTGCATGCACAGCATGTGGGGCTCAATTCCCTGCAAGCATGCCATGGACACTGGGCACTTAGGGGTGCAAGGAAGTGGGCCCAGGGAGTCCATTGGATTGGATTGCTACCACCAAGATCCTCACTGCAGATGTGATGGGGGAAGCCTGTTAGGGCTTCCAGGTTTCTGAGATGGGGTTGACCGAGGACCTCCTTCAGTCCACATTTTTCAGGGCTCCGATCTGCTCCTTCCAGTCTGATGCTGGAACTGGAATCCAGTCACCTGGGGCACAGTCCTCTGCAAGTTGGGCAGAGAAAGGACCTACAGCGTCCAGGAGGCTGAAGCCAGAGGTCCCAGTGCAGAGCATAGGCTCTGCCACTGAGCCACAGCTCCTCCATGTGACCATAGGATGGCCACCGCCACATGTGAAAGCAGCAGGCCAGCTTGGATGGGGTGCTGGGCAGGACAGGCCACATGGGATACTGAGGTCCGTCTGCTCTCTGCTTGGAGCTTGCTCCAAAAGGTAGCGCAGGGCAGCTGTGAAGGCATGGATGCTGAGGCTGGAGCAGGGGAAGGCTCATGAGGGCTGCAGCCCCAGATCTTGCATGTGGAGCCCGGAATCTCTGGGAGGCCGCCTGGCCCACATCTCTGCTGTCCAAGGGCACTAGCTCAAAGAAAGGGATGGGGCAGCGATGAGTTATGCTGCACTGGATCCCCTTGAAAGTGCATCCACATGTGCTTCACCTCCTGCTGCCCACCTTTTGAACCTTTTGGTCCGATCCTACTGGGTACTTTGTATTTATTTATGCATTCAATTCATATTCTGCCCTTCCTTGCAAAGAGCCCAAGGCTGCTAACAACCTTTAGAAAGCACAATATACCAGCTAATCAACGATGACTTCGAAGTCTCAAATATAGTACAAAGTGCAGTGAAAAGGATGGGCAACTACAAACTCAGTGAGGGGGTGTACCTTTTTATCCACCCAGTCTTTTAAAGCTTGAATTTTCAATGTATATTTCTATATATTGAAGATTATGTTTTGTTTAAGTCCTGTTATGGTTTCTGTCTTTCGTAAGCCATCTAGAGATCCATCTCGGATGTAAGACGTCATACAATTGTTTTAAATAAATAAATACATACATACATACATACATACCCATGCTACATTTTAGTCCGAGCTTTTAAGGAGCTATCCAAGGTCCTGAAATCCAGACCCATGACAGGGTCAGCGCTGTGAACAGTTCCTTTAACATTCAGCCCAGAGCTTAGACGAGTCTCATTGAAATTAGAGCTTCTAGCCACTGCAGAATAAAAACAGTGATACAATCAATTAATCAAAACCCAATTATCGCCCCGTCAATATCCCCAAAGTCCACCCAGACAAATTGGCCTTCAACTTGCACCTAAATGGCAACAGAGAGGGCGGAGACAACCAAACCTCTATCAGAAGAGGAATGCCACCACCAAAAAGTTGCCAGGTCAGTACTGGGGAAGGTGGACCTTCTAGGATCTGGGTCCTAAGCCCTTTAGACCTTGTACACCAAAATGAAGAATCTGAATCCGACCCGTTATTTCACCGCCCTGCCAACCACACACGGGCAGTGGCAGTTTCTCTCCCCTTTTCCATCTCATGGCCTCTTAACCTGACAACTGCAAATCTTTTTGCTTGTTCTTCCCTCCCACAAAAGCACTACTATTCCCCAAGTAAGAGCAAGCCTTCATGCATCTTATGAAGAGGACTTGGCTCGGGGAGAACGTCTGCCATGATGCCCTGCAAAGCAGAGGAGGTTTTGAGCTGGAGTCCCGGAATTCCTTGGAGGAGAGAAGAGGGCAGCGAATGCATGAAATTCTCTCCCATGCACATTCCTCAGACCTTGGAATGAGCACAGAGGAGCTGTTGGCAGGGAGCCAGGCTGCTTGTTCTTTCCCTTCTACCACTCGTCAGCTGTTAAAACAGAGACATAACATCTCGCTGACATTTGCAGCAGAACAAGTTGACTCTGTCAGAGGCTTGCAAAGCTAATTTGGACTCAGAACTGCTGTGACAGGGAGGTAGAAGCAGGACGGCAAGAATTGGCAAGCTGCGTGTGCTGTTTACGGCATCTGGCAGTGGGGGGCCGCAGCCCTTTGTCAGCTTGAGTTGGGGGGCCTCTTTCAAAAGGGCCAATGCGCAAGCAAAAAATGCCTGCTCTGCTTTTAGCCTGGCTTCATTTCAGAGCTCTCGACAAAAGATTGTTTCCCAACAGAGAAGTTCAAGATGGATTTAAAAGGATTTTTAGCCTGACTTTAAAGGCAGAGCCCTGTCAAAGTGGCATACCAAGATTTTAAAAAAAGCAATGAACAAATATTCAGTGTAATATTACAAGAGCAGAGATCAGCAATGAAGCTCAATTGTTATGAACATGCTGAAAGAAGAGGTGGGTTTTCAGAACCTTCAAGATTTGCAAAAAGGGAGCATGGAAAGCCGATGGTACAAGGGCAGTCCAGATCTCACATGCCACCAGCCAAGCCTGGCAGTTCGCAGTGACAGGGCCTCTGTTAATCTTCATGGCTTGGGACATAATATCTGATGGAATGTCTCTCCAGCCACAATCTACCTGGACACTACAACCAAGTTCTGGGGTCTGCTGCCAAGGGCCACCTCCAAGGTGGTGGCAACAAGGAGAAGGACCAGCTGTGGAATGGCCTACCCTACTGGGCACCAACCTTAGTCTCTTTTCAGTGCCAGTTTAAGACTGTCCTCTATTGCAGGACTTTGCGTGTGTTGCTTGGGGGTTTCTTAGCTTAGCTGCTTAAATAGTTCATTTGTTCAATTCACATAGGCTACTGTAATGAGTTATATTTGTTTGGATGAACATCTTTTTATGATGTTTTTAATGATGTTTGTATTTTAATGTGTTGTAAATTGCCAGGAGAGTTCCAGCTGTTGGGCAGTATAGAAATTTGATGATGATGAATGTTTTGGGGGCAACAATGCCTTCAGTGGGGGGCATCCCTAAGCAGGTTCACCAGCTTGTCACTCTCTGTGCCACGTTTCCTTCAGGTGTGACCACTTACCCCCCCCTTTGCCCAACGAGAGGAAATGCGTCACCAGAATCAATGGCAAAAGGGGGCACCGATTTATATGACATCTGCACACTGCACTTCTCTGTATAGGTGCAGATCCAGAAATAATCATGATCATTGACATAAACATGAAACACATCTCGCCACAGTGAAGACAGTACCAGGTCACCTCCGTGCCCTGTGATTCTTTGTCCTTAGACCAGACAGGAACTGGACTTCAAAGAAAGGATTGTCCTTTCCCAGCTTTTCGAAACAGAGAACTATCCTCTGCAAAGCAGGACACTCGACCACCCTGTCTCCTCACTAGAGCCCCAGCCACACAGCAACCCGGAAGGCGAGAGCAGGCCAGGTAGCTGCTGTGGCTCCTTCTCCATGGTCGATCTTCTGCTCGGAGGGGGCAAGGGGACAAGAAGAGGAGTTAAGGAAGAACAGGAGCAGAGGGCTCCGGGAGCTGGCAGTGGGCCCTCTTGATGGCACGTGGACCTTGGCAGGTGGCCACCAGGACAGTTGTACTTGTCCGCAGGTTGCAACATCTCAGCATGGTACCTCCAGGCCTTGCGCTGACGCCGCCCACCCAGGACTGACCAAAGGATCCTCCTGGACAGGAAAGAGTTTAGGAAGACATCCTGTTCTTACCACAATTCTGGCAAGAAGGCCTTCTGGGGCTCCAGGGTGCTCCTATCTTTATGGTGGGTGACGTTTGCCCCTCGTGTTCTGAAAATATTCCCAGAGCCACTTTCCCTGACGTGCTGCACACGTACCCACATCATTCCCCCTGGCCCAGGAAAACCAGTTTGCTACTTGGCTGGTTGAATCCTTTTCTGATTCACCAGCCTCACCAGTCTATGGCATGTGCAACTATGCACCTCTGCCAGTTCCCCCCTGCCCCCAAAAGACATGGCCCTTGAACACCCGTGCTAATCCTGCTGCTAAACACACAGGTCCTTGAGTTGGAGGGAGGAAATGCATCCCGTTGACGTGGATTCCATACGCCATCCAAAGGCACCTTGCCTTCTCAATTTGAATGTACGTTCTCTGTCAAGTGCCTCTGACGCACTGAATCCAAAAGATAAACTCGCCTGGAGCTCCCTGAAAAAGCAAGGGGAGGGGGTAGGTGGGAAGCCTCCCTGTTAATTGGGACCTTTGCTGGAAACCAGCCGAGGGGCTCAAGTGTTTGCTTGCATTATGATTAGTGCTTGTTATCTGCCGTGCTTCTCCAATGTTCTCCTTGTTCTTCTATTAGTAGAGCTCATGTCCTCAGTCAATGAGGAAATGCAGACCTGGAGGCCAGAACAAAGCGTCTCTGGTTTACTCTTCTGCAAACTACAGAGGCATTGAATATTCCCCAATTTTGATTTTGAGGTCCAAAATGGCGGTTTTTGGAGGCTGGGGAGTGTTCCAGACAAGTCCCCACTTCCCACCCTTCTGATCCTGCTAAGTGACACTGTTCATCTTTGCTGCCAATGTGGCCCCATGGTTCACCCCTTGGCTGCCATCCCTATTCTTCTCGATTCCACTGATTACTACCAGTGGGATGATGCTGCGAGGCTACATGGCCAAGCGGTTGTGGCTGCATGATGTGATAGCCAGTGAGAGCCAGTCAAGGGTGGAGGATGATGGCTTAGCCCCATCGGTAATCCCGCCCCATCAGGGTTCATGGGGTGAATGCATCCATCTTGCTCCTCTCCCCCTCCCTGGAACTCTTCTCTCTCCAGGACCCCCCCCACCCACCCACCCACTTTTTCCCCACCATCTTCTGGCATTCTCAACTGGGGTGAGGCACATGAGCGAAGATAGCAATTCCCAGGATTCTGCACACTTTGGCTTGCTTGTCGGGTGCTTGTGCCAGATGAGCGGCAACTGAATGGGAACTTTGCACAGGACTCCTCGGATTTCTGCACATTTCTTCCATGAAGGGAGGCTGATTCAGTCCATGGAGGAAAATAAAAAACAGCCCCTTGAACTTCGATTTGGGAACAGGACAAACGTTTTCACCAGATGCAGGGTGATGCTTGGGTCTAAGTAGGGCACACTGTCATATTTTCTACTGATTATCCTCACATGCCAGTCACTCTGAGGAGCCCCCATCACGGCATGCCATTCCTTCCTGCCCTTCCCGCCCTTCAACTTGTGCTGCACCAGCTTTGGCCGATCCGATGGAGGGGGGTTTGCATGGCCTATCAGCCTCCCTTTTCATGTTCCTTTTGGTATCCCTCCTTTCTGCCCTAGTAAACAGCGCAGAGTGGAGAAAGAAGGGGGCAGACAGCCAAACACAGGGAGTGAGGCATCACTATATAGGAAGAGGGTCTTAGACCAGCCGTAAGAATGCCATTTGGACATTTGAAGTGCCATATTTCCAACCTGAGGAATAGCTGATTTCCTCCTGGCTCATGTTTTCTCTGAATGGGAGAGCAAGGAGGAAACAGAAGGCTAACTTATTGGATGGGTCATTGTTTGCTATTTCTCTCAAGTCCTGCTCCTGATAAAAGCACAAAGAGGGCACCCACAAATGCACTGAAGCACTAAGGCCAGCCTCTTTGTTCCAATATACTGTCTGGAAAATTTCATGACATAGAAACATAGAAACAGAGCGAGTCAGAAGGGGCCTCCTGGGCCATCTAGTATGACCTCCGGCACCAGCCGGCTCCGCTCATGACATGCCCACCATGTGCATGTCCAGCCTATCTTTGAACACCCTCACCGATGGGGCCTCAACGACCTCCCGTGGAAGCCCATTCCACGCCCTCGGGGTCCTAACTGTCAGGAAGTGCTTCCTGGCATCCAAATTGAACCTTGGCTCCCTGAGCTTTGCTCCATTGGAGCGCGTCCTGCCTTCCTCTGCAGGGGAGAACAGGCCTCTCCCCATCTCCACGTGACAGCCCCTCACATACCTGTATGTCGCCAACATATCCCCTCTGAGTCTCCTCTTCTCCAGGCTGAAGAGACCCAGTTCCCTCAGTCTCGCCTCATACGGCATCCCCTGCAAACCAGCCACCATCCTTGTGGCCCTACGCTGCACTGACTCCAACCTGGCTATATCCTTTCTGTAATGAGGGGCCCAAAACTGAACACAATACTCCAGTTGCGGGCGCACCAGAGTCATGTAGAGTGGAAGTAATACCTCTCTTGATCTAGAAGCCACACTTCTGGCTATGCAACCAAGGGTGGCATTCGCCCTCTTGACCACCGCATCACACTGCTGACTCATGTTTAGCCTGTGGTCAACCAGTACCCCGAGGTCCCTTTCACAAGTGCTGCTCTCCAGCCACTTGTCCCCTAACCTGTACTTATGACAGCTATTCCTATGCCCCAAGTGCAAGACCTTGCACTTCTCCACATTGAACGCCATCCTGTTGTCTCCTGCCCACTTCCATAGTCTGTCCAGATCCTTTTGGATCTGGTGTATCTGCTCCTCAGTTGTGGCCACTGCTCCAGTTTTAGTGTCGTCTGCGAATTTGATCAGCAGACTGTTCACCCCTTCTTCCATGTCGTTAATGAAAAGATTAAACAGGATCGGCCCCAGGACAGAGCCCTGGGGGACCCCGCTTGTCACTGGCTGCCATCCCGACGATTCCCCACTAATGGTTACCTTCTGCTTTCGGTCAGTCAGCCATGCCCTAATCCACCGGACAGTGCTTTGGTGTATCCCAAAACTCCTCAGTTTCTCCACCAGGATATCATGGGGCACTTTGTCAAAGGCCTTGCTGAAATCCAGGTATACCACATCCACTGCATCCCCTCCATCTAGCCATCTTGAAACCTTGTCATAGAATTCCACAAGGTTTGTCTGGCAGGACCTGTTTTTGCGGAAGCCGTGTTGTGTGGCTGTCAGCCTCCCTTCCCTATCTAGCATCACTAGATCTGTCTCTATTATGAGCCTTTCCATTGTTTTTCCTACAATGGACGTAAGGCTAACCGGTCTATAATTCCCCATGTCCTTCCTACTACCCTTTTTGAAAATTGGGACCACCGATGCCACCCTCCAGTCCTCTGGAACTTCACCCGTTCTCCACGAGGCCTCAAAAAATGGAGGCCAGATGGCTTGATGACCATCATCAAGCACTGCTGGATCCACTTAGACCAATCAACTTCGGCAGGCTTGAGTTGGACTGTGTTTCATTGGGCTGTGGCGGATGTTTGTCATGTGCTTTAGCTAGTTCCAGACTAGGGATGGGTTGCCTTTTGCTGGAAAGGACGGCATTCCCTGGGAGATGCGGGGACAACCAGCCAGGGGCAGCACACTGGCTGTGGCAGAACCAGCCCAAAAAGTGGACGGGGGTAACTGAAGGGATTCGTTCCCTTATCTTGCATAAGAGCCTTCTGGGGATGTGGGAACAGGCTGTGACTCCGGTGAGGAGGATGGGTTAACATCTACAGCTGGGAGACCAATGTCAGTGGGCTTAAGCTATAAGCCAGGAAGTAGTTGGGAGACACTCAGTTTCAGAAACTGTGGGAAGGCAAAGCTAACCTGCCAATGAACAATCCACTGAAGAAGACAGGCCAGTTGAGAAGCCCAGGCACTCCAAGTGATCAGCCTTAGAATCTGCCTTAGAAACACGTGTAGGTAATTTGAGTTTGAAGGGTGGAAGGGAATTCAGTCTGGTCACACTTCCTTAATAGCTGGCATTCTATCTACACTTACAGGGACTGCAGGTGGCGCAGTGGTTTAAACCGCTGTGCTGCTGGGCTGGTTGATCGAAAGGTCGCCGGTTCGAATCTGCACACGGGGTGAGCTCCCATGCGCCGTCCCAGCTCCTGCCAACCTTGCAGTTCGAAAGCATGCAAATGCAAGTAGATGAAAAGGTACCACTTCGGTGGGCAGGTAACAGCGTTCTGTGCACTTTGGTGTTTAGTCATGCCGGCCACATGACCACAGAGACTGTCTGCGGACAAACACTGGCTCCCTCAGCCAGGAAACAGAGATGAGCACCGCCCCCTAGAGTCAGGCATGGCTGGACTTAATGTCAAGGGGAAACCTTTACCTTTACCTTTTATCTACACTTGCTTATTTTCTTACTGACTTTGACTAAGCACTCTATTTGTCCCTTTAAGCTAGTCTTTAGCATTAACTCAACCTTTAGCATTAAGTCAGCCTCCAAAAAGAACAAAAAATCCCAACAGGTGTTGCTTCTGGGGTGATTTTATAACCCCAGAAAACCGTGCCTGCAGTTAGAAAAATGCAAAATGCTAAACATGCTTGTTGTGGCTGGAGTTTTCCCTCAGCGGTTTGCAATCAGCATAAGAATGGCTTTCAGCTCTAAGCAAGCACAGGGAATCAAGTGCTTAGCGCACTGAGCACAGCTGCATAACAATAGCTGCCCATTGACTTTTCTCTGCATAACAATCGCTTGCGCTAACAGCTTTGAAAAATCAAAGCAAAGCTTTCCCCTCAAAGGATTTTCATTCCACCTGTTGAGAGTTTTATCTTGGAATCTTAGCTTTAAAATGATACCAAGACCTACTGAATTGAATCTTTCTTTCTGCATTTTTGTGGGGGGAGGGGTGTTTCTTTGGGGTCATAATTACATCCTGCTCAGCTACTCCTATGGAGCTTATGGGGTGACTCCTCAGGTATTTCTCTTTTTTTTAAAAAAAACCCTCATAAATGGTAGGAAGTTGAAATTTGGGGACTCCCCCAAGAGTCACACTGAGTTCAGATTTCTAGGAATTTGACCTGCCCATTCTGCTGCAGATCAGCTTTTTTGGAGTCACGGGGACTCTGTGGGCTGGCAGAGTTATCCTTTTTCTGTGGGCTGGAGCAATTTGCAGTCATTTGCATGAACATGTGAATTGGCCCAAGCAGAATGACATTTTGCTCAAACATTTCCATCCATGAGCAGATAACAGAACAAAAGACACCTGCCAACCTGCAAAACACAGAGGGAAGCGACTTGACAAAACACAGATGTCTCCGGGAAGTGATGAAAAGGAAGAATCAGAAAGACCACTACGTCTTTCCTTGTCGAGCCAGCAAGCAGGAGCAATGAAGAGAAAAAGGAGCAAGAGCAGCTGATGACCTGATGGCGAGAAGGCAGAAGTGCTGAGGAAGGGGGCCCAGGGAGGGTGAGATGGCCCTGGCCCTGGCCCTCTGAAGCGTGCAGTGTGCCAACCCATCACCTGCCCTGCGGTACAATTAGCGGTGGAGGAGGGGAGGGCTTCCTTGCAGTCATCTTCTTGCAGCAGGAAACAAAGACCAGCGGCTTCCTCTGTCGGCATGGATGGTGCTTCAAAGGCTTTCAAGCGGCTGGTAAAGCTAAAGCGGTTTTCGGGGAGCACCTTCATCTCAGCTCCTCTCACCTCTCCCAGTTGCCTGGTTACTTCCCTGCACTGACAGACAGCCCAAAAGAGTACAGAAAGAAAGCAGTGACAGGCAGCTGAGCTATTCATCCTCCTTTTGTCCCAACTTATTTACTTTCCTCTGTTTTGTCAGCCCCTCATATAGATTCTCCTATTATTAGATTCCCCCTCCCTTCTACTGCCCTGGCACATTCACAGACCATTTCCCGGCCTTCGAATACAATAGGCTTTTGTGCAATCTTGTCTCTGTGATTCAATCATCCCAAGGGCAGGAGGTTTCTCTTCAATTTCCCTCCCTCTGGATGGCATGGGGGAGATAACGGGTGGGGTGCAGGGATGAAGGGTGTGTAGGCCAGGCCTCGGAGCAAAATCCCTTGGGTGCGCCTTGCTAAGGGGGCTGGCACAGAGGGCGAGCTCCAAGACTAGCCTCTCAGGCTGGCATGGCTGAGCATCTCTGAGTCGCCACACCCCAGCAAGGACCTAGAAGGGCCCCTGGGGTTTCTCCTCTTCCCCTGCCGATTCTCCAGTCACTCCCTCTGGCCCAGACAGCGGTGGTGGTGAGAAGGTGGAGCAGGAGATGTTGCTTTGGTGACCTGCCATGGAAGCCATTTCTCTCACATCCCTGCACCACCTCTCATGTCGCAGAACATGAGCCAAGCCACGAGGAAGTCCACACGCACGAGGCAGCATACAATACATAAACTTTGCTTTTCATAGGCTGACGTGCACAGTTAAAGATATTTTAAAACCCCTTAGGGTTAGATCATGGCCAAGAGGCAGAGGTAAACCAGGCTTTGTCCCAAAGATGTGGGACAAGTAATCGAGAGCAAACTTGAGTATGTGAGGAATAAAGATGAACAGAGCAGGGCAGAACCGCAAGAGAGCTCAGGAGCACCACAGCTCTCTCATTTGGCACAGAAAACTCGTATTATTTTTCCTGTCCAGAAGGAATCAATGGACAACCCGGGTGTGTGAGATCAATTTGGAGCCTGAAGGTTCCTCAGTAAGACTGCTGTCAGCTGCAGTTTACTGGCTCACCACATATATCTTGTAGCTCCTGCCAATTTTTGAAGAACCAGCTCCAACAGAGGGAAAACTTGTCAGACACGGTAGACAAGACTGCTGCACAGAAAAAGGCCTGGCTTGGACCAGAGGCCTCCCTAGTCCTTCCTGGACTGTACCAACCAATGTATGGCCTGGGTGGGAGAAGTCACTCCAGAATCCAGGAATATATTCATGCCCAGGGATTTGGAAGGGAAAGACGGGGAATGGGGGGGGGGGTGAATTAATAATACCTCTTCCTTCATCTTGCCTTTTCTTACCTTGCCTTCTCAACCTCAATTTTTGACCAAGCAGCTCTTGGGACAGAGATTGCAAAAATTTTCTGAGATTCTGATCCATTTATCTTCTTTCTGTTTTTGAAAAAAGCTTTCGGCATGAGGGTGCATGCCATCTCATGAGAGCTGGCTGCATAGAAGTTGTTTCTTAATGTGACTTTGTGTCTCTGGGCATTAGGAGGGGATGAGCACCCCCTGTTTGGATCCCCAAATGCAATAAGCTTCCATGTGGCCTGAAGTGCCTGATCCTGCCTAATCTTGGAAGCTAAGCAGGGTCAAGCCTGGTTGAAATCTGGATGGGGGGCTTGAATGGTGTGAAGAGAACTTCCACTACAGGTGCTATAAAATGATGATGATGATGATGATGATGATGATGATGATAGCAGCAGCACACATGAGCCTCTGCCACAGGTTACCAGGAACATGCTGGTGTTCCACTTGTGTAACTTTCCCCCTTGGCCTTTGTACAAATTTCAGATTCAATCAGCCCACTGTTGATGATGGAAGAAAGTTGCATAAATTACAAAGTTTGGGCACAGCCAGATAAATCTCAGCACATTTCATGTTAGATCCCTTCTCGACTTGCAGAGTCTCCCCTTCCATGCAGAGGAATCAGCAATCACGGGAATCAGGCCAAGAGAAGCAGCAATAGGAAATTCCAAGGATCCTAGTGCTCTCAAACACTGTGCATTCGCCCGCCCATCTCTCCTAACGATGCACATTAGCCAATATTTAGCCACCTAAAATAATCACTTTCTATCTTCCACTTTCTAGACTTCCAAAGCAGCCTGCAACGCTTTTAAATAAAACACACCGTCACAATTACAGCAAGATTAATAAAATTGTTTCAAACCAGCAAGCACAAAATAGTAAAGCTGAGATTTATAGGCCGGGCAGGAGCATGTGTTTCCCCTTGGACAGATTATCCGTCTCTATTGTGATAATCTTCATAAGCCAGCTACTAAACCTGGGCATGCGGACAACATCTAACTCATTATTGATCCAGGAAGAAAGCTGATAACCATCAGCAGCAGGAGGAAGGGCTGGTTTCTACGATAAACATAGCCAGGCGCCTGCCGAGGGCTGCACTGACCAAAGCCCACCGGACTTGCTTATCCTCTTCCCCATCGCATCCAGCTCATCTACCTGCCTCTTATTCTGGGCCAGACAATATTGGCGAGGAGGAGGAGGAGGAGCTGAACAACTTGCTCTCTGGCTCTTTGCCTTCCAAGCAAGTGAGCCAGCAAACACAACAGGGGCAGTGAGAAAGAGGTGGCTGTGGATAATGGTAGTGAGAAGGGAGACTCATGCAGAGTGGCTCGCTGAAGTTGCCATCCCCAGAAGGGCCTCAAAGACCTGGAGCCAGGACTTACCTGGCCCCAAATATGACACTGAATTTCTGAGGAAAGAGCCCTTGTAGGCTCCCAGGCAATTTGTGTGACTCGTTTTGAGGCTCAGTCTTTGCCTCTGTGACCTCTGTAAAATTCAGATGATCCTACCTTTGGCAGAGCATAAATTCACCAAGCCCATCCCATTGTCTCTGGGATGTGTCTATTGATTGTGTGTTTCTTAGCCAGATTGCAGTCTTTTCAATGCCTCTGTTCCCCTCTGGCCCCAGCTGGGTATCTCTCCACTTGACTGCCTTGTTTGGGATCAGGAGGTTAATGAGCTGTAGATTAAATCAGTACAGGCAAGAGCTTCTTGAGCAGGGCTGCTGGTGCATCCAGGGAAAAAAGATACAGAATTGTAGACCTGTGGGACCTCACCTGCCATCTGAACACTGCCTCCCCCTCCCACAAAATTTGGAGGAAACCGGCCCTCTTTACATGCTAACTATACCAAGTGGCAGCAAAATTCAAAGGGGCAACAGGGCAGTGAATTTACGCATGGCCGGGTGAGTCATCGCATCCCTGCACCTGTCAAGCTATCACATCTGCTGCGGGGAGTCTTCTCTTCCTATGGTGGCTCCCTGCACAGATTCGGGCCCTGACCTTCAAGGACTCGTGCCCACATGAGGAGGGATCCAGATTTATCCTGGAGCAGCTGCACTCCAGGACATGGATTCCTGCCTCACCACAGTCCCCCTGAAAATGCTGAGGAAAGGCCTGGGTGATCTTGCTGATTGTTAAGCTCTGCGGACCAAGGAGGAGGAAGCTGAGAAGAAAGGAGCTGGATTTTCCTACACAAGCAAAACCCTTGTGCACCCCAGCCCAACTATTGTCTCCCAGTGCTACATGGACACACAACCCTTTCTCCCAAGTCTGAGTCATTATAGACTGTCAGACGGGGAGTTGCCTTGTCTGCTCACTCCCCTTCATGCATCCGGCTGGATTTCAAGAGAAGTACTGTCCAATCTGGCCCAGAAAGATTGCCAATTTCCTCTTGCTAACTCCCGTCAGTGAACCAATTTACTTAATAAGTCAAGGTCAACCAATGGCAGAGCAGCATTCCCTTCCTTTTTTTCTTTTTCCCTCTTGGAGTTTTTGTGCTCAGGGTGTAAGCCATCCTGAGCCTCAGGGATAGAAAAGAAAATAGATATGGCTAGATAGAATCTCGAATACTCTCATCATAAATTTAATAAGGTTCAGAATAACATAGCAGATTGCTCAATGTATCAGGGTTGGTACAGTGAAAAGGAAGAGATCCCTTCCCTGACTTTACAAGCATGCAAAAGAAACTTGCAGTGCAGCCATTTTGGTGGCTCCAGCGGTATTTTGAGAAGGACTTTCAATAAAGGAAAAGTCTCTGTTCCCCAGCGCCAGATTGTGCGCCAACCCTAAAATTGTAACGTTCCAGCACTGCTGTTTATTTTGTCATTACAGGCCACCCACACCTAATTTTCATGTTTCTGTCCTAGTGGAATTGAAGCTGCATGGATTGCTGTGTTCATGGCAAAACTACCTAAGTGGCTTGATAGTATTTGAAACAACAATATGTTTTCTCTCAGCAACTGGAACGGTGCCCCCCCAATGGCACTGAAGGGCAGCGACAACGGAAAAAGCTGTTGTGGGCGATTGAGAAGCACTTGACCATCTGCTAGATTGCAGCGTAACCTCCCAAATGCTTAATATGGGATGCAGCTGCTGATAACATACCGCTGAGCCAGATCGGAGCCAGGGACACCAAGATTACACAGTGCCCAGTGCTCTCGGAGATGGCAAGAGAGATGACCATGGCTGGGAACATTTTATAGAAGATCTTAGATTATAGGGAGCTTGAGACCTGCAGTTGTTTTTGTTGCGGTTAATTTGTGTAACAGTTCTTTGCACTGGTCTCTCGAAATAGGGAGGGAGTTGATTTTCAAGGCTTGTGTTAGTAGCAGTTTCCCTTTGAATTGATGACTGAGCTAAAGTATGTGAAATCCTTCACAGTTCCATTGTCTTCATTATTGACAGTAGCATCCTGTAATTCTTCTGTGGACTGCAGCCAAGAAATTCAAAGAGACTTGGGCACCAGTGAAGGAGTTTGAAAAGCTCATCCAGTGTGAGGATGTTTTCCTGGGGAACAAAGCCAAGAGCATCCAAATTATTGCATTTCCAATCACAATCTGTGGATGTGAAGGCTGGACAGGGAAGAAAACTGACAGGATGGAAATCGATGCTTTCAAAGCAAGGTGTTGGAGGACAGCTTGCAAATACCGTATTTTCCCATCTATAAGATGTCCCCATGTATAGGACGCCCCCCACTTTTCTTACCAATCTCTGAGTGAGCAAGCTGCTGCTGCGCATGCACCCACCGCCTCCCCGCACGCATGCCCACAATCCTGCCAGTCTCCCCTGCGAGCGCACCCATGGTTCTTCTCTCAGCCGCCCATGTATAAGAAGCCCCTCCATTTTTAGGTAAATATTTTAAAGAAAAAGTATCGTCTTATACACAGAAAAATACAGTACCCTAAATCGACACAAAGACAAACAAGGAAGTCCTAGATCAAATCAGGCCAAAGCTTTTTCTGGCAGCAAAAATGACAAAACTGAGGCTGCCCATAGTTTGTATACATCATGAGAAGGCAAGACAAGAGTGAAGAAGTGAGAGTGACAAAGAAGACCATCATGCTAGGGCACAAGAAGAAAAGGCCAAGTGTGAGATGGATGAATTATGCAAAGGAAGCCACAGTCTTGAGCTTGGGAAAGCTGAAGGGAGCTGTCATGGACAGGGCATTTTGGAGGGCTTCCATTCATAGGGTTCCCACAAGTCAATGATGACTTGATGGCATATAACAACAACAAATTAGTAGAAGATTAAAAAGAACACCAGTGGTAGAGAGCACAAGAAGAAATTGCTGTAAGAGATCAGACTATGAAGGTCTTTTGTACGTCTCTGTCTTTAGTTTGATCTGGGAGAGTTTAATGCTGAAGGACCTTCCAATCATGAGAACCTGGAGCCCAGGACAGGGTATGAAATCTATTGCCAAAATAATTAAGCAAACATTGGTGGTGGGAACTAGATAGCTGAATTCTAGTGGTCACTTAGTCTTGGAACTGGAGATTGCCCAGACAAGCACAATTCTCTGGCCTATTGATCATCCTCACTAGGCTTGTTGTGAAGTCAGTGCAGGAAGGGAGGACATATAGGGGGGAAAAAGGACTGTGAGCTTGAGATAAAAGAATGTACAAACACTGGCTCTTTCAAGACACTGTATTTTGCCAATTCCTTATTTCTGTGTTGACGATTAAAGTTCTGGTCCTTTGTAAATACATGGCAGGAAATGCTGTTCTGGCAGAGAAACAGATCGTGCTGACTCATGTGACAAAAGAGTTCGCTGCTCAAAGTGCTTCCAGCCCTCATGATTCAGGCAGAGGCATTGGCTGGTCCCTCCATTAGGCAGAGTGCGGCAGCTGCTTCAGGCAGCAGATGCTGGGAGGCAGCAGCAATGTGTTGGCCTTCTCTGTGCTCCCTCAGCAACCTGCCGCCTTCAGGTTCCAGGGAAGACGATATTGCATCTTCAGGGTTGAAGAAACAACCTAGTCCACTTTTACACATGAAATGCATGTGCGTCGCCTCAGGCAGCAAACGCTTTCGGCTGGTCCTGCCCCAAATCTGTCTCCCAGGGGACTCAATCTATTCTGCAGAGTGTCTACTGGTATCAATGGGAGGTCTCTCCCCACCCCAACTTAATCACTACACAGCAGGCAATTTTCAAGGACAGCTGAGGGAGAAAGGGCTAACTCTCCTTGTAGTGCATATTGGAACACCCCCCCCCCAAAAAAAACACCCCCTCTGCATGGAATTTATGGAGAAACAACCCAATTTGATTGGTTTGGGTTAGGATACATCTTAGATTTATTGCATTTGAAATTATTCTGGTGGGAAATGAATTGTTTAGCTTTGCCTCCAGTGAAATTAAAATTAGCCATAGCATTTATTTCTAAATTTGCATAACTGGTTAGAAATTAGTATATAAATTAGTACATGCAGATTCCTGTCTTGGGTCTTGAATCAATCCCATGGTTTCCAAAGTGCTATCTTCCTTCCTGGAAGCCACTTCTGGAGGGTGAGATGGACACCTGACATCTTCACCTCATGGAGTTTTCAGCCCTTCAGAACCAGTAAAAAAGCACTATTATTAGCATTGGGACAACAACCAGGAAGCAAAAAGCACTGCAGAAAATCTCCATTACCAGGGCAGTTTCTGCCAGGAAGAGCCAGTTCTTATACCGCTTTCCTCCAGGGCTCCCAGGTGGTGCCCGCAAGCACCTTGGCAGCGGCCACAAGTTGTGGTCCTGCACCTACAAGAGCTGTTATTCTAGTGCTCCTCCAGTAGATGGAGCCCTGAAGCCTCTGCTTGGAAAATTTGCATACATTTGGATTTCTTGCACACTTTGCACAAACGGCATGCATCTGCACAAATTGGGGGCAATGCATAAATTGGGGGCAACTCATATGAATTGTTGCCCCCAATTGAATTGTTGAATTGTTGTAGCATTTAACATGAGGTGAACGGAAGCATCCTCTTCAATGTGTAGCTGCACACATTCCACCTCGAGCACCTTCAATTTTCATACAGTTAATTTCAGTTTTAGGCAAAATTTGGTCCCCTGCTTTACAGTTTGCATAAATTTGTCAAAACTACAGAGTGACCCTGATTCACGTGTGTCATGGCTTTTCAGAGTAGGCATGGGGGACCGTGGCAACTGTTGATTGGCTGTAATCTTCTCCAAAATCCTTTTCTGAGTGAGGAATGGTATCAAAATGTTCTCAAATAAGTGAAGGTTTCAGAGAAAGGATTTAGTGAGTGCAGAATCTGCCCAATTATCTGCAGTGGTGTTATTATTATGCCACCAGAAGGTTTTCCTCCCTCTGTAGCATTTTGCTAGAAGAAATATTAACCCCACCCCACCCAAAAGCCTATGTCCTCCTTCCCCCTTGGTGACCAATATAAATGCCATAACATGTGGTGTTGGTCATAAAGTTTTAATGCAGAAATCATTGCTCCTTCTGCTCTTTGACGGTGAAAGTCAGAAGCGTTGAAAAGGCCCCACAAGTAATTGTATCTTGGATTAAAGCAAGGAGCCCTTTTCACTTTTTTACAGCAAGAAATAAATCACCCAAGAGAGCAACCCTGTGTGCAAATTTTTTCTCTATCTTGACATTATCCTCTGTACTTTCAACTTGAGCTCTCCTTCCCTAGCCATGCTGATGAAGGCTTCGGCACTCCATCTTTCATCTCCACCCAGAGTGATGTTCAGAGATCCAGATGCTTGTGAGTCGAACGGGTTGGTTCCTCCCACGCCCCGCTTTAAAAATGCAAATTTACACACTACTTACTATGCATCAAGCCATGTATTCCTTGAAAGAATGTTGGTGAAATCTGCAACAGATTCATATTAGTCTGGATTGCACAAATTGCACTCACAGACCTTTAGATGACTGGCTTTTTGAGTCACGTGGACAGGCTGGCAAAAATTTACCTGACACTAACACCTAGTGATGTAGGTGCACATTAGTGCTAATGTGTGCTAGTTCTAATGCATGCATGTGCTGAAATACATTCGCATAAATGGGCACTTTTGCAACTGCAAAGCAATTCTCTCATACATTGCTTCTTCCATGAGTGATCAGATGATGGGACAAGAGATGGCTGACCAACCGTAAAACACAGGTAGACAGATTTAACAATCTGGTGCATAAACCCTTTGGTACAAAAGGAAAAGAAATTATGGGCTGTTGATGGGTTATGTATACAGAGAAGGTTGGCCTAGCCAGTTTTGGTAGGTTACAAGCTAAGAAGAAAAATGTTTTAAAGAAGGTGATGAGTCAAACTTCAAAACTCCTTGATCTCAGCTGTAGGAGATCAAGCTCTCAACATCCATTTCCCTCTCTTCTGAGATAGGAGACCTTTCCTCTGACCATGCAGCATTATGGGAGCTTTTTTCTTTTTCCCCACTCCACTTTCCCGCTTGCTCTGCCATTTACGTGCAGCTCTCCAGCCACCAAGCCCAGCATCAGGACCTGCTCAACATCCTCAAACAGATGCCAGGGCCCAGGCATCCTGAGAGTGTCCTGGCTAGGCAGGAGGGCCAGAGAAAGTGGTCTCTATTCTTCTGGGCCATGCAAGGCAGGCTCCCCAGAGAACCCCTTGCATGAAATGCTGCCTGGACATTTAAGGAGATGTTAGAGATGTTGTTGCAGCACAGCACTGATGCCAACTGAGGCTCAAGAAGGCTGGTTGGTCTTTCAGTGGCTCCACCCCAGGCTGCTTTTCTTAAAGGGACAGTGTCAGTTGTGGTCTGCAGCAGCAAAGGAATTGAGGAAGCAGTGGGGAAGTCATCTTCAGTCACATGATGGAGAGCTACATCATCTGCTTGGCTAGGTATAGAAAGGGTGCTGAGGACTCTCTTGAAGGGAGGTTATCTGTGGCCCATGGGAGCCAGAGTCCTCCTCAGGGAACAGGGACATGGGAATCAGGGGGTGAGCCCTGGTCAATGGACTGGCAAGTTGCCTGCCAGTTTAATGATTCAGGGTAACACTATTGCAATTACCATGTGCCTTGTTCCCCAGCCTCAACATATGCAGAACCATGGAGAGGACATGGGAGGGGGGGCACCCCTAGCAGAAGCAGCAGCTCCTCTTTGATGCTGTTCAGGCTAGTACTTCATAGACTCACAGAATAGGAGAATTAGAAGGGGCCAAGAAGGCCATTGGGTCCAATCTACTGCTCAGTGCAGGACTCCAGTTTACACCATCCCCCTCAGATGGCTGTCCAATTTCTTTACAAATGTCTCTAGGGTGGGAGAGCCCACAACCTCTATAGCCAGCTGGTTCCACTGCTGTATTGCTCTGACAGTGAGGAAACTTTTTCTGATATCTAGTCTGAATCTGGGTGGTCACAGCTTGAATTGATTGTTACATGTCCTGCACTTTGGTATGAGCGAGAAGAGATCTTGTCCTTCCTCTTCATGACAGCCTTTCAGGCACTTATAAAGTGCTATCATCTCCCCGCCGCCCCCGTCTTCTCCTCTCAAGGCTGAGCACGCCCAGTTCTCTCAGTCTCTCCTCATAGGGCAGTGTTTCCACTGTTGCTTTGTCACTGGGGTAGGAAACATGGCTTGTCACTCGGGTAGGCACAGATGCTATTGTGCCTAAGAAACCTTCTCAGCATCTGCCAAAGTACCCTACATGTTCCCATGTCAAACAAAACAAAGCAAACCAGAAATTTAATCCACGTTCTAGCATTGATTGATGTGATGTGGGTTCAGTCCGTACTGAAAACGGTGGCTTCCAAGCAGTTGTTCTGGGCTCAGACCTCCCCACCACCCATGTATTCCGTCTTTGGGGCATTGCTGTCCCATGGCAGCCACTGAGGGATCATGGCTATGTACTAGGCTGAAGCAACATTTCTGCTTGGAGGAGGAGTCCTGCCAATCTTCTCCCAGTGACCTGTCCAAGGTCCTGACTGCTTCTGCCTTCTCTGTGCTGAACCCTGTTGTACTTGCCTGGCCTCAACTTACCCAGAAGGCCACCCAATCTTTTTACCTGGCTTCACTCCCCTTGCCATCCATCCGTTGCTGCTTCCTGGCTTTTGTCAGCCCCTCCAATTTTAAAAGAGGGGTGACTCAATTGACAGCAGGGTTACTTATCCACTGTGGCATTTGCTCTAAACTTTAAAGGGAGTATCCACTGTGCAGAATCTATTTTGGGGGATATGGCCCAGCCTTTGGATAGCTCTTGAAAGCTCAGAGTTATATGGGGATGAAAAATTGGCCTTGGGTCAGTTCAGAACCGCGGATAGCTCCTTAGTTCGATGGAGAACTGCATTGAGCCTTTACCAAAGCACTTTTTTTATTTTCGGCCACCTAAGTGCGACTTCTACCACTTTGTGAGAAATGCAAGCAATAGTACAAAGCAATGCCACCATTCAAACTGTCAGAGTGAAGCAGAAACTCAATGAAAGACAGGGTGGCGAGCTGGAGGAGATCTAACCTTGGTTGCCTCTGGATGCTTCTAGGTGAACTCGATTCTCAGAATAGATTCACTGGCTTGGTGCACCCTGGAGAGGGAGAGGACTTATAGAGCTGCAAATAAAAGCTGAAATGGATGAGAATATCTCCACTTCTGCCTTTGCTTCTCTCTCCCATTAAGAAAACAGGACGGAATTGCTGCAAAATAAGGGGCTGTACAGATTTTGTTAAATCCGTTCCATCTGTGTTCTGCAGATTGTCGGGCATCTTTCCTTCTGTCATCCGCTCATTGATGGAATCAGATTGTTTTGAGGAATGTGTGAGAATTTTGTTCCATGCTAGAAAGGATTTGGATAAATCCCCCGCAAAAGTTTAAAAATGGTCTGCAAGTCCATGGAGTCCATGCCACTCAGAAAAGACCGTTCTGCTGCAAAATCCACACTGGGTTCAGAACATTCAGAATTCATCTGAATCCGTTGCCGATTCCTTTCATGTCCCAAGCACAATGCATTCCGACAGACAGTGTTTGGAGCCTTCCATCTGAAAGATGCCTTCCTCATTTTCTGATTTCCTCTTGGTTATCGCTCATAAACAATTGGAAAACCTTAAGTCTAGTGACCACCTCATTTGCTTGCTGAAATGAGAAAGGTTCCTCAGTTACCATGGTGCTCTACCAGGTGACAGGATTGCTGGAAAAAAGGGGGAAAAACTTTCCTCACACCCCCTTTCTTTCTACACCATAGTTTCCCAGTGCTAGAACTGGGAAAGGACTAAGGAATCCTTGGGTAGCATGCTCTTGTTGCACAATGAAGGTGAATTTGAGGTCCTTTTATTCATAGTTCATAGAATCATAGAACAAAAGAGTTGGAAGGGGCCATGAAGGTCATCAAGTCCAACCCCCTGCTGTTGCAGGACACCAAGTCACACCATCCCACTCAACACATTTGGATTTAATCCTGAATCTCTCCCATCCTCATCAAATAATCTCTGACCACTTCAAAAAATCTCAACATCACATTAATTCTTTGGTGATTATAATGCATCCCTGTCTGCTGACCTTTGTCATCTTTGTATTGGAATTTCCAACTGGGTGGAACATCCTAGAATCCTGAGAGTGTAAACAAGTCCTTAGAAAGGAGGCATTGATTCAACGCACCGTCGTACATTGCTCCCCCGCCCCCATTTTTGCCAATATTTAACAATCAGGGACACACTGCATTTATTTAACCGTTCTGTTATGCACGCTCCACTGGGTTGGAATATGGGCACCTTTCCTGCTGAGGCTGGTTACACGTTTCTGCAGTTTCATTGGACACTGTAGCGGGGCTTGTTTTGCATTATTGCCTCTGCTCTGCTGGACTCCACAGATCATTTGGCAAAAATCTAATACCTGGACATTTGAGGAACACCGCTGGCTCCTGAAGGATATGCTATTTATCACGGCCCCCTGGTGGCCTTTGCAGAATCCGCTGAGCCTCATAACTGCTCTGTTCCAAGAGACATAGCAGAGCTGTGTGGTTATGGTACAATCCTGCAGCTGTCGAGAAAATCGAGAGTGTCTGCTTATTTGGTCACAGACGTCAGCTTCCTAAGAATCTGGTCTTCATTTAAAAACAGCAAGATAAAAGACACAAGCACCCAAAATACTCATATAGATTTCTATCCTTATGATTGTCAAGATCTGCTTGAACAAGTTTGTTTCATGCCCATAGAAATCTCAAGGAGGTCAGCAGGGAAGAATGGCCTGTGGTCTGTCAGAACTCACCAAATGCCTCCACAAGGGGGTAGAGAAACCCAGGCTCACAGGGCTGCAGCACCGGGTTCTTTTTATGAGCAGTAAAATGTATTATTGGTGCCTGCTCACATCCCCCATCACTCTCTCAGCAAAGCTGCATCCTTATAGTACCTGGGAAGGAAGAACAGAATATTCCAAGAAGCAATGTTTTCCCCAGTGGTAATGAAAAGTATTTGGGAAGAGCGACTTGGTGTTTAGTGAGCAATTATATCCAATCAGCCGTACAAAAGACCTTTTGCTCACAAATGAGGACTACTCGAGCTGGTTTGGCGATAGACATCAGCACAATGGCTGAACGTTTGGACTCTCCTCAGTGGGTGGGGTGGCAATGGGGGCTTTCAGGAACAAGCAGGTTGCAATGGAGCAAGGAAGGAGCAATTCCTGGGGGTGTCCATGGCTGTGCACCCTTGGCAGGGACCTGACCATACCAACCCTTCCCACGGTCCCCAAAGAATCCCAGGGATGACAACGAGGATACTGATGGCTTTCTTGTAGAGATCCTGAATGCCTTCCTAACACAGAACTACCTTTTCCAAGCATCTCCAGGGCACAGGAGTGACTGTTCCATGAATTTCAAGGTTGCCGTGCTTGCATGCATTTTTTGCATTATTTATGTATTGTCTGGTTTTTCTTTTATTGTTTGACGCAATGAAAATAATTACTTTGAAAAAATTGTAGTGAAAATCCACAGAAGCTTCTTTTTCACCAAGCCTTTCTTGAAGTCACACATGGATCTGGAAAGTTCTCCTTTCCCTCTGTTCTTTATGGAAGACTCTGCACACTTAGTAAGGAAAATGCTTCAGGGTGGGGGGAAGAATAGGAATTTATCTTCTGATAAGCCACATTGATTCCATAGCTGGAATTGGGATGTCCAGATCAGCACATGCCTGCACCATGTGGCGTGTTGGACTGCAGGCTGCGGCCTGCCACAGGAGCTGGGTGTGTTCGGACACTTGCAATCCGGCAAATTCGGACACTTGCAACACAGCCAATTGGCTTGCTGTGTCGAAGTATTGGGGGGGATGCACTCCAGAGGTGGAGAGGCATATGCAAAACAGATGGGGCCAAATATGCAAGCAAACACCAGCCTGTTTCAGCTGAAAGCTCCTCTGGCCAGTATCTTTCTGTAGTGGAGGCATTCCTTAACTTTAGGAGGGGAAAAAGCCAGTGTGGCGTAGCGGTTAAGAGCATGGGACTGGGACTCAGACGATCTGGGTTCTAGTCCCCGCTCAGCCATGGAGCCAACTGGGAGACTTTGGGCCAGTCACAGACTCTCAGCCCAACCTACCTCATCCTAGCATCACTTTCCAATATGGTCTAGTGTCCATGTGTCCCGTTGGGGGATCAGTCACACAATCTTGACCCCATGTTCCATCAGGCTGAACTTTTTGCAAAGCAGTCAGATAAGCTGTTCAAAAGGCGAAAGGGCTAAAACTTTAGAAAAGCACCTGTCTGGCTGAAAGAACCGAGGGATAAGTCTTGCAAGCCATGCTGGTGTTTGCGTTCAGTCTTGGCATGACTGACAAAACACCCTGGGAAGCCCTCCAAGCTCACTGTGCATACAAGCACCACACATGTGAGAGCCAGTGTGGTGTTGTGGTTAAGAGCACGGGACTGGGACTCAGGCAATCTGGGTTCGAGTCCCCGCTCGGCCATGGAGCCAACTGGGTGACTTTGGGCCAGTCACAGACTCTCAGCCCAACCTACCTCAAAGGGTTGTTGTTGTGGGGATAAGATGGAGGAGGAGAATGATGTCAGCTGCCTTGAGCCCTTTGTAGGAAAAAGGCAGGATAGACATTGAAAAATAAATAAATAAAAAAGCTGGGAAATCATGACTTTCTTCATGAGTGGAGGAAAAGGAAGGGAAGGTGAGGATTCCTGGGGACCCCAAAGGGCTGAACTGGTAGCCCCAGGGGGCCAGGTTTGAGCTCCAGCATGCAGAGTCGCCAATGCTGGCCAGAACATGAGACAGGGAAACCATTCCTCAGAACAGGTGGGTCTAAACTTGGTTTCTTTAGCAGTGGTTTCACCAGCACCATTTTTACTGCTCCCTCCCTGACTGGTTATGGATTACCCTAAAAAAGAAACAGTAACCAATAAGACAATATGGTGCCAAAGCAGAGGCGGGCTGGACACCACGTCACTAAATATTCTGGGGGAAAGCAGAATGTTATCCACATCAGTGGCTTTTCAGAAAGGATTTCCACCCTGTTCTTCAATGCAACATTTTGGGACTAAAATGTACACAGGGGGAATATTTGCAGCAGTGCTCTCCTTCTCTCTCCTTCCCTCGCTTTGCATTTCCCATGTCTGACTAAGCTACATTGATTTTCATTCCAGTTGTCAAGACGCTTTCCATACCATGTTGACAACATTCACAGGTGATGAATTCTAGAATCCCAGAAATGGTATTCTTAGCATCGTTTGCAAAAAGAAAAAAGCACCAATTGCTGCACTCAGGACGTTGCTCCCGAGACCCATTTCCCCTAAATTTATGCCTTCTCCCCCACTCCAGCTGCAGAGAATCACAAGCAGGGCTGTGAGGCCGTGAATTAAGAAAAGATGTAAGCATTTCAATCACTGTCTCACCTCGTTATGAGGCTGCTGGGAACCGTGTTCCGTTTTGCATTTTGTAATTAAAGGGGAGACACAGATGGTGGCTGCCATAACATAAAGTGATGAGTCTATTAAAATATTACTTAGGCCCTCTCCCATTGTTTTGTGATGGCAAGCACTCTTTTGTCACTTGTGCAGCGGTGGCCCACTGCACCACCGCTGATTCTGAACACACCGCTCCTGCTTGCAAGGAAGGGCTTGCATCCAGGCAAGGTAAGCGTGCGAGAGCAGCTGGTGAGGCACCAATTCTCCAGGAAACCTCTTCCAGCTGAGAGTTCTTTGAGGCCACAGTGCTTTGTGGAGCGCCCTTCCATTACAACACGGCATGCACCAAAAGCGATGCATCCAGGATCTACCGGAATGTTGGGAATGAAAGAGGCTCTGATTCTTGGCGTGCTTCCCAGAGCCAGGATGGCATCAAGGCTTTGGGTGAGGGTGGGCAGGAGGAGGTCTGTGGGCACAGAGATGGTGGAGGAGGGAGAGCTTCTCACAAGGCTGCCGGCTCCCTAAGAGCTGAAAGGGTTTGGAAGTGCCAGGAAGAGGCAGGGGAGAGGAATGGGAGGAGCCTGGTCTGCCCCCTGACCTCATGATGCAGCACCGAGAGAGAAGGGCTGGCCAACTAGGAGGCAAGCCTTTCTCCAGACATGAGGAGCCCAGGGTTACTGAAAAGAAGGACCTTCAGAAATAGGTGGGTTCAATGAATCACTCTGTGCATGCACAGAGACTTGTCTTCTGGTGGCAGCAGTTGTCTATTTGTATATTGGAAATAAAGAGCTCTTAAGCAAAAAGGTGGTCTGATGGTTGAAAGCAATTAAGGGGAACCAGCTCATGACAGGAAGGGGTCTTCTGTGAGAAGGGGGAAGATCCCGACGTCCAATTTGTGGGATCACCATTCACACATCACAGATAACGACATCCAGCAGGTGATGTGCTTTTGCTTCTTTTGTTGCCCTGCTTTCAAAGCTGAAAGCATCACAAAGTTGCAGTGGGATGTGGCTCTTCTGTCTCCTTTTCTCCAGTGTTCTTTGCAGCTGGGACTGAATGTAATGGATAGAAGTTTGGACTTGGGAGACACACTTTCAAATCCCTGCTCAGCCTTGAACCTCATGAGGGCCAGAGCAGTATCCGGTTAGAAGGACTCGGGAGGCCTGGGTCCTAGTCCCCACTTGGCCACGAAACTCACTGGGAGACCCTGGGCCAGTCCCTGCCTAACCTCTGTGTAGTCCATTTTCATCAGCACAAGGGACGCTGCTTAAACCTGGACTCCACTTGAAAACTTCCCATAGATTTGCATCCAAGTTTTCTGTAGACTTGGAAGCCATACATCATGAGGGGCACATATATGGTACACTGAAGGATGTTTGAGACATGTCTTCCAGAGTCCAAAACATGGTGTTGGAAGAGAATTTTGTGAAGTCCTTGGACTGACAGAATGAGCAGCAGGTGGGTCCGGGAACAATCAAATCAGAGGTCTCCTTAGAAGCAAAAATGACAAAATTGAGGCCGTCTGACTTTGGGCACATCATGAGAAGGTAAAACACCCTGGAGAAGTGCACCATGCTGGGGAAGACAAAGCCAGAGAAGAAGGCAAAGACCAAGCGTGAGATGGACTGGCCCATCTAGGAAGCCACAGCCTAGGGTTTGCAAGAGCTGTCATGGATGGGGCATTTTGGGGGTTTTCATTCACAGGGTCACCAGAAGTTGGAGATGACTTGTGGCACATCACAAAAAAATATTGCTTGGTAGCCAAAGCTCTCTGGGTCTTGATCAGAGTGCTAGAGACTTGAGTTCTAATCTCCAGTCAGCAATGAAGCTTTAGTATGTCTCTTTGGGCTGGTCACAGACTCTCAGCCTAGCCTACTTCACAGGGTTGTTGTGAGGATAATGTGGAGAGGCAGAGGATTATGTGAGCCAACTTGGGTTTCTTGCAAGAAAAAGGCAGGATATAAATATAATCAATCAATTAATCAAGCCTGCCAGCCATAAAATATATCAATTAATCCTCTCCCTTTTCTCAACACACGTTTCTGATTAGGGGAGCTCTGGATGCGAGTGATCACTCCATCCTTTGCTTTGAGATCAGAGGACTGGGGCCGTGCAGCAGGGCGAGCACTAGAAGCTGGGACTTCAAGAGGGCCAACTTTGGCCAACTGAAGGCCAGGCTGGGGAAAGTCTCCTGGGACAGGTTACTGGAAGGTAAGCGAGTTGAGGAGGGGTGGATGGCACTCAAAAGGGAGGTTTTGCAGGCGCAAGCCCTGACGATACCTCTAGTCAGTAAGGTGGGGAGGCGGAGGAGAGTGCCGCCATGGATGCGAAAGGAGGTGGTTAGGGGGATTAGACGAAAGAGGAGCCTCCACAGGAAATGGGTACTGGGGGAAATAGACAAAAGTGTATACCGGGAGGAGGAGGCCCGTTGCAGAAGGATTCTTCGCAAGGCTAAGGCTGATTATGAGCTGAGACTTGCCAAGAATATCAAGAGCAACAAAAAGGGCTTCTTCCAGCATGTAAATAGGAAAAGGAAGGGGAGACAAGTGGTGGGACCACTAAATAAGGAGGAAGGAGATCCAGTGACTGACATGAGGGAAAAGGCACAGATGCTAAATGACTATTTTGCCTCTGTGTTCTCCCCAAAGCAGGACGGGGGATATCCGTATAGGAGATTGGATGAGGCTGGGGACTTAGGGGCAGAGATTAGAGTCACCCCCCTTGAAGTCGAGGGGCTCCTCAGGGCATTGGACATTACAAAGGCGCCAGGCCCTGACAGGTTACACCCGAGAGTACTTAGAGAGTTGGCAGGGGTTCTCTCACGCCCGCTGGCCTCCATTTTTGAGGCCTCGTGGAGAACGGGTGAAGTTCCAGAGGACTGGAGGGTGGCATCGGTGGTCCCAATTTTCAAAAAGGGTAGTAGGAAGGACATGGGGAATTATAGACCGGTTAGCCTTACGTCCATTGTAGGAAAAACAATGGAAAGGCTCATAATAGAGAGAGATCTAGTGATGCTAGATAGGGAAGGGAGGCTGACAGCCACACAACACGGCTTCCGCAGAAACAGGTCCTGCCAGACAAACCTTGTGGAATTCTATGACAAGGTTTCAAGGTGGCTAGATGGAGGGGATGCAGTGGATGTGGTATACCTGGATTTCAGCAAGGCCTTTGACAAAGTGCCCCATGATATCCTGGTGGAGAAACTGAGGAGTTTTGGGATACACCAAAGCACTGTCCGGTGGATTAGGGCATGGCTGACTGACCGAAAGCAGAAGGTAACCATTAGCGGGGAATCGTCGGGATGGCAGCCAGTGACAAGCGGGGTCCCCCAGGGCTCTGTCCTGGGGCCGATCCTGTTTAATCTTTTCATTAACGACATGGAAGAAGGGGTGAACAGTCTGCTGATCAAATTCGCAGACGACACTAAAACTGGAGCAGTGGCCACAACTGAGGAGCAGATACACCAGATCCAAAAGGATCTGGACAGACTATGGAAGTGGGCAGGAGACAACAGGATGGCGTTCAATGTGGAGAAGTGCAAGGTCTTGCACTTGGGGCATAGGAATAGCTGTCATAAGTACAGGTTAGGGGACAAGTGGCTGGAGAGCAGCACTTGTGAAAGGGACCTCGGGGTACTGGTTGACCGCAGGCTAAACATGAGTCAGCAGTGTGATGCGGTGGTCAAGAGGGCGAATGCCACCCTTGGTTGCATAGCCAGAAGTGTGGCTTCTAGATCAAGAGAGGTATTACTACCACTCTACATGACTCTGGTGCGCCCGCAACTGAAGTATTGTGTTCAGTTTTGGGCCCCTCATTACAGAAAGGATATAGCCAGGTTGGAGTCAGTGCAGCGTAGGGCCACAAGGATGGTGGCTGGTTTGCAGGGGATGGGGTATGAGGCGAGACTGAGGGAACTGGGTCTCTTCAGCCTGGAGAAGAGGAGACTCAGAGGGGATATGTTGGCAACATACAGGTATGTGAGGGGGTGTCACATGGAGATGGGGAGAGGCCTGTTCTCCCCTGCAGAGGAAGGCAGGACGCGCTCCAATGGAGCAAAGCTCAGGGAGCCAAGGTTCAATTTGGATGCCAGGAAGCACTTCCTGACAGTTAGGACCCCGAGGGCGTGGAATGGGCTTCCACGGGAGGTCGTTGAGGCCCCATCGGTGAGGGTGTTCAAAGATAGGCTGGACATGCACATGGTGGGCATGTCATGAGTGGAGCCGGCTGGTGCCGGAGGTCAGACTAGATGGCCCAGGAGGCCCCTTCTGACTCGCTCTGTTTCTATGTTTCTATGTTTCTATGTTTCTCATTTTCTGTGGGGTTTTTCATAATGCTGCTGACAATTCCTTTTATGAAGCAAATCAAGCAGCATTTTGGATCTCTCCTTTATCACCTCAATTTTAAAAAGAAATCAACTGAAGTAGGCCCACCAGAAATATCACACTGGTCTCCTGTTCTTCACATGCACCTAAATCCAGAGACAGATCTCTGGATAGCCTGAGGCTATCTTCTAACTTTATCTGTCTGTTAGTCCAGCAAGGGAGAATAACATCTTTGGAGTTCAAAGATCAGAGGTGCCTTTCAAGCAACATTGCTCTTTGCAAAAGTAGTTCAATTTTGCGGGTTTTTTTTTTTTTTTTGCCTTGTTTTTGATGCTGAAAGCATCATGAACCTGCAGTGAAATGGGCCCTTTTTCGTTCCACCTCTCCAGTGCTCTTTGCACCCAGGACTGAGTGTAATGGATAGAAGTTTGGACTTGGGAGACACACTTTCAAATCCCTGCTCAGGTGTGAATCTCATGAGGTCCAGAGCAGAATCTGGGTTCAGATGCTGAACTGGGACTCAGGCGGACTGGGTTCTAGTCCCCACTGAGCCATGGAGCCAACTGGGTGACTTTGGGCCAGTCATGGACTCTCAGCCCAGCCTCCCTCACAGGGAGGAGGAAGAGGAGCCACCTTGGGCTCTTTGCAAGAGGAACAAAGCCAGAGCAATGCAATGATAAGCTCAACTGATGAGGTGGGCATGGGCCAGTCCCAGAGCCATGAGGCTTTCTATGGGCACAGCAGCCTGGGCAAATGAGTCTCATGGAGACCCACACATAAAGCTGCCTTCCTGGAGTCCCTGCGTATTCACTTGCTCTGGCAGCAGAGATTAATTTCAGCCATAAAACACCAGGGGCAGAATTAAACCACTGCGTAAAACAATTGTAACGGCCCAGGAATGCTAGGCATTCTCAGGTGGGGGAGACTAGAGAGTAAGTCTGCTATGCCCAATTGGTCTACTCTTTTGAGCTGACAATAGGACTGTGGGGCTGATCAGATCCTCCCCTTTCTGGCCAGGACTGCTCAACAGTGCCCCCCCGCCCCGCCCCAAGAACCAGAGGTGGTCTGCTTCTCACCTGGACTTGCTGGCCCTGGCATCTCACCTAAGAATTCCAACTCTGCCAGTCCTTCCCAATTCCAAAGTAACTACCCGGGAATGCTGTATTTTGTTGGGAGTGGGCTCAGTCCCTACACTTGCAATTTGTGCAAGCAGTGCAAATTGTGTAAGTTCATGCAAATTGTGAACTTTTGTACAAATGGCACATTTTGCACAATCTTTCTTAGAGGGGTGTGTTTGTGCGAAACATAGACTATTTTAGAGATGGGTGCTTGTTGGGGCGGGGGGTGGGGGGGGGCAACTCAGCCAGATTTCCCAGTCCTTCATTCTTATTCTCGTGATATTTGTTTTTCTTTCCTTTGCAAAAACATCCATCTGCAAACAGCAATTTACAAAAACAAAACAGCCAATTAACTCCTCCAAGTTTTCCTTAAGTCTAACAATTGTTATGATCGACTCTCCACTTGAAAATGGGCAGCATAAATCATTCATGCTGCAAGACTTTGAGAGCAACCCCGGGGTCCCTGGGTGAGTGCCCTGACCTCAGAAGTGGGAGATGGAGACCCCCCCCATCCCCTCCTAACCTGCACTGCAATCACCATTGGTCTGCCCTGTGTGGTCCGAAAAGCAACCTCGAAGGGGGAAAGAGGGAAGCCCCATTCTGTGCAGAGGGGACGAGATCAAGGGGGAAAGGTCTGAGTTGTCCTCAGCATTTCCTAGCCTCTCTCTCTCCCCCTCTGATGTGGAGAAGCTCAAAAGCTCCACCTGACATACTCTGCGGAGAGAGAGGACAGGGAGGTGAAGGCCACCAGTTCTACTTGTCCTGCTCTGCACTGGATGTTGCATCGTGTCTTCAGCCGCTGCATTCCCACAAGCACCTAAATGCACCACAAAAGGCCTCCTTCTGCTGGGGAAGGGAAGCAGCTGCTCCTTTTCCTCACTTGCTCACCTGGAGAAGGCAGGTGAAGAGGCAGCGATAGAAGGAGGCAAAGCAGCAGAGCCAAGAGCATTGGGAGGGTCACCTTGGCCCTCCACTACAGTATGGACCTTGTCAACTGCCCGATGCTGCAGATCTTGGTGCCATCCTTGCTCAAGCTCTCAGCCTGAATGCACCGCACAAGCAGGTGACGTCTTTCACAAGAGATGGCTTCCCGAAGGGCACCTTCCTTCCAAGGGCCTCTTGACACCATCTGGGAGGCTGCAGGATTACTCGGGGTCCCAATAGACTGCAAAGACTATACCCTGCACAGGGGGTGTGGGAAGAGCCGCATCAGCTGCTCCCTTCTCAGGGTAGCAACTGGGCCTTGGGAGAGTGAGGAGGAACAAGCTGGGGGCCATGGAGGGAATGAGTCTGGGGCTGCAGACCTCTCCCAGTTCTAACCAGCATCTATCCTTCCACCTCCCTAGCACACAATCTAGATAGCCAAAAATGTCCATCTTGAGAAAATACCAAGCACAGGATACAAGCAAGCCTCTGAATTCAGATGCTTATGTGCATTGAGATCTGAGTATACAGGATTGTGGCCTAAATAGGGAAGGGGGAATTGGTGAGACTGGAATTTGCTGACATTCTCCCACTCCCCTCCACCTGCCTTGCTCTTGTTCCTGAAGTGAGCATTTGCTGTTCAAATGAGAAAAAAAGCACCTTCACAGAGACATGTTTGCAAACTGTGCACCCAAAGGTATACTTCCTTCGCATTGACGGAAGTACAAAAGCGTTTTCCCCCAAATGAGCTTTTTCAAAACGTGCATCTTGCAAACAAAGACAATTTGCAAACAAGATCGCAAGCTCAGGAATATGCCACTTTGCCCGAAAGAACGCATTCTCCAACAGGACACGTCCTGATGTTTAAAGCACTGGAAAATATCGTATTGTTGCTGTTGGTGTTTTCTGTGCCGTTCACTCCTGTGGAACCGCACTCCTTTCCCGGTCATCTGGAGGTGAGTTGGACCTCGAAACATTGCCTGAGGCGAAAATATGATGGCAGCTAAAGGGAGCGCTTATAAAAATAGCGCCCTGTGAGCAAAGAGAGCCTCCCCCTGCCAGTTTGCAAATCAGTGTTCCTGCTTGCCTAATGAATTTGGTCTGATGATTGTGTCTGTCTCAAAGTCTGTGCATTCCCAGAGGAGTCACCTTGAGCCTCCAAAGCCAACTCACCCACAAGGGGAGATGCACACTGATTGCTGCGTCTGATTAGCAATTAAAACCAGCCCTCTTCAGATGGGAACACTCCCTTTGCCAGGAAGAGGGGACGCTGTTGGCAGACAAGCGTCGCTCCTGGGACCGGCTCGTGGGGCCTCAAGAGGAAATCCGGTTAGATTTGCATTTTCGACACGCGAGACGGCTTGACGGGCATGCAAATGAAACGCCTGGTACATGGGCAGCGGCGTCCACTGGAGGGTTCGCTCCACATCCCAGTCTGGCTCAGACTGACTGGGAGGTCAGTGCTTTGCTGACTTCGATCAGACTTCTATCATCCCCAGAGAAAAGACCTACATCTACACGTGCAGTGGAGGAGCTGTCCATGAAACATTAGGAGAAACTTTGGGCAGTAAGAAGCTTAAACAAGGGAGCCAGGGTGCAAGCAGTGCCAACCGTTCCAGGTGGGGTCAGGCTCCCCCTGAAAGGCCATGTGTGCCGTTGGGGGTGGGGCGGGGGTTCTTTGGGTGTCAGCACAGAAAAAAAATGTGGCCAAGAGCATCTGCTTTGGCTGCTTTGCCAGCTGTGTCGCTTCCTGGAGGGAAGTGGCCTGAAGTCAGCAGGGCAAATGCATAGGCTTGACTTCCGCAAGGCACTCCGCATAGGACCGCCCCTGTGCCTCTGGTCAATGGTCCCCTGCCAAGAAGTGGGCCGTCCGCCTGCAGGAAATTTAGACATTTCCCGAAGGACTTCCCTTTCTTCTCAGCACCCCCATTGTTACCTTGGCCAGAGCACAAGGCAGGGGAAGGAGCAGTTAGCAACGGGGAGAGGAAGAGCAGGTCTAGGGGCTCTTGGGGTGCAAACCCTTGGCAGATGCCCCACCCTGGTGATTAAAATTAGTGGTTACACTGCAGAATGGCTGCATGAGCGACTGTGCTTGCAGGGAGGCTGTGGCAGAAGCTGCTGCTGCTGCTTCCGGCAGAGATGCAGACCTGTTGCCGTCCGCTTCTGCAGGGCTCATGGGCGAGAGACCCTCGACACACAGGTAATTTTTGCAGCCTGCAAGAGTGCTGCGAAAGCAAGGCGATTGCGGCCCTCGCTCACGGTGTTGTCTATCCGCTTCAGCATCAGCCTTTTTGTCAAATGCAGCAGGCCAACTGAAAAGGGGAATGTTCTTCTTGTTCTCAAAGGAGCCTACCTCCCGAGCTGCCAAGAGCACCTGCAGCTTTGCAAAATATGATGCTACCCCTGACGGGGGGAGTTCTGGCTGTGTGAGTGTGCACACGTGGCACAAGTTCCCTAGCAGGACACTACTGCATGATCGGCTCCAAAGCAGGGAGCAGGTGAGCAGCAGCCCATGAGGAAGCTGCTGGAGGGTCCCAGCTGGTGGATCAGTAGATGCCGCATCCCACTTCCCCACTGGGGCTCTGTCAAAGAAGCAACAGATGAGAAAGGGGAGTTGTTTTGTTTCATCTGTTTATTATTGCATTTCTATCTTCCCCTTTTGCCTCTTACAGGGAACCGAAGGAGGTCTTCCTCTCCATTTTCTCCTCACAACAACCCTGAGAGGTAGGACAGGCTGAGAGTCAGGGACTGGTCCAAAGTCTCCCAGTGGGCTTCACTGCTAAGTGCAGGGGGGTGGGGGGCAAGGCCAGTCTCCCAGGTTCCCGCTGGGCATGCTAACCACTACACCACACTGTCCCGCTATGATGTCGAAGAGCAGCTGCTGACAAAGGGAAGATGCACTGCACAAGCTTCGCTTCTCCAATATACGAACGTGTATTGCTGCTTATTTCTGCAAAGATGCAGGGCGAGGCATGAGTGGGATCGCAGTATATTCCACCTCCTTTTGACGCTGACCCTGGCTTGGCATCCAAGCAGCGTGGGAGATTAGAAAGCAAAACAGAAAAATATTAATGCTTGCTTTCTGCCTGGGGGCTTTCTATATAATAAGAAGGTTACTGTATGGTCTCTAAGCAGCAGAGGAAATCAATGTTATATGGGTTAGAGTGTGGGTGGGTGTTTTTTTCCCTTTCTTAGCCTCCAAAGGTAATTATCTTGTTCTCCTCACTCAATAGACCATGCTCGGAGGCATTGAAGAGTTGTGTTTTTAATACACCGAAGATTTGCCCAGTAAATTCTCAGGAAGAGAATTATAGCCAGGCTGTTCCTGGTTATTAATAAACCTCGTTATGAGAATATTAAGAATCACAATAAATATGCAAAAGTGGACAAGAGGCAGATTCAGACATTATAGGGGAAGGTTCTGGAATTACAACAGATGTCAAATGAGTGAGAACTGATAAACTAAAGCCCATTTTAGACTAGGAACAAAGGAGACATTTGTTCAGTTCACTTTTGAATGCTAACTGACCTAATTTTGTACTTTAGAAACACTAAGTGAACCAAAATGCACACTTTCAAGGTTTATACTTTGGAATGCTGTGGGGGGGGGGGGTTCTCCAATCAAAAGCTGGGGCTAAAACTGCATATATTAAGGAAATAATATACAAAATTGCATTAGATTAGGAAAATTATTTGTCAAAATGATGTAGATTAGCAAAAGTGCATGCATTAGGAGAAATGTGTTTTAAAATGGTTCTGAATATTTCTGCAAAAAAGAGAAACTCAAACTTTGGGACAAACTGAACAAAAATTGGGAGAATTTTGGCACTACAAGGAGGAACCAGAATTGTCCCATTGTCCTTCCCTCCTTTAAACATATTTGCATTTTTACTTACCATGTGTGACCATCTTTTTAGTGTGGATCACATGGCATATAAAACCAATGGGAAAGCAGGGTTGGTTGTCACTTTCGAGGTCCCGGAGGTGCCTTTGTTCATGCGTGGGACTGTGGCTACTTCCCCGCTATTGCTTTGTTAGTCAGGATGCTGGTTGGCTGATCTTGTCAGGACAAGATGAGCAAAAGCTCTGCCATACCAGGCTGCTGAAAGCCTGACACTCTAGGAACGGCTCTGGACTTCAAGCTGGATGCTGATCTGATCAGGAAACCATGTTGCAAATTTTGCTGCCTGGGTACACCTTAGATATGCTAAGATATATTGTCCTGAAAGTTCTTCCTTTTCCATTGTTTGTCTTGATCCATTCAAGTCCTTTGTTCTACTCCCATGTGCCTCTAGCAAACTGCCTACATGATCCTGCACCCTCGTCCAAACCTAGAACTAATAGGTTATAAAAGCATTCTGTACAGACCCCATCTTGGCAGTCCCTCTGGGGGCTGGCTACCTGCTTGGTGAATTTTCCGTATGTTGGAACAACCTGTAAATGCGCTTTTGGTTGTGCACCCCCAGAAGACCTGCCTTTCTTGACAATGACCTCTTCCGAAGACCTCTTTCTTGACAATGTTCCCCACGGGCAGCTAATGGGGCCATTATTCCTCTGGAAAAACAACAGAGAAGAGCAGCAACAATGCCTGTGGGGCTGGAGCAACTCCTCTATGCGGAGCAACTACAAAAACTGGGACCGTTCAGCTTAGGAAAAGGGGAAGTGCAGGAAGGTGTTTAAAATAATGTGCAGTGTGGAGAAAGTGGAGAGGGAGACTCCCCCCCCCCCCGCTCCCATAGCATTCCCACCCAAGCTGACTGGTGGGAGGTTGAAGACAGATCAACGGAAGCGCATCCTCACTCCCGGAGAAGTTAAGCTATGGCGTTTGCTGCCACGGGAAGTGGGGGTGGCCACCAATCTGGGGTGGGACGATTCAAGAGGGAGGAGGCTGTCAGAGGCCATGGACTACCTCCTTCACCAGAGCAGGCCTGCCTGCGCACACCAGTTGCTGAGGAGCTTGGGCAGGGGGAGGTCTGGCTCCCACCCTGCTTGGGGGATCCTGTGGGCAGCTGGCTTGCCACCGTGTGTACTGACTGGACGGACCTTGGGACTGACCCAGCAGGACTTTTCTCACATTCTTATGGTGGTAGGGGGAGTATGTCCTGATAGCCAGTTCCAGAGGGTGTGTCATGGTACGGCCTGGCAGGGACGGGCCCCGCGTTCTCTGGCAGGGACGTGCAATGGGGGAGAAAGGGGCATTCATTTTCTCCAGGGGAAATGCAGGCAGACAGATTCTGGAGGGGAAGTGCACGAGGGCCAAAAGCAAACCCATTGAGGGGGATGAGCTGCAACAGGGCCGAGTCCCCTTACTCAGAAAGTGCCCAAGACAGCAGGCTGAGGGGCAGACAGAGGGCTTCCCAGGCATCCAAGGGTTCAAATGGAAGAGTCGGGGCTTCAGCTCGAGTGGGCCATCTGCTAGCACTGCCTCTAGCCTATGGATAGCAGGCTGACGGACAGGCAGCATCCCAGAGATTTGGGGCCTCAAACGAAAAACATGTTTGCATTCACCAGATCTTTCATCTTTTGCCCATCGTAACCTCAATCTCTCTCTCTCCCTCTCCCTCTCTCTCTCTCGCTGAACATTTGAATATTAAAAAATCAGTATGTAATTTAAAATATATTTTCCCCTAAAAGATCATTTTAAAAAGTGCTTTGATAGGGTTTTTGAACCGTGAATGATCTCAGAACATTTGGGAAGTGGGAAACCCACTGGATAATTGACATTTTGCTCTGCTCATTTGTTCCAGCCATGTCAGTGTCTATCAGAATTCACAAAGATCTCAAGCATTCCTGCTTAGGATCAGCCGCTTTCCACCTCTGGCTGTCTTTCTCTCCTTCATTTTAAGGCCATACCCAATAATTTTATATCATCATCATCACCATTTCTGTATCACTCAGGAGCTGAAGCTGTCTAGGCAGTTCTCAATGATTCATAACAAGAGGTACAATAGTTAAAATGAATGACTACAGAACTACAAACATAATAAAATAAGCTCCAATATACAAAATGTAAATAGTTTAAACTAAAGCATTTCAATAAAAACTGTCTGTTGAAAAAACTGACTATCAAGTGCATGGGAGTAGAGGGCAGGCTTAACCAGGCACCAAAAGGCTGACAGTGTTGGCCCCACCTGGGCCTCTATGGAAAGATCATTCCAGAAATCAGGGGCTACCACAGAGAAGGCCCTGCTCCTTATTGCCTCCTTTTGAGTCTCCCTTCCAGGTAACAGTTGGAGGAAGTCCTCAGATGTAGATCAAGAGGTCTAGGTACATTGAAGCTGGAGAGGCATTCTGTCAGGTGGTGGGTTTCTTATAGCAAATGGAGAGGGGCAGGAGGCAATGCAGGGTCTGCAGGCCACATGGGACTATCCCCTACTGTTCCTGACACATACATTAATTCAAAGTTGGGATGGGGGATGGAAATAGGGGCACTGTGGACTGCTAAAAGGTTCAGCGTTCAAACGTCACTTGACCGGGAGCTAAACATGACCCTCTTAATTCCCTGTCACTGTTTGTCCCTCAATTTTTGTGGGCAAACCACTGATCTCTCCATCAGCACCCTGTGGTTCTGCAGCGGTCCACAGGCAGAAACACCCCTGATGCTCACTCCAGAATTCGGGGCCTTGGATACAGGTTTGCACTGACCAAAGCAGACCTCCTGTCCTCCTTCCTTCTCACAACAGGCCTCTGCGAAGGCTGCCTGAGTCACCAGGCCATGTTGAATGAGTGGGACTCTGGAATGAGATGAAGGTGGGACCTTCTACTAATAAAGTCCTTGCTTTCATGGATGGCAGACCTTCCACCTTGCTTTGTGAGCTGGACATGTTACAGCAGTCTAAGATCGTTTCACTACTGGCTCAGGCTCAGCTTGGGATCAATTAGAGCCTTTTTGCATATTAATGAAACAACATCTGCCAACTGTATCAGCAGCCAGCATATAATTAATGAGACTCTGGAGATATGAACTCATATCAAGTAGCTAGGTGTTCCCTTAACCTTCTCCTTACCTACCCCAGGTTGAAAACCCCTCCTTATTTTTGAAGATCAGGTTGCTAGCATGGAAAGCCAGGAACAACTTGGAACCTGGTGGCCCGAGAGAACTTCTCTCTTTGAAACCCCTGAGACCCTGAGGTCATCTGGCAAGGACCTCTCCTGCTGCCATGCCCGCCCCAGCTTCTCAGAATGGGCATTTCATACACCGGCACGCACTATGTGGGACAAACTTCCCACTGAGATGACACATGTGCTGACACATTTCTGGTTAGGCACATGTGAATGACAGATGAGTTTGACTCCACTGTACAAGCCAGGGAGCAATCCTATAGACGATAGGATTTTTTATGTATAGACAATAAAAAAGCCCTACAACTTCTGGCCAGCAATGCTGGGGGACATAGGGGACATTTTCTGTCTGAGCATACCTAGGATTGTGCCCTTCTCCTACCTTCTTATGCACAGGTAGAGATAATATATTTGCTGGTTTCTACTGAGATTTTTATGCTACCTCTTTTTATGCTATGCACCACTTGGAAATCTGTAGATGGAAGTAATTCATAAATACTCACCAATAACCAAACAAATAAATATTAGCTTTTGCTCTCCTGATCCTGAGTTGAAAACACCTCCCTTTAATGCAAGCGGGAGTTCAGACTGACCTTCTTCCTCTGCTCTGGTCCAGCAAGTCCTTTCAGCTCCTCCTCCAACTGTCTTCACTGAACTGCTTGGGAAGGGTAGCATGGACACATTGTGTACAGTCCTAGCCACAAGTTCGGATTTTCCCATCGATTCCTATGGCCAGTTCTCACTTCCTCGGGACATTTAAAGAAGCAGCTACTCGGTGTGGACCAGGAAGTAGCCTAATCAGGCAAGAAGAGAGTTCTGTCTGTCTTTTCTACTTCTGTGTGCTCTTTCACAACGCACTCTTGGTAGCCATGGCATTGCCATTGCTTTCCCACCTGGTCTTCCTGTTCTTCCCCATCCCAACAACCTATCAAGATTCAGCAAACATCAAGCTTGCTTGACTGGGCTGTTTTAGGAGGTTTCCTCCTTTCTGTCTCCCTCTCCACACAGGTGTTTTTGATCTTGTTTTGGCTACAGAATGAGTGGCATGCCAATAATTGAACTAGAAGTGAAAGGCTAGATGTTGTAGAACGAGTACCTGGTTACTAGGACTTTCCACATGAGGCGATTACCGTGTGCTCCTCATTGCCTACACACAGTTATTTGGGGGCTCTTTAGACAACAACATGTCCCTCCCGTTTGGTTTCTGTTTCTAAACAGCACTTTCAGCAAGAGGTTATTTTTGTTTTTATTTTTTGTTTTACGACCAGGAAATATGCTGCATTATTTGTGAAAGTGAGCCGTAGGCCATTTTCTGCTTATGTGAACTGTGCTGTTCCACTAGACCACAGTGCCACCTAGAGGTTATATTGTGGAAACGCAGGCAGAGAAAACACTTCCTGTAGTGCTTGGATCTCAATTTTGCAATTCAATTGAAAGCAGATACTAAGGATTAGCAACCTCTAGTAGGAAAGCTCATAATTCGATAGACTGTTTCTCCTTTTCCCTGTGATAACTTCAGATTTGGATGATCTTTCTACTACTGGCAATTCACATATTCAAACTGGACTTTCAGGGAGAATCTAGTTTTCTGTGCTTAGGGAATTTTGCTTAATTTGATGGGGCTTTTGATTACAAAGCTCCCCCGCTTACCGTCCACCAATGAACTTGCTCCCACAGCCAGATACACTGGATGCTCAAAGAAACTCCTTGTCCTGATGGAGGAGCTAGACAATGGGGCGCCTGCATGCACCAGTGCCCCTCCCAACACCTTTGCTGGCACTTGGGATGAACCCTATCAGGATCAGGCCCTCCAAGCAAGCCAAGCCAAAAGGAAGTCTGAATGCTCACAGGCCCCCTAGTTGTGCAACCAGCAACCTTCTCCTTCATCGGCTGCACCAGGCGGTGTGGAAGAGGGATGCTCTATGCACAGAGGCTGCGGGATGGTGCTTTTCCCGCAAGCTCCTCTCTTCCAGCCTTCTTTAATGTCAGCTGCAGTCACATAACAGCAGCTATTCCTCATGTGCAAGAGAGGCATTGCCTACGCAATGCACGGAGCTCAGCTTGTGGTGAGCACCCCGTGAATTCTGGCCATGCTCACCAGGAACTTGGACTCCAGGCCACTGCAACTGGACTGGAGTCCAGGGAGCCAAGCGTGGGAAATCCAATGGATTCCCACCCACAGACTGATTCCTCACACGCCCCTACAGGGCACCCACCCACTTCGTATTGAAATAAACATTCTTGTTGGCAGTGGGGACTAACTTCAGTCCCGCTGCCACTGCATCAGCGCCACAAATGAGGGAGCTTTTTGCTGGTGCCACCGCAGAAAGTCTGGTAGGGGATACACCTAAGGCCAGGGGGTGTTCTTGGACGGAACACAGAGGCCCCAGAAGTGGCATGCCTCCCGGCCCTGGCCGAAACAATTGCACACCCCCACACTCTCCTCCCTAACCAGCCTTCTCGTCTTCAGAACTGCCCTTCTCATCTGTCAGCAAAGATGTGACAGAACCACCAGCTTGGATGTTTAGCTTGGGTTCAATCCAGCAGAACCCAGAGACGCTTGGCAACATGGATCGGCTTCCTTTACCTTTCCAGGGAAATGCCGATCGCTCAGTTTTTCTTTTTCTCCCGTAACAGCCCTGTAAAAATGTTACACTTTTTAGCTAGCAATGGAGTTTGATGTGTCAGTTGCTCCAGTAAGCAGAACTAATCTGGACAGATTAGGTGCCATTTTCATAAGTCACGCTGAGCTGCATTCTTCAGGCCAATTAGGCCAGGGGAAATCTCAGGAGACAAGGGTCTCTCAGGGGCAGTTGAGGCTGCTGAAAGAGCATATCTTGGCAAGAAGCATGGATGCTCCCAGAACAATGTCAGCATGATGTAAGGACAAGGAGAAACGGCAACAAAATGTTGCCGTGTGAAGGGTGCTCTTTGGGATGCCAGCCATGCCTTCATTTCCATAGCCCCCACCCTACTATCAGTCCTTGTTCTGCGTGGAGATGCAAAGATCAGGTCAGAATCCTGTTCCCTTGTGCTCACTGGACTTCTTCCTCATGCTCGGTTCTGTCCAGGAAGTGAATCGAGCTGCAATAAAGTCCACAAAAGCTCAGGAATGCGAGTGGATTCTTTGTGCAAAGTTCACAAAGCCCATGAGTCACATGTGTGGAAGTAGAACTTCACTTGAACTCGCTTCCTGCTGGATGCCCGAACAAATCCTTGGCAGGAGGCAGTCTTAGGAGGAAGAGCCATTGGGCCAGCGTCTTGTAGCTGAGTTGAGGAAACCTGATGGATTTCCAGCCCCAAATCAGATTCTTCACCCACCCTAGTTATGTGCCCTCCCAACATGACTGGGGAGTGGAGAACCAGGGATGTTGGATCTGGCTGGTTGTCCTGCGACTTTAAGCCAAAGGTCAGTTCAGCTCCCTCCAGTTTTCTTGTGAAACCTGTCTCGTTCGTTCGTTCGTTCGTTCATTTATTTATTAGGGTATTTCTACCCCGTCAATTATGGTTCGTCTCTGGAAGGCTTACAATATAAAGCACCTAATAAATGCATCATAACAACACACAAATTTGTTTGAGAATGGAAAGTAGAGTATTTTTCAGGGGTGCATTTTCAGAAAGATGTACAGTTTCAACCCCCCCCCCCCCCACACACACACACATTTTGCAAAAGCAAGTTCAGGAGTGTGAAAGAATCCTTGGAAGATATGTGCTCCCATGTTCAGGCTTCCACACATGTGGCTCATTGGCTTTCTGAAATTTTTACAAACTGCAATAAAATACTCAGTGCTCCTGGCTCTCTCCCTTCCCCACCTAAAGATTATATGTATTCCTGCAAAGCATGTGTTTCTCCCAGGCCTCCCTTCTGCGAATGCTTGGGGCCATCTACATATCTACATAAGCAATGCTCACAGAGTCATAGAATCATACAGTGGGAAGGAACCTAGCAGGCCACTGAGTCCAGCCCCCCCGCCCCCCAAGGCAGGAGTCAAGTCTCCCATCCAGATTCCAGCCAGGCCTGAACTTGCTTAGTTTCCAGAACTGGGCAGGATCAGGCAGTTCATCAGAAATAAGGAAAGGGGGCCTTTGAATGCAACTGATGGGTGAATTGTGCCAGAGCCAGTCCCAGGAGTGAGTGTCTCTCCTGTCAGCCCCTCTGATTGGTACCCAGTGGTCACCTGTTAATTTCCCACATGTCCTGGAGCGGCCACAAACCACCCCGCTGGGGCAGTTGGAATACGCAATGGCAACCCCTGCACCTGGGACCATGAAAAGATATTTGTGCAATGTCCCGGAGCGGGACTGTCACACCTTAAGGTTGTGGGCCAATTCTGTCTCTCTGGGGTTCACCAGGGCAGGGGCGGGGGTTGCCCTCATTACCCCTTTCCAATCATTTGTAGGAGTTCCCAGCTTTATGCACACTTGTCCCTCCTTCCCAAGGTTGGACTGCGTCTCCTCAGCGTTCATTACTGGCAGGGAGTGCGTTACGCTAAGATGCACGCTGGCATCGGCCTGGCACTGAAGCACCTTTCAACATCAGCCCCCCCCCCCCCGCCCTGCCTTGAAGCTTAAGCTGCAAAAAGCATCCTGGGGAGGGGGGCAGTTACGAGCCTTTTATAGCTGCCCCTCCAGGTCATGGGGCTTGTCCAGCAGAAAGTAGCCACAAGCATCTGTGCCCATTTTGTCAAGCACCTTCGACCCTCAGGTTAACTGGGCATCTCTTCACACACTCTGCCGTGGGGATGGCTGAAGGACGGGAACTCTCTCCATTCCATCCCGATTGCCTCTGCTCACAGCCCACACAGAATATCCTTAACACCGTCTTTTGCTTCAGGGGAGGAAAGATCACACAAGGAAACCCCTAAAGCAAGACGGCCTGATCTTTGCAGCCTGTTTGTCGCTCGGTTATGCGAAATCTCATTTCTCGTGGGCAGCTGCGTTCCGTCTCTGCAATATGTTCACCATCCAAACACATAACTAGATAACACACAGCAAGCAAGCTGCACCAGGGACATTGATTTCATATAATGCACCATTTATTTTCAATTATCATGGCATTTTCCCTTTCTCCTCACCCTCACCCCACCGCCAGCACGGCTGCCTTCAGCACTCTTGGCAGCTCAGCACTGGAGAGTTTGCAGAGGTGCAGGGCCGCAGCGGCGGGCGCCATCTCCAATCAACCCCACGCACAGGAAGGCAAGGTGAAGAGGCATAGATCGGAGGGCCAGCTTTATTAAAATGCCACCCAGGGAAGAGAAAGGGACCACTGCAAACATCTTGCTGTTGCTGTGTCCGAGGCGCTCACTGCCTCTTCATATCCTGCCCTCGATCAGCAAACAGACCCTCTAGGGGGCTGGGGGCTGCAAAAATACATACACAAGCAACCAGCAAGGCTCTGTGCCTAGTGCTGAGATTTAATCCATCCGAGTGCCTCGGGGGATGCAAGAAAAGACAGGCATTTGCAGCGGCAGCTTCTTCGCACTGAGTGGGAAGCTGACAAGCGTGATCCCAATATGATTGTGCGGTGCTAGTGAATCGCCAGCTGCAAGGGCTGCTAGGCCACTCCTGGGTCCATGCAAGGCACTGGCACTGGTCCTTACAGCCACCCGACAGTTTGGGATCAGAGAAACTGAAGCAAGAGGGGGTGGAGGTCACGGTACACCCCCAGCAGACTTCCCTCTATGTGCCATACCTCTGCCTCTCCCTGCAACATTGAAACTATGATTATTAATGAAAAAGGTATCTGTGCCTCCTGGAAGCTTGCACTAATCAACCAGTAGCCAAACATGAAATTTGCTAATTCAGTGTATCATTACCATTACCCCACTATCATCATCATCAACACCACCACCATCACCATCATTATCAATATCATTGCTGCTATTGTTTTCACTTCCATACCACCTATAGCTGAAGCTCTCTGGACAGTTTACAACAAAGAATAAAAACAATAAAATACAACAGATAAAAACATAAGAATTAAAATGTAAAGAACAGTAAAAGACAATAGAAAGACAATAATAGGGCAAATGCGCAGAAAAAGAAGAAAAATGAGAGAGGCACAAATCAGCTATCAGATGGGGTTTGCAATTGGAGAACACTTCTAGGAGAGCCAAGCTCGCAGCTTCACACAAGGAGTGCGCACACATTTTGTGAGCAGTGCTGAAGTTCTCGCGTGTCCCTAAGAAGACGCCGATGAGCCACCAGTGCAACAAAGGTAATTTGTTTACAACGTCCCTTCCCGGGTACCGACTAAAGAAGCAACAATGCCAGCATGCAAGTGGGCAACTGGATGGCTGCGGGGGGGGGGGGATGTGGGGGGGGGAGAGACACAAGACTGTCGACAGACCTCACTGAGTACTAATTATTTCTGCCATTATCTGTAGTGACAGGTAAGGTTTCCATTTAATAAACTCGAGGGTGGCAACCCTCCATGCCAGCAACAAATTAACATAGACAGCCAGGCAGCACCGATTGGGGGGGGGGGCGCAATTAGGTGGTGGGCAAGTGACAGCCGTAGTAGCCCAGACCCCGGCCTTTGGAGGAGCTAATTAGCTCCCCAGTTAGTCGCTGAATGGCCGCTTCCCTCCGCTGGCCTCATAATACTTGACATATCGGAAAGGCAGTCACTGCAGACATGAGGCCTTCTCTCTTTCTTTCCTTTCCGTGTTTTTAACTAGCCCTATCTGTATATACTTAACTGGGAAGGAATAGAAACAGAGCGAGTCAGACGGGATCTCCTGGGCCATCTAGTCTGACCCCCGGCTCCAGCTGGCTCCGCTCATGACATGCCCACCATCATAAGCTGGGGAAGAAGGAGCACAGAGAACTTTGTGGGCAGCTGCAAAAGCACGTGCAGACAGATCCATAGACATCCCAGCCTTGTGCGGATTCAAGTCTGGATTTGCATTATTGCAATAACACTAACCCCCACCTCTTGCGAGGAGCCCAAGGAGGCTTATGTGATCCTTCTCCTCTCCAGTTTATTTTCACAACTACCCTGCGAGGTAGGTTAGGCTGAGAAGCAGTGACTCAGCCACAGTCCCCTGCAGAGTTTCACAGCTGGCTTCAAGCACCCACACAAATGCTTTGCACACTCACCAGGCAGTTGGACTTGTGGTCCCAGGAAAGTGGGCCAGGGTCTGGATAGCCATGCCCAGCAAATCCAGCAGATATCAATCCCCAAAGCAGATTCCTCACGGGATGCTAAATCTTCCCAGGCCCACACTCTGTTGCCTACACTCTAACCACTACACCACACTGCCCTGCTGGAACAGGAGGCAGTGCCTTATACTGAGACAGACCACCGGCCCATTCACCTCCATGCTGCCTATACCAGCCACGGGGCATCCCAGCTGCATGGGCCTTGTTGAACTGATGACACCCCCACATCTGGACCAAGAGAGACAGAGACCTCGCCCTTGAACCCAGTGCACTGGGGGTGAAGGTCTGGATCATTCTGGGGAAGGTCCTGGTCTTCATCACAGGTGCAGTGCCCTGGGCAGGGAAGTTTCAGCTTGGTGGGGGTAGGAATGTCCCATCCTCAGCTGCCCGGCATTGGGGTTTCACTGGTGTTGTGGAGGCAGCTTGCAAATCTTTCCTTTCAGCAGAAGGAAGAAGCTGTGGCAGGAGGGATGTGGGGAATGATTTTTGTATGTTCCTGCCAGCTGTCCCATGCAAACATACAACACAACGCCCTGCATGTTTGGACTCCCCAGAGGAGCGTGGCTATGGGGGCTGTCACAATAAGCCCACGAGGAGCCAGACGGACCACTCTGGTAGACAAAGCATTGCATTAGACATGCTGTTTAAGAAAATGCTATTAAAAATCTGTGAGAATGCATTAGCCTGCAAACTAAACACCATCTACAAGTGAAAGTACTTCATAAGGGCTATTTAGTATAATGGCATAGATAATATAATTAATCTAATACATTACATAATTCCATCAGAGCCTGCATGCACCAGTTCCTGGGACACAGGTGGAGAGTTAACACCCTCCTGTCCTCTTTGTGGGGCTCTGGTTGGCCACTCTGGGAACCAGATGCTAGACAAGTGCAACCCTTGGCCTAAGCCAGCTCCCTTGATGCTCCATGCCGGACAATGCATCTCTCTTGGTTGCGGTTTCCAATTGCGCAAGAAGGATGCACACCCTCTGCAGATAACCCAGTCTGATTTTTACTTGCTTGGAGCAGTGCGAAAAGCAGCGTCTGACACAGAAGACCAGTAAATGTGAATAAAACGGAGCTTGTCACGCTCAGTCAGCCCTGCATCTTTCTGTGTCGCAAGCCTCAGGATCGCGCCGTGCCATGGCACCTGGGCTGTGAAAATCCTGCTCCACATGTGGCACCTTTGCATCCTTTAGTCATCAAAGTTTTTTTTATAATGGTCTCGCTTTCACACACACCCACACGCTCCAAGGCTTCGGTGGAGCTTAGCTCCTCCATGCCTTACATTATCTGCCGAAATGGTGTTGCTTGTTGAAGATCAGCCTTAGGGACACAAGCGAAACTCTTACCCTCCCGCACCTTGTTGTTGTTGTTATTAGTCGTGAAGTCGAGTCCGACCCATCGCGACCCCATGGACAACATTCCTCCAGGCTCTCCTGTCCTCCACCATCCCCAGGAGTCCACTCAAGCTCACACCAACTGCTTCAGTGACTCCATCCAGCCACCTCATTGACCACATCCAGCTTGCCTTGATTCATGGATCTGACATTCCAGGTTCCTATGGAGTAAAGATCTTTGCAGCATCGGACTTTCCTTTCACCTCCAGATATATCGGCAACTGAGTGTCCTTTCGGCTTTGACCCAGTCGCTTCATTCTTTCTGGCGCTACTAGTACTAGCCCTCCGCTCTTCCCCAGTAGCATATTGGACACCTTCCGACCTGAGGGGCTCATCTTCCGGTGTCATATCGTTTTGCCTTTTGGTTTTCATGTCCATGGGGTTTTCATGGCAAAGATACTGGAGTGGGTTGCCATTTCCTTCTCCAGTGGATCACGTTTTGTCAGAGCGCACCTGCCAGACCCAAATGCAACCTTCAGTTGAAGTCCATACCAAGCTTGTGATGCAAATCTTGGACCCCTGCCATCCGTGTCCGACAATATGCGTGCGTTCGAAACACGTCCATAAAAAAGCGTACAAGCCTGTTTTGCCCTATGGGAGGAAATGCATACACTCCAACAATTCTCACAACTGCCACATACATTTGGGGAAAGGCGCATAGAATTCCACACTTCTATTTATCCCCACCCCGCACCCCGGCCGCCACACGGTCATGTTCTGAAACAAGCACAGGCCAAAATAACTCCTGAGAAGGAACTCAAAGCACCTCGCCAAGGTCACTCTTGCTGATTCACACGTCTCTGTTATGACCATGCCATCGATTTTTGGGTGTGTGTCAATGCACATTAGGCAAGCCACCTTGGATCGGGATTGTGGAGCAGCTTGCCTGAGGAAATGCATTTGGACCGCTCACAGATTGCCTTTCCTTGCAAGGTAAACACGATCTTCTTCCAGCAAGCATGTTGCGAAGTGGGGTGCGTCCTCCTCCTGCTGCTTTTTAGTAGTTTTGTTATCATTTTTAGTTTTGCCTTCTGTTTTGTGTCTAAGATGCCATGAGTGGACCTCTCAAGAAAGATGTGGTCAATAATTAAAAACTAGTGCACGACTAGGACTCAGGCAATCTGGGTTCTGGTCCCCATTCAGTCATGGAGCCAACTGACTCTGGGATTTGCTCCCTGGGGAGGGTCGCCTGGAGCCATCGCTTCATTCTTTTTGGCATCAGGAAAAGACCTTTTTATTTCCCCAGCATTTTAATGTTTAATTGGTTTTATTCTAAAATAATAAATATTTTATTTATTATTGAGGCTATTAAATAAATAAACTGGGCAGCTTTGGGCCAGTCACAGACTCTCAGTCCAATCTACTCTCAGGGTTGTTTTTGAGGAGATAAGATGGAGAAAAAGAGGAGGATTATGTAAGCTGCCTTGAGTTCCTTGGAAGAAAAAACGCAGAATATAAATATAATAAACAAATAAATGTTACATATTCCTTACTTGAATGTCTACCCAATTGCTCAACAGAGTTCTCAAAGAGGCCCTAAAACTATAAAAACAGAACAGTAGAAAACATAACAATATGAAGTTCAGTGGACCAAGCAAATAAATAACTTATAAAATTTTTAAAGGATTTTGAACTATCAAAAACATACAGCCAATAACATACACATAAACTGTAAAATGCCAGCAATAGATCAACAATACCTGGTCCAATTGTGTGCAAAATGTTTGCTCTGCCTCCCTGAAGATGTGCAAATTCACCCCAAATTGGGGGCCACGAACCCATGGCCCAGGGAAGGAGGATGAGCAGCCACAAGCGGCTAGCTAGTGAGGAGATGACCGCTGACAAAGCCAAACTGGCCTAGCGCCTTGGACTGTTCTCTGCCGGCACTGTTAGGGAGTTCATCGTGGGAAGAGGTGTCGTTCCAGCAAAGAACCAGCAGCAACTAAGGGTTCAAGTAGGTTGGTTGGCCTTGGTCATAAAAACACCAGCTTTTATGAGGTGCTGCTTGTAAACTCCAAGTGCCCATGTCAAGTTCTGTAGCACTAAGCTCCAGCACAGCTGAAAGAGCTTTGGAAGAGGGATTCTCCTTCCAGAGGCTAGATCTGGGGATCTGAAGGGGTCTCCTTACAGTGAGGTGATTCTTATCTTACTAGGCTCCAAGTCCTCTCTGGGGTGACACTAAGCTTCTGGACCTAAGGACCAGACAGAAGGCTTGCAGATCATGGGAAGTGGACAGGTTGCTCTAATGCAGTTCCATCTCCAAATGAAGTAGGTTTTTTTCTCCAAGACTCCACTTCTGGCTTGAAGAGATCCTTAAAGGAGCAACTCACAAGCCTAGAATCCTGTTCCTAAGCCAGTGAGTGCCCCGGTCAATGCTGAGAGATTTTCAGAACTGAGAACCCAGTTCTGTCCATAGGTCAACAGGTCCAGCCATATGAAGCATCCAGGTTAATCAGGGTTGTCCAGGAGAGTGGTCCAGCTGGGTAGCCAAAGATCTAGAACTCGATTAGGTCCAGTAGAGCAAGGAGAACCACAGATTGGAAATGCTGCTCTGAGCAGCAGCCAACCAGCTCTAGCCTGGCTAATGTTCATAAATCAGCACAGCTGGTTAATGTGCCTTCCATTTGAACTTCTCCTGCTCACATTTAATCCTATGCTGTTCAATGGAATGAATTGTGTCTGCCTTTGATTCCTGCAACTGGGGAAGTTCATAATGGTGGGCATGTCGTGAGCGGAGCCGGCTGGAGCCGGGGGTCAGACTAGATGGCCCGGGAGGCCCCTTCTGACTCACTCTGTTTCTATGTTTCTATAAGGGTCCTTGAGGGGGCAAGTTGCTCTTCCAGGAGAAGACTGTCAGCTGATACCTCTAGTTTCCCAGCTGGCCCCAGCTGGAGCTTGCCCTGTGGCCTTTCCACCACTTCTTCTTCATCATCCAATAAATTTTCCTCCGTGTAGGATGTGACACCTCGAACAAAGAATTTCATCACCCATCTATGGCTTTCAGTTCGCTGGGCTTGATATTAGGCTTTGTTCTTCCACCAGTAATCTGACAACACAAGTTCAGGGTCTTCCTTGTGGTATCCAAGCCCTGGCAGCTACTTGAGAAGGGGTCATAACAGTTCATCCACCATAGCTCAGACTGCTTGCAAACTGCCAATCCTGACAGTGCAAGGGAGCAGCAATGCAACTCTCTCAGCCTTGTAATATATCTGGCAGCTGAGCTAGAGGCCAGAAAGATGTTGATTGCTTTGATGAAGCACCTGCACAGCACAGTTAAGAGCCAGTGCAATAGATTTGGCTGGTGCCTTTTTCAGGAATGGACCCATCTGAAACAAGGACATGGGCGTGCCTGCAGGCCCAATGGGCTTGTTTGCCTCAGTTCAGATCAGCAAGGAGTCCAGGGGTTACAGTCCCCAGGGGAGGTGCTATGCATATCCAGAAACTCCTGAAGGCCTGGGCCCTGACCTCCCCTTGGGACCACACCTTTGAGAATGGAAACAAAACAAAACAAAGAAGTGTGGAAGATACCAAACTGCAGTCATTTGAGAGAGAGGGAGAGATCCAACAACAATGAAAATTGTAATGATGGTGCAGACCCTGTGACTCTGGCTAGTAACAACTCCAAGAATGAAGCAAAATCATTCTAGGCTGAGAAGCAGGAAAGCATGTTAACTAATGCTTTTAAATTCTTGTATAAATGGACAAATTCTTTGCTTCTTTCCTGGGTCTGCTTCCTCCATTTTCTCTCCACTCATTGTTATTTGACTGACTATAAAAACTGCACAATGAAGAGATATTAACTTAGGCTATCACCTGATTCAGGAATTGTTAAGAAATTAATCATCTGTTTTTGATTCTCACACACGCACATCTAAATAATGGACTAATAAATTACTAGTTAGACCCCATCTTGAGTATTGTGTCCAGTTCTGGGCATCCCACTTCAAGAAGGATGCAGACAAACTGGAAAGAGTTCAAGAGGAGAGTACTAGTGATGATCCAGGAACTGGAAACAAAGCCCTCTGAGACTTGGAAAGAACTGGGCATGTTTAGCCTTGAGAAAAGAAGACTGAGGGTTGATAAGATAGCACTCTTCAAGTTCTCGAAAGGCTGTCACAACGAGGAAGACCAGGATCTGTTCTCATTCATCCCAGGGTACAGGACATAGAATAACAGTCTCAAGTTACAGGAAGCCAGATTCCAGTGGGACATCAGGGAGAATGTCTTGGCTGCTAGAGCAGGGATACTTGAAATGGAGTCCGCACTGAGCAGGGGGTTGGACTCAATGGTCGTTTAGGGTCCTTTCCATTCTACTATTCCATGAGTCTGTGTGCTGCATAACTCTTGATGTAGGAGTCTTTTGGAGATAAAAGCAGACGGGATGCTGCCAAATACTGACTCGCACCACCCAGCCATCTAACTGGTGGAATCGCTCTTGGGTCTTGGGCCTCTGGCTTTCTCAGCACCTGGGATCCATTTTGGCTGGGGAGAGAGGCTATTATGACCCTTCCATTGACTGAACAACTTCCAGATGTACAGCCAGTTTATCTGTCGCAGCAGTCAAAGGCAGAGAGAGGGTCTTAAAACAATAAGAAGTAGCAGGCCTTCTGCCATGCTAAGGCCAAAGAAGGATGCCCCTGCTCCAGCTCCAGTGTGGCGTTTTGCTCCCTCATCCATGTTCGGACCTGTGGAGGAAGGAAATATGCACAAATTGGAAGCTGAAGACTAGGCCGTTCTGCCCCAATTCAGGCAAATCACGCCAGCACACTGCAGCATTGTTCTAACTGGCATCCATCAGAATCTGCATGAATCAAGCAAATGGCTTCCAATTTGCATCAATGACATACATGGCACAAGTTGGATTGATGTACATGAATTGTGTCAATTCATGCAAGTGGCATGATTTGTGCAAAGGTGGAAAGCTGTGCAAGGCACGCCCAGTTTTAGAGACAGACTCCTTAGTGAAAATCCAATGCAGCTGGCTTCCAGTCATCGGATCAGAAATGGACAGCCAGACTGCAGTCCCTGCTTCTGACATGCTTTGGGATTTTTCCCTAGTGTGTGGTGGAATGCCTGCTTTACTTGAAGTGGCATGTTATTGACCCTGAAGGACCAGCTCTGGACCTCGCTGGGAAGAACCCACCAAGGGAGGCTGGTGGGGTGGTGTATCCACTCTGGACGGTAGTCTGAACTTTGACAGAGCTGTCCACAGGGCCAAAGCTATTTGGGTAGGGACCAGGTTGGAAATTCCAGCTGCCCGAGAGCAGCCTCAATGCCACCAGGGAAGGGGGACCTGGGTGATCTGAGAACAGGCACGCTTCTCGAGAAAATGGTGAAGGAACCTCACAAGCAACGATGGGCATCTCAGACTTGCTTGACCTGGGGCAATTCTAGTCTTTCATGCCAGGTCAGGGGCATTAGAGGTGTATTTCCTTGGTAACTTCTGGGCATGTGGCTTCAGCATGGAATTGGTTCAAGTTCTACAGAAAGAATCATAGGCACCAACTGCTATGTCAAAAACAAAGAGCCGTGTCTTGGGAATGCCTAGCTCCCACAAAAATTAAAAGGTCGAGGGCAGTCGTTCTGGTTGTGCTGCTCAGTCCAAAGAATGTGTAGTAGCAAAGAAAACGGATGGTGTGAGAGCTGCAATCCACATCAAAAAGTAGTTGCAAGAAGAAGGTAGCAGAAGGAGAACACAAGTCCTCTTTTCTCTTGCACCCCACACCAGTTCAGAGAATCCAGGAGCAGCTTTGCTGCTTCACTCCAGCAACAAGGGACTAAATCAGATGCTGCAGGTAGAAAACTTGCTGCGGTAATTTTTCTGTCACTCTGTAGTTTTAGCAGGCTTGTTGGAAGAAGGCTCAAGTGCACCGACAGAGCACTCAATCCTGGCTCATCCTGTAGGGTTTTTGGAAGACACAATCAAATGGACTTTGATCCAGTTTGAAAGGAGTCAATGAGTGGGTAATAGCTCTAGAAATCTTTGAAAAATGAACCTGTGTGAAAGCCAAGATGAGTGTTCATATATAATTAAAGGGAGAAACCACAAATCCAATATCAGTCTCTCAAACTGCTATACCAGGGGCTTGAAAATTCACCTGTGTAGCTGTCAGTAGTTCTAAAACCATGAAAAATGTGCGCAGATGGTGAATGTTCCTTGGGAGAGAGAAAGGGTAGGAAAAAAGGCATGTGAAGCCACTAGAAAGTAAGCAGGACCCATCATAACTAATTATTTGTTCTTAATTGTCAAGGGAATGGGTGGATTGATTAAAGGCATCTGTGTGATAATGTTAAGTTTTTCAAAGCTGAGAACTGCAGTCAGTTGAAACTTTGCCTTTTCATATTCCACGGGCTGTTAATTATCTAAACACGGGTCCCTTAGAGCTGCTGGAGTGAAGATTAATTAGTTTATGAAATAATAGTTAAATGGATGCCAGAAATGGGTTTGCGCTTCAGTGTAATGGATGAAAATTAGCCGGTCTGTTCCTCCATTTCTCTTTGTGGGGGTCCACTTAAGAGGTCCTCTCTGCTGTTTTGGAGGAGAGAGGTCATTAATCACGGAAGCAGCCGGGACTTCCCAAAGTCTGTAGTGATGCAGAAGTGATGGCAAAAACCTTCTGCATGGATGGGGACACAAAAGGGCCAGTGGTTCCATTGCATGGACTAGCTCTAATTCTAATGCCAGTTGTGCAAGGCGGAGACAACATTCTGGGCATCACCTGGAATGAGAAGCAAGGCAGGTGGGCCAGAATTCTGCCACATGGCTTCAGAGTGGTGCGTGTGTGTGTGTCCCATCTTCAAAAAGTCCCCTGTGCTAAAAGAATAAACCAATCCAGATTTCTATGCTCCATCAAGATCTTGGTGCTCCAGCGAGGGGGCCAAGCCTCTTCCAGCCTGACCACCAAATTCCATGTTGGAGAAGCTTTTGGAAGATACTCCCCAGCAGTGGATGAGCCCAAAGGCCAAGGGGTGTTGCAAGAAAGATATTGGAGCTCAGTGCTCCTGCTCCCAGGAGCTAAGCCTTGGAGGAAGCATTTCAGCCTTTCAGGGTGGGAGGGTGGCGGGGGAGGCAAGTCGAGGAGATGGAGGCAAGTCAAGGGGGAATAGCCCTCTGAGTAATCCCAGACAGGCAGATGCTGCCCCCAGGCTGAGGTTCTGCAGACCCAACTTATTTATCTATGTGTTGTTGTTATTTGTTTTCAAAATTTTTAAAATGCATATACCAAAAGCCATAGCTGTCTTAGGGCTCTCTGGGCAGTATACAGTCCATTAAAAATAAAAAATGCAATAAAAACTCCATAAAATACAACCATATTGCAATAAGAATAGGTATAACAGTTTAAAATACCAGTAAAATTCATAAACATATGGACAATGAGAAATATAAATGATAAAAAATAATTTTTAAATTACCTAGAAAATAGAACAGTCTTTGTCTGGCACCAAAACCCCAGTAATGAGGGCACTGGGCAAACATCTTTGGGGATCCCATTCCAGAGGCGAGAAGCAACCCCCAAGAAGGCCCTTCTTCTACTTGTCACTCCTCTCACTTCTTTTGGTTCCAGCCGGCTCTGCTCATGACATGCCCACCATGTACATGTCCAGCCTATCCTTGAACACCCTCACCAGTGGGGCCTCGCCACCTCCCGAGGAAGCCCATTCCACGCCCTCGGGGTCCTGACTTAGCTGTAGAAAAATGCAACCACGTGTAGAAAATGCTTCAACCGAACTGCACTTTTCCCCGCACAGACTAAACCGTGAAAATGCACAGTTTGGAGGGATTCATGCTTCCTCACATTGTGTGAATGGTTGCAAGGGCTAATTTGCACAAAAGGATGTGAAAGACTCCAGGCAATTTGTCTCTCAAGGGTATTTGGCTGGGGATGACTGGCTTAGAACTCGCCCCGTGCCAAAAGGAGATGAAAGAATTGCCAACTCAAAGCTCAGCCTCCATTGCTAAATGCAAACTACCACTGTTCTATTTGAATGGCTAAGGGGCAATTTAAGAACATGTTTTTAAAGTGCGAACACAAATGCCTACTTTCGCCCCATTGACTCAGGCATGAATGTATGTGGACTGCAGGGCTTGCAGTCCACAAAATGCACATTTTCGAAGCCTGTGTGTTCCTAATGAATGCATTTTGAGATGGTAAGTTTTGCAACCGGGGGAGCAAATGGGACCGGTTCTGATGTTTAATGATCTGAGAAGAAACGTTTCTATGTCCCTCCAGTCAAGCAAATCCAAGGTTCTTCCCGTGAGTCACGTTCCCAGATGCAGCAAGAGACACCAAGCAAGGGAGGCATACATGAGAACTAACCAGAGGTGGGCATTGCATGAGAAGTGAAGGGTCGTAAAAGGAATGCGGTGCAGCCACTGAGTATCCCCATCACCTGAGCCCCGGCCATTTTTAGATGCCCTTGGAAATGCTGCGCAACTCCAACAGTCCTTGAAGTGTGTGTGTGGGGGGGGGGAGGGAGGGGTGCCATTCCTCACTGTAACAGCTGTGATTAATAGCAGCTCTCTTTCTCTCTGTATGTAGGAAAAGCCAAGCCACACCTCCCTTCCCAAGTTGATGGGGCCTTTTTTCATTATATGATGGCCGAGAATATAAAATGGCTGGACCATGGACCATGGAGGAGTCTCACGTGTGCATATACACATGTGTGTGTGCGCGCGCACCCCCCCCACTGCTCTGTTCAGACTTTGCTGAGACAGAATAACCATCTCCCATCCTTCATCTTGACTATTTTTCCTAGAGCACGAGAGCCGTTTTCTCTCTACAGAATTGCAATGCCCAAGCACAGACCTCTCCAGCTATTCCTGCTCCGTAATTCAAAAACTGATCCTCTTCCAGAGGAGAGCTGAGCTGTCGTGAGCTGGGGTTCCCCCTTCGCACTTTGCAAAATGTTCTTCGGTGCCCAAGTGTTTTCCGGAAGTGCAAATACTCTGAAGGACCCTTGAGTGTGCACAGAGCGGTTCATTGAACCCGATCTGGTATTTACTTCCGGGGCAATTCTTATGACTTTGTTCAGGCCCTGTCCTTTTGGAAGGGGCCTTTTGGAAACAAGCTCACCTTCTCTCTGCATGCGGATCCTCTAACTGGGCCATCCTCCTCTGCTGACGTCGGGTCAGGGGGCCAAGAGCCAGACCCACCTCTGAACTCCCCGGTTCCAAACCCTTCCCACTAACTGTACCTCTTGGTTATTCTCAGAGGTTACCGGAGCACCTGGGGAGTCCGGCCTTGAGCTGAGTGCCTCCACCTGTCTCATCTGGACTTGGCCCACATTCCTGCCCTGCTCTTCCTTCAGATTCCCATCAGCAGGTCTTGGGAATGCATGCCAAGACACTCCCACAGGGAGCCCCCCTAGCTAGTGTCCCTTGGCCCTGATTCCTGCTCTCCACATGGCAGCAGTTTGCTGTGGGTCCCACACGCAACACCCTGCCCTTGGACACACATTGAGCGCTCTGTGGCCGCGCCTTGCCAAATTCTGCTTCTCCCTCATTTCTGCTGGCCGTCCTCCTACTGCCCAATGGCTGCCTTGAGCCAAGAAGGCGATCACGCATCCAGTGGCAAGCAGCCACCAGCCCACAGAGCAATGGAGTTACTTGGACGGAGACATTCAGGCAGGCTGCTTACCTGCAACTGTCGTTCTTCGAGTGACCATCTGTGCATTCACACATATTTAGGAAGAGTCTCTCCGAAGTAGCGGTTTTTGGCGGGAACTTGGCCCCCACCCCTCGTATAAATGGCCGGAGGGCCTCCCCCCCACCAGTCCAGCTTTTGCGGCTCCAGCGCTCTCTCCCTGATGGGCACATGGAGGAGCGCTTCCTTCAGCGGAGGAAAGGCCGGCAGGTTGAGCCACGGTAGCCTCTCCCATCGCCAGATAACCCCACAGGGCTTTCTTGAGGCGATTTTCCTGGTGCTTGTGAGCCTGAAGGCTTCGCAATGCACACTCTTGTCCACGCAATGCCCTTCCCTGCGACAGACCAAGCAGAGCAGTGCGTGTCCATGGAAGGCATCTTCGCGCCGCACCGGCCACACCTTCGAAAGGCAGGACGCCGCGCCATCGAGAAGAAACGAAATCAGAAATAAGGGTAAGGAGAGATGATAGAAGGCTTTATTTTTTTTGTTTTGGGGGGAGGGGAATGTGTTGAGGGGAGGGGAAATAAGGGAAGGGGAGTGTGAGGGTAAGGTTGTGTAAAGGTAGGGATTGAGGTTTATAAAGGATTCAGGGTCAAAGTTGGAACGATAAGTATGAAGTACAAAGGGAAGAAGTTTGTGAGGGAAATCGAAAGCAATGGGAGAACCGGAGGCACAGCAAGTGGCGGTCAAAAGCCGGCGGGCGAGAGGGCGAGGCCCCCTCACTTCTCCGAGGGGGCGGGAGCGGCGTTCCCACCAAAACCGCTGCAGGCTGCGGGAGTCTCCCGAATGCGGGCACTGTGCCGGCGCAGCACCCGTACGTGTGATGCGCAGAGGCCGCGGCGAAGGACGTAGCTGGTTTCAAAAGCCTGTGGTCAGGCTCGAACATCAGCATTGGAATAAGCAGGCCGGGAAACAGAGGTCTTCCTTCCTGAGGGGGGGAATTGCACGAGTAGAAGTCACGGACTTTTTGCTCGCTTACTTATTTCTATACCACTCCATAGCCCCAAGTTTCTCAGGGAGGTTTACAGCAACCCGTAAAAACAAGAAAGCAAATACAAAGAAAGGGAAAAGAAAAGAAATCAAAGAAATGTTATTTTAAAATGTAAACAGCTTAAACATACAGCAAGGAATGCTTGGGAAGAAAGATCATGGCCTTCAGGAATGCCAGAGGGCCAAATGGGTACCCCAGCAAGGCAAGATTTGGTCCCAAGACATGAAGTTCTGCAATCCTTCTATACACAACGAATCAACTTTCTATAGCAGGCTGTATATTTACAGCATGACTAAATCATATTTCTGTATTTACACTTTTAGTAATTTAAATGTATTTTTTATTTTCTCTTAGCTGTTTTGATATTTTTATCAAATATAGGCATACATTCTTTTTGTCTCTTTTAAAACTGTTCCTGCTTGTGTCATCAAGTTGTCTCCAACTTACAGTTACCCTGTGGATGAAAGCCGTCTAAAATGCCCTGTCCTTGACAGCACGGGTTATTTATTCTTATTTATTCCGAGGGGTGGCTTCCTTTATGGAGTCCATCCATCTCTTACTAGGTCACCCCTTCCTTCTTCTGCCTTCAACTTTCCCCAGCATGATTGTCTTCTCTCGGGAACTTGCCTTCTCACGATGTGTCCAAAGTGTGACGGCCTCCGCCTTGTGCTTTCCGCTTCCAGGGAGAGCTCTGGCTTGATTTGATTTAAGACCCACTTGTCTGCCTTTCTGTCTGCCCAGGGTATTCACAAAGCTCTTTCCTCACGCCATGTTACAAATGCATCTTTGAGAATGGCAGTGCCCATTCTTGGAAAAGCTCACTTGCACGAAGGTGGATAAATGAATTTGCACACAAAATTCAGTCCCATCAATGGATGGATGATGGAGCAACGGTACCTGACAGTCCATGAAATGCAGAGGCAACAGGTGTCTCACAGTGTGTACTTTCCTCATCAGTCCATCTGCATTATTTATTATATTCATAGCCCACCTGTTTTTCCTGTTAAGGAACTTGAGGCAGCTTACATAATTCTCAATTGTATCCTCAAAGCAGCAACCCTGCGAGGTAGGCTGGGCCGAGAGTCTGGGACCTCCTGTGCCCAGCTCCTGCACACTTTACCACTGAGATGTTATACATAAAGGACAGCATATAAAAGTTTAAAATAAGTAAATAAATATTACCGCAGAGTTTCCAAACCAGGAGTCCTCAAAAAGTTCCCAATTCCCTGGCATGAATAATGGACAGGAATCCCGGGAATGCAGCCTCAAGGGCACCTGGTGGAGAACATTAAAGAAACAGGCAACCAACCCATCTTGTGCTGCCTTCAAATCTTTAATAATATGCAGAGGTGCAGTGAGAGCAGTTTAGACCCTGGGCTTGACAGTCTTTCAGTGGGGGAAGGGAGCTCTTGGTCTGAGAAGGAGTATTTTTTTCACTTACACAAACTGCTGTGCTGCTAGTTGGGGGCCCCCATGCTTCTGCCCCATAGTCCTGCCCTGAAGGCACCCTGACGGCTTGCTTCTCCATTAATTGAAGGGATCCTGAGAACAGGCTGGCTTTTGCTTCGATTAAAAAACAAAAGCCCAAACCCTCCCAAACAGAGAGGGAGTCAGTGTGGAGAGGAGATAAGGGAATCAGCCTCCTTCAGCAGCGCTTATTAAAGCCAGGCTGCCGGGAGATCCTATCGCTGCTGTGAGATATCAGCCAGTTTATCCTTGACTGGAACTTGAATTGAAGCCAATTAAGCAAGAAGTGAGATAATCAGGTTCTCTCCTCCAACTCACCAGGCTGTCCGTCCGTGGAAACAGAGGCAGATTGGCAGGAAGTATGCAAGGATGGTTGGATTGCTGAAGTTTAGTTTGGGGCAGCGAGTCCAAAAATCGTAGGCTGCTGTGTTGACCCAGATCAACAATCCAGTTCCAGTCATTGGCATCTCCACCAGGAGCAGCTTTTATACAGCAATTGGCTCCTGGTGGCCCACGGAGGCCAAGCCAGGGCAAAAGCCTTCTGGTAGGACAGGGAATGTTCTACATTTGCCAGAAAAAACATCATTTTGCCCAGCTGCTGTGAGTATTGCAGCTGAGCTCAGAAGGAAGGGGGATCTCTGAGCAGGGTGGCTGGGGTGTCAAACATTCCTGGGGGGCTGTGGAAACTGGCGCTCACATGTCAGTGGAGTTACCTTCCTGCTTCTCTGAACTCCAAAGAGGCTATTCATGGTGCAGCGGCTGTTTCGGGGTCACCACCTTGAGTAGCTTCTTTAAAGTTCAGAGTGATCTCTGGAGCAGATAAGTAGCCCCCCTGACACAGCAGCCCCTGCTGTGAGCTCCAGTGTTGAACCACTAGGAAAGGATGCTTCAGCTCCCCCTTGAAATTTGGTACTCCTCTGAACTTTGCCATGAAGGTGCCCCATTCCGGGGAATGACGTTTGAAGTGCATCTTAGGGATTTGCTTGTAAAATTCATTTTAAAGGCAGCCATTCAGACCTGCAGTGCAAGTGACTATAACGCCTTGGAAAGGAAAAGGCACTGGACAGCCTCTTACTAAAGCCAGGATGGGGTGGGAGGCGACTTCTGGGAATAGAGGCTTTGATGAGCCTGGTGTTTAGGATTACAATGCCCATAATCCCCATCTTGCCTGGACAATGGTGAGGTGTGAGGGGAGTTGTTCTCCCAAATATCTGGAGGCTGAGGAAGACTGGATTAAATCTGCAAGCAAAAACAAATTAAAAGTGGCTGTTCGTTCCTACCGAGTTCTACATCTGCTTTATTTAAGCGCTCTTTTTTGAGCTGTCTTTCTTGGCTGCTTTGTATTCCAGCTTCAAAAGGCCTCTGAACTTCTGAGGCTGGGAGGGACACCCTGATCGCAGCCCAACCCTTGTACCTTCTGGCGACATGTATATTGTTACCTGCACACACACACTTTCATCTTCCGAAACTATTTCTGTCTGGAGAATGAAAGGAGCAAAAAGAAATTTTACGATCTCACTCTGTTCACATTAAAAATGGGGCTGCTTCTTAGATGTGACACTGGGAGATGCTCTGATCGAATCTCTCGCTAGTGTTTTATAATTACAGTTTTAACTCCAGCTGCAGGGAGCGAGGATTGAAATCTAACTGGGACCACCACATGCTGTGGGGAGTTTTCTCTCTTTTTATGCTAGTGTGTTTTCCTCGCAGAACAAATAGCAACTTGGAGTGGGTGGGTTTTGCCCATCGGAATCATTTCATTCTGATATTAAAACATTATCTTCCCCATCATGATTTTCTGTCCCAGCCTGATGCCCTCCAGTAGGGTTAGATGATCAATCCTGCCCTCCATTTTTGGCTGGGGGGTCCTGGGAGTTGTAGTCCAACCCACTTGGAAGGCACCAGGTTGGAGAAGGAGAGCAATAAGAAACCATTTAAAACTGCATATTACAACCACCTTGAAAAGGACCAGTACAAAACCCCAAGGAATGGCATCGGATGGTGCTTCCACTAAAAGGCTGCTTGGCAGGCCCCTGTGGGGTGAGATTCCCACAGTCGCTCCTGAACAGCCCCTCTTACTGTGCCCATGGCCGAACCCTGGCTCATCCCCTGCCCGAGAGCAGAGCCTTGTGGCTTTGGATGGGTTCAGGCATCATTACCTGCTCTTTTGCCTCCTGGGCCTTCAAGCCAGTTAACTCATGTCTGATGGATGCATTCGATGTGGACATCGTCCCTTCCTCTCGGCCGAGTATCACCTATTACCTGCACAGTCATTCACCTGGCTGAAGCAGAGGGATGGCTTAGCAGGTAGAGCTCACGCATCTGCTTCCTTGGAAGACCAGCTCCATCTCTCCCCTCTTCTCCCTTCGTGGCCAACCCTGAACCGCCTTCCCAGCTGGCTTCGGCAGGAAGACAGTGCTGAAAGCACAGGGCTACTCCAGCTACTGGGCTTGTCTCCTCCTCCTCCATCTCTTCTCTTCCCTTCCCGTCCCGTTCCTTTTTTGCTGTTATTTGTAGTCCTTCTTCCAGTTGTCAGCCTCCAGGCATAAGCAGGCTCTTTAATCTGCCTACAATACATAGGAAATGTTAGGCACTTAATGAGCAGCAAAGGTGACAAGAAAAGGGCATTTCAGTAGCAAAACCTAGACCTAGCCAGTGGCTTTGCATTGCCAAACCAAGATGGAGATGGGTGGGAATGAATTAACCCCCCTTCATTTCACTGTGGCTTTGCTGGCTCAATTTGACCCTTTCTACCACTCCACAATGGGTGAGCGCTAAGATGAACAAATTTAGTCTGCGAATCAGTCAACACTGTCCTTTTAGCAGTCAGCAGCTGTTGTGGAAAATGTGGTTTTATATTTGTCATTTTTAAAAAATTTAGCGCACGGCAGGAGATGTGGGGGCAGCAAGGGTGACAGGGCAATGCAGCCTCCAGGTTTTCATTGCCCACCCCTGGGCCATTCTCCCTGCCGAACCTGAAGCCCTTTCAAAAGCATCTTTGGACAGCTCTCCTGAGTCGGAGCAGAGACTGGTCCCAGACAGAGATCAAGGGCGGCCAAGTTATTTTGGCCCTAGAGGCAGATGGCGAGCTTGCCCATGTAGACTTTGCTCCTCCCCAGGACAGGCGAAACCAGAATTTATTTTATTTATATGCCACCCTATAGCCCAAAGGGTTACTGGCACATGGATATATCTGTGGCAAGACTCTAATATATATCCAGAATAGAAATTATGGGAGGATTTATCATGCAAAATAAGGAAAAGCTGAGTCATACTGCATGATTTATGAAAGTTCCTCCTCCACGGATTGGGGCTCCGTGGAGGTGGGGAAGGAAACGGCCAAGCCAGGAAAGACTCCCCGCCCCCATATCTCATCATCCTGATGGGTGTTTGTGCCTGTTCTTTTCTGGTCTCCCCTGAGAGCTCAGCACGGTCAGGGTGGGAAAGCACCTGCTGCTTCTGTGGATGTTTGTGGTCCGTGTGAAAACTGCATGCTGTTTGCTGGGATTATGTGATGAATGGTTTTGTGGGACTTTGGGAAGCCAGGTCAAGGCACTGGTAGTGGCAGTTCCTATCCCCAGCTCCAGCCGTTTATGTAACTAGGACGGATGCTCCTTTAATATTGGCCTTCTAGGTGGTCAGCCGGGTGGGCTGGGTGGTTGGGCCAGTCCTGTCCATGGCACCTTTGAGTCATAGTACCTGGAATTCCCGGCCTTCAGTCCAAGTTGCAGTGGTACATTCTGCAAAATGGAACTTAAAAAAAAGACTGGCTGCCTTCCTCCTCCTCACCCTACAGTGGCTTCCAGCACAGGACCCCACTGTCATCAGTCAAGAGTAAATACCCCGTTGTTACTGCAATTGCCCAGACTAGGATCAGACGATTGTTCTGCAACTGAGTGGCTCATTGAGATGTCATGCGGAGAGGCTGGGGAATCCAGGATCCCGGTTTAGGCGAGAAACGATGAACCGCATGGATTTATCTGGGGGTCCTTGTAGATGCGTGAATAAGGACAACTCCCGAACAACGTATCTGTTGGGGACGATTCATGGAAATGGGAGCGTGGCTGGAATGGTCACTTCTAGCTGATAAAGCTGAGAAGGCTCTTAGAACATAAGAGATGCCGGCCCCAGTTTGCCACCACAGGCATGGCTGAACATACGGAGATTCAAGCTAAAGCACTCCAAGCCCTGGGCTTAGATGGGAACATCTGCCATTACTGGTTCCTCCCATATTCAAATCATTTAACTCTCAAGTTCATGTCCTGTGTTTCCTATTCAAGTTCTGAACATCAAGACATGGGTACATGCTGCGAAATGTGTACTATCGCTCACTGGGCAGAGAGAGAGGGCACAAGTGAGTGGGCAGGGCTGAGGAAGAGGAAGAGGAGGATCCATTCAGATGGAAGCCTACTTAATATTTTGTCCAACAGCTTCTTCCTGAAAATACCCAGAGCTGGCATGAGTGGACAAAATTTTGAAGAGCAGCCATCCCCATAGCCACGAGCCCAAGAGATTCCAGAACTTGCAAGTAGCTGTGTTGATGCCCATTAACAAACCAGCTTTAGCAGCCTTCCTGTCCACTGAGAACAGGTCCTTTAGAAAGCAAATGGGTCTTAATGTCCCTTTCACCAGCAAGCCATCCCAAAGTAGCATGCAGAACACTAAGGTACAAGATTTGGTTGCCGGGAAATGTCATTCCGCAGCCACTGTGAGAAGTTCAACTAAGGTCAGGGAGAACAGGGAAGGCTGAGGAGGTGGTAGGCGATACCAACTAGGAATGTGTGTAGAACCCAAGCATTCCATTTGGGGCAAGAATCTGTCAGATTCCCTGGGCTTGGCTTTACCGTGGCTCAGAGCCCATGTTCCTGGCGAGCGTGCCCAGCATGTGTGGGCGGCTTTCCAGGAATCGATGCTGCACAAGCAGGACCCCTTTCCCCCATGCACTGCCAGGGGCCTCTGCAGCAGCAAGTGGGGAAGGAGGTGGTCACAGGAATAGGAGCTGCTTCCCTCGCTCCCAGCACCCCTTTCCCCCATGTAACTGCCACGACTGCCACCAGCACTGGGAGGGGAAGCAGGCTGGTTGCTGGGAGGGGCTCTTGGTTCACCCACTCATGGTGCGCCTTTTGTACATCCTGCAGCCATGTCTGGCAGAGAAGGCGTCTGGCTTCTCTGGACCTCCTGGAAGCATGCCTGGACTTGCTTGCAGCTTGCTTTGCAGAGCTGGGCTGAACACAGAAGGAGGTCTGTGGACAGTAGAGGGATGGATTCTGACAGGGTTCATCCCAACCCTATTATCATTCTCCCTGATAATAAAAATGCACCACCACTGTGCCCCTGGGAGTCCTGGCTCCGCGGCACCACGGAGCAGCTCTTGAAATTCACTTCTCTGCAATTTATTGATGCTGTCGTCGTGTTTGCATTTACACCCCGCCTTCTTTCCTCTTGTGAGGGACCCCAGGCAGTGTGCATAGCTCCGGTTTATGCTCAGTAATGCTCAATGTGCAGAGCTCCAGTGTATGCAGCAATCAGCTTGTGAGACAGGTTGGGCAGAGGGGCCAAGGCAGCCGCCAAGTCACCCAGGGAGCCTCATGGCCAAGTGGGAACTAGACTCTGGATCTCCCAGCAACCCCCGTCCAAAACGCTAACCGCCACACCACCTTGGCAAGCTTCTACAAAGCTGTTGCATTCCTGCCTTTGGAAGCAGCAGAGAGAAAATCTGTTCCATCTTCTGCATGGCAGCCCACCAGATAATTAAAGACCCTTATCAGGACTCCCATTAATCTCTCCTTCTCCAGGCTCAACAGCCCCCACTCTCTTACTCATTCCTCAGCAGACTTGGCTGAAGACAGAGTAGGTCTTTGGATGTTGTACGAGCTACAAATTCTGTGAGCACCACGAGGCACCTGGCATTTGTCATCTCAAAGCCATTTTAAGAAATGCAGCCTGGTAGCTGCCTCCTGCGCCAAGGTGTTGGCATGCAGAAGCTCGCCATGGGGATTGGCAAATGGGCTCCAGGGTGCTTTAGCCTCCAAAACAGGGTGTGGAGCCAACCCTGGGGGGCCAAATCTGGCTCTCCTTGCGCCCTCCCCAAATACCCATCATTTGGAGTTTCCTGACTTTCCACCTGTTTTCCCCTATTCTAAATGGCTGGAATGTCTCCCCCAAGGTTTCCTTAAAGGCAGTAAGAGCTTTAAGCTACAATAGGTCTGGTATTTGGGGTTTCCCCCCCTTTTCATTCAGTCCCCCCCCCCCCAGCTGGAAAGCAGGCCATGGAAACCCTCTGTGATATCAACCATGGCCCTTGGGCTAAAAGCAGTTCTGCACCCCGTAGTATGTCACGTTTCTCTTTCTGTGGTCCAGCTCTGTCTCTGGTTTGAGGATGACTTAAAAGAACTAGAGGAGCAGAAGTCAGAGAAGCGGAAACAGATATTGGTGGCTCTGATGTCAGGGCTGGTTGAGCAACATTGGACCTCAGGCTGAGCTGGGCACGGTCCTGAACGAAAGCGGCAACTAAGTTCAGCACCACGGACAGCTCCTTGCAACTGAGGCAGTCCGCCGAACAGACCTGCATGCGGATGCCACATGCCGGCCCCTGTGCGAAGGTGGCTCCTTCCCCTAGAATGATCATAAGCCAGCTTATTTCTACACTGGGTTGCTACAACAGTCTGACCTGACTACGAACCGTCTCAAAGCTCAGCAGCTTGTAGCCTGGATCTGATGCGAAATCGGTTTCACATCCAAGCTGCGTGTAGTTCTGAGCTGCAGTGAAAAGATAAGGGGGCTGCAGTCAAGGGGGAGTTTCTGGAAAGGGACAAAATGACAAGCAGGGCCATTTCCAGGATGTTTCAGGTATTATCAGATGCTGCTGGCAAGCGGACAAGGCTCTCCCAGTGTTGGTGGTAACCACAAATTCCCCTGCACCTTGGTTTCCTTAGCTACCAGGCCATGAGTCACTGAAAAGAGAATTACTGGAAACATTAGCTTAATACTGCAGTAGGCAGCAAACAAACAGAACGGACTTGTGAGGAGTCACAAGAGGTGCTGTTTTTCAGGATTCCAGCCAGGCAAACCCAGTCCTCTGCACCTCGGCCAGAAGAGCAGGAGGGAGAAGAGAACCTTTTGTGTTGTCTGCCTTTCCTGTGATGTACCCTGCCAAGATGGATCATTTTCAGAGGTTAAGCATGACCAACAGAATGTCAACCTGTAACATCTCACAAGCAGGCTTTTACAGAAACAGGCGCCCACCCTTTGGATCACACTCCCTAGTTTTGTTTGAGAAGGCAAAAAAGATTGCATCTTTTAAATACCTCCAGAAAATGCACTTGGTTGAACAGACTTTCTCCCACTTGTCCATGACGCAGCTCAATTTGACTGTGTGTGAGGGTTTTTAAATAATATATATAGTTTTGTTATTGCAGCTATGCTAGTGTCTTTGAAACAGTGGTTTTAAAAAATATTTTTCTATCTAAACTGCATAGATATTTTATTATTTTAAATAGTAGACAAGTATTGTTATTAAAAAAAGAAGAAAATTAATACATGCAAGGATAACAGTCAACAGCCGATGATAAAGCTTCCGAGTAACATGAGAAATATGAAGTGTTCTTACGTTATTAATGCACTTAATTTCTGAATTTTGGCTTCATGAATTTCTCAAGAGTTCCTTCACCATAGGCCAATGCAGATGGAGAAAGCAGTTCTCTTAACTGTGATTGAGAGAGTGATCCTATGCTCCCTGGGTGAGCCTAACAAGGATCGCAGGATACGGTGGATTCCTGACTGCTCCAGTACTGTAGATCTGGCTGCAACTTCAGGCAAGAAAGCTAAGCAAGACAGCTGTGCAGCAGATCCTATTCCAGGGTCACTACTGGACAAAGAGTGAAAAAATGGAGCATGATGCACAGAGAAGAGAGACATGGTTCTGCTGGATCTTCAAGGCCCTCTGTTGTGATCCCTGTCCACAGCAAAGTCACACAGGGAGACAAGCTGAGGCCCACCTTGTTCAATCCGGCAAATATGTGTCTCTGCCATTTTTCCTGTCCTGCGTGGCTCTCACTGTCCAGGCTTTGGATGCACACAGGGCTTAAATCTTGGAGTCCTATTTCTAAGTAGTTTCAGCCTCCCAAAACTGCCGTCTAAGAAACCAAAGATATCCTCAATGCATCTTCCCACCAAACATACTTCAGCTATTGGCAAATCACAACATTTCAGATTATATTTGCATCCATTGTATTTATATCTGTCACGAGCAAGTCACCTCCTTCTTCCCCTTTCCTTATCAAACTCAAAACAAAACCTTGGAAGCAGAGCAATTTTATTGAAACTTGTCAGCCTACAGAACAGCATAAATCAAATCAGCCTTCCACTAGAGTGATGGGAGAAACATCTGCCCATGTCAAGAGTTGTATCCAAACGGAACCTTCCCCTCCTGCCCTCCCTTTCAAAAAGATTGTGATGTCTCCCTCAGGGTGGCTCTTGCTGCTCAAGAGCAAGGCAGGGGGAACTCCGGACACTTCATAATTGGGCTGTTCATTCTCTTCTTGCATCTGTTCCTCCTCCCACCCTGAAAAAGGCATGCAGATTCTCGCAGATTCTCGCCTGAGGATCTTCACTTAGTTACTTTGAAACTGTCAGCTCTTCCATCCCCCTTTTGTTCTCTGCCTCCTCCTCCTCCTAATTAGACAAATCTATCTGGGCTGACTGTGACATGTGAGAGACAGGCCCCCTCACTACAGCATCTGCCTTCTGATGACACACATGCACCCCTCCCACTGCTGCACATGTTCAGAGCATGGTGGTGGATGCTCAGTTCTGTAGACTGGCTTGCCAGGCTCTGCTATGGGGGTCGGGTTAAATCAATTTCCGCACGGAAGCAAGATGAGATGAAATCAGCACCGTGGAAAGCACCATGCGGTGTTGGGGCTGGAGGCCAGACGAGGTTGCTTGCAGGCTGCTCCAACATGGAGCAGTCAGGACTGAGCAAGCGCCACTCTGCCTTGGGCAGCAAAAAGCCATGGACCAGCTTTGCATAAGGATAATTATACCGAGCCAAAATCTTGGATCCCTGCTCATGATAGGATGCTCTGTTTGTTCAGCATTTGCAATGGTATTAGCATCTGGCATTTTCAACATTGTAGTTGAATATCAGCTCTATTCCTTCCAACCTTTAATTAAATGTGCTTTGGTTAGAAGCCGGATTCTGCTTGAAGATGGAAGAATCATATATCTTGTCCATGTTCTTTTTATTTCTATTCCTTTATACATCAGATTCTGCCCTTATCTGCATTAATCTGCAGGCTTTTATGAATATGCATGGAAAAATATATTTAAATCCCTACTTTGTTTGCTTGTTTATTAAATTTATGTTGTTAGTCGTGAAGTCGTGTCCGACCCATCGCGACCCCACAGACAACATTCCTCCAGGCCTTCCTTTCCTCCACCATCTCCGGAGTCCACTCAAGCTCACACCAACCACCTCAGTGACTCCATCCAGCCACCTCATCCTCTGCCGTCCCCTCCTTCTTTTGCCATCTATTGTTCCCAGCATTAGACTCTTCTCCAGGGAGTCCTTCCTTCTCATTAGGTGGCCAAAGCATTTGAGCTTCATCTTCAGCATCTGGCCTGCTAAAGAGTTGATCTCCTCTAGGACTGACCGGTTTGATCTCTTTACAGTCCAAGGGACTCACAGGAGTCTCCTCCAGCACCACAGTTCAAAGGCCTCAATTCTTCACCACGTTGGCTCACTTTAAACTCTTTAAAATGTGTTTTTTCAGAAAACACACATTTCTAAATGTATCTGCTTGCCACATATGCAAAATGTATTTTATCCTAAAATTCACATCTGTGCATGCACTTGATACATTTTTTGAACTGAAAGCTTCATCGTGAAATTCAAAGGATGATTCTCACTTTGTCTGCGCATTACTCCAAGGTGGATGGATCGATTTGCTTCAAAACATTGACTGAACTAAATCCTCTAGCATCCCCCTTCCCACTGCTGTGATCATTCTATTTTTCTCCCTCCCTTCCCCTCCCCTCCCCTCCCCTCCCCTCCCCCCCCACCCCCCACCCGGGCTGCACCAGATTGTAGGGATCATCCTTACATGGGCCGGTCGCCCTCCCAAACCCACCCTGCTAATACTCATCCTGCTACTGAACACTGTTGCTCGAGGTGGAATTAGGAACAAAAGAAGCTGGATCCACCCTGATGGATTAGCCTCCAACAGAGCCATTTCCAATTGCATGAAATCTTTCCTCACTATGCTAATTTAACTCACCTCTACTGATGAGGTTCAGCTGAAGCAACCTTTTAATTAGAGCTTAACTTGAACAGATTAACCTCCTATTAATCCTAATGAGTGAAGCGGACTTGTTTTTCGTATTCAAGATGGTCTCAGGGCAGGAAGGAAAGCTGAGAGCACATGCCTTGGGTGGAGTTAATCCTGTTGGGGCCTCTATGCACCCCAACATTAGCCAGTTTGAGCTGGGTGTCGAGAACGCTGCCAGTCAGTCTCCCATAATCCTCTCTCCTGGGCTACTCCTCAGTTTCCCCTGCTGCAAACCTGAGCAAATGATGAAATGCTACTCTGGTGACGTCTTTGCGCCACTGCAGCCCAGCACATGGAGCAGGGGCACCCCTCCTCCTCATCCCAAATGTCCGTGCATGCAAGGAAAACACAGCTGGACGCAGACTTCATGCATCAGCAAGGAGCAAGAGAAGAAGCCACTCAAGTGTCCCTGAATGGAAGTGAAAACTATGTCCGAACTCTCTGAGGGATACTGGCTAACCCAGCCATTTTCTTTTCATTTGTCTAGAACCACATCTCATATCAGCACTATTTGCCCCAGCTCCTCAGATTCCCCTCCCAAAAATATTGGTTCAAGCACAGGCAACTGTTCCGTCTCTTCTGCAGTACAGACACAAAAAAACACCCAGCTTCTCTGCAGTCTCTCCTCGCCTTCAGTTAATACTCCCTCGTAATCCAACAACATCCCTATCCAATTTCCTGCTTCTGATCTCATGAAAGACTTTTGTTTTAATTGTTGGTCTTAAAGGTATTAGCGATAGGCTCCTCAAAATCCCTTTTTTCAGAATCCCTCTTTGCCTGCCTGCAACGCCTTTTGTTATGTGTATGTTCCGGTTCCTTTTTGTTCTCCTCACTGGGAAGCCCTTCCATTTTCTGAAGAAAGCCTTCTTTCCTCTAATACGATCCTCGACAGTGCTCGCTCACCATGCTGGTGGCCTCTCGCACATGGAGGGACCTTCTCTGACCTGTAACATACGTTCTGGCTGCGCTTCCAGCAAACCAAGGGGGGGGGTTGCCCTGAGTGGGCAGCTCAGTCAAAATGTCAGCCCAGGCCGCTGTGGAAAAGGGACACGCCCTTGGAGACATCATACTACCTTATGCAAGTCCATGGTGCAGCCACCCTTGGAATACCTGGTGCAGCTCTGGACACCACACCTGGGATGCTGTGGAGCAGGGCAGAGCGCAGAAAGAGCACTCGGCCCTCGAGAGCAAGGGGCTGGAGCAACGCCGCCATAAGGAGAAGGTAGCTAAGCTCAGCAAGCCCAGATATTTTATGTGATGAGTGCTGGGGAGGGAATGTGCTCAAAAGGGAGGGATAGATGTGCTCAAAATATGCATGGTGTGGAGAAAGTGGAGGAGGAGACATTTTCTTCCTTTTTATTTATTCATTGACTCAGTCATCATATTTCTATCCCACTTTTTTTCTTTCAAAGAAATCAAGGTGGTTTACACGAGTCTCCTGCCCTCAGTCTCATCCTCATGACAACAGCCCTGCGAGGGAGGTTGGGCTGAGAGGCTGTGACTGGCCCAAAGTCACCCGGTGAGCTCCATGACTGAGTGGAGGCTAGAACCTGGACCTCCCGAGTCCCAGTGCCGCACTCTGCACCACTACACCCTACTGGCTCTCCATATCTTTCTCATGAAGCTAGAGCCTAAAGGGGATCTGTTGTGAAGCTGATTTGGTGAGCGATTTGAGGAGATCTCAAAGAAAGCACTTCTTCACACAGTTGAAGTATGGAATTCATTTGCACAAGTTGCACTCAATGGCTACTAGTCCTAGTAACTCCATGCTACCCCAAGCATCAGCGGTGGTATGCCTGTGCAAAACCATTTCCTGGGGAACATGGATGAGGGAGTACTCTTACACTCATACTCTGCTTGAAGGTCTCATGGAGGAAGCTGTATGCTCATGGGAGAGATAGAAACCTTGGTCTAATCCAGTGGGACTCTTCTTCTTTAGATTCCCTTGTGGTGGTATTGAGTTACCCCCAAGTGTTCAGCAGAGAGTTGACTTTCCCTTTCAACTTCCTTTCCCCCTCAACTTTCCCCTTCAACTTCCTGTCCCCCTTGACTTTCCCTTTCAACTTCCTTTCCCCCAACCCCCACATGGGCTCCTGCAGGAAGCAACTCCTCTGAAGACCAGTAGAACTGTTGGACTTCCTTGTCCACACCCCACATGAATTAAATGTGATAATAAGGAGGACCATGCTTCTGATTCATTCCTCACTCAGTCTGTCTCATCCAAGAGGGCACTGCAATCCATGGCCCCCTTCCCACTAGTCACTTTGATGACCAGCTCTTCCATGGCTCATCTTATTTAGAGTATTTAGACTTCTTGACTCCATCGAAGAAGCCATTGTCTTGAACTTAGAATTGCTGAGCAGGGCTGCTGTGGACAGAGCATTCTGAAGGTCTTTCATTCGTGGGGTGGCCGTAAGTCAGAAGTGATTTGACCATACACAACAACAAGAGGTAGGCGACTGTATCTGCTCCTCCAGATGCCTTTCACATGTCATTCTCTGCCTCAAGGTCACCCTGAGCAGGCACATTCAACCAACTTGGAACTCACCTTCATTTCACCAGCTGCAATGTGGATGCTGGAGAAGCTTCCTGCTAGCATCCATCTTTCCTTGGAGATGTGACCAGGCCCATAAAGAGCACCAGCCCTGAAAAGGACGGCCTCCTTTGCCATCAGAGAGTGCATTAACATTTCCCAATGAGGCAGGATTTCTGTGACGATGACACCGATTAAATCATCAAGAGCTGTAATCCTCCCTAACAAGGCTGCAAGAGGGATATGGAAATATAGATTTCGGCTACTGAGCCCCAGCAGGGTGAGAGAAAGTCAGCTCCCGGAGGCACCGGCAGCTGCGGAGTGTATCGAATGGATGCGATGCCGCTCCTTGCAGCTTTGCACAGAGGGAAAAAGCCACACTTGTCAGCTTTGTACTGTACCCAACTCCCTGCAGCCTGTGGACTGGATTCAATGTCTAAGAAGCTCTCAGGGTTACCATTCCAGCGGTGGCAAAAGGCGAACGAGGTGGGACAACCATAGAAGCAAACACAGGACGCCCCCCTGTTGTTGCTGTTGGAAGGGGCCTGTTAGGCCCTCCAGTCCAACCCCTTGCTCAATTCTGCAGCATGGCTTGCTCCCATAAAGCTCAGAATAAAAGCTGCAATGGATAAGAGCCTCCACTGACACCGAAGTCACCAGTCTCCTCTGTTTTTAAGTTACCGTATTTTTTGCTCTATAAGACTCACTTTTCCCCCCCTCAAAAGTAAGGGGAAATGTCTGTGTGCCTTATAGAGCGAATACGTGTGTGCAGTAAGTCTGTCAGATGTGCAGCCCGTGGGGAAGTGATGGGGAATGTGCCTGTGATCATGTGCCCATTTGGTTCAGAATATTTTTCTTCTTGTTTTCCTCCTCTAAAAACTAGGTGCATCTTATGGTCAGGCGCATCTTATAGAGCGAAAAATAAGGTAGATCCCAATTTCTTTTTCCCCTAGCAAGGAAGCCAAGCCAGGTTACACAGGCACCCCCCCCCCTCCACTTTATCTTCACAACAAGCGTGCAAGGCCATTTTGGCTGAGAGTCTGAGGCTGGTCACCCCCTCCTCCAGGTCACTGATAAAACGGTTGGGCAGAGTTGGTCCCAGAACTGAGCCCTGGGGGACTCCACTCATCCCACTCACAGCCAGTGTTGTTTCTAGAGCAGCTTTTCCCTTGAAAAGGAAGAAAGACAGGAAGTTAGATGGGGGGGGGGGGGAGGGAGCCCCAGAAGAGAAATGGTTGTGTGTTGGAAGCAAGGAGAGTTTCAAGCTGCCCCACTGTTCCAACAAGGATGCATCAGTTGCCAACCGGCTTGCTGCCTATCACACATCTGCCACGAAGGAGAGAGAACCTCAGGGAGTCAATCTTGCGAGCCAGCTCAACAAAGGGGCAGCTAATGCTGGTCCATTTCATCCATTATGCAGAGGAGGCCAGTGATACCTGTAGCAATGGGCCATTGCAGCTGTTATTGCGAGTTAGAGCGCTGTCCATGGTTTTGATTGCCATTCCCCAAGCAGGCTCACCTCCGTGGAACACCATGGATAGCTCCTACAAAACAAGGTGCCATGGGAGGCCTGACTCTCCCCTTTCCTCTGTTTTTTCGTGCCAAGAGGAGGGAGAATTTTCTTCCACGGGTTCCAAAATAATTCCTCCCAAAATGGGTGCTGGCCAGCATTTGCTGTTCTATCTCAGGCAGCCAAACAACTCGGGCAAGAACGCTGGTGGGGAAGGAAAGGATCTGCCCTCCCCAGTGCTTGCAGCTTCACTTCCATGCATTCCAAAGCTCACTCCCTCTAGATGACTTTGCAGAGAAAGAAGGACGCATTTACATTCCCAGAATGCAAGGGGGCCATGCCATAAAGGAAGGGCCAGCCAGATTTCAGGGCATGTCAACAGCACGGGTTTTCTCCAGAAGTAATTGCAAACTTCCAACCACCCAATTAAGCAGTGCATGCACCGTACAGTACATGGATTCCTCTCAATTTTACACTAGTCTGTTTTAAGCCACAGCTCCCACAATGCACCATGATTTTTCACATGGACAAAAAGTCATACAGATGAGACAGGATTTCATAGTAAAGGAAAATTCGCATCTGAGATCACATAAACAAATGTTATTTTCTGCGTAAATAATGAATTCACTCGGAGTAAGTTTGCCCGTTGCTAGAAATGCTCAAGGCAAAACTTTTCATTACTTTTAATTTTAAATGAAATGTTTTCCCATATGTCTAAACAAACAAAACCAAACCCAATAATCCCACCATCTTTCTTTCACTGATCCCATGTCAAGCTTGAAGTTCTAAAGGCAACTTTATAGCTGGTGCTGACCAAAGTCTAACTTGTGTACAGGTAGCCTGGGAAATTTCCACTTGGCTTTTTTGTTAAAAAGAAAACACTGAGTCTGCCACATGGAATTACATCAAACCAACTTGATTTGCAGTCAAAACATCCAATTTTCTTTCCTCACTTGCCAATAAGAATTCTGGCAATCTCACACCTCAAAGGATTAAAATTAAAAAGTCTGAGTATTTCAGTGGAGGATGAGAGAAAGGATGGCTTTCGATCAAAATAGACAGACAAGGAACTCTGAAACAAAATGTTGTAGTATATCTACTCCCTCCCGTAGGGAAATCTCCAGTTACCGTTCCAACCAATCTTTCCCCCTAAGTGCAGCATTCCTAGTACTCCAGTTTTTCCAATTTTCACTCCACAATCCATGGCTGTCTTCATTCTTGGAGCCTTAAGGTTTTTTGTAAGTTCATCTACTTCTTTTTTTGCATTTCTGAAAATCTCAGCATTTATTTATTTATTATATTAATATTCCACCTTTTTTTCCTTCCCAGGAATTCAAGATAGCTTATGCCATTCTCCCTAACCTCTCACATCTTTTCCTCACAACAACCCTGAGGAGCGTTGGGCTCAGAGTCTGTGACTGGCCCAGAGTTATCCAGTTGGCACCATGGCTGAGTGGGAACTAGAACCTGGATCTCCTGAGTGCCAGTCCAGCACTCTAACCCCTACACCACACTGGGAGTTGCTGATACCTCCCTCTTGTTTCTCCATGGCTCTTTCTCTGTTAGCACTCACCAACAGAGTTAGCAATTAGGAGTCATGAATGCAAGCGGAAGGCCACTTTGCTGTCCTGGGTTCCCATCCCCACCCAGGTCCAAATCTCTTGGGCACGCTCACATCTGGAGTTTCCAATGGAGCATGTTGGCATGTTTCGCAAGCCAAACCATGCATCTCCTACAGCTCTAGCTAAGAGTATTACCTTGTTACACACATGTCCACCATGTCTCTGTGCTGTTTTGAAGGTTGCTCATGGGACCACAGGGACCCTTCGGTCCTATGGGCCACCCACTCTATTCTCTTTCATTCTCCCCAGCATCAGAGAGCACTTTGTGGCCGTTCACCACACGTGGTCCTCACTGGGCTCTTTTGGAAGGACCAGGTGTACTTCTGAAACATGCAGTTTCTCACACTTTCTCATACCTCACTCTTCAAGGGGGATGGTGTTCTTTTGGCTCTGCAGCCAAGCCCACTTGCCCTCTGAACCTCCAAGCCAGAGGTATCTTCTCTCTGGTCTAACTGCCTGGCTGCTTCCCAAATACCAGCGTGGACAAGGCGGGCCCCAGAGTCTGGAAGATCTTGCTCCACACAAGATCTTGCTCCACCTGCTCCACACACAACCTTAGTTCCCAACACATTGCATCCCACGGCACAGAAGTGCATCCAACTTCACATAAGGATTGCAAAGGCATGATGCTCCAACGCAAAGCCAGAGCAAAAAACCCGTAACAAATGCTGCCCCAAAATTGCTGGGGAAAGCAGCAAGCCATGGGGTGGGCGGGGAGCAGATACGAGAGGCAACACAGCGATGGGGAAAGGACAGGCGGCTATTAAAACGGTAGATGAGTGAGGAGTGGCGATTTGGCTGGCATGCGTTTCCCTGCTTTTAGCAGGATTGACATGAAATTTTGTTTACAGTATAACTGGAACCATGTCGGTGTGAAATTGGAAAGAGCGTCAGGCGGACGCCAACCCACTGCAGCGGTTGGGACTGAAACGCGAACACGCACGCACACAGTTGCATTGGCATCCAGGGCACAGATGAGCAGATGGGGCCAAGCCGGTGCGCTCGGCCAGGCCAGGGGCCAAATGCCGGCCCAGCACTGCTCACAGGGGGCAGGTTCCACTGGTGGGAGGGGCCAAAGGCAAAGGGGTGGAGCCAACACACCTGCAGTCTCCACGTCTTTTGCCTTAAGCGTGGCTCTTTCTGCCGCACAGTGAGGTTTAGGAGAGGCATTTGTGGTACTGCATTTATGAAATGCACCACCCAGAGAGTTTCAGTGACTGGGTGATATAGAAATAAAATTAATAGTAATAATCCAACCTTGAACAGTTTAACAAACATAACAAAATCACAGTGGGCACAGGTATGAGCTAGCCTGCCCAGTGGATCGGGTCAGCACAGGACCAAAGCCTTGGTGGGGGGTGGCTGCAGGCCTTTGCACCAGGAGTAAACTGAACTAGTTATTTACCCCTGAGCAAACCATCTTTTAAAAGCACTTTTGATCTTGTCTATATGGTATTTATTGCATTTTATTGCTACTATACCCCTGGATTAACTTGAGTTATGGCTGCTGGGGTTTTCTTTTGCTGAGTCCTATTGTTGCTATTTTGTTGATATATTATGTATGTTTGATTGAATATTATTGTTTGTATTGTACATGTTTGTTATGGCTTTCTAAACTTTATTAGAAAATATTACAAATACTTTGTATTATGTTTTATATTATTATTCTTATTTATTTGTGTAAGCCATCCTGAGGCTTTTGTGAAAGGATGGCATATAAATATTCTGAATAAATAAACAAACAAACTCTCAGAGGGCCATTTTGGCTAACAGGTGGTGTAGAAATTAAATTAATTAAATAAATATAAGCTCTGCCAAGGCAGCAGGGCAATTTTTTCTCCAAACAGCCAGGAGAAGAGAGGGGGCATATAAGTTATGGAAGTCTTCCCCAACAGGCTGCTCTCCAGACATTTTGGACTTCAATGCCCATCAGCCCCAGCCAGCATGGCCAAGAGAAGGCTGGGAGTAGGGCGGCTGGGAGCTGTAGTCCACAACATCTGGAGGGGACCTGGCTTAGGAAGGTTGTCCTAGTGTTCTGGGGCCACGGCTCCTGCGACCTCACAGAATAGCTTATTTCTGGTTTCCGGTTTATATCCTGCCTTTTTCCTACAAAGGGCTCAAGGCAGCTTACATCATCTCCTCCTCCATCTTATCCCCACAACAACAACCCTGTGAGGTAGGTTGGGCTGAGAGTCTGTGACTGGCCCAAAGTCACCCAGTTGGCTCCATGGCTGAGCGGGGACTCGAACCCACATCGTCTGAGTCCCAGTCCCATGCTCTTCACCACTACGCCACACTGGCTCTCACCTTGAGACGCAGAACAGGCCCTTGGCCACCACTGAGATTCCCCACAATGCCCCAGTGTGACACAGACATTTTAAATGGCCACTCACAGGCTCAGCAGCCCAGCCCAGGGGACCCAAAGCTGACACAAGCCCTGGCAGGCCCTACAAGGAATGAGGGGCTCCAACTGGGTGACTTTGGGCCAGCCACTGACTCTCAGCCTATCCTGCCTCACAGGGTTGCTGTGAGGATAACATGGAGGACCACGGGAGCCCCACTGCAATCCTTGCAAGATGAAAAACACTGGGATGGAAATGTTTAAAGTGCACTGCTAACACCTGCTTTCCTTCCTAGGAGAATTGGAGGAAATTTCCAGTGATGGTTGCCCTTCTGAAGGACAGAGCCTGCCAAAGTTCAGAAGGATAAGAGCCGGGTTCTTTGCAGAAAAGAGCCCTTACATTTGCGGGGTGTGTATCCAAAGGAGGAAACACACCAACCCGAATGTTCCTGGCAGACCCTTCTTGTGAAAAAGGGCAGGCCGTAGAAATGCAGAGGACCTCTCAGCTCACCAAGGGAGGATGAAGCTGCCTCCCTTCCGAGCCCAACCTTTCCCGTGGCCACGTGGGCTGGACGGAGATAGTGGGAGTTATACCGCAGCATATTTGGAAGGAACCAGGTTGAGGAAGGCCGGAAACCAACCATTCTAACGCCATCATTTGGTCATCTTGAACAGGCTTTGAAAGAGCCCGTCAGAGACGCTTCATTGTATTTCATTCCAGACATGTAAAAAACCCTTTGCCCGTGATAAGTTCTTTTAACGGCTGGCTGATTAAATTAGCTTTTCTATCCTCCTGGCAGGGAGAGGAGGGATTGACTAGATTAAACTAGGGCTGGGGAAGTTCCATGTCAATTTTGCAAGGCCATTTGGCACTCTGCGAAGATAAACTACAGGGGATTATCCTTTGTGGAAGAGCTGTGATGGGCAGCGGACACAGACCTCATGATCTGCATGCTCAGAGGTCACCTGGCCCAGAATTCTGGCCATGGACGCCTGGAAATCCTGGAGGAAAGTGAGGTGGGCAAACGGAGCACAGTTAAATGAGGGACTTCCACAAGATGTGATCCTGGCCAGCAATCAGGTTGGCTTCAATGGGGGACTGGGTAACTTTATGGAGAGCAAGGCATCTGAGACCTGATGGCTCCATGCTGCCAGTATCAGAGGCGGCATGTACACCAGAAGCTGGGGAACATGGGCAGCAGAGTGCAGTTGACTCATGTTCGGGGTTCCCTGTGGGCACCCAGTCGGCCACTGGGTGAACAGACTGCTGGACTAGAGGGGCCCTTGGCTTCCTCCAGCGGTGCTCTTCTAATGCTTCCTGCCTCTCCCTCAGTGCGGAGCAACAGAGTTGATTTCGCTTTCTGTGAGCCTGCAGAAAGGCTGTTTTCCACTGCCACCCCACCTCCCCCAAAGCTCCGTGCTCTGCAGCTCTTTGCAACTCTGCACTGGTAAACTGCAGCCCTTCTGCTCTGTTAAAGTTGGACTTGGGGCCATTGCTCTATATGATTTGCTATGCTGATCGGGTAAGCTCGCTCAGCCTGTAATGGCTGTGTCAGGAACACGGCGACGGGGAAATGTTATCCTCGAGCCATCGGGACTGGCACGTAATCCATGAAAAAGTTAAGCGCTGAGAATCCGTTCCAGTTGAGCAATACAGCTTCCGAAAGGAAAAGCCCTGCATCTTTACATCGGGCACCGCTTGATGCATCCAAGAGAAGAGAAGAGAAGAGAAGAGAAGAGAAGAGAAGAGAAGAGAAGAGAAGAGAAGAGAAGAGAAGAGAAGAGAAGAGAAGGGGAGCACAGCTGGATCAGAGACACCCCCAGCATTTCATGCAATGCTGTGTTTGAAGAGTGGACTACTGGTTGCCTGGGAGAAACCTGCTCACAGCTGTTTGCAATTCAGCTTGAGAATGACAGGTGCGTTTCCAAAAATAACATCTTTTGCTAATATGGAGTGGGGAGAATAGAGCCTGACCATCAGCTCCCCCTTCTAATCATAGGCCATGCTTTGCCAAGGACTCTCTAGGGGAGGGCAAAGATGAGGCCATAAGGTGGCTTCACTTTGGAAAAAATAAACCCCTTAAACTGATTTCCAGTCATAATAATTGCCAAGCGATTGCATCTGTTCATCAAGTTTCACAGGTGTTCTTGCCTGGAAAAACCTATATGATGCATGACACGTTCATTCAAGTTGCCCCCCCCCACAAAAAAAAAGGAAGGCAAGGCAAAGTGAATCACTCAACACCCCCAACCCAAAGCTGAGAACGCCCCATTCCCATCAACTGATGCACCTATTGTCTCAAAACTTTGCAAGAGATGCAAGACTTTTTTCCCATCTAACCATGTGCAGGCGACCCTCCTAAATAAAGTAATACATAGAAGAATCCTTCAATGTTTTGGTGTTGTTGTTGTTGTTAGTCGCGAAGTCGAGTCCGACCCATCGCGACCCCATGGACAACATTCCTCCAGGCCCTCCTGTCCTCCACCAGAGTCCACTCAAGCTCACACCAACCACCTCAGTGACTCCATCCAGCCACCTCATCCTCTGCCGTCCCCTCTTCTTTTGCCATCTATTGTTCCCAGCATTAGACTCTTCTCCAGGGAGTCCTTCATTGTGCTATTGTACCAAAACATTGTACCAATGTTTTGGTACAATAGCATAAACTGCCCAAGAGAGATTAACCCCACCAAAAGCGAGGACTGAATAGATTTAGGATACAGCCAGAGATGCTGCCTCCCAGTGTGGTCTGGGAAACATGTATTGCGTGCCTCTGTCCAGCCCTACCATTTTCACTCAGCAGCAGAGGGACTCCAAGATCTTAATTCCAGAAGGGACTTGCCCACAAGGAGACACAACAGGATGGCTGGCACCAGCTGTGCCTGTAGATCTCTGGATTCTACTCCCATCGGCTTCAGCCAACATGGCCGCTTGTCCAGGATGATAGGACAAGCAATCCAGAGGGCCCCAGGATGCCAACCTTGCTCTAACAAGTGCCCATGTTTCAGAGGACTAGATTCTCTATGTGAGCTCACCACCTGCTTTTCATCTCTTTCAGAGGTAAGCTGAACTGGCCAAGAGCATGTTCCGTGGCCAGGTTTTTACTTCTGTACCAGCTTTAATCATTTTGAAATCCATTTTATAATCCTGCATGCCTGGATTTATGTCAGTGCTTAGATCTTGAAATCCACCCCTTCAACCTACTAGACAATTGCTTTGCACTCCATGTGTAGTTATGGCTTAGCTGTCTCTTAATCTTCGCCAAAACAGTGTCCAAGGATGACCCTCCCATAAATTCTCTGTAAGGATTATGATCACATCTGCATCCCTTGATGTGGACAGGACTGGCTGTGCATGACGACATCTGCAGGGAACTGAGCGGTTTCTCCCACCAGTGATGCTCTGGTCAGTTCTGAATTGTGGCATGTACGTGTGCACGCACACACACACACACACACATGCATGCCAGTCATACTGAGCACCAACACAACTCAGTTCAGAGATGCTTGCTTTGCACTCGTCTAATACTCGAAAGATCTTCGGCCGGCTTTGGCTTGGAATGGGAAATGCGGATCATTTTGCAAAGAAGTCTGCTCTTGCCATGGCTTCATGTGAAGTCAGAACCCCTTCAATGGAAAGATCTTGGTAGTGGTGCTTGGTTTCTCTCTCTCTCTCTCTCTCGGGTTGATTTGTCACCATCAGACACAGGAGACACAAGCCTCGTTTCACCTCCTTTTGTTGTTGTTGTTGTTGTTAGTCGCGAAGTCGTGTCCGACCCATCGCGACCCCATGGACAACATTCCTCCAGGCCCTCCTGTCCTCCACCTTCTCCCGGAGTCCACTCAAGCCTCCTTTATCCACCACAGATAGGTAGATCTGTGACTGGCCCGTGACCTTAGCACTCTGACCATTGTCCTGGAGCTGCACGTCACCGCCACAGCACCACCGCCTCAGAGCATCAGCTGCAAGAAGGCCCTCGACTTTGTGCTCTGCTCTACTGGTTTCCTGGAAGCATTGCCCTGGCCACTCTGGGGGAAATGGAGGCAAGAGATGGGCTTCCCCTGCCAAGGTGGGGAGGACGGTTTTTGGGCTGGGTTTTTGGAACTGCAACCTGGCATGGGTCCCAGAAGCAAGGGGGTGGCTGCTACCAGTCAGGGTCAACAAAACTGGGCTAGATGGACCAAGGGGTTGAGATTCAGTACAAGGCCGCCTCCCAAGTTACCCACGGCTTCCAACTCCCGAGTATTTAACAATTTCAACAGGAGAGCTGTAATCTTGTGCATCTTCACCCAGCACAAAGCCGTTTTATGTCCCTTAGGTTGCAATCCTATGCATTCTTTGAAAACAAAAAGGCTCTACCTTCTAGCTAAGAAACGCTAGGAGCTGTAGGGCTTTCCAGATCTGTCAAAACACGCGTAGGGCCATGACCTCAGTCTTAGCGCTTTCAGCTGTAAAATGGGAGCTGTGATTAAACAGTGCAACTATAACTTCTCAGATAAATGTAACATCAGCAGTGCAGCAAAAATGCCCCGCCATGGCTGGCCTCCAGCTGAATCACCTGATACAATCAATACTGTTTTTAGCAGTTCTCTGCGTATCGATGTGTTGATGTTTCACATGTACTATTGCATTTATTATACTGCATTTCTCTGCTGCCTTTTTTCATCTTGTGAGGAGTCAATTTTATGCATTTTTTCGTAACAACCCTGTGAGGTGGGCGAGGCTGAGAGGGAGTGACTGGCCCAAAGCCACCCAGCGAGCTTCATGGAGTGGGGACTCGAACCCAGATCTCCCAGTCCAACATGTCAGCACCACACTGGCTCTGTTACGTTTTGTAACAACTGATGCACACGATGTGTTTTTGGTAGGTTGTGAGCCACCCTGGAAAAAATAACTCTTACAGGGAGACATACATACTGGGAAGAAAGAAACATTCTTTCGGCCTCAGCGTTCTTCACCTATAAAGTACCGGCATTAACCGTTGTCTTTCCAGTTGTTGTGGAATTCTGCTGGAGCAGGTTGAGGGTGGTGTGTTCAAATCCTTAATCCATAGTAACTCCTAAGTTCTTTTTATTTGGACTTGGTGGAGTATCCTTATGTTGCCTCCCACAGACTACAGCTCCATTCACACTATTACTTGACCTGGCTGGGGATGATGGAGGCTATACAACTAGAGGGTGTCTGGGAAGACTCTGAAATTGGTCCTCCTCTGTTTCTGGCTAGTTTGGCTCCTGGGTTTAGTTAGTAGGTGTAGGCTTTCAAGCAGTCATTTCAAACAGCTAGCCTACAGTCTGCCACAGAATATCCTCAGCAGAATTGAGGTGGGTGCATAGCCTGCGCTAGCATTTATTAAAATTATGTACTCAGGCAACGTAAATTCTGCACCAGGGTGGGTAGAACTCTACCACCTGTTAAGAAGATTTACCCAATTCGTCTTGCCAGTTAGAGGGATGGGATAAGTGGTTATGCAAGATGCTCAGGACCCCCACCATTGCTTCCAAGTTTGTGAGCATCACTTTACAACTATAAAGGACTAGAAACTTTTTTTTCCAAGGAAACCCAATGTCTTTCAGGCAACAGAATTCTGCAGTATCAGCGCTACTCCTCTGATTCCCTCCACTGCTCTTTCAAAGGGCGATCACAGCTGTCAAAGAAAGGAGCCTCATTCCCCCCTGCAGTGCCTCCTGGAAGACCAAGAGGGAAGACGGCAGGAGAAAGGACCCTGGCAATTGAGGTAAAAAGCTGCAGGCCAGGCTAACCATGCACGGCTGCTCACTGTGGTGCAGACTGACACCCAGTCTGAGCCTTGGTCTACCCAACCCAGTGTTGTCGGCACGGACTGGCAGCAGCTCCCCAGGAAGTCTCAGGCAGGGCTCCTTCCTAGCTATATGGGGAGATGTCCGAGCAGCTGCTGCACCCGCCCCTTGACTCAGACTAGGGGGAAGGAAGCCAATGCTCATACCCGCAACTCATCTGTGAAAGCTGTGTGAGCGAGCTCAGGTCAGTTGCCATGCGTACTCCGAACCTCGCACAGAGGGGCCTTGCGATTAAATGCCTACTACTCTGCTCCTCTTGCAGCAGTGGGGGAGCGGGGTGGGAGGGAAGACGACAAGAACTGTTAGCAAAGCGGATGGAAAAGCAGCTTTTGCGGGCGGCTGGATTTGTCTCAAAGCGCTGCACACCGTGTCCGTGATTGAGATCTGACCCGCAAGTGCCTGAAAGATGTTTATGCTGCAAATCTGCAAGAGCTTTATTGATTTGCATCTTCCCTTGCACGCAGAATTTGACCCATGCTGCTGTAAAACCTGTCATTTTCTTGGCACTATTTGCACCCAAGTCAGGTTTGTGCCAACCATCATTCCAAGGTTGAACAGAGCCTTGCTTCACGTCCAAGATGGAAGGAATGAAAACCAGGGCTCTCCCTACCATGTGCTTCACGGATCTAGGCCACTTTTCCAAACTGACATAAGAACGGAAGTTCCAATGTATGCATCAGTTGTACGCTCTCATCTCCCATCGATCTGCATGGATTGGAGGGAAGCCACAATGTATGCATTTTTCCATCTGCGTTTTTTAAAACGTGAGCACGCGAACCAAACCACGCGAACCGAACCTGTTATTTTTCATGGAGAAACCCTGTCGCAAACTCGGAACTGTGCGGACTTTGGCCACAGATCGTGCCTGAGGCAGGTGGTGTGAACGGGGTCGATCCAGATCAAAAAGGAACTGAAACCAATTTCCCATGCATCCCTACCTGCAGCACAGCGCTGTCCAATCCGACTCTGCTTTTAACCCTCTGGAGGGCCATGACTGCAGAGAAGTCCACAGGAAAAGCATCTCCCAGATAAATGTAAATGCAGCTGCAGGGGCATTCCAACATCCCAGCCAGCGAAGAGCCACTGTGCGGCCAGAGGTCTCCGGTTCCCTGCAGCAGCGGCTGCCGGAACAGGTTCCGGAGGCTTAGGCACCCTGCAAGACCCTCCTCCCACCTATCAATAACTGCGAACCATGCAGCATGGGGGAACTGTCTGTTTGCACCCTGATCCTGTTATCTGAACGGCAAAGAGGCCACAAGAAAAAATCCTAGATCTGCGTGCACCTTGTTGCCCTGCAAGCCAGGAGGGCCAGCGCATGCGTTGCTCTTGCGGGTTCAATGCACAACACCCGCAGGGCAAGTCAGGACTTGCCTCTGAGATGGGGGCATTCTCGGGAGCCAGATTCGAGGTGCAGACAGGGCCAAAAGCCAAAGGGGCAGTGTCGCCTATCACTCTATTACCCCTCCTCCAGCACCAGCCTGTTTTGCCCTAGTACTTCCTTGGGGAAGCGTGCCCCCTTGCAGAACGGGAAGGCGTGTGTGCAAAGGGCAGGAAACAACGCAACTGGGCAACAGCTGGCAGACGGGGGGAAAGGATCGGGGCCTTGGGAAGGGCGTGCTGCTGCCCAGGGAACCCTGCAGGGCCCGACCCAGCCCAGAGGCCCAGTTTCCCATCACTGCTGTAGAGCCGCTTCCCCCGATCTGCTGTCTCCACAATGCACACAATGCTCACTAACCCCAGCTAATGAATAGGCAGGGATGATGGGAAGTGTAGTCCAAAACATCTGGAGCGGCATCAGGTTTGGGGAAGGCTGCACTAGAGAGCTGTCGCCTGTCAGCAGAGATTGCCCTGAGCCGGTTCTGGCCTGATGCAGTGTCAGGCTGCCTCCTCCACGCTCCAGCTTTTTAGAACTACCTTCACACCTTGCTTCCCCCTCAGCTGTGTCCAAGTCACTGCTGGACCCACAGCGCTTAAGCAAAGATACAAGTGCGCCCGCCCCCCTGGCCAAAAACGGGGCATCAAAGGCTGTCCCTTAGGAACGGATCTAGAAAGAAGCTTCTCAAGGAGTATGTGCAAGAGGACAGCTGGCACGTGGCTTGGTAGGGATTCTCATGCAGAGCGATCCGCTGAGGTTTGGCTGCCACCGGGCTGCAGCAGACGGGAAGCAAAACAACACCCGACATGCTGCACACTTGTGTGGAATGAGGAAGGATCGCTGAGGCCAACCCAGAAGGTGTCAAGAGATCAGTGCCGACGTGCAGGCAGGAGCCGAAAGGCCCAGCTCTTCTGCAGTCTGCACATGCACTAGGGGTGTCTGGGCCTGAGGCACTGCACCAGCCAGTGGCACAGCTGGGTTACATGGCCAGGGACAAAGGAGACAGCACTCAGCAGACTGGAGAGATAAAAAATGTTTTGGAAGCAACTTCGCCGCGACTAGCCGGTCAGATGAACGCTACAGCACACTTTGAATGTCGGCACTGCACTTTCCATCAGGATCCAAGAACAATTCTCACTCCATACACTTGTGGGGGGGGGGGGGGATGCTAGCTTTCTGTGCACAAAGTCAAGGCCTCGCAAGGAGTACGTCGTTTGGCCAGAAGGCTCTCCTGGCTGGACCAGCCATGGCCAGGACGGCAAGGAGCAGGCCTTGTGGCACACAACAAGCATCAGCGGTGTCTTCCCTTCCCCAACCCCGGCGCTCCTCTGCCTCACCTTCTGCGAGGAAACAACATTTGAAGAAAAACAGCCTTTGCCTTACCCACTACTGGGATTTGCAATCGGCTACAACACAACCCGAATCGCTGCAGAGTGAGATCCCTTAACCACACATTTCTATAAACCAACTGGGAATTTCAAGATATGGCAGGAACTTGAGAAAACGCCTAACAGCTCCCCTTGGGTCCGCACTGTCACACACTGGCTCTGGAAACCGTCCCATCCGCCTCCGACGCAGTCAGTGCCTCCCAGCTTTGTGGGCTGCCGTGGAGACTCCTCGGGGCAGTGGTGCCGGTGCTGTTCAAATGCAAAGGTTAAACACCACGTGGACTCTTCTCATGATACAAGAATGGAAAGATCGAGAACACTGCCATATGTTCGCCTTACATAGTCTTTGGATAACACAAAAGCTAATCTAAAGCCTGAGACCAGGCCCGAGGGAAGCACCTGGCTCACGAGGGAGACGAGGACAGCTGGAATGATGCGGGCAGCAGGCAGACAGCTCCCAAAGGGGGGAAGGCAACAGACGTCTTCTGCCATGGAAACCCAGAAAGAGCAGCCACGAGTCTTCACAAGAGCCGATTGTCTTTAACACGCCGGAGGGCTGCCTGTGCAGAGCGTCACGCAGCAGACCGCCGGCGGATCACAAAAGCCCCTCGCTGGAGCTGGCCCAGGTAGATCCTCATTTTTGTGCTGTCGCTGGTTTTCCTCACCCAGATCTGCGTAAAAATGGTAGAAATAGAAAAACGTTAGAAATACAGGGTGAGAAGAAAAGCTTTCTGAGATGGAGAACTTAGAAGTCTAAAGTCAATAAAGCTCCATGCCCCTTCTGAGCATTTTGGGAAGCAGAACTGCTCTACAGTTCATTACCAAAAAATGGAATGAAGGTACTGAAGTACTTACATGCAACACAGGTAATAATACCTTTCTCTGGACTACACCTGCGCACCCTCACTTTAAGGGGGCTAGTTTTGACAACCATACTGCATCTCGGATTCTCAATGGTGGGCAGTTTTTTTGTGCAAAACAGGAGCAAGGGGCACTGTTCCCCAGGGCCAGTTCCCAATTAGAGCTGGCGAGGAGTTCTCCAGTGGGCCGCCTCCTCGGTGAGTGGGAGCTCGCAGGCTGACAGTGCTCTAAGTGGTGCTTGGCTGGGGAGCTTTAGCCACACTTCATCTCCCACAGCGCCCCAGAAAAACTCTTGGCAAGCAGCCAAATCTGGGTGCTTCGTGCTGTTTGGACAGCCACACCAGAGCAGAACTCTGCAGTGGGCCGTTGCGGTCTCGGCAGGCACCCACAGGCCCCAGGTGTCGGCGATCACTTTGTACTCAGAATGGGGTGTATGGTGTGGTGCCCAGGGCCCAAATGTGCCTCCAGACTCTGCTCCCAATGACCTCCTTTCTCCAACTGCTCTTGATTTTCTATTTGAGTTTTGAAGGTTCTTCAAACTGGGAGGCTGGCCTCTAGCAGAGCAAAGAGCTGCCTTCCAGCACCATCTTTACCTGGGTTCAACAAAAGGCTTTGTGTTTTGGATCTCAAGTCTCTGCTTGGACAAGTTTCCTTGCTTTTGGCTTCACCAGTACGCCTTCTGGGAAACTGGTGTTCTGCGCCCGCCCACAGCCAACTGATGGATACGCTAGTCCCACAATGTCACATAGCAACCATTTTGTGAGAGCACCCGTGATAGTCTCCTGGCATTCCAATAGTGCCCACCAGCCCCAAAAAACTGGAGACCCCTGCACACACACGAAGCTACTTAGAGCAGCCAACACACATGAGGCTGTTGGCTCCGAGGAGTGACAGCAGTACAAACTCTCCAAAGTTGTTGGGAAAGTTATTGCTGTGTGATCGTGTCCACCAGAGATACAGGACATTGAACCCGATTATCTTTTGCATGCTAACCGCTGAGCTAGAACTTCTCTTCTACTTTACCGCAATAGGCTTTTATTTCTTTTCCAACTGAAATAAAAGAAACTTCATGCCTTTCTCAAAACTGACATTTGAAATAAGCGATGTCTGCTTAAACTGGATTACTCCAGAGAAATCCTGCACCCAGAGCTAGCCCATTTCTGGCTTTAGGACAAGCTAGGACTTAATTTCAATTATGCGGACACCGAACCACATTAAGTTCCTCATTGTTAATGCTAATAAGAGTGAAATTGCTAAATTTGATTTAAGGTTATGTTCTAATGCATCTCTTGGTACAACACGGCTTGCTCATTTGAATAATCACCCACTGAAGAGAATGACATCTCTTTGACTGGTCCCATTATTAATTGAAAAAGATGCTTTGAATAGCAGCCCCTAATTTACAGCCAGAGCAAGCAATACAAAATATTTTCCTTTCAATTGCCCACTTGTTAGAAGCTTACTATTTTGCCCGAAGCGTTTTTTTACACAACGCTGCCAGCCCCTTTTCTCGCTCTGTTGCAAAGCGTGAAAATGGGCGCTTTGCCTGCCACAATGTCTAGCTATTTCTACCTGCTGTTTTGGAGCCATTTCTTCTTGTCAAATCCCTCCCACCACCCTGGACATATTCCCCGATCTTCCCATTCCCCTCCCTCGCTGCATCCAAACAGCTCATTAACACTAATTGTTTTCCAATAAGATGACAGATTGTGTATGAAAGGGGCGTTTTAGACCTTGTGCGGCAGGAAACTTAAGGTTTGTCGCCAAGCCTGTACTAGGCAGAAGCTGCAGGTCATGGTGCTTTTTTGACCGGTGCACTGCATGCTTGTAGGAACTCAAGCTGGTCATATTCACATGCTGCACCTAAACTGCACATCTGTTTTCCCAACATCATCCAGCTGGGGTTATGAGGTCACGCCTAAAGTTGCGTTAAAGAGGCAGCAAACACCGAGAGGAAGCTGGCTCAGACTGCTGCTCCAACATAACTTACAACTGTCTAGGTCAGGGTGGGGCTCCTCAGACCTGGGAGCCGTGTCTGAGCCTTCTGTGCGTGCCCTTCCCCACTGGTCCCGCTCCTCCTCTCCCAACTGCCTCTCAAATGGTTTGGTGCTTTTGCAATTCTTGTGCTCTTTTCCCCCCATTCTCAAAGGCTCAAGTTTGCTCCTGGCACCGAGAGCTTTTAAACTACCGTATGCTGGTGTGTCTTGCCTTTCTGGCTCCACCCCTTTCCCCTTTAGCCCTGCCCCTTTTGCCATTAGCTCCACCCACCAGCAGCACACCGCCCTCAAGAACTTTCCTGCAATGGAACATGGCCCACAGACTGAAAGAGATCCCCCACCCCGGCCTGCTCTGATGGTTGGTAACTTGCCAGGATCTGATGCAGGGCAGCCAAGATTCCTTGTGTTGATCTGGACGGGCTAAGCAATACCCGACCATACAAACTCCTATAAAGGAAGGTAAGTTTACAGTCCACAATGGGCAGATCCTATGGGAGAGCGAAGGCTTGATGGAGTGATAGGTGTTTAATCCTTTCTATTCTGGAAAACATTGTGGCAGGGAAGAATGGGTGGGTTCAAATGCCACTATGGTGAGGCTAGCAAAGGTGTGGAAGGGGCAGCTTGTGACCTGCTTCTGTACAGCAACAATCCCATTAAGACGAGAGGCATTATCCCAAAAGGTGCTCCCACTGGAAAACAAACACTCAAGCATAGTTCTTGAACACGGTTCCTGTCGGCCCCTGAAGTTCAGCCATCAGCCCCCAAACTGGCTGTTACCAGGCAACCAATGAGAAAGAAGCCAGCTAAGAACCCAGCATCTGGTTCTGAAGCTGCACCCATCCCCAAACTGGGAAAAGGCAAGCTGCTATTTTTAAAAAATGCGTACGCGTGGCCCAAGCTGGCAGGAAAATTATAAACAAACATTTTCAGGCCAGCCGATGGCCATTTCTGCTTTAAGCTTGACAGCTCCCTGCAAATCATGATGAAAGTTTGAGGAGATTGGCTTACCTCGTTAGCGCCCACGGAGCTGATCACGCAGCTGATTTTGGTGTTCTCTTTTGATTCCAGATAAATAGCCTGGCTCTTGTGGTACCTGAAAGGAAGTTTTTTAGGCCGTGTGAGCCCCACATGAACTCTTATAATGCCCTGTGTCCCACCTGGAAAAACCAGCCCAATCGATGCTTCTCGAAAAGGAACAGAGGCTTCTTAATCCATCACACCCACACAGTTCAGTGACTGGCATGGCCATTATCTCTGCCTTTATAACCTTGACCACAGCTAAGTGCTCTGGGTAGGGAGGGCAGCGAGAGCTTAATCTGCAGGCTTGGCCCCACAACGCCCCAGTTCCCTCTGGGTTCCGTGTACCATGCAAAAGGCAGAGATGCTGTTAGCGGGTGGTTTGCCTGCCTGGGCGAGTGATATTCCTCTTGCCGTGTTCCACAGGGGGCTGCACCGCCCCTCCCCACAAAGGACCTGGTACACATTGCTCTTGGATCCAGAGTTGTCCTTGGAGGCAAGGATGGGCTCCGTGGCATGCAGTGCCTTTTCTCAACAGCATCCTTACCTGGGCAGCCCGGCTACAGCCAGCCACCCTTCAGCATCTCTAGGCTGGAGAACTGCACTGCGTTATATATGGAGCTGCCTAGAATGATGATCAGGAAACCAGCTGGTCCAAAACTGGGCAGAAAAATCAGCCATGGGGACTGGCCAACAGGAGCGTATTAGGCTTGTACTTTGCCATCTGCACTGGCTACCAGCCCATGTCCAGGCCCAATGCAAAGAATTAACACTGAGTGCCCTAAAAGGCTGGGAGCCAGGTTCTTCCCATACACACCTGTCTGGAGCCCGAGACTGATCCCACAGCCTTCTCTGGGAGCCACTGCCAAAGCTATCAGGGAGGATGCTGACTAGCAGCACCTTTCCAGCAGAGGCACATGCTCTTTTATTGTCTCAGAGTCTTATTGTTTGAAATCCTCAACTGTGTTTTAAATTGTGGTAGTGTGACTATTCCTGAACGTCTAGACTTTCTTTAATCCCTGCATATGTTTGACTCCTCAAAGGCATGGAGAGGAGAGGGTTGCGTGGGGAGAGGAATACCAATACTTAGGCTTTTATAGTGTAGGTTTAAATTTTTATAGTGCATTTTATCACGCATTTCATGGATTTAATTGCTGTGAACTGCCCAGAAAGCCCAGCAATTGGGCGGTATAGAAATGTAATAAATTAATCGATAAATGGCTTCTGAAGACCCGAGCAACTTGTAACAGCTGAGGCAGGGGGCTCTGCCGCTGCGAGGAGGCAGCTTGCTAATCAAGAGCTGGCTCGCTAGCTCCCCACGTGAGGGTGAATGCTCATTCTTGCCTCTTCTCAATGGCAACTGCAATTTACCATGAGATCCTCAGCAATACGCAACCATAACCACGCTCCACAGACTACACAGGCAAGCATCTCCTTCTTAAGACCACGATTATTATTCCTCCTGCTTTTAAACATTTAATTACTGCCAATCAGCTGCACACTGTGGGAAGGCAGCATAAATGTGCGTTGCACAATGGTGGGGATTAGCAGGTTGATGGACAAAGCAGCAAGGATGTGCGGCATCAAATAAAAGAACAACAAAATCGCAATCTCTAGGGAAAGGAGTTTAGGAGGTGGATACGGAGTAAGTGCATTCTGCAGAGGAAGAGTAGAGAACCTCAGACCCAGGGGGCAAACCCAACCGTCTGGGATACTCCAAAGGGTCACACCTATCTTGCTTGTGCCCTCTTTGCCATGTCCCCTCATCCTTGGGCGCTTATCTACTTTTGTAAAGCCGCAATCCCATTCTAAAATGCTAGAATGCCCCACCCAAGGCTTAATTATTGGCCTTAAAAGCTGCAGGACACAACCTGATGAGGGCAGAAGCCCAAAACCGCTAGCACTCGCTAGCCAGCAGTGTCCTTAAATATGCCCGGGGTTGTGCCTTAACACGGCAATATGCTGGTACTTGGGCCACCCCTCTCCTTATGCTTCCAGTGCCCCACTGGAGTGGAAAGAGGCTCCCACTCCTGGCGGCTACCAGAGAAATATGGCTACAAGCCAAGTTGGTGGATGGTTCAAGGAATCGTCGGGCACTAAGGTTAAGATCCGTCTTTGCTGGATCAAAGCAGCAAGCGCCCAGTCCGGCCGCCGGGAAAGCACGCAAGCAAGCTGCAAGGGGAGGCTCCCTTTGCTCCCTGCCCCAAGGCGCTCAGAGACACACTGCCCCGAAACCCTGGGGGCTGCACTCGGGGGCTTTTACAGCCAACAGGCATCGGTAGACCTCCTCACTATGAACAGGCCAGATCCTTCAAAGCCCTTTGAGACAGTGGCCCAGTGCCTGCCACAATTTGCTGTGGCAAACCCCCTCCAGATGTTCTGGCCCACAACCCCAGCATCCCTTGTCAGTAGCTAGGGATGATGGGAGTTGCAGGCCTAGCGCTGTACTAACAGCACGCCATGTGGAGTACTTTGGACTCAGCTGAATCCACCACAGATAAGTTTGTTGGAGGACACAGGTGTGGCAAGATAAGGGAGGGAGGGAGGCAGTGAGATACTGAATTTATTTGGGGCTCTGGGTTTAATGGCCCTCCACTCTCCAGATGGGCCGTGTGTGCTTCATCTGCTCCAAAATGTGGGAAGCCAGAGCTGCTGCATTTGGGGGAGGCGTGGACGATGCCCGCGAAGGCTGTCCTGAAGGGGGCATTTCCACTGATGCCGCCAACACTGCATCAACACGGTGCTCTTAGTTCTATAACCGGCTAGCGTGTCCCATTCCCGACTCCGTGCCTCACGCGCAGCTGCTTTAAGCCGGGCTGCCGTTCTCTATAAATCAGGGCAAAGTGGAAGGTGCAAAACCACACCTCAATCCAAACGTTGCAGGGTTTGCATCTGGCCACCGGGCTGCCCTTTTCAAAGGAGGAAATCTGCCAAATACCACTAAAGGACCACGGCGAGTCCATTTCCAACTTGAAGCATTTGTTCTTCCGGAATATTTGGCCCTTATCCATTTGTCATCAGCAAGAGAGATCTGGTTCAACCCTCAGCAAGCAGGTTTCATGCTTTCGTGACACACAATAGCTTGGAAAATTTAATATGCAGTTAAAAGCTGCCCTCCCACACCCATGAGTTAATTTAAATCATTAATATTTTGCTGAGGCGTTATTACAAAAAGAAAAAAAAATTACAGCAAGTCTTGGAGTTGATCTTGAGGAACAGAAGAGCTCCAAAAAGGAAAGCAAAATGGCCAACAGTAAAATACTCAATGAAATTAAACAATCACACTTCAGCTAAGATGACCTGCATCCCATCAGGGCTGTAGTAGATAAGAGCATTTGGCTACTTTATAGAGATCCTGGGGGAGATAACATGGGACAAACTAAGCTCCTTGGAAGAAGGGTAAACAGTCTCAGTCCAGGCCAGGAATTATTCTTGCCATGGATTGAAGGTGGGTTTTTTTCTGTAACCAAACTTAAAGTAAACTTTTCTAGGCCAGAGTTTTGGTTTACAGTCTTAAACTTTTTTAAAAGCAGCAGAGAAGACAGAGAGTACATAATAGGTTTAGGATGCAAGATAACCCTTCAAAACCAATTTGTTTACAACTGTAGACACTTTTCATATAACAAATAAGGAAGGCCTGTACACTTTTGCAAAAATCGCAGCTGTTCTCAGCATTTTCACTTAGACTGTAGACTTTTGCTTTGTAGGCATTTTAAAGAATAGGTTCTTAAATCCAACTGGACTGGAGGTGCTTTCTCCAGGTGCTTTCCACATCTCCTGAGCTACCATTCCCATTTCCCCCACTGTTGGTCATTGTGACTCAGGCTGATGAGTCACAGTGCAAAACAGCTTGGAGAAAGCTGACACAGAAAACCCCCCACCCCCTCCACCAGAGGACTTCTTGGGAGTAAAGTCGTTAGCCCAGATCCTAAAAGAGGTGCTGCGGCCTGGACATGCTCCCTGTGGCAGCTGCCATGCCTTTCTTCCAAAACTGTTCCAAACTACTTTGGAATATACTGGCATATTCAAAAATGGCTTTCGATATGTCGTGGAGGAATAAAGCTTAGCGATACCCTTTATATATGGCAAGCGCTATATAAATCTACAGAATAATAAAATAGCACTCTTCCACAAATACAAACCCACAGCTCTCCTTGCACCTGTGGAATGATGGGCTTTTTTCAAGTTCATACTTGCAGAGACTACGCTACCAATCCCAACTTGCTGGCATTATAAAGCTCAGATTCCCTTCGTTTATTCTCGCCGTGAACTTCCTGAGAAGAGAGCTGATCCAGCAAGAGCGCTGGCACAGCCATTCGCAAAACAACGGATCCCACAAGATTTGTAAGGGGCTTGCCAGGTCAGCATGTGACAAAAGGCAGGGGAATGTAGCCCAAGACCATCCTAATTCCACTGGGGGTGCCTAATAAAAAAAATACTCAGAATTACTCAATATTCCAAAGGTGCAACATCAGGGTTATTATATATGTGTGTATATATATAGATATATAGATATATATGCTTGCCTTTAGTCAAAATTTAATTATTATCGGTTTTAATCTCTTCTATGCTGCCCAGAGCCTTGGGAATCAGTGGTATACAAAATCAAAGTAAATAAATAAAACACAAAAATGTGTGAACTTGAAAAACGGTGCAGCACTACTGAGCAGGGCAGCGAAAAGCCTTCCACCTTCTAATGCAAAATTACTTTTGACTGAATCCTGCCACCTGGTGGCATGCAGGCTTTAACTGAAACTGCTTAACCTATCAACATTCTGGGTGTGTGGCATGATTTGCCACCTTTCAGAAGCAGGCCGTGGGTATTTTCCCCCCATCGGCCACTTCCTGAGAACACGGAGGAGAGTCTGCAGCCACTGGGGCAGACTAAGCTCTTCCAGTGCCCACTCTCCACCGCAGGCTGCCTCGTGTGCTGAGCAGAAAGCACACTCACTCTTGGATCAAACGGTATCGGAACGGTTGGCCAAAGGGTGCGAAACTGCATGAGGAACACCGAGAGTCAGAGCCTTGGTCCATCTTGCCCAGTACTGGCAACCTTGCCGAACCCACAGCAGTTCTCGAGGGCTTCAGGCAGGGCTTTTTCCTGCTCTCCCTGGAGAGGCCAGAGAATGAACAGGTGATCTTTGCACGCAAAGGGCTGTGGCCCAGCTGGGAGCCCAAGCAAGAGCATTTCAGGCCTGACAGTGGAGGCCTACTCTGGTCACGCCTTGGGGAGCACATGGCTTTTCACTACTAGAGAGACGGCAACACATCAAGGAAACAAATCCAGGCCCAGCTGGATAAAGTGAGGAGAGAAGGGAAAGAAAACAGAGAGCACACGTTTCTCATTTTGGGACTTCCAGCCCAGCCTTCCTCCACCTGGGCTCTTCTGGATGTGTTGGACTACAACCCCTGCGAGCCTACGGAAGCCGGCATCCCACACGTCTGGAGACCGCCAAGCGCAGGAACTGGTCTAGACCCACGATCAGACGAGAACCTCCCTTTACAGGGGAAACGGGCACGGCCGCCTTCTGAGTGAACCGCTGGCCCGACTACCCTCGACTGCAGCCCTTCCCAGTCCAATGCTCCGCCATTCTCAGCTGATACAGCGAATAACCAGGGTATGTACCCATGCTGGGTATGGTATTCTAAAACCCCGACAGAGCAGCAAGTCGGCAAGACAGGGCTTTGTCCAGGGCACTTTCCCAACCCTCTCTGGGCACGCCGAGAGTCAGTGCAGTTGGAGGGTAGGACTGGGAGATACGGGTCGAGTCCCCCAAAAGCCATGGTGCTTGCTGGGTGACGACTTCAGGCCAGTCACTCTCAGGCTACCCTGTTTCCCGTGGTCGTTGTTGCGAGGATAAAATGGAGCTAAGCAAGCTGCCTTGGGCTCCTCTCAAGAGAAAAGGTGGGCTATACATGCAAAGTAATGATCAGAATTGTAATCAGAATAGTAATATTTAAAAACCTGGGACCGTTTGCAGGCCACGTGGGTGGTCTGGGAGATGGAACAAGTTGCCCCCCTGAACAGCCCTCCGAGTGACAACTATCTTGACCTCTACTCCACTTTGTTTTTTTTTAAGATTGAAAACCTAATGTTGATGCCTTACCATCTTTTATCATAATAAAGCTTGCCATCTTCTATCCTTGCCTCAAATCGCTGTGCAGGAGATTCAGCCGGTGTTGCTGGCAGATGTTCTGGCGAGGATGGAGACGCTGGAATGGGAGAGTGAACTCGATCAACAGTTTTAAAAGACGTGCAGCCCTAACAGCGGGATCTCACGTCAAGCATGGAGACTGAACTCTCTAGTATTTGGTCACACCTGGGCAGAGCTCTTGCATAGGGTCAGGTCGCTGCTCCATCAAGCTCTATATACACACTAGCCACTGTCTGGCAGTTACTGTCCAGACGTTCTTCCTAACCCTGCTCCATGAGATGCCGGGGACCCAACAAGCACAAAGCATGTGCTCTAACACTTAGCTAAGCTCCCACTTCACCCCTGCTTGGACTTCTACTTCCCCTGGACACTGTGCAAGTGTTTGGGGGCAAACTCAGTCAGAAACAGCCACGCAAAACTCCCAGCTTAAGCAAGAGGCTTTAGGTGTACCACTTCTCGGGAACGCCTGCCCCTTCCCTGATGTTCAAAGGCTGCTGTGTGATAATGCAAGAACTTCCAAAATGTCAACTGGACCAGCTGTCTCAGTCCTGGCTACCCCGACTGGCAGCCGTTCTCTAAGCCGTCGGGCAAAATCCTTCCTCCATCGGCTGCTGCTCAGCATCCTTTTAATCACAGGCTTGATCCTTCCGCATCCGATTCAGGTGTGTTACTCACGAGCTCCGGCCCCTCCCTATGATCCAAGTCCAATCTTAATCAAGCACAGACCCATCACCAGGGCCGGAAACATTTTTCAAATGTCGACAAGGCACTTACCTGGTCTTTTTGGCGATTTAAGCTATAAAAGGAAGAACAGGGAAGCTATTTCAGTGGCTTACAGGAAGTGCAAGGTCACAGAACTGTGTTGAGAGATAGTTGGTCAAAGTGCACATTTATTTTTGGGTTCCAGACACTGGACATATTAACAAAGACGATCATCTACAGTTCTCAATCAGATCTATTATGAGAGCCCCAATGAATCAATAGGCTCGACCGGCTCAGCCTGGGCAATGATGAAACTGCAGCTGTCCAGGCATGCTTTGTCAGGCTTACGGAAGCCAGGAAGCCTGCTGTCTTCTGCAATGGCTTTCAGGGGCCCCGTCCAGGAATTTCTCCTCCTCCACAGAAATATCGAATGGAAACGTTCCCCTTTCTTGGGAGCGACAAAAAACTTTCCCCACATACATTTGGTTTTGACCAGGACATTCTTGATGAGCATCCAAAGAGAATGCCTTCTACACTGGGGGCGCAGACAAGTTAGATTCGGCCCCAAGGTGCACAAGACTGACCGAACGCGCAGTCTAGTGTCACTCATGAATTCTGAGGCTTTCAGATTACTGGCAGTTTCTCTCAGATGCTTGTAACTAATGGAAATTCTTGCCCCAAAGTCCAATATTCTGGCAAATGCTGAATTAGTGAGAGTTGATCTAATTGTTGGGGTGCAGGCTGTGAACATCTGGTAAGGTCAGCCTGCAAGCTGGAATCTGTATCCGACAACTTTTATTTATTTTAAGGCACCATTTCTGTGATGTCGAGGAAATACAGGTGGGGAACATGTACTCACCCAGATGTTTTGGCCTGTAATTCCAATTACTCCCAGTTGTCCTGCATTGCTTTCCCATTCTAAAAGGCTGAACTGTATCTCCTAAAGCTAGTTACTAGTACTAAGATGGCAAGCCTATACATGCATAGACAGAAAATAAAGTCTTACAATTACATGCCGTCTAGGACATGCTGGGATTTGAAGGACTTTGCAACGTCTAAACCTGAAGGGCTAAAACCCCTAAGAGACTAGCCCTTTTTGCCTGTGGCTCTGTCAGCCCCCTAAATGAACTTCTCTGACAGGAAATTTGGCCCTGGAGCTAGAAGAGGTTTGGGTATTATAAAAGAAAAAGGTGGGCAGATTGGCAGAGGGCTTCCTGGGTTAAATATGACCTCAGGAAAGCTACTTTATCGAGGAGGAGACTCAGCCCTGTGCAAGGTCAGGTTTGGGCTGGTTAGCATTACCTTTAGATGAGACAGAATTAACACTGCCCATACTTTCTCCTGCTCCCCATAAAACATCTACCCCAAACTCTTACCTTATTGAGTGTCCTCAGATCTTCCATTATCTGTTCGTCCGTCAGCAGATAATTGAGCTGAGGTAATCAAATTAAGGGGAAGTCACTTGGAAAACAAAACAGTTTCTCTCTCCTTCCAAAAGTCCCAGAGCTGTATTGATGTTGCTTTTTATTTTCTACTGTTGTTGTTGTTTTCTGACTCCTTAACGTGTGGCGTCTTACCACATGCTCTGATGTTTTGATCCTGTTCTTCATATGATCTTACCATGCGTTCGCCCATGGCTGACTGGAAAAGACTCAGTATTTTAGGCCTTTTTTTTGGCAAAACAGGGATGGGATTGCATCCTATATAACCCAGAGCCTGCTCACTCACAGCAGTAGACAAATATACATGCTGACTGCAAGTACAGTTAAGGAGTGGGGAGCTTCAGGAGGCAGGGCTGGAGCTGGGATGCGGACGGATTCACAAGAGGGACCAAGCGTGTAGCCCCTGCATCGCCTGTCCCTGAAACAGGAAAGAGGAACAGCCCCACTCCAAAATACCCTGCCACTGAAAGAGAATGTCAAGAATTAAACTAATTAAACCTTTCAGTTCACCCAGTGTGTTAAGGCTGAAATAATTTTAATCTGGTTTTAATATTCTCAGTCATGTTTTGTTTTGTTATTGTATTTTTGATTGTTGTGTATTTATTGTTTGTTTATACTGTCAGCCATCCTGGGACAATTGTACAGGATGGGATAAAAATATTCTAAATAAATAAATAACCCCAGAAAGGTCCTGCAGCCTTCTCCCACCTTGTGCCCTCCAGATGTGTTGGACAATAGGATTAGGGGTAAGGCGAACACATCTGGAGAGGACCAGGTGGGGGAAGGCTAATAGAAGCACTTCTCCTCTAAAGTGTTGCTTATATCCTGTGTGCTGGAGTTCTCAAGAAGCTTATCGGAAGGAAAGGAATGGCAGGCATGTGTCCTGACAGACAAGTTCAGCCAGCTACTCTGATGCACTCTAGTGGGCAAGGGATGGACATATTCTACAGTGCCCTCAGCCGGACTTTCCAGTCCAGACAAGGCTCTGAGAGAACAGAGCGTGTCCCACATAGCAGGTCAAGGTTCAGTCACAATCTGCAAAGCCTCCTCAGCAGACAAACAAACAAGAGCAGCTCCAAATCACAGTTTTTAGAGCCAGCGCGGCCCAGTGGAGAAAGTGTTGGACTGCGGCTAGGAAGATCTGGGTTCTAGTCCCCACTCGGCCATGGTGCTCACTGGGTCTCTCTGGGCCGGGCACAGGCTCTTGGCCTAACCTCCCTCACAGGGTTGTGGTTGTGAGGATAGACCGAAGAGAAGAACCTTGCGAACTGCTCTGGGTTCCTTGCCTAGAGGAAGAAAGGCAGGCTGTAGCTGCAACGTAATAATCTTTCACATCATGGATCAAGAGGGACAATCGTCTTTCCTCTCAAACACAAAGCACCCACTCTACCCTAAACACGAATGTGGAGACCCACCAAGGGTCCAAGAAAGGAGAACACGGCCACACCGGAAGCACTGCAGCCAGAACCATTTTAACCCCGTCAAGTCAAAGGGCAAACTTGCTTGCCATCCTTGAAGGACAGAGCTAGGCATACCTGAGATGGCCAATGACCTCTGAGAAGCTCTTCACCAGCAGCCTCAGAGGTGCTGCGTCTTCTTTCATCCGGCAGCCCCGCAACAAAGGAAGGGACCACCAGCTTCTCAGACTCGGCTTTGAGAGTCGAGAAGCCTTAGCAAGAATCCAGGCACACCAGGGGGTGCGCAACTAAGAATGGCGTGACAAGGGGCTTCTCTGGAGCGACTCCCCCACCTCCATCTGTGGCATGCCTGCCTGGCATCTCCACTGCACGTATTTCCATAGAGGGGGCGAAGCCACCTTTCCTCTCCCATCTGCCACTTCACTCATTTGCTGCTGGGCCAATGTTTGCAATGCTTCACATTGCGTTACTTCGCTATTCTTACCATTGTGTGGTTTTATTTTGCGATGGCTTTCTTTCTTTAATGATTCTAAACCACCCCAGGGGTACACAAAACTAGTAAGGCTTTGGGTTTTTTTAAATTAGCAATTAAGAAGCTACAAATTTCATAAGGTACATTCTGTCTACGTTTTGTGGATATTCAGGCACTTTTCCTTCCATCATCCATGCAATGGCTGAATCAGATTTTGTGTGAATGGATTTGTGAGCATTTGCACCTGCATAAATGTACACCCCATCATGCATGAATCCCACAGAAGACAAAGAAACCCTCCCCAAATGTGTATCTTCGTGCTGCAGCCAGGGTGGTGGTGGGGGGACATTTTCAGTCTGTGTTTTTTGTATTTTTCTATGCCAAAACAGTGTCAAATGAGAGAAATTTTAAAAAGCTCGCTAGTCTGCAGAATCCACGTGACCTGAGACAAGCCATTCTGCTGCAGAATCTATCAACCAAATTCCGTGGATTTCTCCCACATCCCCCTGACAATATGAACCTAATAAATAAATAAGGAGACATTTAGTTCTGCACATCAAAAGCTGACTTAAATGGGTCCGACCACAGGTCCATCTAGCTCAGTCGTGTCGACTCGGATAGGAAGCAGTTCTTGTTATTGGGCAGAGTTTCCTTCTCTCTCACCTGCTCCTGTATCCTTATCCCGAGACCTTTTGGTCCCAAGGAACAAGCCACGCTTACTAGGCCTCACTGCTGCTCAGCATGGTGCCTCTCCTACAGGGGAAGAACTTTACCTTTAAGAACTTTAAGCGGCCCTTCTGGGGCACTAGTTCTACATCGCTCATCAGCAAATTCTACTGCCATCCAGAACAGAGCTGGGAAGCTGCTGGTCTAGATTACGGACCGCAGCACAGCATCCTCGCTCCCAAAGGATATCAGGGGCTGGCTTCCTCCTTTTGTCAGGGATGGGAACAGGGTCGTTCGGCCGTCGCCGCAGTTTCCTTGTCATGATAGGCTTCACTTCCATGGAATCTGGAACACAGCAGAAACACCATTTGCAAGGGCCACACGTTATAAAAAATGAGGCACAAGTCAACAATTCTATAGTAGATTCTCTAGGAAAGTCCTCTCTTTCATGCCAGATTACATTTAGCTTGACTTGGCCTCTAATTGGATTAAGACTTACAACACAACCCTATGCATGTTTAGGCAGATGTTATTTTTATTATTCTATTTACTTCATTTCAGTACCGCCTTGTAGCCAGAGCTCTCTGGGCAGTTTACAACAATCTAAAACAAAACAATAGAATACACAACACAGCAAGGTTACAAGGATTAGAATTAATTTAAGAAGCTTAAACATGCAGTACAAATATAATAAGATAGACCTAAGAAGAATTACCAGGATACATTTCTCATGTCCCTGGATAACTGAGATCTTGAAAGGCCTCCAGAAGATGGCAAAGTTGGTGCTGGGCAGGCCACAGCAAGGCGGTTGTTGCAAAGATGGGGGCTACCTCAAAAGGCCCTCCCCAGGTGCTGCCCTCCACGCCCCTTGAGCATGGTGACTACATAGAATGGGGTTGGAAGAGGCCCTCGGGCAGGCATTGCGGTCCTAAGCCAACTGAATGTTTCCTGCATTCTGTGTCACCAGCACAACAGTGGGTACAGAGGAGAGGCAGGAGAGCCACAACATGACACCTTGTGCCAGCACAAGAGTTGGGATCCTTTGCTCGGTCCATGGAAAAAATGTCCGAAAACGCCCGGCTTCCCATCTAAATGGGCATGGAACGGCCCATATAGAGTACTTGACTTCTTGTGCTTTGAATTATCCCAGAATGCCAGCACTGTGGGCATGCGGCAGACCTGCAACCCAGGCACTGGACAGTTAAAACTGCAAGCCTAAGTTGGAAGCACATTCCACTGAGATGGGTGCCAGTTACTTCTGAGGAAACAGAGCTAGGATGGTGGGAAGCGGCTATCAGGCTATTTGCCAGTTCCCCCAGCTGAGTCCTCTCCAACTTGAGTCCTAGGCAAAAAGGATCTTTTCAACTGAACACACCAGGGGTCGAGCCTGGGCATACTGCACACAACACCTGTGCTCAGCCACCAAGATGCGGTCCCTTTCCAAAAGGGATACAGGACGCTTCTCCGTCACCTACCTCCCGTGAGCTCCATGGTGAGCTTCTCACTCTCAATCATCTTCTTCTTCTCTTCCAATTCAGCTATTAAGTTTTCCTTCAGCTCAATTTTTTTATCCTCAAATTCCTTCACAGCTGCTTTCTTCTCCTTGATGTAGTTTCTTTCCACCTGCTCCGTCTGGCACGGGCACAAACAAGAGAAGTGCACCTGAGGCTACTTCAGTATAAAACCACAGAGTCATGAGCTACACCACTCTGCTGCCAAGTGTTCCATCAAAATGGTTATCATACGCAAAGTGAAGCTGGACTGATGGAGGGGAAGGTGAGAAAATGGCCAATCCAGACTGTAAAAAAATAAAGCTGACCTAACAGCTTGCCTACTTTACTGCAAATGGCTCATATGTCAGGGCCCAATTCAAAGTACTGGTATTAACTTCTAAAGCTGTAAACCAGACTTCACTAATCTGGCGCCCACTTCAGGTGTTGGACTACAACTCCCAGAATTCTTCAGATTCCTTTAGTGCTCCCTGCCTCAACTACTCTGATTGGAGGATTTTGGGAGTTATAATCCGACACATCTGGAGGGCACCAGGTTGGAAAAGGCTCTCCTGAGCAGTCTGGAGCCAGGTTACCTGTGTATACCTGCCCAGATGGTTAGACAGTCTTCTGAAGCCCTCCCACAGCTGCCTCTGCCAAAGAGAGGGGGGTCTTTTCAGTTGTGATATCCTGGCTGTTGAACACCCTCCCCCAGAGAGGCTCACCTGGCACCTACACTGTGGTCTTTTCAGTGCCTTTTTAGTCCCCAAGGCATTTTAGTTCTTGGGGTCTTACTGATTTAAAATCTATTGCATTTTACATCTTTATGTGGCTTCTGATTTTTCGCTGTGATTTTATACTGCAGCTTTACATTTTAAACATCTTCTATTCTATCCTACTATGTAGGATTTTATTGTTTCAGTTGCTAAAAACTGCCCAGGAAGCTTCAGCTAGCAAACAAACCAACAAAAAGGGAACCACCGTTCACGGAACAAGTAATCTGTCTCTTTCCCCCTACCTCATTAAGGCCACCTACTGCATTAGGCCAAGGGCTCATCAAGCAGAGTACCTCATTTTCAGTGTGGATGGCCTAAAGCCGCTGAGAAACCCACAAGAAAGATATTAAGGTGGAAGCCTCTCCCTTGTGCTCCACCACTTAGCAGAAGAATCCCACCTCTGAACCTGGAAGCTCTGCATGGCTATCATAGCTAATATCACAGAGGAGAAAGCTACAGATGCTCTTTAGGATCGCTTGTTCTGCTACATTTTGCAGCTGGGAACTCACTGAGGAGCCCACACATGATTAATGGCCACTTTCAGCTTAAAATTCACAGAAAAGCTGAATGCACCATATTGCAAAGGAGGTTTTATATGCACATTCTGAACTACCAAAATAGACATAGTGTGAAAGAACAATGATAGAATGTTTAGCATTTGCAAACACTGATCCTCAAATTATCAGGGGTTCATTCTACTCTGTTTAGAGATTCCTTTAAAAATGGTTTGTTCAATACTCTACAGCAAGTATATGCAAGGAATATCTTTAGAGGAAACAAAGTACTATTCAAAAGCAATTGAATTAATACATAGCACAGACTCCTAGATTTCTATAATAAGGATGGGCAAGTCTGGATCCAGCCCAGAGAACAAAATAAGATGCTCAAATAAAAGAACAAAACAGAAGGACAAACTTACTTCCAACTGGAGAAAAAGCTCTGGGGAAAAAGAGAACAAATTAGGTTTATTTGCAGGAAATATGCAACTCCAGTAAAATCTCCAAGTGGCTAGTTTAGAATAAATGCTTGGATGATTGCAGATCTACAGGAAAAGTACAGGTCATTATTGCTAGAATGAAAGCATTTCACTTAAGTGCACTTCTGCTTGCACTAAGCCAATCTTTAAGGCACCACGGACTAGACAACATGTGCAAATTCTACTGTATTATTTGATACCAATTCTGGCAAAAACCTATACCCACTTTCCCAGGAATAAGTCCTATCAAGTGCACTGGCTTTTACTTTTGAGCAGACATGTCTAACCTTGTGCTGCAAGAGTGACACAGCTGTAGAAAGGAAGCATTGATTGCCATGCCTCCCCCTTTGGCGGAACACAATGCTCCCTTAGGATTAGTTCAAGGTAGAGAAACAACTCCCATTGAAATGAATACCAGCTGTTCCCACGAATCTGGTCAGAATGAAAACAAAGCAAGCTGCAGCACCTCACAGACAATCATGTTAATTCTGGCCTAAGCTTTTGCAGATGAGAGCTCATTTCATGGTATGCGCTTTGATGTCTGTATGCACTTCAGACTCATCTGAGGATGTGAATTCTAGCCCAGGAGAATGTAAAATGCACACCATAATAAGTGTGTGTTTAAGGTGCTAAAAGTCTTCAGTGTTACATTACTGTAACAGGCTAGCACGACTAGCCCTCTCAAAGTCCTTAGGATGAGAACATATCACAAGTAAACATGATAGTCTAACGATGAACAAATATTATGGATATTATAATGCGCTTTCCTAAGACTGACTCGAAAGGTCTCAACCAAGTCCTCAGAAATCCAGTTTGCTCACCTGCATTGCGTATCCTCTCCTTATACTGCTGATCCAGCTTTTTCATTCTTTTCTGATATTCTTGTAAAGTACCTATTTACAATATTTCAAAATGAGGTACTGAGATTATGTCACTGAAAAGCACTCTGAAGTACACTCTTTTTTCATGTTTCTCCTAGCTTTGCGGAGTCATCAAATATCAAGCTTGATGAGAGCAAATGTCTGGAATGGATATGGCGGAAACTGCTCTTACCTCTCCAAAGAAAAGTCTATGGAAATCATACAGTGCACAGCCCTCAAAGTATAAACAGTTATTTGTGCAATATCGAGCTTCAAATTCAACAAACAAAAATATCACTTTTATAAGAACCTGCCAAAATCTGCAATTTTTTTCATTAATGGGACAAGAAGAATTTGAGATTAAAACATTCAAATTTGGAGGAGGCAAAACTGGTCCATTTGGGCAGAGGGCTTTCCTTGGTCTGCTCTTCGAAGTGTGTCCCCCGTTTATTCAACCATATTTATAGTGCTGGATTAGAAAGCACCTCCTCTTTTTCCTGACAGGTTAACCTGGAACAGTTACCGTATTTTTTGCTCTGTAAGACTCACTTTTCTCCCCCTCAAAAGCAAGGGGAAATGTCTGTGCACCTTATAGAGCGAATATGTGTGTGCAGTAAGTCTGTCAGATGTGCAGCCCATGGGGAAGTGATGGGGAATGTGCCTGTGATTATGTGCCCATTTGATTCAGAATATTTTTCTTCTTGTTTTCCTCCTCTAAAAACTAGGTATGTCTTATGGTCAGGTGCGTCTTATAGAGCGAAAAATGCGATATATGGCAGGCAGGTACAATGTGGCCCTCTCCATGCAGGGAAGAGCTGTTCCTATTGAATATGGTGGCCCCAGATCACGTTGGGCAAATTGCTCAAAAAGAACGTACCAAAATTGATAACCACTTCATCAAAAGGACAGAAAAAAGCATGAGCTTTACAAAAAGCAAGTGTGAGAGAATGTGAAGTAGACCAATTCATCCATCTACCGCAACTGCCATTTGATACACAGATCAGGCTCAGTAAAACTAGAACCAGCACCCAGGTCTCCAAAACAGCAAGCCAAGCCCAGGAAAAGCAACACCTGATTATCCAGGCAAACAAAGACTAATAAAAAGAGTGGGGTTAGGCTACTGTGCAAGGGTGGAAGCAGGCATGAAATAAGTCCCACCAACAACCAGCTCACCCTTACACTCCACAACTTATTAGACATCCCATTTTTTAAAAATGGTGCTACGAAGTATACAGATAAGAAGTGGGAACAACTAATTGCCCCCAGAATCTGTGCAGTGCAGGAAAGCAAGCCAATTATCTGCTTAAAAATGTGGTTTAAAGACTATGTGAAGGATGACACACTTGGTTATGGAAAACACAAGACATTCCAGGCTGGTGGGTTTTTCCCCCAGATGCGTGCCCTCAGCCATAGATTGGGGGGAGTGGAAGTCATCTTTGAGACCCCCCCGCCATGCTTTTTATATTCAAATATGCTAAAGTCAGTATGTGCTGAAAGCTGAGCTTGAGAGCTGTTCAATCTCTAGTCAAGAAAGGTTGAGCACTGGGCCAGATCAGGGAAAATGACCTTTTTCAGCCAGTTCAATTCTGTGGCGATCAGAACTCAGTGCGATTTGGCACCCAGAAGGTGCTGGATCCAGTTCTTGGCATTTCTGTTTAAAGGATCAGGCAGCTGGTGAGGGGGAAGATCTCTCTCTGCCTGAGACCCTAGCGAGCTGCTCGACTTGAAGGAGAAATGGCCTAACCTGGCAGCTTCCTATATTTCCTAATGAACTGGATGGCCCGGTTTGAAAGCATGCAACATTCTGATCTGGGCAAAATAAAATCAAAAGTCTGCCCTAAAATTCCACTTGTAGCAACAGATAAATATCAAGTTTCAAGATGTACAAAACTTAACCTTCTTGCAGTTGTTGGAGCTGCCTCTTCAGTGATGCCAATTTATCTTGATACATCCTGCAAAGAAAATACACATTAAAGAAACAGGCTCAATAAATGCAAACAGTTTATTTCACCTTCTATTTTTCTTAGTCTTTGCTTCACTATGTTTTCAATGTCACAAGAACTGGCTGAAGGAGGCAAAAAGAAAGGAGAGAAGCCCTACAACTCCCAGCATTCCCAGGGCAGTGAGGTTGACTGGCGAATGCAACAAATTGTAGAACTTCTTCCTATCTAATATCCAAAGAATTACATCCTTAAATGCAGTTGAGCAATATAACTTTGTTATTTTTAATTTAGAAAGAATATGCACACATAATGCCAGTCCTTTACCATCTACACTGGCTACCAACTGAAGTCTGGGCCCAATTTAAGGTGTTGGTGATGACCTATAAAGCCCTAAATGGTTTAGCACCTGGTTATCTGAAGGAGCATCTCCTTCCGTATGTGCATGCCCGCCCCTTAAGATCCGGGCCAGAGGCCCTTCTCCGGGAGCCCTTCCTGAAGGAGCTCAGCAGAGTGGCAACCCGGAGGAGGCTGTGGAATGAATATGCTCCCCATAGAGATGCTCCAGGCACTGACTCTCTCTGGCACCAGGTCGAAACCTTTTAAATTTCCCATTATTTTAAGATCTACTTTTTATTTTAGCTGGGTTTTTATTACAGATATGCAGCCATACCTTTGTTGTTGGACTGTCCTGAGACTTCTATGTATAGGACAGGATACAAAAGTGTTAAATAAATAATAAATAAATAAGAAGCAAGACGCTGATACCTAAAAATACGACCTGCCTGCCCCACCACCACCCTTGGCAGAACTTCACTGCTCAGTTTTACTGCTTTTTACTAGATTAAAAAAAAAATGCAGGTAATCATAATTAGGTGCTTAGATGTCAAGAACAACATCTAAGTATTACACAAAATATTGCCCAGAGGCGATGTCAAGGGACAGCTAAAAAGATACTGCACAAAAGGCAGAAATGAAAATGCACCAGACAAGCCAAAAGATTTGAACCGTGAATGGAAAACCATTATTGTCCCAAAGCACATGCACTGCATAAACGAGGGAGGAGCCACCGGTATGCTTAGAAGTTCAGTGTGGCAGGTCATTGGGTCGGTTCAGAAATAACGCTCCTTTATAGAACAAGCAATTTCAGAATGTAGGGAGCTGGCGGTTTCCAGAATGTTTTTTGTGGACTTCACATGTAACAACAACAAAAGGAAGGGACATAAAAAGACAGAGAAATGAAAACAAAAGCAAGCACATGCTACAAAACATATCAACACATAAGAATCACCACCATACCATTAATAAAAGAAAGGAAATAAAGAGGAGGAAACAAGGAATATGCACTTCTATTTCAAGTGTATATAGAAACATAAGCAGTCTCTTCATAAGCATCTGGACTAAACTGGTGAGGATAGGAGATGCGTATGAACACACAGCTAATAAAAAGCAGCATTTCGTGTTTGGAGTCTACCGAAACTGGAAGCTTTTAATCCCCTCTTCACAGCCATGCCAGAGGAGGGGTGGGAGGGCAAACAAACTCTGTAATGCACATTATAGCACAGAAGGGGTTTAAAAAGGGTGATTTGATGTTGGGATAGGGATGGGATGAACATCACAAGGTCTGGGAACTGGGCAGCAGAGTTCTGAAAGGTGACAGGACTAAGGCATAATAAGAGACGGCAGGAGAGAAGAAAGGCAGGGCATGAATCAGACTTCTAGCCATGGAAATACAGAGAGAGGGAGAGATTGTTACTGCTTAAGAAGAGAAACACGACTTGGCAATGCATTGAATATGTAGAGCAAAGGAGATGGCTGGAAATAGAAGAAAGCCAAGGCTCCTGTGTCTGGTTTATGATCTTATCAGCTGCTATGAACAGTAACAGAAAAAATAAAGGTCTCCACTATAAGAAGCATATGCCAGAAGCATCCAGGGGATTACCGAAACCATCGCCCCAGACAGCCGGGATGGCACAACAGCATGGGATCAAGAACAGGACCCCAGTGGGGGTTACAAGAGGTCCCTTGAGGAAGCACCAAATAAATGATTTCAAGGGGAGAAAGAGAACCTCCTGGAAACACTGGTGTATTATCATAAAAGTGGCAAGAGAAGTCAAAGAGGAGAAAGGACAGACTTGTATGATCAGCAGCAAAGCAAATTTAATGCAGAGTTTGAGTGCAGCACAAAGGGAAGAAGCTGGATTGCAGCATATCCACAAAGTTAGAAGAGGGAAAGCTGAGGCTGGCTGAATCAACACCAGGCGGAGGGAGCTACAAAAGAGTAGGAAGCGGCAAGATCTAGCGAGGGAGATGCTTTTTGCTCGCAGCCACTTGTTATAAAGCTTTAACAGCTCCGCTTTTTGGGACATCCGATGCTCAGTTGCCTCATTTTCTTCCAGGTGCTTCACTGCTGGATTCTCCAGCATCAGTTTTGAGTCAGTCACCCTGGCTGGGCATTCCCCCATTGGGGAAAAAGCATTAAATAAATTTACAACAAAAAGGGTGGCGGGGTGGGGGAGGAGAGAGAACACTTACTGTTCCTTCATCTCTACATAATCCTCCTCATCGTGCTTTGCCAGGTCCGTCTCACTTGCATCTTCAGTATCTGGGCAACATGAACATCAGAACAGAGTCAGGGGAGCATTTTTGTGAGGCGTTTCCCACCCACCTGACTGAAAACAGGCCTGCATGCTCTGCCCACATTGTTAAAAATAACTAAGTACATGAATTAAGGGGCTTGTTTGGACACCCCTGCAGTCTTTTATTTTTGTTAAATCAAACCCTGAAAGTACGAAAAGGCAACCTTTATACAGCATGGTATAAGAGGTTGCTTTTAACTGCTGTTCCGTTTGATATTCATTCCATACAGACCCTCTGATCTTAATATAGTTCATCAGCTTTGACTTCAACACAGCTTCAAAGCCACAGACCATTCCAAGCCACTTGCAAGTCACTGTTATTTTCAGAGATGATTTAGCCTTCAGTTATTTCGCTAGCCTTCACACCCCACCATCTCGTAACTGAACTGAACCCCTGCAAGGATTGCTTGGCATGCCAAGCCCTTTGGGGGCTGGGGACACGTTCCTCTCATGAAAAGTCTCCGCAAGCATCCTGGAAGAGCAGGTCAGAGCTGCCTTAAATAAAGGCATAACTTGTAGCAGAGGATTCCATGGATTAACAGTGCATTGCATCAATACCTGAAGACTTCCAAGTGTCAACTCTAAGGCAGGCTTGGAGGAAGGCAACAAGGAAGGCGGCCTTCTCAACTGTGGCCCCTTGGTTGTGGCATGAGCTGCCCACTGCCTGACACCAGCACTGCCATCTTTTCAGTGCCAGGTCAATACTGCAGTCTTGTCCCAAGTATTTAATGACGTGTTAAGGTATTTAATGGCATGATGGAGCACTTCATGTCAGTTGCTTTTAAGAGGTATAGTGTTTTAAATGTTTCAGTTGTGAAACCATTTTTAAAGTTTGTATATTTGAAATACAGCATGCTTCTTTGGGGAATTGGTTTTTATTTTTGTTTCTTTTGGTTGGTTGGTTGCAATGACTAGATGCAAACTGCCCAGACAGCTTTGGCCATTGGGTATAAATTAGATAATTAATGATGAAGGAGGAGCACTTAAAAAAGCAAACATGACTCAGCTCACCTATGTGGGGAAAAGGGTCATACTTAGGTGACAACCCTACAGAAATCAGTAATTTTACTTTCAAGTAATTATAAGCTAAATTTTACTTCCAAGTAATTGTAAGCTAAACATTTGCCTCCAAATGTTTTGGACCTCAACTTCCATCATCCCAGACCGCTGGCCATGCTGGCCAGAGCTAGCAGCCTAAAACGCCCAGAGGGCACAAGGTAGCCTGCTCCTGGACCACAAACAGGGCTGAAACCGGTCGCCTGACATTCTTATCCAAATCCCATGCAGATTGGGACAGACAAAGGTCCTACCCCTGGCTGGGAGTTGTAGGGCTTTTACTTGTCTAAGCAAGCATAGAATTGTGCCCTATATGAAAAGCAACAGAACCATGTTGACCAAACATGGGGACAGGACCATGGGCCAGATGCAGTCTGAGACACACATTTCTAAGAAAGTACCTATTTATATCACACAAAAATGGGCTACTGAAGGAGCATTCACACTTTTGGCTGGAACAAGCGATCGCTATGCTTTTATCACTCAACCCCACCCCTGACTCTTCTGCTAAATACCTCCAAAACAGAGAGATGTTTTGTTCCTTTGATCCAGTTAGACCACATACTTGTACCCCACAAGTGGGAAACTCGTGTCCTTCCAGATGTTTTGGCCTACAAATCCCATCAGCCCTGGCCAACATAAGCAATAGTGAGGTGTAATGAAAGCTGAAAGCCTCAAAAAACTGGAGTGTCACAATTTGCTGCCACCTGAAAATGAGATTAAATCCCATTCCAACAGAGTTTCTTGGCAAATAAAAGTTACACATTTCATGAGGCTTCCTCTCCATATGGGCATTGGGAATCTACTCCAAAGCACTCAAGATTAACTACACCCAATGAGAGGTCAAAGTTGCTACCTTGCATTCTCAGATTTACCTAGGAAAAAGCAAGAGAGCTAAATTATGAATAAACAATGCACAGGAAGCAGACTTGGCATCAAGCCTAGGCATGCTTGGGCATTTGCTAAGGGCCCACATCCCAGTGGACAACCGCTGACTGCATCTCCCTAGACCTGCTTCTCCTCTCAATCTCTGCAACCTGCTTGTTCACCTGCCCCTCACTCTGTGCCACAATAGTAGCAGTGAGAAGGAAGGGCAGAAGATGCCATGACATGCTTGCTCACTGGCTCCCTGCCTGTCAAGCTAGCAATGAGGAGGAGGAGGAGGGAGGAGAAGGAACAGTCCGTGACAACAGTGATAAGAAGGGAGACTCCCTGAGAAAGCCATGTCTTGCCCAAGGGCCCTTGAAAACCTGAGCTAGCACTTATCTTGCCACAAAATGGGCCTCATTCAACACTTCAGTGGGGGAGCCATGCAATTTTATACCCTCGACTTCACAGTCAGGGTAGACATGGTCAAGAATCTGCCATAGGCCCAGGCCTCTGCCCAGGGTCCCTTGGAACTGTTCCTCCTCTGCCCCACTGCAACCTAAAAGTTAGTATTATTTTATTATGAAATTAAATTTCTATACAGCCACTTAGCCATAAAAGGCTCTCAAGGTGGTTCACAAAATACCTTAGCACAATATACAAAATATAATAATACAATGTAAAATAAGGTACAAGAGTTCACAACACTACATGAACCACGAAACATAATTTACAGAATTTATGAAATTCCTAAAGCAAGACTTAAAGTTAGGCAATTCATTATCATCATGAGGCCTACAGCTACAAGCCACCCACTCAACCAGCCAACATTTGGAGTCTCAGGCCCAACCAAACATCAGGGGGCGGCGGGGGTGGGGGGGGGAATCCTGTGGCTGCTGCAGGGAAGTAGGCCAGCGTGAGGGGAGGGGCCGTCCTGGAGTAGCCACCTGAAAGTGAACACTGCTTGGATGCTCTTCCCTCGCTCTCTGCCGGCCCCTGCACCTCCTTAGCCCCCACAAAGAGGCATGCCTGGTGTCATCTCTTTTCTTCTTGGCACCAAGTGAAAACCTTTTCACTTTCCAAATATTTTAACAGACAAGTGTTACTTTTAACTTGTTCTTATCATTACTGCTGCTGTGCCAGGCACCAGCTTGATTATAGTAGGTGTGCAGTGTTGTTGTTGATGCTGTTGTCTTATAGTTTTATTTAAAAATGGTCATTTTGTCGCTTGTTGATATGCTGCTAAGCTCTGCAAACCAACCAAACAGTAAATAAATAAATAAACCTACTTGCCCTGGCCTAGACACCAGTGGTGGGGAGAAAAAGGAGCAAACAATGGATTTTATTCATTTTATTTACATCCAGCCCTTGTTCTCGCAAAGAACGCAAGGCAGCCTAAAGACCACTCCTCACCAATAGATGAGAGAGGAGTGGGCAAGAGCAGTTGGTCACAGAGCGGGGAGAAGGGAGATTGGCTAAAGGAGGAACTCATCGAGGGGGTCTTGTTCAGGGTCCCCGAAACTGGGGGGGGGGGTGCACCACGGCTAACACGGCTTCACCCGAAGTAGTCTTAGACAAGCCCCGTCTAAATGAATGAGAACAACTCCAGATCGCTTTTCAGCGCCGTGCCTTTCGGGGGACCTGCTGATTCAAGCCCCACGGAAGATCCACGGCCAGCCCCACGGAAGATGCCCGGGCCCCCTCCCGCATGAGCGACACCCACAATGCGCTTTTCGCCGCTGCCGCCCTTCCTTGGCGCGCAACAACTTGGGGAAAAGGCCCGCGGCCCCGGCCAGGGTGCCCCGCGGAGCGCTGCCGGGCAAAGCGCACGGGCTTGCTCGCGAGCCGGCGAGGGCCGAGCCGGCTGCGCGCGGGCCGCGGCGGCAGGGCTCCGCTCCCCCCAGCCCGCGGACCGGGCCGCGCCTCACCCTCGTCCGAGTCCCGCGCGCGGCCGCTGCGCTCGCCATCCTCCTCGTCGGCGGGGCTGTCCAGCTCCTCCTCCTCCTCGAAGCTCTCGGCGGCGGCCGCGGCTGCTGCGGCGGCTGCTGCGGCGGCGGCGATCGCGGCGGCGGCCGCGGGGCCCGTCCCGGGGGGCAGCGCCGTCGGTGCGGGCGGCGGCGGCCCCGGGGGCAGCGCGGGAGACACCAGCGTGGCGACGCTCATGGCCGGGCCGGGCCGGGCCGGGCGCTGCTGCTGCTGCTGCTGCTGCCGCCGCTGCTGCTCGTACTGCCGCCGCCGGGCGCTGCTCCGCTTCGCGGCGACGGCCGGGCGCCCTCCCGCAGACAGCGCCCTCCCCCGTCGGCCAGCGGCCCGCCTCCCGCGCAGGCGCGCGGGCCGCTTCCGGGTCCTGGGGCGGAAGCGAGCGCTCGTGGGCGTTTGGCAGCCTGTGCTCCGTCCTCTGCCTGGGTTTGACGCACTGTGCTACCCGTAGCGCTGGAAGCGGCCGCCGGCGCCACCCTATGGCGCTGCTCACCGTTGCGTAGACTCACTGCTCGCTAGACTCGTACACGCGCCGAGCGCTTCCAAGTTCCGTTCTGTCTTGCCTGCCTCTTCCCGGCCCTTGGCAGCGTCCGCCCAGAAGGAAGGAAGCGGCGCGAGCTCAGCGCGGTTTCCGAAGAGGCGAAGGCAAGCCCGGAGTTCCCCAGGTGCTTGGGACTGGGCTCCCCACAATCCGTCCCACTGGCCATGCTAGCTGGGGATGATGGCTGTTCTGCACATCTGGCGAGCAGCGGGCGTGCTTCCGAGCTCAGAATCGCGCTGTTCAGGGCAACCTTAAGCTGCGAAGAGAGATATTTCTCCCACTGCGTTGCCTCCTGCACCGCTCACATTCCCCCTGGAAGGCACATACCCGATCAATCGTCCCTCCACTTCTCAAAAGCCTTTGCTGCAATAACTGAATGAGCGTGCCGTCCCATGCGAGCGTGGGCACTTCCGACAACTCCCAGCAGTCTCGTGCTATCTGGAAATCCTGGGAATTGTAGTACTTTTTTGCGATTTAAACATCCTTAGATTTTAACGTATCGCAAGACTCTCACTTTTCTCTCTCTCTTTTTTGCCTCATTGGAAAAATAGAACAAATCCACGCGAGGAGCATAACTGTGACCGGATGGCGGCGTGTCAGCTCCTTTTTGCTCTCTGTGCTTTATTTCTGGTAGACGCGCTGTGTAGCTACAACGCAGCTAAGATCTTGGCTTTCCGCGTTCATGGGCAGGTATCCGAAAGTCGCACCTGCAGACGATTGCCATGGAGACCCCGGCATGTCAAAGTCCACCTGCCCAAGTGGACGCTGGCAAAGGCACTGCAGGGCTTCAAGGGAGGGCGGGGCTGGGAAACGAGGAGGAGGTTGGGTTTGAAAACTGGATCGGGTCCAGCTGTCATCCCAGCAACCAGCTGAAGCGCATCCATGGAGTCCAGTTGTCATCCTCAGCACCCATTCTAGTAGGATGGCGATAAGTGGGGTTCGCAAGGCCATTCCGCTGAAATCCCCCCCCCCCAACCCTTCCTGTTTCTTTTTCCTTGTGTGTAATGTAAGCCTGCCGGCAGGAATTGTTTTCTTTTACTGATAATTTCTAATCTGCTGAGGGAGACTTCTAGGATGAAGAACAGCATAAAAATACTGTAAATAAAGGATTCGTTTTAAGCATTTAAGACTCTAATTCATAGTAAGACCCAGGCCCTGTATTAAGGATTGCAATCTAGGAATAAACTCAGAAAAGAGATGTGGAAGGGATAGTTAATTAGTTTGTTAGTTGATTTCGTGTATAGTTGATTTCGTGTATAGTTTATTTGTGTTTAGATATTTATGTGGTTTAATGTTTGTTGTATTTTGCTTTAGGTGTGTTGTATGTGGTTTATAGTGGGGTTTGTTTTTATTTTATCGGTTTTGATTTGTATTTTAAGTTGCCGAGATGCACCGAGGGGGGAGGGATAAATTATTATGACTTTCTGTTTCATTGTATTTTAATAATGTTGTAAGCCGCCCCGAGGCTTTGTTGCGATGGGGCGGCATATAAATGTTTTAATTAATAAATAAAATAAATAATAGTAGGTTTCCTTAACTGTGTCTAGGAGACGTTTCACAGTTTATACAACAGCCTAGCTCTTGTTTCCCGTGTCAAAGCCAGTTGCACAGAGAGACGTTATTTTAGTTCATGCATATTTATTGCAGTTGTAGGAATAAACATTGGGTAGGGTTGATTGGCACGGCTGCCATGCAAAGCTCACTTACCTGGGAGAGGTTCCCACCTCACCCCCATGACTTCCAGTGTCAGCAGGTGTTTATTTAGCTATTTATAAGCTGTCAGGTAGTCCAGCAAGACTCTCCAGGTGGCATACAACAAGTAGAAAATTACAGGTTCACAACAAAACATTAAACACCATCATTAAAATATAAATAACAAATAATTTAACAAGGATCATTCTAATGCGTGTCAAGGCGTGATGGGCAACCATACTGATTTACTAAAATCCCAATAAAATTAATAATCTAAGTCAAATATTAAAATCAATTATTAAGATCATTAAAGCCTTCCAGGGTGCAGAAGAGGCATATTTTTCCCTGCTGACAAAATGAAAGCAGAGTTGTTGCCAGACGAAATTCTTTGGGGAGCCTCTTCCACAGGCAGGGGGCCGCCACCGAAAAGGCCCTTCTATTTACCATCCCTCTCACCTCCTTGATTTATAATAACGCATTTAAGGGAAGAACATGTGGCAATGCCCGGCAGTCTAGAGGCATGTTCTCAAGATTATCCATGAGACCAGTTTTGAAGGCAGTGGTGTCTTGGGCCCAGTACATAATTCAAACTTTTTATTTTAAACTAGACACATGCAGCATTGAATCTGAGCATGCACAGAGGAAGAATGTGGGTTCAGACAAAGGACTACCTAACCCCAGCACAAAAACCCACAAGCAGGTCTTGAGTGCAACAGCACCCCCCTGCCCATGTTCCCCAGCAACTGCCATTCCTAGGCATCCTGCCTCTGATGTAGGAGGTAGTGTAGAGTCATCAGGACCTCCATGAATTTGTCCAATTCCTTTTGTAAATGACCATATTCGTTGGCCAGCACTACATCCCCCAAGAAAGCATTTCACAGTTCGATTGTGTGCTGTGCGACAAAATATTTTTATCTGCCCTGACGTTCAGCTTCCTGGCAGGGGACACCAGACACCACTGATCTCTGCATTCCCCCTACCCCCAGTAGAAAAAAAGACCTCCAGCAGTTACAGGCTTGTTTCTGCTTTCTCTGGGCCAGCAGAAAGGGCTGACAAAAGCACACATGTGAAATCTCATTATTCCAATTTATTTTGCACAGATGGAGTGAGAGCTTTTTCTCTTCCCACACACACTTGTGCAGAAGCATCGCCTACCAAGTTCAGCTGGGGGCATATTATAATCCTATGCAAGTTTCTATAGGATTAGTTTCCGGAAGTTCTTAAATTCAGCCACTCACACTGAGGTTTGTCTTTAACGTCTTGATGTCTTAGGCAAAAAATATTATTTTTCCAGAAAAATCCAGGATCATTTATTGGATGTCTAGGTTGCCTTTAAGGCAGCCCTTCAGGTGCTAGGATAATTGATAGATAACTCAGTGGGGTGAGCTGGGAGCAGTGAATTGCTGCAATTCATAAAGGCAGGAAGGGGGAATTGTGTATAGGCCCAGCATTTGACTCCCCATGGAGAAGAACCAAGACCTCTGTCAGTGGGACATAGTGATGTAAAGGTAAGATATCAATGTTACATTAGCTACACAGAAGAAATATTAATAACTATGTGAGTTTATATACATTTGCAATGTGAACTCTTGTATAAAATCAATACTTTGAGTCAAAATATTTCATTCTGGGTTTTTTTAAAATATTACAGCTCAGGAATCTTGAGATAGAGCAATATACAAGGGGACATTTAAAATTACATCAGCTCTGAGTCTTTTTTTGCCTCTGCTTTGGAGAAGAAACTACTTCCTATTGTAGATCTCTGTTCTAGGAATGGCTGCATTTGCCCAACTCTTTTTGGGGGTTCAAGGAGGACAAAAACAATTCTATGCCAGCCATCTTTTTTTAAACCATAATGAGAGGGCCTATTCTGGAGACAGACATTATCCCTTTCCTTTTCTTAAATATCCAGAGGGCGTTGGAGCTCATTCCCTTAAAAACATTGTTTCTTCTTTACTGGGTCTTGCAGTATGTCATCTACTCAGAAGTCCTATTGATTTACATCCCAATAAGTGTTGTTTATAATTGGAACCTTAAACTAGTAAGCTCCTTTGGGGATGTGTTAATATAGAAAAGAGAAGTTCATTTTACATACTTCAGCTAAATTGTACCAGTCTCATTTTTGTTGAACTTGCATAATACTATTGAAAATGTTTTAAATTTTAGCACAAATAGAGAGGACCCCTATTCAGCAGGTCATATAGGCCAACAGGGGCTTGGCACAGAGAGGAAATGATTGATCATGAAGGAAATGAGTCACACATCCATAATGTTCTATTGAATTGCACACAGACACTTGAAGAAAATAACACTGTAGGCAAAAAAATGTGTGTTTATTTGTCCTTTCTTAGTGCAGGAAGTATTTGCAGGGCAATGTAAGGAACATCCAGAATGAATATATAGTTGGCAAGTGTTCACTGCTACATACACAAAACGAGGGAAGTAATCAGAAGACCACAGAGACAGAATGGAGGGGTTAAGGAAAGGGTGAACGTGCATGGGGACTTGGGGCCAAGCTAGACACCAGACTAAATAGGTACATCTGCGTGCTGCAGCACGTGTTGCTCTTGTGTTCCTCAAGACTACAGGGAACCCCCTTCCTCTGTGAATAGCATTAATAAAAGCCCCCCCCCCCCCGTGCGGGGCTGCTGAACTGAAGAAAGCTTTAAGTAACCACGACTGACCTTATTATGGTCAACTCAGAGCAGTCGCAGAAGTGAGAACACATGATGAAGTTTAGGTTATGCTCAGATGCACCCTTGTTCTTTGCACCTGGGTCGGGAGGGGTGAGACAAACTGACAAACCCGAAGCCTGCTCACTATTGCAAAGTTCAGGGCATTTCGTAGGCAAACTGAGATTTAAAAAAGGCCTACAGTTCCCAGCATGCCGCTGGGGCATGCTGGGAACTGTAGGCCTTCTCCCCTTCCCCGCCTACACCCGCGTCGGATGGCGCCTTAACCCTTTGCTGCCTGGCGCTCGCGCGCTCCCCATTGACCCGCCTCCGGGGGGGGCGTTTTCCAGCGCTCCATCGGCATGCGGAAGTGCACCTGCCCCCTCATTGGCTCGCCGTGCGCCCCGCCCCGCCCCTTATGCCCCCCGCCGGCCAGGCAGAGCCGCTCAGGCCGGAGAGTCGAGCACCGGCGCGGGGCGCTCGTCCCCGGCCCGCCGACGCCCAGGCTCACCCCGAGGCTGGCCAGTGCGCGCAGCCGAGCGCCGAGGCGTCGAGCGCGACTGGCCGCGCCTGCGAGCGGAGCAGCCGCACCTCTGGGCGACGCGGCCGCGGGCGGGCGGGCGAGCGGACGGGCGCTAGAGCAAGCGAGCGCGTCGGCGGACCCGCGCCCACCGCCGCCCGCGCGAGCCGCTTCCCCGGCCGCCCCGCTCCTGCAGTCGGGGCCGCCCGGCGAGCTGCCGAGGTCGGACAGCGGCGAGAACTTTTCCCGGTCCGGCGGAGGCGCTTCCCCGTCGGGGACGGAGCGGGAGCGCCGCGCGCGGCCCTCGGTGGAAACTGAAAGTGCGCCGCGGAGGCGGAGGCGGAGGCGCGGAGCCGCAGGGCGCCCCGGGAGCTGCCCCGCCGCCCTGGAGGGAAGTGAGTCCGGGGACCGGGTGAGACGGGCGGGGAGCGGCGCCGGAGCCGCGGCACGGCGGGGAGCCCGGGCAGGAAGAGCGAAAGTGGCCGGGGCGAAGGGAACGCGGCCGTCGAGGCGGGGATTGCGAGCGGAGCCGCGGTCAGGTCCGAGGGGGCGCCGCGGCGGCGGAGGAGGCGCGGAGGCGAATGCGCGGGGAGCCGGCGGGAGGCGCAGTGGGGAGGGCGGGGGCGAGGGGGAAGCGCGTGGGGCCGGCGGGGCAGGGGAGCCGCGGTCCGGTGCAGGGGGTGCGGGTACAGGGCGAGGCGGGAGCGCGCGGAGCAAGAGCCGAATCGAAATCGGAGGGGGAGTCGGGGCAGGAGCAGGAGGAAAATTGGAGGAGGAAGCGAACGCCGACTGCGAGAACTGAGTCACAATCCCCGAGAGGCGGCGGCGGCGGCTGGGGTGGGAAGATGCGGACAGGCCGGAGAAACGGGGGGTGGGGAGACCCCGGTGCAGGGAAAGCCAGAGGCGGCGAGGGGGCCCGCCGGGAGAAGCTCCTCTGCCCCCGTGTTGAGCGAAAACCGCGTCAGGGGCGCGCGGGGAAGCAAGTTACATCCGAGGAGACCTTGCTGTGCGTGCCCCTGCTCATTGTGCTGGGTTCTGAAGCGAATTGCTGGGAGCTGCCAGAGGTGCGGAGGTTTTCCATCAGTGACGTGGAGGAGGGCTGAAGAATGGGGAGCGACTCGCAGGCAGAAAGAGATTGGGAAGTGGTTTGCTCAGCCCCAGGGGGCGAAGGACCCAGAAGTGGGGACGGCAGGTGGAGGACCTTGTGGGAGGAGAAGGTATCGGAAGAGTAACGTAGTTGGAAAGGATATTGAGGGAGGGGAGACGGAGGCGACCCCCGTCCCGGTGCCTGCTTCGAAAGGTTGGCTCCGGAAAAGTGCATGTGAGCTCTTTGGAGAGGGAACCAATGGGAGAAAAGCAAAGAATTGGGCAACTTGGTGGCGGGGGGGGGAGGATAAGTCTGACTCCCCCTTTGCGAGGTGGCCAGCTGTGTGAGCCCCCACGGGTGGGGTCACCCTTGGGAGGAATGACTAGAGATAATTGAGGGAGGGAATTGAGGGAGGAATTGAGGGAGGAAAAGGGAGGGAAGAAAATCAGGTGCAAAGAAGGTTTGTGGGGATGGGGAGCTGGGCAAGAGGACTCCAGGGCAGAGGAGTGTCAGGTGTGAGGGGCGTCCCTGCAGGTTAAGCACCACGTCCAGAGCAGCTTCATGTGGGGCAGGCATGCCGTGCAGGCTGAAGGTGGGGCGCTTGCATGTGTGGGGCAGGTGCCGGAGAAGCGTGGAGTGAGCTCGGAGACAGAGCTGGGGAGGGATGCCAGGATAAGCAACAAGCCAGTTTGGGGGTGGGGAATACAGGAGATGGGCCCCTAAATCTTGTGATTCGGCTGTGAAAGGTGGCAGGAACAAATGGGGAGGTTGCTACCGTTGAACTGCCCCCGTTGCTGCCTTGGTAACCTTGGAGTATGCCATTGAGTAAAGATGTAATCAGCTCTTATCATTGTGAAGTTTGGATACTGGGGGATGAAAGTGGGGGCAGAGGAAGAATGCGCAAGGCTGTGCATGTGTGTTGGAGGTTAGAGAGAGAGATAAGTGAGGATTAGTTGAAGGCCCTTCCTTCCTGGTGTGCAGTGAGGGAAGCACTGGGAAGGCAGAGGTTGGATTAGTTGGTGGTAGTACGGGAGAACACTGAGAAACCCAGGCTGTTCCGTTGGTTTTATTGCCCTTGAGGGTTTAATGAGAGCACTTAACCTTAGGCTGGAGGATCAGTGTAGCAGGACGTAGTTGCTTGTGAGTTGGAGGCAGTTCTGTTTAAATTGGAGCCAAGCTGTGCAGGACAAGGATCTTTAAAATATAGACCTTCAAAGGAAGGAACCACTGCTTGTTTGTCCAGTGCAACTGTAGTGCCTTTGCCCATGAGGATCCCGGCTCAGTCACGCATTAGAGTTAAGAGAACTTAATAGAAATATAAGGATGACATTCCCATGTTCTTCTGTATCAATGGCAACTGACAGGGGAGCATGTTGCTCTATAAAACAGACTCTAGTAAAAGTCCTGTGTTTTTATTAATAGTCTTTTTCAGCTTTGCACATCCCCTGTGTCTTTTCAGAGTTCTATGCATGGACCTCCAGCCATTCACTTTTTACTTGTGCTGTGCCGGCTTTTCTCTGTCCAGTACTTTAAAATAGGTTAGTCTTGGGTTCGGCTGCTGCTTTTTTTAGTTCTTTTCTCCTTTTCATCCTGGAGTCATCCTTCCAGGAGATCCATTTCAGGTCAGAGAAAGCCAAGCCATGTTGCAAAACATAGAATGACTTGGGTTTAGTTTTCTGTGACTTGCAGTGGAAGGCCTATAGCTTCATGTTGACTTTAAAAAGGTAGGTAGCTGACATGTTTTTGCTGCCAAGTTACTTCGGGGAACTAAAGGTTACGGAATGCAACTTAGATGTAAATGCCAAAGTACAGTAAGAGGAGACAACGAACTCTTCACATATTCTGTTTGGCCTCTGAGGGTATCTTATCTGATTCTCCGCATAGCTCTCAATGGCTACGCCCCTTTCATTGTGCAAGTTTGTCCAGCAAGTCAGGTTGCAAGCAGAGTCTTCCTTAAAGTCAGCAACCAGAGTGCTCTTTTTCAGGGTCACTTCCTTCTGCCCTTCAGGTGACTTCTCCAAGATGCAGGCGAAGGAGTCCCTGACCTGTTGATGGAGTCCCACTGACAGTGACTGGGACTGCATGACACAGCATTCCACTGTGAGTTTCTGTTGATGGGTTGTCTGAACCAGGAAGAGTTTCCCCAGGGTGCCTTGTTCAGGGGCAACTGACTGCACCAACAGCCCGTAAGCTGCTGAACCATATCATGGTTCTCATGCCTTCTGAACCTCGGTGATTGAACCTGTCATGGACACAGGAAATTGACTCCAGAGCCTCTTAGCAAGAGTAGCGGAGTGCCTTTACCCATCTTACGATCAGTGCCTGCCACCCAGAGTGCATGAGTGGCGCCTGAGGGCAGCTGGCACTAGCTGCAAGCTGCCCTGGCTTCAATGCAGCCTTTTCCCTGCTTTAGCTTTTCCTTCCCCAGAAATTGCAGGACCTGGATGGATATCAGGCTTTGGCGATCCTTATTTGGACAGTGCCTTCTGAGTGCCAAAGCAGCAACTTGGAGGGGCTGTCCGTGAACGTTAGATCCTTGAAAAAAAATGCACACAATCCCGTCTTAAAATAGCCGCTTCTATGGAACTGCAAGTCTTCGTAGGTTGTGGGGGATCTGAAGCGTTGGCTGGGCTGCGTCCAGGGGGTGCCTGGGACCAATCCTCCCAGTTTCTCTTGCTGGTTGTCAAAGGATAAGCTTTCAAGAGAAACACAGGGCACCTTTGCATGGTAAAAGCAGCTCTCCTGGGGCTTAAGCGCCCTTCCTGGCACGATCCTCTCCTGCTGCCCATGCAATTGACCCACGTCATCGCTGCACATTTTTCACTTTTTCCTGAGCATCCAGCTACCATGTTGGTGCGGAAATGCACGTGTGTGTGTGTTTGCTCAGGGAAAGAAATGTTGACAACTAAGTGTCAAAACTCTGGGTCATATTAAAAGAGGATTTTGCCTGGGTAATAGCTGGCTTGTTTCTTTCTTTGTTTGTTTTGACTGGGCATATACAGTGGAACTTGGCAGTAGGCACTCCACTTGGGGAATGCTCCAGCTGCAGTTGTACAAGTGAGTTCATTAAAGAAAACTCACATGACTGCCCAGCTGGCTTTTTCTGAGTTTCCCATATATCTGGTGCTAATGGAATGGAGAACACAGCCCCTGCCGAGGATCTCAGCACCCAGAGTAGGTCAGAAAAGATATGAGCACTTTTGCTTGCAAGGGTTCTTGCAAATTGGTTCACTTTACCTGTTTGCTCCAGCACTAACTTGCCATAAAAAGGAGCAGGTGGAGAAAGCGTTTGTGATGGGATGGGACAGGACTCTGCTGACGTTCTTGCTGCTGTTGATTTGGGAAGGAAGGGGTTAAAGAACCTCTGCCTTGGCACAGGAGGAAGTGAGTCAGTGGGCAGAGTAGTGTTGCTAGCTTTGGATTTGACTCCCTCCAAAATACAGCAACGGTTAAAAGTTCATTGCTGATCATAAATGGTAAACCATCCGGGAACTTTTAGGCTAAATTGGTGCCGCACAGAAATGTTTTAAAGAACTAGTTAAATAAACAAAATAGAGGAACAGGTTTCTGCATCCCACCTCTTTTATCACACCTGAAAGTCTGGCTACCCTGTATTAGTCTTAAACATCACAGCTTTTATTGTCTCGTCTACCAGCTTCGTGCATTTGTAAGCAATCCCCCAGTGGATGAGCTGGAACGTACTTGGGCAGAAGTGCCCCCAACCAACAAGGCAAGGGAATACATGGGATGGGATGGTGATGCCGCTGAGCCCGGCTTCCCTTTGAAGGAGAAATAGGATTAGCAAGGTGTCTAAGCAAACAGATTCAGTTGACCAAACTTTAGGCTGGACTGTGGAGTGTGCTTTTAGTGAACTCTGAAGGTTAGAATCCTGACTTCGCAAAAGACTGATCCCATCTATCTGCTTTTGTACCTGTGAACTGACTGCATACTTTGCAAGAATCCTTAAATCCTGGGGTCGCATCATTGTCCTGGAATCTGAAGGAGCTGACTTGCCTTCCACGCAGCAGGCACTGCTTGTTGAGAAGGCCTTTCTTTTTAAAAGAGCAGTAAGTCATCTGAGCTGGGAAGAAAGAATTGGAAGCCATACCTAGGTTTTTATAAATGAGAACAAATCCCTGAGACTTTTTTTACTAGACCACCCACTTTCTGTTTGTAACTACTCAAAGTCTTTAAGCAGCATGAAGGGGAAGAAGAAGATTTTTTTTCACTCCTTTTTCATTTATGTAAGTGAAAAGGACTTTACTTACATAAATGCATTTCAGTTCAGGAAATAGCAGACGTTTCTTCCTCCTTTCAAAGAAGGAAGCATCTGGGTGAGTTGATGTCCATTTGGTGCTTTTGCTTGAGTTGCTGTTGTATCTGAACTTGTGTAATTACTGGTAGCTTATGAACGTGTAGGGAGAGAAGAGGAAGGGCGCCGACAGCCATGCCACCAGCAAGTAGCTGTTGGAAGCCCGTACCAGTGGAGTGGGTTACATCAGGCTCATAGGTTAGGACTTTCTTTATATGGCACTAGAAGAAACTGAGGCTGCCATACGTCAGACGCATCATGAGATAGCAAGGCTGCCTGGAGAAGAGAATCATGGTAGAGCAAGTTGAAGGCAGAGAACGAAAGGGAGGACCAATATGAGATGGACTGGCTCCATAGAGGAACCCATGGCCTTGAACTTGGAAGAGCTCAATGGGCCTGGCATGGATAGGGCCTTTTGTAGGGCTTTCATGTGTAGGGTTGCCATGGGTTGGAGGTGACTTGGCGGCACAAAACAGCAGGAGGTGTCATGGGAGACTCTTGCGCATTAGTGCAAAAAGGCAAAACCTGAATGTATGTTAGAAATCTAGTACGGGCGTTTGTTTACATTTTTAATTAAAAATTAGGTTGTCAACATGCAGATTGCAAAAATGCCCAGTACATCTTTCCTTACATCTTAACTTCTACAACCATCTTCCCCAGCCTGGTGCCCTCCCAATATTTGGATGACTGCTTCCAGGATTCCTAACCATTAGCCCTGTGGGCAGGGATGATGGGCACTGCAGTCCAAAATAACGGGAGGGAATAGCCCTTGTAATCCTTAGTTTTTTAAAAAATGAAAACATATTCTGGAGGATTCTGAGTTTCGCAGCCCATGGCTACTTACCCAGTGCGTTTGGCAGAACATTGTTAATTGCATTCTTGGAACTGCCTTGTTAGTTATCCCACAAACTTTATATACGGGCTAAATAATTTTATAGGAGCCTGTAGACATAATAAAAGGCATCATCAGATCCTTCAGATCAAACTGAGATTGTGAAAGGCTATTCTCCACTAACATTTTCTTGCCTGGCACTTAATTTGGAGGAGGACCCCCTGCACACTTTGTGGGAAACTGTGGGAAAGAAAAATCAGCAAATCTGCTTGTTTAGTGAATCATTTAGAGAATCCTCGGCAATGGTACAGAGCTAGACAAGGTGGGTAAAAATTCAGGATTTTTACAATGGCCTTTAAAAAGTGAAATCTGTTTATTTAAATTGGATTTTTAAGTAAAAAAGAGGAAAAATCTATTTAAAGATTTTGTTCAGTCGCAGAGTCATGCCTGACCCATCACGACCCCATGGACAACATTCCTCCAGGCTCTCCTGGAGGACGCCATCCCTCAGAATCCACCCATCCCCACACCCAGCGGCCCAGTGGCCCCATCCAGGCACCTCAACCTCTGCCGTCCCCTTCTCCCTTTGCCTTCAATCGTCCCCAACATCAGGGTCTTTTTCAATGAGTCCTTCCTTTTCATTAGGTGGCTGAGACAGTTCCCCATTTAAGGTATGTTATAGTCCAAAGTTCATTCATCATGAAATAAGGATTAATTTTTAATTATGTGTCATGAAGCTGTATATTCATGCATTTTTGAATGAAAATGAATTCCATGTAGTCACAATGCCATGCTCTTCCAGAGGTTTCCGTAAGATTATTGGGCAATTTTTCTCTCTAGAAGATACTATCACAGATGCTTGGTTTTACTGTTCTCAAAACTGTGAATGTGTGTCCACAGAGATCACATGCCTCTTCTTCACAGCAGAAAAAGTTATAAACTAAACATACAGAGTTGAGAAATATTTTATTTTTAATGTATTGCATTATTTTATAGTATTTTTAATTTATGGCATTGTTGCTTTGCATGTCAGTGTACACAGAACCAACCCCTTGCCTCTTAAATGCTAAATTCAAAACATGCAATGAATAGAAGAAGCTTGTTGGGAGTGGAATAGATCTGTACAAGAAGCTAAGTGTGAGGAGGGAGGGGCAAGCAGTAAAAAATGCAAGTGAAATCTTTTCAGCAGAATTCTTCATAAGTCTTTGGCATTTTTTTGTGTATAGCTTGAAGTTTATCATATTATTCATTCTGTGGACAAGAAACCCTATAATAGCAGCAGACTGTAAAAGAGAGCCAGTCTGGGAATATTTTAATGAAGTTCCTCTACCTATGGGTAAGGTGAGATCCCATGTGGTGTAGTGGTTAAGCGCATGGGACTGGGACTCAGACGATCCGGGTTCGAGTCCCCGCTCAGCCATGGAGCCAACTGGGTGACTTTGGGTCAGTCACAGACTCTCAGCCCAGCCTACCTCACAGGGTTGTTGTTGTGGGGATAAGATGGAGGAGGAGAATGTCAGCTGCCTTGAGCCCTTTGTAGGAAAAAGGCAGGATATAAATCGAAAAATAAATAAGGCAGGCATGCATGCACATTATGTAGAAAACCATGATTTCAATCTGGTCTTACTGACCGTGGAGCTAGAATTTGGGGGAATTCGCTGGCCAAGACCATTTGCTACTTCCCTTGAGGGCTTTGTTCCGGAGGCTGGTTGTAATGACCAAAATCTAAGATATCCTTTTTAAAAAACCCAGTTATGAAGTTGACCTGGATCTAGAGCTTGAAGTGGAGGCTGAAGTTGGAAGAGGTCATCAGCATGGTTAGCAAGGAGTGTCAAGAAGGATATTGGCGAGAAAAAGGCTTCCGTCAGGGAATGGACGTCTTGCCCAAGTGAGGAAAACGAAAGGGAGCACAACATGTTGCTTGCTTGGATTTTCAAAAAGCTTTTGACAAGAGTCCCTCACCAAAGACCTCTGAATAAGCTTAGCAATCATAGAACAAGAGGAAAGGTCCTCTTATGAATTAGACGCTGGTTAAAGTACAGAAAGCAGAGAATGGGACTAAATGGCAAATTCTCCCATTGGAGGGATGTAACCAGTGGATTCTGTGTTAGGACCAATGCTTTTCCACCTATTCATAAACGATCTAGAATTAGGGGCAAGCAGTGAAGTGACCAAGGCTGCAGATGGCACCAAATATTTAGGGTGATTAAAACCAACAAACTCTGTGAGGAGCTCCGAAGGGATCTCTCTAAGCTGGACAAATGAGCATAAAAAAACGTAAGCCATTTATGTAAATTATTGTTTGTTGGGGCAGAAATGACCAGCTTCCGGTATACGTTGGTGGGATCCGAGCCAGCAGTGATGAAACAAGAAAGGATCGTGGGCAGCGCGATGAACATGTTGGCCCAGTGTGCAGCTGCTGTGAAATGGGCCAACTCCGTGTCGGGCATAATTAGAACAAGAACTGAGAACAGAGCTGCCGAGATCATACGCACGTCTTTAGCATGACTTCCCTTAGAATATCGTGTCCAGTGCTAGTTGCTGAAGCAGCTCTCCGATGAGGGATGCTTACAGTAGTTGGGACTGTCCAGCTTCAGAAAAGGGTCATGTACTGGGAGGGATGATGGAGGTGTTCAAAAGCACACGTCGTGTGGAGAAAGTGGAAAGGGAGACATTTTCGGTTCTCTCTCTCATGGGGCCATTCCGTGAAGCTGCTCAGCAGGAGGTTGGGGGCAGATCAAAGGGAGGACTTCACACACTGTGTAGCAAGACTGTGGGATTAGTTGCCACAGGACATGGTGATGGCCACCAATCCGGGTGGCTTGAAAAGGGGGTTGGATGGACTCGTAGAGGAGAAGCCTATCAGTGGCTACTAGTCTTCTGGCAATGTGCTGGCTCCGTTATCAGAGGCGGTGTGGCTGCATCACCGGTTGCTGGAGAGAGCCAGTGGGCAGCTGCTTTGTCACTGTGTGGAAGGAGTGCTGGACTGGATGGGTGATTGGTCTGATCCCGTATGTTCTTCTGACCTTTTGTAGCACAGTTGAGCTGGTGGAGCAGAAAACCCCTGCCTCCGTTCTTTATCAAGAGCGGACCAATAAAGTTCTTATGCGCCCAGCCAGCAGGAGTTGACGTTTCCCCCCGACCCACTCCGGGGATGTGCAGAACCTTGTCCCAATTGCTGGTGCTTACGGAACCAAAGTGGCTTGCTGTTTGAGAGGGCTGGGCTCAGTTTGTGGCCTGGGTTGAACAATTGAGGTTTCTCTGCCTTTCCAAAAACTGTCTGGCACCTGCTCTTCTGAAAGTACGCAGGAATTTCTAAAGTGATTCTCCCCCACCTGAGGTTTGCTGGCTGGGGGGTTCTTGCACCTTATGGCTGCAGTGACCATGGAACAAGAGGAGTGGTGGTGAATTGGTCCTGGAGCCCCTCCTCCTCTTCAGAACCTGCTCCCCCCAAGTTGCGGGTGGCCATGGCAGAGGCGACAGTCCTCTGCTTCTTGCAGAGAAGGCAGCAGCTGAGGCCCTGCAGATCAGGCCAGGGAGCGAGCCTGCCCTAGAAACTTTGATAGGGATCAAGCACACCACCCTGTCACTGCAAAGGAGCACCCGTGACGCACTTCCCATATTCCCTTCCTGGGAAGGGCTGGAGATACACAATGCTGAATTCCACAAATCACAGGTACATTCTTGTGCTTAATTCCTGAGATCTCTTACAAGCTCAAGTCCTGACTTCCCCGTGAGCTACAACAATGGCAAGACCTTTGTTATGTGCCTCATCCTTTTGCTTTGGGCCTGTTTTCATGGTCTCTTGTGGTGCAGAGCTGAACATCTTCCTCGCTGTTGCAGCACCATCTTCACAGAAGTTTCACAATGGTACTAACAGGTTTTATGAGAGGGTGGGGGTCCTATCACGGACCCCTGGGAGTGGGCCTTCCTCCTGCTTTGCCCAGGGCTGCAGTCTTCATTTGCTTGCCTCATTGCAGGGTGAGCTCATGCTGTGTGAATGAGGGATTCATTACTCAACTTGTAGCGGTAGGAAAATGTCAGATTTAATGTAGAATGCTTACAAAACACTTTTGGCAGAGTCATAATGGTACGCTTTCAGTCCAGGAAAATTCAGTCTTAATACAGATTTCTTTTTAACCTGTTAACTAGGGAGCATATTCTTAAATCAGAATAATCCAGAAACTGTTTGAGAGCTTGGAGCTGTGTCCCCAAGGGCAGGTTCATATACCCATTCCACCCCACCCCCCCGAAGAGTGACAGATTTCTCTCCTTGTCTGTCATCTCCCCCTCCCCAACACCTTCCAGTCCTGAATATTCTTTGTGAGTGAACTTTTTGCACTAGCACACAGAGAAAAGAAGCTATAAAGTACTCCCAGAAAATGCAGCATTACTGCAGAATGCAACATGGGGCTGTTTTAATGCTCTGCATTTTGAAAACTAATCTTTAGGTGCAGCCACTCGGTGTTGGGTTCCCGCTCCAGTGGGGCAGTGGTCTCTATAGTTTGTGGCCCCACTTTGATGAAGAGGGTCTGGAAGGTTTTGAGCCTATTCAGCCTGTGGAATGTCGCACTCAGTGACAGTTTAAATCTACCACCGTTCTAGTTATTAGCCTTGGATTGCGCTATAATTACGAAACTTATAGCTAATACTCACCAATCAAATAAGACTGTCGCTATTAAGCCATTTGTGTTAGGACTTGTTAGAATAAAAGTCTCTCTGCTTTGGGGTGTCCCGTGCCAGAACGCTCACAAAGTTGATCCGAACGCTTCGTTTTCTGAAGATGACCTTCCACAGCGTTATGGCTTTTGCTGCACCCACAAAGAACGGCAGATGAATTGTTTGCAAACTGCTCCAGCCTCATATGCTGGGGAGTTAACTCACCAGTCGTTCCTCTGGCCAGGGCATCCAGCACAGTGCTTTAAAAAGAGCCCAGCCCAACTAGGCCGGAGCAAAACAGTCAGAGGAGAAGAACTCTATCAAGCAATCTGTTAATGAATAAGCACTCTCATCTACCACTTAACCTGACCACCGCACCTCTTGCAACTATTGTGTGCTCTGAGCTTGGTGAGAGATCCGCTCAGCTCAGGAAACTAGCAGCTACTGCTAGTGCAGATGAGTTATCTTCTGGCATGTTAAAGCATCAGAGGCTGGTTTCTTTGATCACACATGCCTCCTACTGGACTCCAAGATGGAAACTCACCGATGTCCTGCAAACCTTTATATTCTGTTCAAACTTTGTGGTTCTCTTTCTCCTGCTGAGTTGTCGCATAAGGCCCCTTTCCCTTCTCTGGTAAATAACTCCTGTGAAGTATATTCTTTTGCTTAGCTGCTTATTTTGCTGGGGCGACCACCAATTATGTCTGCATACCAGGTATAGAAAGACCATGGTTAAATTCCTCTTTTGCATCTAGGCAACTTGTCTGATGGTGAACATACAGAGTAAAGGAAAACAAGATTTCTTGTAAGTTCTTGGTCTGTTTTGTCATTGCTTGGCTCCCAAACCACAGTGCCCAAGTCACATCAGCTCCTAGGAAAGAGATGCTGGCAAAGCCTTCTCGAATCTGGTGCTTTCCAGTTGTGTTAGACTACAATTCCCACAATCCTCTGCCAGCAGGATTGAGGAAGTTACAGTCCGACGCATCTACACAGTGCCAAGTTGGAAGGCATCCCCAAAACTTTCTTCTTGGTCTCCTCTCTTTGACCTGTTCAAATACAAATCAGTCAAATCGAAGCCGTAGCACCTGCTGCAGGGCAAACTGACTTCTCCAAGCCACATGGCTGGAAATACTCCACACACCTTTTTGTTTAGGTCCCCAGAAATGTGTAGTCTGTTCTTAGGCATTTGCCATATCTGTTCAGCCCTGCACAGGGATCAGCCTTGGCCTTTTAGCAAGCAGAATCCACAATATTTCCTCAGCCTTGCCCAGTTTTCAGTAGTTTGCACCCCACAGGTAAACCACGGGAGCCTGCCAGCGTGTGGAGTTCAGGTGCACATCAGCCGAGAAGAGTTATTTAACTAGGCAAATGTTTAAATATAGAGAAGGAAAGCCTGCATTTCCGGTAATTCCGATCTTCAGCAACGTATGGGCTCACACTGCGGCCTCTTAGCTTTGGGTTTACTGAGAACCTACCCTAATGGCAGCATCCACACTGATAAGATGAATGCATTTGTGATGGCTCCAAGCATGATGGATTGCAGAGGCAAGGAATATGTGAGCCTAGCGGTACATAGACTTGCCATCAAGTATCTTGTTTGTCCAGTCCATATAGGGGGTCTGTCTTTGAATCATGCAAGTTGAGGGTGGGGGGGGGAGTTACTATTCCCATTGCAATGCATTTATATCCTGCCCGTTTTTCTCATGAGGAATCCAAGGTGCTTCCATATCCTCACCACAACCACCCTGTGAGGTAGGTTAAGGATATCAGTCAGTGACTGGCCCAGAATCGCCCAGTGAGCTTTGAGGCCAAGTGGGGATTATTCTTATTACACTGCATTTCCTAGTCAAAGCTCTCTGGGTGGGTCACGACATTGTAAGTCGTCCACTCAGATTTCAACCAGGATTAGAACCCAGTGCCTAAAGAGGGCCGCACCTTAAATCAACAAGTACCAAAATTCTTAAACTGCAGGTTTAGATCAACACTAAACATTCAGTGGTCAATGAAGAAATCTTAATGCAAATGCAATGCATTTTGGAACAGTATTTTTACTCTGGAATCCTTTTATCCAGCTACTTACGTTTACCTAGTCAGTGTGATTTTTGTGGCTGTTTTCTGCTAACAGGATTAATGTCCAAGTCAAGGTTTGTGACAGAAAGCTTTGCGATGTCATGTAAATGTTCATTTGTAAGTCTTGACCTGCGCTTGGATTTCACAATTTTCATTTTGGAAAGAGTTCACAGATGTATGTGGTGCCAAAGAATATGAACATTCTCGCAGCAACTTTCTTTAGGTTGATAAATGCATCAGGTAGACCACAATAGAAGTCTAACAGACTGTTTTCTTCGTAAATCTCTTTGAGATGCCCACTGGGTTTGCAAATCGCTTGGTTTCATTTCAAAACAATTACTTGCATCATCTGATGCGGCTTCAAATGGATTCTGAAACACTCTGATTTCCTTTCCACGCTTATGGTAGTCCATGAATCTGTTCCGGAATTTCTCCTGCAATAGGTTCAGTGCTTTGATGCGTCTTTCAACACTGACTTGTAAATTCCCATCCTTCTCAAATTTTCTTGCATTGCAGCATGAGAAGCTTGAAAAGTTGTTTTCACCAACTTGCTTTACAAAAATTGTTTTGTTTTGCCTCAGAAGCTTTCAGTTCAGAACACATGACACACGGGAGCTTTTCTTTTCTGTGCGATGTTAGATTCGATGTGTTCAGATAGTCTGTGATAACACTTAAGAAAGCCAAATCAAAAATCCATTCAGGGTCAGAAAGTGCTCTTTGACCTTCTCCTTTCTGTTTGAAAAACTCATCAACTTCATGACAAAGCCAAAAAATAAAAAATAAATCCACCTCTGCTAAGCCACCTGACTTGCATATTGTACATCGGTCTCTGAGGGAAAATTTGGAAACTGACGATGAGTAAGGCCATGATGCCTGACGTAATTAATGTTGGAGACAACAATACGCATCACACTGACAGGATCTTGCTACACGAGGCTTGCTAATGGATGATTAATGGGAAGCGTACTGCTCAATTTCAATATCTCTCCACTGATTCTTGCAACTGCACCAGTTTTACTTCCCACCAAGTTTCTTGCACCATCAGTTGCGATGCTTTTCAGTTTATTCCAACTCGGACCAAGATTTTCTTCTGATCCACACACCTTCAAGAATATGTTTCTTGCGGGTATAGTGCCTTTCCAAACTCTGCAGTGCACAGAGTTCTTCTGTAATTCTGAAGCTGGAATCTGCCCCGCTGGTAAATATTAGTAGTTGAGCAGTGTCTATAATGTCATTGTTCTCATCTAATGCCGAAGGGGGGAAATCAAAACTTTTTGCCTTGAGAACCAGTGACCCATGCAGCTCCTCTCCTAGTTCTTCAGCATGCTTGGTGATTGTGCGTGCTGATAAACTGACACAATCAATGCAAGATTACCTTATCAGGGCTCATTTCTTCCATCACTTTAACCATGCACTTTTTAACAAATTCACCATCAGTGAAGGAACAGCCTACCACACACTAGACAAGACAATACATGTAGCAGCACACATTGAGCAACACAACACAGGTTCTCTTCAAGTGCTTTTTAAAACTTTTTAATTTTGCTGCAAAATCATTGTTTTTCAAGAGAATTTATCTTGTTTGCTCGCGCCTCTCCTTGATACATTGAGCAGCTCTTGCACTAGATTCGAAGTGCCTTTTTAACACTGTACTCCTTTAATACTGCAGCAGTTTCAGGACATTCCAGCCAAACTGCTTTGTCCTTGTTTAAAACAAAGAAGTCCTCAGAAGTCCATTTGTCATTAAATACAAGGTGCTCACTTGCAATTTTTTGTTCCTTGGAAACGAGCACTTTCTTTTGCAGCCATCTTCTTACAGAATTGTTGGCAGAGTAGCAGTTACAGAGTTTCAATATTATCTTTGAATAAACAAATATAAGAGGTATAGTTTGAGGGATCTAACTCTTCCCTTTCCTATCAAATCCATCTCACTCTGGCTGCTGTTGGCTGGGGATTTTCATTTTGACCGTGGCAAAGAAGAGAAGAGACTCCTGCTGCTACATTTCTCAGGAATACTGGGCCATATGCACAGGTTAGGAATAATTTTTAAAAATGGATGATGAATCTGACCTACCAGATGGCAGATTTTCAATCTTAAGTACACTGAACACAACAAGATGTATTTCTCAATAAGCACATTGCCTTGCAGTTTAAATCTGCATGTGCTGATGCTTTAAAAATTGGGGCCCTCCAAAAAAAGCGCAGGTAGAGCAAGCGAAGGAAAGGGCAGCCTCCCACCTGGAGCAGAGGATGTGCCATTAAGTTGGCTGCACAGACACATCCCTGCCTGCCTGCCTGCCAGCCAAGCCTCAATCCTGAGGAGCAACATGGCAGCCGAGGGAAGGGAACTTGGCTGGGGGAGCGGTTCAGAGGGCGCCCCTTCCCTCTCAGCCCAAGGGGCCACGCTCCAGCTCCTGCCATCACAGCTGGGTGCGGGAGGAAAAGCGGAGCAACCCGCCCTTGTTGGGGAACGAAGGATGATTTTGCCTGAAGCAGCAGTAACCTTGGAGGAGCCTGGATGGGTGGAGCCTCTAGAAATGCTCCGTACGCAAAACACGTGGTGTCCTTTTTCGCAAAAATAGCAGGCCTACTACTCTCCTCTTCCCACCTTTTTTGCAAAAGCAGGCAGGCATCTCCTGTGCCTGTCCACACGGCTGCTTCGTCTTCCTGACATGCGTATGTGGCCTTCAGTGATGCATGGAGAGGGGGCGTGAAGAAGCCGCATGGTTCGGGCACCTGCGCTCTGTGGGCTAGCAAAGCACCCAGAATGCAAGAAGGGTCTGACAGAAGGGAGCATGAAGAGCAGAAGAAGCAACATTGCTGTTGTGTTATTCTGTAAGAAAGGGATCGGAAAAGCATCGGTAGATGGCAAGTCTTGAGGCAGGTAGGAAGCTGCAGGTGAAGGAAAATGCCTTTAGGGTGATAACAGTCAACAAGCAAGCTGGAAGGCCGCACTGAAAAAGCTTGGGGGCTACATGCGGCCCGGGGGTGCAGGCTGGGAACCCCAACCCTAACCCTTTTGCAGTGTGGAAGAGAGCTCTCAACATAGTTGCCCGATTCCTTTCCAAACTACAACGCCCAGGAATCTTTGAGTGAGGCTGTGACAATTAAACAAGTGTGCTGCATTGTCGTCCTACCCTTTCTGCAAGGATCACAGGTGCCAGAGTTCTCGGCTCTCCCCCTCCCGCACCCACTTCCATTTATCTGCACAACAACCCTGTGAGGTGCATTAGGCTAAGAGAGGGACTGGCTGATTCAGGTTCCTGCAGTTCTGGTGAGGAATAGTAACCCTTGTGCCATACTGATCATCTGGTTTAGAATTTCCTTATATGTTTAAGGTTAGTAGTTGAAACTTAAAGCATGTAAAGTTTCTGAGTGTTGCACGACCCCTTTAAAATTCCACGTTCTCTCTTCGGTCTCCCACAAGTAAAGCTATAGAGGTTATATTTGGGTGTGTTGCTGATAGTTTCTCAGTGTGTTAAGCCAGATGCATGGTAATGTGCTCAGTACTGAGTCATCGCAGACACATTTCTCGTAAAGAAATCTAAGCTAGGTGCTGTTGTAGCAGGGAAAAAAGAGTGCAAAATTCTGTTTTGATTTCATGTAATGGAAAATAACTTGAATTAGAAACATAGAAACAGAGCGAGTCAGAAGGGGTCTCCTGGGCCATCTTGTCTGACCTCCGGCACCAGCCGGCTCCGCTCATGACATGCCCACCATGTGCATGTCCAGCCTGTCTTTGAACACCCGCACCGATGGGGCCTCAGCGACCTCCCGTGGAAGCCCATTCCACGCCCTCGGGGTCCTGACTGTCAGGACGTGCTTCCTGGCATCCAACTGGAACCTTGGCTCCCTGTAACTTGTAATTTTTATTAGCTTACATAGAAAGCGTTCACGGATTAATGCAGTCAATTACTACTCCTTTTCAAAGAGCAGTTGCGAAATGAAGCAAATGGGTAGAATCCCTGTTTCTATCTAGATATGCAATTTATAGTTTTAATCAATGATGGTTTATTCTGATGAGTGTGACGGTTATCATTCAGTGAAGGTGAGCAGTATTCGGTGTTGGCAAGTCATCTCCAATTTATGGCAACCCTGGAAATGAAAGCCCTCCAAAATGTCTTGTCCGTGAGAGTCCTGCTCAGCTCTTCCAAATTCAAGTCTGGGGCTTCCCTGATGGAGTCCATCCATCTCATGCTTCATCTTCCTTTCTTCTTCTGACTTTCCCTAGCCTTGTCCAGGGAGGGAGTTTCGCTTTCCCATGATGTGCCCAAAGTACGACGGCCTCAGTTTTGTCATTTTTGCTTCCAGGGCAAATTCTGGACCTCCTTGCTCATATTTCTGTCGGTCCAGGGTATTCACAAAGGTCTCCTCCAGCAAAATCTTTCAAATGCATCAGTTTTCTTCCTATCTTATTTCTTCACCGTCAGCTTTCACATCCTTACAAAGTGAAGAGAGCAGCAGACTGAACATTAGGTTTGAAATTCCTTCTGCCTGTGTATTGGAGCTCAGCGGGGCTTTGTTTACAGAAGACAACACTGGGGGCAAATGGACTGTGCAGAGATCTGATCCATAACCCTGGGGTGGCCAGACTTGCCCGACAGAAGAACCTCGTATAGTAAATGTCAGATTTTGAGAGCCGGAAGTGGGTGCCCACGGGCTGCAAAATACACTCCAAGAGCCACGTACTGCTCCCGAGCCTCGGTTTGGCCACCCCTGCATTATAAGGCAGTTTTATACAGTCTTGATCCTTGCTGGATAGATGGCCAGCACAACTAGCTGAGCATCGTCGTACCGAACCAGACACATGGAAAGCGCATGGAAATACGCCCTGACATGCACTTTCAGATGATAGATGTGGTTGGTTCTCATGGTGTATACTTAATCCTCAAAGCCGGCTTGTCTGTTCTGTTGTGGTCCTTGCAAGAAATCCAGCCAGTGCATATGACAAGCTTAGACTCTGCGACATAACCGAGTCTTTACTAAACCTTTCTAGGGTAATGCCCTTTGTTATCCTCATGAAAACATCTTCCTCACTTGTGACATCAGTGACAATGCTACAGTGCGATTAGAAGATTCTGAGCCAGAGGTTGAGTTTGGCCTTTGGAGGTCTGGGTTCAAATACCAGCTTATCCAAAGTGACTTTGAGTAACTGTGAGGCAAATTCCTATCTTGAGTCGTCCTCCCACTTGTGAATAGGAATAATACTGACCTTTCCAGTGATGTGAGGATGAATGCAATAGAGGAGCTCTGATTTAGCAGTAGTCTAGTAAGAGATAAAAATATACAGATAATAACAATGTTCCTTTCTGTTCCACCATTTCGTATAATTATTTGCAGGTTCTTTCACATAGGAGCAATATAAATATTAATACTAAGCAAAAAAGTAGCAACTAAAACTAGCTGCAGTAAAACTCATTGCAGCTTGATGAGAAGCAGAAGGCAAGTCATTCTTTACTTACGCTAAAATAAAGGAAAAGAAGAACCAGTCAAGCCTCTCTTAGGAGAGCATTTGATAGGCTGGGTATTTATTTATTAAATTTATATCCCACATTGCTCCCCTGGTTCCCGGGTGGTCTCCCCTCCAAGCTCGGGCCAGCCGCAAACCTGCTTAGCTTCACCATCGTGGATGCCTTAAGTGGCTTCAGACCAAACTTTGGGATAGAGCAAGTGAAGACGCACTCTTGCTAGTAGCTACCCAGCTCTCCTCAGAAGGTGGGGCATGCAGGGAAAAATACCTTGGCGCATGGACAAGCTGTTGTGAAAACGGGGATTCCTTCACGGAGCTTGACCATAGTCGATGCAGGACTTCAAAAATAGGCTGCCTTCTTTGCGAAAATATCTTTTCTCCCATCGCTTGCGAATGGATATAAGAGGTTTTTACTGCATGAGACGTTCTGCTGGGCCAAGTGGTGTTTTTTGTGCCAGAATGGGAAGGGGAGCAGTTCAATACACAGATTGGATCTGTGAGGCACAATTCGGAAGCTTTGTGGCTAAAATAAGTTGAGATTTTGTCATTTAAACAGATTTAAAGTCGATGACTGAGTACTACGTTTTTCCATGGAGGAATTTTATATACTGCACTTTCAACATGTATATTCCGCTGCATGTTCAGCCTATGAGAGCCCCTAACTATAATGTTTTGTAGGAAAAATCAGTAAAATTATGGCCTTGCGTTTATGCCTGTGCCATTATGTGGGATAGTCTTATCAACGATACTGCACCTACATATTGCTGCCCCTAAGCTTAGACCCGAGATTTTATCGAAATAATTGCAGTAACTCAACTGCAATGCTCATTTGGCTTGATGTATATGGAGCGTAATGTAAGCAGATGTTTAATAATTTCTGGTAACAGTTAGAATGAAGTGTTCCAGTCTAAGTGGCACTTTTCTCTCTTTTTAGCAAAGCTGAAACTGAGAACAAATGAAAAATTTCCATGACCAGCCGTACCTATAGGGATATTTATGCTATAAATGTATATTGTATCCTATTCGGCGGTGATAGCTTCTTCAAACAACCAATGCTTGCTTGTTGGAATTATCTTCCTGGACTATGAATACTCCTATGATCGTTTGTCCTGCGCCGCCTCTCTCTTGCTGCCCCAACTGTGGCTTTTGCTAGCCGGGCCCATGGCTTCCAGAAAAGGCACATAGGGAAGGATGGAGGCTTATAACAGGCAAATGTGTGGCTTTGCCCAGGAAGCCTAACCTCGTCGTTTAATTTGCATCAGAGCTTCCGATAAATCTAACGCTCAGTCTGGGCTGTCACCTCCTAAAAGTTTTAGCATTTGGTTGCTGTTTGGCAGGAGAGGTTATCACACAGGCTTCTGCGGTAGGCTTGCCCCAAGTTTGGCTTTTAGCGTTGCATTGTAGAAGGAAGTGCGCTTGAGGGAAATGAAGTGTTTCTGCCCAGCTACATACAGTGGGAATTGCAGCCGGCTGGTTATTTTTAGCAACTGGAGTTAGCTCACTGCAAGCATGAGTCTTTGTGGTTGCAGATGCTTGGAGTGCATGGGGGAGGCTGTTGTGTTTTTTTCCCCCTTGATGGTTCTCTTTGTGCCACCGGATCGTGCACGGCACAGAAAGCACACAGAATGGCCAGGCAAGCGTGCGAGCTTCCCCTTCTTCTGCACGATGGGTACGTTGTGGGCTTTCTATATTACTTTCTGTACATGTACTGTGAGCTTATTCGATGAATTCTTGAGATCAGATTGTGGGGTGAGTGAGATCTTGGTTGTAGCGACTATCTGGTTTGAGCCCTCGCTGCTGGGGGACTCGGTGGATTGCTGCTGCAGCTGGAGCTTCCTCCCGAAGTAGGAACAGCACCATTCCGGCCCCCATCTCTCGGCTTCCACTCTGACACATGACCAAGACTTCTACCCTTCTGGCATGGAGCATAAAGCTGAGGCACATCTCTTGTTGCGCCTGCAGGATCTGATTTCTGACAAGGACTCTGGATTTTCTAAGGTCTCACTCTTGTTGTAGGGATTCTTTTTCAAAACATTAGTCAAGCTTCTCTCTTCCTTACCTATCCCAACTTTTTCTGGGCTTATTAAGAGCACCGACGCTTGAGTGGTTGGTACTCAGGACTTGGGCTTGACATCTCTGGATGGATGTTGTGTCCCACAATGGAAGAGGAGTGCCCCCGTTGTGCCCTGCGCGGGAACTTTCTGAAGGCATGTGACTAGCAACTGTGGGCAGCAGCAGGACTCTTTGAGTGCCTGTGGGTATGAGTTCGTGCTATATGAATAATGCTGCATTAGTTGCAGTGTTTTAACATTTGTCCTGGGCTCAAGCAAGTGCCAAAACTGTCCTTAGCTCTGTGGGGCTCCGGTGTGACATAGGGAAAACGGGTTGCTTGGTCCACTTTCCGGAGCTTCCCTTCCGCATGGTCACTGTGCATGCTGCAGGTGCATGGGATTTCTGCATGCTCTCGCAAACACTTCTGGTAAAATCTGGTATAAAGAGATCTGGTATAAATAGAAATTTATCTAATAATAATAATAATAATAATAATAATAACTTAGTCACAACTGCAGTCCCGTTCATTTCAGTGGTCGGTTCTTAGTAGGACCATGTGTTGGAGTTGACCCTTTCTGTGTTTCTTTTAGAAAAAGAAAAGGTTGATCTCTCTTTCTGTTGTCTTAGGGCAGGAAAGGGGAACCCTTGCATTCCGAGGGCCAAATTCCATTCTGGGAAATACCATAGAGCCACATCCCATCTTTGTGTGGAAGCAAGGGCAAACTAGGGGGGGTCAGCACCTCATTTTTTACCTGTTCTAAGCTAGAAATAAGCCAGATTGGCCTCTGCATGTCTACTCAGACTGAACCAAAATTTAGCAACTCATCAGCATGTTCAGACAGCATCCCACAGAGGTCAGCAGGACTGACTCATCCGGCAGCTGCCTCCTCAGGCAGGCTCCCTCTCCCTCTCGGGGAGAAGCTGCTTTCCCATCAGCAGCTGACCAGAGGTGAGAGCTTTACCTAGCACGAGAGGGTGTTTCGTCAGGGGAAGAAGCTGGCAAGCCAGGTGCAGAATCTCTGGTTCATGGGCCGGACATCCCCCATACCTGGCAACTGTCTTTCCATGGCCATAAATACTCTCCCAAGCATTTTCTAGGGAGCTTTCCCTTGCCCATATTCCAGGAGTCTCAAAATCCATCCATATTAGACGCATCTGGTATTCTCTCTCTTTGAAAGCTGCTGTTGCTGCTAGTCGCGAAGTCGTGTCCGACCCATCGCGACCCCATGGACAACATTCCTCCAGGCCCTCCTGTCCTCCACCATCCCCCGGAGTCCACTCAAGCTCACACCCACCGCCCCAGTGACTCCATCCAGCCACCTCATCCTCTGCCGCCCCCTTCTTCTTTTGTCATCTATTGTTCCCAGCATCAGGCTCTTCTCCAGGGAGTCCTTCCTTCTCATTAGGTGGCCAAAGTATTTGAGTTTCATCTTCACTATCTGGCCTTCTAAAGAGCAGTCAGGGTTGATCTCCTCTAGGACTGACTGGTTTAATCGCCTTGTGCTCCAAGGGACTCGCAGGAGTCTCCTGCAGCACCACAGTTCAAAGCTTCTACAGACCGTAACTCTGGGATGGCGCACTTTCCAGTTTCTTCAAAGGCTGAAAGTACCTGGGACCTTGTTTCAGAGGGTGCTTGAACCCACAAATGTTGCCACTTCAAGTGCTGTCCCATGATCTCTTGTTGTTAACATGTGGGCCCGCCTGTTAAGAGGCAATGGAAGCAGAAGAGGCCACTCCTCTTGCCTAGGGACTGAGTAAGGTCTTCAACTCCAGCCTCCATCCAGAACTTCTGTACAAAAGTCTTTCGACTGGACTTCAGTGCCAAACTGCCTTTGTAGTAGCCAATTGTCTACCCAGATGCATTGGGTGCCCCATCACTGGAGTGGGGATATATAGACATTTATCATATGCACCATCAGAATAGCATTGTCTCCAAGAGCTTCTGCCTACATTCTGCAAACAAAAGCAATTGGAAGCCTTCCCAGGGATCTAGGGAGCTCTCCTACCAGTGGTGCTGCTGGAACTGGGCCCTGGGATGAAGTCTAGGGCCCCTATTGGCAACCCAGGCACCCTGGCCAACAGGGACCCGGATGAGCCAGCAGGGGTCTGTCGGGGTTCCCGGGACTGACACTGCTTGTCACAGCAACCTTTCTTCAGATTTTTAAACGTGCTGTCATCGGGGGCAGCCGGCCAGCCATGCGCATGGGCACCGATGCGCATTTCGCTACCTTCTCCTAACATGTGCGCTACCCCTTTCTACTGCAAAATGTTGCTTATTTCTGGGTAGATCTGTTGATCCGCAGGACCAAGGCCCATTTTGTCCCCGTGGCACAGCTGCACATGCTTGGAGTATTCCTTTTTATCGGAGTTGGCAAACAGGATCTGTTTGTTTTTGCTGTAACACCTCAGGAATGTAGAAGCAGAAGTAAGACTGAGAAGGGCGGGGCAGGGGAGCAGACAAATGCTATTTCATGGCTGAAATAATATGCACAGGCCGCTAACCTGTCCCTCCCGCTGCAAGACCAGTCCAGGGTCTGAAACAACCCCGCTGCGGTACTGTGCTTCCTACTGAATCCGACCTTTGGAATTGTGACCCTGGCAGCGGAAAAAACGGTGTGGGACTTGATCCCTGCTGGGCATGCCATAAATGAATGGTAGGTGTGCTCTCCAGGAACAAAGTGGGCCAGAGTCCTGGGAGACAAGCCAAGAGGATCTGCTCGATCCCCACCCCCAGAATGGATTCCATATGCATTCCCTTTGGCATGTAGAGCAGGAAGAGGTGCAGCTTCTACTATTTTGTGGACTCAACACAGTTTAGATGGCAGGGAACAATGGAGGTGGAAAAGTAGTATCATAGAATCATACAATTGGGGCCAACCCCCCACTCAGTGTAGGACTCCAGTCTCCCATCCAGATTCCAACCAGGCTGGACCCTGCTTAGCTTTTCAGATGAGGCAAGATCAGGCATTTCTGGGTGATTGAAGGTCCTCTCTGTGGATGGGCAAGTGGAAGTTGGCATAAGCTGTGCCTGTGAGGCTGTACCTAAACCTATACGGTGAAACTGCATAGGCACCTCCCCAAGGATCTGAGTTTTCATAAAATGTACTAAGCAACACGTTCTCTTGATCAGCTTTGCCTGAGCTTTTCATGATAGCCTGTCATTGCCCCTTTCTGTGGCTGTAATTTGCAAAAACATGCCCAGTTTGGTTTTCAGCAGATTCTTTCTAGTCCTCAGTATTCTGAAGTGCTTCATTTTTATGTGGTCGCCATCCCTTTAGTGGCAGGGTGATCCAGTGCCATTTAATTTTACACCCTGATGGGGGACCAAATATTTCACTTCTTCCAAGCCTCACAGGGATAGGAACAGTGTGAGTGAGAGAGGCAGAGCCGTATCCAGTCTGACCTTCTTTTAGCTGAATCAAATTAAAAGTTTAATTCTTTTAAAATCAGATGCCAACCCTACAAGGTCATGATTAAAAAGAAACAGGGAACTGGGAGCGACTTTGATTTGCAGAGAGATCTTGCTAGATCTTATCTGTGGCCAGTCACGTGGCAGGGATATATAAATAATCTTTTCCCTCTAAGTACTGCATCCTCTTGATTGATTTTTTTCAACATTGCAAGTCTAATACCTCTTACATTTTAAGCACTAATTGCATGTCAATAATTCGTGCATTAATGATAAATGTTCTTGATTATTATCATCATATTTATGATAGTGATCTTGATCCAGTCAGTGCACTGGTCATATACTGGAGGGATCCTGCCCCCTTCTTCCTGAGAGGGCGAAAGTAAGATTTGAACCTTCACACAGTCAAACCAAAGCATTGGGTTTTGACTTGCCCCTCAGACCTCAGGAAACAAAGCTGAGTTAAATTTCCAAATGGAGACCAAAGAGCAGGGAAGACTAGGAATGTCCAGGGGTGAAAGAGGAGGTTTTGGGGCAGGGGAGCAAAGCCGGAGCAGACAAAGATGAGACCCAGAGTGGGCAAAGCCGGATGTTCTAGGGAAGACATGGCTGTGGTGTTGAATATGGGTGGGTTCTTTGACCGCCCTTCGAGATGGTTCAGAAGCTGCGGCCGGTGCAGAATGCGGCAGCCAGATGAACAACTGGCACCTGTCACTCTGAGCACATAAGGCCAGTGCTGACCCGCTTGCATGGGCTGCCTGGACGCTTCCGGGCTGAATCCAAGGTGCCGACAAAGCCTTACACAGCTTGGGACTGCCCCACTTAGTAGAGTAGCTCTCCCACTCACAATCTTCCCAGGTGCTGGGCTCGACGTCCAGGGCTTTAAAATATATTCTTGGTTATCCAGGGGTTAGAGTGGATTACCCACCCCAGGTGCTTTTCTTCTAGCGGGGTTTGGCAGTTTTGAATTGTTTATGTTTCACTGATACGCCTTTCTGGCATTTCTAGTTTATTGTACTATTCCGTGCTGTGGTAAACCATCCAGAGAACTTCTACCGAAATATAATAAAGCAATAACAAGGCAAAGACTGGTTACAGTGACTTGGGTCTTGGGAAGGCTTCTAGCTTTCAACCCACCCCCCATAAAAAAAAGAGTGACTTAGTGTATGGGGCTCCATCCTGGGAAACGTTTGCAGAAATTCACTGGCTGTGTAGCCATGGCTTTGTCCTCCTCCTGGCCCAGGGTGAGCTGCTTCTCAGCAGGACGCGGTGGTGCCTGCATCGATGGAAAGCATTGTGGAATCGAGTATTCCCCTTGGAGGCCGATCGCGTTATTTCGTCGGTGGCTGCTTTGCTGAGCAGATGTTTCCGGAGAGCGGGCTGCGTGACCCCAGGTCTTTTCCCCCCATCCATTACAGTGGACTGTAAAGTTCAGTGATGTGCGTGGCTGGCTCTTACCCACGCTCTGTGCACAGCACCAGTCAGGAAGAAATTCCTGATACTGTGCTTCCAGTCTTTCCAGCTATCCGGGGTTTTGCCCTTACTCTCAAATGGGTAATGCTGGACTATGGGTGGTGGTTTTCTCATCCTTCGCCATTGTTCATGTCTCTCATTGCACAGAGCTCTCATAGCAGGATGGCTTCAAGGTGGAAACCATCTTCAGAAGGGCTTTTTGAAGCCCTTGCTATCTCAGGCCCATCAGTGCCGTAAGCCTGCATTCGTTTCTTCATTCTCTGCCATACCATCTCCCAAAGAATCATGGGAATCGTAGTTTGAGGGACTCCTTCTGCTGCAGAGCATTCCTTTTAGAGGCCCTTTGCTATTCTTCATATAAATACAAGTCCCAGAGTTCCTGGGGGAAGAGGACATGAGTATTAAATCTTGTGATGTATATATGCCCTGTCCTGGGGATTTAATTTGATGCCTCCTGTATGACGAGTGTAACATTTAAACATCTGCACGGGTATGCAGCTTTCTTCCTAAGATGACACCACTTCGCATAAACATGCTTCTGTCAAGTGCTTTTAGATCTATGGGGAGGGGAGAGAGAGAGAGAGAGAGAGAGAGAGAGAGAGAGAGAGAGAGAGAGATTGTGCTTAATGCAGCTGCCTTTTCATTTACACTGCATGAGATTTTTTTTCCTGGCCTATCTGTATCACGCATCATCTGGGGTTTCAGTTAAAATTGTTCTGCCTTTGCACTTGATAGATGAGTTGGCATTTAGTTGAGGGAGTGAAAAAAAAAAGAGACTGTTTTTAGTATTTTACATCTTCGGTATATTAAAATACTGTAAAATACCTGTGGATGGGTTAAAATATGAAAGGACTTTGAATTAATACTGTGTTTAAATGTTCAAAATGCTTTGGGCAGTCTCTTATTTTCATATTGCCAATCATTTAGTGGACTTTGAAACTGCATTAGGTCAGACATGATAATTTACCTATTTATAGTCTCCCAATGGAATTTTTGAGCTCTGGAAACCGTGGAAAGCAGTAACCATGCTTAAAATTTTTGGTTGTGCTGTCTGTTTTCCGTCCTCATGACATGAGACTTTAACAGGGCAATTCAGGGTATGTCTGCTGAGTAGCCCCTGCCACTGAGGGCAGTGGGACCCCTTCCCCGAATACACAAAATGCTCGCTGTGCCTGTTAATGCAACACCAGGGCCCGGGGCTTATGCAGCAAATCCAATTAAATAAGGCAGAGCTGAAATGGAAAACCACTGCTTGTGCTTTCTCACTGGGAGGAGATTATGATGGCTACCATATAATAATAATAATAATAATAATAATAATAAATAATAATAATAATATAATATAATATACATTTCTATACCAACTGTAGCCAAAGTTTTCTGATTGGGTCACAGCATGTAAGTCACCCATGCAGATTTCAACCAGGCCTGACCCTGCTTAGCTTCCAAGATAGGCAGGATCAGGCACTTCAGGCTATACAGAAGCTACCTATCTCCCAAATGGGGGACTGGGACTCAGGTGATCTGGGTTCTATTCTGCACTCATGTGTGGAGCCCACCGGGTGACTCTGGGCCAGTCAGACTCTCAGCCCAGCCTACCTCACAGGGTTGTTGTTGTGGGGCTACGATTCTGAGCAGGAGGAAGAGAATTATTGAAGCCACTTTGAGTTCTTTCAAAAAAAAAAAAAAAGAACAAAGGTGGGATATACCATATTTTTTGCTCTATAAGACGCACTTTTTTCCCCTTCAAAAGCAAGGGGAAATGTCTGTGTGTCTTATAGAGTGAATATGTGTGTGCAGTGAGTCTGTCAGCTGTGCAGCCCATGGGGAAGTGATGGGGAATGTGCCTGTGATCATGTGCCCATTTGGTTCAGAATATTTTTCTTCTTGTTTTCCTCCTCTAAAAACTAGGTGCGTCTTATGGTCAGGCACGTCTTATAGAGCGAAAAATATGGTAAATCTAACTAAATTTTTAAAAAGTCTCCCAGAGAAAAAATCTGCACAAATTGGAAGGTTCCTGTACATGGGAACTGTGTGCAGATGACTGGGGTAGGATAAGATGAACAAGATGGTTTGGAGATTCTGAACTTCCTGAATTTATAGGTTAAAAACTGATGATGATTCTGTCACAAAGTATTTTACAAAGGAATGGAAGGGAATTTTTGTCCGGGAGAACTGGTACCATCACATGAATGAATAACTGAAGATAGAGTAAAGCTTTACTCCTGAAACAAAAGGTGTTGTGCAAAAAATGCAGGACCACGTTGTTTAAGTGATGGCATAGTGCGGTCACTTAAACAACGAAAGTTTAAAGTTGGCACATGGCTACAGATACACGTTATTCACGAAAGTCCCTAGGCTGAGTCAAGCGGATTGCTTTCTCCTGCATGAACTTGCACATGTTGTTGGACCGCTTCGCGCATGGATGTGATGCTTTTATTGTGCATCTCCCTGAGCATCTGCTAGGCCGAGGGCGCAGCTGAAAGCAGATCCATTCACTCTTGAGAAAGCCGTGCACTTTCGCAGGTCAAGCAGGACGGTGACCAGGGATACGCCTGGGCATTTTAAATCGCAAGCAGGCAACTTGTATGGCCCCAGGAACTGTAGAGAACATTGAATGGGCCACTGGCCGCCTCTTGCATCCAACAACTCCTAGCCTGTGCTGTGTTGCTGGTGCGGAAATCGGAGGGGATGTGGCAGCAGCTGTGGGTGGCACACATGGCCCTTGGGGGCGCCTCCTGGCCCTGGGCAAAGTGTTGCCCAACTCAATTATAGATCTTGAACTTATAAGACACTGCAGCTGTTTTTTTTTCCTTTATTATTTCAACTTGTTTGTATTTTAAGAAATCTCTGAATGGTTCTGACCTTTCTGGGACTGAAGAGGAATGTACTAAGTAATGTTAATGCACGATTCCTAAAGGAGAGGAGAATTCCCACAGCCTGACTTTCTTTGGGAAAACGAATCCGACTTGAAGGTGTGGTTCCTTTACAATGTGGATGGGTTAAGAAAATAATTGCTCTGCTTGTCATTTCAAAAGGATCAAAGCAACTGCTCTTGAAGTATGCCCAATTCTGTCTGCAGTTCTTATACTTACGCATATGCTATTAAAATTAAGTCTAGTGCACTGTCACAATATTTAGGGTCTGTACGTGAACATCATAATTTCCCAGCTGTTCTCTGAAGCACCACTTAGTCTATATGCCAGATCCATATCAATTTTAATATTGTAGGTATTTGTTTCTCTCAGTTTCCCGTTAGGTAAACTCTTAACACTTTCTGCTCCTCTTCTCTGGTTACCTTGGCCTTTTCTTTGAGTTGCAGTGCTGCTGCTGCTGCTATAATAATAATAACAACAATAATAATAACAATAACAATAATAATAATTATTATAATTATTATTATTTGTCTTAAGCACTTCAGGGATTACCGATCATCCAGATCTGGTGAGCGGCACTGCAGATGGAAATGGGTTTTGCTGGGGAGAGCTGCTGTGCGGTGCATGAAACAGCTTGCTGAACTGAGGGAGAAGATTGCATCCAGCAGACCTGTGAACGGATGGATCTTCAAGCCCAGTTATATTTCGATGCTATTGATCTGTAAGCGAGGCAACACCTTAGGCAGTGTCTTGTGTTATAGTTAATTTGGCTACTGCAAAGTGACTTTGCTACCCCTCTAGATTCTGTTTGTAGCTATCATCTTACGGCGGAAAGCTTGAGAGATCTGCCCTTGTATGGTATGTGGAATGAATGTTTCTTGGAAGCCATATGCAAGCCACTCTAGCTTCCTAGCAGAGGATCAGAGCCTAAATCTAATTATAAGGAAACCACTTGTGAGATTTCACATTTCTGCCCTGTTTTGCTGATTTGGTTGCTATGTTTCTCCACATGCGCGCGCGCGCTCACACACACACACGCACACACACACACACACTTTAATTCTCAGGAAGGTCAAGGAGCAATAAATTGTGGGCTTATTTCAGGAAGAGGAGGAGGAATTGTTAATGCAGATACAGTAAGAGTCCCAGGACAACTTACTAAAATAATATGGAAGGACTCATATTAAGGGACACTCTGGGCTGTGCTGAAGATACAGCCTTGCCACCACACCCTGAATGCTGAGCCAAGGAATGCGGGCTCTGGGAGCAACAGAACGGACAAATTGCCTGTTACAATAAGTTGCTTTCCAGCTTGCATTCCTGAGTCTTGCACATATGTCATTTTCCCTTCTGCTCCAAGCCCGGTGGGGATAGGAATACGGATTCTGAAGCACGGATGCGCTTCTCGTTGTGTGACACACTTTCCTGCTCAAAGAAATGGGGATTGGTTGGGTTCTGCTTCCTTTTGCTTTGTCGGGGAGCTGTGGGGGAGTCTCGTAGCTAATCCCCTACTCTAACATCTCTCTCTTCCCTCGCCGTATATTCTGCGAGGTAGAAAAATGAGTCATGAGAAGCCTGATAAAGGAGCTCTGAAATTGTGGCTCCCCCTGTGCTGGTCGCAGGCATTTGGCAAAGCTCTTCTATGCATGAGTCAATTGCGTGGGCATTTCATGTGGGTCTGGGAAGGGAAGCTGCGCTTACCTGCACGCAGCCCCGTGTGCCGAGCGACTGAATCGCTAATGAATGCTTTTATTTGTGAGTAAAAGATGCAGGCAAAGAATGATGCCGTGACAAGGAAGCACTTTCTGACTAGCTTGTGCAGCACAAGGCATCGACTCCCTGCATGCCAGGGGGTGGGGGGAATCTTTGTTTCTACCCGCTGAAAAGCATGAAGAGTTTGTTGAACCTCTGCACAGATCTGGTTCTATCAACTGCCATAATCTGGGTTCTAGTCCCCACTCAGCCATGGAGCCTGCTGGGCGACTTTGGACCAGTTGTGGGCTCCTCACAGGGCTGTTGTTGTGGTGATAAGATTGAGCGCTGGAGGAGGAGAATGATGTAAGCCGCTTTGAGTCCTTTGTTTAAAAAAAAGCAGGGTATACATAAGATAGATAAAGGTTTGAGATGTGTGTAGGGGGGTTTTCCCCTCCTAATGGCTGGGTCTGTGCTTGGTCTCTTGGTGCTCGTGTCAGTAAATCATATTAATGATGGCAGTGTAAGGGGATGGCTGATGGGGAGATGCCACGGAGAGGTTCTGCACAGAGTGTTGCCCCTGAAGGCAAGTCTGTTTGTGCATCATGTTTCCCGGAGGCTGCGCATGCACATTCCTTCAGTATGCATTGATTGTTTAGTGCAGGGGTACAGAATCGCAGGCCCACACGTTCAAGCCGGCGTGGCCCATCTGGACTTCCACGGCTCCCAAGATTCTCGTGCCCCTTCGCTCGACTGCCCCTCTTTTCCCCACTCACCAGTTGTCTGCTGGCTGCCCAACTCTTGTGCATGTCTCTCACCCCATCCTAGGCATTGAAATCCCTCTAAAGCTAAAGCAGAGGGGAAGTTGAGCCGAAGTTCTGCCGCCGTTTTTGGCGTGTTGGCTCTGCCCTGAACTGGAAAGCGGTCCCCCGCCCTACAGCTTCTCTAGAAGTGATTCCAGCCCTCGGGAGTGGGAGAGGCTTTGCACCCTTGACTTAATATATGTCGTGACCGTCTTTCCAAGGCCACTTAATATATAAAAATTGGAATTCACAGAGAGCTGCTTTCTGAAGCAAGCTCTGCTCTTTGGGCATGTCATGCATGCGTCATCATCCCTGTGGTTATTCCATACATATCCCACCGTTTGTTCTATTATGAAGAACCTAAGGTAGTTCACATAACGAGTCTGCTCTCCTGTTTCCTCACAACAACCCTGCAAGGTAGGTTAGGCCTGATAGTTAGTGACTGGCCCACAGTCACCCAGTGAGGATATCCAACCAGAGATTATACAGCTTTAGAGCAAAATTCATTGCACCTGAGTAGATTCTTCTAGCTATCTCTTAGTATTGACTAGGATGTTAAATTTTATTTGGGCTGACTTCTGATGACAAGGGTGTTTGTTGTTGGGGGTTAAAATGTCAGCTTAATGGGTATTTATATCATTAGTGGTAAGAACAGGATGGAAAAAACTGATGAAAATTCCCCAGTGAAGATCAAAACGTTAACAAAACGTTTTGTTACATCTCTTAGATATATTGAATTAAAGGAAGACTTTCCGTGTAAACAAGGAACCAATATTGGTAAATATTTACCTTGGGCATTTCGTTTTCACCTAACAAAAATAAGCCGTTGTAACTTGACCCATTGTTGCCACGAATTTCGGTTTTGCTTTTGGCTGTGCTTTGAGCTGGGCTGGGCTGGGTCAGAGCAAAACAGAAAGGGGAAATGCAGGCAAGAAGACAGGATGCTCTGTGACACATTCTCTTTCTGCTTCTTATCTGTTATCAGGTGAGTCAGTGGATGGGTTAGATCTGCACCTAGCTGTGACTGTGGACTAGATGTGGGCTATAAACCCAAGCTCAATCCAAACAAAGTCAAGTCAAGTTCATGTTAGTGGTGGTGCTTCTGATCTGAGAGTGATAAGGGTTACGCAGCCTCTGAAGGAACAAGTGGCACCTGTCCTGTCGTGAACTTACACCTGTCTTGCGATCAACCCTCTTCCGAGTAGCCCCTCTGGAGGAGTTGTAGAGAATGCAAACGGGCAGGCGGGGCCTTTTCGGTGCTGTCCCCGTTCCTGGAATGCTCTCTCCAGCAAGGCTTGCTTGACTCCAGAATTACCATATTTTCAGTTTCTTCATTCCCAGGATTTGCTTGCATATGTTAGGCTTTTAAAAGCGTGAATTCGATCTCTTTGTGGCTGTCAGTTAGGTGTTTGTCGTTTTATGAGATGGCCATATTGTAAATAGTCAATAGTTTTCACTCTTTTAAATGCTGTACGCTTGCTCTCTCCCTCCCTTTGCAAGGGGAAAGGACACACATAGGCAGGGCTTGTTTTGTCATAGAACGCACCGGAATGGTGTCCTGGCGCCTTTTTTTGATGGATTTTCCCAAGTGATTGGGAATTGCCCTGTTGGGCGTAGCAGGTCGGTGGCAAAAAACATTAACATAGTGCCTGTGGGCTGCTTGTGTGTCGGCGCTGATTGTGAGGGCGCTGCTCAGCTTGGGATCGGTCGTGTGGTTGCGTGCTGACTCAGCCGGCGGCGACCATTGTGTAAAAGTGTGACCCCTCCCCAAGACATGAGATCTAGCACCTTTTTTTTTTTTTTTTTTACAAAAAAAGCACTGCATATAGGAAACAAGCATCTTCCTCCTATACTTGACTGCTGTAGAAACTGGTTACAAGTTAGATCCTGTAATGGGACTATTTTAAATGCATTCCCTCTACAGCACGAGAAGACAGAAAGAGCATGCAAAATATATACAGTATAACAAAAGGCGGCGAGTCCTGGTTGTGAGAATGCAACAGTTCAGATATTGTTTATAGTTGTAAAACAGCGTGGCTCAATGGTCAGAGATGCACTGTGACTGGAAGAAATACCAGGCAGAAATGCCTGGTAAACAGATGATTTGAATTGCCCGTTCTCCTTGCTTATTTAAAACGAGAACTTCAGGGCCGTGATGGAGCAGACGAAAAGGGTATGTAGCCCAGTGTTCTGGTCCATCTCTGGCTGCCCAGAAGGCATGTTCCTAACTCTTAAACTAAGTAAAAAAACAAACCATACACCTGCAGAAAGCTTGCGTACCCTCTTTTTCATGCCCCCCCCCCCAAAACTGGGCATATGCACACATGCTGCCTTTAATCCTGGACAAATATTTGACCAAGAAAACTGGTAACAACTGATTAGCCCTAATCCTCTTTTCAAGCTGTCCAAGTTGGTGGACACCAGTAAATAATAATATTTCTTTTAAAGATGAAGAAGCAAGCTCTTCTGTGTTTATTGATCTACACTAATTGTGTAGTTCAGTTTTCTTAATAACAAATGTGTGTTACATTTATTCCTTCCATTTTAAAAGACTTTAGGGAGTTCTTGATTATTATGAAAATTCAAAATCACACGAGCCAAAAAAGTTTGTAAGGAGATGAGTTAGGAAGGAAGAGCGGGAACAGACAAAACACTCGTTGGGTTATCCGGTGTTTCATTTTGGTGGGATGTGGCTTTGTGAAGTATGGAACTGTTACTCAGTTTAAAGCTTAATCACAAAAGCAAAGTTGATACGAATGCAAACTTTCTGTTGCAAGGGAGTTACCAACTGGTTCATCAGTATCATATATTAATGTGATCCTACATCAGCAATTTGAAAGGAATGTCGGAGCTTTTCTTTTTTCTTTTTCAAAATAGGCATTATGTGCAAGAAGTTCTCTGGAGTAATTTTTCCTGCATCACCCCCAATTTTTAGTCTGAAGTATGTGAATGGAATCTAATCCAGTCTGACATTATAGTTTGAGGGGAGGTTCCTTTTTCCATTGGACCAGGCTGACTAAATTGCTGAACTTTAGCTGGATCATGCCCATTATAAAATACAGAAAAGCTCACAATTGGTTCAGAATTCTCCGGAGAGTCTTCAGGAGGCTGGGGAAAAGCAGCACTTGACTGTCTGTACCTCTCCCTGTTTTAACACCGCAGACTGTGAACCAAGCAGGATTTAAGGTCCTTGAATTCATTGTAAAAGGAAGTCATTTTGAAGGCACTCTTGTTTTCAAAGCTGCCATTCCTCCCAGGCAATTCACTTGAGCATGCCCCTATTCTTCTAAACGATTTTGTCATTGCTAGAAAAATGATGGAAGGGCGTCAGACTTTCCAAATAAATGAGTCCGTGGGTGACGTCTCTTCTGCAGGGATGGATGGTTTTCCCAGGAGTCATCCCCAAGCCTCTGCTTCTTCGGTCTCTGATTTGTACTTCATTGCCAAAGCGACTTAGGTCTAGATATTCTGTTAATGTTACTTCAAGCCAGTCAAGCACACGTGTAGAAGGCATAATTGGCGGGAGACCTGTGGATCTTGACGAAGGAGGGTGTCTTGATAAGAGAAGTCAGGTCCCTTTCCAGATATGAACAGGACTTTTGCAAGGCAGGAGATACAAAGTGATGGGACATGGTTCTGAGGAAGATGACTGCATCTACCTGTGAGTTCGCCTTAAAGGCACGTTAGCAAAAGCAGCACATCGTGCCTAAATTCAGCTCAGCTTCTTGTTTATTTAGGCATTCGAGGGTCGGACTGAAGATTGAAAGCACTGAGAGGGGACCTCTGGAAAAATTAGCTGGGGTCATCTTTCCCTGGCTGCATATTTTATTTATTTATTTAAATATTTATATGCCGCCCCTTGCAGCAGCCTCGTGGCGGCTCACAATTTATTTTATTTAATTTCGCAGTTATATCATCAGGACCATGCAGAGTTCACAGCTGCTTTTGAAGAGTGGGGTTCAAAGTGGGTTCTTGGGAGCCCTGGGATTTCTCAGAGGGTTGTGAAATATTCCTCAAATAGAGGTCTTTGTAAGGGCCGAAGTTTCCCTGCAAGACATCCTGTGTTCTGATGTCATGGGGGAGTTTTATGTTTGCTCCCATGGTGTGCTCTTCATTCACATGAAATGAGGGCCAGCTGGGCTTGGGTTTTCTGCAACATCCTTCACCAGAGAGAAGTGGAAAGTTTTTTGAAGGAGGGGTTTGAAAACCATTGGCCTAGGACAGGGGTTTGCAACCTGGGGTGCCCGCACCCCGAAGGAGTACAAAGTGACATTTCAGGGGGTGTGGCAAAGAGGAAGCCTGTGATGCGAGCCCCCAAAATTGGCAAAGTGTGATGCTTTTCGCCCAAAATTATTCCAATCATACAAATATTTATTATTATTTTGTTTGCATTTGGATTCACTTCTCTCTTATCATTCAAGACAAAATCTAGGGATCACCTGAATCCACAGGCAGACTTGCAGATCACCTTCAGAAAAGCAAGTTCAAGGTTTTGACAAAATTGTGAATGAGAAGCAGGAACAAAGAAGTCGTTGAATGTTATGTTCATAATTGGAATTGATTTTACTGTTTACAATTTTTTCTAATTGCTCAATTACTATTTGCATCTTATGCACTGAGTTAAAAGCCTATTCTTTTGAGTTCAATTTGTTCAGTCACAGTACTGTACGTGGTTCAAAAATTAGAAATTTGACTTCAGCTTCAAACGTGGTATTACCTTTGCAGAGGGTGCAAGCATAAATCAACCATTTTCTAGCGATGCGGGGCATGGAGAAGTTTGGGAACCCTTGACCCAGGAGAATATGGTAGAGAGCACTCGGCAGGAGCGTGTGACTAAAGATCCGTGGGTGCTGTTCTAAACTATAGCAACCTCTGCAGTTTGGCTGAATGCCATATAGACAGGATCTAAAATGGAGCAGAAATTCCGAGAGTCCACATGACACGATTGTGGCAATTGTGTGAAGAGGGGGTGACCCTGATATTTCTGACACTGATGTGCTCACCTCTCGGAGGAGAGGTGCCCCTAAGGTGCATTTTCCTGTTAGCAGGAAGGGATAGAAAGCAAGGCCGATGGTAGGTTGTGGAGGACATCAGGAGTAGTGGCCGGGGGGCAGAGAAGCACAGTCTTTGGGTTCCCTTGGCCAGGACCCTTCCCTCTCCACCACCACCCTTTGAGCTACTCGCCTGCAACATTCTGCTGTGGAAAACCTGTATACTTTTCAAAGCAGCGCAGCCTTCCTCACAGCGCGAAGAGGCTTGTGTGTGGTACCTCTAACTGCTCTTCTACCCCGGATCGAGTTCCGCATCACCAAAATTGTACTTTTGCTCCTGAATGACTGAGCTCAGCTGCTGTCCATCTAGACTTAAGAACTTGAATATGAAATGGCTTATTTTCCAGTTGAAATGTGTAACATGCCCCTAAAATCAACTTATTCACCAGGATCCTGGAGAATGGCCAACGTAACACCCATTTTTACATTGGGAAATTTGGGGAGCAGGATCTAGGAAATGGCTGGCAAAATAACTAGTGTCTCTTCCAGGTAAATTGGTTCAAAGCATTAGTAAAGAAGAAATGAGTAAGGATCTAAGACAAGCCCTGTGAGAAATAATCATCTTGCTTCAATAAAATTAACCCTCGAACCTTCTTTGGGAGTAGTGCCAAGCATGTAGAAAGGTGTGATAAGAAAGATGCTGTTAACTTGGACTTCCAAAAGGCCTTTGACAAAATTGCTCACAAAAGAATTCCAAAAAGAACTCCTCAAATTCCAAAAGAACTCCCCAAAAATTGGGGAGTCCTGGAATCAGAGGGCTGGTCCCCTCAGAGATCAGTAACTTTTACAAGATGCAACTTTTACAAGAGCAAGATGCAGTAAATTCTCCCAGTGGAAGGATGGAAACAGTGGAATTCCACAGGGATATGGGACTGATGTTTTTCAGTTTATTCATGAATGATCTGAACTTAGTGATCAAAGGTCAGGTGACACCAAATTATTTTAGGAGGGTTAAAACAAAAAGGGTTGATGGGAATTCCAGAGGGATCCCTCCAAATTTGGGAGAATGGGCTTCAAAGTGACAAAGGTAAGCAAGTGTAAAGAGACGCAGATGTGGGGGGGGGGGAATTACAACTTTAAGCATAAGCTGATGGGACCTGAGCTTGTGGAGGGTTACCAAAAAAAGCAATCTTGGGGTTGTGGTTAATGACTCAATGAAAATGTCATTCAGTTTGTGGCCGCTGTGAAAAAGGCAAGCTCTATATTAGGCACAACTAGGAACAGAATCGAAAATAAAATTGCTAATATGATGCTGCCCTTCTTCAAATTAAGGGGAACCAGCATTGTGCCATTCCAGTCAGCACTCATCAAAAGAAGGTTATTAAAGAGTTAGAAAAGGTGCAGAAAAGAGCAACTGTTATGTTCAAGGAGCTAGGACAGTGGCCTCGTGAGGAAATGTCGCAAGAGTTGGGATTCTTCACCTTAGGAACAAAAGGCAAGTAAGGAAAGACAGGACAGAGGTGTGCAAAACTCTCCTTGGTGTGGGACATAGAGGGACATGTGTCTCCCTCCTCTGCAGTGTTACAAGCTGATGGGGTCATCCCATGAAGCTGAATGATGACAGTTTTGGGACTTCCTCATGCAGCATATAAGTAAACTGTGGAATCCACTTCTACAAGCTACAGTGATGGCCACCAATCTGAGGGGCTCGGAAGGGGCCATTCTTGGAGAAGACACTTCTTGTCTCTGGCTTCTGCTCCCGAGTAGCCGAGGCAGCATGCCTGTGGGCACCGGTTGCAGGAGCACCTGGGCAGGAGGGGGCTGTGGCACTCCTGTCCTGCTTGTTGGGTCCTGTGAGCAGTTGGACTTGCTAGACACGTGCTTAGATCCAGCTTAGTTCTTCTGTTTTTAAAGACAGAGCCGTAGACAGTCTGGGGTTGGGTGACTGGGTCTGCTGAGCAGATGTTACTGGAGAAGAGCTGTGCATTCCTTCAAGCTTAAAAACAACCTTTCGGGATGAGTTGGAGCAAGAGGAATGAACTAGACCAAAACGGAGTTGGTTAACTCGCTAGCAACACCCATCATGTCTTCCCTGTGGCAAGTGGCACATGGATGCACCCCTCATCTAACAGCCATAGGACCTGAAATGCTTTGAGGTGGGTGAGTGGGGGGAACATGCTGCCGTCGGCATGGTGCAGGGCGGGAGGAGGCCGTTCAGTTGCTTGCTTTTGTCACAGGCCAAGCCGCAGAACCCTTTGGCTACTGGCCGTGTGGCTGGAGCTCTCTTGTAGGACTTCAGAGGCGAGAACTTCTAATCAGGAGAACGGATGCGGGCATCTATTTCTAAGTTAGCGGGGTGAGAGGGAGGGAGCAGGAGGGCTTCCGCTAACTGAGAGGTCTTCAACGGGTGGCATGAGATGTCTGGAAAAATAATGCATCCTTTCCGTAGGGCATGTCCCAACCCCCGAACGGGGCGGGGGGGGGGAGAAAATCGATTGGATTTCCTCCATGTTAATCAACCAAAGGGCTGCAGCGCTCGTCCACTGTTCCCTTCCTTTTAGGCGCAAACCAGATGCAACTTTTATCATGGGGGAGATTTTTACAAACTCTTTCCTCTGCACTAGTCCAGATCAGAAGTGGGGATGCTGCAAACCAGCTCTTAGCAGTGGGAGGGACGCTCCCGCAGAACAGGTGTCCAGGGGCAGGCAGCCAATTCCAATCAGAACTTCTGGGCGAAGGATATAATCCTCCCTGCCTCCTTAGCTCAGTCCTGGTTTGGATTGGTGCCTGCCCTGTGCCAGCCTTAAACAGCTACACCTTGCCAAACTCACAAGTCGTTTTAATTTGGCTCTCCATGGGGTCTTTGCAGGGGAACGTCCTGATGGATTGTGTCCATGGTAGATCTGCTTTCCATTGTGCTGTTCTTAGTGGCACCCAAAAGCATCAGCTTAAGGTCGTGGCCTCTTCCTGCTTGCTTTCTGGGATGGCCAGTCTTTTAAGAATTTTCCTGATGAGCTGTTTTGAGATCTGCTAAATTGAAAAGCAGGGAACAAATTGACAAGGTAACAGCAATTTTGGCTTACTACATACCTGGGAACAGAACCTGACTCTGTTACCACAAAATGTAGGCTCTGTGGTTTGCAGATAATGTCTGCCTGTCTTTTTGCTTGTGGAAAATGAAAGAACAGTGGATTCTGAGCATAAATGTGTTTGGATGGTGGAATAAACATACTTCCAAGAAGCAGGGAAAACTCATGTTGCATAATGCTTATGTGCTGGTTTTCTTCCAAGGAGCTGGAAGCGCCTCACATAGTTCTGTACATCCCTCCTTAGTTCACCCTGACAACAGCCCTGTGAGGTAGGGCAGGCTGAGAGGGTGAGCAGTCCAAGAACTGGGACTTGTCTTCGTGAGCTGGGGTCCCTCCCTTCGCACATTCAAAGCTGCAGACCTTGCAAAACATTCTTAATGGACCAAAGCTTTTCCCAGAAGCTCAATCCCTCAGAATTAATCTCTGAGCATGCACAGAGTGGTTCGCTGAAACCATTCTAATGCTGACCGCCAGGGACTTAGCTTATGAGCACACTGGGCCCCATCCCTTTGGGAGGGGCCTTCTGAAAGTGGCTTTCCATGCACTGATGCTCTGTTTGGGCTGCCCTCCTCTGCTGACAGTGTGTCATGGGGTCCAGAGCCGTGCCCACATCGCCTGTCTCTGCTCCAGGCCCCCTTCCGCCAGGTGTGCATCGTGGTTATCCCCAGAGGCTAACCTGGGGAGTCTGGCCTTGAGATGAGCACTCTCATTTCAGTGTCTGGAATGGCCCACATCCCCAGCCTCCCCTTCTTTCTCCTCCACCTCCTCTCCCGAAGACCAGTCAGCGGCTCTTGTGAACGTGCAGCTATTTTCTTACTCCCAGCACTTGGGATTCCTAGTCCGGTTCTCCAGCCACTACATCCCCATGTACGTCTGTGGTGGAGAAGTGGTCAGCCCATGCCTCAGATTAAATTTTAAAAGCAGGAGGGGTCTAGCAAGTGGATGATTCCACATCCTCACTATAGGGGCACAGACACTGTATCCCGAATTCTCCATTAAGCAGTCAACTGACCTCGTATAGCCCAGATACCCGAGCAAAGTTTCTCATAAAAGACACTGTTTCCATGAAATTCTTTGCTTCCCTTGGGGGCAGCTAGATGTTCTTCCAAAACTCTTTTCCCCCAGCAAATTGCGACCGGCAGGAAGGGAGGATGGTCGTTTTCTCTGCCCCTTGGATAGAACGACAGAATCTGCAAAAAGCTTAATTTGAAGAGCGTCTCTTCATCAGCACTGCCTGTTCAATTGTGTATTAAAATTAATTTCCACCGAGCCTAAATATTGGGGCATAGAAGGGTCCACACATCACCTCCCCCCCCCCCCGGCAACTTCTTGAAATGGCTATGGGTGATCTAGAAATGGAATTCTTCGGGTCATCATCGTCTCAGTTTACGAGTCCATTTGTACTTTGATCCAGAGCTTGCTGGCTATTCACATGTTCAGCACACCCAAGTCTGCATGTTCCCTTGTTCAGCACTCCCACACATTCTCAAGTCAACAACATCATTCCCTTCCTAGCATCCTCCCAAAGGCACTTTAGTCTGTTCCTTAATTCTCACATGGGGGTCTCCACCCTTCCAATCTATGAAAGGAAATTTAAAGCACTACATTCCACAGTAGAAAATAGTAACAAGGACACATTCTTTTTTAAACTGCATTTTTTGCTATAAGCAGCATCTGAGCCAAAGATTTGATTATTTGTGGAGGAGACTTAGACTCTGCCCTCCCTGAGCATTTTCCTTGAAACTCTTAAAAAGAAACAACGGTTTCTGCTGTTGTATACAAGAAAAACAACAGCATAACTATGGATACAGGCTCAGTCGATGAAAAACATTTTAAAATGAGGATGTGTTGCCACATTAAAGGAAGAAAATTCTGCCCAGTCAGCAAGAGGCAGCAAGCAAACGGGGCTGGACGGATTTCACTGGGTGGTGCATTCAATGTTTGCCTTTTGCAAGGACCCTTTGCCTCACCCCGGCCAGTGTCAGTTGCCCTCTGGAAAACTCTGCGCCTCGAGCGCCTAAGTGAGGGTATGCCGTGTTCACCTCTCTGCACAGTTCACAAGCGTGCTCTTCTTTGACCTGCCCTGATCAACGAGGCCAAGGTGGGTCTGCGCCACAGTTGGGCAGCTGCCATCCTCCGATGCGTGCAGCCGTGTGCCGCGGAGCAGGCACCTGACTTTCCTGGTTGTGTCCCACCACACCGATCTGGCGGCGTGTGGGCTGTTGGCATTTGCGTGGCTCCTGAGTCAGCCTGTCAGATGCTTTGCAGTCCCCAAACGGTTGCTGTGCGATCGGCACACCGCTTTGGCTGTGGGGAGGCTGTACATGGAAGGAAATGCTCAGCCAGGTTTGTTATGGGCCAGTAAGTTAGACGCTGGAAATCCATCCAGAGCTTCCTATGTCTCTGGCACTGAGCAATTGTTGGGAATGGCGGGGCGGGAGGGGGCGTTCTCGGGGTACATTCCCAGGTCACACTGATCTAGGCTCACCAGGAGGAGGAGGGAAGCTGCCTGGGGATTTGGGGCTCCAGAAATTGAAATGGGAGAAGCAGAGGAGCTTATCTCAAGGCCGCCTTCTCCAGGTGTTTGGGTGGACTCTGGGAATATGCAGGACCTACAGCTGCCAGGAGGGTGTATGGGGCGGCAGCTCCAGGAGCCAGGCTGGTGTGACTCTTGACCCCATGATGCTGCATTGGTGGAGAAGAGGGCCTGCATAGATCAGGAAGGCTAGCCCTTCTCCAGAGAAGAAGGCACACCCAGAGGGGTGGAGCACGGAGTTCCTCAAAAGGAGAGTTGCCGAAAGTAGTTGCTAGATTGGGGTTCTGCAGACTGCTCTGTGCATGCTCAGAGACTCGTTCTTTGTTGGTTGTGCTTACTGGAAGTGCACAGTGGAAGAAAGAGCTTTTTGACAAAGAGTAGGATCTTATTTTTGGAAGCACGAAGGGGGAAACTTAGCTCACAATAGCAATAACAGAGAATTTTTTTTAAAAAACAGCTCTGGTGTTAAACAGATAAGATGCTCGGTGATTTCAAGAAACGGGGGTAATGTTGCAGCTGCTTAGTGGTTTAGCATGTTCGGAATGTTTCATGTCTACTTCATTAGGAAACCCTTACAGCAGCCCTGCAAGGTAGGTCATTATTATCCCCATATTGCAGGGAAGAAATGGAGGCTTGGAGGGCAGCAGCTTGCCAAAGCCAGTTGGGGAACTCTTTGCTAAGAAAGATTTGAGCTGGGTGATGCTTGGCTTGCAACCATGACAATGACGTTTTAACCGCTTTCAGGGGCACTGAATTATTGCTGAAACTGGTACTTTATATGTTGTAGTTGATCAGGTTTAGTTTGCAATTACTAATGTGTCAAATGGATAATTTATTCTATTTCATTCTTACACTGCCCGATACCCAAAACTCTCTGGACAGTTGCCAGTTGCCTTTTTTTCCCTACCTGTGTGTAGGTGAGACCGCTTCTCCCTGTAACATATGTGTGCTGTGACACAGATAGGCATGTATCCAATTTACCTGTCACAGGATATATTGCAGATGTGTATGGTCAGGTTAGTTCTGTAACATGAAGTAGCACAAGTTTATTTATTTATTTTATTTATTTGGAAATTTATAGGCCGCCCCTTGCCACAAGTAGATAAAATCACCTGTGGGAACTGTTGGTCGTCGATATTTTCAGTAACTGCATCTTTGGTCATGTCCCTTTTTTAAACAAGACTATTTAACACAAAAATATTTCTACTTTTACCTTCAAGTTTGAGAGAGAATGGAACCCGGCCGCATCCCTAAAAATGAGAGTTTTTAAATTAAATTCATCTCTCTGTTTGTCTGGAAAAGCAGCTTTCAAAGGAAAGGCTATGAGCTTTCTTTAGAAAGTTTTCCTGTACCAAGAGTAACCATCCTTCTGGTATTCTGTACCCGTTTGTTGGTATTCACTACTGCCGATGTGGAAAGTAGCCAGGCCTGATGTCCGATGGACCACAGAGGGTTGGGTAGAACTATTGTCTGAGTAGATGGGTAGTAGATGAGTAGTTGGGTAGAACTATCATCCAGGTGTGAAGCCAGAAGAAGTGAGTCCTTCAGGTAGCAGTGGTGGTTAAGAGCGCAGGGCTGGGACTCGGGAGATCTGGGTTCTGCTCCCCACTCAGCCATGGAGCTCACCGGGTGACTTTGGGCCAGTTGCAGATGATCAGCCCAACCTACCTCACAGGGTTGTTGTGAGGATAGGAGAATAATGATGTAGGTTGCCTTGAGTTCCTTGGAAGGATAAATGGGCATAAATATAGCAGATAGTGGTTCTCATAGAAAGGTAGAGTTGAATCGAGCCTATCTGGCCACCAAGTCCCGCCCCCTGCTCAATATAGGACTCCAGGCTGAACCGTCTGTCTCAGAGGGCTGCCCAGTTGCATCTTGAGTGCCTCCAGTGTGGGAGAGCCCCCAGCTCCCCTCGGTCATTGGCTCCGTTGTTGTACTGCTTTAAAGGTCAGGAAGCTTCTCCTGATGTCCAGCCAGAGTCGGGCTTCCAGTAGTTTGAGCCAATTGCGCTCCAGAAAATCGTAATGTGCTAGAAGCATTTAATCGCGGGAAAGCAGGTGCACGCAGAGAAGTCAATGGAAGGAAGAACCGTACCTGTTCGTGATTTTATTTTTATTTATTTATTTATTACAAATTTATATGCCACCCCTTGCCACAAGCCTCGGGGCGGCTTACAACATGATGGCTTGTGGTTGCATTGCATTTATATCCCATGGTTTTTCCTCTTGTATGGAACTCAAGGCAGCTTGCGTAGCTCCATTTTATTCACACAACAACAACCCTGCAAGGTTGGTTATGCTGAGAGGGGCTGGCCTTAAGTCACCCAGTGAGCATCATGGCCTTTTAGGACCCAGATCTCCTGGTCTCCAGCCGAGCACCCTCACTACCACTTCGCCTTGTGATGCGTAGGCTTTCCTTTAACCCTCATGTCTGATGTAGAAGTACAGACATTTTTAAAGCATTGTTTTTGGGTTTGCTTTAAAATTTGTGTAGAATCGGAGGCAAGAAATGCCTTCAGTTGTGTGAAGGCTGACTTTGCCTCCAGGATTCTCCTTTGGGCCGGATAAGAAGATGATCAATCCCCTTCCGCTTGTATTTGCATCCAGTGATTAGACAAATGCCTTCTGCTTTCAGGTACCTTGCAGCCAGGTAGAAGAAGCAACCACTCAGGTGCAGAAGGGGAGCAGGGCACATGCAGGGAAGATGGAGCCCTAGCTGGGTCGGAGATTGTCCATGGTCCAACAGAGCCTACCACCAGGAGCTGCTCATTTGTAAAATGCCTTGCCTAGTGTTATTTTGCTAATCCTGATGTTACTCCCCACAGGTCAGAAAACAAGAGTGTATAGAGCCCGGGGAGATAACAGAAAAGAAACTTTAACATTTTCACTGAAATGAGCCTGAGCTGTAGAGTATGGTTAATGCTACAATCACCCAGGTATGTTAACATGTCACTTTTGTGCCACCTTTAATCCGTTTCCTTTTTAAAGATATGATTCTAATTCTTAAGGGAGTCTTGATGCGGCTTCAGATTGGGCTTGCTTTTCTCCTTGGGATCTGTTGTGGCATTAATATGTTCTGCTGCATTAACATTCCACTGCATTTAGCTCAAGCACTTCCGTACAAGTGTAAAAGCTCTTGGCTCAATGCATGCGACCGACAAATGGCTATTGGGTGTGTTGTGAGAACCGAGGCACCTTCAAATGCCTAGAAGGGAGACCGACAGGAAAGCGCCTGCTGTGGCGCTTGGCTGGAGTTCCTGAAAGTTAACATGGATTTCATTGCAGGAGAGGAGAAGACTTTTGATCTTGGGGTTTGCGGAGCAGATTTCAACCTGGTTTAAAAACTGCTGCCTGCCACTTTCCCACCTACTTTGCTGTTGCTCAACAACTCACAATTGGCTCCTGCTGGGCGTGATGCCTGGTCGCCAGACTACTAGGTTGTTTAGGGGCTAAACAACCCTGAAGTTAACCTGTGCTTTGTTATTGAATGAACTACTTGGTAGTTTAGCCTTTAGACAACCCAGATGCCTGAGGCTGAGCAGCAGTGGACTGGGGGCCGCTGAGTGAAAGCAGAAGTAAAGGAAAAGCCCGGCTTTCTTGTTCATCTGGACAGCCCTCCGTTTGCAGAGCAGGGGTCCACTGTACATTGAGAATTTCAACAAAAGAACAAGCCAAGAGCCGTCATCTCCTACTCACAAACAGGATCCCCATGACAAAAAATATAGCTGAAAGTATTTAAAGCATCCCGTTAAGACAAGGTGCATGGAGAGAATCAGAACCAAACAGAAAAGGGAAGTGGAGTGCATTGAAACTGGGATGGTCCAGTGGTGAGCTGATGGTCCAAAACGGAGCCCTGACACCTGGCCTTTAGTTACGGTTGGGACAAAACCTAGCAGAATCTGTCTTCTGCAATGTTCAGACATCATGTCAGGTAATAAGTCGATGAAATGGGAATCCTGGGCTGTTTTACACCCTCCTCTTGGGCAGCTCTGAGGAAGAGGCTGGAAGCTTTGGTTTCCACATTTGTTTGTTTGTTTCTATGTCTGTCTGCTCTGTTTGTCTTTCAAGGAACTGGAGGTGTCTTCCATAATCCTCCACCTCTTCCTCCTCAATTCTTATCCTCACAAGAACTCTGAGGTACACCAGGCTGAGGCTCTGTGACTGGCCCAAGGTCACTCAGTATGCTTCCAGGCTGAGTGGGGATTCGAACCTGGATCTCCCAGGTCCCCAGTCCAGTATTCTAACCACTGCACTAGACTGGCTTTTGATTAGCCACAGCTCACTGTGTCACCCAGATCCATCAATTTCTGGTTAACTGTAGTTAGTCTAAACAAACCAGCTTTGTAACCATAGTTTGGGACTGATGAACAATGGTTTACAGGGTTCAGATGGTACTACAACCCATGGTTAATCAAAAGCAGACACTTCCAAGCCCCTTCTTGCATCTGGGCTAGAATATAGAAGGGAGGGAGAAGCTCAGCAGCCTGGAGGGAGGCAAAGCTCATTTGCTTCTCTTGGAACCCTAATTTAGCACAGCATCTGGAGACAGTCCCTGTCGCGCTGCTTCTCTTTTAGGGTTCATAAGTCTGAGCTCACATGTCTCAGAGACATGAAGCAGTTGCTGCCCACAGTGGCATTTAACTTGCTATCGATGCTTTAACCTCAGTCCTCTTAGACTGAGCGTTTAAGCATCTAAGGGAGGGCTGTCGAACGAGCGGCGACCATAATATTTTAGCCCTGGGGAGTCTGCAGTAGTTCCACCCACTGCTTGAGTCAGCACAGCTGCTGGGAGGGGGCTGGAGCCGCACATAATCCACTGCCCAATTTTATTTTTCAGTATGTTATTTTTTGGCCATCTTTTCAGGATCAAACCCTGAGATGCCTCAGCCCAAGGGGTGCAACAGGGAGGGGCTGTGTCCGCATGGGATCCCTGTAGAAAGCTTTAAAGTTCAGTACTTAGAGAGCACAGTACCCTTTTCAGTCATCGCTCCCTTTCTTCTTTAACTCTTGGTGTGTGAAATTTCCTTTTATTTTAAGTCACTTTGGAAGCCTGTCGTTAGGCAAAAAGGGAGGATATTACTATTTCAAATTAAATCTCTAGATATTTTTAATTTTCAGGTTTTTTTTTTAAAAATAAAAGCTTGGCTTTAAACATCACTTTCTTAGCAGAACATGGGGGAGTCATTTCCCCCCACATGCAGAGAAGTTGTTTCCTTGGAATCTCTGCATAAGAGGCTCATGCATGAACATGTTTTGAAAGACTTCATTGGTTAAGTGCCTGCCTTTTCCTCCATCATGCAGGTTCTGATTTGTTTCCGGCGAACTTCCTTGTCAATGAGGGAAGAAACTGCCTGGAAATTTGAGGTGGGAACAAGGTCCTAATACCATTCAACATGCGCAAAGGAGTTCCCAAAGACCCAGACATCGCTGAGTTGTTCTACAAAGATGATCCTCAGGAACTGTTTGTGGGTTTACACGAAATTGGACATGGTAGTTTTGGAGCCGTGTACTTCGTAAGTAGCTTTGGATTCCTATTCATCCTGCATGAAACAAAACAGAATTGTTTTCTTCTCTCCCGTCATCCTAAAATGACATTTGTTACACAAGGGAGTAAAAGTGGGATCGGGTAGAACCAGGGGCAAAGGTGGCGAGGGAAAGGCAAAATTAGTAAGGATAAAACACAGAAACATAGAAACAGCGAGTCAGAAGGGGCCTTCTGGGCCATCTAATCTGACCTCCGGCACCAGCCGGCTAAAAGGGTAGGCGGGGGGAAATTAAGGATCTATGTATCAGCTCTTTCTTACTGGAGAAGACAACCATGCGAGGAAATGTGGGAGTCAGAACAAGAAGCGGAAGGCCGAGCACAAGATGGCTGGACTCCCTCAAGGAAGCCACGGCTTAGAAGAGCCGAGCAGGGCTGTTGTGGATGTGGTATTTCGGAGGACTTGTCTTCATTGGGCCACCATAAATTGGAAACAACCCGGCAGCAGAGGAAAACAACCTCCTTGTCCCTGGAAAACTTTCCTGGTGTGGCTCGGCTGTAGCGAAGCGGCAACGGGGGGCACTCAATGGCAAATGTGTCCATTGGACTGTATCACAGTTGAGCTGCTGCTAAAATACTCCAAGTCACCAGCAAGGAAAGGACCACGAGCAGCGGATCCTTGCCCAGCGCACAGAGACGTCGCCAGGCTCCGAAACGTGAGGGTGAGGGGCAGAAGGCACCACCCGAGAGACTGGAACTTGCCCAAGGCCGCCCAGCGATTTTGTGGCAGAGGCGATTCTTGGGCCAGAGACCTCCCAGGGCTCCGTATCAAATGGATGAAGCCAAACCTCAGCGCCCGCATGTGAGCATCATGCTGCAGCGCGGCTTCCAGCTCCCGACGCGGCTGATGCAAAAGATGGCCGCCCGCATGCCATGTGAAGGCGCTGACCCAGTTTCGTAAATGAAGTAGGCCGAACTTATTAGTTCCTCATCTTTGCAGAAATGATGCCGCGTCCCTCGAAAGGAGGCAGCGTCACTTAAAGCGTTTAAAGCCAACCTGCCGCCTGGCATTACTCACAGTCTGTCTGATGTGCGTTATTTAACTGTAAGATCCCGGGCTGCGGCTTAATCCTTCAAGGAATGCAGAGCCCTGCTGCTTTAATCGTTTAAGGCTCCACGAGACAACACGACAAAGAGCGTTCTTTCGGCCGCGGTTCTCCTGCCAGCCAAGCGGGCTTTGGCCACACCTCTGCCAGCTTCTGGCGCTAGGCGTCGTTTCTTTTAAACATCTAGGGTGGGGAAAAGCACACTGGGCTTGATTGGCATTGCGGAACGTGCTTTCGGAGGCTTTAAAATGGTGGTTATTTTTTTATTAGGAGAATCCTGCAGGACCTGACCCTTAATAAATAGCATTTTTTCCAGAAAGAACAACTGTTCCCTTTCTAAGGTTCTCTTTTATTTATTAAACCTCCTTTCTGGATATTTGGAGCAGGTGACAACTGAAATTGTAGCAAAATTCTTGGGATCTGGCTAGTTCTGTTTGAATGGACTAGATTGGAGAATAACGCACTGGGAGTGCCACCACAGAAACTGTCCAGGCGAAGGAACCTCTCACTGGCCCTTTCCCTTGGGCGCTGCTGGTGCTTGTGGGCGAAAGGCTGCCCCACTGTCTCCCCCTGCTTGGTGAAGAAAGAGGCTGCTGAGAGTTCCTCTGGGCCCATAAAGCGTTTGAGTCTGAGCAGTGCTGTCCTTTGAGGCAAGCGCCGACCGAGCTTACAAGTTAGCAGCAAAATTAAGCAGGGTGCAGAGCCAAAGAAGAATCCCAAAGAGGAGGTGCGGTGGGATCTCTCCAAAACAGATGACTGGCCAATGGAGCGGCAACTGTAATTTGGTGCACAGAAGGGTAATTTTGTGCACACTGGAGCAAAGAAAGACCGACGATCCCAACTTCCATAGATATATTTGTGTTGTCAGAAATCTTAGGGTCATGGTGGACCAGTCAGCTGTGAAAAGAGTGGCTTCCATGTCACTTGCTTGGCTGCCGAAGAAAATGAGGAAGTCTTCTATTTTTTTTTTCCCATTGTTAAGCCATCCCTCGATGCTAGTGGTGGAGGGGTTAGAAAAGTTTTTCATAAATAATCATAATAAATAAATTTGACTTCTTCCCCTGCCCCGCTTGCTTCTAGGCCACCAATGCTCGCACCAATGAAGTTGTGGCAATCAAGAAGATGTCCTACAGTGGAAAGCAGACCAACGAGGTGAGGGTGACCAGAATGGCCAGAGCAGCGCCAAGCTGCCTTGTGAGGAAGGTTATCCTCTTGTATTTTGATGGCTGCTTGTCTAAGAAGATGCTTTTCACAAAGCTTAACTCCAGGATCAGCCGGTGCTGGTTAATCGGGCGATGTGGGCACAGGACTGTTTGTCTTTACCTTTTTAGCAAGGCAGTTCCTGCCCTTGTCAGCCCCCGCATGGTATTTTCTTCACCTCCCCTGGTATGATGACCAATATTACAACCGTTGTATCGCCCACCCTGCCGTTGCAATCAGGGGAGCCTGCAAGGTACTCCCCGCTTCTCCTGCATTATGCTCATAACACCACTGTGGATAGATTGAGAGTTAGTATGGCGTAGTGGTGAAGAGCACAGGACTGGGACTCCGGAGATCCGGGTTCTGGTCCCCGCTCAGCCGTGGAGTTCACTGGGTGACTTTGGGCTGCTCACAGCCTCTCAGCCCAGCCTACCTCACAGGGTTGTTGTTGTGAGCATAAGGTTGAGGAAAGACGGATTGGTCTGAGGATGGTGACTGGCACAAGGGCATCCAGTAAGTACCTGAAAGCCCGATGGGAATTTGGCCCTGGATTTTGCTTGCTCACCATCCAGTTTGCCAACTGCTGTGCCACACGCACTCCTTGGCCCTCCCCCGTCCTGTCTCTCAAGGCCTCCGAGCCCCCTTTGGCCTCTCCTGTACCTAGAAATTGTGTGTGACTGCTCATAAGAGCAGCTGTGGTGATCTTCCCCTTCCTCCAGCTGGTGCTTTCTCTTCTCATGTTTGTGAGCATTCTGTGATGGCACTGCTGCACCCCATTGGTCTTCCTATCTTTAGCAGATGCCGAGTAAGAAAACTTTACTGCCCAATTCCTCGTGCCAAAAATGTGGGAAGCATTCACAGCTGGGGTTCTCGAATCCAAATCCTGCCCAGATCTAGGACTGCACACGAAACAGGAGAAAGCCAATATCTGTGATCTCAGCCCACCTTAGAAACACTCTGCTTCTCTGCTGCACTTTTGTGGGGGGGGGGGAGGGGGGCTGTCTGGTTCAAGGGCCGGATTGGCTCCACACAAGCCTGTGGAGAGCTGCATGCCTGAAGCAGGCAGGGCCTGGCATGTGCCCCATGGCATGCCCCCCCACCCCACAACATTCGCTGCATATTCATGCTTATTGATTCCCCCCCACTGGAGGAGGTGAGCAGCAGGGAACGCTTCCCAAACAGCTCTCCCCCCCCCCCCCCCAATCATCAAGGAGCTGCTCTTTGAGGTGCCGGCGAACAGCAAGCAAAGCCCGTTCATGGCGTGCGGCTCGGGAAGGGCAGGACATCGTTTGGGGCTGGGTGTTCCCAGGGGAAGCGCCTTGCAGGCCAGATGAGGCCCATGTTGTTCTAGAGAATGCGGAGCCTGACGTGAGAGCCAAGTCCTTTTGCTTTTTTAAAAACACAGAAATGGCAGGATATTATCAAAGAAGTCCGATTCCTGCAACAGCTGAAGCACCCCAACACCATCGAGTACAAGGGCTGCTACTTGAAGGAGCACACTGCCTGGGTAAGTTGCCCCAGAGGGGCTGTTCTCTGGCACATTTGCTTCGTGGCCATAATGCTGAACATTCCCTTTGCCATTTGCAGCTATTTATGCTTTATTTGCTGTATTTGTATCTCACCCTTTTTCCGGTCAAGGAACTCCGGGCAGCTTCCATAATTCTCCTCCTCTCAATCTTACCCTCACAAGAACAACCCTGTGAGGTAGACCAGCCCAGAGTCACCCAGTGAGCTCCATGGCAGAGTCGGGACTCGAACTCGGATCGCCTGGGTCCCAGCCCGGCACTCTTAGCCATGACACCACACTGTTTCAAGCCCTCCACGTAGGACTGCACAGTGTTTACTAGGGGCTGGGCTTGGGCTGCTGGGCTGCCTCATCCTCGTCTCGTCTGCACTACTTGGGTGACAACCGGTGGTCTTGGGCTTGATGGAGAGAGGACTTTGATCTCTTAGCTTGTGACCAAATTTTCTCTTTTTTGAATGCTTTGCATGTGTTTGTCCTTTCTAGATCATGCAAGGACTTCCTTCTTGCCTGTTCCTTTTTTTTCCGGGGTGGGGGGTAGATTTGCTTGGATTTCTCTCCCCCACCCCTTCAAATTAAAGTAGATCGCCACACTGACATAGAATCACAGAATAGGAGAGCTGGAAGGGGCCATGAAGGCCACCGGGTCCAACCCCTGCTGTTGCAGGACACCAAGTTACACCGCCCCACTGAGATGGCCGACCAGTTTCTTTCTGAATGTCTCCAGTGTGGGCGAGCCCCCCACCCCTCCAGGCAGCTGGTCCCACTGTCAAGTTGCTCTGAGAGTGAGGAAGCTTTTCCTGATGTCCAGCCTGGATCTGGACATGCATGTCTCCTGCCTTTAGCCGTGCAAGCGTTTGCACAATCAAGCTGAAACAGTAAAAAAGTTGGAAGGAGACCCTCTGTCGGTGCTGACTGAGACCCATGATGGGGTCGCACTGGTGAATGCTGCGTAACTGGGACGGCCCCCAGCCCTGCCCTCTGAGCCACCACATGGCTCTGCAGGGTGTTCAGGAAGATGCTGAGAAGGCAAGTGCAGCCACGGCCAACAAAATTGCTGCTTAGGTGTGAAGCACCTCTGAGAGACTGATCCATATGTGAGACAGGTAAACCTTTGGAGCTATGCATCTCACATGTGGAATTTTTCTGCCACTCTGCTGCATTGCTTCTCAGCATCCGTAAAAAGAATATCCACCCAGAGAAAAAAACGGAATTACGGTGGATCAGCCCTTGTGGGACCTTTCACTTTGGGGTTTCACTTCCCAGAGACTGTTTTCCACAACCAGCAGACTCACGGCCAAGCATCCGTGCCACAGGTGAGGCATTGAACCGCTTGGAAAGAGAGCATCCCCCAGGAAAATAGCATGTTCAGGAGAAGGCAAAGTGGAACCTTTGGGTGGGTGGGGATTCGGTTCAACCATCTGCAGCCTAGAATGGTTGTTTCTGAGTCAACATCACCTTTTTCTGCTAGTTGCATAGCAAAGCCGTAATTCCTGACTTTTCCACACTGTATCAGCGAACCTCTCCACACTCTCCCAGGGTCTGTTCACATGTTACGGGTTGCTTTCGACTGTATGACACCACCAAACATGTGAGTGGGTGGGATGGGACCAGTGTAGCCAGGGCAACCCACGTAAATGGCAAACAGTGCTCAATATTCCGAAATGGGCCATCCCATGTTTATTTATTTATTTATTTATTTAAAAAATTTATATGCCGCCCCTTGCAATAGCCTCGGGGCGGCTTACAACATAGTAACATTATTAAAAACATATAACAAAATTAAAAACTGGCCCATCTCAGGTTATAATATAAAACATGAACAGAATTATAAATTAAACCTTTTAAACAAATTAAACATTAAACATAAATTAGTTAAACATAAATTAAACATAAATTAAACATAAACTAAAACCAAAACAAAAACCTAAATTAAACAATAATATTAATTAAAATATTGCTTAAATAAAAAGGTCTTCGCCTGGCGCCGAAAAGCAAATAACGACGGCGCCAGGCGAGCCTCTCTGGGGAGCGCATTCCATAAATGGGGCGCCACCGCTGAGAAAGCCCTCCTCCGGGTACTCACCCTCCTAATCTCACGCACGGAGGGTTCCCGGAGGAGAGCCTCCGTCGCTGATCGTAGGGGGCGGGAGGGCATATATGGTCGCAGGCGCTCCTTCAGGTAACCAGGGCCTAAGCCGTTTAGGGCCTTATAGGTAAGAACCAACACCTTGAATTGGGCCCGGACTTCAATGGGGAGCCAGTGGAGCTGACGGAGAACTGGGGTGATATGAGAACCACGCCCAGTCCCCGTCAGCACCCTGGCAGCTCTATTCTGCACCAATTGAAGTATCCGGACCGTCTTCAAGGGAAGCCCCACGTAGAGCGCGTTACAATAATCCAACCGGGAAGTCACCAACGCATGTGTCACTGTCGTCAGGCAATCGAACTCCAGGAAGGGACGCAGCTGATGTATCAGCCGAAGCTGTTGGAAGGCGCTCCTCGCCACTGCTGACACTTGAGCAGTCAAGGTCAGCTCCGGGTCGAGGAGCACTCCCAAGCTGCGGACCCCGTCTTTCAGAGGGAGTGCAACCCCATTCAAGACTAGGGTCAAGTCCCCTGCACTGTAGCCAGACCCGCCCACCAACAGGACCTCCGTCTTGTCTGGATTGAGCTTCAGTTTATTGGCCCTCATCCAGCCCATCACCTCGGCCAGGCACCGGTTCAGCACAGCCACCGCCTCACCTGGATCGGTGGAAAACGAGAGGTAGAGCTGGGTATCATCCGCGTACTGATGATTCCGCAGCCCACACCTCCTGATGACCTCCCCCAGCGGTTTCATGTAGATGTTAAAAAGCATGGGGGACAAAATGGAGCCCTGCGGAACCCCATGGCATAGCTGCCATGGCGCAGAGCCATAGTCCCCCAGCACCACCTTCTGGTATCGGCCATTGAGATAGGAGTGGAACCACTGCAAAGCAGTGCCTCCAACCCCCAATCCCGCCAGCCTCTCCAGAAGGATACCATGGTCGATGGTATCGAAAGCCGCTGAGATGTCAAGAAGGACTAACAGGGACGCACTCCCCCTGTCCCTCTCCCGGCATAGGTCATCGTACAGGGCGACCAAGGCGGATTCAGTGCCAAAACCGGGTCTGAAACCGGACTGAAATGGGTCCAGATAATCAGTTTCCTCCAAGAGTGCCTGGAGTTGTCCCGCCACCACCCGCTCCAGCACCTTACCCAAAAACGGGATGTTGGCCACCGGTCTATAATTGGCGACCACCTCTGGATCCAGGAAGCCTTCTTTAGGACTGGCCGGACTACCGCCTCTTTTAAGGTGGCCGGCACCCGGCCGTCTCTCAAAGAGGCGTTGACCACCTCCAAGATCCAGGGCACAATCCCGTCCTTGGCGGTCTTTAATAGCCAAGATGGGCACGGGTCCAGTAAACAGGTGGTTGGGCGTACCGATCCAAGCACCTTGTCCACATCATCGGGCCGCAAAAACTGAAAGTCATCCAATAACGTGGGACAAGCAGGCATGGTTGGCCCCTCCCCAAAAGAATCTGTATCAAGAGTGGAGTCCAGCTCGTGACGAATCAGAGCCACTTTCTCCTGAAAATGCGTGGCAAACTCGTCACAGCGGGCTTTCGAGGGTGGCACCAGTTCTTTATCGGGGCCAGGTCTCGTCAACCCCTGCACCACCCGAAAAATCTCCGCTGGACGGCATTGCGAGGAGGCAATGGACGCGGAGAAGAATCGCTTCTTCGCCGCCCTCACCGCCACAGCATAGGCTCGATAGTGTGCTCTAAGATGTGTTCGGTCGGACTCATCACGTGATTTCCTCCACCTGCACTCTAGCCGTCTCCCAACCCGCTTCATCGCCCGTAATTCCGATGTATACCAGGGAGACGAACGGGCTCTGCCAGGCTGGAGAGGGCGCTTAGGAGCGATCGTGTCGATGGCCCTGGTCATCTCCCCATTCCATATTTCGACCAGAGCCTCCACAGGAGCGCCAGCCTTGTCAGCCGGAAAATCCCCCAGAGCCCTCAGGAATCCGTCCGGATCCATCCGACTCCGGGGCGGACCATCACAATCTGGTCCGCACCCTTACAGAGGGAGAGGCCGCTCTCGAGCTCAAACCGCACGAGGAAATGATCTGACCATGACAAGGGCGTCAAACATACATTCTTCACCCTCAGATCACCTCCTTCCTCGCCCGTCGAGAAAACCAGGTCCAAAGTGTGTCCACGTTCATGGGTCGGGCCAGTGACATGTTGAGACAGCCCCATGGCCGTCATGGCAGCCATGAAGTCCTGAGCCGCCCCAGTAAGGTCAGTCTCGGCATGGAGATTGAAGTCCCCCAGGACCAACATCCTGGGGGTCCTCAACACCAGGTCCGAGACGACTTCTGTCAGCTCAGGCAGGGAGTCTGTTGGGCAGAAGGGTGCTCGGTACACCAACAGAATCCCCAATCTGTCTCGATCGCCCAACACCAAGTGGAGACACTCCAGCCCCGGTCTCGAAGGGACAGGAAGCCCCGTGAGGAAAAAGCAGCCCGATAAACTAAAGCGACCCCCCCTCCCCTCCCCTCCAGGCGTGGTTGGTGCTGCACTAGGTACCCGGGCGGGCAAAGCTCCGAGAGGGAGACATCTCCCCCTTCGCCCGCCCAGGTCTCGGTGATACAAGCCAGGTCGGCCCTTTCATCGATTATCAAGTCATAGATGATGTTTGCCTTGTTATGGACCGACCTGGCATTGAGTAGCAGCACCGTTAGGCCTGTGGGGCAGCTGACAAGACTCCCTGGTACCCGCCGGTTGGGGGAATAACCAGAAGGGGGGACAGATGTTAACCATCTGTCCCGCCTTCTCCTAGGCGGGAACGTTAGACCCCCATTGCGACCATACCAACCATTGCCCATCACCACCCCGATGGCGGCGCCCCCGCACTCCCCAGGTAACATATTAACAACTTGCCTGAGATGGGCCTCTAAAATAGTTAAAATATCAACATTAAAAAACCCCACCCACTTACCCTCTCAGCCCAACATGGCCGAGGTTATTGTGGAGTCTAGCCGGAGCCCCAAGACCAAAAGTCCCGGCCAGCCCAGCCCCCCAAGGCCCCAACGGCCCTAACGGCGGCGTCACCGCCCTTAGGCCGACGCCCTTCGGCCGCCGGCCCGAGGCCACCGGCCCCGGGCGGGCCCGTGGCCTTCAAGGCCCCGCGGCTTCCGCTTCCGCTAACATAACACAAGGCCCCGCGGCTTCCGCTTCCGCTAACATAACACATATGTTAATATGTGCATGTACTGAACAGAAATGAGAACTTCAGTTTTCTGTCTCTTTTGCTGTCCTGCATTATGAACCTTGCCAAGCAGTCCTGAAAATTGAAGTTTAAATCTGTTACAACTTGGCTGACGAGTTCCATCGTCCATAAAAGCCTGGTTCCCAGGCCTTCACCAAGGAAAAGCAGTGGCGATTAAACTGGTTTAAACCTGCAGTGTAGAGGGTTATTTTTTTAATATAATGCTCGCTTAATCTTCGGAGCGTGTGTCATTCTTGCACGTTAATGGCCTGCTTTTATTTCTGCCCCTTGCAGTTAGTGATGGAGTACTGCTTAGGATCAGCTTCAGATTTGTTGGAAGGTAAGTCTCCAAATGCTCCTACCATGGCTTTATTTTACGTGCGGAATTTCCTTGCCACTGAATGATCCAAGGGCAGCGATCTAGTTCCTTCCTCTCCAGCGCATAGATGCTTTCGTTATGACGTGCAGTGCATTTCCAGCCCGTGCCGGCATGCGGCTGGGTTGAACTGCGCTATAACGGTGGATTCATGGGTTGTGGCGTTGTTTCCATTGTGCAGAGCTCCTGGCCAATAACTTTTGCAGGGCCACTGTGCTCAGGGAGAGAGGCAGTGTAGAAGGTGGGCCATCTCTTGCTCTGCAGATGCCTCCGGTAGATTTGTCCAATTCAGAGGAGGTGGGAAAGAACTTTGAAGTTTCAAGCTTAGGGTGAAGCTTCTCTGGCCATGCGTGAGAAGCTGCATCTGTGGAAGGGATGTGTGTGTGCGCGGGGGGGGGTGTTCAGGAGGGGAGGGGAAGGAAGCAGGTGCAAAACACAGTCCTTGACCCAGTCGGGAGGCAGTGGGAGAAGTACGTTGCCCAATTAGAGGGTCTCCAGCATTCCTAGTCCTCAAGCGACAAGAGTCACTGTGAAGGGTAAAGTCAGAAGCTTTGGACTCAGCTCTTTGCATGGGCAGATGCTTCTCCCTCAGCTTCAGTAGGAGGCTGTTGAGAGTCCCTGCGGTTCTGGAATCCGTGAAGCTTCAATACCAGTACAGCAAGGAGCAGCTCAGCAGAGGAGGTGGGTTCAGGGAGGGGGTTCCAGGCACGAGGGTGGAAGGAGGGCAGAGCCTCTTCGGAGACACGTGTGGATAAGGCGGCAGGAGCAGTGCTCCCAAGAGAGAATGCTGGGGCAGCGAGCAGCACGACGTCAGCCTTGGAACAGGGTCCGCCGTGCACGCCCTCTTCCTCCTCGTGCCTAGAAGGAGGGTGCTGCCTGGATGCCGTCCTCCTGGCCTTCGTGGGGCCGCTGGCCGGCTCTGCCTCGCAGCTTTTCCCAGCCGAGCAGCGTGCCAGAAGAGGACTGTCCCGTGCTCTCCTTTTTCCCATCCAGTTCATAAGAAGCCACTTCAGGAGGTGGAGATCGCTGCCATTACCGACGGTGCCTTGCAAGGCCTGGCCTACCTGCATTCGCATTGTAAGATACACAGGTAAGCGCATGGCCTCTCCCCGTTCATGCCCAGGGGACGGGGTTCTCGGCACTGGGGCAGGGCAACTTCTGAGAACTGCCTTGACCCATCTGACGAAGGGAGGTGGCGTTCAACGTGCTCTCGAGCGACTTGCCTTCCTCCTCTGCACTCAAGCACCAGGTGCACAACCAGGAGGCACTTCTAGATCCCGCCTGGATCCAGGCGCTCTTGGGGTGCGCAGGTGTTTCACAGAGGCCTTTCCATCAGCTGCAGACACTGAGCCAAGCATAACTTATCCTGGACGGAAGAACATGGGGCTGCTCTTCCTTTGCTGGTGACGTCCAGCTCTGACGACTGCTGGGTTTTATGGAAAGGGCTGCCATTAATTAAGGGACAACTTGAGGACGCCAGTAGACAGCCGCTGAATTGCTGTTCGGACTAGCTAGGTGGAACACATCTCACTAGTTCCTCAGGAACTTCTCCGGCTGCTGGTACACTTTCAAAGCTAATTCAGGGTGGGAGGCCTCAAAAGGTCGGATCACCTTTCCCGGTCCCTCTCTGTGTCTTCCTGTCTTCTGGGGTGAGGGAGAAGAAAACGTTCTTGGTGATGGTGTTCAAGGATAGGCTGGACATGCACATGGTGGGCATGTCGTGACTGAAGCCGGCTAGTGCCGGAGGTCAGACTAGATGGCCCGGGGGTCCCTTCTGACTCGCTCTGTTTCTATGTTTCTGTGGTGGTTGGCCATCTCAAGGGAGGCCTTCCAAGAGTGCGAACAGGTCTGGGGAAGCCCTCAGGCAAGACCGGCTCAGTGGGCCCCTCTCTCAATAAATCTGTCCTCTTGCTGCTCCTGCCACCAGCCGTGATTGCTATCCCCCATTCTCTCTACCCCTTGCCCGCTGGCAGGCCGGGAGAGACAAAGAGTGAGCTGGCAGTGGCGTCTCTGTTGCATCTCTGCATTGCCCAAGCACGAGGCAGGTGGACAGCGAGGCTGCAGTGGTGGGGAGGAAGGGCGTGCCCAGGGGACTTTGGTCAGCAGACCTCTGAGGGGTGTGGGCCCTTGGCAGGTCCCCAGCCAGGCCTAGGCATGATGTGGGCCCAGGTTGTGGCGCCCCCCTGCTGGAATTTTCTCCGCAAGGAGATTTGCCTGGCACCAAATTGTGTATCATGCCAAGCACTAGGTGAATATTGATCGCCCAGAGCTTGTATACGCTTTCAGAACAGTCTTCATGCTGGGGACACGTCTTCCCATCTCACTGTTTCACATTTTAGTTTTAACTGCTTATTACAAGCCTGCCTTGTGAATATTTTAAACCAGCAAATGGACAGGTAGAGGTAGCGCTTAGGTAGCTACAGGGAGGACCGCAAGCCAGCAGTTGGACACCCTCGGTCTGAGGGAAGCCAGGCTTGCTGGCGCTCTTACGCGTGGTCTCTGCCCTGTTGCTCCCCTCTAGACCCCTGGGAGGGAGGTCTCCCCACTTCATTTCCTTGAGATGGGGCTACCCCAGGACAAGGGGGAAAGAAGCGGGCTCTTAAACTGATGCAGCGAAATCTTTAAGCAAATCTACTCAAGAGCTGGGCGTATTTATGCATGCATGCATGCATCACATTTATATAATGCACTGTAGCCTGTGGGCCTCTCGGCAGGTTACAAATCTTAAAATCGTAAATACCGCTCAGAAAGTACTTGAATATACTCATGAATTGCAATAAGAACTAAAACAATAGGACAGAACAACAACAAACCTCAGCAGCTGTAATAATTCAACCCCCACCCTCTGGCACTGCGGCAAATGGGGTTGGGCACAGTCCCACCGGGGGAGCCCCCTGGCTGACTGCATTCCCCTGGCAGAGGGAAGGCCTGCGACTGCGGTTCTCACCGGACTCCTCTCCCTTGGCCTCAAACCAAAGGAGATGCAAGGTAGGAGTGCAGGAGAAATACATTCATTTCCTACGAAGTACGATGATTTTGCACTTTGAAATGACTATGTGAAACCAAAACTCAGTTGTTCTTGACATTTGCACTTAAGTGAAGTTCTCCAGTGACAGGAAGTGTGTAAAAATGCATATTAGGGTAAATTAATTTCAGAAATGCATATTAGGGAAAAACCTTCAAAAATTGGTATATCATGCTCAGTGTGTATTAACTGGAAGTGTGCATTAATCACTGTGGATCTTCATGCAAACTTTAAAAATTAATATTTGGAATGAACTGGAGAATGAACTTACAAGTGAAGAAATTGCGAAGAATCCATGCCGGCCAAACTTAAATTGGAAAAATGGGAACTCGGAGTTGACAGATGTCATCCATCCAAACTGCAAAAGCATGTTGGTTAGGGTAGCCTGCCCCTAGTGGCTGAAGCGATTATTGCAGGCTTCAACCACCTCGAAACATTTAAAATGAATCAAAGCATTGTAAAAAGACATTAACCCCAAGCTGCATACCTGTAGAGTCCCCTGACCATATGGGCCAAGTTTCAGGTGCCATGGTCTTAGCTCTGTGGGGGTGATGGATAGACCCGCATCGTCCTTCCTTGTAATAGACGAGAACAGCTTATAAAATCCTGGGAGATAACCATAAGGACAAAATTAGCAGCCTGCAAACGTCAGTTGCCTGAAAATGTAACGCTCTGTAATTGAAAAGGGCTACTTCTTGCACTGAGAGTCAGTGTGGTTCACGTGTTGGATTTGGGATCCTGGTTCTAGTCCACACACTCTCAGCCCAACCTACCTCACAGGGTTCTTGTTGTGAGGATAAAATTGAGAGGAGGAGGAGAATTATGCAACACCACCCCGAGTTCCTTAGAAGGAAAAATGTGGGATAAAAGTAAATAAATACACACTCCTGTTTAATTGTACATGTTGGGACTGACTGACCCAGTATGCCTGTCAGATTTGTCATTCTAGAATCTACAGAAACTAAAAATTTGCAACTTCAGAAAATGCCTACTGCACGTTGATTCTGTGCCGACACAGACTTTTGGTGTGCGGTCCATAAGAACAGAATTTCCCAGGTGTTTATAAATGGACGGCATCATGCCAACAAAGCACTGTAGAGCTGTTGCCACACGCATATCTGAAGGGGCACCTTTCCTCCTGCGTAGCAGCCCGGTCCTCACCTGAAGCGCTCCTCTGCCTCCTCCCCCTGATGAAATTCATTAGGGGGGAGTTTGCAAGAAGCAGGGCCTTCTCCTGCATAGCCCCCCAACAGAGACGTTCACTCCCGCTCGAGGTCTGGTTGGCACCGCCTCTTCTGGCTTTTAGGCACCAACTAAAGACTTTTCCATTGGGCAGTTATCGTAGCAGGTGAAAATTTAGGTATTAATGTTATTTTATGCTGCTGCCAATGGGACATGATTTTAAAAGGTGGGGTATTGATTTCTAATTTTAATGGTATATGCCAGTGGTGGCAAACCTATGACATGCATGCCGCAGCGGGCACACGGAGCCGTCTCTGTCGGCACGTGAGCCAAGTCGCCCCAGCATCGCCCCAGCAGCTGAGCATCGGATAACAGCGCACATAGGGGCCATGCGCATGCTCCAAAAGGAATAGTGGCACCAGGCGATGATGTCACAAGCCGTGACTCATTAGCCACGACTAGTCCAAGCTTTCACATGGCTGGTCAGTGCGCTGCCAAGATATATATATTTGCTTGGACTGGCTGTGAGTTGTGTTTTCTAAACTAAAACCTCAGTATTCAGGTTTTATTGTCATGTTGGCACTTTGCGATAAATAGGTGGGTTTTGGGTTGCATTTTGGGCACTCAGTCTCTAAAAGGTTCACCATCTCTGGCATATGCTTTGTGTGTGGTATTTATTATTATTTATTACAAACGTATCCTGTCCTTCCGACAAGTGCTCAGGACAGCTTACATAATACAAATTTAAAATAATACAATAATAAAACTACAATTACTAAAACAGTATAAAACAGAACATCATAAACTAAAAAAGGGAAGGAAAAGAATAGAAAATGTGACTGTGAGGAAGGAAATAAAATCTTAAAACATCTAAAACCCTTAATTGTTAAAATGATGGTTGAATAAAAAGGTCTTTACCTGGTGCTGGAAGGAGTATAACGTCAGCGCCAGGCGGGCCTCTCTGGCGAGCATGTGGCATTCATTCCATTCTATTTCCTTTTTGGTTTTAATCTTGTTAATGTTTTTACTGATTTTATTGTTATTATTTGTTTTATAGTAAGCCGCCCAGAGAGCCAATGGCTAGTGAGGCAGCGTATAAATTGAATAAACACCTGTGAGAAATCTCTCATAAGACGTAGAAGTACAGACGGCTTTTCCTCTTACATGCCTTGCCTGTTTCCCTGGTCTGAACTCGCACATGTGAATGAGTAGGATGAACTGTGCAAGAGGGAAACCGTGCCTCAGCCCCGTCTCCTGCGCCCCCTGTGGTCTAATTAGGGCTGAAGCCCCCTTTCTGTCTCACGACATGCTGTGCAAAGCTGTTGGAAACATGCAGCAAAGGGGTGTCCGTGGGATCGGAGGCTGCGTCACGCACCCCTGGGATCGGGCCTCCCCTTCCAGGTGCCTCACCACGTGTCACTAGAAAGAGAGGGCCGCTTAAACTGGAGGGTGTGGGATTCCTCTGAGGAAGAGATGCCTTCTGCTCCCCTGACAACACTTTTCTTCCTTCTGTTCAACAGGGACATTAAAGCAGGAAATATTCTCCTAACAGAGCCGGGCCAAGTGAAGCTAGCTGATTTTGGGTCCGCCTCTATAGCATCCCCAGCCAACTCCTTCGTTGGAACACCTTACTGGTAAGCAGCGCTACTTTCCTTTTGGCTTTCACGGGGCTCATGCAAGAAGAGCTAGGAAAGTCACAGTGCAACCCGAAAATGCGGCCCTGGCCTTTGAGAGTCATTTGGGCAGTGAGCGGGGTGTCTAAACAAGCGTCTGTAAGTTGCTGCTCGGTTGAGCTGCTGCGAAAATGTGCAGCCCGGAGAAGGGGAGGGGCAGCAGCTGTCTGAAACACTGCCGTCCTCGCGGGCACCACTTGGTGCTGCAAGGTGTCCAGTGCCACCCCTTCCCCGAACAACCAGCTCAGCACCTTCGTGTCGGTGCGTGCACAGGACACCAGAATCTTTTCCTGCACGCACCTGATTCATACCGACACCGTTGCACAGCAGCAGCTCTCAACAGCCAGCGTGCAGCTTTCGCGGGACAGCAATGCTCGGGCTTTCGAACGTGCGAGCAGACGCGCCATCTGCTCCGCCGGTCTTAGTGGCGCCCCGTAGCTGCAGTGTTCCGCACTTGCAAGGCTGCCACGTCTCGGGGGAAAAGCTGCTGTGGCTTCTGGCTGCCCTTGGGGTGTATTTTGGAGAGAGGATCGCCTCCACTCAGTACTTCAGGCCGTGCTGCGGAGGCGACGTTTAAATGCAGGATTCCCGAGCTGAATCTCGTCCTTCTAGCCGCTCTTTGGCGGTGCCCGTTCATGAGCCCCTGGCTGAGACTGCTGCGAGCATCAAGGGTGGCTCTCATCCTTCACGGCTCCGGACTGGGGCTGGGACATGTCCCAGGACCCTTCCCCACGCTCTGTTTGCCCGTGTCAATAACAATAGAATGTACCCAAAGGGCATTTGTGGAAAGGCTAAGTCTTGTGTCAGCAGCCCTGTTCCACGGTGGTTATTACGGATGTATGAACTTGGCTACTTCCGTTCTGTCTACATTTCACAGAGGATTGGGCACATTTTATTCCTGTTGTCGACAGAAACTGGTTTTTTGCACAAATGCATTTGTATGCATTTGTGCAATTTTTCCTCCAGAAAACACCCAAATCTCCCTATATGTGCTTTAGTCTGAGGGTGGGGGAGGCACATCTCGGTTGCTGGGGGAGGGGTTGTATTTTTCTACGGCTATGTTTGCATGAAATTATAGAAAGTAGAAAAGATGATCCGCCAGCCCTTAGGAGAAGCTGTTCCACCACAAATTGTGTGGATTGGAGCCTAAACATCGAGGCTCATTTGAATCCACTGCAGAGTTCTCCAGCATCCCTCCTGACTGGCGGCACGTGGGAGCCAGTCAAGGCACGGCCCAGCTTGAAGCTCCGCTCACAGGGAGAGAATCCACCGTCCGCAGTAGCTGAGCACCTTCCTTTTGTCTCCTGCACCAGCAAAGCAGACCTGCCCCTGGTGTGGATTCCCCCGCTGTTTTGCTCTGTGCAATTTTTCTCTAAAACTAGAAATCCTTCCCCTTTCCCCACTGTGCTCCAGATGCCCTTGTTTCCTTCATAGCTGCCATCCCAGGCCGAGCATCTCCGGTGTGTCAGTGAGAAAACTCACCATCTCTGGTGAGGCTGAAATTGGTGCCTTAGGACCCTTTCAGCCTGTGCAGGCTGACTCAGGTACAATGCCGACGAGGTTGGTGCGGGCCGCCCATCCACCAGCATGTTGCACTAGAGCTGATCATGAGGTTGCCCTTTTTGTTTGCTCCGCTCATGCCCCCTTACCGTCCCCCCTGGAAAAAGTTTCTGCTGAGCAGGCGAGTGTTTTTATTTTTCCAGCATGGCTTAATTCTGCTCCATGCGGATTCTTTTACGTTCTGGGGCAGCTGTGCTGGTGACGACGCAGAGGGTGGGGGGCAGCCCCCCTCCACTCTGCCCTGGCCTCCTCTTTCAGGTGGCTTAACCTGCCTTGTTTGTATCCCTGCATGGTAGGATGGCCCCTGAAGTAATTCTGGCCATGGATGAAGGACAGTATGATGGGAAGGTAGACGTTTGGTCTCTTGGAATTACATGCATAGAGTTAGGTGAGTACACGGCCGTGCCCGGCAAATTACCAACCTGCTAAATGTGATACCTACACTTTCAGGGATGGTCAAGTCTGTTTTCAGATACTGGGCTGGTGTCCAAAAGTCTATTTTGCTGCAGTGAGAGCTGTTCGATGAACAGCCTGCTTCTAATACAACTTTGCAAGAGTTCTGAAGGTGGTTGTGGCCCATTCAGTGCCAACACACACAAATATGAAGAAAGATGTGATGTGCAAACTCCTATTGGCCAGAGCATGGGATGTCTGATCATTTGCAGAAAGAAAAAAATTTCAAAGTGCCCAATTCTGCCTCATTTTGGAAACTAAGCAGGGTCTGGCCTGGCTGGAATCTGGATGGGAGACTTGAGTCTTGGACTGAGTGGGCAGTTGGGCCCAGTGGCCTGCTAGACGCCTTCCAATTGTTTGATTGTACAGATGGCAGCCTCTAATCTCCTGAGACCTTCAACGGATTTCTTTCACACTTCAGTTAGATTTGGTGGGGTTGCCAAGGGCCAAAAGAAATTGCTCCGGGGCCCGAATTCAGCCTGGTGGCTGGATTCACCCATTGACCATCCCTGTTCTTAGTTTATTTATTTATTAAAACATTTCTATGCCGCCCCATCGCAATAAAGCCTCAGGGCGACTTACAACAATAAATTAAAACATATAAATTCATTTAAAAACCTCCCCCCACCCCCGGTGCATCTCAGCAAGAACCCCTTAAAATACAATCTGTATACTGGGCGTGGTTCTCATATCACCCCAGTTCTCCGTCAGCTACACTGGCTTCCCATTAAAGTCCGGGCCCAATTCAAGGTGTTGGTTCTTACCTATAAAGCCCTTAACAGCTTGGGTCCTGGCTACCTAAAGGAGCGCCTACGACCATATATGCCCTCCTGCCCCCTACGATCGGCAGCAGACGCCCTCCTCCGGGAACCCTCTGTGAGAGAAGTGAGGAGGGTGAGTACCTGGAGGAGGGCCTTCTCTGCGGTGGCGCCCCACTTATGGAACACACTCCCCAGAGAGGCTCGCCTGGCGCCGTCATTATTTGCTTTTCGGCGCCAGGCAAAGACCTTTTTATTTAAAAGTTATTTTAATTGTTAATTTTTATTTATTTATTTATTTTATTGTATTTTTATCTTTATCTCGAGATGGGCCAGTTTTTAATGTTAGTTTTAATGTTTTGTATATTGTATCTTGGTTGTATATTGTATATTGTGGTTGTGAGCCGCCCTGAGGCTTGTTGCAAGGGGTGGCATACAAATTATATATATATATATATATATATAAAAATAAATATTAATAATTTAACAGTAAACAGATTAACAGTTAAAATATGATTTAAATAAAAAGGTCTTCTCCTGGCGCCGAAAAACAAATAACGACGGCGCCAGGCAGACCTCTCTGGGGAGCGCATTCCATAATTGGGTTTACACTGTGACATTTACCTTGCTCCTGGGAATCAGTGACTTGGATGCACCATTTTTTTATTTTTTACAAAATGTATACACTGTTTCCAAACAGAAAAGATTCCTAAGTGGCATATAGTAAACAAAACCCCCTAATCAAAATGCACACAAAATATGTAGTTATACATACAAAGCAATTTACATGGAAACCGTTTCTACATTTAAATGTAAACAATTTATACCAGTAAAAGTATGACTGGTCATTCAGCAGAAGTTTGGTGAAATGAAATATGCCGGCAGCAGCCACATCGGCCCCTGCCCAACATTAACTGGCAGGATATTCCTCAGCAAGGGAGTTTGCAAGCACGTGTAGTTTGATATCAGGTGCAAAACTTAGCATCACCGGAAGTGTAAGCAGTTGATGATCCCTGGTAAAATGTCAGGAGGGGAAAAGTAGGCTGAAGAAGGCCTGCGTCCATCTCTCGCTCGTCTCGTCTTCGTGTCTGCACCTCGGCTTTCTTTGCGCCACTGGGGTCTCCTCTTGCACGGTGCAGACTATTCAGCTGCAAAACTCGGGTTTTGTTATTTCAAAAGGGGTTTCTGAGTGATCCATTAGGAAGTAGATGGAATAACACAAGGAGGAAGAAACGAGCCACGCAGGCAGTAACAATGTTGGTATCATGTGAGGTGAGAGGTGACGCCATGAGAGAATATGTACACTGTGCTTAGTTTCTGCACACAGTTCACTCTCCGTAAAGTGTCACCGCTTTTTGAAGCCAAACACCTGAGCCTTCTGTCTCCTAGGCCACAGTTATAAGAAAGTTGTGCAAATCCAGGTCCCAAAGTTGCAAAAGCATTTTCCAGTGTGGCTTTTATCATCCCAGTGCACTGATCCCCACGCAGTCCCTGCAGGGTTGCCATCAATACCTTGAAAGGTCTGCTCAGGGTTGTGGGAGGTGGTTGGTTGCCAAAGTTATATTTTGCAAATATTTGACATGTAAAAAATGCTACACTGCGTCCTTGTGCTGCAGCGCAGGCTGTTGCCTTGTGTGATCCCTCCCATGGTCTTCCTAAGAGCAAAACATGCAACACTCCTTGGACTGGTCGCACCCCTTTTTCCTCCTGACTCTCTCGCCCTCTCCCTCCAGCGGAACGGAAACCGCCTCTGTTCAACATGAACGCTATGAGTGCCTTATATCACATCGCCCAGAACGATTCCCCCATGCTCCAGTCGAGTGAATGGTAAGAGCCGCCCTTCCCAGTTCGCCTCCTGGGCTCCTGCACTGCGATCTCCCCTCGGTCGGAAGAGGGGCTCCTCCTTCCTGCCCGAGGGGTGACGAGCGAGCGAACGCTGTTGCGGTGCAGTGGGCAGTGTGTCGGCGGGAGGTGGGAGAGCCAGAGTGCAGCTGCTCGTCAGGGCCTCCGTGCCTTGCGCCAATCCCGCTGGCCTCCAGTGGGAGCTTCGGGCAGCGGACGCATGAATCATGTGCATCTCCATGTGATCGTGCCAGGGTCTCCGTGGGCACTCGTTTTCCCATCATGCTTCTCCCCCTGGGGCTGGTTCCCCCTTGCCGTGATTTCGCAGGCCTCGCAAAGCAGCATGCCTCAACTGGCTGAGACAGCACCTGCCTGTCTTCATACCAGTAAGACATTTTGCCTTACCAAGAGAGCATGTCCATCTCTCCGCAGCCCGCCAGCTGCGTGCTGCCCATCCCTGCAGTGAAATAACCAAGGATTTGAATCTGTGTTCTTCACGTCTTAAATCTAACATTTAAACCAAACACATCTTGCATATTTCGCCACATGGGTGACGTTTGGAGGGTGATTTGTAGGCCTGCATTTCCGAATGTTGATGATCTTCTCTCCTTCCTTCTCTGCTGTCTTGCTGATTCTCAGTTGGTGTGTACGTAATTTCCCAAACCTAAATGTATTTTATGTATACTCTGTTCCTATGCTCAGGACCAACTCTTTTAGGGGCTTTGTTGATTACTGCTTGCAGAAAATACCTCAGGAAAGACCATCGTCAGCAGAACTATTGCGGGTAATTCTTCAGACATCTGCAGGGATCTGTTTGTGGCTGGGTTTATGGCATGATTTGGGGTGGGGAAATGCTGCACCTGACTCACCTATTCGGGGTCCCCTTAGAGCAGGGGTGGCGAACCTGTGCCCTGCGTACCGCAGCGGGCACACAGAGCCCTCTCTGTTGGCGCACCAGCCAAGTCGCCCCAGCATCACCCCAGCAGCCGAGCATCAGATAACAGCGCACATAGGGGCCATGCACATGCTCAGAAAGGAGTAGCAGCACCAGGTGGTGATGTCACGAGCCATGACTCATTAGCCACGGCTCCTCTAAGCTTTTGCACGGCCAGTCAGTGCGCTGCGAAGAATATATATATATATATATATATATATTTTGCTTGGACTGGCTGCGAGTTGTTTTTCCTAAACTAAAACCTCAGTATTCAGGTTTTATTGCAGTGTTGGCACTTTGTGATAAATAAGTGGGTTTTGGGTTTTCGTTTGGGAACTTGGTCTCTAAAAGGTTTGCCATCACTGCGTTAGAGAGTGCGAGCGCTCGTTCTTCTGTGTGCCCCAGTACATCCCCAAAGATGTGGCTTTGCCGGCACTGAATCCAGCCCAAAGCATCCGCTCCAGTGCAGTGACTTCTGGCGTTTTTCTCTCCAACTGGAGAGATTCTGATGCTAACAATGACTTCCGTTTAGAGTAGAAATTGCAGGGCGGAGAGGACGGTCCATGGCATTACGCTAGAGAGGAATAGCGAAAGTAGAGCTGAGCATAGCCTGAGAGTCCAGAAGAGGCGCAACGGCATCCCAGTGGCCATGTGGCGAGGGCCAGGGGGGAGCATGTGCACAGCCAGCCGTGCGTGACTGTGGGCTTGCTCTGCACATGAGAAAGCCCATGTCATACTTCACTGCGTGTGCCAGTGTGATGGGTGCTTTCCTGATGTCGATTGGCCTCCGTTAAGCAGGTCAAGGGACTCCTAAGAACTGGGCTGGGAAAGGTTAAAGTGAGACTGGAGGAACTCGAGTGAAGACTTGAGCTTCCTGGGCTTGGGGCCTGCCTTTTTTATTTTGCAAACACCTTCCTTTTGAAAACACAAGGAAACGCATGCTAGTATTTGCCGTCAGATTCCCGAGGTCTAGTCAGGAAGCTTGCTCAATTCCGCCTACCTGGAGTGCACTTTTTATACACGGGGCAACACACTGTATTTAAAAAAGGAAGATTCAGTGACAGTGAGCTCCTCCAGTTAGTGCTTCCAGTGCTGGCATGTACAGGAGCCCTCCCCTACCTGCAGAAATTTGCCGGGTGGCAGTGCTGTCTTCGTGTCTGTATGCATATTTGTTGTCTCTAACACAGAGTGCTTCTGTATCCTTCTAAAACCAGCATGCGTTTGTTCGCTGTGAGCGGCCTCCACGGGTTCTAATAGACTTGATTCAAAGGACGAAGGACGCTGTGCGAGAACTGGATAACCTTCAGTACCGGAAAATGAAGAAAATCCTTTTCCAAGAGGCCCACAACGGTCCTCTGAATGAATCTCAGGAAGAGGAGGAGGTATCAGGTTTATCTATACCAGTGATGGGTGATCATCAGCCCCGTGCCACATGTGGGACCTCCCAGCCCATTTTCCTGGGTCTTGGCATGCCTTGTAGGTTTTGTGCTGAACAGGAATGACGTCGTCTTTCCTGCCTGTGGCCCACGATATGTTTCCGTTGGCCCCTAAAACAGACAGAAGCAGCCTGACAGGCTGCCTGTCCTTCGTCTGGGTCCTGGCGGTGGCAGGGGAGGGATAACCGCCCTCATCAGACCTAAAAGCCCCCTGATGCTTAGCAGAACACGGCACTTCTTTCTGTGCGATGCCCCTAGAGTGTGATAGGGGCCTGCCAGCTCAGGGCAGACCTTGCAAGTCTGGGTCCAAAGAATCCTGCAGAAGCAGTGACCCAAAAGCGTATCCGAGGACCGCGCAAACGGCCGGCGACCCTCGTGGGTGAGGGGACTCAAGCTGGTCCTGTGGGAAGGACCTAAATAGACCCCCTGGGGCTTTGCCAAGTCGGTCTGTCCACAACAGACGCACCAGGACTGGCATGCGGGGCTCTGTTGCGCTCTAGGTAGGAATGGTGCTATGAATAGAGTGGGTCTCTGTCCAGAGCTGAGTGGATGGAGGCGCATTGGTGGACCTGTTGGCTTCATAGCTTCCTCCGGTATTCGGCACCTGGTCACCTGGAGGAAGCTTCTAGGGTGCCTCTGGCATCTTGCGGAGGAATGTGAGGCAGCCTGCAAAGAGCTGGCATTAATTCTCAGGTAGGAAGGGTTTCCCCAGGTGAGGCAGTTGCCGGGTTCCTTAGATTCCCTGGCCCAGCAAGTGAGATGAGGGGGAACCTTTTGGTTCTCTCTCCCAAGCTGAAGAAACAGGCTGTTTCTTCGGTTGAGTAGAAGTACTCTTGCCCCAGAGAGCTTGGAAAATCTAGAAAGAAGGCTGCTAAGAGTTGTGTCCACAGTAATGACCAAGTTGTGTGGGCCGAGGCATGCCAAACCCAGAGAGAAAAATGTGAGTGGGGAACTGCGTTACGATGATACGTGTTTTTACTCTTGGAAGTGAAACTGTCAAACTCTTTGCCACACCTTGATCAAATTGAGCAGGGCTTCAGGTGCCAGACGAAGAAGCTCGTGAAGCCGATTTCATCCGGTGCAGCTTAAAGCTGGCCATGTTATAATTACCAGAACTTCACGTGGGCTTTAAGGATCATGATTTTCAAAGTAACCAGACACATTTCTAGTGTCAAGCACACCAGTACTCAATGGGTTTACTTGTGAGCATTGTTTCAGAGTGAACGCTAAAATCCAGCCACCTTCACCCTAGAAAGGGTCTGTTTTAAAGTACTGCAAAGTGGGAAGGCTAACATGCAATTCTGCATTCCACTGAGTCCCAAAGCGTGGAAATCCTGTACCTAAAGCATCTTCAGTGGATGCTCACCTGACTATTTCTCAGAAACCTTAAAACAAAGATTCTGCTGCCTCTTATTACAGACGTATAAAATGATGAGCAGCTTCCTCTTAATACAGTGAAAATGAGTGTTCGTGGCAGGAAACTCTGAACCACTTTAACACACGTCCCTGGCCTCATGGTTCCCAATTTAAATTACTCCATAATCCTTTATACCGCCATATCCAGCGCACCCATGGCAGAAGTTTGTCATGTTGTCTCTTGAATTTGGTTGCAATCATGGCGTTCCCTTCATTTCAGTTAATCTGTTGGGAAACGACAGATTCTTTAATGCTGGAGTTGGGAGTTTTTTAGGGCCAAGCTAGAAGCGCGGTCAAACGCCAACAATTGCAATAGCGGGCCTGTTTTTTCTTCACATGGCATCAAGACCGCAGTGAGGGCAAGGGGTGCTGCTCTTTGCCCAGCCCCACATGCTGCTGTCCCGATCCTGACCCGCCTTCCCTCTGCCCCCGAGACACTGCTGCTTCGGAAAAGAGAAGCAGCCCCACAATTGCAGATTTGCTCCTGATGCAAGATGTATTTCTCCCTCAGTGAAGTTGGAACAGGTCAAAGAAGTTCCTTTCAGTAGCGCTGAAGCATAAGATGGCCTACCAAATTAATCAGCGTTTTGCTTCCATCGTGACAGAGACGGCATAGAGGTGTAGAGAGGGCCTTGGTGGTGTGAGATGGATTTTGGAGAAGCATCCGTACAGTGTCTTGATCCGAGTCCCTTCATCAAGGCATACCTTTGGAGTGGTCCAGACAAGCTTACTTTTCAGTCCTCCACGTAATATTTGCATGCAGCATGTGAAAACTGAGTGTTAGAAGCATGTCAGAACCATCCCTCTGTAATCTGTGCGCATGTATGGCCATTTTAACTGTAATAGTGAGATATTACCAAGGCTGCATTTTTTGACAATCTCCAAGTACGTATCTGTTCCTAAAATATGACTGAAAATTTGGCTACCTGTGGGCACCTTCCCTCTCTGGTGCCTGATGTGAGGCACCTTAGGAGTATTCAGCCAGAAAACAACGATATGACAATTGCAACAGGGGAAATGAAATTTCTGCACAACAGAAACAGGAAAGCGGCAATTGCTTAGGCATCTGCTTTCTATGAAATGGCGTGTGATTTTTTAAAAAAGCATCCTTTCTTTTAGACATGCTACTTCTTGAGATTCCTGTAGGCACCGCTGAATGTGCGACTTTGATATTCTAGCTCTCAAAGAAGCACACTTGTGTAGTGCTGTACTAAGCATTGGGCAGATTCAATACCAGGATTGAAACTAGGAATTTCTGCAGAGTAGATTCACTCCTCCCACAAAAAAGTGTGAAACTTCAGCTTGGTTCAGGCCCATTTCCCTGTGGATGTTTTCTTACTGGGTTAGTTAAGTAGATGATCCCCCCCCCCCCACACACACACACACGCAACCAGTTAGGCTAACATCACAGCATTCTATCTGATGATGTAAAAGGATTTTAGCAGATAAAATCCTGTTTCAGATACGGCTCCTTGATAATGCCCCTGAACAGCATTGCAGTTAAAGGTAAGTGAGGACAATGTGAAGTAAGGAGCAGATGGTTTTTCAAGGAGAACTGAAGCATCTGGAAAGGAGCGGTGGGGGGTCTTTCAGCCCTGCACCATTTCACAACCCTGGTTTGGACCTTACATTCAGAATTTGATACACTAGCGAAGCAGTGGCCCCAAAACACTGTCTGGAGACCAGGATGCACCCAAAGGCCCTGGCGAATTCGTAGGATATTCGAGAGAATTTGCAGTGGTGTGCTCACACGAGGGCCACAACCAGGCCCTGTACGTTTGGTGCTGTGTGTGCTGCCGATCCTTGCATTCCGATATATACCTGAACGGATTGATCAATCCATACTTGCATATTGCAATCCGTCGGTAATCTGGTACTGCTCTGGGATGTTCTAAATGAAGCAAATGTCTGTCTTTCGCGAAAGAGGGGCCAACCCAGCTGAGTGTCCGGAGTGCCAGCAACAATTGCCTGGGGCCAGCATTGTCCATCTCATTCCACCACTCCCCTGCCCACCTCCTCTTTCTCCACCTTTGTTGGGGCTTCTTAACAATATAATAATTTGCATGCCTACATAACTCATTAATCTTCAAAGACGTGTTTCCAATTTGCTCTCACCCTCTCTTCAAGGGGATTGTCTCGCTCACTTTCTCTGACCGTGCACTCACACACAGAAATTTAGCCGTCAGGGTGCATGGAAGCGCGCATATTTGGTATATGCCCGTGTTGCATATACAGCTCAAGGAACAAAGCTGCCTGAGGAACCAGCCAGGAGGCCCATGACCATATTGAACTTCAGGGCTTGCAAAGTACATTTCATGGGAGATCAAAAGACACCGCAAATTAAAAAAGGGGAAGCACACGGTTGCTGTGAAAGGGTGGTGGTGCCGTGACAGTTTAACTTTGGGATGCTCGCCCTGCTAATAGGACGAACCTCACGGAAACACTCCTGGAGACAGGAAGTCACCAGGAACCTCCGCAGCCCCCTTTGCCCCGCTTCACGAGGGGAGGATATTGGCCACAGCAAGGGGGACAAATGCCTTCCCGTGGGGTCGCCCGTACCAGAACGCCTGCTGCCGCCGAGCGTGTGCTTGGGAGCTTGCTTCCGGCAGTACCGTCTTTTAATGCTCCTTGTTTTGTAGGACAGTGAGCATGGGACAAACCTGAGTAGGAAGACCGACAGTCTGAGCAGCACGCATTCTGTCCCCAGCATGTCTGTGAGCACGGGCAGTCAGGACAGCAGTGTCAACAGCATGCAGGAGGTCATGGATGAGAGCAGCCCTGAGCTGCTCCTGCTGCAGGACGGCGAGAACACCGTTAATTCCGCCGCCTTGGTCGTGCACAAGAAGGTACGTTGGCTTGTGCGCTCTGCCCGGCCTCGGGCAGCCCTGGCTTTGTTGCTCTTTCTTCTCCCGGCTCAGGGAGGCCGAACCGACGGGGGCCGGTTGCAAGGAGTGGGCTGCGCACCCTTGCCGGCTTGAGAGCCACTCCTTGAGTTTCCCGATAGGCCTACTCCAAAGTAGGGCAGGATCCCAGAAATGGAGCAAGACGCACCACTTGCCTAATGCAGGGAGGCACATGTCTGAGGTTCAGGAGCTTCAGTGGGCCGAGGTGGTAGCTGGAGGGTCAGCGAGGCGTCGCTCCGAAGGCAGGGGTCGCGTGGCCTCCAAGAGCATCCCGTTCCATTCCGCTTCCCCATTCTGCACCCCAGCACTGCATGTCCGCCTCCGCCCTTGCTTGTCGCACCCTGTCCCCTGAGCGTCTGTCTTTCCCAAGTGGTTCCTGTTGGTTGAAATGGCCACCTCCACCAAGCTAATCCAATAACTTCCCATCCACCTCCAACCAAATCCATGGCTGGATTCCCTGCTTGCAAGGTCGCAAGGCAACAACAACATGGACCACTCCTTGAAGGTATGTTTTTGGGGAAAGTCAGTACTGTGCTTCTGTTTTTCCTGTGCTCGCTGATGCATTTCCACCCAGTTTCACTTGACCACTGGGAGCATCTTTTGTGACCGGCACAGTGGGCGGTGCTGGCACTAGCGCTTTCCCTGGAAGACGTGGTGTTTGCAGCTGTGGAGTCGTGAAATAAAGCTGCAATGCCTCCTCTCTGAAAAAGTTTAAGCACTGTAGCCTGCCAGCTCACGTGTAGAGCATTCTTTTGTCAGCATTTGCAAGAACGGAATGCCTTTTCCGAAGGCCATGCTGGGCTGAGTGGAGGAACAGACAAAGTGAAGGCGGCAGATGCCGGAACGAAAGAGCAGGGAGCTGCAGGGCTGCATGGGAAGGCACTGCACGGGGAGTCAAACCTTTTCATCCAGGGTCCCTCTGAGTTTGTGCTTTCGAAGAGCAATCGGGCCTAAGTACTCAGTCCATGTGTGTCCTCCGAGAAAGATGCGTGATCTCTGATCTGTGCTGGGTGATGGGACGTGTTTCATTTCCCTTGAGAAGGGGAGCAGCAGGAGTATTAGATTAAGTCTGTACACTAATAGACTTAATCTAGGAACAGTTAGGCACACCTTAACACTGATTGATCTCAATACGATGGAGCACGTATCCCTCTAAGTGGGCCAGCATGTGTACCACGCATGCCTGTACCACGTGTGCAGTGTGTGCCTGGCAGACGCTCACACACAACCTGCAGGTGTTTAGTGTGTTATTTTGGGGCACAAAATTGGAACTGGACCAGTTCGGCTCAATTTATTGCGATGGGTCAGTATAAGAACTGTGCATACCCGTTGATGGAAATATGAACCCCGTTCACTGCAGTGGCAGTGAAAATATTAATTAAATGGTAGGGGTTCTTCTCACTAGAGTAGACCATCATGCCTGGGAGAGTCAAAGGCAGAAGAGGAAGGGGAAGATGAACTATTTTGGACAGCTCCATTCCATCAAGGAAGCCACAGCCTTGAATTTACAAGAGCTGAGCAAGGCTGTCCTGGGCATGACATTTTGGAGGGCTTCCGCTCATACGGTTGCCATAAGTTGGAGATAACTTGACGGCACATAGCAACAACAGGGGTTGTTAAAGGGTCTTTTAAAATCCTACTATCATAGTGCCTTTATAAATCTCAGTTGTGGCTCCCTTAGAGCACCCATGTAACGTTCTGGACGCATCCTCTCAGAAAGGATATTAGGGAAGCTGGAAGAGCTACCAGAAAGCACAACCACAATAAACCAAAATAACTAAAAAGTTAGAGGACCTTTCCTACAGTGGTATCTGTGTAGTATCTGTGGTTAAGTATCTGTGGTATCATGTTTGAGAAAAAAGATGCGTGACCTGTGACATAAATCATAGAGGCTTATGGAGGTAGGTCAACATGCGTCAATGTTGGATAGAGACAACTTTTTCTTCTCACCCATAATACCAGAACTTGCCAATCCCTGATGGAATCATCACCTGGGGATAGGATAGACGGACGTTCTTCACACTACAGGTGTGCAATTCCTACAATATTCCCACTTTCTTAGACGGACAAAAGAGAATCAGGTGCCTTTATAGCTAACTAAGTGTCTAAGGCAGAATGTTTATTAAATTTATAGACTGCAGCTCTAGCCCTGGTAGGGTCCTCTGGGTGGTATACATTTATGTATTTATTTGACACATTTACATTTCCACTAAAATCAACTAAAAAAACAACAAAATACAATTGTACAGTACTACAATATGGACAAGGTATAGTAGCTTAAAAACAACCTTTTAAAATCCTCAAATATTCATAAAGCAATAAAAATTAGTAAAATACCGGAAAAATGGAAACTGTGTGAATCAGAAAGGGTCTCCCGGGTCATCTAGTCTGACCCCTGGCTCCAGCCTTCACCTGGCTTCAAAACACTAGTATTGAAGTAATGTTATCAACACTAGTACACTAGTATTGAAAACAGAGCAGCCTTTACCTGGTGCCAAAACACTTGTATGGAAGGTGCCAAGGAGAGCTCTTTGGGGAGCCATTGCAGACATGGGGCGCAACCATCGCAACAGCCCTTCTTCTGTTTGCCATCCTCCTCGCCTCCTTGTGGGGTAGTTGTTTAAGAACAGCTTCTGATGCAGGTCTTAATAGACAGGTAGGTACATGGGGAGAACGTTGCTGAGCGCTGCATTCAAGCGAGGGAAGGGGCGCCCGGTTACCTTCCTGGTTACTGGTGGGACTACTGGGTGCTTCTACCTCATCCTGAAACCTAGCTAGTGGTAACGTTTGGGAATGTGTTGATACAAAGCAAGCTTGTCGTGTGTTAAAATATTATGTAACGGGAATAATGGGCATCTTAAGATGCCATCTCTTGCCCTTTGACCAGAAGTTGGTAGGCATTGCGGCAAGGAAGGCACTGAGTTCGAAAAGGATGGAATCGTTTTCTGTCTGACATTGGACACACGTAGCCCCACACCTTGATGGGCTGGTTGCTAAAAACTGGGGAGGGTTGCACATCACCCTGTACAAATGGGGAATCTGGAGTATGCCCGGAAATGGGAGGGTACTTTCCCCAAGTACCCCAAGTCCCCAAGAGGCTGAAATTTGGTGCACACCAGCCCAACTGACATTACTTTCAAGAAGACTACCGAGGAAATAGAAAACTTTATTCTATTTAAGAATAAAGAAAAAAATGGAGCATTATTTTTGTCTGATAAGTTAGAATACTCATTAAGAACAAGCAGTGCTGCACGTGGAATCAAATATTCAACTTTTTTCTCATCACGCATTTTAATTTAAAATGTGTACATCCAACTCGGGGTTCTCAGGGTTGTCTATGAAATAGCTGAGGTATTGGCACACACTTAGCCAAAACAGCTATGAGTAGAATAATCTGAAAGTGAGACATTTCCCATCCACAAAGCAAGAGATTCTTCAATATTATGCAACACAGCCATGACACGTCCATGCCTTCAGCAAACTTTAAATCTTGGCTGACTGGTGTCTAGGATTATAAGGACTGTTCAGCATGTGAAAGGGGGATATTTTTATCTCTCTCTCTCTCTCTCACGCACACAAAATGGGAAATGCCAGTGCAGGTTTGCCTAAGTTTTCTAATTCTTTTCCCTAACACCTAATTTGCCCTTTCTACGGCTACAGCACACCGAGTTGGCCTTTCCAGTGAGCTTTCTGCTCCGTCTGAAGACCTCTTTGGTGTCAGGCAATTTAGGCTATATCAACAAAGGTGCTTTGTTCTTTCTGCACTATTTTTCTTGGGGTCTCTCTCTCTCTCTCTCTCTCTCTCTCTCTCTCTCTCTCTCTCTCTCACACACACACACACACACACACACACACGTACACAGTTACTAATTATGAAAAGCTTCCCACCTTTAAAAGACATGCCATTTAAAAATTTAAAACATATTTTAGATTGACGCTTAAACATTTAAAATGCATACATGTAGGTCCCTAATCTTTCTGATTTCCCTGGTACTTATTACTTTCCTGCTAAGATAGCTGCAAAATTCTGTGAATGAGACAGGACTGGGTGCTGACTGAGGCAAGGCGGCCAGTAGCTCAGTGTTAGGACACATGCATTGGGTGCAAAAGGTTCCAGATTTCAGCATCTTCGGGTAAGGCCAGAAAAAAAAAAAGCTTCTGATATTCCTAAAGTCGCTGTAACACAGTTAAAATACAAAATAAAAATACAAGGAAAGATTTACATGGAAAAACATGCCACTTAGAATCACAGAATAGTAGAGTTGGAAGGGACCATGAGGGCCATCGAATCCAACCCCCTGCTGTTGCAGGACTCCAAATTATACCATCCCACTCGGATGTCCGCTTGACTCTCTCAAATTTAACATGTTGGAACAAAAAGGGCTAGTGAGCTTGACTCCCGCATTCCCTTCTCACAGTAGATGCTAATTTTTCAGAGGTTGGGGTTTCCTATATACTCTTGTCCTGGAAATAATAGCGTAATCTCTGTTCTGCCTCATGGCACATTGCTGGCCCCAGTGACTGGGGTAACCAAGGGAGGCCGTGTACAATTTACCTGATATTGGTTATGGGCAGATCAAAAGCCCTGCCCACATGGTTTGCTTCCTGTACTGCAGAAATGCAAAATGATGTACGTTGGACAAGATTATGCAATCATATTGCTATTATAATTGCTCTCTAAGCAAAATCCATGCATCCAAACCAATCAACCAAGATCTTCCAAGCCTCCAGTCTTCATACCTATAGTAAAAACTGGAGAGAGGCATGCCTGTTCTGAAGTTTTTTTTAAAAAAACAGATGCTGTAATTTGGGACTTGCTCCTGGGAGATCCCAGGAGACTTCCTATCCAAGTACCTGTGCTGTTTTCCTGGAGCCCATATGAGCAGTATTGAGGAAAAATGTTGCCACGCTTGATGGAACCGTCAGGTGCTCATGTTCCCAGGCTGCATGGACTCTCTGCATGAACGAACCAAATGGATTGAAGGTCAACGTTTTGAGAAGCAGCAGTGTTGCAAGACTTAAGGTGGCGGCATTATGTGTTTGCTGGGGGTGTGAGGCCCTGTCATGTTTATCTGAATGTGCTTCTTTGTGAGGTCTGTTGAAACTGGCGTACACAGCCTCCTAGGATTGGCAAGGCCTGCCTCCTCCACTTTGGGAAAGTTTTCTCGTTGTGCATGTACTCCGAGGAACAACATGGACATAGAGAAGCATATTTTCTCTCTGTATATTTTTTGTGGGGGGGGGGTCACTTTTTTCTGTTGCCCTTTTGCTGTTCTTGAGTAGTTAGCCATGCTTGGAAGTGACCACTCAGTTATGTACACCCATGGTGCTTGTCTAGAAACAAAACAGTGCACATTCTTTTAACATACAATTAAGTATCAAGAGAAGTGCAGCAGGACTAAATTCATGACGACGTTCCCAGATCAGCCTCAAGGTTCTGAAAAATAAGCCCAAGAAACCAGTGCTAGAGGCTTGCTATAATCCACCCAAAGCCAACCAGCTGTCTGTGAGAAGACCCCATCAGGACATGAATGAAAAAAAAAAACAGAAAACATCAGATTCCCAAGATTCCCAAGAAGCTAGCCATATAACCAAGGAAGTCAGGGTATTAATTCATTGTGCTAACATCTACCTTGATAGGATACTGCCATCAAGGGAAACTTCAAGAAATCATAAACTTCAGCTTTATTGTGCAACTGTTCAGCCAGTCCTTTGATGCAAATATGAATTCTGGACACAGCTAAGAAAAAAAGTCAGTGCGATGAAGGAAAGCCATGTGGAGGGGACATGATGCACTGTGGGAACCACCGCGGAGAAAGCGCACAGTGCAGACTCTAGAAGCGGAGTGTGTAACACAAGCATCTTGAGTCAACTGAAGCCAGCAGTGGGAGAGGATAAAGGGGGAAGATGATCGGGAAGGGATGGATGGAAATTCCAGGTCCAGAAGGAGATTGGGCCAAGATGGGAAGGAACAGAAGTTGGTGCTCCTAGTTCATTGATGCTTGAGAGACGCCACTGCCCATTGCCAGTTGGCTCTTTTCCTCCATTCACAGCATCTGCTTTCCAAAAATGGTGTCAACATTTTTCTTCCTGCCACGTGAAAGCATTCTGAGGAGGTTAACCATGTTTTGAGCTGCCTTGAGTCCAAATCACTGGGAATAGACAGGATATAAATAAATATAACAATGACCACAGGAATGGTCATTCATACAAATTCGTGCAGCTGACACAATATCCCGATCCACATTAGACAATAATTTCAAAGTCGGATTCAGTGACATCAGAGCATTTTGTGGCCAGTGCGACTTGTGTTGTGTTGGTGATCTGCCATCCAGCCCTGCGATGTTGCTCTCCCCCAAACAAGGCCAGACAGATTCTTACCTTCAGACCCTTGAGAATTCCTGTGCTGCTTCTAGCAACATCTAGCAGAATTCCTCTGCTTCTAGCAACGTGGTACGTGAGGACAGTATAGCTGTTTTCTGGGAATGGTCATCTGCAAAACTCTGTCCAGAACGGTGTGCCATGCCACCTGAGGTTCTCATTTCTCCTCAGCCAGGATTGGAGAAGCAGCATCTACAGTGTGGGGACATTCTGCTGATCCTGCCCAAGTTTACACCCATAGCAACTTTGTAATGTGTTAGAAACCCATTGTAACTGAGCTGACTCTAGTGAACCGCACACCCAGAAGTCCTCCACAGAACATTTCCTGGAACGAAGAGAATCAGTTGTCCTGGGTTTCCTTTGCCCCACTGCTGACAGAGCCAAGAGGGGCGCCAATTTCTGAAGCTGTCCAGAAGGAAAGCCACACAATTCCATAGGCGTGCGCTCTCTGGTATTGCTGCGCTATCTGAACCTCAAGAGCACCCAAGTTGGTAACATGCCAGATCTTCTAGCAGTCTCCATCGGAAGTTGTATCAGATGCATACGAGGTTTTGTAGAAGGGAAGGGTCTTTCCTGGTTTCTTTTCCCACTCGCAAGGTCCAACGCCACCCCTTCTGTGGCCTGACAGAACTCCACAAAGCACCTTTGGGAGGGTGCCCTGATGAGTCCAGGGCATCTGAGCCATTCCTGATGTGCCAGCTCAGGTCGTCCCTTAAGCAGTGTTCCAGGTGGGTTCCAAGATAACAGCTATTGTGGAAGAGTGCCCTTTAAGCACCACCCATCAAAAGAACTCAGAAGTTTGGAAGAGACGTTTCTTGTGGCAGCTACACCACAACCAGCTCTCAGAAGTTGATGCTTACAACATAAAATCAAGTCCCTACATCTGCTCTTGTGGAGAGTAGGCTATGCAGCTTGTACTCCCCAAAACCTAAGAATGTATAATTCAATGCCACAGAACACTCCATCTTCTACTGATCGTAACTTCATCTGGAAACGCCCATATGCATCCATCTCTCTTCCCATCCATGGGATTTTGCAGACATCTCTGGCTCACTTTCCTTCTCATCTTCTGTCCTTTTCCTTACCGTTTTATTGTTCAGGAGGAAAACATTGCATAGCTGCATAATGTCTTCAGACCGGAAGGGCAGGGACACTTCATCTGGGACATGAGGCTCCAGAATGCAAGTATTTATCCTCCCCTTCTGCATTCCCTGGAATAACTAACAGCATGTGGAATAACAAGCTGTTTTGCCATCTCTCTTAGAACCGTGTAGGTCAGGCTTTTCCACATCCCTCCTTAAAAATGCATCTTGTGGCCATGCAGTCAACAGCGAGGCCCACGTCTTAGCTGCTGAGTCTGCTACTAGGCCTTGCCTTGCACACATTTTGGGGGAATTTAGGGATGTTTTATTTATTTATTTAACATTTATATGCCGCCCCATCGCAACAAAGCCTTGGGGCGGCTCACAACATTATTAAAATGCAATAAAACAGTAAATCATATTAATTTATCCCTCCCCCCCCTCGGTGCATCTCGGCAACTTAAAATACAAATCAAAAATCAAATAAATAAAATGTTTTCAGAAAGTTTCGTGCTTCTCCGCGGTAGCTGGAATGTTGGTGAACTCCCAATATAGGTAAGCCTGTTTTTATAGAGGCATCGCTGACCCATTAGCCTTCATGGTGTGTCACCGATTAATATTTACAAGGAACCAAACTCTGTCCCAAAAATACTATAAACTTCTTTGAGAGCAAGGACCAAGATAACAACGGTTCAGTGCAAAATGTGCTTTGTTTAGGCTGTTTCAGTTGCAGGTGCAGGCTAAGAAATGCTTCACAAATGACTAGAATGAGTGGACTTTCGCTTAGTGTATCAAGTCACAGGATTTTTTTGGAAGAAATAAAGAAGCAAGGTAGATGTTGCCTGTGATGCATGATTATCTTTCATGTACCCTTTTTTGGGCCGCCTTAAAAATCTTTGCTGGGAGCAGTTTTCAAAGCGGCCATGGTGGATGGGACAAGTTGTTGTTACCCCTTCTTCTCCCAAAACAGTAAAATTCTACCTCTGCCTCTTCCCCAACTGGGGCAGATGCCGGCACTGGGAGAAATGCCTACACTGCTTCCCCACATGTACCGTATTTCTGACAGCCCCTTAACCCTGGGCTACCACTCCATACCACAAGACAGTGCAACGCAATCATCTATTTTGCATTGTCTAGCTTAGAAGAGGGAATGGAGGCATTTGATTAGGGAGGAATCCCAAAGCAGGATGGAAGCAACAATCCACAGGAAATTATATATAATTTGACCAGATCATGACACGAGGGAGAACAGTGGCAGATAAATAGCACATGATCCAGTGCAGCAAGAGAAAAACGGGACAATCCAAAGCTTTGCCCAACAATATTTATACACCCTGCTTTTTCCTTGCAACGAACTCAAGGCAGAGTTCATCGTGCTGCTCCTGCTCTCTTAATCCCCACAAAACCACCTTGTGAGGCAGGTTGGCCGAGAGTCGGGCCACAGAGCGTTCCACTCAGCAGCCCAACCACGGAATTTGGCACGAGCCACAGCCTTTGGGCCAACATACAAGTGGGCCTCACCTTCGGTGCCTTGCAGCTGCCCAAATCGGGAGCCGCTTGATTGGGGCGTGAGGCCATTTTGGTGCAGCTGTAGCTGGCATGCCAACCAGAGGTGGGGAAAGACCCTCCTGGCTTCTACAGAGGCTCCCGTGTGTCCCACATCTCTTGATTCCTGGACACAAAAATAATCTAAGTGCCTCTGTCGTCGTCAGTTATAGAGACAGGAAGAAGGTTAGCAGCATGGGCCTTTAATACATGGGACACAGCAGACAAATAAGGCTGGGTTTATTAGGATTTGGGCAGAACGGGTGGCAAGCATTTTCAGACTGAAGGTCACTGCTGCCATGTTCCTCCAACCCCCAATTTTGGGCGGCTGCTCCTGTGTATCAATATTGGGAAAGGCACCTTTCTTTTGATCCGAGAAGAGGGTTATTTCTTACCACCTGCTGACTGCAGCGGTGAGAACTAAATCCTTTTCCCTACCCAGGATGGGATATATCTAGCCTGCAAACCCAAGGTTGGCGACAGACACACGGTTCCAAGGAACATGGATAGGCCGGGAGAGGAGTTTGCATAACCAGATCAGGATAAGAAGCAAGGTACTGTAGCAGTAACTAAAACCTCGTCACCAAAGGCTACTGCAGTGCTAATGAAAACTTGCAAATGAACTTTTGAATGTGAGCACCGGAAGGCTTCACATATCCATTGGAGACTTTTCCATTTTACTACTGAATGAAAAACAGCCCCCCGCCCCCGCTTTGCTTCTATCTTGAGACATTTCGGAGGATAATCTAAGGGAGGAGAACGTTCTGTCTGGGAAGCATTTGGCGCATCAGCCTGCCAAGGCCCGATCCACAGAAGACCCAGGAGTTCGGAGCGCTTCGGAGAGGAGCCATGATCGGTCCCTCCACCATTTCTGTCCCAACATCTCTTGTAAGTTCCTGCTAGAGAAGCCAAGAGTTACCATCTGGAAGTTACCTAGTGACGCATGTCTGCACATCCCCAGTTGTGGAGTTTCATCTCTCTCTGCTCCCACTAGCTTTTGCTAGAGGATGGATCTGCAGCATGTCATAGTCTGCTTGAGCACTGAATCCAGACGGTTGCTGCAACACCCCCTCTTTCTGTGGGGTGGGAATGGAGATCCTGGTCCCCTGTAGCAAGACTGCTTTCTGCTCCTTGGATCACATTCCTAGGAACGCGACTTGGTGCGTGAGACCTGCTGGCCTCGGCTACCTGCCTCGCATTCCACACCTCGAGGGCTTTCAGCCCAAGAAGCCCAGAAAACAAGCAGCAGGTGCAGGCCAAAGAGCCCCAATGAGTATTGCTTGGGAAACTGGGATTAAAATCCAATGAAGCTTGATGTATATCACAGAAGGACTGTGGGGGACAAAACTGAAGGCCTGGAATGGATCCCGAAAGAGAGAACTTGTCTCAAGATGCTGAAAAAAATAGCCAAACTCTTTAAGAAGTCCAGTATGTTGTCTGTAACCTTTGGGAATTTTTTAAAAGCCCTTCAAAGAACTCTGTGAGGACTCTCTCATACACTTGAAAAATAAAACTCACCCCCAGGTTTTTTTTTGTTTTTTGTTTAATTTATTCTGGCTGCTTTCTAGTTTTCCCATATTTTCCAATCGAATAGGTTAAAAAATAATTGGCCTGATCCAAAGCAATTTTCTGTGAGGCTTGCATTTACTCACTGGTAGAAGATGCCCGTTGAGAGGTCTTCTCTGAGTTCCTCAGGAAGCCCTCGCATTTGAACCTCCTGGCCAAGAGTGTGAAGTGGGCCTGGCTTCTCTGAACAGAGCTCAGTGTGGACACAAGTAGTAGAAGCACTGTCTCCAATGAAAGAGGTCTTGACACGCACATGACAGGCATGTCGTGAGCAGAGCCAGCTGGAGCCGGGGGTCAGACTAGATGGCCCAGGAGGCCCCTTCTGACTCGCTCTGTTTCTCTGTTACTCTAGACCTCCACTATCTAACATGATTACTTTAATGCTACTAGAATTTTGCATACACCTAAACAGAGATTCATGGCATAGGGATTTTTGCCTCTACGATCATAAGAACATTTTCTTGAAATTAAATGTTTAATCCTGATACTTCATTAAAAGCAGGCTTCATTTCAACACATGCGTCAGTTCGACCCCCTTGGTGTGTTCCTGCACACATCAAGTGTGCCTGCGAACTTCCATCTTTAACACATCAGCTCAACACATACCCTTGGCTAACACAGGCGAAGATTCAGAACGAAATGAGCTCCCATCAGGCAATCCTCCTAGAAGGCTTCCTTCTCCCAAGTGTGGCCACGTCACATTGGCGTGGTCCATGCATAGTCATGCAGCCAAGCCCCACTCACCCCCAAACAGGGTGGTGAGTCTTCTGCAATGTGTATTTTTGGAGCCACTTCCAGATTTGGCTCGTTCAGAATTGTGGTTCCTAGAAATGTTGCTGTTGTGACTTCACACTACCTGCTTGGCACATGCTCGATGCATGTTAGCCTATTTCTGTCAAAAGGTCTGGAAGATGAGCATCATCAATTGTTAGTCATCAAAGAGAATCTTCCCAAGGAAAAACATGGCATCTTTCCTGGAAGCATGGAAACTTTCTGCACTAAAAATAATAAAAGGATAGAACTGGATATTTAATGAAGCTGCTGGGAAACACTCATCCTACTTTAAGCTTCAGTCAACGAACCAGCTCCAATGGTGGCCATACATGGATTTCCTTAAGGGAAAGGGATTGTTCTTGTCCTATTTAAAAGCTTGGTGAGCTTCTTCTAACATGATCTTTTGTGGTGGAAGATTCTACTCATCCTCAGCTTTTCTGAAGGTCCACTGTGCCTAACATGCTAACCCAGCTGAGTTGACAAAGCTTCTACAAAAGATGCTGCGGAAAACAGCAACTGCTCCATTATTTTCTCGCTGGGCCAAATGCACCATCTTAGTGATCTGTTCACCACTCTTGCCCTAAATTCCTGGTTAAAATGGTTTTCAACATGAAGACAGAATGCTGCCTTTGGGAGCCTGGTAACATCTGGGTAACTTTGGTAGGTTGGCTCTCCCAAGCTGGAGCACCCATAATTGGTTCTTACTTAACTGGAAGCTACAGAAAGCTCTTGCTTTGTTTTATTTTGATTTAATTCTGATTTATTTTATGTTTACTTATTGGTTCATGCAGTATTACTGTGGATAGATGTTATTAGACATTTTAAATTGTTTATAAATTGCTGTAAGCCAGCCCGAGATATTTATATATAGGATGTCATACAAAAATGTGTAGTAGTAGTAGTAGTAGTAATACAGATGATGATCTTAGCATGGAGGACTAAGGAATGAGGTTCAGGTGGACCTACACAGAGATGTACTGGTAGTACATGAAAGGGATTAGGATGGGGTGCTTGAGCATTGACCTTAAGCCAAGTGGATCCAGGAGTATATTTGGAGATGGCAAGGTAATGATTTTCCTTGGACTATCAAATAACGAAAGGACACTCTTGTTAATGTGAAGATCAGTCTTCAAGGACTTGCTCAGAGTGACGTGAAGCCTCTGGGACTTTGTTTACATAACCAATTAACTTGCAGTAATTTGTGTGATGAGAACTGGTGTGTACATATTGATGATGATTCACCTGATACCGCAATTTGGTGGTTTTGGCGTTTTTATTTTTTATTTTTTTTTAATGTAACACCAGCGCGCCATTAAGCAAAATGGCATGTCCTTCTACATTCCAGAGGATAACTGGAGAGGGAGTGAGTTGAGCAGAGCCTGCTGGCAGAGCAAGGCTTCAAGAATTGCTTCTCTTTCATGCCAGGCCAACTGATTGCGCACGGTCTATTTTCCAACAAGCCCAAGCAAGATCAGGGTGTCCGCTCTCACCTAGCCAGCAGGAGGACTGCATATTCCAGGTGGAGCTCACCTTTCTCAGAGCACTGCGGTGGCCTCTGGCCGACCCATGCTGGTCCTCAAAGCAGCATGCCTGGAATCCCTTGGAAGGCTGTGTGGACCGAGTAATAACCCAAACCGTGTTATGGCTTTGCTGCTCAGCTGCCCCAGGACCTGTGGGTTCGGCCAGAGCAGGCTTTCTGCTCGGAGCCCTTGCTTTGCCGTGTGCACTGGAACGTCTTTATGCCGTTTCCCAGTGCCCTTTGCCATAATAATGGAAACACGGTAAGCCCTTTGCCTTGGCCATCTGAAGTTGTGTTGGGTGGGCTTGTGAGCGAGATGTGACTGGGTGACTCTTGCTGAATCCCAGAGGGCCTTGCATATCCTGCACCTTTTAATGCTGCTGAGAACGTCTCTAGATGGTGGGTGACAAAACAATGCAGTCAATACCCATTTTTCCTACTGCTTATGAGTTGTATTTTGAAAAGTCGGGGGGGAAACATTGGAGCTGTCCAAGCCTGGAGGGCAGCTAGCCACAGAGCAAAGTTTTCCTTTCAATGGCCTGTTTTATCTGAATAGAATAAGCATTATCAGCCTGAATCTCCTCAGTGATAGAAGTCTGTGATTTATTCCCATTGTACAGATGAGCAACTGAGGCTGAGTGATGATTGTTGCTCAATACCATCCAGCATGTCCACGGATGAGCTGGAATACAAACTCCTGTCTCAGATCCAAGACCCAGGCACTACTGGAAAAATGCCAGTTCTCATATGAGATATGTAGGCATTTAAGGAGGGAGGGAGGGAGGGGGAGGGAGGGAGAGGATGACACTTAAATATGTATACCTGCTAGGAACTCACTGTTTTCTGATGCTCTGGGCCATATGAAAGAAGAAAAACTTAGCAAAGATAATTTGTATTAAACTGTGTGGTGTCTCTTTAAATGTAAAAAAAATCCTTTCCAAGGCTATGGAGAGAAAATGCTAGAACCGTGCACGATCATGACTAGAAAGCAGGATCTCTGAGTGGTCACAGAGTCTTTTCAGCACGAGAGAGAGAGCGCGAGCGAGCGAGCGAGAGAGAGAGAGAGAGCGAGCCTGGTCTCCTCTAACCTGCGTCTATTTAGGCAGAAATGCTTCTTCTCAAGAGCAGATAGCGAGCCCAAAGGAGAAGGGAATGTGGCAGATTCTTGCCTCTGTGTCCAGACGAAGCAGCACCCGCAGCATCTTTGCTAGCCACGGAAACCATGTTTTTAAAGGGATTATTTCTGTGCGGTGTGGCCAGCAAGCCCTTCTGAAGACACTGACTGCGCTGCAGTGCTTTGTGTTCTAGGTTCTCTTTTTTGCACATATGTAATTCTGGAGGTTAAAAAAAAATTTCTGCCAGGGATTCAGAAGGCATCCCACTAGCGATCAGCTGACATTCCTAACTGAAGACTGCAATGTGTTGCTTATTCATTTTGTACTGTGAGAGCTGCAGGGACTAGCAGAGAGCCAAACTATGCATTTCAAACAGCAGGGCTTGTGCAAAAAGAGGGGTGAAAGAGAGGCAGCCGGCGAAGAACGAGCACAACTGGACTTTCTCCTTGTTTTTATCCATTTCTGCAGGATCATGTATTCATAAGGGATGAGGTGGGCCACGGGGAGCACAGGCCTGAGCTGCGGCCTACCCACTCAGTCCAGAATCAGGCCCTCCACTACCGGAACCGCGAGCACTTTGCCACAATCAAATCAGCATCTTTGGTAAGCACCACACCCCTCGACCCGCTACCCCTCTCCCTCCTCGTTCCGATGTGCCTGTGCCTGTCTGGGGTAGGGTCAGGAATCGTTTCCTTCCCCAACGCCCTCTTCCCCCCCCTTTTTTCCTTTTTTGTTGGCATAGCAACGGGATATTGCAAGACAGGGTTTTTTTTTTTTTTTTGGTCTTTATAGAAAATGTTGAAAATCTGCCGTATAGCCTTTAGGATCCTTTGCAGCTTGTGGAAATTTCAACATGGCTTTTGGAGGAAGAGTGTGTGTGTGTGTATGTTCCTCTGATTGGTTTGTTCCAAATTGCATCCATTTTTGTTGAGTATAATTTCTGTCTGTCGAGGGGGGAGGAGGGGGAGGCTGCCTGCCTGACTAAAGGTATTGATGCTTATAATTTTAATGAGTGCTGATGGATTTCTCCAGCGGAAGGAACGGCCAGTGCCTCTCCTGGCAAATTGCAGGCTGTTTCCATTCATTCATTCATTCATTCATTCATTCATTCCTGCTCCTTCCCGTCCCCGAGAACGGCACTGTTCCCGTCTGACCGGAGAGTAGAAAGGACCGGGGCAACTCCTAGAAAATGTCAGAGGATTTGGGCTTGCCTTTTCTTGCGGGAGGCTGCAAGAAAAGCGGACGGTGGAGGCTCAGGAAGCGTTTGTATTATTGCAAATGTGATTGCTAGTGGTGCCTTTGTAGTAGCAAAAGGGGTGTGTGCTGGCTGAGAGTGAGGTTGGTGCCTCCTCCCCCATCCTTTCCTCGTCTCTCTCTCTCCCTCTCTCAAACACACACGCGTGCGCACACACGCACCCCCCCCACACACACACAGCTGGAAATTGACAGCAGTGGGCAGAGGAGGGGTTGTGATGTTCCACAAACCAGAAACGCTCGGCCATGGCAAACGATACAGATCTTTGGTGTTTCAGCCAAATCGGTATTAGAGGTCACATGGGCTGGGGGATTTACAGGGTGCTTAAATTTGGTGCTTGCATTTGCTGCCTGCCATTATGACATCACCGTGAGCCAGCCCAGAAATTACAATGGATAACCCTCCCCTGTGTGTGTGTGTGTGTGTGTGTGTGTGTGTGCGCACGCCTTGCTTTGTATCCGAATGATTTTTCTCCTTGGCCGCTTCCCCGAGCGCTGTCCACAGCGTCTCTGTTCTCCACCCCACTTCCATCTTCGAGCACATCCAAAGGTTGTGAGCCCCAGACAAAAGGTGGGTTGCGGAGGAGAAGGAACCTGCAGGGAGAGGCACTGCTCTCCCCCCGTGCAGAAGCGGCGGTGTCCGGAGCCCTCGCCGCTGGCATGCATCCCGAGAGGGGCGGTGTGTGTGTCTGTCTGTCTGTCTGTCTGCGGCATGGAAAAGTGCTCCCTCTGGAACTTGATGACCTGGATGCATAGACGTGGAAGCATGGCTTTCAGGGCAGCGTGCCTGAACACCTCCTCCACGCACAGACCTCCATTCTCCTCCCAGAGCCTTGTGCAGAGCGCTCTGTGCCACCGAGATACCTTAGTGCCCCACATGCCGTAAAAGCAGATCCTGTTTGCAGCAGATCCCATTCGTGTGGCCATCCAGTCTTTCTCAAACTCTTGCTACAACGCCGCTTGGTCCCAACTTGGGCCTCTGAAGCGTGACCCTTCTCCCAGGGACAAGGGGGTGGGACGGAGTTCTGACTCAGGCAGAACAACACCATGGTGGTTCACATCGCCTGTGTGTATCTTTGTCCGAAATCTGGTGAATGCCAGCCCCAGGCACACCGGTGAATGTTGACAGCCACCTCCGTGGGCATGCCAGCATTTCTTATATAGGCCCTAAAAGTGAGGAATAAGTATCTGTTTTGAACACTCGCAGCGGCATTGATCAGCAGTCGCCAAATTTGGAATGTTTGCCAAAATCCGGTACTTCGCTAGCTCTTGAGCAGTTGTTGCCACCCCATAATGTCTGAGGAGTGTTTGCATGCTCCAAGGTACTCTGCTGACAACAAGGGGAAGGGATGAGCATATGCATAGCCAGCTACTACTGGGTGTTTTGTGTTTGTTTCTGCCTTTTGCAGTCAGGGTCTCCCGTTGAGCAGAACTGGCTGTCTTACTGCTGCTTGCCAGGTGGCGTGTCCCCCGTTTGCTCCTTGGGAACATGGGCTGGGATGGTGGAAACGAAGTTCCACCAATGCTACTCCCTTACCGCCAGTGGTGTCTGCCTAAGCGCATGGATAAATGTTGCAGTGGAACTTCATCTCTTAACAGAAGTCCTGGCCACCCATGACCTTCTCCCAGGACTCTGCAGGTAGCAGCAGGCCATTCATACAACCCCACTCCCCCCCACCTGCCCCTGCTCTGCTCAGGTGAGCCCATGTGTCCAGAGCGCCTGCAGACCACTGAGCATGCTTAGCTCTCTCTTGCACTGCTTGTTTTGGTGGCAAGGGCAGAGGCTATGGCTGCTTTGAAATGTTGGCCCTTCCGCATGCTCCCAGGTCCGCCCATGCATCCCAGGACTTCTCTCTCGTTTCACAAGGGCTTCCCTTCTGCCAGCGCTCGCTTTCTGATGTCATTCGTAGAGGAAGGGAGGATGAGGCCTAAGGTGGGCGTTCGTTCGTTCGTTCGTTCGTTCATTCATTCATTCATTCCTCTTCTGCACTGCTCACTACCTAAAACTCTCTGGGCAGTTCACAGCATGGTAAGATGTGCAGCCTTTAATATTGATGCACAAAAACCGGGTTTGGAGGGCAAGGGAAACACTGCACTTCCTCTTGTAATGCCTGTTCCCACTTTTAGACCGATGAATCTCTCAAGCGGCTGCATCCTTGCCTACCTTGATGTAGACAGTCGGACGCGGCAGCCCCTCCGTGGCCTGGCTTCATGTGGCCCGTTCCATTCATCCTCTTTTGACCAGACGGAGCCTTTAGAAATTCTCTCTCCTCATGCAAACTTCCTCTTCTGCACTGCCATATCCTGGTGTCATGGGCGGCTTATAGCATTTTAACATCTCTTTCGCCTGGATTGTGCCACCAATTTTTACTCTCCTCACTGTTTTCTTTCAAGTACCTTGATGGTACTTTTTTAACGCAGAAAAACATGTCCCCCCCTCCCCCTTTCCACAGAGGTAGCCATGTTAGTTAGTTGCAGTAAAGGGAAAAAATTGGAGGTAGTTATTCTGGCACATAGTTTTGTGGACTTGTTGATGCCGTCAGCAGGCATCTGAGGAGGTGAGCAGTGTCCACAAAGCCTTTGCCAGAATGAATGCATGAGTTTGTCTTTTAAGGTGTTACAAGCCTCTTCATTTTTCTTTTAACATAATTGGAAGGAGTGTCAGACATGAAAAAAATGCTGTCAGCTGTAAAGGCAAGCTGAGGTTTCCAGGCATTTCATAATCTTTTTTTCTTTTTTTAATCTAATGAACATGTGGACACCTGTTTTCATATCATCCGTACAAGTGCAGTAGGCCGACTTGACAAACGACAACAAACATGCAAGCTTTCCTATGGTATTTCATCGAGTGTGTTATGGTTTTACTACTTGTGAGCTGCACAGCAAGCTTTGGGTACCGGGGAGGCATGGAATAGTAAGAGGTAAGCACACAGCTAGTGACTTCGGCAGTAAGCGCTGGATGCTGTCTAGCCCCTCTGCCTAGGGACCTGGCTGGCCAGGGGTGACACCTTCACACACCCCTCCCAGAGCAACTTGGCCTGGTAGAATCTGTCCCCACCCCAGACAAACACTCTGGCCTCTGCTTCTTCCCCCATCATTTGACTGGGTTGTAGAGGATGGCCAAGGAGGGGTTTGTTTCATGCCTGTTTTTGTTCTGAAGGATGCTGGGTAAACAAGAGCCAGAGTCGGGGGCCCCAAAACCAAGTGGCAGCCGCTCAGTGGGGGTATCCAAGGAGGGCAGCTTTGTCACTTCACTCTTGCCCTTCTTTTTATGCAGAACTGGGGTGAGCCCATGCCTTCTCCCGCAAATTAGCTGGTTTCCGCCTAGCCAGGGGACTCGCTACGTGCGCAGAAACAGATTAGTTTGCAAATGTGATTGGAACAGGTCAAAATGGCCTGACCATTTGAGAGCCTTCTAACCAGGAAGGATATCCGCTGACTTCCACCAGTTCTGCCTTAGTCTGGAGTCCTGCACTGAGCCGGGGGCAGGGCCTGAGGGCCTTCCTGGCCTCACCCAGCTTTAGGATTCCATGAGCGTATGTTGCTTTTCAATTTAGACGAAGGGGCAGAAGGTGCCATGCAGAAGAGAGAAATGGAGGGGCTCAGCATGCCTGAGCCAAGTGTCGATCTGTGCTGTGAGATTTAAGAATTCTCCACCCCATGCTATCTGGCGAGTTCTAGATGCAGCCCTCTTCCTTTCCCGCTGTCTACAAACTTCTCTCCTTTCTGTCCCCAATAAGCAGCAAGGAAGCAGCCATGTTTGCAGATGGGTTCAAACCTGGATCCCCGAGCGCCACAGAGCAAGGGAAAGTTTCAGGATAGGGGAAGTGGGGGGAATCGCTGTTCTTCGCTTTCCTGCTTCCCTCCCTGCCTGCCTTCCCGAAAGCCCTAAAATGCATTACAAATTTCCCAATTGGGGCTGGTTAGAACACTCCTTTTAGGTCCCCACTTGTTCCTCCTCACATCACACTCGGCGGCCCCATGCCAGTCAGTGGCCAGTGGAAGTGGGGGACCCCCAAGAGAGGAAGGGGCCCCTGCCTCTTCTGGACACCCCAGATAAGCAGTGATACGTCTGTGTGCAAATTAAAGCAGAGTGGGTGGGGGGAACACTTAGATGCCCAGGACTGAATGTTCAAGGAGTGCGTGATCCTATCTATCTGTATATCCCACCTTTTTTTCCTTCCAAGGAACCCAGGTGGGCTTCCTTCATTCTCCTTCTGCTTGCAGTCTGAGCCCCACAACAACAACCCTGTGAAGTAGGTTGAACTGAGCAGCTGCGACTGACCCAAAGTCACCCGGTTGGCTCCATGGCTGAGGGGGACTCAAACCCAGCTCTTCTGGTTCCCCAGGGCTGTGCTCTTCAACAGCACATCACACTGGCTCTCCAGTATGGAGAAGGGAAGGGAGCAGTCTGCTCGAATCCTGCAAGAGGGTAGAGCCCATGAGGATATGTAGTGAGGATATTCTGGTTCAGAAACAGCCACTAGTCCCAAACTGAGCCCTTAAAGCCATGTGGCACATGCTCCAGGATGCTGGGAATGGGAAATCATGTCCTTTGCCCATCTCCTCCTCTACTGACACCCCTCCACCAATCAGTCCTAGCAGTGATTCAAAGCTCACTTTTATCCCTGGCTTCCACCAGTGGCCCAAAAGCTACAATGCTCAGACATTCACGCACTTAATTGCATCCCAGTGGTGCAGCATTAAAACTTGGGGCTCCACCCACAAGCCATCTCCAGGCAGCCAGGGGATCTAGGCGTGTTTTAGTAGCTTCGGTGAAAATGGGGCTGGTTGCCCCTCTTTGCCTGCCCGGGCCGGGGCTGGTCCCTTGGGAGCTCTGCTGAGGACTCGGCACCCTGAGTTTCTCTTCCCTTCTGGTTTTCCATTTTCTCTGCAGTTTGTCTACAGTTTTAGCTACTCTCAGTTTAGTTTAGGGAGCCAGTGCAATGGATAAAAGTGTGGGACTACAGCTGGGACTCCAGCAATCTGGGTTCTAGTCCCCACTCATCCATGGAGCCAAATTTTTTATTTATTTATTTATTTAAATATTTATATGCCGCCCCTCGCAGCAGCCTCGCAGCATACAAGATGTTAGAGATAATAATGCCAAAAATGGGTGGTTTTGGGCCAGGCGCAATCTCTCAGCTTAACCCACCTCACAGGGCTGTTGTGGGGATAAGAGTGAGAGCCAGAGGAGGAGAATGATGTAAGCCGCTTTGAGTTTGTTATAAGAGAAAAGTGAGATAGAAATCTAATAAATAAATAGCTTCTTTAGCCAGGAGTTTTGGCACTTTACTTTTAAGGAGCTGATGTTCTGCTTGTCATTTCTTGGTCATGGCATGGAAGAAAAGCCCAGGTTCCAGTAGCCACCCTATAAGTTCTACATTCGGTTCAATCCTTCTCCGTTTGAAGGGTCGCGTGTTGACAGGGCTGAAACCGATCGCTCTCCGCGGCCCTGGAAAGAGTGCACAGGGTCAAGTGCGACGCACTGCTCACTCTGACGCGACACAAACAAGGGGCTTCGTCTGTCATTGAGCACCAAAAGCCCCACGCCAGGGCCCAGTTGTTCTTATCTTCTCTCTCCTCAAATCATTCTTCCTCTCCTTTCCACACCAGTTTTTAAAGCCCATCCCTGCTCTTCCCTTAGGGATATCAGCACTCCTAGCACTACTGTAGTAAAGCTAAATAAGGTATTTGTGTCTGTCCTCACAAATGATGTGACCAAAAGTAAGAGCCTCATATCCTAACTAACCCTCTCGTGTGGCAAAGTCTGGAAGCCACGTATCCAGACAAGAGTCTGTCCAGAAAATGCGTAGTACTTACTCGCTTGCTTACTTAACAACTTATACACTGCAAGCAATAGTCCAATTCAGGGCTTTCTGGGTGGCATACAAGATGTTAGAGATAATAATGCCAAAAAATCCATAAAATACAATGATATTACAGTAGGAATAAGTGTAGCATTTTAAAATCAATTAATATCCATAAAAATATAAATAATATAAAACATAAATACTAAAGGTATTAACTGTTAAACTACCTAGAAAATAAGACATTCTTCATCTGGTGCCAAAACACTGCTAATGAGGACACCCGGCAAACTTGGGGGAGCCCATTCCAAGAGTGTGGTACAGTCCCCAAGAAGACGCTTCTGTTTGTCACTTCCTTGGGGGAAGGTTCTTCAAGAAGGGCCTCTGATTCAAATCTCAAAGAACAGATAGGTAAATATGAGAAAAATACAGATCCTGAAATGCGGAAGAGCATTTCTATCCTGGGCAGAAAACTCTGGGCAGCCATATTATCACCACATTGCATGTGGAAAGCTGGACCTTAAGGAAAATATTGCCACTAAAGCCACCTTGGCAGTGCTTGTAGGGGTGAAACGCAACCCATGGCCTTCCGGAAGCATTGCTACGCTTCTCAACCACAACACTGCGCCTAAATTTCGAGATGCATCCAGTTCCAAGGACACTCAGTCTATTAAATGATGCACTTGCGGTTTTACCCTGTTTGGGGAGACTGGAGGATGGCATGCCACCAAGGCCTTGGTCTGGTCCTGAAGGCAGTGGACCAATGGCCCTGATTTCACTTCTAGGCATACGTATAAGAATGGGAGTTAAGCACATCGCCTTGCTCATCTGAAACGTTTTTGAATGTGGCAGTCACCTGGACTGATAGAAGGATGAACAGGAGAGTCCTGCGTCAAATCCAGCCGGAGCTTTCCCTAGAAGCAGCAACGACAAAGCTGCTTGCTATACTTTGGGCACATCCCAGAAGGACAGACTCCCTGGAGGAGACAATCCCACTTGGGAAAGTCAAGTGCAGGAGAAGCAGGGGAAGGCCACCTAGGAGATGGCTCAGTTCCATAAAGGAAGCCACGGTCTGGAGTTTTCCTGAGTTAAGCAGGGCTGCCAAGGCCAAGGCGCTCGGAGGGCTTTCATGTGTAGGGTGGCCATAAGTCTGAGAGGACTGGAAGGCTCAGAACAAGTCACCTCTGCCAGTCAGGTGTCCTTTGAAACATTCTTGGCACGGGCCTCTCTTGGTGCTTCTTTCCCTGCATGGCCTTCCCCCTTCCCGTTTTTGCTTGTCTCCTGGTGCCACGTCCGTGCTGCCAGGCAGGGAGGCGGCTGATGATGGAGGAGGTCTGCCGTGGAGCGACAGTCAAGGAGCCCCATTTGACCCTTCTTGGCTGCAGGTGGTGAGGGATGGAGCAGCTTCCTGGCACAAGTGCCTGGCAGGTGTGACGTGTCACTGGCATCTGCTCCTTTGGAGGGTCTGGGCGATGGAGGAGCTGCTCCATCCAGGCAGCTCGGTAGGTCCAGAGAGGGGTGGAGGAGAGAGGAAGAGGGCAGACGGGATTGCAGGGCGGTTCTGCCTGCTCCGTGCATTGACTGAAGGGGCGAGAATTCAGCTGAGCTGTTGCTTAGAGGTGGGATATTGGTCCTTGGGGGTTTGGCCACCCTACACACGGCTTTGCAAGGCTTCACTACTTCCCACGGCGGTCCTGCCCCAGAGTTCAAAAACCTAAGCTGTCCTAAGTCATCCAGTGGATTTTGCAGCCTTGATGGGACTGCCTTTTATTTCCAGGAATGGCACAGATGCCACGTAAAAACCAGCAGCCCAAGAAAATGCACCCGCCTTGCTCTTCCAGTACCTCTTCTGGTGAGCAGAAACACCCAAAAAGCAAGCAGCACGAGGACCTTCTCCCCCAGCGTTGCTTCAAACTCAGTCCTGTCTTGTGTTTGTCCAGCTGCATTGCTGCCCAGGAGTCAGTGAAGGTGCAGCTTCACAATGGCATTGGCGATGCCGGATTCACCCAGCCCCTCCCTGTGGAAATACTCTAAAACGCTCTGACAAATCAACGGGGTGCCCAAAAGCGAACCTGGTCTTTCCAGGGCCGATGGGGGATTGGAGAGAGCTCCAGGCCCCGTTGTCTGCCCAGTGCTGCAGAGCACAGGGCCTCACAGGGCCAGGGAGGCTTCTGGGCACCCTGGTCGTATCGCCCAGGGTGTCTCGTCCTTTCTCTGCTGACTGCAGATGGGCAGAGGAGTGGTGAGGTCCAGCACGGCCAAGGATATTTCGGATACTCCCGTATCAGACCCTCTGCCTCTCTCCCCACAACAGCAGTGTGCCTGGGGTTTTGTGTCTCAGCGCAGAGCTTAGGTGTGGAATCATCCGCAGGACGTGGTGATGGCCAGCGACCATGAGGACTTTAGGAGAGGATTAAGCAAAGGCATGGGGGAGAAGGCCTCTCAGTGACTCGGTGTCTGGATGGACCTGTGCAGCCTCCGGTATTGAAAGCATTGCTAGGAAACACGGAGTAGAGGGTGCTGTTCCTCTAATTCCTGCCTGCGGTTTTCTTTGTGCAGTTGGTTGGCCACTGGGTGAGTTGGATGGTGGACTAGATGGACCCTTGGGTGGATCCAGCAGAGGTCTTCTTCTGTCCTTAATTCTGTGTTGTATGTGGGGTGGACACCAAGCGTGCAGCTGCCATTCCTGTCGTGCCAACTGCTCCCAGTGAACGACTGGTGTCAGGAGATACCTGCAGCTGTCAGAACCACTTTCTGACTGTCAACACAGCCAGTGCCAGGACCATGGAGCCAGTGGCCTGGGGAGGCCGTGTGCTCTCTCCCGCGAGTGGCATTCAGGGTGTCGCTGGGTAGTCCTTGGTTAGGGATGCTTGAACCTGGAGGCCCAGTTGAGCAGAGGGTGGGACCCGGTAGCCGTCCTGAGCCCTTTGATTTCTACTCTTCTGTGATTCTGTGTTCTGCACTTCTCCAGGTTAGCAGTGGTCCCTCATTGTCAGTGCGCCAGCCCCAATAAGTAACAGAAGAGAAGATGGTCGGATGCGTACTTTAGGGAGAAGGGGCACACAGAATGACTCCGAAGCGCATATTGGTGTTGTGACTAGCTGGAACTTGAACGCATGTTGCCCACGTCTTGGAGAGGCACAAAGGAATAAGGTTGTGTTAAGAGGAGCATTGTGCTAAGATGCAGAAAGTGGCGGGAGCCCCCAAGTCCACCCTGTTGAAGTCTCCTTTGGAGTGACGTGTTTGAGAGGGAAAGGGTTTCAAGAGCTGCCCTGAAGGGGGCGGGGAGCTCCTGTGCTGTGAGGATCGTCTCGAAGGAATGAAGGCTGGTCCTGCACAGCCAGTGCTTTGTCTGTAGGAGAGGCCTGGTGGTGTTTCCGTTTAAATCCTTGCCATGAATCTCAGGGCTGTTGAGTAGAGGCAGGAGCTGTGGATGGAGCCAGGGGGTCGAGGCACCAGTCCAAGCCGTGGGGTCAGGCCAGAGCGGAAGCTTAAGAGGGCAAGGAGGACAGACTGCCATGGCCCTGATCCTGAGCTGTAGTCAGGCCTGGGACACAGAGGAAGCAGCTGGATCAAAGAGACCAGTGATGAAGCAAGGGACCTCGGCTGCCACTCTTGGTGGGCTCCCAGAGCCATCCTGGCTTAGCTTCTGCAGAACACCTTGAAGACTCGGAGATGGGAGTTCTGGGAACCAGGGAAAGGGAGAGGCTGTGCAGCAGCCTCAAGCTCTCAATCCCCAGGTCTCAGGCTGACCAGGAGAGCAGAGATGTTGTGGAGGGGTTCAAGAAGGGGACGGGGAGAGCTGTGGCACTGCCCGGTCCCTGACCCCAGGGTGAGGTGTTGTGAGCTGCCCAGTTAGAGTTCGCGTAGCTGGACCTTCATCCATGGGAGCCGCCCTGAGGGTGGAACCCAGAGAGTTACTAAAAGGGAAAGGTTTGGGGAAGATGTCTCCAGTTGGGTTCAGCACTCCTGATGTGAGCAGAGGTTTATCTTCCAGCTCACTTGAGGGTTTTTAGAGCTACCTTGTCTTGTGGCTGTGAGCTGCCAACAAAGATTTGCAAAGAGACTGTGGAGTGTTTTGGAGCTGAAGGGCAGGAAGGGAAGGGCTGAGCTCACGACACCATCACCCTGCCAGGCCCCTCAGCCAGGAGCCCCTTGTGCCAGAGCCCCCGATCGGGCAGCTGTGCCACCCTTTCCTTGCCGAATTCTACCTTGGCTCATTTTCTGGTTTGACCCCCTAGCTTGACCCACAGCCCTGGCTCCTGTTTGATGAAATGATCCGTGAGGTGCACGACATGAATTTAAATCCAAATCCACCCCTCTTGTCCTAGAGAATGTATCTCCTGAGTTAGAGACCCCCAAGGGACCAGCTGCCCTTACAGCAGGGTTCCCGCACTCCCTAGTGATGGCTGCTCGTTCGCTTAATGCACAGGGGAGGACCTGGCTAAGAGGTGGTGGTGCCCCCCCCCCCCCCAAGACCAGAGAACTAGCCTTTAAGGCTCTCCTGGAAGAGGATGTAACCTCAGAAGGCTCGTCTGGCCCAGGCCCAGAAGCCTTCAGTGGCGCCCCAGATACCGTCCCTCTGGGGCTGTCCAAGGTGCTGAGCGTCCAGCTTCCTGCCTGCCTGAGCCACCTTCGTGGTCAAGGATGGAGGAAAGCTGCCACTGTCCAGGCCAAAATCCCAGCTGGACTGGAAGTACTTTCTTCCCCTTCCTGTGGAGGAGTGGCAAGGTCCCATCGGGTGGGCAAAACCAGTCTGGTCCTGGGAGATCCTGCGCTGCCTAGAAGGAATCCCGGGCCCTTGGCTTGCCCGTGGGAGCTGCTGGATGCCTCCTCCAAGCCTCAGGCGCTCCTGAAGGTGCACATTGCTTGATTCTACGCGTTTCTGCTGGTTGCGCAATCGCGCCTGCCGTGCAGCCCCTTGGTGGCGTGGGAGCTGCCATGATAGCGGCTGCTTCCGGCAACGTTGAAGGAGGCGGCCCACGCGGATGGGAGTGGCCGCAAGGGCACTGCTGGGGATGCGGTTAGTCCCACAGCCAGCCTGGCCTGCATGCTCGCCTTCCTTGAAGCGCCGCTGGGCAGCGCAGCGGTTCCTGCACCTTTGCCGGCTGGGCACGTCCTGGCCTTGGATCGCCGTCTGTAGAGTCTGCAAGGGCGACTCCAGAGTAAGATCTGTCTCGTGGTGCCACATCTCACCATTGCGAAGGGTCATTCTGCATCACGTCCATATAGACACTGCTGTGGAGGCATCTTATTCTTGCTTAGGGTCTGCTTATTCCGCATAAATTCTGTTCAGGGGATCCTTATCATTGCACCTTTTTCCCAGGGCAGCTGCATGGCTCTGTTTTATCCTCACAACAACAGCCCTGTGAGGTAGGCTGGGCTGGGAGTCTGACTGGCCCAAAGTCAGCCAGTGCTCTTCATGGCTGAGCGGGGCTAGAACCCGGATCTCCCCAGTCCCCAGTCCAGCCCTCTCTCTCACCCCCCACCACTCCGGCTCTCCATTATGTGGCCCGGAAGTGAATTGCTGTGTGCTTTTAGGGCAGAGAAAGGCATTAGAAGACCCTCATCCTGCTTCTCGTGTTTGATTTTATTTTTTAAATCTAACCATTAAAGAGAAGTCAGAAATGAAAGTTGAGGCTGAATAATATTGTTTAATAACAATTAAACAATTGTTTAATATTGTTTAATAACAATATTAAAATAATATTTTAATACTGTTATTTGATAATTTCGATTGTATTTTTAATGGGGTTTTGCCGAGATGCACCAGGGGTGGGGGGTTTAAATGTAGTGATATGTTTTAATTTTATTGTTTTGTTTTGTTCTATTTACTGTTGTGAGCTGCCCCGAGGCTTTATTGTGATGGGGCGGCATAGAAATGTTTTAATAAATAAATAAGAAAGGCAGTTAGATTTGGATGGCCTACTGGTAGCCTCAAGGCTGAATCCAGCCCTCAAAGCAGCTTCATCTGCCCCAACTCCTGTGGCCAGATCAAATTTTAATCACGGCAGAGCCATCCTGTTTCACACACTTTCACTTTCAAGGCAGAGTTTGTGATTCATGCAGTTGTTCCTGCGTTTTGTGCTCACGTGTGTTCTAGAAAAGTGGAGGGATGCTGAAACTCCGTCTCTCGTGAGCTGATTGGTAACCCCCAATCCTGTCCTCTCTACCCGTGAAGACCGTAAGTGCTTCCAGCACTTGCTAGCCTAACATCTAGAGAGCCATTTGGGCTCCTCAGAACACAAACTCTGCCATCTCTGACTTAAAAGTTAGGAAGAACTTCCTGAGAGCGAGACTAGCTTGGCAACAGGCTGCACCACCACAATTCTGGATTCACAGCTCACAAACCTGTTCAACGAGAGACCGAAGCAGAATTCTCCCGAGGGATTTTATATCTCTGATAATGTACTCTGAGAGAGGGATTTGGAATTTGTAACTTGCGGGTAACCAATTGCTTCCAGCACCATGGGAGACCAAGCCCAAGCCACGCCTCCCCCCCCCACCCCGCCATGGCTCAAAATGAATCATCGTGTAACCTGATAGGCCCCCTTTATGAGCATCATTTTTCTTGGAGAAATCTGCATTTATTTAGTTCCGCTTCCGTAGACATGAGCATGTTTCCCTCCCAGTTAACATTCCTTCATAACATGGGTTCATGCTTGCTTGCCACTGGGGGTCCTCGTGCAGGTTATGGGTGGTTTTGCAACCTCTGTACCTCCTTCGTACCTGCTGCAAAGCAACTTCCCCTTTGGGTGAGGACTGCTTGAAGTCTTTGTGTCTAATCCTTTGGTTCAGTGGCATATGCTGTGCCAGAACTTGTCCTGATGAAATGACAGGACCCATTTAGGCCTTGTCCTAATGACCTATTTAAGTAGAGAATTGGAGATTGGGATGTTGCAAAGTTTTTCCTGGATCGCACCGGAGCAATCCCAGGAGATCAATGCTAAATCACATCTGTTGTGGTGAGTCAACACGGAGTGGAGAGTGAAGGGTTGCTTTCTGGTTGGGAAATGTGAGATTACTCTTCTTACGTTGTGGAAATGTTTTGAGGAGGGATTTTGGAAGCATAAGAAGAGGGCCCGGAAAAGAACAGAGGGCTGCAGAGAGATTCTTAATCACTACATTTCTATGGGATGCTGAAGGACTTCTAGATCCTCTAGTTTTTATGGGAATGTACGTCTTTAGACACAAGGGCACTTCACTACTCTTGCCCCATTCCTGCCCCTTTCAGTGGACTGTGATGTTAGACTTTGTGAACTCACTGGCGCTATGGAGAGTTTGGCCCAGTTGCAAGAGCCTGTATGCCTATGGAAGCATGTTTTGTCTCTGTTAAGCCTTCCTGTCATTCCTGAGTGGAAGAGCCCAGTGGCTGCTTCTCTTTCACGACTGCGTCACAGCTCACTCTGCATCTAACCTGCCAGCCATTTTATGTTTCACCAGAACACGCTTGGACCCGGAAAACCCTCTGAGTTATGGACTCCATGCCTGGCCTTTGGCTTTTGTTAGGTCTCGGCAAGGGTCATACTCCAGGCGCCTGGATTTCAGGGTCTTGGATATCTGCCTGTCAGAGGTTGGGTGCATGGGCCAAACGGGAAGAGGCCCAATTTCTGAGGCTGTCAGAAGGATCCAGAGGGCCAGAGGCAGATGCCAAGTTTTTAAAAAAGGCAGGATTGGGGTCCCCAGGGAAAGGAACCAACAGCTTGGACTGGGGATGTGGAGCCTTCAAATGATGGGTGTAATGCAGCCCACAGAGGTACTGCATCCAACCGGCAAGACTTCCTTGGGTTCCTCTAGATGGTGCGGCTTGGCCTCCAAACCCCAATCCTTGGCGGAATCCTTACTGATATTAGCAATAACACTGTGAGTGAACCACTGGGGAACCCGAATGGTCCTAAGAGGAGTGTTTGATCATCAAGGCGAAAGGCAGTGGGATGATGCTGTCAGGGGGCGTGGCTGCTCCCACTGATGTGATCCAGCCCATGGAGAGCCATTTGCCTCCCCCAGTGCAGATCAGTTCCGAATGCCTGGTTTCGACAGTGGCCTGACTCCAGGGACACACTGCTCAAGCTGGGAAGAGAACCCATGGCCGGCTCTGGATGGGCCCTTGGGTCAGCTTCCTTGCTGGTCCGTCGGGCTGGCGCTGCTGCGTAGTCGGCGCTGCTGAAGTTCAGGATTCAGGTTATCATGCAGCGGGGTGCTAGCAGTGCAGAAGGTAAGACTGCGGTTCTTCTCCCCATGCACTTCCCTTTTGAGTGTCTCCAGGCCCACACCTTCCATCTCGTCCGTGTCTCTCAGCCTGCTTTCAAGCGATAAAATGGGAGTATAATCAGCTCCCAGGGAAACTGTAAAAAAACAACATGAAGTCTCATGGCAAGTTAGAAACTAACCAGATTAATTTGGCGTAAGTTTTAGTGGATTGTGGTCCATCTCATCAGAATGGTGGGAAGCCTTTTATTTAAAGTCATGTGTGCTTTACTTGTTAGATTAATCAGGTGAAACTGAATACAACAAAAGTTAATTGGTGGTACTAAGGGTTATGGACACTTATTTTTTACCATTACCATAGAAGAAAATGAAAAGGAAAAAGCAAAGATGGCTTTTCCTGATAAAACTGAGTGTTAATTTTTGTTATTATACTAAAAATTGTCTTACACTTATTTGCTATCCTCAAACAGGCAGTAGTAAGGTGTAGCTGGTAAAGTAGAGGTTTGTTGAAATGTAATTAGACAAATTACATTTAAAACAAGAGTGGCTGATTTTTAAAGGTTTCTAATTGAAAACACTCAATAAAAGTAATATATAAACATGTAGTGCTGTCATCCGGCTGGACCTTCAAGTAGCAAAAATTTCAGTACCAGCTAAACCATAACACATCTTGAATTCAGACAGGTTTTAGCCCTTGAACTTGATTGTTCAGTGCAGATCCTGATTAGATAGGTAAGAAATCGGGGCTGGTAGAAGAGAGGTGGGGGGAAGAAGTATACAGGTAGGCAGAAGTTGCATTTTCTCTTATGAGGCTAATAAATAGCTGGCTCCCCTTGAAATAAGTCTGCCCTATGGAATGAACATTAACTGTAGAGAGAAACTGGTACTGTGGCGTCTTGTTCTGCTCAGCTCCCATCAAGGCAGGCCTGGCAGGCTGCTCTGCATTGCCAGAGCCGCAAGGGTGGAGGAAGCCAAGGTGTTGGCTCGCCTTAGTCTAGTCGGGCCTGCCTCTGCTCGGACTGAGACCTTTTGCCCGTTCAGGGTCTGGACTGTTTCAGAAGCCTGAGCCTGCATCCGTCAGGGCCTGGTCGTGGGGTGCCGGTGTCGCCTTCATCCTCCTAGCCCAAGGGTGGCAGCGCAACTTCCTCTGGATTCAGGTGGCAGCCTTTGGGGTCTTCCTGTGATGCCCTCTCTCCATAAACTTCTAGCTGCTGCTCAAGGGTGTTTGATTCCAGCCCAGGACACACCTGTTGTCTGACAGGTGTCTTCCAAGAATCTGTCTTGGCTCTATTTTTGCTCCTCAGTGTTGGGCTGTAAGAAGAGGATATGTGGGTAAAAAGGGACACCATGAACCTGCCCTGATATTAAGATCCTTCTGAGAAGCCTCTACTCTGAGTAAGCCCTCCCACGCAGGCGAGGGAGGCAACAACCAGGGACAGGGTCTTTTTGGTTGGTGGTGTAGTCCCTGCAGAGTGGTTCACCGGGCACCAAACCCAATGTCTTTTTGGGAGGAAGAGGAGACCTGTCAATTTTATCTGCACTGTCTTTTAAGAGCCTTTTAGATTTGTTCGGAGTTTTCATCTGCTGGTCTTCAGTTTTAAAGTCAAGACATTCTAGCTGCTCTACTGCTTAACTGACCATATGTTGTTGATTTTGTTCTAATGTTGTGTTAAATTGTTTTGAAAGCCGCTCTGGGGGTCCTTTAGACGGAGAGAAGCATGCAAATATTCCAAATAAATGAAGCATTTTAGATTTCACTGGGGGGGAGGAGAGAGCAAGATTTACAGTGAGCATCCAAGGCACGGTCTTGGACCTAACAGGGGTAAACTGGGGGGCGGGGGGGCGGGGAGTGATGCATTTTAAGAATGTTTCTTGTAACTGTAGCAATTAGGGAACCGGTGATCTGGGCAAGGATATTGCCACTCCTTGGAAGCAATCACATACGGGCTGAAATAGAGAAAAGAGAGAGACTCCCGACCGACCCATTCCTGAGTCGCTGATGCCTCTGGCTTATGGGGAGCAAAGCAACACTGGGAGGAAATGCAGACATTTTGCGTTGTTCGCGTTCCTCCCGCTCGTCCCGGGTAGCGAGTCCTTTCGGATGCCTGGCAGAGGAGAGGAGAGATGTCAACTTCTACCCTTGCTTTCATTTGTTCCCTGGGATTTTTAGAGCGATTGGTTTTCCTTCTTTCCTTGGGCTGGGTTGTCCATGAGGTCACATCTACGGAGTGCACCCCTGGCCAAATTAAAATGGCGCAGACGTGGCGACCATTAAATCACCCTTTGAGGTTCAGAAGTAACTTGCATAAGTTTTATTCTTAATATACCTAACAAAAAGAAACTAAGAAGCAACAATCATCGAAAACATCAGACCTACAGGGTCAGCCCCCCACATTTTTCCTTTTTATGTTAAACTAGACACATATTTAAGTCTATGCGAAGTCCCGTTTCTCTAGCCAATAATAAAAAGAATCCCAGGTTTGATAGAAGTCTGTATCGTCTTTCTCCCTCAGAGACAAAGTCAGTCTATCCATTTCTGCACAGTCCAAAATCTTTTTCAGAATCAGTTCATCGGAAGGTGGCTCTTCACTCTTCCAATGTTGGGAAAATGCAATCCTCGCCACAGTAGTTACATGTAGAGTCAAATACATTGCTTGTTTACTAAGATCATCTGGGACAATGCCTAATAAGAAAACTTCAGGTTTAAATGTTAAAGGTTTTTGTAACATTTCCTCAAGCCATTTGTGTATTTTAGTCCAATACTTTTTAGGTCCAGAAGTATCTTGCAAGGAGAAGTGGTAGTTGTGGGTGGTGTTTGTTCTGGGACAACACTGCTTCCCAGCTGTGTTTTTAAAATTCTCCTTCATGGTCCATCTCTGCATCTCACATGCATGAGCTCTACATCTTTTTTAAAATCTCCCTGATGGCACTGGACTGTTCTTCCCAGTCTGGGGGACCAAGCCCCTTTCTTGTGCATTCGTCTGTGGACATCATACGCACCACGCAAGTAGGGAGACAAGTGGGTTTCAAGCTCTAAGGGGAAATTCATTAGAACCTCAAAGTTGGCTGGAACCAGATGCAGAATAGTAGCAAGACGTGCATCGGGTTAAGCAGTTGGTAGTTGTGGAATGCAAACTCAGCTAGGGAGTTTGGTTTCGGATTGTTTTCAGTTTGGAGTGAATCACGTGCTCCTTTCATGCAGAAATCCACTTGTGACCCTCCTACCCTGCCAGCTTTCCTCATTCTAGCAGCCAAATTTGAGGTGGGGTGTACGTCCCGTTGTTGCTGATATTCCTCAGAAGTCAGAAACCCGTGTCATTTACTGCACCTTGTCAGGAGAACCTGCTCTACCTTTTGACTACCCCTTTGGCACCGTTTCCAGGCGGTGCAGTTCATTTATTTACTTATTAGATTTATCTCCCGCCTTTTTGCCTACAAAGAACTCACAGTGGCTTAACGTCATTCTCCTTCTGATCTCCAGCTCATCCCCACAACAACAACCCTGTGAGGTAGGTTGGGCTGAGAGGCTGTGACCTGCCCAAAGTCACCCAGTGGGCTCCATGGCTCAGCAGGGACTCGAACCCAGGGCACCCGTTGCACCTCACTGGGAGTTGGCACGGGCCCAGACCTTACATTCCTGAGCCCTCCAAGTAACCAGTGCTGACCCCGAAGTTGTTGGATCGGGGGGCTCTCAACTCCCCTTGGGAGCCTGAATAACAGAGATCCATCCAACACGAGCCCTGCCACAGCAGCGTCACATGAGGAACTGGGGAACAGCTGTCCAGAGCACCGTATCTATAAAGCCTTTAAATAATAATATCAATTCCGCCAGAGTCCTCGGAGGACCCCCAAGTGTCCAAGACCCCCCCGGCACCATCCCAGGGGAGAGAAAAGTGGTGAAGGAGTACTAGACTCCAGGCCAATTCACTTGCCCCTGAAGAGGTTCGGCTGCGCCCAAGCGGGGCCCTGAGGCAGGCTTTAGGGGAGCAGTGGAAAACAAGCACCCCCACATGGCCTCTCTGGCAGTCTCCCAGGCAGCAGCATCTGCTGCCTCCAAAACCAGGAAAAACGGGGAGTCTGCACGCTAGATTCGTTGCTGAGGGGTCCCACTGGCTTCCTAGGGTTCTTCCAGGAATGACGTTTTTATGGCAGGAATCACAGAGCCCGTTTTAGGGGCTGTTTTGTTTTTTCTCTCTCAGCAGCGGTGAAGGGAAAGGTTTAAAGCTGTGACTTAAGTGTGCCAATGAGTGTAGGAGGAGTGGCTGTGTGCCAGCAGGGAAAGAAGGGTGTGGGAAAAGTTGGCGCTTGGGGGGGCATAGAGAAACAGCAGCCATGGGAAGATTTCCCTCTGAGCTGCCCACGTTTCCCACAAAAATGTTTTTTGTTTTTTTTTTTGAATACCAGTATGGGTGCAGGACGAACGCAGAGCGAGCGCATGCGAGATGAGTGTGCATGTGTATGTTGGTGCATGCTTATATGTGGCCCCCACCACGTCAGGAAATGCCCCTTGCAGCCCTCAGGACCAACGATCCTGTGCGTTCACACCCTGCCTTAACACCTGTATTGTTAGACCAGTTCAGCTCCACGCTGGTTATTATTCCGCGCTTTCTGTTTAGGAGCTGTCCGTGGTCCTGCAGGACTCACAGCCTCATCTTTGCTTGCACCATCAAATTTTCCATCGGCTCTAGTTCCCATCTTTGTGTAGGCATCGCTCAATCCAAACCCAAGGACGCTACTTGGACCACACAAATGTGGCCAAAAAGGGGGATCGGTTTCTTTACCTGCAGTAATGGCACAACCTGTAGGAATCCTGGAACTTGAGAAGCAGCCCTGCCGGCGATGTCTGGTGTGGCTCGGTGCCCCTTCCGGATGGCAAAATGCTGAACACAAAGGAGATGTTGGTTGTGTGTAAATCAGCTGTGATACCACACCCACCTCCATGGCAGTTTCCTCCACTGATCATGGTGGGACTTGATTCTGAGTGAACTTGCTCGGATTTGCATGCAAGCGGTCTCCTCTGTCATCGATTGTATAAATATGCCCTCATCTCCGTGCAAGCGAGGGTCACACGAGGGTGGATGTAGGTCCAAGAGAAGCAAGCAAAGTTGGGCAAGACACAAACACGGATGGCAATGGCAGTGACCTACAGTTCTTTGCTAAGGGCTGAGTATGACCGAGGCGGCATTTTAAGGGGGCAGTGGCTGTGGCAGGCCACCTCTTAGCCAATCAAGCATTAGGGGAGCAGGATTGGTGTGACCTTCTCCTGGGAATTTCCCTCTCTTCGATGAGTCCTGGAGAAGTTGTCTTCATCTCAAGCCTCTCCCTAGAAAACTCAGACACTTCTGTTGATCCTTCTCTGGTCTGATTCCTGAAAGGGGTTGGGGGCAGAATGTTTTCATCCCTGGTTTAGTAATGGCGGAAGCGACTTCAAATTTTCCATCGCTGACAGCTGTGTATGCAGTTGGGTGTGCTGGATCCAGAGGTCAGATGTTCTCTTCTGGCCTTGTTATTTTGTCTGTTTTCCAAAGACGGGGTCTTGATCGCCACCGCCAACAGATAAGCACCCTTTGGGCAGCACGTGGCCATTCCCTCACACCTTAAAGACCTGGTAAAGCAGGTGTTATTCTGAGTGAAGGGTGCAGCCAGCAACTAGTGGCCTCTGGGCCAGTTTGGCTCCCTTGCATATGTAGCTTAGCCTGCCTTCCCAGTGGCCAATTCCAGAGGCAAAGGGTGGGGTGGATGGCCAGTGTTTGTAGCAACGAAATTCGGCAACTAGCCATGTTGAAGCCACTTTGGCCCAGGCTGCTCCCTTGCCAAAAGCTCTCTCTGACAAAGCGAGTTGCTTATCAGGAACTTGAGGGCGTGAGTCCCAATCCCTCTTTCCTGGATTGGGTCTATGCAGCACGATAAGAGGCCTCTTCATGAGCAGCGGCTGTGGGTTCCCAGACGTGGCTTTTGCTGTCTGCAATGGCCGGCATGGGCTTAGGGTTTTGCCAGAACCTGTTTGGCCTGCCTTCTCTGTCAACAGGGACGAGATGATAATACCATCAACCAGCATCAGCATCATCAGCATCCCTTTTGGTGTCCTTAGGTTACAAGGCAGATCCATGAGCATGAGCAGGAGAACGAGTTGCGGGAACAGATGTCAGGATATAAGCGGATGCGGCGCCAGCACCAGAAGCAGCTGATCGCCCTGGAGAACAAGCTGAAGGCTGAAATGGACGAGCACCGCCTCAAGCTGCAGAAGGAGGTGGAAACGCATGCCAACAACTCGTCCATTGAGCTGGAGAAGCTGGCCAAGAAGCAAGTGGCCGTCATAGAAAAGGAGGTGAGTTGGACACTGGGCAGCGGTGCTCTGGGGCCAAGATGCAGGATGCTGGTGTGAGCGTTCGATGCACGACTGATCCATGCATTGCTTGAAATGCGGGGGTCGCATCGTAGACTGTACCATGCTAGACTGTAAGTGGGGAGGGAGCCCTCTACATACGGTAAAATGTATCTCTGTTGAGAAAAAGTTGGATGTATATATTCCCAATAGCATAATGGGGAGCTGGACAGGTCCAGCAGGTGTAACTTTGACTCCGGCTTATCCAGTTCAAATGGATGCTTCTCAGTTTGAGGATGTGGAAAGGATCCTTGGATAGCTGCGATCTGCCACTTCTTGCTAGATCCTTGACCTTCCTGGTCAAGCTGAGTGGTGAATGGCAGCGGTAAAGACCTCTTTACAGCCAGGGGTCATCCCCTTTCCTAAAGGAGGTAGCGGTTTGTTTAAAAAATGAAATGCCCTGCATCCCATTGGAGCAAGTAGTGGATTGTGAGCGCCCGGATTTTCTGGATGTAACAGATTATGTACCGTATTTTTCGCTCTATAAGACGCGCCTGACCATAAGACGCACCTAGTTTTTAGAGGAGGAAAACAAGAAAAAGAATATTCTGAATCAAATGGGCACATCATCACAGGCACATTCCCCATCACTTCCCCATGGGCTGCACATCTGACAGACTCACTGCACACACATATTCGCTCTATAAGACGCACAGACATTTCCCCTTGCTTTTGAGGGGGGAAAAAGTGAGTCTTATAGAGCAAAAAATACAGTAGATCCATTTCATTCTTGTGTCAGGCCTAGTTGTGGGACCAGAACCATTTTGGTCACCTTGGTGAAGCATCTGTGCCAGGATCTGAACAGGAGGGTTGTGTCCTGTCGGTTCTTTCAGTGACGTTTGAAGCCATTCACTGTGGAGCAAAGACACGGTTATATGGTTGATCCAGTGTTCTTTAAAGCTCTGGGAGAGCTTGTCCAGAGTTGTGGGTTTCGGCACCACCAATATTCCAACGATGCTGAACTCTTTCTCCACATCTCAGCTAAATGCAAGGAAGCTGTTTGGGTTCTCACTCAGTCCCTGGTGTTGCCAGTGGACTGGATGCAGGCAAACATTTTGAAGGATCCGTGTGGTCAGTAGAAAAGCGGACCAGGGGTTATTTATCTATTTATTTATTTTAGAAATTTATATGCCGCCCCCTTGCAAACAAGCCTCGGGGCGGCTAACAACATGTAACAGGCAACAATATAAAACAATCCACAATCTAAAACTGTTAAAGCTGTCAGCATGGTGTTGCAGCCCTTGCTGGATGGGACTACTCTCCCCCTGAAGACTCAGCCTTGCCCTTGGTGGGTTTCTTAGGCTCTGCCCTGATCCTGCTTGCCCAGGCCACGCCCACGGCCAGGAGAACCTGTGCACAACTGCAGCTAATGTGTCAACCGCATCAGTTCCCAGGGAAGCCCGATCTGGCCGGGGTCACACATGGCTTGGTTGCGTCTTGTCAGGGCCACTTTAACACTGGGGCTACCTTTGAACATGGTTCAGAAGCTGCAGCTGGTTGGTCCAGCAACGGTTGCAACATTTTCCTTGTTCAGCAGCAGCCAGTCTGTTTCCATGAAGAAGTCGAAGTGCTGGTTATGGCACAGAAAGCCATATACAGCCTGGGCAGCCCGAAAGGCCACTTTCTCCCATGCAACCCTGCCTAGTTCCTAAGATCTGAGGATAAATATGAACTTCAGAGGTGCGTTTGATGAAGACGCAGGCAAGGGCATCTCCCAAAGGAAGCAGGTCCACTTCCCCTTTGATGTCCTTTCACCAGTAGGCAAAAACTGTTTTAAGTTGGTCTTTAACCTGCAAGTCTGGTGAGTTGAGTGCTGCCTTCAATCATATTTTTTTTCTGTAAGTACTATGTTTTTATTGTATTTCAATGCATTGTTTTAATTTCTGGAAGCTTGAGTGCCATTTTTTGCTAGAAAGGGTGGGGTACAAATCAAATTAAAACCCAGCTTAGTTTGCTGTTTTTCTAGTTGTAGGGAAACATTTTCTACATGAAGAGTCATTATACAAATATGATCCATGGTTTGCATACTAAAACGGTACAGTCCAGCATTCCACCACTACATCAAATTCGAGGAAGGCTTTTCAGCATTTCATGCAAGGATTTTGGTTGGGGTTGGGCAATTCTGGAGGGTTCAGGGGCCGTTCCTCCACTGGGACTCCCTCCTCCCACAGACAGCAGGGAGTGGATGGAACCTGCGGGTCGTGTGTTGCCCACCCCTGACTTAGATAAAAGGATGCAGGGCATTCTTCTCAGATTTGCAAACAGCGCAAACAAGGGAGGGCTAGCTAACACCTCAGAAGACAGGAATAATTTATTTATTTTGAATAATATCCACAGTGATCTCAATAGAATGGAAAACTGGGCTGAATCTAGCAAAAAGGATTTCAACAGAAGCAGGCCAATTTAGGCCAAAGCAAACGCATAGGTCTCAGATGGGGGTATTTTGCATCACCTGGCTGGGCGAAAACACGCTATAGCCGTTTCCCCTCACCTGAAGAGGTGTCACCTGGAAGAAAGTACGGAATTGTCTCTGATGCCCGAAAGTGCAGGACTAGATAGCCTGGGCCTCAGTGACAGGACAGAAGCTTTTGTAAACTGAATTTTACAAAAGGCAACTTAACAGAGAGCACGCTTCAACAGGAGATGTGGTTACCTACAGATGGGCTCTGCATAGCCATGTTTGCAATGCTATATATCCGAGTTTCCATGTGACGTGTCAATCACACCTGTACAACTCGGTTGGCCAGCAGGATTCGACTGCAGTGAGGAACCCAACTCTCTAACTGGAACAGATGCTACAAATCAGATGAGTGTGCATATTCACCACAGGAATGTCACACTCCTATCGTGATTCTTAATGTGCTGGCTTGAAAGTACCCCTTACTTAAGTCGAGTTTAATTTCCATAGGCCCGGTCTAGGACTGCTCCCTTCTCCATTTCGTTTCGGCAGGGCTCACTTCTACAGCTGCCAAGGAGAGACTGGAAAGTGGCATGGCCTGCAATGTGCCAGCAGGTTGCCCAAGCTCTACCTGCAGCAGCTTCAGTTAAGGTGGAGGTGGGGAGCCAGCTGCTTTTAGTCCGTTCGCCTTGGCTAAGCTGGAAAGCTGCAAGTCCGCAGCTGGATGAGAACAGAAGGGGCCTCACTCTTCCAGGCCCCTTCTGTTCTGACCTGTTTTGTTCTGTTCTACAACCCCCATCATCCCTGACCATTGGCTGTGCTGGCTTGGGCTGATGGGAGCTGAATTCCAGCAGCGTATGGAGAGTCACTGCTCCCCCACTCTGAGCTGACGGTTCTCAAGTGGTGAAGATCAGGCCTTGGAGAGCTGCTAGAAGCGGGAGCAATAGGACTGGGAGAAATTGGTTAACGATGCCGCTCTGTGCAGAGCAGCAGGAATTGTGAAAGCCCTCGCATGCTCCCCTCCGCAGCCCCGTCGGTCCCAGTTCTGTGGCCAGAAGCAGGGATGAGCAAACTGAAAGAGTTCCCAGAAAAGGAGGCTGCTTGTTCGGGAAGGCGTAGTGCCAAGCCTGTGGCTGCACCAAGCGCCCGAACGCCGCGGACGGCACCGCTGGAAACCTCCATTGCATTTTAACCGTCCTTCCCGCTTTTATTTTTGTGTCTGTCTCCTTTTAGACAAAGGCAGCGGCAGCAGATGAGAAGAAATTCCAGCAGCAGATTTTGGCTCAGCAGAAAAGAGATCTGACCAATTTCTTAGAAAGTCAGAAGAAGCAATACAAGATTTGCAAGGAGAAGATTAAAGAGGCAAGTGAATCTTCCCTTGGTCCTGGGCAAAAGCCAAAGCGTATTCAGCCTGGAAATGCGGCGAGTGCATTTGGGACTGTTTGGCTGGTTCCTGCATAATACCTTGGGGCCCCACTTGCCCCTCTGGCAAGCCCCCCTCCCCGCCATACCATTGTTGCTTTCCTTAATTTAGTTCATATCCTGACCTCTTTCAAAGGACGAGGTAACAAAATAGCACACCTTAAACCACAAAGAAAAGCGGAAGACCAGAAATTTCGCACAAGCCCTCCTCTTCAGGCCAAGCCACTCGCGGCGTGGTTGTAGGCAACCTGTGCCTCTCCAGATGTTTTCGTTTACAGCCCTCGTGCTGACCCACTGTGCTGGCCAGGGCTGATGGGAATTGTAGGCTCACACCTGGCAGGCTACCAGTTGCCCAACACTACTGGAAGAAAGCTTTGTGCTGCCCATGAAACAAGCGTAGGTGCATCCAAGGGGAAGGGCATTCCATAAATAAGAACAGCTCTGTCTTCCTGGGTGCTTTTGGGGCAAGAACTTTATTCCTGGGAGGTCGTTCCCAGGCAGGGCTTCCTAAACTCCATCCCTTTGGAGCAAAGGAATCAAGGTTCCATGTATCAAGGTAATCTGGTTTCAGCACCAAAAAGTCTGAATTCTTCCATCTGTGCACATGTGCAGAATGTCCCTTATTTTTACCTAGTTGGTTCTGCCCCTGACAGAGAGGCGCCACGAGGCAAGCTGTAAAGAGCCCTGGGATCCTGTTCCCAGCACCAAGTCATTTTCTTTCTTAACTGAGCGTTAGTCACTTGCTTCCAAATATCTTAGTAGCCATAAAGACCCACATAGAAACAGAGCAAGTCAGAAGGGGCCTCCTGGGCCATCTAGTCTGACCCCCCTGCTCGTGACATGCCGACCATGTGCATGTCCAGCCTATATAGCCTTGAACACCCTCACTGATGGGGCCTCAGCCACCTCCCATGGAAGCCCATTCCATACCCTCGGGGTCCTAACTGTCAGGAAGAACTTCCTGGCATCCACCTTACATCTTGGTTTCCTGAGCTTGGCTCCACTGGAAGATGTCCTGCCCACATCTTCTTTTGTGTGCAGAAGGCAGCTTGCCTGGGAAGAAGCAGGAATTCCAACCTGTTCTAACACACGGAGGTGTCTGTGGCGGTGGAGAAATCGCCACGGGCCGCCTCTGGATGCTTGTGCATCAGCAGCTATAGTAAAACTCCTTGCAAGGCTGCGTGAGAACAGAAGATGAGAGGGAGCAGCACAAACAAACCGAAAAAAGCAGGCCCCACGTTGAAATGCTGTACGAACAGGGATTCTGCCTCTAGAAAATGGAAAGGTTGCTACGCGAAGGCTTAGCATCTCCCTTTGCTAACATCCTCTGCTGTGCTCTCATTCGGGCTTGCTGTTCCATGGAGCACTTGTCCTTAGCAAGGGCAGGTTTGATCAGGAAAAAGGGGCCCTTACCCTACAGCGATGGCTCCACGTACCTTTTACCCGGAGTATTAGACTTCACAGGAGGTTGTTGCCTGGGGCCCTAGCATGCTCTCTGTCCAGAATACTCTGGTAGGCTTCATTTTCTGGACATGCAGAAGTTCCTCTGTGTCTTAATTATCCCATATCCTCAAGGCATTGCCAGATATAATCCAGTCTGACTTGAGTGCAGTGCTGCCCTTCGAATGACCTTCCGGTATGCCTTCACTTCCATCGACGGAGCTCTCTTCTGGTCGCATTAACCACCCAGTTTACCTCTCATCTTTCCACGCATCCCTTATAAATGTCCCCCATTGCGTATGAAGCACCTCATCTATTCCTTGGGACGGTTATCATTTCATTGCTTTCTTTATAGGGGAAAAAAAAAATCCTTATTTGGCTTTGGGAGTTCTCTGCCTCCCCACACCCTCAATGCCATGCTTATGATCGAAAGAGAGCAAGTTTTCCTTAAATGTTCCCCACGTGTTTGTGTCGGGGCCCGGAGAGGATAGTCCTGTTTGAGCTGGAAACTCTGCAATTGTTCCTGTGGATTTGGTGTGAGCTGCAAAGCAGTCGCAACTCTGTGGAAGAAACACACAAATGCTTCTGTCAAATGCAGCTTGTCCATCACAGTGGGGAATATGTGGGAAGGGCAGCAAGATGAGGCACTGGCCATGAGAGCAGAGAAAAGCTTCACAGGATGCTGGCCAGCCGCTCCCCAACGGGTTCGCTATCTCTGGACTAAGCACTTAAGGGCTTCTGCCAGTGTTGAGTTTGAGTGTGCAAGCATTAAAGTGTCATGTGTCACTTTTATTTGGAAATTCTCATACCATATGGATAAATTCACTGAAGAGTCAGAATTGTCTGCAACATTCTGTCAAGTTTACACTTACTAGCAAACCCAAATTTTCTCCTACACACCACAGAATGGCACTGATTGTGGCTTCCAGTCCAGGTATTGGAACCAGGGCTGTGCGTCTTTTTGAAGCTTGGGTTGAGCCTACCACCAATATTCTTGCCCCTTGCCCTCTTGCTTTTCTCTGAGAAATGTTTTGAACTGTTGCAAGCAGTGCATGCTCTTAAGTTTCTTCCCGTATATAATCTTCCAGATCAAATCAGGACAGTGTGCTGTGAAATTTCTGCAAACTTTATTTTTAAAGCATCAGCATCGTATGTCTTTTTAAAATGTGGTTCACTAAATACCTGCAGCTAAAGAGCTTTTAGGATAATTGCATTAACTTCCCAAGCTATGCTGCTTTCTTCTTTTGTGGCTTGGACCTGTGAGTTTATTTTAGGTACTTGCTCTAAAATTTGTGTAAGGGCCGAAACTAACTCAGCAACCCGGCCTCTGTATGGATTCACTATTCTTCAGCTGATGAAACACAGACATGAGATGAAGTTTTCATAGGAAACACTGAGTGAAGGTTCATGTTTTTGTCCCATGACTGACTGGCACAGATCTTAGGCACCCACATGCAAAATCACGCCATTTCAGCTGTGAAATGCAAGGTAATTACCAATGCAGCGTAATTATTCACAGTTTCCAAAAGGGATCAGGACCGCGCCGGGCGCATCATACATAAGGTGGACAAACGAGTGCACCCATCCATGCGTGTGAACCAGATCCATGTTTATGGCCCATTGGCCCCAGAAAGGAGTAGTTTTGAAAGTTGTAATGCACAAATCTCTCATTTACAGTGGCAAGTCCAAGACTGCCAGCTGAGTTCGAAACGCCTCCTTTTGTGAATTCGCACCACGTGGCCTTTGGCAAGTCACTTTCTTGAAGGCGACATGAAGACAGCAAATGCTTAGTTAGTCAGTTAGCTGGTAGGTTCCTTTACTGCCCAAGAGTCCATCCACCCAACTGAAAAATTTTCGACATATCCTGGATGGGGTTACGCTCCCGCTAAAGGATAAGATGCATGGTTTGGGGGTGCTCCTGGACCCCAAGCTGTTGCTTGTTTCACAGGTGGCCTCGGTGGCCAGGAGCTTAGGCTGCGTTTCCGGCTACGCTCCTACTTGGACGAGCGGAGCCTTGCCTCAGTTACTCCTGCGCTGGTCACCTCTCGCCCGGACCTGCTGCAATGCGCTCTGCGTGGGGCTGCCTTTGGAGACAGTCTGGGCCGTTGATCCGAAATGAAACAGTGCCGTCACCAACAAGGGCCAGTCCTAGAGAGCACTGGCTGCAATTCAAAATGCTAACGCTTCATCCAGAGCCCTAAACGGAGCGGGACCGGGATAGCTAAAGGAATGCCAGTCTTCCTCGATCCCTACCAGATCACTTAGATCTTCAGCTGAGGCCCTCCTTCATGCCCCCTCCCAAATGAAGTGAGGGGGGAGTTGGCAAGAAAAGGCACTTCCTTTGTTTTCCCATCTTTGAAACTCTTCTTCTAAAAAGGTGCCACTGGCACCTTTCCACCCCCACGTAAAGTCTTTTTAATTTAGTACCTGCATTTAGAACTATGGTTTCCTTGCGTTTCTTTGCTGATTGTATTGTTTATATTCTCCTCCTGTTTTGCATCTTATATCATCTTACATCTAAACGTAGTTTTAGATGTTATTGTTTCATTTTACTATAGTCGTGTTATGTTGCTGTTTCTGTTTTTTGTGAACCACCCAGAGGCAGCATACAGAGACAATAAATAAATCTCTTTGCATGGTTCACAACAGCACATTAAAAATACAGTATAAAGCGCATCATATTAAAACACAAAAAGTTTACAATACAAAACTTAAAACCAAATTTATGTATCAGATTGTTCTAAAAATTTGAGATCATGTAGGCAAAATACTTAAGAATATGATTATTAGTACTAGTATATCAAAGTCTTTGGTCCATTTCAGGTAGAGGCTGCGAAAGCACAAGGTTAGCACGGGCCTTAGTTGGGTGGGAAATATGGGTGCCCCTCAGCCCAGGTGAAGGAAAAAACCACTCGCCACCTGGCCTGTTTCACCAGCTAAGGGCTTCTCTCTCCTCCTGCCTGGGTGACATAGTTTCAAGGGCATCAAGGTGCTGCCATATGTGGGTTATGAAATTAGCAGGGTCCATGTTCTCTGGGAATTAGCCGAGGAAAAGGGGAGCTGGCGCAGGAATGCGTTGGGCAAAGTAGTTTTTCGCATGTGGCGGAGTATGTGATGGCCTCAGTGTTCTCTCTGTATTTGAAAGATAGGAACAGGGCTGTGAGAAACACAGAGGCTCTCGCATACTTTTAAACACCTGGGTAATGCGCCTTGTGGGTGCGCAGCAGCTGTGATAGAAACTTGCCTGCACAACTCCACTCCCAGTCTGGTGCCGCCTTCCCCTCCCACATGCGTTTGCCACGCCACTGCAGAAGCTGCTGTCTTAAGTGTTCGTCCTGAGAGCTGCAGGGAGCCGTGTGGAAACCCACTGAGGAGTTTCCGGTGACTCCTTTCTGCTCGGGATGCTTCTTGTTTCCCTGGCAGCACAGCCTGGCTAAAGACCAGTTTGCACCATTTTCTTGAAATGGAAGCGTTGCCGTCGCACTGTTCCTCTGTCGATTTCCACGTGGTTAATGGATCCTTTGGAAATCACACACTTCTGCTTGCTTGCATGCATACATCGAAACACAGAGCGAGTCAGAAGGGGTCCCCCGGGCCATCTAGTCTGACCCCCGGCTCATAGAAACATAGAAACATAGAAACAGAGCGAGTCAGAAGGGGTCTCCTGGGCCATCTAGTCTGACCTCCGGCACCAGCCGGCTCCGCTCATGACATTCCCACCATGTGCATGTCCAGCCTATCCTCGAACACCCTCAGCGATGGGGCCTCAACCACCACCTGTGGAAGCCCATTCCATGCCCTCGGGGTCCTGACTGTCGGGAAGTGCTTCCTGGCATCCAAATTGAACCTTGCTTCCCGGAGCTTGGCACCCCCACCTCTTCCCTGGCCTAAGATTACACCCAAGCACAGCATGCTCAACAGCTCTGCTTTCGCCCCTCATGCCACCAGGAACCGGCTTTTTGTTATCAAGATGCACTATGAACAAATAACCGTTTTCTACCCCTGCAGCCGGCATGGCTTTCTGCTGGCCATTGTCGCTCGGTGAAGGAGAGCTTCCTTTCAAAGGCAGATTCTGAATTTCACCTTCCAGGCTGTGAATGCGTCCCGTTCTCCGAGCTTTAAGTCATTCTCTCGCGCTCTTCTTTGCAGGCCTTTTATGTTACATATAAACTGATTAGCTCTCAGCGGGGGCAGTTTGAAGGGTAATGGGCTTAAACCTTTTTTGGAAGGGGCTTCAAAGGAGTGCCCTGTGTTTATTGTTAAGCTGGTGCATGCAGCAGCGGGAGAGTGGAGCGTGTTTTCTCCCGGCCGTGCAAGCAGGCCGCCTTTCACGATCGGCTTTGGTTCTTGGCCTTTCCCTTTCGCACACGCAGGAGATGAACGAGGATCACAGCACACCGAAGAAGGAGAAGCAGGAGAGGATATCCAAACACAAAGAGAACCTGCAGCACACGCAGGCTGAAGAGGAGGCCCATCTCCTCAGCCAGCAGAGACTCTACTATGACAAAAACTGCCGTTTCTTCAAGCGAAAAACCATGATCAGGAGGCATGAGTTGGAGCAGCAAAACATTCGGGAGGTATCGCCACTTAGTCTTCTCCTTTTCCTCCTCCTCTCCGTTTCCTTTCCAGATATTTCCAGGGGAAGCACTGGGAGCTGGTTGCCCTCTTGTGCTTTACCATGTTGTGCCTATGAGCACTTGCTAAAACCTGTCGTCCAGTTCACCCTGCCCAGCGGACAATGCTGCTAGAGCCAACCACCTGTTTCAAAATCCAAGAGAGAGTATCAGGGCAAGGATAAATACTATTTCAGCTTATTAATTCTGTTTCTAAGGGCGATGCAACCAAAGGAGCTAGAGCAAATGAATCATGCAATAAAAGGGCACCTCACAGGAAAAGCAGTTCTGCATGTCTGTGCTTCCGGGAAACTCTTCAGGTGGGGCAGCCCCTTCTGCATTGCATGCCGGAAGTCCAAACATCCAGCCCGAAGCATTTCCAGGCGGTGCTTCCTTGGGAAGACCCCACCTGAACCCCGGAGAGCTGCTGCAGGTGGCAGTGACTGTGCCGAGCTGGGGGACGAGGCGGGCCCAGCTGTGTTGGTCCATGCGTGTTCAGCATGGAAAAGCTTCTGCTAACCATGCCTGGTCCACAGAATTCTAAGAGCCATGAGCTTCTGGACAAGGGGGTTTCTTACACCTTTTGCAAAAGCCAAACTAGCTGGACATGCCTTCATAAATTCTCTGAGCTTTCTCCAGCTTTGTTCAAGCCCAAATGTTGTAGGAGCATCCCTCAGGCCGTGCTGGTTGGTGCTTATGGAGTTGTAGTCCAAAATATGCTGAGCATGCCATGTTTGGTCTGAGCGTGGTCTAACTGGTCTTTAGATAAGCTTCCGGCTTCTCGACAAGCCTTTTATCGTGCAAACCTCTGGCCTGATTTATTTCATTTTATTTATTTATTTATTTAAAACATGTCTATGCTGCCCCCATCGCAACAAAGCCTCGGGGCGGCTCACAACATTCATAAAAAGATATAATTAATAATTTAAAAACTGATACCATCTTGGCTATATATATTAAAATCTATAAATACGATCATAATAAATTAACAGTTAAAATAACTTTTAAATAAAAAGGTCTTTGCCTGGCGCCGAAAAGCAAATAATGATGGTGCCAGGCGGACCTCTCTGGGGAGCGCATTCCATAGGTGGGGTGCCACCACAGAGAAGGCCCTGCTCCGGGTATTCACCCTCCTAATATCCTTCACGGAGGGTTCCCGGAGAAGGGCATCAGCTGCCGATTGTAGGGGGCGCAGACGTTCCTTTAGCTGCTGACTTTTTCTGGGTGGCCGGAGGAGGTCCGTGTCGATTAGTAGTTGGCCCCACATTTTTTCTCACTGCTTTTATGTCCCTTTTCTTACCAGAACAAAATACAGAGCGAAAACGGCATCACTGTGCAAAGCCTTTTGGCTGATCATTGCCCTGGGCGCATCTTTAGCCTTTCTGTAAAACGATGCTTGTCTGCCTTACCAGATTCTTGGTTCCCCGAAGGATAAAATGTTCAAACCCCCAGAGAAAGCCCAGAATGCATGTATTAAACTTGACCAAAAGTGTGGGGAGCTCCCAGCCTGAATGAAAGGGTGCGAAGGACAGAATCGCACCCATATTATTCTAGGTTTATTGATCAACATTTCATAGGGATTTCCATCAAGATGGGGAATCCATTTTCATTTCTGATTTGCGTGAAAAGACCACTTTGGATATATAGTTTTGAGTATATATGGCACTTACGCTAAATGTGTATCAAAGACTGCCAACTTACCGACCAGCTCAATTATTTAGTTTCTGTCTGCCTTGGGAAGTAAATGTCACTGTGCCACTAGCAGCTATAGTTCTGAAAATTTAGGGGTGCTATAGAGTAACAGGGTTGCACCCATTTATTGCCTCCCAAGGATGAAAAATGGGTTTTGGATTCTAGAGACATGTATACTGCTGCATTTTTAAAAAATGGCACAGCAAGCCATCGTTCAAAAGGTGGCTTTTGCTTATTCTGTGATTTCTTTGACATGCGGACTTGGCTTGCACATAATCTGAACCCAGGATTTATTTAACCTGTGGGTTTCTGAATTATGGTTTGTCACAATGTACAGACCCAGCCATACCAGCAGACCATGGCTTGTTCGCTGTCTACATGTCAGGAAGATTCCTGAGCCATTTAGCCCATCAGGTGCTGGGGCTGAGCAGTAGCGATCAAGCACACACGTTGCTTCTGATTTGAAACAGCAACCCAGGAATGCCCTGGTCTTAGGTTGCTATCTGAACCCAGAAACTTGGTTGTTCAGGGGTTAAACAACCAAGAGTTAATGCAGCAACCAACTGTGAGCAATTGTTTGGGCCAAGAATGAGGCAGAGGAAAAGAGGGTGCAGTTTGGAAAGCAATATGGAAAATGGCAGATAAAACTTGGTTGGAAAATCTCAGGGTACTGTTCTCAAGGTAATAGAAGTAGGCAAAAGTTTGGGGCCGCTTTAATGCACTGCATATATCTGATACAGAGACTGATTTCTACTGGAATGTGGATTTGAGTTTCTTTTCTCCAGTATAGGACCACATTAGGCAACAAACCCTCAGCTGGAAAAATCATTTGAAGAGACGTCAGCGTTCTGCTTTGTGCAGGGCTAAATCGGCCATTGCTGACTTTCAAATGATGTCCCAGCCGGCCTCCACTTAGCCCCACCAACCCTGAGGTGGCTGCCATTTTGGTTTCACAAATCCTTAACTCTTCTCCTGTTTCTAGTGATACAGTGTTGAAGTGGGCAAAAGGAGAACAAAGCCACCTTTAAATGTAAAAATGGTACAGAGTCTTGTGACACCTTTAAAGAGTAACAACTCTTTATGGCATAAGCTTTCAGGAACTGGAGCCCATTCCACCAGATTCATGCTGTCTTGCGCAGGCCTGTATGCCGTACACATACGTGGAGGATGGGGTGAATCGTAAACGGTGTTGGAGAGAAATTATATGCTGAAAGCGCCAACCGGGACGATGAACAGTGACCATTCACAAATGATCCAGTCCCAACAGCACAAATATTCTGGCCCTCAATAAATCCAGTTAACACATTTTGTGTGATTTTTAAAAAAGATCTCTCCTTACCAAAGCCTTCAGAGAAAGAGTTGAGCCTCCCGACGAATTTTAACTCAACAGTCTTTCATTCTAATCTCCCGTTAAAATTTCTTTGCCCTATATAGGATGCAGAAGGGCACAGTTGCCTGGAAAGAGCTACTTGCTAGCAACCTAGTGATGGTCGTAACGCAGGGACAAGAGCTTCTGCGGTCCAGATGCTGCCTTTGTCCCTGCTCTGGTAACTCTGTTCCAAGACCTGTAACATCACCCACGACATCAGCGGTTCAGCCGCTTCCTTATATTCCAGTCGGGTGTCTGTGAGCAATACCAGTCCACGTTCTACACAGAACTAAAAGGCCAGGCTTTGCAAACAATAAATCAGATATTAAAAAGGCAGTATATAAAAACCAGCGAGGACCACATCAGCCTGTTACTGGCCTTAAGGAGGCCATTGTGGAACTTCAAAGGGATACTGGGATGCAAGACCCACAAGAGTTACAATTTGCCCAGGGGTGACATTAGTTCTCTAGGAGCTCGAATCAGGACAAAGTTGCTCTTTAAAAAAAAAAAAAATCATGCTGCATGTGTTAATTGATTTGCCCAATGCCAGGATGCTCGTTTTACGAGCATCAACTGTTTTGTGAAAAGCTGCTGTTCAGAATTTGATTTTCGCTGTCCAGATTTTATGCTTTTGGTTTCTCTCTGAGCTCATGGTTATAATCCCACTGCAACCACCACATGCATTGTGTGTATTCCTGTAACTGTGGATTAAACCTCAAGCATCTGATGGAGAGAACTGTGGTCCACAGATGCATCTGCCCTATCAGTCTTTAGGGCATGCCAAGAGTCTTCTTCATTTGGCTGTAAGAGACAAACGTGGCCATCTTTCTGGGAGCTCTTTAAACATGCAGAACAAAGCGGGGACGTTTGCCCCTTTCAAGAAATAGTTCTTCTCATTGCCTCTCATCACATTTGAGCACTGTCTCTTCCTTTGAAAATATATTCCATGAAGCCTTAACTTCCCGAGTCCGTTTCCCCAACCTGAGTGAGGACCACTGTCTTGAATGGGCTTGCAGAGGGCTTGACCAATTCAAGGAGGAGCGGCCTACTGGTGACCCTTGACTGGGATGGCGGAATGAGGACCTTTGTGTTCAGAGGCTCTGTGTGGGCTCTGTCCCTTGGGAATGCCTGTCATGTGAGTGTTCTCACAGTGATGTGAAACGCTTGGAATGAACATATTGCGTTGCTCGCACCAGAAAACAAGCATTTGGTGGCCTCCAGATGTCTGGGCTCCCACTCCCCACAGCCCCAGACAGTATGGCCAGTGTTCAGGGATCATGGGAGTTGAAGTTCTCACACTCAGAGGGCACCAGGTTGCCTACCTGTGTGCTAGGCTTGTCTTAACCAGCAAGGGTGGTCCTCCGGGCACTGCTTGCTTGTTTGCGTTGTATTGCAGCTCTGTATGGCGTGAATTGCAGGGGCCCAGTTCAGATGTAGCAACAAACCATGGTTTGTTAGTATGAGCCCGAACCCTGGACTTCGAGGAGCCCACTTTGCTTTTGCATAGACCACTGTTCCCTATTATGTCCTAATTATGGAAACTGGTTTATTTGATGGCAGGGTAACAAACCCATATCAAACTAAAATGTCATTCTGCTTTAATCAGCCACCATTGGATCCTGGCTTGCTTAATTAGCCATAGTTAGGATAAACCACAGTTTCCTAAGTTTGGACATTAATGGCAACTGCAGGTGATTCCAAAGTCACACATGGTGGTGGCAGGCAGGGCAGTGCATGAATCCAAGGATCATGCTTTAACCAACCAAACATGCTTTGTTGTGATGTCTGAACCACATCAGCATGTGAAGAGGTAAGAACTCTGCATTGCACCCCAGTTGATCGGGGGGATACGCACCAGGCTGTCAGGGCATGGAGAGGGAAAGCCCTTGCTCATCCCTGCACACTGAGAAGGAGAAAGTTGCCGTGTGTGCGCACATGCACACGCATGCTATGAGGCCATTGCTTATCATAAAGTACAAGCTGGAGGAGGAAAAAGCCCCCCCCCCCACTTTACCTTGTTGTTGCTATTTATGTTGTTATAGGCACACAAAATCCCAGGTAGTTTCCACAAAGTTTGCAGTGTATGATTCAGCAGGGGGAAAGGGCAGAGGTGGGCAAAATGGGAAGAAGAAGCAGGTCCAGGTGCATCTAGTTTGGCTTGGTTTACGTAGGGCGGGAGTGGGGAACATGGGTGCCTAGTCTCCTTCCGTGCAGCCTGCACGGGGGCAGGGGCACGCACATGCTCTCTCTTCCATCGGTGGCACCCACCAGGCTCTGCCCACTGCCCCTTCTGTCTCCACCCATAATTTAACACTGGGTTTCCAACTCTAATCTGAAAGAATGGCTCCCCAAGAGGAAAAAGGCGCCCCACCTCTGTGGAGAGGAAAAAGGGGTTTGCGGGAACAGCGAAAAGCAGCCGCACGAGGGTGTTCTCCGAGGAACACCTCTTGTCCAAATCGTCAGGCTGAAAAGGTGGGGTCTTCCAGGGGGTAGAGGCCCTTGGGGAGGCCGGGAGTGGTAGAGCCAAGGTCTGGAGCAGGACCCTGAGGCTGGAGAGGAATGAGATGCTTTTGCACATTTTACTATTTTGCACACACACGTGCAAATAGTAGCTCCGGATGCTGTTGGACGTGAGTCCTGTAACCCCCAGCCAACATGGGAATTTGAATCCAACACACCTGGAAGGCCATGGGTGTCCCATCCCTGTTCTAGTTAAACAGCCACGATGTTGGGCCTAGAGATTGTACTTAAAAAGCTTTGGCAGTCACATGTGCAGAGTATAAAATGGAAGGGTAGAAAGGTGCCTCTGTTCTCCAATGGGACGTGTCCCTGGCTAGGGATGCCCTGGCTAGGGATGAGAGAGATGGAAGAACCTGGCCGGCTTGTGGTGGGTGGACTTTGGCACGCCTTGTCCTTTGGAGATTGGATTTTTAAAGTGGGCTGCAGCTTGCTTTTTTAAAAAGTGGCAAAATTTGCACAAAGCACAGCCCCAGTTTGTGTAGAATGCGACCACATCACATGCAGTTTGTGTAAAATATGGCCAGAGTTTGTGTAAATACAACCACAGTATGTGGAGTTTGCATAACATAGGGATGCAGTGCGTGCAATTTGAGGCCATAATTATACCTTTTGTTCAAACGGTTGCTGTATTTTGCACAAATTTCTCTGCTTTACCAAAGAAAAAAAAGGGAAAGATCTGTTTCCTTTTTCACTCCTGGCCTGCTTTGAAACCGGGACCCATGTGCTGGCTTGATTTATGTCAGAGTGTGTTGGCGCCAGCAGGGGGTAGATGGCCGGAATCTATGGGTCCAAGCCGAGCCAGTCTCCAGCGCTCTGACCCACTGGCCAGCGTGTTCCTTGTCCTTCCCTGAGCTCATGCCACTCTCGGTTGCCACCTTTTGGGCAATTTGCAGAGGTACACAGGAGAAAAGATTTCCTGGCATCATGAACAGGAATGAGCAGCCGAGGTTTGAACTACAGTAAGCTCCTGCATGAAGCAGGCTTGCAGTAGGCTCCGCACAGACAACACAAGTGCTTCTCCATGCCCTGTTTGCTAAGTGTTCTGCTGGAGAACTTTAGGCCGGCAACTTCATAACCTGCTTGTGGTGGAGTCTTCAGCCGAGGCTTTGGACCGAGGTGGCGTCTTCACCAAAGGCTCGCCACTTCTACCAGGTTTGTGGGAGAGTGGGGTTAAGCTGCCTGGCTTGGATCCGTGCCTCACACGTGTTTTTTCTCCCACCGTGCAGGAGTTGAACAAGAAGAGAACCCAAAAAGAGATGGAGCACGCCATGCTAATCCGGCACGATGAGTCGACACGGGAGCTAGAGTACAGGCAACTGCACACACTGCAGAAGCTGCGTATGGACTTGATCCGGCTGCAGCACCAGACCGAGCTTGAGAACCAGCTGGAATACAACAAGCGGAGGGAGCGGGAGCTGCACAGGAAGCACGTCATGGAACTGCGGCAGCAGCCCAAGAATCTGAAGGTAGTGCGCAGCGGCGCTAGAGAGCCAGGCGGTGTAGTGGTTAGAGCACTGGACTGGGGCTGGGGAGATCTGGGTTCTAGTCCCCACTCCTCCATGAAGCAAACTTTGGGCCAATCACAGACTCTAAGCCCAACCCACCTCACAGGGCTGTTGTGGGGATAAGATTAAGAGCAGGAGGAGAACGATGTAAGTTGCTTTGAGCACTTCGTAAGAATCAAAGTGAGATCTCAATCTAATAAATAAATAGGAGTCGGGTGCTGTAGAAGCCAGGGTGGTGTAAGCACAGTTATCTGGCCTTACTCCTCCTGCTTTCTTACTTCCCTGTGAGTGCAGGGCTGTCCTCGCGCTCATTCCACCGTTTTTTTATTATTTATTTTATTAACAAATTTATATGCCACCCCTTGCCACAAGCCTCGGGGCGGCTTACAACATCAAAAAGTATTAAAAACATACACAATATTAAAAACTGGCCCATCTCAAGGTCCGAATTAAAACATACAGATACAATATAAAAAACTAATCAAAACTTTTGTGCCCATGTATATCTTGACTGCCCACAGAAGAAGGATGGGGCTCCAGAATTTTGTTGGGATAATGAATTTCCCATACACGTACCTGAAACTCCTCTCCTGCATGATTTAAAGGAAAAGCCCAAGAATGATTGCTTGGAACAAGCTATAAACTTGGCTGGCACAGCCAAGATTAGCTGGTGCAGCCAAAGAGGGGATTCTTAGCTTTTTAGGGCTTTTGCTCAGAAATCTCGTAAATAGCTGAAATCATTGAAGGATAATTTGCAATACGCCATAATTTTATGGGAAAACAGATCACTTTTTAGTTTATAAACTTTGTTTAATATTTCTTTGTATTCTGTCCCACTGCTGTGCTTTTATGCTAAATTAGTTGCAATTGTGGTTTTGTTGTTTCAAGTTAATTTGTATGTGTGTTTTAACTTTGGTTAACTGCCCAGAGAACCTCCGCGATTGGGTGGTATAAATTTGAAATTAATAATAATAATAATGGCCAACTCCCTGTCAGTTCCAGACAAAAAGTTTTGTCACTCTTAAAAGAGCGCAGAAACACAGAAGATCCATTTACCAGAATGCAAAAATGAAGGACTGGATCAGAGCACAAGCAACAATCTCTTTTTCAGTCCATCCTGAACTCTCTAAAAATGCTGCGATGTGTCTGCCAACGCTTTGATATTAAAGATCTGCCTATCGATATGGAGATGGGTCTAGACCCAGATATATGCACTAGTGTTGGGACAAAGCTCCGTGCAATCTGTCCCTCTTCAGTTTGCAGGGTTCCTCTCTTGTTGGGCCCTGTCTTAGAAAGTAAGCCAAGCCACGGGGAAGTCTGCGCATGCTCACCGAACCCTGGTCACCCAGCCAGCCACATGCGGCAGAAGCAGACTCACAGTCCCAGGAAGGCAGAACCGGTGCCTGGGGAGTCGGATATAGGGAATCCAGTGGATTTCCACCCCCAAACCCAGTTCCTTACACATCCCTAAAGCGCACATTTTCAAACGCTAACTTGCAAATTCATGTTTTCTTGCCTTTTGCTGCAGGCCATGGAAATGCAGATCAAGAAGCAGTTCCAGGACACATGCAAAGTGCAAACCAAGCAGTACAAAGCACTCAAGAACCACCAGCTGGAAGTGACTCCAAAGAGTGAGCACAAAACTATTCTGAAGAGCCTAAAAGATGAGCAGACGAGGAAACTTGCCATCCTGGCTGAGCAGTACGAGCAGAGCATCAACGAGATGATGGCATCGCAAGCGGTAAGAGCCGCTCCTGGCTTCAGCGCTCCTTCCTCGAGTCGAGAGAGAGCCCCAGATTACATAAACGCGGGGCTTTGCTGGAGGATTTAAGCAGAAACTGGGCAACCATCTTTCAGGGATGCATCCTGCCTGCGGTTCCTCTGTTGGGCAGAGGGTTGGACTAGCTGGCTACTGAGGCTATGCTAGCTTTTCTGATTGATGGCTAGTTTGGCGGAGCGCTGTGGAAACTGCCAAGCTTGCTCACTCTTTCCTGACCTGGTCTGGAAAAAGTGTTGTCCAGCTGTGCAGATAAATAAATAATGTAGGAGTGTATATTGTCGTGCACGGTTTGATGATGTGATGCCTTGGAATGTCTGCAAACATTCCACTTGATGAGAGAATGAAGCAGGAGCCAAGGAATGCTTGTAGGCGGGGTGTGATCTGTTGCAGAGTAGTGGCTTAGAGACTGAGCTTCAAATCAGAAAGTCTGACTCTTACCTCTGCCTTGAACTTACTTGGAGACGTTCGGGAAGTTGCTTCTCCTCAGCCACAGTGCCTGTGTCTGCATCATGGGATAAAACAATAATGACTTGCCTCTCAGGTTTGGGGTAAGGACTGCAGACGGTTCATGCATATGATCCACGTTGAGTGCATGAAAGATCTCTGTAAACGTAAAGTGTTATGCGTGAACCGAGTTTTGGGGCAGCTTCTAGGGGCAGGAGTAGCTGTTTGATCAGAACAGCTAAAGGAACAGGGACCAAGTCTAGTCGGCTGAAGTGAGGGAATGTGCAAAAAGTCCATTGCCCCACTGAAAAGGTGGGGGAAAGGACATAAAATTGAGGAAAATGGGACTAGCTGAAATGCATGACGGTTGTTGTTTTTGAACACCTTAACAGCAGCCTTCCCCAGCTTTCAGACCCGTTAGGACGGCAGCACCCAGAATTCCCAGTTAATGGCCCTGCCAGATGGGAATTCTGGGAGTTGCAGTCCAAATGCCTCTGAAGGCCGCCAGTTGGGGAAGGCCGCCTTACAGGGTGAGGCGGAGGAGCAATGAGCACCTGTAAATGAAGAAACAGGAGGACTGCTGGAGGCCAGAATGGCTTGAATGAAGTAAGGTGGACTGTCCAGTGGGAGGGCAGAAGGGGGAACGTGGTGTAGAGTTGAGCAAGGGAGTGGCTAAGGAGAACAGGAGCAGGGCCGGCGGGACTTGGAGGCTCTCGGACAAGCCTGTTTGCGCCACCAAAGCCAGGAAGCCAGCCACTTAAAAGTGCACTTGCTCCATTTTGCAGGGTCTTCCTCTTTCTGGGTGCCTCCGTTTGCCCCCCTCTCCTGCCTTTCCATCGTCCTTAGCAGATTTCCTTAAGTTTCCTGGGTTTCCTGCACTGAGCTGCGAACAGGCTAAAACGCAGCCCCCGGCTCAGGTGTCGTGGTTGTTGTTTTCCCAGCTGCGGCTCGACGAGGCTCAGGAAGCGGAATGCCAGGCCCTGCGGCTGCAGCTTCAGCAAGAGATGGAGCTGCTCAACGCCTACCAGAGCAAAATCAAGATGCAGACGGAAGCACAGCACGAGCGGGAGCTCCAGAAGCTGGAGCAGAGGGTGTCGCTGCGAAGGGCACACCTTGAGCAAAAGGTACGGCCAGCACCCATCCGCGTGGTGGGGGGCACAGTGGGCGCGCGCAGCAGGACGGGAGGGCTGCTCCTGGGAGCAGCTTTTACAGGGTCCGTCCCATGCCGAGAAAGTCCTGGAGCCTGAGCGGGCTGTTAAGATTTTTCTGTGTGTGCTATTCATTCATTCATTCATTTTATGTAAAAGCTGCCCGTAGGCATAATGCTCTCCGGGCAGCCATTATGTAAAATATCAATAATTGCATTACTAAAAAATTCAATTAAAATATTGTAATACCTAGGCAAAATGAAACACAATCTCTATGTCCACAAAATATTAAAAGATAAATAAATGAAATTTAAATTAAAACTAGTGCTGTCCTATGAATAGTTTCAGTAGTGCCATAGGTGCATTGAAAGAGAAGAGTTTATATCAGGCACCTAAAACTTGATAAAGTGGGTGCCGGATGGATCTCCGATGGCAAAGCGTTCCACAGTTGGGATGCCACCACGGAAAAGGCCCTGCTCCTTGCCGCTTTCCCCTTAACCTCCCTAGGGAGAGGGACCTATAGGAGCACCTCCACTGGTGACCTTAAACAAGGGGCAGGGGTGTATGGAGTAAGGCACTCCTTAGGAGCATGGTGCCAAGCTTTATATGCCAAGGCTTTATATCTCCTTGTCAGAACCTTGACTTCAGCCCGGACTAGTACAGGCAGATCAGAGAGGAAAGTGAGCAGGCATACCCTTCTCGGAACAGTATCTCTCTCCCCAAAACAAGCAGATTCTCCATGGCCCATCTTCCCCAGCCACTTGCAGCAAAATAAGTGATTTCTGCTTCCCCGTCAGGGTCCAGTTCAGGACTGCAAACTAGTTCTCTCTGGCCATCCAACCCAAACTTGGTGTGCACGTCCAGCGGTCCAAGCCGCAGTCCTCCGCAATCAAGTCTTTGGTGCCTATTGAATGCATTGATTATTGATATCGTACTTATATCCTGCCTTTTTTCTTACGAAATCTAAGTGGCTTACGTCGTTCTTCTGCTGCTCTCGGTCTTAACCGCACAACGACAACCATGTGAGGTAGGCTGGGCTGAGAGGCTGTGACTGGCCCAAAGTCAGCCAGTGGGCTTCATGGCTGATAGTCACTTAGCTATTAATCCAATAAAAGTCATTTAGCTATTGACTATTCAGTTGTAGTACAAGAGGATTATCGGGGGACGTGGCAAGGAGTCTCCCCCCGCAGACTTCTGCTTCCTGCAAGTGGAGGCATCTTGTTCCAGCTGCTGGGCTTCCTAGACTCAGGTCTGCCACTGAAGTTCACTCGGACCCCCCAAAAGGAAGAGCCATTTTGGGGTGGGGGGAAGCGTTGGGCTTTTCTGAAAGGCAGAAAAGAAGGTTCTTCTGTATACCACAAAGACTTTAAGGAACTATGATTTTAAACGGATTGTAGTTTTAAGTGAGAGACTGTAAGGAGCAGTTCTGGAACTGTCTAATGCAGTTCTGACTTGAAACTAAGAGACTTCCTATGATGCTTTGGCTGGCAGTAAAAAGCATCTACGTTAAGTTTGGGCCTTTTCCAGGGGGAGCACTCAGAGCTTAGGTAAAGAAGAAATTGGCTCTGGCAGATCTTTACTTTGATCGTGGTGAAAACGCTAAGGAGCCAGTGAGGTGTGGTGGTCAAGATTGTAGACTGGGACCCAAGAGACCTGGGTTCGAGTCCCCACTCATCCATGGAGCTCACTGGGTGACTTTGGGCCAGGCACAGGCTCTCAACCTACAGGGAAAAAAGGTGGGATATAAATATAATGAATAAATGATTAAGATGTGAAAGAAAAGTTCAGGAAGGAAGTGCTCTTCCCAAGGACCAAAATTTGTCTTGCGATACTGAGCAGCTTTGGATTATGAAATAGAATGAGGAATAAAATATTCAAGTGTTTATTTCTTGTTATCCAAACTTTACTTCCCCAAAATGATTCCCAAAAACTATGTAATAAGGCAACTTTTATAGAAAAAGCAGAGCATGTAGCATTTCTAGAAACACTGCTGCCATGCGGGTTCATTTTGAATCCTGTTTGTAAGATTACCCTCATAACTATTTGATCCCTTCTTTGTTAAAACTATTCATCTAATGTATCATTTACTGAAGAACATTTAGGGGTGTTCCAAGTTATGTTTCCCAACATGTGAGTTCATAATACTGAAAATAATGTTCATTCTAGAGCGTTTGCACTGTTTTTCCCGAGAGCGCGTGCGTTTTGGGGTGCTCCGGCAATCAATTAATGTAATTCTAATCTAAAACACACCATGTGAGAGAAACACGGTTATCTCCTTGCTACCACCAGGTGTTGTTCCACCTGCGATTCTTTTCGAAAAATTCTTAACTTCTGTGCAATTAACTTCAAGGTTTCATTGCCACAGTTAGAATGCAAACTACTAATTTCACTGAGAAATACTGCTTAGCTATAAAACCTTTTAACCACTGCTATAAACAGCCATGAGATTAGGAATTTAGGGATTACGGATCGTGTGCACTGCTCTTCCTTGGCCCCAGTCCTTCCTGCTTCTTCTGATTTCTTGGATAATTCCTATATTTCAGGCATTTGCTGTAGTTCTCTCTGGTCAGGCATAAAAGAGGAACTTAAAATGCGTTATGTCAAATTTAGTTTGCTCATCAAGTTAACATGTTTGGTATATTAAATTTAGTACTTAAATAATAATCAAACATTTGCTGATTCTGAAAGTTTTTAGTTTTGATGGTCCATTTATGAGCAAACCAAGTTGTTGTTCTTGTTATGTGCTGTCAAGTTGTCTCCAGCTTACGGCAACCTCATGAATGGAAAGTCCTGTCCAGGACACCCCCCTCAGCTCCCCCAAATTCACAGCAGCAGCCTCCTTTATGGATTCAGTCCATCTCAAAACCAAGTTGAGTGTCACATAATTTATGTTCCTTTAGCAGTCATCGCCGACCTGTTATCTCCCAGCTGTGTTGGAATGCAACTCCTAGCATTCCTGAGTATTCAGGTATGGTGCCTGAAGTTCCTGCAAGCTGAAATCCAAAATATCCGGAGAGCACCAGGCTGGGAAAAGCGGGCCTGAAACCGCAACGGGAATTTAGATCTGAAAGGCCACTATAAATATACATATGTCTTATTTTTCAGCTTTCCCCACAACATTCTTTTTTTTTTTTTTGGTTGGGTGGAGGATTCCCCTCCTCGCCATGGCCTCAGAATTGAACTTTGAGTCTTCGAGGTTAATTTTGTCCTTTTCACTTTATAAGGATCCTGTGAGGAAACTCTGAACAAACTCCTGTGTTCAGTTTTGGGGAGGGGCAGGTACAGCTGGGTTTCCCACCCATTTATTGGATTAAATACGTACTTGTGAAGGGAAGGGAATATAATTCAGCAGCGTTAGAATTGTGACCCTGTGGATTCACCAAGGTGAATGGGCAGGTGTTGAGGTATTAGAGAAACTGCCAGTGGTGGATTGGTTGCTGAGGCACTCTGCTTAGAGTGCAATAAAATATTTGTGGTATGTGCGATGTGATCCTCTGACAACTGGCTGGCATGCAAGCTTGTTTGGGGATCAGAAAGAATCTTATGCTCTCCTTTGGAATGAATACGTAGAAATGCAAAGGTCCAGAGGAAATCCAGGACCCTTTTTCTACAGAACACTTTTTGTTCTTCTCCCCGCAAAAGGGCAAAATCAACCCATTTTGGATTGTGAAATCCTTTTTTTAGAATTATAAATATAAGGAGGGTTCCCGGAGCAGGTGCTCTGCTGCAGATCTCAGGGGACAGGAGGGCGCATAGGGAAAAAGACTGTACTTTTTCTCTTTTCCATTCTGCGTTGCGGGGAAATCCATTAAAAATTACAATGGGGAAGGATGTCTGAAGAAGAGACTTTCTTTCTTCCAACCGTGAGGAAAGAATGGAGCCGCTGGTCTGGTTTTCCGGCGGGCCTGCTCCACTCCCAGCGCATGAGTGCTCAGGAGAAATGCGGGGCTGGAAAACCCCCTCTCTAGATCGGCCCCCTGGGTTGGGGGCCTGTCCAGCTCAGGCCAGCCCCGTGGGGAGTTGGGGCATGCAGAATAAAGCTCTTTTCCCCCTCTGCTGTTTCAGATTGAAGAGGAGCTGGCCGCCCTGCAGAAGGAGCGCAGCGAGAGGATAAAGATTCTGTTGGAAAGGCAAGAGCGAGAGATTGAAACTTTTGACATGGAGAGCCTTCGAATGGGCTTTGGAAATTTGGTCACATTAGAATTTCCTAAGGAGGACTACAGATGAGATTAAATTTCTTTTGCCATTAAAAAAATGCAAACAAAAAAATCTCAAATCCCAACATTCCCCCCATGTTAACGGGTGTGCTCTCTCTCTGTCTCTCTTACTGACATCACGTCGGACTTAGTGCCTGTATATTCTTACTCCATCAGGGCCCCCGCTTCCCGCCAAGTGTCCCATTCCAGAGGTGGACCACACTCGGCAGTCTCTTGAATCTCATAGTGTCTCACAGTATTGATGTCTCTGTGCAATGATTTTTTTTTTAACAAAAGAAAATCTGTTTCAGTGAAAACTTTGGAAACAATTTAATGAATCAGAAAAAAGTGCATATATGTTCGCTTTTGAGCAATCACTCGTTTTTGCCACCAACCAATGAAAATACAAGCAAAAAACAAAACAAAATTTAAAAAGAAAAGAAGTCCAGTCCCCAGGGGGAGAGAGATGGATACTGCAGCCTTACCTTAATCAGCTGCTGCATAACTTTTAGTTTTTAATTTTATTATTATTATTTCTTCTTTTGGTATTTATTCATCAGGAATAATTAAATAAAAATAATAAAAATTTTATTAAGAGATCAAGAAATTTGATACATTTTACAGAAAATACGAATTCTGAATCGTGCTGTACATATCAGTGTTGGACATATTACTTTGGGGGCGGGGGGGAAGGGAGGGGGTTGGGAAAGAGGGAGAGAGCGATTTTTTTGAAAAGGGCCGGGCCAGTCCAGGTGGGTTTTTGGCCGTGGTCTTTGGCACATTCTTGATTGTATCATAATCATTTTCTGCTGTAGCAGAAGATGTGAGTACACTTAAAAAAAAAGGCGCCCAGAGGACCCCAGGAGCACAAATTGGGCCTTGTCAAATTGTGTATTTTGTGTATAGAAGGAAATTTAAGGAGAAATTTACTTATTTTCATATTGTATTTTAACTGTTTCTCTGATCAGAAGTTTTTTTACTACCTGCCTCTGTCCCCAGGCCAGGCCTCTTCCCAACCCTTCCCATTCCCCTCTTTTCCAAGTCAATCTTTGGAGTTTAACACTGTCTCTCAGTCGCATCACCTTGATCTTTCCTCCTCCCCCCTCCCCAAAGCCCTTCCCCCTCCCTAGAACCCCTCCCCAGCCTTTGGTTCCCCACTCCCCCCTTCCCCTCTTCCTAGTCCCGATAATCTTGGTCATAAATATTGCATTATTCACACTTTCAAACTGTGTATTTTCTTACAATAAAAAGGTTTAAAAAAAGGCTTTACTTCTTTTGCATGCCCTTTAAAACACACAGACACACACACACACACACACAGAGCAGCCCTTTTTTCAGGTTCACGGCCCAAGCACGAGCACCGTTTTTAATCACGTTCGTCTATATACAGACGTTGCTCACAGACCCTTGCTGTCTCTCTGCAGCAGGACGAGCAGCTCTTTCCTTGCACCACCTCCAGGGCTAGGAAGCCGCAGGGGAGGTTTATATCATCACGGAAGGCCCTGCTCTGGCAGTGCAGATCCTCTGTTTTGTGCGAGGAGCCAGAACAGCAGAGGTTTCAGTGACCTGGAAGACAAATCTGAGGAGAGAAACGCCAGGAAAAGTTCGTGCAAAGGGCCTGTGTGTGTACTGTGTTCCAAATGTCATTGGTGCAATTAAAGCTTCTCTACTGGGGCTTCGAAACACTCCTTGGAAACTCTTAGAATGAAGACAGATCTGATGTCCTTATTGTCTTCCTTCCCTGCAAAATTGTCTGTTCTTTCCAGGCTCAAAGAGAAGGATGGAACGATGCACCTGTAACGCCAGCACAGACGTTTCCTATGTCTGAGGCTCATTGGCTGGTACCCCGAACGTCCCCCAGAAACACCCATCTCGGTGTTGCTCGGGGAAACGTGACGTTTACGTGGCACCCTTGTCATGGTTGGGGTGCATGAATCCACTGCTGGGAGAATACGCATGTGGTGCTTTGAAAATAAGTTGAAAGATGCACAGCTCACCTGCAGCTTGGGAAGAACGCAAGGTGGGCGGCTGAACCCGCGTTTCGGTCATTGGTATGGAAATCTATCATTCTGGTTTCCAAGCTGGACTCAAACCAGGGAGCCAAGGGTTTGAGTCCAGCTTGAGAGTCCCGTTTTCCTGTGTGACATCTGTCTTCACTCTCACGGTTCCTAACGGGAAGTGTTGAGGGGATGCGATCTCTCTGGACACAAAACTATTCCGCAGGGCACCTTTCACATCAGATGCTTTTTGCTCGCAGTGGCTTCTGTGTATGCTTATTTACATGTTGATCTCATCATTTTATCCAAAGGGGCCTCACCTGCATGGTAAGTTTCCAAGCCTGGCACATGCTGCGTGTTTCTTGGGTCTCTCAGTGCCTTGAATGTCTGGTGTTAGAAAGCACTTCTCCATCTCTGGGTTGATGTGGCCGACAACTTCAGAGACACCTTGGGCCAGAGCACCTGTGTTGCACCTTGTATTGTGTTTGTAAAAATCATTGTTGTTCATATTTTGATACAAAGGCTTCCAGTATCTTTTCGCACTGTGCAAGCTTTAGCTAGAGTTTTTACAGCGTTCGCCTCACATCGGTCTAGCTTAAACCTCACTGCATTCGATTCTCACAATTTGGGACTGCAAGGCAGCGGCTGGTGATGAGGAGAGGAGAGCCAAAGCAACAAAGGTCTCTTTTGATCCACCGACTGTACAGTCTGGGGAAGGGACCCTCCTGTCCCCGAAAAGAAGCCACAGCTGTCCTGCTTCTGTCCTGTCGCAAACCAGGTATGTGCCAGGGAATCCTCTGTGTGCATGTGCGTTGCATCCCATTCTGTGATGCCCTCTCTCCATGCTGGTATTTACTAGGTGTTGCATTGCTGGGTTGCTTTTCTAGGGGATGATACAAGGCAGTGCGTCAGTGGGGGAGGAGGTCTCGCTTGGTGGAATGCGTGCCTGCAAGAAGGCTCATGTGGGCCTTCACGTGAGGTTGGAGAGCCCTCGCCTCTGATACCCTGGAAAGCTTGATGGACCAGTGATGTGGCTTCAGCATCAAGCGCCTTGTGCCTTGTGCGAAGACAGGATGCTGTCCTGCCTTTTAGTTAGACCTGAAACCAACCCAGGATACAGAAAGCACAAGAGCAGAGCATCAAGGGAGGTGAAGTACTTCGTAAAGGTGGAAGAGGAAACGGGCAGGTAGACCCTTGGGTAGGAACGTCCTCTGAGCCTTCAAGCCAACAGGATGTGGGACCTCCATTCTTGAGGGAACCGGAGCTTTGCTGCCATCTGCAAGGACCTGAGGTGCCACCATTGAAGTCAGCCGGTTGGATTCCATTGGACCATACAGGGCACGTTAGGAAAGGCTGAAGACTGTGCTGTGTAAATTCAGGTCGATTCCAAATGGGAAAATCCCAATCAATGGCTGCTGTACAGAAGTTGTATTCTGGTTGGGATATGCTGGAAGTTGCCTCTCTTTTTCTGTCTACAGTTGCATAGGACTGTATCGGAAAAGGTGTAAAACAAGCTGAGTCTGGAAATTGTGTCATGTGGAATGTTCCACACATGCAGGATTCCCATTCTGAAAAGAAGAGTGTTTTCCAGAATAATGCACTAGAGATCCGTGTTATGCAGTGCTTAAAACACAAATGTGGCTTGCAGTGGGTTGGAAAGGAGCAGCGTGTTTTACTGGCAAGGTGGGAATTTGCACCAGTGAAGACTAGGGAGACAAGAAGTTTGCTTGGTTCCTTTTTAATAGAGGAACTTAACATGTAAATTTCTTGGTGTGCAAGACGAGGGGAAAACATATGCAAGGAAGCAAGTTGGAGAGACTTGCCCATCCAGTCTGAGGGCTGTGAGCATTGAGCTTGTCGGTCTGGGCTTGATTCCCCATGGTGGGAGGAGACCTTTTTCACAACGCTGGACCAGAGGGTCCTCCATTGAAGCGGAGCAGGGCGGGGAGTCTGGGCAGGTAAGTGGAGGCATGTCTTTACCCAGCGCATAAATTGTGGAAGTCGCTACCACGAGATGGAGGGATCGCCACCAAACTGGACAGCTTTAAAAGATGGAATGGAAATCTGGAGGGGAGGTGGTCAGTGGCCCCCAGCCTCAATGGCTTTGCATCCAGTTCGCTCCTCAGTGGTAGCCGTTGGGCAGCAGAGAGAGCATGGCTGTTCTCCAGCTTGCGGACGTCTCATGGGCATGTGGTCAGGCACCAAGTGAGCAGAGTGCTAGAGGGGATCCAGCCGGGCTGCTTTTACCGTTCAAATCCAAGTAGCCAAAGACCATGCATGCCTGAGAACATGTTGGCCATTTTTAGTACAAGGCACCTGAAAATGGCCACCAAAGCAGTTCAAAGACAAAGACTTTTCCTCTGGCGTAATTGTCTTTATTCCGCCGCAGTGCGATTCACACACCAGGCTCTTTTGCATTCGGTTGCTCGTAAATCTTTGGCATGCAGCTGTCCCACCAGCCCGATAGCGCGAGCCCGCCGGAGGTAGCCCAGCACATACTCGCAGGAAGACGCGGATCGGAAACGGTCTTGCTTGGCAGCCGTGTGGCTACTTGGGTGGGCTTGTGGCAGGTCAGTTCCTGTGGCTGCACATACAACAGCCGCAAGTAGCAGTGAAACCCTGCATTCCACCAGAATAGAGTATAAACAGCCAAAACGGTGCGTTGGTTTTTGGAGGGGGATGTACTAGCAATGCCGGAAAGGGAGCTCTTCCAGCGTGTCTGCTTGCTTTTCCAAATGACTGCAGAACTGTTCACCTACATCTTTACACTGTCGCTTTCCCCACTGGCCTTGCTTTGTGTAAAATTGGGCAGGCGACATGGGACCTGTGTGGACCAGTGTGCCCCTGGACACATTGACCAAAGCCTGCTGAGGTGCCCTGCCCCCCCCGCGCCCCCCCCCCCCCGGTGTCCTAGGGTGTGTTTTCAGTGCCGCTTCCCACTGGCAGCTCCAATCTGCAAAGCACGGTGAGGCCTGCCCTGCAGGGTGTGGGAATGGAAGAGGCCGTGTGTGTTTCCTGGCACGTGTTCCAGGGCCAGGGCGACTCTTCAGGTGCGGAGGGTGATGCCTGGGAGAGGAGGCCTGCAGACTCCAGAGGTGGTGGAGGCAGAACAGCTCATCTCAGGGCTCATCTCTCAGGGTCAGCTGGAGCCCCGGACTAGCCAGGATCTGTGGGGCACGAGCCGGAGGAGCCTGGCCCCTTTCTTGACCCCATGATGCAGCGTCGGGAGAGTAGGGCTAGCCAGCCAGAGGGCCTGCAAACAGCTAGAGGGCTTGTCTGCCCAGGTTCATGCAAAAGGCAGACTCCTGGAAATAGTTTCTAGCTTGGGTTCAATGGACCACTCTGTGCATGCTCAGAGACTTTTTCTTTGCTGGCTATAGCTTGCTGGACAGCCAGCAAAGAAAAATAGAGTTTTGGCCAAAGAATGGTCTGTTGGTTGAAAGAAGGGGGAACCCAGCTGCTGACTCAGGGAGCTGCTCTAGCAACCCTGGCAGGTGGCTACCCAGCATCTGCTTAAGTACCTCCAGCAAAGGAGGATCCACCATCATCTTCCTCACCAGCTTCTGTACTGCCTGAAGTGCCTGGCCCTGCCTCATATCAGAAGCTAAGCAGGGTCAGGACTGGGTGAAATCTGGATGGGAGACTTGAATGTTGTGAACTGCCTAGTGCAGGGGTCGCCAACCCGCGGCTCTGGAGCCGCACGTGGCTCTTGAACCCCTCTGCTGCGGCTCCGTCGCTCAAAATGCGCGCCGGCACAGCCGCCGATCTGCTCGAAGCTCCACTCAGGAAGGCAGCGCTAGCTAAGCAAATCAGCTAGTTAAGCAAATCGCTACTTTCCTCTGCTAAGCAAACTTACTGCAGGCTCTCTTGTTACATGAAACAAGCTGCTGAAAGGATTCGCTTTGTCCCAATGTAACCTCCTTCATCTGAAGGTTAAAAGCTGCACTTGGAACCTGTCACAATTCACAGCACTTGACTGTTTATCTGCTAATCAGTCACTAAACACACCTATATCTCGCTCTGCAGATCCCCCCCCCACAAATTTACTGAGCTCCCCCCTCCCCCCCCCCGACAGACCAACCATGGATAAATCGAAGAAAAGTTTCTGAAGACAACCAAACGTTTAATGGTATGTGGGTAGATTCATTTGCTTTTACTGCTGACAAACTTATGGGATTTGCTGTTTAATGCATGCAGCCCTTTAGCACTGACTTTGACTCTGCAAGAAGCTGTTCTCCTACTCAAAATATATGAAAGGAGTCCTACTAGTTTATAATGTAAGATTAAAAATAACAGTTTTTAGTGACTGAACAAGAGCTGCAGCTAAATCATAATGAAGAGATACATAGCATTAAGGTAAAAAACGATATATGCAGTGTTATCTTCATTTTAGATGTCACAAGGGTTTTGTGGCTCCTGGTGTTTTCTTTTGTGTGGGAAACGGGTCCAAATGGCTCTTTGAGAGTTAAAGGCTGCCGATCCCTGGGCTAGAGAGCTCTGGCTACGGGTGGTATAGAAATGTAGTGTAGTAGAAGTCATAATAATAATAATAGCCATCTGTGGATAGCTCTCACTTTTAGAGCAGCAGCCCAAAATTGAGGAGAAGGACGTGGACAATGTTTGTTTCATTTATTTAGAACAGAGGCAGACAACCCTACGGGCTGATTTGAAAAGCCCCGTGCAAATTCAGGTGGAAGCACGCCTGATGGAAAGCAGTGGCGAAGACTCCAGAGAAGGTGTGCCTGGACTGCAGCCAAAGCGGGTGCACGGGATCGTGTTTCTACTGTTCATGTCATGCAAAAATGTGCAGCACACTTTTCTAGTTTTCCTGCAGTCCCAACTGCCCCCCCCCCCCCACCCGGGCCTTTCTGGATGGCCGCTCCCCCCCCACCTTGCCTCCCTGCTCTCTGCTAGCCATCAGCTCTGTTCCTTAGGATGCCGTCCTCTCCTAAGACTTACCTGCTGGCAGTGAGCCCTTTAAGCTGTACTCGGGTGTATATGGGGCCGGGGGAGATATTTGGGTCCCACACCCTAACCTTCCCCATAGACTTGTTTGGCTTGGGCAGCTGCCATTTCTCTTGACGTGACAGCCAAGAATTAAGCCCCGGGGAGGTGCAGCTGAGCTGATTGTTAACAGGAACAGAATCCCAGGCGAAGGGGGCCTTCAAGGGGCAGGAGAGCACGAGTTGAGGCATTTCGCACCTGGGTCCAGGGCCCCGCTGAGACCACAGGACTTGCCTTGCAGTTTTGCGATTGCAAAGCTAAAAAGCGCCCCCCCCCCCCGGCAGGCATTTTGAGGGAGGAGCCAGGCTTGAAAGAAAATTGCCAGGATCCGTATTTGGCATGGCAGTGAAACCTCTACCATTATGTAGCTGCCCTATTTATTTATTAAAAGCTTTTCTGCCTCGTCCACCACTAGCGTCTCAGGACGGCTTACAATAAATATCCTAAAGTTGCAGAAGGGTAGGAGGAAAATCCCTCATTGTCTCCATAGGAGGTGCATTTCTGGGTTGTTCTTCCATAATTCAGGAGGCAGAAGAATCTCTCCATTTGCTGCTAGCTCAGTTGATTAGATCTTACATATATTATTACTTTGATAAAAACATTGTAAATAGAGTTTCTCCCCATGCATGCCTTTTTTATCTTCACAACCGTGTGAAGTAGATTGTTGTTGTTGTTAGTCGCGAAGTTGTGTCCGACCCATCGCGACCCCATGGACAACATTCCTCCAGGCCCTCCTGTCCTCCACCATCTCCGGAGTCCACTCAAGCTCACACCAACCACCTCAGTGACTCCATCCAACCACCTCACCCTCTGCCGTCCCCTTCTTCTTTTGCCATCTATTGTTCCCAGCATTAGACTCTTCTCCAGGGAGTCCTTCCTTCTCATTAGGTGGCCAAAGTATTTGAGTTTCATCTTTACTATCTGGCCTTCTAAAGAGCAGTCAGGGCTGATCTCCTCCAGGACTGACCGGTTTGATGGCCTTGCAGTCCAGGGGCCTCCCAGGAGTCTCCTCCAGCACCACAATCCAAAGGCCTCCATCCTTTGGCGCTCGGCCTTCCTTATGGTCCAGCTTTCACAGCCACACATTGCAAGTGAGGTAGATTAGACTGCCTCAGATATGTCATTTCCCATGATATCCATGTGGCTGGTTCCTTGCTCTCTACACAGGTCATTGCTGCTGGGGAGTCTGTGAAGGACTAGTTCAAGTAGGACTCTGGCGATCCAAGTTCTGGTCTCCACTTGGCCATCAAGCTTTGGGCCTGACTCTCAGCCTACCATATTTTTTGCTCTATAAGACTCACTTTTTCCCCCTCAAAAGCAAGGGGAAATGTCTGTGCGTCTTAGAGAGCGAATACGTGTGTGCAGTAAGTCTGTCAGCTGTGCAGCCCATGGGGAAGTGATGGGGAATGTGCCTGTGATGATGTGCCCGTTTGATTCAGAATATTTTTCTTCTTGTTTTCCTCCTCTAAAAACCAGGTGCGTCTTATGGTCAGGCGCGTCTTATAGAGCGAAAAATATGGTAATCTACCTCACAGGGTTGTTGTGCAGATGAAACAGAGAGGAAAAGACCCTTGCAAGCCGCCCTGTATTCTTTGCAGGAGGAAAACAGTGAGATATCAATGTGGTATGTGATACTAATGTTGGGACAGCTCTACAGAGAATTGCCACAGAGGCGGCCAGGGCCATCGTGTTCCTTCGGAGAAAATGTTTCCCAAGCACTTACGCCTATCTTTCAGGTAAAAAGCCAAGAATTTGTCAGGCAGGGAAGAAAACACCGCAGCTAATCCTCCCACACCCAGAACTGTGTTTGAGCATCACTCCGAGACTTGGCCAAATAGGCGTCGCATGCTATTCTCTTCTCTAGGAAAACATCGGCCTGCCCAGAAGAAAGGAATGCGCTCTGATCCTGTTTGACGCCCAGGTCCCCAGCACTTGGCCAAGTCTCTGCTTGTCTTGGAATCCACCAGCCTGCCTGACCTCTTCTAAGAGCCAGTTACCTCCTTCGAAACACTGCAGGGCAGCGAAGCCGCGGAGCGTATACTGTTGGAAGCCTGGCTCAGCACAGGGTCTGGGCACAGGGGAACTGCAGCACTGGCTGAAGTGCATGGCGGCCCCTTCCTTTCTGCTCTGGGACTCGGGAAGCTGCCTTATCCCAAGCCACTCCTTGCCCATTTGACCAGGGCCGGCTCTACCATGAGACAGAGTGAGGAAGTCAGCTCAGGCAGCAGCATAGAATATAGAATATAGAAGAGAAGAGAATAGAGCCGTACAAGTTGAAAGGGGCCTAGAGAGCCATTGGGCCCAACTTCCTGCTCAATGCTGGACTCAGGTCTCCCATCCAAATACTAAGCCGACCTGACCACGCTTAGCTTCCAAGCTTAGACAAAGCCAGGTGCTTCAGGCTATACAGACACTAATACAGATGCTGGGGGTTGGCAGCTGTGGGATGAACTTGTGTGCCTGCTGGCCCACTTTATGGCCCCTAAGCGAGCCCGCTGCCTTCAGGCCAGTGCAGAATGTGGTCTTACTCAACCACCAGCCCAGCTGGCTTTCGTACATGGAATAAGGAGCCGTGCCATCTTGTTTTTCCCTCCAGACAGCAAAGGGTCTTGGAACAGCCCTGCCTCCTGCGCCAGATTTTTTCCCCTCCCTGGAGATGTTGGGACTGAGCCTGCACCATCCGCATGCGCAGCACATGCTCTTCCTTGGAGTGGTGGGAGCTGAAGATGGGAAACTGGATACGTGCCGACAATTTCTTCTTTAAATCAGGCCTGGCAAACAGGCTTTCATTTTCCTTTTGATGTTTGCTCTGAAAGAGTAGGAGTGGAGAAGCAAGAGAAGAGAAACAATAGTTGCATGTGTCACAACCCAAATAAGCCACTTCAAAGGGCTCCATAAGACCGTTCAGTCCAGGGGTTACGATGAGGACCGTAAGAAACTGCCAGAGCAGCAGTTCAGGTCACCCAGTATTGCCAGCACGGACTGGCAGACTCTCTCTAGTGTTTCGGGTAAGAGATTTTCCTGCCCTCCCTGGAGAGACCAGGGATCAGACCTAGAATGCCCCACATGCAAAGCAGGAGCTCTTCATGGAGCCGTGTTCTCCTCCCAGAGAATCCCTTCTTGGGCAAAGAAGATTTTGATCCAAGTCCGAAAAGAACACAATTCCTTCCTCTGGCCTCTCCCTCTCTCTCTCTCTCTCTCTCTCTCTCTCTCTCTCTCTGTGTGTTCACCTCAGACCTTCTTTGCAGCTCCATTGGAGCATTCCCATTCCTGTCACCTACCTCCAACCTACCAAACTTTCAGCTGAATTCCTGAAGGCATCTGTTGGTGACATACAGGTATGTGAGGGGCTGTCACATGGAGATGGGGAGAGGCCTGTTCTCCCCTGCAGAGGAAGGCAGGACGCGCCCAATGGAGCAAAGCTCAGGGAGCCAAGGTTCCATTTGGATGCCAGGAAGCACTTCCTGACAGTGAGGACCCCGAGGGCGTGGAATGGGCTTCCACGGGAGGTCGTTGAGGCCCCATCGGTGAGGGTGTTCAAAGACAGGATGGACATGCACATGGTGGGCATGTCGTGAGCGGAGCCAGCTAGAGCCGGGGGTCAGACTAGATGGCCCGGGAGGTCCCTTCTGACTGGCTCTGTTTCTATGTTTCTATAATGGGTAGCTAGTTAGTGCAAAGTTTTCAGTGCTGGTGAAATGCAGCTGGAGCTGCTGGTCCTAACCAAGTTCATAGGCTGGTTGCCATATCCTGAGGGACTTGAAGTCTCCCAACGCTCTCCATAGGCAGCCCCAGGGATGGGGAGAACAGGTTCTATTTGCCTTTTCAGGTGAGCCCAGCTAACTTCTCGTCCCAAAGGAATATGCTCCCTGGAATGCAGCTGTCCTTCGGTTTTTGCACTTTTCCACATGGTGTGACGCAGCTCTCTTAAGTAAACTGACGCACACCCAAATGTGAACATTAGGGGAAACAGGCAGGTAAATATGCACATTGAGGGGAAATTGCAAAAATGGGCATAATACAGGTGGGTGGATTTTTGCAAGAGCTTTAAAAATATGCAGACGGGTGCAGAAACGGGGGTGCTTGGAAAGAATATGAATGCGGCACAAGTGATTCCTCCCACTCAAAGTAGTCCCTCACAGGAGCAGTTCCATCCTGATGCGGAGTGTGGGGACACACGGAGAGAGAGGAGAGCAGGTGAGGTTGAGCAAGAGGCTTGGCCAGTGAAATTCCCTCACTGGCTGCATATGGAACCAAGTCCTAGTCCAGTTGCGCATTCCAGATGCGTCTTCAAGCAGGCAAAGACACACGCAGCGTGGAAAAAGAGGAAGTACGCCCATCTACCTGCCTGGGAGGGAAGTGCCTCCCTGATTCAAAATAAAGTAACGATTTAGAATAATTAGGTGAATGAAACTTGCACATGCTTTTCTGTGTGTGCCTTTGTCATTTTTTCCCTGCTGAGAAGAATCAGTCCAACAGATCAAGTTCTTCTAGTCTGGGCAGTATCCTATTTCTCATGGCAACCCATAAAATGCTTCTAGCAAACTTGCACAAGGAGGGCCTGAAAGCATCAGGCCCAGAATCTTATCACACAGATACACTGCTCAGGGATATGGGAGATCCATGAATATGGCTCTTCATTACCTCTCCATAGATACTGATTGCATTGTTGTTACCTATGAATTGTTAGCATCCGAAACAGGGAAACTGAATAAAGACTATTCTTGTACAGGACCCGGAGCCCTTCCCTGTGTCTGATAACCGACTCCCTTAAATAAGCATGCAGTCCACATGCAAAACTGGACAGATTTCCAAATGAAGTCAGGCAGTCCTTCAGGAAGTGAAGAATGCTGGAAAGTTAATTAGGAGTGCCTTGAATCGGATTCGTGAATGTTGTTTCAGAAGAACGGAGAATGTTATTTGTACAGTGTGCTTTTGAAAGGAACAAATTATAGAAAACTGCGAGGCGGGTGCAGAACCGCTTTCAGGCACAAGGCAGAATTTATTTTGGAGAAATTCTCATAGAACATCCCAGTGGTGGGCTGAAGACCAAGGGGCAGAGCTAAAAACCCACTGAAAATGTGGGCATATTTTATGCTGGAATTCCTGGCTTTTGCAACCAGGAATTAAGTCTTACACAATGCTTTCCAGACTTTTAGATTGAGGGGTTAGGCTGTGCCAAAGTTGGATCCCCCAAAAGGGGTGTCTGTGGGAAAGAGCCAGGGAAAAGTGTCTTGGCCTTTGGGCGGACACTTCGCCTCCAGAGCTGAGCTTCTACACCCCAGTGTAAAAAAATCAGAATGAGTTCAAAGGAGGAAACCCAAATAATCAGTGGTAATTCTGTGTTCCACAAGTATTATGTGGGAAGGCTGAGGGGAAGAAGCAGGTTCATCCTGGATGAGGAAAGGCTGGAGTTTGGAGTTGGGGTGGTGAAGGCACGTAACAATTGACTTCTTCCTGAAGGGCTGCCACCTGGAAGAGAGCAAAGGTGTGTTCTCCACACCTGTTCTGCAGGTTAGAGTCCTGGAAGGGTGGATTTCAGCTGCACATGAACAACAGGAAAAGAGCCACGCTTGACCCAGTCATGGGTCCATCAAGCCCAGCAGTTTGACGATGATCGGGTGGGGTGGGGTGGGGTGGGGCAGGGCGGGGAGCCCTTTCTGGAGCCAGGGTAGCATAATGGCTGGAGTGGGACTCGAGGGACCTGGGTTCAAGTCGCCGCTCTCTGGCCGACTTCGGGCCAGTCACTGCCTCTCAGCCTAGCCTGCCTCGCAGGGCTGTTCTGGAGACAAAAGAGAAAGGAAGAGGAGGAACACGTAAGCCTCCTTGGATTCTCAGCAGGAAAAAAGGTGAGAGTAAGTAATCTTCCAGGGATGCTGGAACCTTGAAGTGTCTGCACTGAGCAAGGCTTTGGAAAAAGGGTCTTGGGGGGCACGGGCGGCCACTGAAAAATTGTCCCAAAGAGGATCACCGTTTGCTGATGTATATGCATTGGAAACAGATTTAGAAATATTTATTATAATTTAGATTGATAGGCAGTACATCCAGCCATGGCTGCTGGAAAGGGCTGGGGTTCTGGCGGTACTTGAGCGTTAATCCAGAACTGGACGGGGCAGCCCTTCTGTCAGCAAACTCAGCCGGTCAACAGCTGGGGCAAACCCGGGTGGACCCCAGGCCCAAGTCAAAAGGAGCCTGAGATGAGACTTAGAGCCAAACCAGCCTAATTCTAGTGCCCTGTAGAATAAAGGGAGATGAAAGGCGATACACAGCCCAAAGCAGTTTCTCGAAAGTTGCACCCCGGTTCATGTGTTTTATACGGTAAGAAATTCGGTCACCTAATACCCCTCTGACGCATCAATATATCAATGAGTCTCACCCTGTGGGAAGTGTAAAGTCTGTATCTTTTAAAATATGAGTGAAGGATTGTTCTTTCTTAAGTGTAGAATCTGTATCTTTTAGAATGAATAAAGGCCTGTGCTCATTGTCTCATCCTGCCCACAAGATTTAAGAAACATTTTGGCGTCAAGTAAGGATTTTCAAGGCCACTTCGGCCTGTTGACCTCTTAGAAGGTACTGCGCAAGCGTAATAAGTTTATGAATAGTAACTGACACACCTCTCATAGGTAATAGGCTCATTAGCATGAACATGGGATGCATGAGCGGGAGGCGGGAACGTATTAAGGAGTAGTATGATGTAGGCGGATGGGGAAGATGGTGGCTTCTTAGGAACCAGCCAGTGGCGAAGCGGGGATAGTGTTGAGCATCAGGGAAAGGAATGTACCGTATTTTTTGCTCTATAAGACTCACTTTTTCCCCCCTCAAAAGCAAGGGAAAATGTCTGCGCGTCTTATAGAGCGAATATGTGTGTGCAGTAAGTCTGTCAGATGTGCAGCCCATGGGGAAGTGATGGGGAATGTGCCTGTGATTATGTGCTCATTTGATTCAGAATATTTTTTTCTTGTTTTCCTCCTCTAAAAACTAGGCGCGTCTTATGGTCAGGCGCGTCTTATAGAGCAAAAACTACGGTATATAATCTCTTGTAAACAGTCAAAGATGGTGCGTTGTTTCTCAGGCTACTGAGGCCTTGAGGCAGCCTTTGCAGACGCTTTTTGTATGGAATAAATGGCTTGTACCCACTCGAATCCTGTCTCAAGGAGTTTTAAATCTCACAACCCCCACTGCCGTTCGCTTCAAAAAGTCCTTTCTTCTGTCAAGGACCAGCCATTCCCCACGTCTATTTCTTATCTGCTCGAGATTCACACAGGTTTGCCATGTTCTTACTCCTTGCACATTTGCAACGTTCATGGCGCCTATAACCAGTTTCCACAGTCCCTTTGATTACTGTATTCGAGGTCAGGCTAGCTTGTTAGCTGTGGGTTACACAAAATTCATTTTGTTGTTATCCCCTTCCCTTCTGAGAAGGTATAACTGTGGTGTTTTTACTATGTGGCCTTCCTCTGGCCAACTACTTTTGGGGTGTTTTGGGGTGCTTGATTGGCAACGCTTCCAACATACGATGCCTTTGAACAGAGGGCAGTCCTGTATGAAGGCCTGCTCCGTCTCTAGGAGTTATGAAATTGCACCCTATATTCTAAGGGGGAATACGGCAGCTGGTGTACGCAAATTCAGTGCTCAGATAGGACCCCCCCCAACCCCCACCCATTCCAAGAAAACAGCACAGGCTCAGGCACAAGGTACTGAGTACACACTGAATTTTCCAGTCATCAGCAAGTTTTGACAATGGATCCAGTTTAGACAGATCTTGACCTTAAGTCCAAGGAAGGCTTGGGAGCAGGATACCTAAGGGAACGTCTTTTTCCCTACATGCCATCCCACCCCTTAAGATCTGCAGCAGAGGTCTGCTCCGGGAGCCCTCCTGGAAGGAGATCAGGAGACAGAATACCCGGAGCAGGGTCTTCTCTGTGGTGGCACCCCTGCTCTGGAATGTGCTCCCCAGAGAGGTCCGCCTGGCACCATCATTATATGCTTTTCGGCGCCAGGTCAAGACCTTTTTACTTACCCAATATTTTAATGTTTAATAGATTTTAATTATTTTTATTTCAGCCATGGGTTTCATTATTGTTGGGGTATTTATGATACGAAGATGATATTTTTATTTTTACTGTTATATTTGTTGTGAGCCATCCAGAGACTCAGTGTGATTGGACGGCCTAGAACTATCCCAAATGAATGAATGAATGACTGAATGAACAAACCAGAGGCCCGCCAGATGTTTGGACGTTAACACCCGTCATCCCCAGCACAGTCCAGGATCAGAGATAATGGGTGCTGCAGTCCAGAGCGACCGGAGGGGTTTCCTCTTCCGAGGGAAGCGAAGGGCACACAGGGAGGCATTGTTGAGTGGCCTGCCGGGGTATTGTCCCAGCAGCCAATCGCAGCGCTCAGCACAGCCGCCCCACCTGAACGGCCGCCCCATATTAAGGGCGCTGCTGGACCGAGCTGCCCATCAGTTGCAGGTAGGGCAGCGAGCTGAGCCGTGGGACCATGGCCGCCATCAAAAGAGGCAGGAAAGCTGACGCGTTGAGAAGAAGCCACCGCAGCAAGTCCCAGAAGGCCCTGGGGAAGCGGGGGAAGCTCCCGTCCCGCCCCAGGAGGAATGTCTGCACGATCAGGTTTCCGCGGAGCAGCTACTTGACGGCCTGCCCCCTCGTCTCCTGGTATTTCGGCCGGCGCATGCGGCACGACCTGCTCTGGCCGCAGAAGGGCAAGCCCACGCTGAGCCTGTGCGTGGCCGGGCTCCGTCCCAAGATGTCCCTGCGGCTGGACAGCAGGCAGCAGCGCCCCGGCCGAAAGTGCCCCGATTTCCTGCAAGCCGCCCTCAGTGAGGTGGCCAGCAAGAAACGGGCCAAGTGGGTCG